>OX940925.1:15688478-17042419 GCA_954870645.1 Agrotis clavis
TAATGAAATATAACAAAGAGTGGTTAATTTTATCTCTCTTTTGGAAACTTAGACAATGAGTTAATGATTACACAAATTTGAACCTTACCATTTGGGGAATATACACGAAGATTGATCGGCACTGGTGATATGCCCTTGTTGGAGCCGGTGATGCGATCCGTCTCTGATTCAATCTCTGCGCGTACTTCATTGAAATCAACGAACTTCTTGCCTTTGCAGTGCAGAAACTCCGCATATTCTAAGGAAAACAAAAATTCATATTTCCTGTTGTTTCAGAATGCTCACCTCTAGCACAGCCTCTAGTAAAATCTGGCGTGCTTCATAAAACAAGTTTGGCTTTTGTCATCTAAAACTGTACAGTTTATCCATTGACCATGTGCGGTGTATCCTGCCCATGGACGCGTGTCTTCATGCTAATGCAGGATGGCGAACCTACCATATGGCCATCTGTTCGTACTGTTTTTCCACGAGTCAATGAATATCCTTGGTCAATTAACTTTATGCATAATGTCATTAACACCAAGATAAGCAGCTAATAGGCAGTTGAATTTTGTTTTGCTCTTTTATTCCACGATAAGCATTGACAATAATATTATAAAACGAAAAAAGATTGTTCAGGTTTTCTGGATTTCAAAATGTAATTACGTATTAAATATCAAAAAAATAATTGACACCAACTTCAAGTCTCTCATAAATCATCCGTTTGTCATTAAAATAGGCAGTTCTTCGAAACTTCCAATCATGCAGAACGGAAGGTGAGTGACCCTATAAGTACGTGACCGGAAAAAATAATCACAGTATTTAACATTTTAGTTTTTTTGCCCAATTATTATTTTGATCTGTACACGGTAAAAAAGGATTTCTTTGAATAAGAAAGACCAATTTCTTGAAATATTTGTTTATTCTAAAAATATATTTACTTAAGCCAATGCAATATTTTTAAAACAAAAATACCACTCGTATTTCATTCAGACAATTTTTTTCTTAGTTATTATGAGAAATATTTTTATTTCAAGACTTATTTAAATTTCTATCAAGTAAAATGACTTAATTGAAATCAAGAAATCTCCAGCTTCTTGCATCAAATTTAAATTATCTTAAATCAATTAAAAGTTACTTTGATTGAGATTCTTTAGTTTTAAACAGAGAAAATCTATTTTTTTTGGAACAACGTAGTCATGGTTTTCGATAAACACAATAGTATTTTACTTTGAGAAATGTATCCCTAACACAAAGGCTTTTAGCCTGAAGTCAAGAGTACTTTTTCTTTACACACAACGCAACAAAACGCAAGTTGCAAGAAGCAAGCACACACAGGCGTCATTCTCGATCTCTCGATCGATCGGGCTCTGTGTTGATTTTGCGTTTTTGTGTTGCGCTGCGAGGGCAATTTTTTTTATACGAGTTTAACAAACAACAGGCTATTAAAACGATTTTGTGTGTGAATTACGCGCTATAAACCGTGCAGGGTCAGTGGGTGATCTTAGGACTCAGGGCTGGATGCCACAAAATGGATGCCATCACTTCCTTACTACAAGCCTGGAATATTCCAGAGGAAATCATTAACAACTTTGTGCGTAAGTGATTGTTACTTATTTAAAAAATAAACTTTAATTTGGGAATGAACGAGCAACAAACATTCAAATTCATAGTTATAAGTTATAACCTTAGTATAAGCATGATATTTTTAACCTTAGTTTTCTTGTCTATCTTTTGCAGAAAACGGATTATCAATAGAACATCTACCGAAATTGAGTCCAGAAAATTTAAAAGAATTGTGTCCACATATGGGCTCAAGACTTGTTTTACAAGAAAAAATTGTTGAGCTGGTCACTGCCCACGTATGTTTCTATTTTACTTTTAATAAGTTAGTAACTATGCTCAAGGTGCTTTCATATAGCCAGTCTTTATAGGTCACGTTAAATAATTATTTTCCGTCTTGCTAAAATACTATAATTTTACAGGCACCAACAGAAACTAACAGCAGTGTATGTAATAATACTCAAGTCCAAGTCCTTGGAGATCCCACTGCCACAACCAGTAATTTTGAGACTTACACCAACAACAGCAGTAGTGTAATAATTTCTTTAGATTCATTACAAGTACTGGATCCTGACACCCAAAGTATCCCTAGAAAAACCTTTCCAAATTTTGACTTAGAAACATTACTGCAAACTTCAGCAGGTGGCAATAGTATTCTAAAATACTATCAAACATATGACTTTTTGGATAATACCAAGAGGAACCAATTAGTAGATATTATCATTAAACATATATATACCTACATTGTCAACTGGTAAGCATAAAAACTTATCTTAGTTAATACCGGCCAATTGAAATAACAGACCTATAGATTATCATTTTTCTGTTTCAGCCGAATAACCTATGAAGAATATAATGTAATAGCAGCGAAAATCATCTCTTTGTTTCCAAAAGAGAACATTGGAACTTATTACACCAAGCCAATTACAAAAAGAATTTCCATAAATGGGCGCTCCACAATTGCCCGTGGTAAACTAGTTGATAAAGTGAGAAACCTTCTTTATAAATATGGAGATAGAAAAAGACCATCAACATCTGAGTTAGAGAATACTCCACCTATAAAAAAACATGTAGAGGACTTGCAGAGTAAGTTATTAATATTTAATAATCATGTTCTTGCCTATGGAATGAATGTATGGTTACTATGCAAATTCTGCTGTGTGTGTGTGTGTGCACTATAGACCATGAATGGGGAATTAATTTGGATGATGTTCCAGGATGATTTAATTTAATAATTTACATTCTTACATACACACTAAACTACTAAGATTATTTTGTTTTAGACTTGTATTCAAGAGATATATTGTTTCTAAACAACAATACTGAGCCATGGGTTGAAGTGATACAAAAATGGAAGAACACATTCAATGTAAGAAAAGAAACTGAATACCAAAATGTTCACAAATTTTTAAAAGAATGGAAAATATTATACGATCAAAGAAGTGACACATTGGTGAGTAATTTAATTACTGATTGATCACCTACTTGACTCTTACTATCCTTATATTTTCGACAACCACAACCCTCTGCCCTCTGCGTAGTGGGTCCCGGCTTTGATTCCCGGTCAGGATAATGTAGCGTGTGTTCACTGGCACAAATATTCCTAATAAAGTTTAACACTTCTATTTCTTTCCAGATAAATATTGACTTTGACTTATTGTATCCAGAAAAAGGATTAAATTTTTATTTAAACTGGAATAGTTTTTTTGAAAAATTAATCACTCTAAGACCGCCACGAGATGAAAGAACTAAAAACCTTATAGAGTCACTGAAAAATCTTGAAGATGATGATAGTAAGTACCTACTTAAAGTGCTGTGTTTATTTCATTTAAGATCTTTATACGATTATGATAATAATTAAATCTTTTTTTTTTTTCAGCAAAACTTCCTACTCAGCTTAAAATACTTGCACATCTAGTGCCTCCGAAGGGAAGATTATCAAAAAAAATTAAATTCACAACACAGGAAGCTATCGACTCTTTATATATTTGTGTGCAAGTACGTATTTTTAACCTCCAAGGCAAAGAGGCGATTATTATAAGTTTGACCGCTATGTGTGTGTCTGTCTGTGTAGCTTTTAAACGGGTGAACCAATTTGGATGGGGGTTTTATTATTTGAAAGCAGGTGTTCTAGCGTTGGTTCATAGACATGTTTTATCAAAATCGGTTGAGCCATTTCAAGATCATCAGCTCTTTTCTAGTTTTTGAAGAGATAATGAGCAATTTGTACTGGTTGGATGGACTTCCATAATTCAATATCATGGTAACCTTTACCAGGAAAGATTGTTGAGGATAAATTGGAAATATATTTAATGTTTTTTTTTTTACATATACTTAGTAGGTTCAAGTGGGAATTGCAAATTGTTCTAAATGTAGAAATAATTAAATAAAATTTAAAAAACCCCCAACTCGACTAGCTTGGATATGTTACGAGTACTTATTACTTTATAATTTACAACTCATAAACTTAAAGGGCCAATAGATACGTGTTAATTTTAGCTTTTATGACTTAGGCTCTGCCTAGTTTGGAATCAGTCAAGTTTATTAATGTATTTTTTTTTTCTTAACAGAATATTGGCGATATAGACCAGGTCATAGACGAACAAAAACAAAAGGCAGGAAGCAAGAAGCTGCCTGTTCAACCCTATATTATACTACAAGGAACCTTACAAGCATGCAGTTCACCATTACTTATAGTTGATGATGTAAGATACCAGTTTTCAACCACAACAAAAGCTTTTGATACTCTCTTTAAGCTTTACCATACTTTTAACGTTAAATATCCGAAACCAGGTGACCATTTATACCTGATCATACAAAGATGCGTATATAAAATTGAAACTAATTATGACAATGTTGTCTCGTACATTATTGATGTTTTGAATTTATAATTTTGCCAAAAAAACTAAAAGTACTAATTTTTTTCTATGCGTACTAGGGTGGATAGGTTTATGCATCTTTGAATTGCGATTAAGTCTCAGTATATTCAACATAATAATTCAATTCAAAATTTTTGTAATTGAGAAGCTTTTGTGTAATATTTAATTTCCAACAAACGATTTTTTACCAATTTATACTTACCGTGTTTTGTTGTCATCGAACATGAATCTGAATTGTAATTATTGTCACCTAAAAGTTTGTGATTTTAAGCAGTACATTTTTCACTTGGAAACAGTCCATAAAATAAATAACTATTTTGTGTGTCCTTTTCAGAGTTGCAAAAGGACATATGATAAAAAAAACCGATTTAAAAATCATTTAACAGTGTGTTATAATCTAAATCACAGTAGGGATAGCATTTCTCATGACAATAGTAATAATACGAGTCAGTTTATTTCACCGGAATGCAGTACTTTCCTGAGTACCAATGATCACCAATCTCGTGATACATCGCCTTCAAATGATATAGACTCTGAAAGTGAATCTTTTATAAAATCTATAAAATCATTCTTAAATATATTTGTATGCAATTTATATGGCTTTATTGGTTTACCAAGATCTTTAATACAAACTTTTATAGAATTGGTTTATAACTTAATCAACAACATTACTTTAAAAATATATGATACAATTAAAAACGAACATGTAGATGCCACAAAAAAAATAGATGTTGTGCAAGAAATGATATTAGCATTACCGGACATCTTTAAAGATTATGATACAGAATATAAGCGTTTGAAACAGTTAGCTGACAATAAATATTATGTAGCTCCTGTAGAAGTCACCATTGGATCTACCAAAGATCGACAAAGCAAAAATAATGATTTAACCATGATACTAAAAGAAAGAAAACTCTACATGACACCACTTAGACAAACATTTAAACAATTTTTACACTTACCTGAAGTACTTTCTGACATCTTAAATTATCAGCAAATACTTTTTGATGAAAACAATGCTACTGACTGCGATGTGATTCGAAATATGACTCAAGGATCCTTGTGGAAAGAAATAATGGCTAATAAGGAGAAAGATAATATTTATATTCCTTTAATTTTGTATTTTGATGATTTCGAAAGTGGCAATGCTCTAGGAAGCCATGCAGGCGATTATAAGTTAGGTGCAGTTTATATTTCTATTGGAACTATTCCACCAGAAAAATCAAGTAGGTTGGAAAATGTTTTTGTGGCTCAAGTATTTCATTCTAACGATAGAGTGTATTTTGGCAATGAAGCAGTTTTTAACAAGATAATTGAAGAACTTATGTTTTTAGAAGAAGTTGGCATAGATGTTGCTTTGCCAACCAAAAACGTGACGGTAAAATTTATATTAGTTACTTTATCAGGAGATAATTTAGGTCTCCACGGCATATTGGGTCTTGTCGAAAGCTTTATGGCCACAAATTTTTGTAGGTTTTGTTTAACTACTAAAACAGAATCTGAAACTCAATCATGTGAACTGAATAATCTGCGAATACCTTCAGAATATGATCAACATATTGAAAATCGTATAGGAATTAAAGAAAAATGTGCTTGGAATTGTTTGAAAAATTTTCATATTTACAAAAATTTAACATGTGATTTGATGCACGATCTTACGGAAGGAGTGCATAGATATGGAATGGCCCTTGTCATTCAATGTTTAATTGATAAAAAATATTTCTCATTAGATCGTCTGAATTCTAGAATAAAGTATTTTAAATACAATACAAGTGAAAAAAACATACCGCCACCGATAAATAATCAACACTTGGTAAAAAAAAGTTTAACTATGTCTGCTTCTGAAATGCTATGTCTTGTAAGAAATTTTGTTTTTATAGTTGGAGATTTAGTTGAAGAGAAAGACCCCGTTTGGAATTACTATTTAATATTGTTGGAAATGACAAATATTCTTACTTCACATTCGTTTTCTTCAGAATTAATCGATTATTTAAAAGGTATTATTGAAGTACATCACCAGCAGTACCTTAATTTATTTCAATGTACATTAAAACCTAAACACCATTTTCTTATTCATTATCCAACAATTATTAAAAAAATAGGGCCACCTATACTAATAAGTGCTTTTAAGTACGAGGCAAAACACAAAGAATTAAAAAAGGTATGTCAATCAATAACATCGCGCAAAGATCTTCCTTTGTCTGTTATGAGGCGTTGTCAATTAAAGCAAAGTTTTCGATACGCAACAGACAAGGGTTTGAATGATAATCTTTTATATGGTAAATTTGAATTTGACAATGACAATCGTGAGAACAAAAATTGCATTTATGTTGATTGGTGTGAACTAAATGGCATTAAATACACGGTGAATAATGTTCTGCTGCAAGATGTAAATGATGATATCCCGAAATACTATATTATTAATAAAATAATCATTAATAGTAATACCAATGACATATTATTTAAATGTTTTTTCTTAGATATCGTTAATTATAATGCTCATTTCAGAGCATATAAGGTAATACAAACATTACATAGTTGTACTATCGCATATAGAGATTTGTACACAAATTTAACTTCTGTAGTCTATAAAGTAAACTCAGATTCCTATGTTAAAGTTGATTTTTGATAATTATGTTTTATTATTATTATTATTATATTCTGACCGTAGACTAGAAACTAAATATGTATAATACGCTATGGCCGCTTTATATGGTCCAGTGTCGCCACTTCAGTCTTCTTCGGTTCAAATTTTATTGTCTCATCTCATGTTTTTTTCTTAGAATGTCCTTTCTCACAATGTCCTTTACTCAAAATGAAAAATATAAAGCAATGAAAATGCATTGAAAGACATTAATTTGTCAAATTTGTTTACAATAATATACATAAAGTTTAATTCTTTTTTATACATGTCGTTGAATATTTTGAAAAAATGAGTGATCAATAATAATATTTAAAGCTAATTTGAAGCTTACTATAATATATTTTTTCTGATTTCACATTTGACCAGTCAACTAAGTATTTATTATAGGTACTTGCCAAAAATATAACAATACTAAAGATTAGGCAATTACATTTTTTTTAGTGGTGTAACTATTACTGTTCTTTTAATTGACTTTTTTTGTATACAAACATAATAATTTAATGTCATCCAATGCATTTTCATTTATTAATTTTTCATTTTGAGAAAGGGACATTTTGAGATAATGACTTTTTGATAAAGGACATTTGGAGTAGGTGAAGGATATTTTGAGAAAAGGACATTATGAGATGAGACGAATTTTATCCGCCCAGAATTCGTACATGTCTGCACTTCTGTAAAAAATCTAACATACCAGTCTCTAGATTGGGTCCTGTTGTTTAAATAGAAATAGTCTAGCCTGCTATGTATTGTACCTAAAAGCAGCTGCTTTTCGCTAAATTGCTTTCTGTAACTACAGCGAATCATACTTGGCTGATTTAATTGTTTCTAAATAAACAGCAGGACAGCTACAGAGAGAAAGTGTTGCTTTTTTTAAATTTGGCCTTTTTACTGAGATATGTATTTTTTATTGAAGTGGCGCCGCTGGACCGTATAAAGGCGCCTATGTTAAGATTTATTTTTATCTCTTGACGATTTTTTTTTAACAAATCTGTTTGTTTTTTTGTTTTTAAAGATTTGTCATCCGTTTTAATTAAGACTGAACTATAAGTTTAGTATTTACTCTGAATAGTAAGTACATGTCTGCTAATACATATTGTTAAAGTTGATTTTTTATGATTATAATTTAAAATAAACGTTTTTATAATTCTTCCTAATGCTGTCTTTTTATTATTTAAGTCATTTTGCGTTTAGCAGGAGGACGACATTAATTACTGGTCATGTTAAACAATGTACGAGTACTTTTGTACGGGTCCATTCATCGCCACGAAGAGAAGGAGTAGTGAAGCGAAACATTTTTGAAACGAAACAGATAGCATTTTTTGCTCAAATCCTATGCACAGTTTCGTTCCAAAATATGTTTGTTTCTCCTGTGTTTTCTTGCGTGGGAATATAAATCGATCCCAAACTGGTATCACTGACTCTGGCTTGGCCAGCATCAGGGATTTCAATTTTGATTACACAAAAAAATTGTCGCTAATTAGTCACTTTTACAATTAGTCACTTTTGAAACAGTGACCGACTAATTCTGCTATTTGGTGACTAATTAAGTAATTAGCGACAATTTTTTTGTGTTATCAAAATTGAAATCCCTGATGCTGGCCAAGCCAGTGTCAGTGACGCCCCAAACTGTGCTCTTGTTTTAAACAAGCAAAATGGCTTAAATCAAAAATATCCCGTTTTTTATCGCAAGATAGTAAAATCTTAAATTAATTATATAAATAGATTAATATTAAGTACAAAGTTCTATAACAAAGACATCGACTGCTTTGATACAACAAAACCAACAGTCACAATGTAAGGAATTGTATTTGAACGTGAGATCTTCAATAGCTCACAACAAAAAAATATGAATCTTCATTCAATACACACAATCTCAATTTTCCATTTAATGTTTTTCATCAAAAATCAGTTATTACTTAGGCCAACTAAACGGTTACTTTAAATGAGTAAAATAATAATTTACTCTAAGTAAGGTTAGTCTACAAGAGATAAAGAAAAATGTTGGTATGAAGAATACATTTTACTTGACTGTAAATATAGCGGTGTCTTGAATGAAACAACACGTGTCTTGGATTAAATTTATTATTCTTGTAACAACTTAATATTTTTAAGAATATTTTTTACTATTACGAAGAAATTTTTGTCTAGCGTCTATAGGGAGAGAATCATTTTCTTAGATTCAATAAATATGTCTTAATCTAAAGTAATTTGTCTCTTTATAAGAAATCTGTTTTTACCGTGTAGTTTCGTCTTCTGGAGCGACTCGCTCGAGCACTTCGACAACGACTTTAGAGAATAGCATTGACGGGTAGAACGTATTATTATTACGACATTCATCAGCCATTGTCTCTATTCACTCTTTAAGGCATCTCATCTTCGTCACAATCTGTCTTATCTTAGTACTAGCTTCTGCCCGCGGTTTCACCCGCGTCATGTTAGGCCCTTCGTACATTAGGCGACTCGGGTATCCGATACTCCAGTCGAATACCCAAGTCGCGCGACTCTAGTAGCGCACGATCCGTACACAGCGGCGACTCGAGTCGTAAGACTCAAATCGTCTATTCGGCCACCATTCTATATTCAACCTTAGTAATACATTGTACAAAACACAAAATGTACATCTCATAACTTAAATTAAAATGCTTCTATTTTAAAAATGACGAGCGCATTCCTATTTCAAATTTTTGGAATTAAAAATTGGCGCGTATAGAGGAAAAAATCAATCTAGAAAGAATATGGTTCATAATTTCGCCGCGCCAACCGGCTACAAGGTAGCTCGATTTGTTCAAGCTTTGACTTTCAAGGTGGTGACCATGGGTTCAATCCCCAGGTAAACATAGAATTTTTCTTTTTTCGTGTTTCAGTTGTTTTTTAGAGGTTTATTCAATTTTTTTTTTATAGTTTTCTTTTATTTGCACCGGAACGCTGACGCCCTTACTGTTACTGCTATGATGATGACCGTGGTTTCTTTCAGATTTGAATAGGTTTTTTTTAATGTTTTCGTTTTCTTAATTACTATATTTTTGTCGTATGTGCAAGTACATGACGAAGCTGGGTTAAAGTAGTAATGTTTGTAACGAAGCCATAATAATTTATAAAAGTGCAAAAAGTTTGACACCATGCTCGATAGAGGGCGCTGTCGTCGAGTTAGATCGCGCTATCGTTTTGTTAGGTTCTGTTGAAGGACACCGTGGATTTTAGTTAGTACGAGTCTGACAATTCCCTCCCGCCCTGCCCGGGGTGGAAGGACTCATTTAATATGATGATTTTACCACTTAAAAAAAAAGCTTATTCCATGCTAAATATCTATTAGAACTTTAGAATATTCTTTTGAATTTGACAAGCCTGTTGGTCTAGTCAGTCTAGTCGTTAGTGACCCTGACTGCTATGCCGGAGGACGTGGGTTCGATTCCCACCCAGGACAAATGTTTGTTTGATGAGCACGATCATTTGTTCTGTGTCTGGGTGTAATTTATATATTATATTTATGTATTTAGAAATATATAAGTATGTTTATCAGTTGTTTAGTACCCATAACACAAGCTCTGCTTAGCTTGGGACGAGATGGCGTTGTGTGATAGTTGTGGAATATTATTATTATTAATTGTAATGATACAAACAAGGATATTTTTCTACCTCAGATACTTTAATAATAAATTTTAAAATAATAGATACAAATTTTTCGTCGGTTAAAAATCGCGAAGACTTGGGTATCGGCGATCTTGATAGATGAGTAGCGAGCGACTAGAGTCGGCGACGCATGTCGGCGACGCGACCTGTGTACGAGCTTCTATGGATTTGTATTGCGATAGTCGCCTGGAAACCAAAATCGTAAGGTATCGGAAACTTGCGTCGCCTCGTGTACGAACCTTCGTACACGAGGCGACGCAAGTTTCCGATACTAGAGTTTCGCCACTACTCATGACCTGCGGAAAATTCGAGGTACTAAATTTTTATAATGCAATTTGATGTAACGACATAGACACTAGCGCCGCGTCAAAAGGTCATGATGGGTGGTCAAGAATATGAATTTATAAAATGGCTGACACATGACTGTGACGATCAAAGTATATTTTTTAGGGTTCCGAAGGTTCAAAAAAAAACGGAATCTTTATAAGATCAGTCGTGTGACAGTCCGTCCTTCACAGTTAATTTCCTGGGAACCTAACATTAATCCAAATCCAAATACTATAACGTAATTTAAAATTTTTATTCAATAAAATAGAAAAAAACCCATCTCTCCCAACTTTTTAATAAAACTGCATAAAAAAATTATGATTTGATAGAGGATTGTAAATATTTTTCTATCGTTTTAAAATAATTGCTTTCCAAAAATGATTCAAGAATATGCTACGGAACCCTTTATTCTGTGAATAAAATTAAAAATGGTAAATAAATTGTTCCGCCATCTTGAAAGTCGCGGAAACTCAAGTCGCCGCGATGTCAGCAGATAGGTAGCGCGCGATTGGCGTCGCGCGTCGCGTGCGTGTGTACGAACGTATATGCATTTCTATTGCGAGAGTCGCCTGGATACTGAAGTCGTAAGGTATCGGAAACTTGAGTTTCCGAATGTACGAAGGGCCTTAGGCGTTGGCCCTATGGTCCCGTCCCCATGAGTTCCCTTGCGCGTGGAACACGACGCACCGCGACTCGGTTCTCGTCGTAGTCGGACGGCGAGCTACCCATTACTCCCCGTCCGCAAGCGGCTGGAATATGACCCGCGATTTCCAACGCCCGCCCTATGGTAGAGGATGCTCTTTTCCTCACGCGTTCCAATTGCTCCCCATTCCCCTCGCCTGTTGCCGAATCCCTGACGTACGTCCCGAAACAACCGTGCCCGGGAGGACTTCGGATCGGACTTCGTCAGGTTGAAGGTGAGGACGCCGTAGCGCCTCTCCAACCACTCCTCAAACAGCAATCTTACCGCCGCAATTATGACATTTCCAGCAGGCAGTCATTATTTGGTTGTGGTATTATTTTGAAACTATGATATCTCCTTAGATATTCATTGAAATCAAGCGATGTCAAGGGCAATTTTGTTCAAAATTAAATGCTTGTGATTATCAACGTATTTATTTTGACAAGGATTTATATCGTGTTAATGAAAATACCTTCGCAAATAAAGCATTATACTTTAAACCAATTTGATTTCCATAAAAATGTTTATAGTGACTTAACCTTAACAGATAGATAGATGCCCTCGTGGACTTTATTTTAGATCTTTTTATGAGGAATAATTCCGTATTACATAATTTTTGCGTATTTTTAACCGTTTACGCAGCGCACGCAACGTGATCTCTCGAAAAGGAATACATTTTCCCGATTTTGAAACATTTCTCATTGCTGCTCCGCTCCTATTAGTGATAGCGTGATGTTATATAGCCTATAGCCTTCCTGGATAAATGGTCTATTCAACACAAAAATATTTTTTCAATTCGAACCAGTAGTTCCTGAGATTAGCGCGTTCAAACAAACAAACAAACTCTTCAGCTTTATCTTAATCTTAATATATATAAATCTTAATATATATAAATCTCGTGTCACAATGTTTGTCCTCAATGGACTCCTAAACCACTTAACCGATTATAATAAAATTCGCACACCATGTGCAGTTCGATCCAACTTGAGGGATAGGATAGTTTAAATCTCAAATTATAGTCGCAATTTTAATAATATTATAAAGATTGCACCCGTGCGGAGCCGGGGCGGGTCGCTAGTAATATTTTTTATAATAATAATATTCCACAACTATCACACAACGCCATCTAGTCCCAAGCTAAGCAGAGCTTGTGTTATGGGTACTAGACAACTGATAAACATACTTATATATTTCTAAATACATACATTTCAGTGCCGGATTAGCCATATAGCAGGAGGCAGCAAATGCTACGGGCCCCGCGCCCAGGGGGGCCCCGCGCCTGTGCCCAAAAAAAAAATCACAAATATGTAGTACACCTTGGCTATTCTTAAAGTGAGCGATTGGCCACACTGTTACTGAAATCCACATTGAGGCATTTCGTATTGCGAGTTTTGCTCCAAAGCCTGCAGCGGCCGCCCTCAGGGGCCCTACCCAATCTCTGTGGGCTAAACGCCTCATGCAAGGAGCCTATACGTCGGCGTCGTGCGGTCCATGGCCCTCTACGGGGCACCAGGGTGGGCCCTGATTAGCACCCGGACGCGACCACTAAAACTGGTCGCCTGCCAGGGGGTCATGGCTCCCCGGATGATCCGGGGATATCGCACGATCGCCAGCGAATTGGTCAACCTCCTAGCCGGATTGCTGCCCTGCCCTGGGATCTGGAGGCGACTGCCCTCCATCGCGTTTATGAGTGGCGCGTGATGTATCCCCGCTGCTTCGAGAAGTGAAGGCACGCCGGGAAGAGCTCAAGGGCGATCTCAGTGCAGTATGGAGGGAACGACTGTCGCAACCCAGGTCCGGGCACGCCACAATCGCGGCGGTAAGACCCCTTTTTGAGGAGTGATTGGATAGACGTCACGGCGTCCTTACCTACCGCATGAAGTTTCGGGAGGTACCTGTGTCTGATAAGGGGGAGGAAACGCCTGGGTGTCACTACTGCGAGGATCGCCCAGAGGACACGGTGGAGCAGTGGAGGATACAGTGCAGGACTGCCCCGCTTGGAAAGTACCGCCGTGCCCTCACGGCGGCGATAGGCGGAGAACTCTCGCGCCCGGCATTGGTCGAGGCCATGCTTCGGGGCGAGACGGAGTGGGAAGCGGTAGCCTCCTTCTGCGAAGCAGCCATGCTCGCGAAGTAGGGGGCGGGGCGCATGAGGGAGAGGACAGCATCCTCCCTTCACCCCAGCTGCAGTGACGGACATCGGCAGACGATCTCCGGCCACCGTAAGCGCGGGCACGTGTGTGGCGAGTAATGGGCGACTCGCTGTCCGACCATGGACCAGGGGTCGACGGCGTGTTGTGTTCCACGCGCGCCTCAAAGAGCGTCAGCATGATGACGGGCGGAAAGCCTTCGGGGGTCGCGAGACTTATCTCATTACCGTGACCCGGAACGTAAAGGGCTACTACCGTTACGCTACCGTGGATTTATCGCTAAAAAAAGGCAATATAACTCTAGGGCCCCATGGTTACATTTGCTACGGGCCCCGCACCGGCTTTATCCGGCACTGATACATTTTATAGATAAATTACACCCAGACACAGAACAAATGATCGTGCTCATCACACAAACAGTTGTCCTGGGTGGGAATCGAACCCACGACCTCCGGCATAGCAGTCAGGGTCACTAACCACTAGACCAACAGGCCAGTCTATTATAAGTATATAGATTCTATCTAAGTTTATGCACAAAACAAGTCCTCCTGTTACTCATCCACGTAACATGGTAAATAAAACATAAATATTACTTGAACATGATAGGAAACATGTGATGGCTGGACAGTGAAAACTCTTTCTTTAGGTGAAAAATGAACTGACTCCTCGCGCTTTGGGCTGGGTGGCGCGAAAGGGACTGTCAGAATCGCAGTGAAAAAACCCTAGTCCCTACCCATCCAGATCCAGGGCTTCGGTTAGCCTACAACCCTGGCAGAAATATGCCCTCATATAACCCCTAAGATAATAATTACTGAATAACAGTATAGTGATTGAAATGTGACTTTCACAGTCAGAAAGCTATTCGATTTGAGAATAGGAAAATTTACGTTTATTTACGTTCTCGAGTAATACGTATAATTTTATTATAAGTATTAACCGTATTTCAAAACCCATCAGATTAATTGGGTGGTTCAAAGCAATTGGAATCCATACATACAAAAATCAAGAATGTTATAGGTCAAGTATTTTGATAAAACATTGAGAATTAAGACAACAAAAAAATTAAAACAATCGGGATAAGTCGACCTACTCGTAAACATTCATTTCACTATTTGGGATTCTTTTAAGTTTCATTGGCTTATGGTCAATAAGGAATGGGTTGCGGATATGCCCATTAGTGCATTAATTAGGCCGAGACTCCACCAAAGCTGTGCAAGTCGAGATGTGTTTTGAACAACCAATAGAATTGCGTTGCGGTGTGGAGCTGTGTCAATAACGCAATTCTATTGGTTGTTCAAAACACGTCTCGACTCCGCACAGCTCGACACAGCTTTGGTGGAGTCTCAGCCTTAAACCTGACGTAAAGCTTTTTAGGTACCTATTTAGTTTCTAGACCGACAAATAGGGTAAGTATCCATTTGTCTTAATGACGTACATAAATTACTCACAAGTACCGACAATACCTATTATACTTCTCTCTCTATCTACCTATTTTCCTTTAGTTATGCATTTTACGTCAAACGTTAACTACATGATGTAGGTAAATAATATATTATGAGCCCTTAAATGTTGAATAGTGGTAGCTCATTGCGAATGCGTTTCTACCAGTGCTGTGCTATGTCTATACCTACATATAAAATTCAAAACTGACTGACTGATCGATCAACGCACAGTCGAAACCGCTGGACCTAGAAGCATAAAATTTTGCACAAGCGTTCGTTATATGACGTAGGTGAGCACTAAAAACGGATTTTGCGAAATTCGGCCCCTAAGGGATTGTTTTTGGGGTTGATAGTCAGTATGAAACTTTTTGACCGACTTCAAAAAAAAAAGTAGGTTCTCAGTTCGACCTGTATGTATGTATGTATGTATATATGTATGTTTGTCCGCGATTATCGCGCGTTTGGCTGAACGGATTTTGATGCAGTTTTCAGGAAAGTGTTCATTACATTCTGGAGAAGGTTTTAGTATATAACACTAATAGATATCCCGTGACGTTGCCCGCGTGGATCCGTTTTGCTTACTTGGATCGTAGATTTTCAGGGACGATTGCATGTTTGTCCGCAATTATCTCGCGTTTGGCTGAACTGATTTTAATGCAGTTTTCAGGAAAGTGTTCATTACATTCTGGAGAAGGTTTTAATATATAACACTAATAGATATCCCGTGACGTTGCCCGCGTGGATCCGTTTTGCTTACTTGGATCGTAGATTTTCAGGGACGATTGCATGTTTGTCCACAATTATCTCGCGTTTGGCTGAACCGATTTTGATGCAGTTTTCAGAAAACTATTTGTTACAATCTGGGGAAGGTTTTAATATATAACAATAATGGATCTCTCGTGAAGTTGCTTACATAGATCCGTTTTGCTTAATAGAATTGTAGATTTTCAAAGACGCCGATTTTATGAAGATTTTTGTTGTTGATTATCTCAACTAAAAAGGGAGAAATAAAAACTTTTTGAAAAAAAGGGAACCGACTTCAAAACCAAACACAAAAAAACTATAAAATAACTTTTCTTTCGGAAGTCGGTGGCCATAATTATGTCAATGAAATAAAAATAAACAAAGCCACCGACTTCCGAAAGAAAAGTTATTTTATAGTAAGTTTTTTTGTGTTTGGTTTTGAAGTCGGTTCCCTTTTTTTCAAAAAGTTTTTTTTAGTACAAGTGCTAGGCGTCTCAAATCTTGCATGGTGGTACTTTTTAAGATGTAAATGCTCACCAAGGTGGAAATTTTGAGAAATTTAACCCCTAAGGGGTTGTTTTTGGGGTTGATAGTATTGAGACTCAAATTTTTACAAAGGGGTTCTTTTTTGGACGTAAGTAATACCTAAGACGGGATTTTGCGAAATTCGATCCCTAAGAGGTTGTTTTTGGGGTTGACAGTTTGTATGAAACTCTGTTACTACAAGTGCGAGGAGCCTCAAATTTTACACCGGGTTCCTTTATAGGACTTAGATGCACACCATGGCGGGATTTTGCGAAATTCAACCCCAAATGGGTTTGTTTTTCTGTTTGATAGTTTGTATGAAACTTTGTTACTACAAGTGCTAGGCGTCTCGAATATTGCGAGGGGTTCTTTTTAAGACCTTCACTAAGACGGTTTTGCGAAATTCGACCTCTAAGGGGCTTTTTCGGTATTAATCGTTGTTTTCATGGATCTTGCCAAAGCCTTTGACACAGTCTCCGTCCCTCTGCTGGTGAGGAAGTTGGAGAAAATTGGTGTCAGGGATAAACAACTTCAGCTGTTTTCTGATTACCTCACAAACAGATTCCAGAGAGTTAAAGTGGATGAGTGGACTAGTGATGACCTTCCCGTCACGCACGGCGTCCCACAAGGCAGCATTCTTGGGCCCCCTTTATTTTTAACTTTTATAAATGACCTCTGTAAACTCACGATACCCAGTGGAAAGATCATTACTTTCGCTGATGACACAGCGCTGTTGTTTGCAGCAGACACCTGGCCTGAAGTATACAATTTCGCGCAGAAAGGCTTTAACTTGGTAGTCATGGTTAGCAAGTAATAAACTCGCACTCAATATTGATAAGACCAAGTATATCTCTTTTTACATCAAGAAACCGTCTTTCTCTCTTGATAATTTAAAAATTACCGCACATTCGTCTTGCTGCATCTCTTCCTGTAGCACTGATTGCCTATGTTGTGGACATACAGCCGCAGGACCTACAGCGAACAGAATGTATAAAATATCTGGGAGTCATTCTGGATAGCACGCTCAGCTTTCACCTACACATAGACGCTCTTTGCACCAGAATCCGCAAATTAATTTTTGTAATGAAAAATCTCCGATCCGTGGCAGACACTGGTGTTATGTGAATAGTATATTTTGCGCTCTGCCAGTCATTGATCTGTTATTGCATAAGTGTATGGGGTGGTGCGGCAAAAACATCAATGCTTCGGGTCGAACGTTCACAGAGGGCAGTCTTAAAGGTTGCAAATTTTTTGCCTTTCTTATTCCCCACAAAAGAGCTTTATGAGCAAATTGGAGTATTAACTGTTCGCCAACTGTTTGTTTTAAACGTGATCTTGCGCAAGCATTCTTCACTTGTGTTTGATCCAAATATTCTTGAAGGTAAACGACGTAAACATGCAGTTTGTCCTTCTTCTCAGTTCCATACTTCATTCTCTCGTCGACATTTTGGGTTTCTTGGAAGTTATTTATACAACAGGGTGAACAAAATTTTGACAATTTACTCATTGCCAAAAAATACAGTGCAAAATCACAATTACATCTTGGTTGCAAAAATTGGATTACGACTCCACTGAGCAGTTACTCTCTGTAATCTCGTAATTCATATTAATTACTACGAGTATATCCTGATTCTTGTTGCATTACCCTACACACTTACAGTAAATAAATATAACGAGAGCTTATTGTTCACACCCACATTCTACACCTCACACACTTCATATACTCACTACATGCAGGTACACTTCACTCGCATTACACTACACATTGCACACACACTATTTAGTTTATTTCTTTTACATTGAAATTGTTAGCTTAATTAGTTTTATATAAATGTAAGCTTTCTTTATTCCACCTGCAGTACTTTTATTTGTGCCTCACGAATCATAATATTTTATATTATATGTTAACCATTTGTTAGTCCGAGGTGAGAGCCTGGGGATCCGTGACACAGGGTATCCTAGTACGGACGCCAGTCTCTCGCAAAGGCTCATGTATATTATTTAGTTTTAATTCTCGTTAGAACATTTTTATTTTTTGTGATATTCGTGTGAACCTTTGTGAAGAGAAAAAATAAACATATTTTATTATTATATTTTAATATTTTGGAGACTCTGCATAGAGATTCTTTTTTGGACGTAGTTGCGGGTGTTTTGTGAAAATAGACCCCAAGGGGTTGATATAGAGGTTGATATTTTGTATGAAACTTCGTTTCTACAAATGCTAGGAGTATTAAATTTTGCAAGGTTGTTCTTTTATGACGTAAATGCACACCAATGCACTATTTTCTGAAATTCTACCCCTAAGGGGCTGTTTATGGGGTTGACAGTTTGTATGAAACTTTGTTGCTACAAATGCTAGGAGTTTCAGCATGGGGGTTGTTTTAGGACCTAGGTTCTCACTAAGTCGGAATTTTACAAAATTCGACCCCTTAGGGCTTGTCTTTGAAGTTTGTAATTAGAGGACTTAATATTGCAGGGAGTTTCTATTTAGGATACAGGTTCTCACTAAGAGAGATGATACGAAATTCGACCCCTAAAAGTTTGTATTGGGGTTGATAGTTAGGAGTCTTAAATTTTGCATTGGGATTATTTTTAGGACCTGGGTGTTACGTAAGACGGAATTACGGAATATTGAGGGTTGATAGAATTTTTGTTGAATATTGATTTAGATTTTCCAACAGTATCCCATATAGAGGGTGGCCAGGACTAGAAATTCACAAAGGCAAAGTTCGAAAATCACGCGGACGAAGTCGCGGGCGTAGTGCTAGTAAACCAATAAATATGATTGATAACATGAAACGCATCTCAGGTTGAAAAGCAGCCTAAGGGTGCCTTTCCACCAGAGATGTGCTATGCAGTAATACTGTGAGAATTTAAAAGTTGAGCTACGATATTTTGTGACCGTTTCCACTTACGCTACGCTATGTAGCGGTGAGAGTAAGATGTGCTATGAAGATTTGCCGCCGCAAAGTAGCTGCGAGAAGAAGATGCGCATCTCGAGCTATCCGGTGTATCGATAGTTATAGGGAAGACGAACCATAGCAGGCATCCATAGCACTTTTCCTTCCATATAAAAAGCACATTCTTATGCTATGTGGCTATGTGCACCAATGAATATGATTGGTGGATATCAAACGCGTCCATAGCAACGTAACATAGCACATCTCTGGTGGAAAAGCAACCTTAGTGATCAAAGGACGTAGCTTGTTTGAAATTGCCGCCGAATTGAAAGGCGATCCATGACAGAATGTTTGCGTTCAGTGCAGTTGAAGCGCAGCACCAAGATTTTTTGAGTACCTTCTCTAGAAACTGTCGTACAGTGATGCTGAGATATATGCTGTGCTCATGCTGCTATAGAACATTTAGGTAGATACATGGACTATAGTAACGTAAGTAACAGAGAACAATATTATAATTATGTACCTGCCAGTGCCTCATGATCTAACTCAGAAAACACGGAGCCAAACAACGATACACGATATTTACCTACGAACCTATTAACATATGTTACATTTTATAATAATAAAAAACACGAATTACTTATGTTACATTTCATAATTAAAAAAAAAAAACAGATATCTTGAGACATTTGCGCTGAAACAATGGAATTTTCTACTTTTGGACCTCAAAATTGATAGGGACTTTTAATAGTTAATACGTAACAAAGGTAAGCAAGGACATAGGTAGTAAGTAAATACCTTCGTGGAGTAGGTATTCACCAAAGTAAAAGGCCATGTTATTACTCCCTAGAGAAAACTACATCGTCACGTAAAGAGCAGGGGTAAAGGCAAAAAACATCACATCATAAGGGCAATTATTTGCTTTTACTATAAGTATGTATGTATAATCGTAGTATGCCATCGGCAACATATGGTCGTCATTAGGGTCCCAACAGGTCCATGAGTCTATTGTTCTCAAAAATTGAACCTTCATACATTTGTTCCCAACGGGTCCACGACATTTAAAAATATTAAAATTTTTGTTCCCAACGGGACAACGGGTCTATGAGAATGTTTGGTACAGTCAACAACGAAAGCTTAGGGTAAATAGCTAGTGATAGAAAATTGAATAAAGAAGTTCACTTACCTACGTTATATAACTTCTTTCGTCCTCTTCTTTTGTTGCAACAGCTTAATTCAAGTTTCCCGCCATAACTTCGAAAATTGCCCTTTCGAGTTTTGTATCTTGCATTTGCTTTCGGCACCGCTAACACTAGAAGTTCTCGTAGTTAATATGTAGGTACCTAAATAAGTAAAAATATCGGTAAATACGAGTTGCACTAGTAGGTACTACATAGTAGTAGTTATCATAGTAATTAAGTAGGTAGGTAAGTACGCAAAATGATGAATTTGATGAATGATGAATCAAAAAAATATCGATACGATTTCTAGAGGTAAAAGAGTTGTTTTGTAATTTCAAGAAGGTAGTTATTAGGTAGGTACACGGATTTAACAGTTAGGGCCGAGACACACCGAAATGGCAGCGGCCGGCAGCGGCGCCGCTGGCGGCCTCGCGCGACCTCCAGACCTCGCGCGCCTGGTATGGACAGAGGCCAGCGGCGGCCGGCGGCGGCGGCGGCCGGCAGCGGCGCCGCTGGCAGCCGTGGACGGCCTCGCGTCGCTGCTGGCAGCCGCGGGCGGCCTCGCGACCTTTTCAAGCGATACTGGTCCTTTAAGTATGTAGTTAAAGTTTAAAATTATTTCACACTGAAAGTGCTAGCCGCGTCGTTGCCGGCCGCTGCGATTCACGTGTGACTCGGCCCTTAGGTCTAAAGAGCTAGGAAGTTTAGGTACCTACAACCTACGAAACAAAATTAAGTTGAAATTCTGGTTAGGATAGCGATTGTAGATTGGTTCCAAATGATATACCTACTTAAAGCAGGAATAAGTACATAATTTTATAGACATTTATGTACAGAAGATAGCAATATCCCCATTCATGAGGTAGGTACCGTAGGTATAAAAAAATACCAACCAAAAAAACAAAACTAAAATAGGTGAAGTCAAGAGTACGTGTGGATGTGTACTGTGGGCAGCTGTGTAGGTATAGGTACTCACCCGCTAAATTCACGATGTTGGTTCACACTGGTTATAAAAAACGTCGTTGGTTTGCTAATGAACCTTATTACAACACAATAGATAACAATGAACATGCAAAATAATTGTAACAAATGAACATCAACGTTAACTTCGAGAGATTCTCAAAAAGCACCAAAAGCACAAGGCAATTTCAAGCGTCAATCTGTTTACTTAGTTTCAGCAAAATAAATAAGCACGCAAGCTAATCAAAAGACTTTAAAAAGAGTAAACATGCAAAGAACACTAATAAATTGCAGAAATATTAATAAAACACGTAAAAAGCACGAACTATTTCTCATGGATTTGAATATTTTTCTTTTCTTTTAGTCGTTCTTATTTTTTTCTTCTTCTAGCAGGCAATTGTTTTCTTTATTCAGCCTGTCTTTAAAATTGACAAGATATTTTATCTGATTTTTATGTAAATAAAAATCATTGGAGTAATTGAATTCTTACTATATCTTAGAAAAAATATATATTTTTAATCGACCACCATTCTTTGATTTTTGTTCCATGTAAAAAGGTAGTATCATTTATTAACTTGGCATGCTTAAAATGGGCGGTATTATGTTTCACTGTTTTAACTTACCGTTACAGAGTGAGACACAAAATAATACTAAAAATGATGATTTTTAGGATACGAAACGCGATTGTGCTCCAGCTGTCAATGTCATGTGTTGTTGGCACTTTGGCAGTTTTGTCAACACGTAATACGTTCGCAAGATTTCAATTTTCCTTGTAACTAACTCGTTTTTAAACTAAAACAGCTGGCCTATTTAAAAAACTAAACTCAAACAATGCCTACGAGTGACAGTGAGGACTTTGAAAGTGCTGATGAGGGCCATGGCAGCCCAGACAAGAAGGAAAGGAAGAAACGTTTGTCTTCTTCAAATTACAGCGACAATGCTTTAGAAACTGAACAAAAGGCATCGAATACCAACACAAGTTCTAGTAACGTTCAAAAGGTCGTCGAAAAAGTGGTAAGTATTACTGGAAAAATATAAAATTAGAGGCATAAAATATTTTGCCATCTCTTCTCAACCATTAGCCCAGTCATAATGCTGGACTTAATGCATTATTTTCCGAGTTGGTCAAATAACTCAAAACATACGCCAATATTGTGTAATGCGCCATAAATAATTTATAATACAATGTAGATCTCTCACTCCTTACTGAGTTTTATTTACAATTAATTAAATTACAATTAAAAATATAATAATACTTTTATAACAAATTAAACAAATATCTTAGATATAAAATGCATAATAATTAGGTAAGGCAGCGGTGACCTTTTATTTGTGACACATTTGATTTGCTAATTACTTCAGTTTAAACATCTGCTCAAGTCTATGTTAGCATAATTAACATACTTAATAGATTGATAATCAGTGATGATTTATCAAGCTATTTTAAGTTTATTCTATCATATTATTGTTTTGAATTATTTTTCCTTACAAACATTATTGGCCTTATTTGAAAATCCCATCTTTGTAACCTGTCTTTGCTGCCTCATCAATTAAATAATTAATTATTAACAAGCAACCGAGGATCAGTTTGCATAAGTTCATCAACATTAACTCCACCAATTTGCACTAAGCATTCCCAATGATACTTCATAATCAAATGGAAAAAGAGTGGAACTATCTACCTGTTTTCCCAAATGCAAACAATCCAAATCTTTTCACAGTAAAATGAGCAGGCTCCTTCTGGGTAAGCCCGCTCCTTTATAGAGTTATCTCTGTCACTTTGGGTACATATTTGAATATCGAAGATTAAAATATCTACGCTTAAAATATCGATGTTCAGAATATCGAAAATTAAAATATCGATTGTAGCAAAATATCGAAAAATGTTACATCTATGCTTAAAACGTCGAAGATTAAAATGTCGACTGATTTAAATGTCGAATGATTCTGAATATCGAAAGACGTTATGTCGAAATTCAAAATATCAACGTTTAATACATCGCAGTACATAATATCTAAGTTCATAATATCTACGTTAAAAATACCTACTAGATTTAATATCAGACAGAAACCGGATAAAAAGTCGGACTCGCTTTTGCATCCTTAGTCAAATTGCTGATAACCACCTACCAAGGTAAGTCGACGGAGCCCCGCTTCGCGGGGCTCCTATTTCTGTTTGCAAGGTTTAAAGTAACCTAACACGAAAAGTAACCTAACCTGTCCGAGTCGGGTGCCCCAAGTCCCGAGCTCGCTTCGCTCGCTCTTGCGTCCTTAGTCAAATTACTGATTACTACCCAACAAGGTAGCTGGACGGACTTCGGATGCAAGAGCGAGCGAAGCGAGCTCGGAACTTGGGGCACCCCGACTCGGACAGGTTAGGTTCGAAGAAGATGGCGGTGTCTTAAAGACCCCGCCATCCTCTTCGTGTTAGGTTACTTTAAACCTTGCAAACAGAAATAGGAGCCCCGCAAAGCGGGGCTCCGTCGACTTACCTTGTTAGGTTCGATACTTCGGACATTCGATAATCTGTACTTCGATATTTAGGACATTAGATAATCTGTATTTCGATATTTAGATCTTTCGATGTAACTTTTGTAAATATTTGGATTTTAGATACACACATCAAAAGTGTCTAGGGATCAACATATATTTTTGCAATAACTTTTCTCCTGATTGATATTAATTAAAATGTTCTTTAAGGATTCATCAAATAAAGTGTTATCGTTTGTCACAGTAACGATAAACCAAGTCACCTTTGCATTCATAAAGAAATTTGCCATTTTCCTAATAAAGGGATTTTTGACATTTGAACCACTAACATTAAAGTTCGAAAAAAAGACTGAAATAACAGTTTTCTTTAAAATTTTATTGGGTAACTTAAACAATTAATAATCCGTGTTTCTACGTGACAATTAATAATTCGTGTTTTTTTATTCAGTGTATTCTAGTAATTTTAACTGTAATTGTGTGCTTGAGGCTGGCCAAATAAACTTATTTTCTTTCTTCTTTCTTTCTTTCTACCGCGAACACTAACAACACAAGAACATCGGTTTGGCATACTGAAAATGAGTTCATCCAAATCACGCTGTGGAATGGCCGCCCATGTTCGTTGCAACAACAAAAAAAGGTCTTCTTGCGACTGGATACCCTCCATATTCGGCAGAGCTCTTCTATGTAGCATATCCCATGCATGCTCAATCGGGTTCAAGTCTGGCGACTGAGCAGGCCAGGGCAGGACATTGATGTTAGCTGCGGCGAGAGTCTGTCTTACAACTCTTGCGGTGTGCGGTCGTGCATTATCATGCATTAACTGAAATAAGGGACCGATTTGCACTTGTAGAGGAACGATGACGTCTGATACAATCGTCTCAGCATAAATTTGAGCGTTGAGGTTGCCTCTGATCCAAATCAACTCAGTTCTTCCGCCGATCCAAATACCCGCCCATACCATGATGGTTCCACCACTATAAGGATGGACTTCCTGGCAGGATTTTAATCGCTGTTGGCGTCCAGGGGTTCTCCAGTGTCGTATACGTCTTGTATCCGGTCTCATACCAAAACGAGACTCATCAGAAAAGCACACGAAACGCCATTGTTCTTCTGCCCAATTTCTGTGTTCAAGAGCCCATTGATATCGAATCCTACGATTGTGCATTGCTATAGGTGGTACCCGTAGCGGTCTTCGGGAATGAAGGTTCACTTCATGCAAGCGGTTTCTGACTGTTTGGTCGCTAATTAAGTTCCCTGAAGAGTGATGAAGCCTCACGGCTAACATCATGGCGGTTATTGTTGGAGCTCTTCGAGTTAAGATTTGAATGTATCGGTCTTGTCTCCGTGTGGTGCAGCGATACCGTCCTCCATGGCGCTCAGCCACGGTACCAGTGCTTCGGTAACGTGTCCAAAGTCGACTGATAACACTCTGACTTGTATTCAGAGCTAAAGCCACAGTACGTTGCCGGGAACCAGCTTCTATCATTCCCACGGCTCTGAGCATTTCTTCCCTGCTTAAATGACGTCGCCGCTCCATAATAACGTTGGTTTTAATCAGTAGTAGGGAAACAGTAGCACTAATAATGTCTTCAATGCGTTGTATGTTTTTATAGGGAAAATATTGACAGCTGATTTTCATCTTTTACTCGAATTTGATTTACAGTTCCTGATTCAAATTATGAAATGCACCAAAAAGGATCCATATAAATTTATAAAATCATAAATTTATTACAAAGCCACATCTCAATCTCAAGAAATCCGCATAAAAATGCTTGATCCCTAGACACTTTTGATGTGTGTATATTGGACGTAGATCATTTAATCATTCGATATTTTAAACTTCCGATATTTTAATTTTCGATTTTATGGTCATTCGATATTTTCATCTTCGATATTTTGAACATCGATATTTTAAGCGTAGATATTTTAATCTTCGATATTCAAATATGTACCCGTCACTTTGCACCACTCACAAAATAAAAAAAATAATTTAATAAATAATCAAGTTAAAATTGACTTAGGACGCTCAGTATCGCCAAAGGTGGAAGGAGTGAAGACAGGCCTTTGCCCAGAAGTGAGAAAGAGCAGGGTAGAATGAAAAAAACTTGACTGGTTTGCTCCAAAGGGATGCCTTTACTGCAGTAAGAAATCACATGCAGTAAAAGTTAAGGTTCATTTTGAGCAAGCATTCTCCCAAATAGTATAAAAACAAATACAGATGAAATGATATGCTTTTATTTGCCATGCTAAATAAAATTTTTCAGAAAGAAGCAGATGGTTGGGATGACTTCGACATAGATAATGCTGAACCAGTGGTACCACAACCACCAGCCAAGAGTAAGGGACCAGAAAAAGCTAAAACAAAACCAGATGATAAGCCCAGTGTTGCGAAGGAGAGTCAAAAGTCTGAGGACACAGGCTGGGATGAGTTTGATGACTGGGGAACGGAAGAAGTGTCTGCTGATGTTCAAAAGGTAAGTATTAAAATATTAAAAGCTGATTAACTGATGAAATAAGAACAAAGGCGATTATATAATTTAGACTATGTATTTAACGCGTAACGAAATATATCGGTATGACAGTACACAATGTATGCAGACGAGAGAAATCTATCGGTAGATACTGAAGATACCATCAGTTAGATCTTTGTCTGTAACCAAAAGATAGATGATGTTGATAATGATGTTTTCTTTTTTTTTTTATCAACAACGAAATTAACATATCCAAGTCTTTAAGATGTCCAATCAGAAGCAGTAGTCAAAAACAAAGGAACAGGATTTAGATTGTCATTTGATATGTACTCTAGTCATGTACTCATTATGTTATAATATTTGCAATATAAAATAGCTTTCTTTGGTTTTTAGTAAAAGAAACCAGGATTCGCATCAATATTCAATATGGGTGCTCCCAAACTTATCGAAACGGAACCGGCTTAAGCCGAGTGCGTATCACCACACTACTCGGCTTACCGCCGATCAGCTGCCGCGACGGATTTTCGCATGCTATCGGAAGTCGATTGCTCCGAACGGCCGTCGCGACGGCTGTTCGCATCTGTTCGGCGCCGCGCCTGTGCCCACAAGCCCTGTGCACAGTGTTTTATGAAGACCATTTTTCGGACATTGATTCCACGCAAGTGGGATGTGGTATTTTTTTGGTGCGCAAGGAAAATGAAGGGCATAATTTCAGTTTCACAAATACGACGGAACATCAAAGAAAAAAATAAAGACTAAAAACCTCGTATAAGTCTGAATCTACTGAGTACTAAAATATGCAGCATTTAAAACTCCGTCGATTTTTCTAAGGTCATAATTATTTTGCGTATCATAATTATTTAGTTTCAAGAATTTTTTTTTTCTAAATGACTTATTGAAAACTGTCGATTTTCAAAAAAAAATCATCTCAAAAACTAGACATGCTAGTACAATGGGGATACAAAGTAATTCATTTAAATAACTTAAACTACCTATCAGATTTTCACATTAAAAAAGCTATGTACGAAAAATGGTCTTCGTAAAACACTGTGCTATGCCACCATCGATGGTACTCGGCCATCTCCGGCGCCGTTCAGCTGCCGTCGTAGATGTAGGTACATGCGTTCGGCCATCTTCGGTGCTGTTCGGAAGCAGTTCGACGCCGTACGCAGCCGTACGGATGCGAACAGCTACCGTCGGAGATGAAGGCATGCGTTCGGCCTTCTTCGGCGCTGTTCGCGGGAAGCAGTTCGACGCCGTACGCAGCCGTACGGATGCGATCAGCTACCGTCGGAGATGAAGGCATGCGTTCGACCGTCTTCGGCGCGGTTCGGAAGCAGTTCGACGCCGCACGCAGCCGTACGGATGCGATCAGCTAATCTACAAACGACTCGTTCCGCCGTCGGCCGAAGTCGCGTCGCGTCGTCCGAGCCGAGCCGGTGCGAATGGCGTTAGTGTCTCGGTCTAGCAAATGGCAGTTCTAAGCGACAGAAAGAGAAAGGGCGACGGAAAAAGCTGATTCCGCGTCGATAGATGTGGGAGCACCCTATTTGGTTGACCGAGGTTCGCTTGGTTTTTAAAATGTCTATATCTTGGGAACCGAGCTTTTCTCGAACCTGGGATTGGGATTAATAAATCGATTCCTTGAGCCGAAAAACCCCTAATCTGTAACTTTCATGAAAATCCTTGGAGCCGTTACCGAGATCCTGATTATTTATAAATATACAAGAATTGCTCGTTTAAAGATATTAGATTTCCATAATATTCATGATAAAAAGTAAAAATGAGTTTAAGTACTCCGAAATTTTATCAACATCAAACATTACAATATATTTTTAACTCAAAGCCTGTCTGTAGTGTGAACGGAAATATTCTTATCTATCTTAACTGGCCTATTTTGTAATTTGAAAAACAAGAATTACTGCGATGTTATGTATGTCATTACAATGAATTAAAGTTTCACTTGCTATTAAAACAATAATATTTAAATTACAGGCCGGACCACCAAAACCACGACCCGTTCCAGCCAAACCGATAACCACACAACCAGAACCCAACATCCAAGAGGTTACAGACAGATTAGCAGCGACATCTGCTGGTGGTGGCAGCAGTTGGGGGTGGGGATGGAGTGTGGACTCTTTACTTAGTACTGCAACAGCTGGAATTAGTTCTGCAACTGCTGGAATTAGTAATATTACTAGTCAAGTGTCACAGGTATGTTGTTTTAAATTAAAATTACAAGTCTAGTTCTTTATAAAGCTGATTTTATTGTACATACATACATATTCAGATTGATGAGAGTCAGCATGATATAATGATAACAAAAGCTTAAAAAAGTCTGCTACTGTATGTACCATGCCTTAATTTTTCTCAATTATGTTTTAATTTGTCGCTTCTAGAGCACCCTGGGTCTTAGGCAACTGTAGACAAAACTAGGTGACTATTGCTGAAAAGCTAGAAAACGTAATTTTTCATAAATAATTTCGAGGAGGCGACAACGACTATTGACTTCTATTCTTTATCCTCATTCTCTTTTTTTTTTAAATAATCGTAACCCTACACAACGAATTTCTCCTGTGTCGTGGGTGCGTTTACAAATATAGAAAAACATCATACACCCAGACTCGGAACAACAACTTGTTGGTCATATAAATACATCGAACTCGCGACACGCTGTTCAGCAGTCGATCGCTCAGCCACTGCGCCAAAGTCACTTCTTTCTGAACAACTTATGTAAATTCCTCGTCCATAAGTCGAGTTTCTCTAATGCAATTTCAAACATCTTTCAGGGCATATCAACAGTCCTAGAAACCGGTATAGGTGCTCCAGACCCCGAAGAATTAGCCAGGAGAACATCTAGAGAACAAGAACCCAGAGTCACCAGACCTGAGAATGCACCAACTGGTCATAAAATAACTGTGGTCAGCAGTGAGGGAGATGGGGCCAATGCTGGTGCCAACGCTGGGGCCAACACTGGTGATGCTTTCCAGTTCGGCAGTCTACTTTCTGGTGTTACTAAGTTTGTTGAGAGTACTGGTAAGTTTTTTTTTTATTTAAGTGTTGCCATTTTAAAATTTATTTTCTAGAAGATTTTATTTGCTTCTGGCAACTTTTAAGTCTGAACTTCCAATGGATTTGGTGTAAATTATGATAAATATCTGTCTAGTTTGTTTCTCTAGCTATTTGTATGTCTCCATTGATTGAATTGATCAACCAACAAAGTTAAAACACGCCCCACCTATCATTGGTAACACATCAATGAAATATCTGGGCCATACTCTTTATGACGGGGCAGATTCTATGGTGGTATGTTGTAATTCAGCTTGACCAGCATCAGGCCTATGTCCAGCAGTGGACTACGATAGACTGAGTTTATTGACACCGTCTGTACTCCCGACCTACATTTTTGAAAAGACATCCATCCATCTTAGCATTTAAACTTACGCTCTTTCTAACTCAACTTTAAAAAAATTCAGGCACTAAAGTAATACACGGCGGTCTAGACACCCTGGAAACCATAGGCAAGAAGACCATGGAAGTTCTTCAAACCGATGACCCAGGGTTGGCCAAAAAAAGGGCCTTACTTGGCTTAGGTTCTGGGGACAAGCCAGTCTTGTCACAAGTCTTGAGAGAAGCTAAAGCTAAGGCAGAAGAAGATGATAGGGTGAGGGAAGAGAAGAGAGAAGCCAAGGAGGTGCACTATGAGAATCTGTTTGATGATTTTGAAGGTAGGGTTTGTTTTGTTTCTTAATTGTTTCTTTTGAGAATAACAGCAAATATCATAATGGCCATCCCATTATGTTGTTTGCTGTTATTCTCAAAGGAAACAATTCTATCTCTTAATAGGCTTCTTTTTTTACATTTTTATTTTTAAATAGCTGTACGGGTCACGCGTCTCTCGAAAATCTGCCTACGGGAAAATAATACCGGGATAAACGGTATCCTATATGTGTTATTCCAGACTTGTGTCTGTCAAATTTTATCAAAATTCGTTCCGCAGAGAGTAACAAAGATCCATTAATTCCAAACTTTATCATTGATAATGTTAGTAAGAACAATTATAATGTATTTCAGGCCTAGTACATTTAGAAGCATTAGAAATGTTATCGAAACAAGTGAGCATGCGCATAGAGGAGCGCATACGCAGCGTGGACGCCGACAAGAGACAAGACATCAAGGAAACGCTGCAGCAAGTCGCTGGTAAGATTCACTATGAGACCTCCTTTAGATGACAAGGATTGAAGATACAGAGTACTAGTAGATATCCTAAATACAAAATTGGCATAATTGGCAGCTTTATGGAAGCCGAATTTTCACTAATAATAACATTTTGTTCCGCAACTTGGTCACGCAACTTGTAAGTTGACGCTAGTAGAAACTGGCCAACGTGAACAAGGGAAATGTCGAGCGATATTATCCTACAAAGTTGTTAAGACATATTACGTGAATGTTGGGCGATATGTCTCCGCGACATGTCTTCTTGTGAAAATGCGGCTGCAATTTTATCCACAGCTGAGTATAGGCCCTTTTGTCCCATACTTTGCTACACGTGTTGCATGACACCATAGAAACGGAAGAGTAGACAAAATTATAGAATGTAGAAATATTTTCATCTTCCTAAGCATGACGATGTTTAACCCACCATTGGTGACGTCAATTTGACTTACACATTCGGTGACGCCGGTCTCACGCACCGGGATTTTAAACTTAATTTTTTTCAAGAATTAACTAATAAATGTACTCGTAGTTGACTCAGTGTTAAAATTAGGTATACTTTTGACAATAAAACGCCGGTATATCTTCAATCACAGCTCGTTTATTAGAAGTTATTCATTGGTATTTGCAACACTTAAATTGATCAAGTTTTAATTATAACTTTTCTAAAATGCAAAAACACTAACAATCTTATAGTTTAAAATTTTCGTGTCAGCCTTATCCAGTCTTATGACATTTTGAAATATCCCAAATTATATGAGGAGGTGTCGTTACTTGAAGATTCCAGATCACTCAGATCCTCTTCGCTCTCCAAGTTTCGTATTTGATCTGGGCGGAATCTTCCGGTGTGGAATCACTTTCAGCTTCGCTGTCTGATGACGGTGGTGACCCATCAACATCACGTAAAAATTGTTCTTGTAAAAGAGCCTCCATGCGTCTCTATTCGCGTTCGTAATTCATTCTGAAACTAAATTATGATTTGATAAACACAATGCGCATTTTTGCTATAAAAAATAAAACCATGTTAAAAACTTACTGATCATAGTATAATACTATAATAGTACACAAGTTCATCAAATGTACAGTGAAAGTAAGCACAAAACGCCATCAAAATGTGTAAAAACAAAATATTAAAATATGACGTTTTAACTTACGTGTTCGGTGACGCACGGTCTCACGCACCGGGTTGGTGTGAAAACTCGGGACGTGTGCACGCTACGACTTAGCGGGGTTAACATACGGCGGGGGGCGTGCAATAAGGCAGCTACTCAAAATCACGGCACGATTCGATGGCGGGTGTTAAAGTTATCATCGTTTTACTAACCATCCGGTCTCACAGACATACACGTCACCAAATGTAAAAAAACATGTTTTATTCTTTACCTTCTTTTTTAATCGTGATAAAATCATCGAAATAGTCCGGACTTAGGGCAGGACGAGACGAGAGGGACTGTCAGACTTGTACTGACTAAAATCCGCGGTGTCCTTTAATAGCCCTTTACGTTCCGGAGCCACGGTCCTTCTAAGGGGGCCCCGACATGTCGCTGACAGCTCTGAGGCGCGCATGGAACGAAACGCGCCGTGGACCCAGGCATGGTCAACGATCGGACAGCGAGTCGCCCACATTTGTTAACTTTAGCACAAAAAAAGTCATCTGTTAAGGCTCAGGTCTTGTAAAATTCACTCGCGCCGAATTATTTGCGTAACTTTGTTTGTGATTTTTGAACAAAATAGTGCAATAGCTTGAAATATTATTATTGCACATAAATAACCATAATATAAGTAACAGCTAGTTATTTTTTTAAAGTTGATTTAAGTGGATTATATTAGATAAATCAAGCGTTCAAATCAGCTCTTTCCTGCCCAACGTCATTTCGAGTTACGTTGGTGCACTCAATCTGAGACAATGAAGAATTAATTTAAAAATCTGAGCAGCGCATAATGACCGCAATATCCTCGTCTTCAAACTGCGCTGATTAGTTTTTTATATTTATCTTTCATTTTCTAAATTAAGATGGCAGAATATTATCAAAATTCTCGGATTTTATCTCTCAATAAATAGTTTTTTTCATAAGAACTACGCATCGTAGGTATGTAATATTTAGATTATTTTGATGTCGACAGATCAATAAAGCAAATACAAAAAAAAATTATACCTAAAGCGCTTTTTTTTCAACAATAAAAAATATCTCAAATAACCTCTCAAAAAGTGTTTATAAACGAGAATTGCAAGAGAAATTCCTTAGTGGCCGGTGGACGGCCGGAGCGATCGGACGTGAGGTCCACGACGAATTTTTATTGGTCCCTCTCGCTCGCACCTTCTCTCGCTCTAACGGTGATTACGCACAGTTACGCATCTCAGGTTGCTCTACTTTATTAATTTAAAATATATTTTTTAACCGACGGAAAAAAAGGAGGAGGTTCTCAATTCGATATGTATATATATATATGTCGGAGAATCAACACAGAAGCACAACAATTTAAAACAACGCCATCTATATCGTTGCAGCGGAATTAAAACAAACACAATTTAGAATCTCAATTGATTATTGTTAATTTAGAATAACGCCATCTATCTCTCATTGAAGGAACTATGTAGTTAAATTTGACAGATAATGCTTGGGAACTCAAGTTATTGATGAATAGACTTGGGGAAGGTTAGCATGGGGAGCATTGGCAACACCGAGCGAATAGTCGAGTCAAAATGTCGATCGGAAGTTTAATCAGCTATTCGACGTTGACAGGTAGTGACGTTGACAGATGTTGGCTAACCTGTGTGGGGTAGGCCACATAAGCGGTGACAGTTGAGTGAATGGAGGACTTTGAATCGAGCCGGCAAGCTGGGTAGACATCTTGGTTGCTCCGCCATGTTAAACTTCCCGTGTTCCTAAGTTTTAATCGAACTATATCTCGGGCATCCTTGATTATTTTGTATTCGGAGTGTGTTAGCAAGTAATTAAAAGTGTTAACGAAGATTTTGTGAGGATTATTTCCGATATCCCGACCCCTCTGATAACGATCTCTCCGTTATATATATATATTTTATTTATGACCATTCATTACTTTTACTTACGTGGTCCAATTTCAAAAATTCATTTTTTTTTGTTGTACGTAGTGTATCTGAAAGTTGGTCCCATTTAAATATCAAAACTAAACGCGGCCTATATGGGTAGAAAAAAAGGTAATAATTGTCACTTTTCCTATAGAATTTTCAGTTGTGAACCGATTCTGTTGAAATAAAGTTAACATAATGTAGTCCTGAGGACATTATAATTATACTATATAGCAGAGATATGGAGAAGTAACTAAACAGGTTCGAGCGAATTCCGACCTTAATGACATTTAAAAATTTAGTTTGTTTTTTCTCACATTCACGTTTGCTAACATTGCTCCTTCATTAAAATCCAGTTTTTGCATAAATGACAGTAAGGTCGAAAATCGTTTGAACATGTTTTTTACATTGCTTAACGATAGCAAGTTAAAAAAACAGCTTCAAGCGATTTTCGACCTTATTGACATTTAAAATTTAGTTTGTTTTTTCTCACATTCACGTTTGCTAACATTGCTCCTTCATTAAAATCCGGTTTATGAATAAATGTCAGTAAGGTCGAAAATCGTTTGAACCTGTTTTTTAAACTGCTTAACGATAGCAAGTTAAAAAAACAGCTTCAAGCGATTTTCGACGTTATTAACATTTAAAATTTGGTTTGTTTTTTCTCACATTCACGTTCGCTAACATTGCTCCTTCATTAAAATACGGTTTTTTGCATAAATGTCAATAAGGTCGAAAATCGTTTGAACCTGTTTTTTAAATTGCTTAACGATAGCAAGTTATTGTATCACATTCACGTTCGCTAACATTGCTCCTTCATTAAAATCCAGCAATGAACAAAAGCGTTGGTTACTCTGTCTCCAGGTGGTAATGGACTGTGCCTATGACAAGGAGTGCAGTCCTTGGATGTTACTGTGGTACCCCGGCCAGGGCGGGAGGGACTGTCAGACTTGTACTGACTAAAATCCACGGTGTCCTTCAAATAACCCTTTCATGTTCCGGGGTCACGGTAATGAGATAAGTACCGCGACGCCAGCAGGCTTTAGCCCTCTAGAGGGGGACCCCGTCATCATGCTGACGCTATTTGAGGCGCTCGTAGAACACAACGCGCCGTCGACCCGGGCATGGCCCAGGACTTTTTATACCCGACTGCGCCAGGAGGGTTATGTTTTTCGAGTGTATGTATGTATGTATATTTCTTTGTGTTGCTCTGCAGCCTAAACGGCTTGATGGAGTTGAACTTGAGAGGTGTCGTTAGATTCGTCTTAAACGTGAGAGTGTCACTGGGAACATAAAACTGGCCAAGTGCGAGTCGAACTCGCGTGCAAAGGGTTCCGAACTAAAAATATTTTTTTAAGATCTCTCACACTCTATCAAATGGGGTGTCAAATCAAAGGATTTTAAAAATGGTTTACCAAAATATATATATAACTTATATGTTTCAATTTAATTTGGACTGATAAATGCTAACAAAAACTAAAAAAAGTAAAATAAAATAAATATTTAAAAAAACAAAAACCCAACTGTGTAAAAAAACTAAAAAGAAAGTAACAAGCCCAGTAGTTTAGAATTCACTCATTCACACTCACAGTCGGGGCCCCTTGGGAAGATTTGATTGGTATAATTTGAATGGGCCCCGACTGTGAGTGTGAATGAGTGAATTCTAAACTACTGGGCTTGTTTCTTTCTTTTTAGTTTTTTTACGCAGTTGGGTTTTTTGTTTTTTTTTAAATATTTATTTTATTGTTCATGGTAAAATCATCAAATGAGTTCTCCCACCCCAGGCCAAGCGGAAGCGACTGTCAGACTTGTACTGACTTAAATTCACGGTGTTCTTCAATAGCCTTTTACGTTCTCGGTTTACAAAGGGTATACAAAGCGCCGTCGACTCGGACATGGTCCATATGGTCGGACAGCGAGTCGCCCATTACGCGCTTACGATGGCCAGAGATGACCATGACCGAGTCACCGTGGGCGTCTACCACTGTGGCTGGGATGTAAGGTTTACGCTGTCCTCTCTCTCACGCGTCCCGCCTCTTCCTTCGCCAGCATCACTGCTGCACTGACCTTTTTTTAGGTTTAATTAGTTAAACACGATTGTTATTATTATTATTAAAACACTTGTGTGATACTCGTATTATTACAAACCAAGTCATATTAAAACTCCTTATTAAGCAACAATTTATATAACTCCTTTTAAATCATCCTTAGTAGAGCAATGTTCTTACCGCATCAAAATTGTTTTATAATAATTCAGTAGGCAGGATGTATGCGGGGGGTTGCGGGAAGGGAGCCCGAAATTTGACGTACGATCGACTGGCCGAACGCGATTCTATTTTGTGCAAACCAAGACTAAAGCCTTAACAAAATACAGGACCTAAATCATTCATCCTTTTTCTCACTTTGTAATGTTGAAGCTAGATTTGTAGTTTGTAGTTTTACCCAATATTCCTAAATGTCTTCGACAGAACTATGCGAAATGCCTGAAGAAGAAGAGGAAGACGAAGAATCTCCGAGCGAAGACCTCTCTAAATCAGAAGTGTTCCTCGAAAGACTGCAGACTGCAACACAAGACCTAGGTCTTAAACTGCAGTTCCAGCCGCTTGTCAAGTTAGTATATCTATGTAACTTTATTTTTTTGCAAAAACTGATGTTTAACAGCTTACAGCAACTTGTTCTTTTTTCTCATGCTGTCTCACTACTGGGCAGAGGCCTCCCCATTAACCTTTTGGGAGGTCATAAACGGATCGCACATTAATTCTCAGCACCATTTTAGAAAACGTATGTAATCATGCACATTTATCCGCACCGTAAGTGCCGTATTTCGGAAAATGCTGTCAGTATACGTTTTTTTTATCGTTGAAATATAATCCAACGAGGCCTCCCACCCAGACTCAGACTTGTACTGAGTAAAATCCACGGTGTCCTTCAATAGCCCTTGACGTTCCACGGTCACGGTAATTCGTTAGTCCCGCGACCTCGAGTATCCGAATATTTAAGGAAGGATGTTAACAGTACTGTTGACGTCATATAGAGCGGCGCATACGGAACTGATAAACGTGCGACCATATCTCGTATCTGCAGCAACCTGATATAATGTAAAAAGGCCCTAACATTCGATGATGATGAAGAGACCCGACTAGTTGTAGATCATGGGCTCAAATCCAGTCAGGCCTATTAATTGTGTAATGTATTTCATCACCACTGTTCTCGAAACGGTGTCGGAAAACATAGCGAGGATCTACCAACCGGCACTGGAGGCGCGTGATGGGTACGAGTCTTAAAGTATTTTCTGTGTATCTGTTTCCTCTTTATTCATCTTCATACCGCGTCGCTTGCTCGTCGTAAATGCTCACGTTACGACGCATCGTTATAAGATCCCGCGTCGTGGCACGTTGCGACGTTGTATCGTGTTTATAGCCAACTCCCATTCTCAGAGAGCATATCCCTATCCTAGAAATGGAAACATATAGGCTTATCATGCCTATGCATCCTTTCATACCAACATAGCTGTTCCCCGCAGTTTTACGCCCGCTGCTCTGCTCCTATTGGTCGTATCCAGATATTATAATAATAAAAAAAAAACTTTATTGACATAATTTAGGTACACACATTATTTGTGAACCCTGACTCCTGTGCTAGTATGAACTGTATTACAGGAGCCAGTGCCTTCACCTTGCAGGGGTTACACTGACTTAGCCAATAAAGCGGGTTAAACTAAATACTAAAAAAAAAATGTTTAAGGTAGAAATTAAACCTAAAAATAACTTTGAAAATAAAAATACATAAAATGCTAGCTTTTGTCTGCTTGTAAGTTTGGAGTTGAGAGTTTGCGTGTGTGTGTGTGTGTGTGTGTGTGTGTGTTTGTGTGTGTGTGCGTGTGTGTGTGTGTGTGTGTGCGTGTGTACGTGTGTGTGTCTGTGTGTGTGTGAGTGGTGAAAGAAAGAAGATATTATACAGCTTATAGCCTTCCTCGATAAATAGACTATCCAACAAAAGAATATGTTTTCAATTCGAACGTTCCTGGGGTTAGTGCGTTCAATCATCCAAACAAACAAGCTCTATAAATATTAGTAGTAAAGACAACTTACCTCTCATTACAGGCAATACAAAGAAACACTGGACTACATATCGACCTTAGACGCCGAGGCTCAAATAAAGGCGGTGTACAAGCGGGGAGTATCCACACTGGCACAGAGCACAGCGCTGTCAGTGGAGCAGTACCACAAGGCTGCGGAGATGTTGCTGGTAAAGGCGCGCAGGTCTACCGCTGATGAGGCAGACGCTCTCACACAGTAAGTAGTGAATCTAAGTTATCGATGAATGTAACCTCGTTGTTAAATCTAGGGTAGGATCTCGACAGTATTGCTTTTAAGATTTTGGGTGCGAACGGGCAAATATTTCTTACTGGCACCTAGCTAATTTAACAATATTATCTTGCTGAAATACGAACACCAATTACTGTCATAAGTATGACGACCCTTGCTGAACTGTGCTAGGTTCGGTTTGTAGTGTAATTAATGCAGTAGTTTTGATATTCCTTATAAGAGACTGTGGGCAATCTGACAGCACGACCTTAGACCACGGCTCAAAAATATAATTTGCACTAACGGTCAGTTCACACCTACCGAGACGCGACGCGGCGCGACGTGACTACGTGACGTGACAATACTGCAAATGTGTAACTTTTCGTGTAGTAAATAAAGTCAGATTTTGAGTCGCTATTAAAATGCAGCGCGGTGCCGCGCTGCGTTGCAAGAGGTGTATCTCTTTAGGTAGGACAGTGTTTCCCAACCTGTGGTCCGCGGACCCCTGGGGGTCCGCGAGTATATGTATGCGAGTATATACATAAATGCTAATACAAAAACGTAATCGCTACGCTTCAGTTTGTACACTTAGTACAGCGAACGTGCGCCAACGTGCGGTGAGCGAGACTGAATGAATGATGTGAGTGAAATAAGTGCGTGCAGGCGCCGGGCAAAAAGCAACACCAACCTTCACATTATTTTTTTTCATATTTTTCATAATAAACAGTTATAAGTACCTATTTTGTATCTGTCATAACTAAAATAAATACCTAATCGGTTTTTTTTTTGCTGTATATTTTATTAAGGGGTCCGTGAAAACTGTGCCTGATTTCCTAGGGGTCCGTGGCTGAAAAAGGTTGGGAAACGCTGGGGTAGGAAATAGAGTTAGATTTTGAATAGCTCTATTGAAATGTGCGCGCAGCGTCACGTCTCGGTCTGAGCTGACCCTATGGTTACATTATGTTAAATGCAGACTTTAATAGATATTATTTTTGTCTTACAGGATGACTGTGGTGCTAACAAAACACATCAGCGAGCTGGCGACATTGTTCACAGAAAAACTGAACGCGCTACCTTCAGATAATCCAGAACAAGTCAATACATATATCACGAACATATTTTTAGAGGTAAGACTCTTTGCAACCTTTATCATAATTTATGTCCAAATGAAACTCGACGTCGGCGTCGTGGCAGGTCCAAGCGAAGATGGCTAGATGAGTTGGACCGCTTCATGAAGTACTGGACCACGGTCGCAGATAGCTGCCAGGAGTGGAAGGCCTTTGCCTAGCAGTGGGACACTATGGGCTATAATTTACTTTTTGCAAACCAGCAATGTATTTATTTTGTTTCGTCAAATATACCTACTTACCGGTTAACAAAAGACATTAAGATGATCGTAAATAAAGAATGTCAAGAACTAGAAGAAAAGTGTTTTAAACGACCCTTATTTGGGGCAAGTAAACTGTTACTTGTAAACTAAAAGTTATCAAATTATTACAGTCGTTCTGAAATTATTGTTATAAAGATGACTTTAAAAATATATTTTTTTTATTTTCAGGCTGGCAACAGTTCTACGTACATCCAAAACGCGTTCCAATTGGCGCTACCTATACTACAAATAGGCGCTGTTTAAATAACAATAATTATCCTAAAATATTTAAATATTGTGATACCTATTGTATGTTAAAAATGTTGTTACTAATCTGTACGGTTCAAATTTTATTCGTCGACGTTTGAAGTTTTAGAAGCGGGTTTGTAACCAATTATTGGCCATAATTTTATCCTCGTCGTATGTGCATATCGCTCTAGTGTCTTCCATGACGCAAACCATAGTTCTATGATTTTATGTAGCGTATTAGACTCCCATACCGACAAAATAAATGTGTGGTCTACACGTCATCATCATCATCATCAGCCGGAAGACATCCACTGCTGAACATAGCCCAACCAGCAAAATAATCCTGGCATGCGATTAAAGAATGCTACCTGGACTTATAAAGCTCCTGAGAAGGTTTTGGTAGTTGCTACTACGCTTTTAACAGCATAAATACGTGCTGTTTTTACTCAAGTACGTTTTATCCGATAATTTGTACTTATATCCGTATATAAAACCATATTTCCTGACATATTTAGGATCAGGACTCCTATAAAAGCATGAAATAAGAGTAGTTACACTCAAGAGTAATTACTCCGGTAAGTTAGACTTATATGCGCCTATAAGATAACGTCTGCGGGCTATTTAAATCCTCATACTCTTGCAGAAGCATGTACCAGGAAGATATGGACTGAGGAGCAATTGCTCTTGTTATTTTTACTTTTAGCCTCATATAAGCTAATATTTTGTGGCCAATATAAGTAAATTAAAGTTAAATCACTATAAGTCATTTGGGCGTTTTTCAAATTTTTTGACCATTGCCTTTTCATAATGTCCACTGACTTTTGAATTATCTTATTTATTAATTATTAGTCAAAATGTCATGTTTAAAATGGCAATCGATAGCACATTTCAAGGAAAGTAAATTAAAACAGAAAAATAATATAAAATAAACACTTAATATATTAAAAAAAAAAAATGTATTAATACATATACCCCAATTTCACGATGTCCCATGCATACTTTCCTAACTTTGAAGTGTCATAATCCCCTAATATTCTCATCATACGCATATTAAAATCACTAGGTTTGTGAAAAACAATATAAAATTTTGTTTTTTAATGTTTTTTAACTGGTTTTTATAACAAAATAAGAAAATAAATCAAATTTTATTTGGTCCTAGAATTTTGGTTATACCGGAATTTCCCGTAAGTAACTACGATTTTAGTCGACTATAATAGAAAACCAATATTCAGATATTTTTGATGTGGCAACCGCTGTTTGACAGTTTAAAATCGTTCGGCCATTTTTTTTCGGGCCTCTAGGTTTGTTTATTTTAACCGTTACTTAGTGTTCAGAACAGTGTGTCGATAAAAACGTGTTCCGATTAGTAAAGTGATTTTGAAAGCTAAAATATTATCGTTCTAATAAGAACATTGTTTAAAGATTTGCACAAACTATCTAAAAATAACCGAAGTATATTAGAATCATAACTTTTAGTGTATTTTATATAAAATATTGTGATGTGAAGTCATAAAATGTACCTCCGTAACGTCAGGTGAGTAACGTAGAATACCAAAATAATTTCTAAAAAAAATAGCGTTCCGGTTCCGTAACGGTCAGGTTTTTTGAAAAACGCCCATTTATGTATCTGGTATGGTTCAACATAAGCTTAGAAGTAACTGTTAAATGAATTTCATATCCACGTTTTATGAATAATAAACACCAAGATTATAACAGCACTCGGTATGACAAAATATTTTCTGTATTATATATTTTTTTAGTTTTATCTTATGCCATTTTAAACCTAGACATATTTATATTGGCATTCCACAGTAGTGTTATAGTCTAAGTAATCTCAAACAATCCTGGTTAAAACTCTTATGAAGCCACTTTTGCTTGTAACGACCAGTACAGGCGAAAACACGCTTTATATAGTTTTGAGAAATTCTATTGTAGGACTTGACATCAGCCATTTTGATTACAACAGTGTGACGACCGTTTTGCGAATTTTAGCGAGGGTTCCGGACATGGCACATTTAGAAAAAGTTAGAACTACGAAAGTACCAAGTCTATGAGCGATATTGAAAGAGAGGAAGAACTTTCGGATTATAACAAAAATTTAGAACTGTGTCATTCTATTAAAAACTGGGTTTACACTTCAATATTTCTCATTCTGCATTAAACTCTTTACTTAAAATTTTAAATATGAGATTAAACAATGTTTTGCCTAAAGATGCACGAACATTACTGGATACCAAGAAAGAAAATCTAAACATTAGTGTTTCAGCCCCAGTGCACTATTGGCACATCGGTTTGGTCAAATGTTTGAAAAAAATAAAATGACAATGTTTCTTATTTACCAAATGAAATTTTTCTAAACATAAATGTTGATGGATTACCAGTTTTCAACAGTTCGAGTTTTGGCTTTGACAACCGGGACATATCTCAGATAACAAGAAATGTGTAACATTCCAAGGCCATTTTAAGTTCTTTAAAGATCTGAAATCTTTTTTGGTTAAAAATCGATCGATATCCAGGACCATCGGCATAGTCTTGTTTAAATCGTCAGTAACCTATTATATAATTAAGTTAAACAATGTTTAACCTAGCACGTGGGACAAACCTGTTTAAAAATATGTTTTTAACTTATCAATATAATATCAATCGATTTCATCTGGGCACATTGCGGAACCCTAATCGGTAACAATGGCGAATATGCTTCGGTTTTGAGATATTCCAATATAGAACCAACATACTTATATTGGTCCTATATTACACTTGGAAATGCTAAAAATACTTATTTTAGCACTATGTTACACTTGGAAATGCTTACTAAGAAAATGTTGGCTGCCTTCATAATATTAATTTAATATTAATTAATACTAAAATGTAAATAAGCAAATTTCAAGAGGCGCTTTAAAATTGTAACCCAAACCACCACAGATTTCACAGAAAATTCATATTCCCCTATGAATAAGCTACCTACTATAAGACTAACAATAACTTTTTCTATTGTGGTTGACATTAATAAATTCTGATTCATATAAATACTTAAACACAAGAAGTTAAAAATATTTTCACAGCGCACAACAACTTCCGATAGTCTCTTCGACTGTTCTAATTATGAGCTTACAGCAGCATTTCTAGGAGCGTATTAATCAAAACTACTATAACTTACTTATATTGAGATTAACAGGAGTAATTGTATTGACGTAATTCTATTTAAGGAGCAATATGGGCGTAGATGGCATTTCAGCGGACTAATATAAATACGTTATAAGTAAAAGTAGACTTATAAAGTGGGCCCTTTTCGCGACTTATATGTGGATATAAGTCTCATATAGTCCTCGATAAATGTGGTTCTAGGATAGCATTAAAACCACTTTTTGCTAGTTGGGAGGCATCCCCCTTAGACCGCCACGCCGAACGACAATTCACCACTTGCATCCATCGGTTGCCCGCGACCCCTCACGATGTCGTCGGTCCACCTAGTGGGAGGCCTGCCTACGCTGCGCCTTCCGGTCCGTGATCAACACTCAAGAACTTTTCTTCCCCATCGGTTGTCAGTTCTACGAGCGATGTGGCCTGCCCATTGCCACTTCAACTTGCAAATTTTATGAGCTATGTCGGTGACTCTGGTTCTTCGCCGAATATCCATGTTCCGGATTTTATCCCGCAAAGAAACTCCGAGCATAGCTCTTTCCATTGCTCGTTGAGTGACTCGCAGTCTCTCTAAAAGGCCAGCAGTCAAAGACCACGTTTCAGTGCCATAAATCATCACTGGCAACACACACATGGGTAAACACCCTTGTCTTGAGACACTGTGGGATTCTCGATGAGAAGATATCACGGAGCTTCCCAAACGCTGCCCATACGAGTTGGATTCTTCGGGCGACCTCTTTCTCGAAGTTGGACCTACCTAACTGAACAATCTGTCCAAGGTAAGTATAACGCTGCTTTCACATTTGGGCGACAGTCGCGCGACAGACGCTGCTTATGCGCGGCTGTTCATATAAAATGGGAAGAAATGTGCTTCTGCCGCGCTACTGTCGCGCTGCTAACGCCCTAATGTGAAAGCGGCCTAATGGCCTACAACTTCGAGAGTATCGCTCCCAACAACAACCGGTATGGGTGCCACATGGACATTCGACATGACTTTCGTCTTGTCCATGTTCATTTTAAGGCCGACCCGTTGGGAAACGATACTGAGGTCACTGAGCATAGCATTGAGGTGCTCCAACGATTCTGCCATGATGACTATATCATCGGCAAAACGAAGGTGTATGATGTATTCGCCATCGATGTTGATGCCGAGTTCGTTCCATTCCAAGAGCTTGAAAACGTCCTCCAACGCGTTCGTGAACAGTTTCGGAGAAATAACGTCTCCCTGTCTCACGCCTTTCTGCAATTGGATTGGTTTCGTGCTCTCTTCCTGAAGTCGGATGGACATGGTGGCGTTCCTATACAAACACTTCAACACTTCGATATACCTATAGTCGATATGACATCGTTGGAGGGACTGCAATACACGTACACTGGTCTACACGTAGTTGTTTCGAAACTGGTTGATTGTGTATATGAGTTTTATTGTTTGTAAATGCACCCACAGTCGTTAGAAAAATCCTAGTTTGGGGCAACATTTCAAACATAACACTCCTTTTTGGGCATTCCTGTAAATATATGGCACAATCACCTGTGGCGCCATCTACACCGTCATATACGAACTTAAACCTGACAAAAATCTCGTGCTACCCTTCTCCTAGAGACTGCCTATTCTAAAAACTGAACTAAACAGGAATAGGACCATACTGTTTGAGCTTTGTTTATGTTACAGTCAAAACTCTTAACCAGTCAAAACTACTTTTGACCGTATGCTTTAGTCAATAATACTTTTGACTAAAATAACAGTCAAAACTACTTTTGCCCAATGGAGCTGGTCAAAAGTATTTTTAGTTGACAATTACTAGACATAATAGTCAAGAAGCAGATCGACGGAGCCTCGCTTCGCGGGGCTCCTACTTCTGTGTGGTTTAAAAAAAAATAACCACGAAGAGGATCTTCTAACCTAAATTGTCCGAGTCGGGGTGCCAGCAAGTCCCGAGCTCGCTTCGCTCGCTCTTAAAAGTGCAGTCCATCAATTACTTTATAAATATTCGATAAAACTTTCATTTCCTCTTATTAAATATCTTTTTTATTCACATCTAACGAGTTAATAGTGCTTTTGAATGATGCTTTATTGCAGTTAAAACTAGTTTTGACCAAGAGCGTCAGTCAAAAGTACTTTTGACTAGTCAAAATTATTAATAACCAATAATTTTCAGTCAAAACCACTTTTGACCAACCTGTTCAGTCAAAAGTAGTTTTGACAGATTTTCTTAGTCAATAGTAGTTTTGACTGGTTAAGAGTTTTGACTGTGACATTTATAAGCGTTCAATTTACCACATAAAACTGTCATTAGTTCGGGGAATACTCTCTTTTTATCGAAATATGTTGAACTTTTCACCCTTTTAGGAACTTTACCCATGACGCAATGTGATTGCATTCGGCCGATTCAAACTACAAGTGAAAATCAACCTTGCTACTACGAAATAATGATGCAATTCGATTGACTTGACGTCGACGTGGCGATCGTGTGTTGTTTTTCATCTACCCGTATACAACCGCGTATTTATGTCATATGCCGGTAGTGGTAAGGTTAATTTTCACTTGTAGTTCGACTCGATTGAATCCCGTCGCATCGCGCTACGGGTAAGCGGTTACTCACGCAAACTTCGTTATCTTCACCAGCACAACATTTACTACTTTTACCGTTACAGACGGTTTTCAGTCTAATCGACTGCAAACAGAAGCTACCAATATTCCACTTGGAGTAATGACTTATCTTACCACCGCAACCCAGTTACCGTGGGCAGGGGCACCGTAACATTCAGTAACTGGGTTGTGACCAAACTGGTTGTCAGAGCTTTTGAGTTCTAAACTTCTGACTATCCGCAACGACTGCCAACGATCGTCAAACTCAGGGTTCATCTGGAACTGTAATTTTTTTCCCTCATATAATACGACTTGGAGTTGATCTTAAATAAAATATAATATAATAATTACGAAAAGCCATAATTTGTTCAACTCATAATTGGTTACATAACCTGCTTAGTTGATATTTTACATTATTGTAACTGTTCAAAACTTGGGTATAATAACTAAATCATGGAATAATACTATATCACTAAAATAAATCTTAATAAAATTATCTCTAATGAAATGTGGGCGATTATCTCGAAAATATAATCTATGAAACTATATATTTGTGAATATGTTTAATATAATATATTATGCATTTAATAGTCAAATGTTTTTTATTGAAATATGCAGTTGTTTTATTTTATTTAATCCTTGCATCTATGCTGACATAACTTTGGTACATACAATTAAAACTTGTGGCGACATCTGTATCACCATTTTGGAACAATATCGACGCACTCTTCAACGTGGTGTAAAAGTTACTTGCATAATAAAAGAAAATCCAACACTGGTCAGAAGATTTCCCTGATAATAGGAATAAAAACCGGCCAAGTGCGTGTCGGGCCACGCACAGTGTAGGGTTCCGTAGTTGCTCATCAAAATACTTATGCGAACTAACTAAACTGATTCACTGAATTTAATTTTAAAAAGAAGAATTTTCAAAATCGGTCCAGGAGTCTTTGAGAAATCGGGGAAAATACATTAAAAAAAAAGATTACGACGAATTTAGAACCTCCTCCTTTTTTTGAAGTTAGTTAAAAATAGTTGACGATAAAAACCTACCTATCCCCAAAAAACATACCGTAAAAACATATATAATAAAGCTGTAAAAATAAAGTTGACAAACTTACATTTGCAGTTGAATAAGATGTTCTCCGATACATTTTGTTTAAGAAAATATATTATCCAAGTACATTTTATAAGTTGGTCGACTATTACTCGTAAAGTTGTAAAGCCTACTTAGTCATGACAATTTTCTTTTAAACTTCGTTATATATACTACTATTGCGAATTTTTTCACACCCCCAAACATAACCGTTTAGCTGGTAGAGGGGGGGGACACTCGAGTCGAGCAAAATTTAGCACTTTGAAGCTTAATATTTCACAAACGAATTTTTTTATCAAAAAATTGTTAATGGAAACTATCAATATTTTTTAAAGACCTATTTAATGATACCCCACACTAAGGGGTACGCGAGAAAAAAAAAAAACATCCTCACTTTACGTGTACAGGAGGTACCCTAAAAAAAAATATTTTACGAGATTTTATTTTACCACTTTTTCGGCACAACAAATCCGTATATTTACACCAAATTACAGCTCTCTAGTACTGTGCGTCTCTGAGCTAAACTGCGGACAGACGGACGGACGGACGGACGGACGGACATGGCGAAACTATAAGGGTTCCTTGTTGACTACGGAACCCTAAAAACTGTTCATCATCATCAGCCTATGATGTTCCTACTACTGGGACAAAGGCCTCCTCTCTGTGAGAGGGAGCCTTTGTCCCATAATCCACCACGCGGTCCCTGTGGCGGATTGGTGGATGTCACGTGAACGGGGATGGCAATGGCAACTGGGGAACTAATGGCGCTAGTATATAGCTTGTTCCAACCATCTTCATTGGTTCAAATCAGTTCAAATCTTAAAGGTACTTCAAACATCAAATGCGTCCTCCCACCTAACCCAAGACAGGAAGGACTGTCAGACTTGTACTGACACGGTGTCCTTCAATAGCTCTTTACTTTCTGGGGTGACGGTAATTCGTTAGTCCCGCGACCCCGGCTGGTATATTATCGTTGTGCTGACAATGAGGCGCGCGTGGAACACTGCGCCGTCGACCCGGACATGGTCCATGATCAGACAGCGAGTCGCCCATTACCCGCCGCCCGGGCACCAACATTCTTGGGAAAATATTGTTTCGGCAGCAAATGATGGTGTTGAAAGAACCTACCATCCGAAATCTTATGATGACAAGTAAAGCGCGTTGTTTTTTTTAAGTGTGTGCAAAGAACACTACAAGCAAATTGTGATAAATAACCAAAATTACCCCAAGCATTGTGAAGTAAATAATAACAGAATTTTGAAAATAAACCCACATGCGAAAAGAAAAGAATTCACCCAATAATAATAATTAACATCTCGGTAATGGCGGATCATGGCTATTGGCGCAAATATCGGCCATTGTGCCGACACCTGTTGCGCCTGCGCTTCTAACGGATGATGGCTTAGTGTGGATACGTCTTTGTGTTTATTCAAGAAAGGTCCAGGTGATATCGGATTTATGTGGATTTTCAAAACAGATTAAAGGACACTACGTTTTTTTTTTTAAAGAAACTGTACACCTTCGTGAACGACAGTTTAAAGTGAACAAAATTGTCAAATGAAATAAAATAATAAATAAATAAATCAATGAAATTATTCTCAGTGGAAGAACAGGCGTGAAACTATTATTCGTAAGTTGAAGACTGAATGTGGTAGAAGCTTTGGATGTCTGTTTTTCATACAGAATTTGTTTTTTATCTCATTGTTTTTGTTACAACACAACAAATTATACTTATTCGTTGTACTTACATAAAAATAAAACAATAAACAAAAAAACACGATAGTACGTCATCATCATCATCATCATCACCTTCCTGCCCCTACTCCATTTATCTACGATAGTACTTAAACTAATTATAAACGCCCGCAATATTTAAATTTTACGTTTTAACCCTTCAATGTCCAAGTCATGTCCACAACTTTCAACCGTTAACAAAAACTCGCCACACAACGGGTAGATTTTACTCCGGACTTCGGAGCACATCTGTCCCTTCACGGACATAACAAAGGACGCAAGGGTTTAAATTTGCTCTCTTTACTCCGTTTTGCCAAATATTAAGACCATGACATGTGTTTGATTGATGGCACGTATGACGTGGTGAAGGTTATGTCCTTTGTTGGACTTGTAAAGCACGGGCACGCACGGATAAGGAAAGGTGTTTCTCCAACTACTACTACTATTTTGAGGGGATAGAGGACAACTCGTCCACTTCGAAACTGAGACCAGGAGGGGTATTACAACGTCATAAAACCATTGAAAGTGACAGAGCTATACAATTCGTCTAGCGCCATCTCGTTCACTCACTGGAACAAGCCTGGTTTTAAGACGTAAGCCCCTCCCCCCGGGCCCTACGATGATGTCATAAAGCGAGAGAAGTTCCATCATTGTGGCAAAGAGACAGAGCTGTACAAGTACATCTAGCCGATTTCCGATTTAAATTATTTGATAGAAAATTGTTGTTTATTAATTTTCGAGTTATGACACGTGCATGTCGGTGGCATGTGTTGAGGGCTGGACAGAATTGCAGGTGATGGTACCTACTTAATGGTAGTGGTGAAATAGCAGATTTGATTCTTATTAGGTGCATTATTGATTGATATTGTATAGTGTACAAAATGGTGTAATATTGTCAGGGATTACTTTTTTCAAACACTGTGTAGTTCTAAGTTTTCCGATTTGAAAATAGTCAACTGGACCCACGTTATCCATAAACCCTAATAAATAACACTTTTCCTGACATGAAACCCTTTTTTTTACATGGTAAAATCATCAAATGAGAATGAGTCCACCTACCCTGGGTGGAACGGGAGGGACTGTCAGACTCGTAGTACCAACTAAAATCCACGGTGTTCCTTCATTAGCCCTTTACGTTCCAAGGTCAAGGGTACCTGATGAGAAGATCCCGCGACTCCGGGACATGAGACTGAGAATTATTTGAACCTAACCCAGCGATGCGAGGTGTAAAGTAGGATTAATTAAGTAGGTACATCTATTTTCAAAATAATGATACCTACGTGCTTGTATATTTTCTTTTAATAAGAGATCTAAAATTAACATTGTGAATATCTAATAGTAATTTGTCTTCTGCAATACAATTGTTAATTTAAAATAATAATTTACCTACCTAATAGTGACATAAGTTAAAACTCAGAATATTACGTAATGGTCGCGTGCCATTGGTCCATTATTTGTCATTAATAATCAAAATAATATGTAATCACGATGATTGGTTGTTTTCTACTTAATTATTTTGTTGAAAATAGCATGTCAATTCATTTTCACCTTTACGTTCTTAACCCCAAGGAAAACTTTCCCATGGTAGGTACCTAATAAGCTTAAAATTTCACACTTCAATGATTTTTCTAATGATTACCAGTGACACGTGTTTTAATGTGTTTTGGAAATTGATATGGCACCCTTTGTTTACTTTGTATAGGTAATAATGGTAATGTTATTGACAACTGTTGTTAGGTAGGTACTTGTTGGGGATCAAGTGCGACACAAAATTATATTATTAACTTATCAATAAAAGGTTTAATGGAAGACCAGTGATATTTTTTTTTCGTGGTAAAATCATCAAATGAGTCTTCCTACCCAAGGTGGGGCGGGAGGGACTGTCAGACTCGTACTGACTAAAATCCACGGTGACCCTTCAATAGCCCTTTATGTTCCAGGGTCACGGTTACCTGATGAGATAGTCCCGCGACCCCGAAGACCAGTGGCCTGCTACCGTAATATGTCTTTCAAACCAAATACGAATTCAATTCTTCTTATTTCTTTAAACAAAACGTTGCCCCACACTACTATAGGTATTTCTCCTGTGTCCTGGGTGTGTTTACTAATTTTTAATCTCACACAAACATCCAGACCCGGAACAGCCACTTGTAGATCATGCAAATATTTGTTCAGTGCGGAAATCGAATCCACGACACCAGAGGCGGCCTTACCCATTGCGAGGCCCCGGGCGGCAAGTCTTTGCGAGGCCCCTTGCCCTTATTTTTTTTTTTTTTTAGCGTGGTAAAATCATCAAATGAGTCCTCCGGCCCCGGGCAGGGCGGGAGGGACTGTCAGACTTGTACTGACTAAAATCCACGGTGTCCTTCAGTAGCCTGTTATGTTCCGGGGTCACGGTAAGGAAATAATCCCGCTGTAACTTAAGCACGACGTTTTGAAAGTAGAATAAATTTACTAAAATATGAGACTAAAATGGTTTCTGTAGACCCAAAAACTTCCGAGTTAGCGCTTTTCAAAAGTATCTCAAATCAACGTTTTTTTTTTACAACAAATGTGGAAGAGGCATCTTATATCATGTCTAAAGTTGGAATGTTTTCCAACTTTATAACTTTTTTCGAAAAAGAACTTTGAAGGGGTTTAGGCCTAGGCCGCACTACGGTTAAACCGCTGTGGTTTTTAATGGCATGAATTTGTGCCCCTAGAAAACTAATACAAGCGGCCGCACCGTGATTTTTTCCCGCAGACTGATTTTAAAACCGTGATTTGCTACAAAATGCTCGCGGGTAAAAGGCGAGGCAAAACTGTAATCAATAGAACTTAGTTGACGCGTACGCACTGGCGTTAACCGCGGGCGGTTTTTCGGTAGACCGTCTTGCAGAGCAGAGCGCTGGCGCACAATTTCAACCATGTCTTCCACCGAATCGGAGTTTGTTTTAAACGAACCAGAATACGAATTTATTAACTTTTGAAAATTCTTATGAAAGAAACCTCAGATCTACGCCCAGTAAGTGGATGGATCCAATATTTTCGAAATTTGCGTTGACGTCTTCTTTTCTATTTCTTATTATCAGAGCAACAACACGCACTGCTCCCTTGAAATCCATTTTCAAACTGCGGTTGTGTGCGTCTCAAGCGGTTTCGCGGTGATAGCGATTAATCTACCCGACTTACCGAGTTGTAGGTCGCGGAATCGAACCCAGCCCAGATTACTTTGTGTATTTATTTTATCACCATTGCTCCCAAAACGATGAAGGAAAACATCGTTAGGAAACCGGCATGTCCTCAAACCAACTTTAACAACCAACCAAATTTTAAGACATGTGACATCACCAACCCGCACGGGGCCCGCGCGGTGCATTATGGACCCTCTTACAGAAAGGAAGCCTGTGTCCCAGCAGTGGGAACATTATAGGCTGATGAAGATGAAGAGTGAATATAAATACCTCAGTAGACCTAATAGTCTCCGAGATAAACCCTCCCAACATTTTATCATATTTCGAAAAAAGTCACAAATAAGACATCCCAACTCTGATGCTTTGCCTCTTCCTCACTTGTTTTTGATTCGAGATATCGCCAGAGTTACTCAGTGGTGTCTTAAATATTGCAAGAAAAGAAATTGCAACGTTCGAAAAAAATATAAATTTTGAAAAGCTCAACTCTGAAACTACTGGGTCTACAGATATAAATCGGTTCTCATATTGTAGCAAAAGGCATCTATGAAGCCGTTCTGAGAAGTTATTATCAACAACTAGTCCTTTACGGTCATAAACGCAAAATTTTCAAAAAAGAACGAAATTTTCGAGGTTTTTTTTATTTTTTTTTACAAAGTAGCGTTCGGTGTTTGAGGTCTCAAACTTTGATTATTCATTGGGCCCAGTGGCGTAGCTAAGCAGGGGCTTAGCGGACCCTAGCTAGCCTAGCACATGGCGGGGCCTCGCGCTTAAAGATTTAATAAATTAAAATAAGTTTGACAACGGCAATCTCAACTTTGTTACCACTCAGTAAAGCAGTATAATTTAACTTCTACTACTATTTCTAACTGAGAACTGATAGAGCCAAAGCTGATGGCGCCGACGATCATAATTTAGGTCTAGCAATACCGCTTCTCGCGCGAGGCCTCGTAGTTGCATGATAACTTGGTTACTTTTTATTTCTAACTGTGAACAGAAAAGAGGCAAAGAGGCCTCGCAAAGCGATCTTATCATCAAGTCATCAAAAAAAGGAGGCCTCGCACGCGGTGACCAACACGGCAGGCTTAAAAAAAAAATCACAAATCTGCGCGATTTTTTTCATCCTCCATCAAAGAAAAGGGCCTCGCAGATGCGTCATGACCCCTCCAAGATTCGGTTTCGCTACGTCACTGATTGGGCCAACATCATACACAAGTCTTAACTACCGGATTTAATCTAAACTAGCCGTACGTTCAGGCGACAAAATTATTGATGATAAATTAAAAAAAAAGATGTTTTGATTTTTTCTAAAACTAAAATCTTATTTCATTTTGCCGTTATGTTATAGCCTTAATGAGTAGCCTAACTACTCATTAAGGCTATAACATAATTAATTAATCAAAATTAAAAGTTTTAATTAAACATTACTAGTTTTTTCTTTTGCTTGGTTTGTTGCGCGAGGCCCCCTGCAAGCGCGAGGCCCCGGGCAGTTGCCCGGTTCGCCCCCCCCTAAGGCCGCCACTGCACGACACTGCGACACAACAGCCATACGCTTAACCACAGCGCGAACTATGCAGTCATAAAAAAAAGATCTACCTAACACTTTCGCTCCTAAACATTACTCATCATTTAAAAACACAACAAACTACAAAAAGGGAACATATCGACGCTGGAAAGCGATTTTGTCGTATCTCGCAAAATGGGTATTTTTTTTTATTGCATATTTGAATTCAGAAAAAAATACTGCGTCGGACAGTCTGATCCATGTTTTCCTAGGAGGTTTTTTTTTTTTAGATACGACGTGGAATTTTCTTAACTTTTTTAAGAAAACATACTTCAAAATGCTGTAAGTACCATAAAATCAGCTATTTTACAAAAAGAAATAGATACAACAAAATCAGCATCATAAATTGTTGTCTAAAAGTTTTTTTCTTTTTCAAGATACAGCAATATTGATGCTTCAAATTGAAATACCAATTGCTGTAACTCGCAACTTTAGAACACTATCTTTAGTGTTATCTAATAAACAGTATAAGAAATATGTGTTTCAAAAATTACCTCTCGATTTCAGCTAGTTTACGAGTTATGAATTTTTTAAATAGTTTTTTGGCTCTGGTTTAAAGTTCCACTTTTCGAGATACTACAAGATTGCTTTCTGGCGTCGATATGATTACTACGTCTATGACCAAGATACAGCAATATTGATGACTCAAATTGAAAAACCAATTGCTGTAACTAGCAAAAACTCATGTTATACCAACTTTAGACCACTAACTTTAGTGTTATCTAATAAATTTCATTATAAGAAATATATGTTCCAAAAATTACCTCTCAATTTCAGGTAGTTTACGAGTTATGAATTTTTTAAATAGTTTTTTGGCTCTGGTGTAAAGTTCCACTTTTCGAGATACTACAAGATTGCTTTCTTGCGTCGATATGAACACAACTTTCAAACAACTATTCCAAGTCACGCATAAATTCAAACACTATTTTTAGTACCGCCAGTGTCACAATGTATTGTTTGAATTTTGTGCCATATTTGGCAACATTGCCCGTGATCGTGCAGGAAGCTTCGGGTCGTGCATTCGTAATTAGGAGGTTCCGTTTCACTTGCGCCAGTAATAGCCCATTTGTACAATGTCGTGCAGGAAAATGACAACAGGATTTAGAGTTATAGGCTTTATCATCATGTGCTAAAGCCATGTGAGAGGCAGTTGCATGCCTTCCCAGGGGCGGCTTAGCTAATTATAATACCACAAATGGAAATAGTTAACTAATACAAGAAAAAAATTGCCTTAACTTACTTTTTTGGGGTCAGCTTCTTGTCTACCTGGATGTTGCATAATACCAGTAATTTACATAAAACGCTGCACATACTAAATACTATTCCTTTCTATGTTTCTCTTAGTAGTACAAGTTTCAGAGAATTTCGTACCAAATTTGGCAACATTGCCCGTGATCGTGCAGGAAGCTTCGGGTCGTGCATTCGTAATTAGGAGGTTCCGTTTCACTTGCGCCTGTCAATGTAGTGATAGCACACACGTACAATATCGAGCAGAAAAATCACAACAGGATCCTCTGCCAATGTCTTGTCAACAGCGTTACTGAGGCGGCTTAAAAAGTAACAATAATCCTATTGCCATATTTTCCTGCCTAACGCTACAAGAAGGTAGCAGTAAGTGCAGCAATCCAGTCATTGCTGCCGTTTGACTATCATAACATCATCTGCCTATTTTGTAGTCGGCTTTTAGTCGAACTAAAAGCTGAATATCAGAATTTGACATAACGTGTTTGCTTATAAATTTGGCCTCTCTAGATCTCAAAATACTCAATGGGAAGACACCTGACGGGGTCCCCTCTAGAGGGCCAAAGCCTACCGGGGTCGCGGGACTTATCAAATTACCGTGACCCTGGAACGTAAAGGGCTATTGAAGGACACCGTGGATTTTATTCAGTACGAGTCTGACAGTAGGTGAGAGGACTCATTTGATGATTTTACAACGAAAAAAAAAATGTTAAGATATTACGGGCATCTGATTGCAATATGTTAGTACCTAATACTCGTAGGTATGCGTTTGTTTGGTTGGAACATTAATACCAACTCACAACACATACTGCAAATGCAATCCCACATTGCTATCTCCATAAATACACAAAAGACTATTAAGCCCTTGAAAATAAAAAATTTGCCCAAAAAGTCGGTTAAATTCAAAACAGACATCCCGCAGCCACTCAAATTCAACACCTTAGCCAAAGGTGTTCTCAAACATCTGTGAATAATCCGTTAAACTTTGAAGAGCCCGCATACTATGCCCTATTGCCATAAATCATGGCATCTTTTATAAAAATACTTAGGAATTGGGAAGGAAGGAAATGTTGGCAAAGTACCTCTTATTCATTTAGTGGGTGAATTTTTTTGGCCAGATGTGTAATGGTTAAAGTTGAATGAATCATTGGAATATCGAATAGTGATTGATTTGCCGAAATTGTATGGGATATGTATGGGAAGCACGTTTTCGGAAGTTACATCATAATCCATTATGTCAGCTGCTTACTTTCTTGTTTAACCTATTACTTACATAATAATATAAGATATTACATCTGATCTAAAACGGAATGTGCGATTGTTGTAGGTACCTATTAATAATAATATTCCACGACTATCACACAACGCCATCTAGTCCCAAGCTAAGCAGAGCTTGTGTTATGGGTACTAGACAACTGATATACATACTTATATATTTCTAAATACCTACATACTTAATATAGATAAATTACACCCAGACACAGAACAAATGATCGTGCTCATCACACAAACATTTGTCCTGGGTGGGAATCGAACCCACGACCTCCGGCATAGCGGTCAGGATCACTAACCACTAGACCAACAGGCCAGTCATATCGACGGGTAAAAGGCAAAAGGGGTCAAGCACCACAGATCATATTGTTCAGGAGAATAAAAAGAAAGTTTAAAAAAAAAATATCTCTTTATTGCTTTATTGAATCACATCACAATCTTCAGAAAAGTTTACTAAAATACAATGTTCTTTAATAATTTTACATCAAAATAAGCCTGAGATCAATAGTTTCAAAGATAGATGTCGTTTGACTCCAGGTTTTTACCATGTTTATCGCATTTGCGAAGGGTCAAGTAACAATATTTAATGTTGGAAGATTTAGATTTTGGCCTAAGCTTCATGTTAATAAAGAAATATTTTATTTTATTTGGCACAACAGATCATAGAACTAATTCAGATTTTGGCTTAAGCTACCATAATCTTAATACAGTATTATTTTATATTTGGCACAGCAGGTAGGTAATAGAACTATGAATTTTGTATTTAACTAAAACAATACATGGAACAAAACTGAGATCAAAAAAAAGGGAACCGACTTCAAAACCAAACACAAAAAAACTATAAAATAACTTTTCTTTCGGAAGTCGGTGGCTTTGTTTTTTTATTTCATTGAGGTATGGCCACCGACTTCCGAAAGAAAAGTTATTTTATAGTTTTTTTGTGTTTGGTTTTGAAGTCGGTTCCCTTTTTAAAAAAAAGTTTTTTATTTTTCCCTTTTTAGTTGAGATATTCCACAAAAAAAATCTTTATAAAATCGGCTTTTTTGAAAATCTACAATCCTATTAAGCAACAAAAACGGATCTATGCGAGCAACTTCACGAGATATCCATTATTGTTATATACTAAAACCTTCCCCAGAATGTAAAAAACACTTTTTCTGAAAACTGCATCAAAATCGGTTCAGCCAAACGCGAGATAATCGCTGACAAACATGCAATCGTCCCTGAAAATCTACGATCCAAGTAAGGAAAACGGATCCACGCGGGCAACGTCACGGGATATCTATTAGTGTTATATACTAAAACCTTCTCCAGAATGTAATGAACACTTTCCTGAAAACTGCATTAACATCCGTTCAGCCAAACGCGAGATAATCGCGGACAAACATACATACAGGTCGAACTGAGAACCTACTTTTTTTTTTAGAAGTCGTTTAAAAACAGCAGTTACCTAACTGTTAGTACATACAACAGCATGTTTTCACATTGTTTGAGTAAATAAACCACAATAATTTGGCACTTAATCTATTTAGATAAAAGCAAAAGGTCACTCACTCATAGGACACAAATCTGAAATCTCGGAAACTACCGATGCTAAGGGTTAAAAATTTTGCACAGAGGTTATTTTTAGGACGTAGGTACTCGCTAAGACGGGATTTTGCGAAATTCCACCCCTAAGGGGTTGTTTTTGGGGCTGATAGGTTATATGAAACTTTGTTACTACAAGTACTAGAAGTTTCAAATTTTGCATGCGTCTTCTTTTTGGGACGTACGCGCTACCTGAGATGGGGTTTTGCGATATTCACCCCCTAAGGGGTTGTTTTTGGTGTTGATAGTTTGTATGAAACTTTCGTTACTACAAGTGCTAGGAGTCTGAAATTTTGCATGGGGTTTGTTTTTAGGACGGACGCACTACCTAAGACGGGGTTTTTCGAAATTCAACCCCTAAGTGGTTGTTTTTGATGTTGATAGAAACAGGTTCCAGGGGTTGTTTTTGGGGTTAAAAGTTTGTATGAAACTTTGTTGCTACAAGTACTAAGAGTTTCAAATTTTGCATGCGGGTTCTATTTAGGGCGTAGGTGCTACTTAAGAAAAGGGTTTTTTGACATTCGACCCCTAAGGGGTTGTTTTTGGTGTTGATAGTTTGAATGAATCTTTCGTTACTAGACGTGCTAGAAGTCCCAAATTTTGCATGGGGTTTATTTTTAGGTCTTAGATGCTCACTATGACGGGGTGATTCGAAATTCGAACCCTAAGGGGTTGTCTTTGATGTTGATAGTTTGTATGGAACTTTCGTTACTATAAGTGCTAGGAATTTCAAGTATTGCATTTGGTTTTTTAGAACGTTGGTGCTCACTTAGATGAGTTTGTGCGAAATTCGACACCTAAGGGGTTGTTTTTGGGGTTGATAGATAGGAGTCTCCAATTTTACATAGTTATTTTTTTAAGACGTAGGTACTGCCATTGACGGGATTTTCTGAAATTATATCCCTAAGGGGAAGTTTTTGGGGTTTTTAGTTTGTGTGGGAGTGATAGGAGTGTCAAAATAAAATGCATATAGGTTTTTAGGGAGTAGATGCTCACTAATACGGGACTTTGTTCTTGATAGTTAGATATATAAAATTTCGCTTATGGGTTTTTTGAATTTATGTTCTACTTATGACTAAACAACTCTTGCTAAGACGTCATTCCTGTATATATTATAGTGTAGCTGGGCTCTTGAAGTTCCACACCAGGTGTTCCAGATCTTCAATTTTTATTCGTTGACAGAGAGTACTCATCAGTTTGAATAATTCTTGCTAAGACGTCATTCCCTTATATGTTATATAGTGTAGCTGGGCTCTTGAAGTTCCACAGCAGGTGTCCAAGATCTTCAAATTTATTCTCTCAGCAGAAAATACTCATCACGTTGAACAATTTTTGCTAAGACACCATTTTTGTATCTCTTATTGTTTAGCAGGTCTGTTGCGGTTCTGCATCAAGTGTTCAAGTTTCCAAGATAAATTATAGCCTATATGTTAACCGAACTTAATACATAAACAACAAAAAAAATCCTTCAAATCCTTACTAGCAACAGTCTTTTTCGGTCTAAAATACGTCTCAATTTCACGTTTTCGGGAATTGCGGACATGTTTTAAATGTTAATCTATGTTAAAAACTGCGATCGCGTTTCAAACACGCGTGAACTTGCTTTCACGCACACAAAACATACACCCACTTGCAACGGCGCTGGCGCGCGTACTGAGTGGATCAAATGAAACGTAATGAAAATAAAATTATTTAAGAAAGGGGCCAAGCGCCAATTATGTTTAGTTGACAATCTTTACTATTGGTGTAAGCGACGTTATAGTATTTCATTTTCTTATCAATAGTGTTAAGTGAAAAATTATTATTAAACAAATAAAAGGAATATGGATACAAACGACATATTTATTTCTAAATTTTTTTTTAAAAATTATGCCAAACGACAAGGCGATACAAAAACGTAATATACAAAATGGTCCTTCAACCAAGCAAGGTAAAGTCGGTGTCGCTTGAGCACTTTTGGTAAGTATCGATTTGGCAATTCAGTACAAATAATTCTTTGGTGCAAGTGACTTTTTTGTGTCCGTTTCGACCGCGCGGCCATGACGTTTTTTTTAAATAAAAACAATCCCAAGTTTTTGTAAAAAAATGTAAAAGTCGATTCCCATAAACCATAAATTTGTCAAAGCAATGGTTAAAAAGTTATAAGGGTTTGAACGTGGCCGCGCCATCGAAACTTTCCGAACCGCGCGGCCATGGAGATCTTTAAAACTAAGAGTCGCAGAGACCTGAAATTTTGGGAAATAGTAGATTGAATTTGTAAACCAAATGTAAAAATATAGAAAAAAATCCTGTGTTTGTATTTTAGGAGTTTTAAGGATAAAACCTCGTGGCCGCGCCATTGAAACGGTGACAAAAACGTTATCGCCGATATCTCACTGAAAAAGAATCTCAGACGTCTGAAATTTTTTGTAAAACACAGATTTTCATTTGTCAAAACTAGTAAAAATACAACAAAAAATCCTAGGTTTATATTTCAGGAGCTGTAAGACTAAAACGCCATGGCCGCGCCATCGAAACGTTGAAAATTTAGTTTTTCGCCAATATCTCGCTGAAAAAGCATCGCAGAGGTCTGAAGTTTTTTGTAAAACACAGATTTGAATTTGTCAAAACTAGTAAAAATACAACAAAAAATCCTAGGTTTATATTTGAGGAGCTGTTGAAGAAAATCTTCAATGCGTCTTGAATATGTCGATTAGGGTGACCACGGATTATTATTTACAGAGAAATTTCCAACCTTTTTATTAAAAATGATACCCCAAGGATTCGTTGAACAAAATCTTTAAAAATCACATAAGTTAGAGATTGTTCGATTGTTGGTATATGTTTTTTAAAAAGTAATAATTAAATTAAAAATTCAGGTCTGTGTCAGGTAGGTGTAAGACGATACATAATTTAACATATGGTTTAATCGATGACTATTAAGATATTAAACAACAGGAGAATTTTAAAAACTATAGTGAGAATAAGCTCCATTTAAAGACGGGGCTGTCTTTAAATGGAGCACTCAACATCGAACAATCTCTAATTTATGTGATTTTTAAAGATTTTGTTCAACGAATCCTTGGGGTATCATTTTTAATAAAAAGGGAGGAAATTTCTCTGTAAATAATAATCCGTGGTCACCCTAATCGACATATTCAAGACGCATTGAAGATTTTCTTCAACAGCTCCTCAAATATAAACCTAGGATTTTTTGTTGTATTTTTACTAGTTTTGACAAATTCAAATCTGTGTTTTACAAAAAACTTCAGACCTCTGCGATGCTTTTTCAGCGAGATATTGGCGAAAAACTAAATTTTCAACGTTTCGATGGCGCGGCCATGGCGTTTTAGTCTTACAGCTCCTGAAATATAAACCTAGGATTTTTTGTTGTATTTTTACTAGTTTTGACAAATGAAAATCTGTGTTTTACAAAAAATTTCAGACGTCTGAGATTCTTTTTCAGTGAGATATCGGCGATAACGTTTTTGTCACCGTTTCAATGGCGCGGCCACGAGGTTTTATCCTTAAAACTCCTAAAATACAAACACAGGATTTTTTTCTATATTTTTACATTTGGTTTACAAATTCAATCTACTACTTCCCAAAATTTCAGGTCTCTGCGACTCTTAGTTTTAAAGATCTCCATGGCCGCGCGGTTCGGAAAGTTTCGATGGCGCGGCCACGTTCAAACCCTTATAACTTTTTAACCATTGCTTTGACAAATATATGGTTTATGGGAATCGACTTTTACATTTTTTTACAAAAACTTGGGATGGTTTTTATTTAAAAAAAACGTCATGGCCGCGCGGTCGAAACGGATACACTTTTTTTCATGCTCGGAAAACGATACTATGACCATTCGAAAGAGAAAAAATAGTGGAGTTGGGGTCAATAAAAAAGTTAAGATCGCAAAATGTGGCGCTTGACCCCTTTTGCCTTTTTACCGTCGATATAATTGGGCCTATTGTTTTGCTGGTCACTCATGTATCGAAATATATTAATGCGAGTTTGGATGTTTAATACACAATCACGTCAGAATGGCTGATCGGATCTTGATGAAATTTGTCTCAGAGATAGGTTGTAGGTGTAGTCTGAAATGATATAAATAGGATACGTTAACGTGTTTACTGCTCTGCGTGGTGCAGGTTCGATCCCCACACGGAACAGTATGTGTACGATTTACAACTAAAAGTACCTACCTAGTTGTTCCAGATCTGGGTGTTTGTGTCTGTGAATTTCAATGATTGTAAACAGATCCACCATTATTTTTAGGTGTAAAATCATCAAATGAGTCCTCCCCACCCAGGGCAGGGGGGGAGGGACTGTCAGACTCGTACTGACTAAAATCCACGGTGTCCTTCAATAGCCCTTTACGTTCCGGAGTCACGGTAATTCGTGAGTCCCGTGACCCCGGCAGGCGTTGACCCTCTAAAGGGGGGTTCCGTCATAATGCTGACACTCCTTGAGGCGCGCGTGGAACACAACGCGCCGTGACCCGGGCATGGTCCAAACACACCCAGGATACGGAAGAAATTCTAATGAATGGCAATGTCTTTGATGAAAAGTTCAGAGATTGGTTATAGTCAGTTAAAAAAATTACGGCAGTAGCGAAGTCACTGACAACAGTTAGAATCCAATAAAATTGTTATTACGTATTGCCATTGCCACTAGATCCTCATTTCTTGGATATTCTGACAGAGGCATGTCTATCGGGGCGATTTTACAATGTCGTATTTTTTTCCCTGAGAATTTGGGGTCCAGAACAGCTGTTACAGTTTTTCGTAAACAAAAAAAGCCTGGGATCTGGGGGTCATCTGTTTTATACCATATCTCAACGTATTTACGATATTATGCGTATTTATGCATAGGTGTGAACCGTTTCTCTTGAGAACAGTTGTTTTGCAATTTTAGCATTCTAGGTTTCGCATCTGTGAAACTTCTGACCAATTTCTGTGCTTCTGACTATTGACGCATGTTTGGCGCAGTGGTTGATGAGCAAGCTGCCCATTGCGGGTTCGATTCCCGCACAGAACAAATTGTATTAAAAAAATATCTTTTCAAATAAAGAAGACAAGAATTGTTGATTTGTTTTATCTAGAGTTTTATAGTTACTTACCATGACTTGCAATATATTCTGCTTTAGTAATAATGTAATATAATCTTTTACTGACAAACAAAACCCAACTCGTTTGCTACAAGGATCAAAAATGTTCACGACCTGGGAATCGAACCTGGGACCTCATGCTTAGTAGTCGCCTTCGTAATGTATAAACCATTCATACCCTTGTTATAATATCAAATCTTTTAAATCATCAGGATATGATTAATTATTCACATTAAATCGACACACAATCTCAATACATACGATCACTTAAATATAATAAGCTTATTGACAATTTAATAACTTAATTATCCAAACCGGTTGTAAAGGAAACCGAGGCTGGACATCTGCTCACATCCTTTTATAGAACGAGACAATGCAGGATGTAGGTAAGTAACTATATGGAGCAAGTTATAATTGTTCTACCTGAGTAGCAACGATTATAATGAGCTAAAAATAACTAATTGTGCGAATGATGACTGGTTACAGGCCTAGTTTAAAGCCGATCATGGTTACAATCTTTTCTCTGACGAATCCACCAAGTATAGCTAATACAATCAAACTGAATTATTAAATAATTTAATCATTACAATATAATAGGCTAATTTACTAAGAATAAATCTATAATCTAATATCTTTAAACGAGCAATTCTTGTATATTTATTTATATATAATCAGGATCTCGGAAACGGCTCCAAGGATTTTCATGAAAGTTACAGATTAGGGGTTTTTCGATCCCAGGTTCGAGAAAAGCTCGGTTCGCAAGATATAGACATTTTAAAAACAGAGCAAAGCTCGGTCAACCAGATGTTAATTAATTACTCAAATAATATTTCACCCGCGTAAACCAAAATTGACAAAGATCCCTTCTAAAAATCACAAAACGTCACGCGGTCGTTATAATTTTACAGGCGTTATGACGTCACAAGCCCCCAAATTTCGAAGCGTTATATCTTAGTTATTTATTCATACATATAACTCCACTACGAATGCAGGAATGCCAATTTATACAACTATTTCATTATTACACATTTACAAGTGATATTATTCGTACAAATTAGAACGACACAATTTATTAACAGCTCAAACACTAAAACAAAGCGCAAAAGATCTAATTGCAACATCCCGGAACCTCCTGATTCTATTCACTCCCGCCAATTCTCTTTAAATTGCGAAATGAGAGACAATGGGTACAAAAAATCCCATAAAGTTCAGCATTAAAGTGCACAGCGTAGCGTGGGGCGTGAGACAATACGCCACCACTTCCGATTCTGACAATGTTTGCAGGTAAAACTTTTGTGTACTGTCGGGTGCAAAAGTGTTATTGTACTTATACAAAATACTAGCTTTTACCAGTGGCTTCCCCCGCTCACCCACCGTCCCCTTATTGCCTATGTCACTCGGGATTAAAGCAGCTTTCAACTGATGATAGAATTTTTGAAATCGGTCCAGAATTTTTTGAGTTATTTGATTACGAATATACACACACTAAAAAATACAAATTTTTCCTCTTCATAATTATGGATTATTGATACTAGCTGTTCCCAGCCAGCGGTTTTTCTCGATTGTAACACGAAATTTATCGTAACGGGAACGTAATACCATACCTGTGTTATTCCAGACTAATCTATCTGTGAGCCAAATTTCATCAAGATCTATTAAGTCGTTCTGATGTAGATCAGTAACGATCATTCATTGAACTAAACTTTCGCAAAATATTTGCACTGAAACTGTGAATCAGAAGGATTTTAGAAAAAAAAATACATACAAGTCTGATTAACTATAGTCTGCTCGATAGATAGCTTAAATATTTATATAAGTTTTCCTTAAGTTAGCCGTATATGATTACTTCCAAGAATTTAACCCTTATTGGCAACACTATCGAATGGTGTAATAATTCAGGGTGTGATTTTTTTCCCAAAATGAGCGGTTCGATTCCTGGCCAAGATTACTGATTTCTAGCCAAGATTACTGATTTTTCAAAAATACAATGATGCAGTTTTAGTATTCATAAAAATCAGCCTCGACTCCTTTCAACGTTTTCGATATTCCTCATAGTTTCAGATACAGCCAAAGTCATCTAAGCCCAGTTGAAAATTCACCCTGTATATTCCGTAGTTACATAAGTTTAACACTTTTTTTTTCTATAATGTGTTCTGTGGACCGCGATGATCATTTAATTTCTTAAAACGGACCCCCAACGAAACTAATTGGTGATTTTTGATGCTAGATCAAAAATCACCAATTAGTTTCGTTGGGGGTGATGCCTCACAGGCTTCCAATCTATCACGAAGCCAGATCTCAAAACATCCTACAAAAAAAAAATCGCAGCAGGTGTGTAAAACCAAACGCTTCTCCACGCGACTGTATCGGAAGTCGGAGCGGTGTAAACACAGGGTGTAAAGTACTCATTGTGTCCGTTTCCGCCATCCGCAACGCCCCCTCTCTGCAAGATGAATGAACTAGAAAAAAATACGCAATAATGCCCTTCAATGTTACAGATAAATGCAATATGAATTTATGAATACTTAGTTTTTTGATAGGAGAAAGGGGATGACCATTTCCAAAAATTTCTATAGATAGAATAGATGTTGTAACTTAAAATGTTTTTATTGCATGTTCTTAAAATTGTTTATTTCCTAATAGGTACATATTATGGCACCGTTGAAACTTCAAGTCACGGCGTTATGACGAAACCGAGAGGGTTGAAAATCTATTTGTGCACTCTTCAACTAACATCTCTCTAACCGACTTCTTTTATTTATTTGGGAAAGCAAATACATAATTAATCATTAAAAATTACAATAAGATAGAATATAGGCATAATACAAAGAGAAATCAACCACGTTATCCACAAATACACAATGAGACAATCATTTATAATTTTTATTTGGAACTAACGTAAGTAACGTTAGAAATGGAAGGAAGAATTCGCCGTGGCGGCTACGATCCTCGGCTGCTCGTTTGGCTCGGATGTACTGAATCCGAAGGCCACAGGTTCGAATCCTGCCCGCGGAACGAATTTTTCTTTCCTAAGAAAATCTTTGAACTAACGTAAGTATTGCCTTCTGTGGCCTTATCACAAAAATTCTGTGTTTTAGGCTAAGTATTTGAAGTATTTACTGCGTTCGAAAAGCGCCTGTAGAAAAAATATTTCCTCGTTCGTGTATAATTAGGGTATAATTTTTCCATCATGTTAACGTCCAGTTTACGTCACAAAAGTTAAATTGCTTTACTTTTTTATATTTCATTTGAAGATTTATGAATTAAAGGACAAAGTGTTTGTCGCCGTGTCACGACCATGCTGGGTATATATAATAATATTGCAAAGGACAATCTAAGGCGCGGGCCACATAGAAAAGACGTAAGGCGAGGACGCGTCGCGATCGCGGACGTGCGAAAATATAAGAGAGTCGCTTCCGCGCCCCGTCTCTTCTGTGTGTTTTACGTCGCGACGCTTCTATACATTTTGTATGAAAGAGACGCCGAAGAGACATATTTATGTCTCGGCCCCGTCTGCGTCTTACGTCTTTTTATGTGTCCCGCGCCTTAGACGTAACAAGTGGGCTGTTCTAGGATTTAATTTCGCGAGTATAATATTTTGTAATATGATAATATATATCTATAATATAAAAATGGATCGCCAAATGTGTTGCTAAGAGCAAAACAAGAAAACGGCTGGACCGATTCGGATGATTCTTTTTTTGTTATGTTTGTAACCATCAGGACCAGGTTAATAAGGACTAAAATATTCTTTTTTTTTTAACTTTCTGTTATGAAACGCATAAATGTATGTTATTCGTCATCTGTTTTTCGTTTCAACTGAAGTATCATAAGAACGTCTATTTGAAGGTAATTAACAACAACGTCGATGGCCTAGAGGTTATACGATTGGACCGATATATTTAGGGCACAGGTTCGAATCTCACGATGGTAATTTTTGTGAATACTTTTTTTTTTGCTAAATGTTTTTTATTTCAATTTTCAGCAGAAATTGAAAAAAAAAACAGACTTTTCTTAAACTACTAATTTTTTGTTTTGTTTTTGGGATGTTTAAATTATCAAATGATTTCTCTCGCCTTGGGTGAAGCGGAAAGGACTGTCGGATCACCAGACTTGACCAGAAAATACAAGCATGTAATTGTAAGACTACCACAGACCAATAACTTCTGATATAACGACGTTTGTCGGGTCAGGTTTTTACTGTTTGCTTACTCGCCAGGAAATCAAACAAGAAATTTCGTTTACCATAAAGTTCTCGGACACAGATGTTTCGGGAGGTACCTGTGTCTGATGAGGAAGGAGGAAACGTTTGGGTGTCATCACTGCGAGGATCGCCCGGAGGATACGTGCATACACGACAGGTGGAGCATATACGGTGCAGGACTGCCCCACTTGGGCAGAGCACCGCCGTGTCCTCACGCAGGCGATAGGTGACGACCTCTCGCGCCCGGCATTGGTCGCGGCCATTCTGCGTGGCGAGACGGAGTGGGAAGAGGGCGCCTCCTTCCGCGAAGCAGTCATGCTCGCCAAAGCGGAGGCGGGACGCGCGAGTGAGAGGACAGCGTCCATACCTCACCCACGCGGTAGTGGTAGACGCCCACGGCGACAGTCGTCGCGGGACGATCTCCGGCCACCGCAAGCCCGGGCATGCGGGCGGTGAGTAATGGGCGACTCGCTGTCTGACCATGAACCATGCCCGGGTCAACGGCGCGTTGTTTTTCACACGCGACCCAAAAAGCGTCAGCATGATGACGGGGCTTCCCTCTAGAGGGCCAAAGCCTGCCGGGGTCGCGGGACTTATCTCATTACCGTGACTTTGGAACGTAAAGGGCTATTGAAGGACGCCGTGGATTTTAGTCAGTACGAGTCTGACAGTCCCTCCCGCCCTGCTCTGGGTGGGAGGACTCATTTGATAATTTTACCATGATGAAAAAACCACCATAAACTTCTACAATAAAAATAAAACTTAATTTTGAATAAGTAAAATAAGAAATCTGAAATTGTAATTTTCAGTGTGATTTTTAGTGACTTTTAAGAGAAGTTTAAGTTTTTTATTAATTTTGTATTTATTATCAACTTTCTTTATAAGGTTCTTCTAGGGCTTGGCTAAATTGCAAAAAACGGAACCCTCATAGATTCGTCATGTTTGTCTGTCTGTCCATCCGTATGTCACAACCACTTTTTTTTTCGAAAGTTTAAGAGCTATCCTGTTGAAACTTGGTAAGTAGATGTATTATGTGAGCCGCATTAGGGTGCCTTTCCACCAGAGATGTGCTATTTATCTGTGCTGCGAGGATGTAAAAGCAGAGCTACGAAACTGTGTGACTGTTTCCATTGATGCTACGCTATGTAGCTGTGCGAGTAAGATGCGCTGTCACAATGTAGCTGCGCTACGCAGGGCCCCCGCTACCATAATTATGTGCAAAGTGTGCAATGCACACGGGCGCCATCGTCTAAGGGCGCCAAAGCCAAGGGCCCAAAAAAATATTTAACAAAATATATCAAAAATAATTTTGAAACAGGAGTTGAGAACTTATAGGATTAGGTATAATAAGTAGGTACCTACTAAAGACTTCAAATGTTTGATTTCGCTTTAAGATTAAAACTTGAAGTCCGGAAACGTTTTACTTTTAGATCTGACTGCAAATACAAACACAAATCTGCGTTCGCTCTTCTATGAAGAATTACCATGTCCTATTCCAAAAACCTAAAAAATTTCGCGCTCGCTTCGCTCGCGCATCAAAAAACATTGACATTTGCTTTTCTTGAGCTCTCTTTTGATAGCTCATTTTTCAATTACAAATGCTTCTTATGTGGTCTACACAATTAAAAATTTTAAGTTTGTCTTCTCTAAGATGGTATGGCACTCTGGGTGTGAACTTTGAGTACCTAGCACTTTATGGTTTATTTTGTGTTTAAGTTCCGAGGCGGCAAGCTTTACAGCCCGAGGGCGCTGAATTTTAAAATACACCACTGACCTACCTACACCCATAAAAAAGATAATTCAAAATGCTAAAATCCTTTTTTGCATACAGGCGCCAGTAGTCCTTACGGGGGCCCTGGCGCTACGAAAATGCGCCGCCACGAGGTAGCTGCGCTATGAAGATGCATAATGCGATACGAAGATGCGTAGCTGCGCTACAAAGATGCGCTGTCACAAGGTAGCCGCGCTATAAAGATGGGCTGCCACAAGGTAGCTGCGCTATGAAGATGCGCTGTTACAAGATAGCTGCGCAGCTCGAGCTATGCGATGTATCGATTGTACGGAAATCGACCAATAGCATGCATCCATAGCACGTATCTTTTCATATAAAAACACATCTTAGTTGAATCCGTTTCCACCAGTGCTGTGCTATGTAAATATGATTGGTGGATATCAAACGCATCCACAACAACGTAACATAGCGCATGTCTGGTGAAAAAGCAGCCTTAGGATTTTAACACAAAAATAAAAATTTTAGGGGTTCACCATACTTAGAACTGAAACTCAAAAAAAAAACTCCAATTCCATACGTGTATCTATGGATGTGGGGTACCTATGGATAGGTCTTTAAAAATGTTATGGAATTTACAAACATCTTTTTTTTCTAAACTGAAGAGTTTGCGCGAGAGACACTTCCAAAGTGGTAAAATGTGTCCTCCTGTAACTTCCAAAATAAGAGAATGACAAAACTAAAAAAAAAATATATAAGTATGATGTACACTACCATGCGAACTTCCTGCGAAAACTGTTGAACGAGATCAAGTAAATAGTTTTTTTTTAATATGTCATAATTCGTAAACCGCATTTTACCTTTTCAAGTTACAACCAACTACTAGAACTTTTATATTATGTTACTTGCTGCTACACGGAACCCTTTATGGGCAAGTCCAACTCGCCCTTGGCCGTTTCTTAAATAGCAGAATAAAGCATTAAGAAAAAAAACTAAAAGAATCGACATGTTAGGCGGTACGAAGTTCGCCGGGTCAGCTAGTTATATATATATATATGATAATGATAATGTGTAATATTTACATATATAATATTTTCATGCCTAGATGGAACTACAATAGGTGATTCTACAAAAAAAAAACTTTTCTGTAGTTGATCGAATCCATGTTGATGATGGTATGACTTCCCCCATCAATGATATTCGGGGTAAAGGCAGAATTATTTTTCATTTTTCTTATGAACCAATACAATCATCATCTGTCTAGCCATTTCCATACTATTTTGGAGTCGGCTTCCAGTCGAACCAGATGCAGCTAAATACCAATATTTTACATGAAGCGACTGCCTATCGGACCTCCACAACCCAGTAACTGGGTATAACAATACCCTATGGTAAGACTGGTTGTCAGACTTTAGGGCTTTTGAACCAATACAATATCAATCAATAATGCACCTAATAAGAATCAAACCTGCTATTTCACCACTACCATTACCGCCTACAATTCTGTCCACCCCTCAGCACATGCCGGCAACATGCACGATGCACGTGCCACAACTCGAAAATTAATAAACAATAATTTTCTATCAAATAATTTATATCGGAAATCATTACACAGCGAAATCATTAATTGGTACCTACCTAATAATTTTAGGCGAATACCGTGAAATTAGGGGCCCATGGTGACATGAGGCAGCCAATCTGTTTAATAAATGGTTCCGTATGACATTTTATTAATGATAGAGAATAATGACGATGTTTCCTGTTGTCTGTGTATTGTTTTCGTGGGTTATGGCACGCGATTGGTTATTTTAAATTGATTGTTTTGTTTGCTAGTCATTTTTATGGATAGTGGGGTCGATTGCTGTTTGGTCAATCGAAACTGCTTGTACATACTGAAAAGCATAAGTGATAATAGCAAACTCACCGTAATCTCGTTAAACTTACTGTAGATATAGTCGGATAGAAAAATAAAACAAGATGAAAAAAGGTTTTGTTTATCTATGTGAAGTCATCTAATGAGTTCTCCTACCTTGGGTGGAGAAAAGGAACTGTCAGACTCGTACTGACTATAATCTACCGGGTTCCTTCAATCGTCCTTTATGTTCCAGGGTTACGGTTACCTGTTGAGACAGTCCCGCGACTGCAATGAGGTTTCATCATAATTAGCCTATAATTTGCTCCCACTGCTGGGACACCGGCTTCCTCTCTGTATTAGGGAGTTTGGAGTTGCTGGGGAGTTTGTTCCGCCACTTCTTCTTCCCAGCCAAAACACTAGGAAGTGTCGAAAGGAGGGCGCTTTGGGGGACTGTATTATGTAAAAATGACAATGGGCAAAAGCGGTCCAAGATCCTCCACTTATGACACTTATGGGAAATGAAAGAACATAGTTGTGACATTGTTCTGGCAAAAGATTATCGAAATCTGTCCTGGGGTTCTTTTTTTATTTCCGTTTAAAAGTGACTACCTAATCTAACCTAACCTAACTTTTTTTGTTCAGCTACAAATGATGCCCGACGCACAGTGAACCATCTGGGAAGACGGTTGACTTATGTGTGACTTGGACCCACTAAAAATACCAATGAGACCATAAATAGCTAACCTAACCTAACTTTTTTGTTCAGGAAAAATGATGCCCGACGCACAGTGAACCATCTGGGAAGACGGTTGGCTTATGTGTGACTTGGACCCACTAAAAATACCAATGAGACCTTAAATAGCTAACCTAACCTAACTTTTTTTGTTCAGCTACAAATGATGCCCGACGCATAGTGAACCATCTGGGAAGAGGGTTGGCTTATGTGTGACTTGGACCCACTAAAAATACCAATGAGACCTTAAATAGCTAACCTAACCTAACTTTTTTCATTCAGCTGTAAATGATGCCCGACTCATACTGAACCATCTGGGAAGGCGGTTGGCTTATGTTTGACTTACACCGACAAAAAATACCGCAATGAGACCTTAAATAGCTAACCTAATCTAACTTTTTTTGTTTAGCTAAAAATGATGCCCGATGCATACTGAACCATCTGGGAAGGCGGTTGGCTTATGTTTGACACACCGACTGACCTAACCTAACTTTTTTTGTTCAGCTAAAATGATGCCCGACGTATACTGAACCATCTGAGAAGGCGGTTGGCTTATGTGTGACTTGGACCCACTAAAAATATCAACCAGACCTTAAATAGCTAACCTAACCTAACTTTTTTTGTTCAGCTAAAATGATGCCCGACGTATACTGAACCATCTGAGAAGGTGGTTGGCTTTTATGTGTGACTTCGACCCACTAAAAGTACGAACAAAACCATAAATAGCTAACCTAACCTAACTTTTTTTGTTCAGCTAAAAATGATGCCCGACGTGTATACTGAACCATCTGGGAAGGCGGTTGGCTTATGTGTGACTTCGACCCACTAAAAATACCAACGAGACCTTAAATAGCTAACCTAACCTAACTTCTTTTGTTCAACTAAAAATGATGCCCGACGCACACTAAACTATCTGGGAATGCGGTTGGCTTATGTTTCCCTTACACCCACTTAAAATACCAACGAGAGCTTAATTAGCTATTTAAAAAGCTAACCTAACCTAACTTTTTTTGTTCAGCTTCAGCAGACCTTAAGCCAACCGCCTTCCTAGATAGTTCCGTATACGTCGGGCATCATGTTTAGCTGAACAAAAAAAGTTAGGTTGGGTTAGCTATTTATTTATGGTCTCATTGGTATTTTTAGTGGGTCCAAGTCACACATAAGCCAACCCTCTTCCCAGATGGTTCACTGTGCGTCGGGCATCATTTTTAGCTGAACTAAAAAAAGTTAGGTTAGGTTAGCTATTTAAGGTCTCATTGCGGTATTTTATGTCGGTGTAAGTCAAACATAAGCCAACCGCCTTCCCAGATGGTTCAGTATGCGTCGGGCATCATTTACAGCTGAATGAAAAAAGTTAGGTTAGGTTAGCTATTTAAGGTCTCGTTGGTATTTTTAGTGGGTCCAAGTCACACATAAGCCAATCGCCTTCCCAGATGGTTCAGTATACGTCGGGCATCATTTTTAGCTGAACAAAAAAAGTGAGGTTAGCTTAGCTATTTAAGGTTTTGTTGGTATTTTTAGTGGGTCGAAAACACACATAAGCCAACCGCCTTCCCAGATGGTTCAGTATGCGTCGGGCATCATTTACAGCTGAATGAAAGAAGTTAGGTTAGGTTAGCTATTTAAGGTCTCATTGGTATTTTCAGTAGGTGTAAGTCAAACATAAGCCAACCGCCTTCCCAGATGGTTCAGTATGCGTCGGGCATCATTTTTAGCTGAATGAAAAAAGTTAGGTTAGGTTAGCTATTTAAAGTCTTGTTGGTATTTTTAGTGGGTCTAAGGCACGCATAAGCTAATAACCGCCTTCCCAGATGGTTCAATATGCGTCGGGCATCATTTACAGCTTAACAAAACAAGTTAGGTTAGGTTAGCTATTTAAGGTTTTGTTGGTATTTTTAGTGGGTCGAAATCACACATAAGCCAACCGCCTTCCCAGATGGTTCAGTATGCGTCGGGCATCATTTACAGCTGAATGAAAAAAGTTAGGTTAGGTTAGCTATTTAAGGTCTCATTGGTATTTTCAGTAGGTGTAAGTCAAACATAAGCCAACCGCCTTCCCAGATGGTTCAGTATGCGTCGGGCATCATTTTCAGCTGAATGAAAAAAGTTAGGTTAGGTTAGCTATTTAAGGTCTTGTTGGTATTTTTAGTGGGTCTAAGGCACGCATAAGCTAACCGCCTTCCCAGATGGTTCAATATGCGTCGGGCATCATTTACAGCTTAACAAAACAAGTTAGGTTAGGTTAGGTTTGAATAGGTAAGGTTAGGTTAGGTTAGTAGTCACATAAATGGACATATAAAAAGAACTCCCGGACGGATTTTGATAATCCCTTGCCAGAATGATGTCACAACCATATTCTTTCATTTACCATAAGTGTCATCAGTGGAGGATCTTGGACCAAGTTTCATACATTTTTGCCCATTGTCCTTTACCTTGAAAAAGTGCAGATAAATCAGCCTAATTTGAATACTGATTGACTTTTGATTTTGGAGTGGTCCATAATCCATCACGCGGGCCCAGTGCGGGTTGTTAGATCTCACGTACTCTTGGTTTTTGGTTCTAGGACATGCCGATTTTCTCACGATGTTTTCCTTCACCGTTTAGAGAGTTGTGGTTATGAAATAAATTCAAAGAACTTAATGTCCCTGACTAGGTTCGAACCACGACCTAAAACTCGTCAGTCGGGGCCGAACACTGGGGCACCACTGCTTCTCGAGGACAGCTTTATAAGGTTTACATCGCCTTCATTGTGAATGTGAGTTGATCCTTTTTTTCATATCGTTTCAAATCAATTTCCACGTCGATTATGTTGGTTACCTACTCCTATTCCTTAGTCTAAATTACTGGTCGATCTCAGGTCAAGCCACTCTTGATTACAGAAGCCACGCGTCAGCCTACCCCATAAGCTGTCAATATTTCTAATCCAGTATGAACTTTCTGCTTTTGTAATAAAGTTGATATATTGATGTTATTAACCTTATTAACATAGCCAAACAAACCGTAGGTGTAGGTACAAACTTTATCTTTTTTCCTCAAATCACCATAATCGGGCAATTTGTACCCGAATAACGTCGTAAGGTCGTCTCGTGACATCATCTCCCGTTTCAATAAAGTGTTAGGTATAAAAAATGTTTTTGTCCTTAAATTGTATATTTGACACGATGAGATATTCTCATGTCCCATACTCATGGCCTTTTGGCCAGACCATTGAAACACCTTCAGATATTGTACATGCTATTCGCTATTCGCTATACCAATTTATACCTATACGTTTTTAGAGACAGTAAATACAAAATCGATGTCTTATTCAGTTCATCTATCGTTAATTTTGTAGGACCAGGTATCATCAAGCAACATAAGAATTTAAATAAAAATATTCTTGATGGATGTCTTAGAAGCTGCAGGCCACAAGTATTTCCTTTCCGTTATCTACTATTGCAGTATTTGGAAAAACCTTACCAAAGCTGCAATACTATGTAGATAAGGAAAAGTTAATACCCGCATATTTCCTTAGTCCCCCTCTAAGTTTTTTTTGTCTTTTGGAAACGACCGAGTACCATAGTTTAATTTGGGGAAAGAAATACGGCTATAAAAAAAACAGTTTTTTCCCACTTGAACATCAATACAAAAGTACTTTCTAAGAGATGTCGATCCTCTCCTTTGAATTTCTTTGTCAATATCACCTACAAATACGGATGCAAAGGTAATAAAACTCCAGTAAACAATAGCTCGACTAATAAAACTCAAACAATTGACTTTACACCCGCCTTTGATGACGTCACAACTGTCTGTAATAATTAGAGGTCGTTTGATTGGTGCCCTGTTATTACAACACCGAGCTACCGTCAGTAACATTGGCTGGTAATTCTGTTTGACCGTTAATAGTTCAATGTTTTATTGATTGATGTCAGGGGCGTAGTCGGAAAGATTCATAAATCATCACACCGAATACAGAATCATAATATGAATTATTCGGAAATATTTTTATCATGGAACTAGCTGACCCGGCGAACTTCGTACCGCCTAACATGTCGATTCTTTTAGTTTTTTTTCTTAATGCTTTATTCTGCTATTTAAGAAACGGCCAAGGGCGAGTTGGACTTGCCCATAAAGGGTTCCGTGTAGCAGCAAGTAACATAATATAAAAGTTCTAGTAGTTGGTTGTAACTTGAAAAGGTAAAATGCGGTTTACGAATTATGACATATTAAAAAAAAACTATTTACTTGATCTCGTTCAACAGTTTTCGCAGGAAGTTCGCATGGTAGTGTACATCATACTTATATATTTTTTTTTTAGTTTTGTCATTCTCTTATTTTGGAAGTTACAGGAGGACACATTTTACCACTTTGGAAGTGTCTCTCGCGCAAACTCTTCAGTTTAGAAAAAAAAGATGTTTGTAAATTCCATAACATTTTTAAAGACCTATCCATAGGTACCCCACATCCATAGATACACGTATGGAATTGGAGTTTTTTTTTTGAGTTTCAGTTCTAAGTATGGTGAACCCCTAAAATTTTTATTTTTGTGTTAAAATCCTAAGGCTGCTTTTTCACCAGACATGCGCTATGTTACGTTGTTGTGGATGCGTTTGATATCCACCAATCATATTTACATAGCACAGCACTGGTGGAAACGGATTCAACTAAGATGTGTTTTTATATGAAAAGATACGTGCTATGGATGCATGCTATTGGTCGATTTCCGTACAATCGATACATCGCATAGCTCGAGCTGCGCAGCTATCTTGTAACAGCGCATCTTCATAGCGCAGCTACCTTGTGGCAGCCCATCTTTATAGCGCGGCTACCTTGTGACAGCGCATCTTTGTAGCGCAGCTACGCATCTTCGTATCGCATTATGCATCTTCATAGCGCAGCTACCTCGTGGCGGCGCATTTTCGTAGCGCCAGGGCCCCCGTAAGGACTACTGGCGCCTGTATGCAAAAAAGGATTTTAGCATTTTGAATTATCTTTTTTATGGGTGTAGGTAGGTCAGTGGTGTATTTTAAAATTCAGCGCCCTCGGGCTGTAAAGCTTGCCGCCTCGGAACTTAAACACAAAATAAACCATAAAGTGCTAGGTACTCAAAGTTCACACCCAGAGTGCCATACCATCTTAGAGAAGACAAACTTAAAATTTTTAATTGTGTAGACCACATAAGAAGCATTTGTAATTGAAAAATGAGCTATCAAAAGAGAGCTCAAGAAAAGCAAATGTCAATGTTTTTTGATGCGCGAGCGAAGCGAGCGCGAAATTTTTTAGGTTTTTGGAATAGGACATGGTAATTCTTCATAGAAGAGCGAACGCAGATTTGTGTTTGTATTTGCAGTCAGATCTAAAAGTAAAACGTTTCCGGACTTCAAGTTTTAATCTTAAAGCGAAATCAAACATTTGAAGTCTTTAGTAGGTACCTACTTATTATACCTAATCCTATAAGTTCTCAACTCCTGTTTCAAAATTATTTTTGATATATTTTGTTAAATATTTTTTTGGGCCCTTGGCTTTGGCGCCCTTAGACGATGGCGCCCGTGTGCATTGCACACTTTGCACATAATTATGGTAGCGGGGGCCCTGCGTAGCGCAGCTACATTGTGACAGCGCATCTTACTCGCACAGCTACATAGCGTAGCATCAATGGAAACAGTCACACAGTTTCGTAGCTCTGCTTTTACATCCTCGCAGCACAGATAAATAGCACATCTCTGGTGGAAAGGCACCCTAATGCGGCTCACATAATACATCTACTTACCAAGTTTCAACAGGATAGCTCTTAAACTTTCGAAAAAAAAAGTGGTTGTGACATACGGATGGACAGACAGACAAACATGACGAATCTATGAGGGTTCCGTTTTTTGCAATTTAGCCAAGCCCTAGAAGAACCTTATAAAGAAAGTTGATAATAAATACAAAATTAATAAAAAACTTAAACTTCTCTTAAAAGTCACTAAAAATCACACTGAAAATTACAATTTCAGATTTCTTATTTTACTTATTCAAAATTAAGTTTTATTTTTATTGTAGAAGTTTATGGTGGTTTTTTCATCATGGTAAAATTATCAAATGAGTCCTCCCACCCAGAGCAGGGCGGGAGGGACTGTCAGACTCGTACTGACTAAAATCCACGGCGTCCTTCAATAGCCCTTTACGTTCCAAAGTCACGGTAATGAGATAAGTCCCGCGACCCCGGCAGGCTTTGGCCCTCTAGAGGGAAGCCCCGTCATCATGCTGACGCTTTTTGGGTCGCGTGTGAAAAACAACGCGCCGTTGACCCGGGCATGGTTCATGGTCAGACAGCGAGTCGCCCATTACTCACCGCCCGCATGCCCGGGCTTGCGGTGGCCGGAGATCGTCCCGCGACGACTGTCGCCGTGGGCGTCTACCACTACCGCGTGGGTGAGGTATGGACGCTGTCCTCTCACTCGCGCGTCCCGCCTCCGCTTTGGCGAGCATGACTGCTTCGCGGAAGGAGGCGCCCTCTTCCCACTCCGTCTCGCCACGCAGAATGGCCGCGACCAATGCCGGGCGCGAGAGGTCGTCACCTATCGCCTGCGTGAGGACACGGCGGTGCTCTGCCCAAGTGGGGCAGTCCTGCACCGTATATGCTCCACCTGTCGTGTATGCACGTATCCTCCGGGCGATCCTCGCAGTGATGACACCCAAACGTTTCCTCCTTCCTCATCAGACACAGGTACCTCCCGAAACATCTGTGTCCGAGAACTTTATGGTAAACGAAATTTCTTGTTTGATTTCCTGGCGAGTAAGCAAACAGTAAAAACCTGACCCGACAAACGTCGTTATATCAGAAGTTATTGGTCTGTGGTAGTCTTACAATTACATGCTTGTATTTTCTGGTCAAGTCTGGTGATCCGACAGTCCTTTCCGCTTCACCCAAGGCGAGAGAAATCATTTGATAATTTAAACATCCCAAAAACAAAACAAAAAATTAGTAGTTTAAGAAAAGTCTGTTTTTTTTTTCAATTTCTGCTGAAAATTGAAATAAAAAACATTTAGCAAAAAAAAAAGTATTCACAAAAATTACCATCGTGAGATTCGAACCTGTGCCCTAAATATATCGGTCCAATCGTATAACCTCTAGGCCATCGACGTTGTTGTTAATGACCTTCAAATAGACGTTCTTATGATACTTCAGTTGAAACGAAAAACAGATGACGAATAACATACATTTATGCGTTTCATAACAGAAAGTTAAAAAAAAAAGAATATTTTAGTCCTTATTAACCTGGTCCTGATGGTTACAAACATAACAAAAAAAGAATCATCCGAATCGGTCCAGCCGTTTTCTTGTTTTGCTCTTAGCAACACATTTGGCGATCCATTTTTATATTATAGATAATATAGGTGTCAAATAATTGTATTTCGCCTAGTCAAAGTTCATTGACGAGGCAAATAGAGTGTGTTAAGTGTCGTACGTAGCAGGTGGCATTCTTAGCCCCTTCGTACACTAAACTAGGCGACGCAAGTCTCCGATACCTGATTTTGGTATTCATTGACGCGTGCTGGAGTTTGAACCTCTATGGGTTTGTATTGCGATAGCCGCTTGGATACCGAAGTCGTAAGGTATCGGAAACTTGAGTCGCCTTGTGTACGAAGGGCCTTATAGTTTCTGTCAGCCCTCATGGAATAAAGACGTCAAGATATGATGCCAGGGTCGCGGGTCTATCTTATCAGGAAACCGTAACTCGGAACGTAATGAGCTATTGAAGAATCACCGTGGATTTCAGTCAGTAGGTACAAGTCTGACAGTCCCTCCCGTCCCACTCTGGGTGGAAGGAGTCATTAAAATTTGATGATTTTACCATGATAAAAAAGATGTTATTAAATAAGTACCTCATCTAATACGACGACATATTAATATTACAAAAGAACAATTCGTGGCCGGTACCCCAAAATAAAAAGAACAAGCCCTGAAAAAAAAAATTAGGAAAAAGAAAATGAGGAGTCTTCCGATCACCCAGTTTGGGCCAATTGTTTAGCAAAAATTTATGCATATATTTCCTATTAAATTAGAAATTAAAAAAAAAAACAATTGTAGACCCAATATACTACCCTGGGAAACCCCAAAAGATATATCCAATTTTCGAAGTTCCATTTACTTTTTATGTTAGCCACAGCGTTAGCTTACCTCTCGACACTGGTTTACTTACTAAAGTGTCAGTGACAAGATAAATAGTCAATAAAAAAAAACTTACCCGTAGGTAAGCACTCAGTCAATGTCAGTAGACGAAACCCGTTCCTTAGCGTAAGACTAGAAGCCGATATGTTTTAAGAGTTGTTTTGCACAAAAAAACTAAAATAAGAAAACATTAATAGGTACATGAAAAGGATTTCAAAGGTTTCGTTTTTAAATAGACGGTGTCAAATGCAGATATGATAATGCCTATATAACATACATGTATTGTTTTCTTTTATTAGATGTAATTCAATTTAAACTGGGTATTATTCCAAAAATCCGTTCGAAAAGCTTGCCAATTACTTAGAAAGAAATCGGTAGGTAAAATACTGATAGGGTGATAAAATTTTTCATAAGCAGCTGATGGCTTTCCCACTGCTGGGTCACAGGTTTCCTCTCCATTTGATGAAAAATGACCTTATCGCACTACGTAAGCTTACTAGTTGCTTATTAGCTTACATTTGATGGAAATGACCTTATCGCACTACGTACTCGTAAGCTTACTAGTTGCTTATTAGCTTATAATAAAGTGTTGCTTCTTTTATAAATATTATCGATAACTTTATCTCTAAAAACATTACTCCCATTAAACATACATTTCTCATTGACGGCTATGACAAATGCTACCAATTTACAAAGCTATGTTGCGTTTTTATACTGTATGTAGATTCAAGTCTGTGTTTGTACAAAAATGTTCGTTAGAAGCCTTGTTGTTTACTAAAGCCTTGTATAGAAGCTGACTCATAATAAAATTCGTTAGAATTTGTGGTAGGCGGGTAACAGTCTTGATTTGGCGCGAGAATTGCAAGGCCATAACAATGTTTGGTTTAATTAAGATCGAAGTTTCTTTATTTGGAAGTTGGATTGGATATTTATATACAAAGATTGTGATTAACTTGAAATTGGCACACATGTGACTATAATAAAACTTGTTTTTCATCAATATTCCCACCTTTTGAAAGACTGCGCCACCCTAGGTATCTATTGTGAAACTGTATCTCCTTTAGATTTTTATTATATTGTTACGAGCTGGGTATTGGGATAAATTAATTAACTGTACTGTAACTGTATTGGGATAAATTGATGGTCGAATGTTCTGGTAACATCCATAGACTTCGACATAGTCCCATACCTTCTGAAACATTCCAGAACCATCTCGAAATATCTAGAACAGGGTAGAATTTTCTAGAAACTTCCAGACCAATCTTCAGTAGAATAGTCGAGAACCTTGTGGAACCTTCGAGAAGCATATTGTTACGTCGATAGTATTGGTCTCGTAATACTATCGACGTAACAATATGCATTATCCTACCATAGTCCAAATATTTGGGATCTGCGCAGTATGTCTTCTGGATCCTTAATTCTCTATTACGTAGGTATTCATCATCACAGTAACCTACGTCTTTCAGCTTTCTAGCTTCATCATCGTTCATGGTCTCACTATCTTGTCTTCAAATTCCTAAATTCATTATTCAGTACTTGTTTCTTTATTTGTGTAATAGTTTGTTGCCACCTCTTCTACGTCGTTTCTATGATCATTCTTTATTATCTAGTTTTATAGTATTTATGTGTACTTACGCCTTACATCATCCTATTCATTATATTTTTCATGCTTTCATTAATATTTTTAGTTGATAATTTTCTTGACACTTATGTCAAATGCCAAACTGTCAGTTTCTTTTTATTTTTACTTTCTGTTTTAGCTTAAAGCTTATTGATCTATGATGCTACATTTTGGTTTATATAATTTAATTTATCTATTTGATTTCATTGGAATATTGTACAAAGTCTAATTTAATTATTATATTAATGTTTTTATTAAATTACTCAATTCAAAATTTTACATAATGTAAACGCACGCAGACCTCCTTCCTCCTTCGTCTGATCTGTCGGAATCCGAAGAAACTATTTGAAAACAGAAATGAAGGATGATTTTCAAAACAAGCTGACACCTATAAAAGCCGAGGCCGTCAAAGGAATCGGGTTCATTCTATTGAGGACTATCCAGGACCTTTGGTTCATTCTATGGAGGACTATCCAGGACCTTAGGAGATTCTATCCAGGACCTGGGTTCATTCTATCCCGGACTCTGGGTGCTTTCGATCCCAGACTTCTATCCAGTCTTACGAGGAAGCTTCCCTCTGAACTAACGGAGGAAGCTTTTACCCTCCGAGGCTCTTCACTCTGAGGATCTTGCCCTCTCGGACTCTCTGCTGTTGAGGGCTACTGAAGAGGCTGAGGCTCTTACACTCTGAGGAGGATCTTGCCCTCGGAGACTCCCTGCTGCTGAGGACTGCGCCTTCCGAGGCCCCTGCCTGCTGCGGTCCTGCCTGTCTGAGGCCCCTTCCTGCTGCGGTTCCTGCCTGCTGAGGCTATTGTGGCCTTACCCAGTGGTCTAGTGCTGTACTGTGCATTGTGTTGACTGTGTTGCTGACTGTGTTATGGACTGTGTTTTTTTTTATATCGCTCATGTATTTTATATTTTAAATAAAGTGTATCCTAGCTTATTAAACTGTTACAGATTGGCGCCCTTAGGTACTAACCCACCCCTCCCTAAATTCTAAATTCCACTTCCACAAGTGAGTAAATATTTGGCAAGCCTATTTTTCATCATTTCATCCACCTCATACTTTACTTATCTATTTACTTATTATATTATACTACTACACCCCTCACACATTCCGTTATCGAAAGATAATTGGCACCCTTTCGGCCTCTTGGGAGTGTTAACCCACTTGTGGGCACAACCAAGGTTGGAGATCGGTTACTCTACGGCGGCTATTGGACAATATCCTGTAGTCGCTCATACTCACATCTACTTAACTCCTAACAAAAACATTTTTACACTACATCCCCACAGACTTGCAAACCACAACGTTTACCCTCGGGTATTCGTACTCAACGGCCGCTTGGTGTGTTTAATCCATTCGTGGGCACTCCCAAGTTGGTTGTTGAGACACTTCACGACTGAAACAGGAGAGTATCCTGTGGACGTTTTTACAAAACCTATTCATCTACATTACTCCTATTACAAATATTCTTATATTTATTTATGTGTATTCATCATCTGGGGATTCATACTAAAACTGTCTTATCGTGGAGAAATATTTTTCTTATTTTTCTGACTTAGGTATTTATTAATCGACATTGGTTGCTAGGCAACAGGCTCATAGTTTTTGCTATGGAACTTTTTGCATGGCAAAATAAAGTACTAATTTAACTCTCGATTTAAAAACTCTTTCGAGTTTTCTAAACTGTCCTTTACTGTCTCTTAAACCACTCTTCAAATCCTCACTGTCCTCTTTTTAAAATCCACTCCCTTTGAGTCCTCGATAGAATTTTTTATAGTTAATTTTTACAACTATTTTAATATTATATTTTTTTTCTCATCATTCTCATGACTCTTCCCTTTCTTCTTTAATAGAGTTCTTCTCGGCAAACTAAAACTCTATTATTATTTTTTAATTCATTCATCAGCTCATTTTTCTATAACTTCTTTACTATTGGTCTACCCCAATAGTCTCTACGGTATGATGGCCTACCCCATCATTACCAATACCTATGGCTCTAAACCATAGGTATCTTTTGGAGCGGCTGACAACTCCTTAAATAAGCCCTTGTTAACTTCTTTTCTATTGGTCTTCCCCAATAGTCTTCTATGGTATGATGGCCTACCCCATCATTACCAATACCTATGGCTCTAAACCATAGGTATCTTTTGGAGCGGCTGACAACTCCTTAAATAAGCCCTTGTTAACCTCTCTACTATTGGTCTACCCAATGGTAACTACGGCATGATGGCCTACCCCATCATGTCCGATAACTATGGCTCTCAACCATAGCTGTCTTTGGAGCGGATGACAACTCCTTAAACAAGCCATTGTTAAAATCTCATCTCATCATTGGTTTTAGACGCGAGCGGATTACAACTCCGAAAATAAGCCTTAAAGTTATTGATTTATCGGTTGAGTAGTGATCATTGAGTGTGAATCCTACCTGACACTTTATGTAAGATGTCGGTGTGTTTGATTGAGTTATGCAAGTTTTGTGAATGTGGTAATATTTTAACCTTTACAAAATTTTTGTCCTAGGCCAAAAATTTTCTCGGGGTCGTTGGGGAAATATAGTATTTATGTGTACTTACGCCTTACATCATCCTATTCATTATATTTTTCATGCTTTCATTAATATTTTTAGTTGATAATTTTCTTGACACTTATGTCAAATGCCAAACTGTCAGTTTCTTTTTATTTTTACTTTCTGTTTTAGCTTAAAGCTTATTGATCTATGATGCTACATTTTGGTTTATATAATTTAATTTATCTATTTGATTTCATTGGAATATTGTACAAAGTCTAATTTAATTATTATATTAATGTTTTTATTAAATTACTCAATTCAAAATTTTACATAATGTAAACGCACGCAGACCTCCTTCCTCCTTCGTCTGATCTGTCGGAATCCGAAGAAACTATTTGAAAACAGAAATGAAGGATGATTTTCAAAACAAGCTGACACCTATAAAAGCCGAGGCCGTCAAAGGAATCGGGTTCATTCTATTGAGGACTATCCAGGACCTTTGGTTCATTCTATGGAGGACTATCCAGGACCTTAGGAGATTCTATCCAGGACCTGGGTTCATTCTATCCCGGACTCTGGGTGCTTTCGATCCCAGACTTCTATCCAGTCTTACGAGGAAGCTTCCCTCTGAACTAACGGAGGAAGCTTTTACCCTCCGAGGCTCTTCACTCTGAGGATCTTGCCCTCTCGGACTCTCTGCTGTTGAGGGCTACTGAAGAGGCTGAGGCTCTTACACTCTGAGGAGGATCTTGCCCTCGGAGACTCCCTGCTGCTGAGGACTGCGCCTTCCGAGGCCCCTGCCTGCTGCGGTCCTGCCTGTCTGAGGCCCCTTCCTGCTGCGGTTCCTGCCTGCTGAGGCTATTGTGGCCTTACCCAGTGGTCTAGTGCTGTACTGTGCATTGTGTTGACTGTGTTGCTGACTGTGTTATGGACTGTGTTTTTTTTTTATATCGCTCATGTATTTTATATTTTAAATAAAGTGTATCCTAGCTTATTAAACTGTTACAGTTTATTAAGACTCGATCGGGATTCAGCCATATTAACGGTGTTCATAGTGGTTCCTCACAGGTCACTTATATTCTGCCGTCGTAAATGAAAACACAGTAACTTAAGTTACACAGCCATTGAAGTTACTGTGTTTTCATTTAGGACGGCAGTATTATGCAGGTGTAATAACACAAAGTGCAACAGTGCAATTCTCCGAGGATGCAGCCTAGTGTGCAAGGCTGTCCCGGCGCCCGCCGGCGCCGAAACTACCGTTTGATAATCACTAAGCTATTGACAGCGACGTGTCACGATATATTTAGTTCAAGGCTCCGAGAAACATACAGCCTACCTAGTCAGTCTAGAAATTGTCATTTAGAGAATGGTATAGCTAAAGTCCTAGACAAAGGGCAAACGATAAACGAAAACGCTCAGTAATCTTCATTATCAACTTAATGCTCTAGATCATAAAATTGATTTCTATTACAAACTATTGAGCTTTTTCTTTTATAGACAGATAAGTTAAGCCACTGATGTTACTTCTCTGAAGCAATTTGTTGCACCGGTTTCTTCAAGGCTTTTCTCAATACGTTCACCATAATATATTAAAGCTACCTTTTCAGACACCCATGACTGACGAAAATCACTACTTGTATTACCACAAGCGTGTTATTTAGAGTTTTTATGTCCAGCAACATATTCTACTGTATACAATGGGTGATAAATGAAATTATTAGCTTCAGTACGTTCGGTCTCTTCTGAAGTTCTTCCAGTATTAGTGGAAATTTCAGTAGGAGTTGCTTAACGGTTGCATTTTTAAAGATTTCATAGTTGTTTATGCTGTCTTGTGAGCGGCAGTTATTTTGCGGCTACAATTTAGCCTTGTAGCAGGCTCCTTATTGTAACAAGGCCAAAGCTCTATTGTCTTGCTATAGGTAATTAAATCTCTTGATTGTCTATTCTATGCAGGGTTGGAAAAAAAACAGTTTTTTTTAAATTATATAAAACAAACAGTTCAAAATGTTTTAAACAAGTGTTTTTTTTGTTTTTTTTTTAGTTTAGGGCATTATTTCAAATTAATTCGACTACGTTTCTTTTCTAGGCTAGATCTTTATAAACTCGCCCTAATAAATTAAATATTTACAAAAAAACGATCAATAGTAACATTTATTTGTATGTTGCGTAATCAAACGCTTCTCATTCACCCGGTAGGTATGTTCTAATGTTGATTTTATATTGGGCGACACGTAGGGACTTTCCTAGCGGGACAGGCGGCGCGCCTCCTATTCGTTCGTAGAATAGTTCATTGTTCATAAGGTATATCCCCGCGCCACGGTGCGGGGCTTTACCATATGAACAATGGACTGAGAAACACCGTTTCATGTTTATTTTGTCTGTCTATATTTATATGTCTAAAAAATAGGGGAATTACCAAATTTCTTTCGACAGCCGACATTAGGGATCGAAGTTTACGTTTTTTATTTATGACTAATGTTGTTTATTAAGAGCCCAGTGTAGGGAGCTCGCAATTGCAATTCGAGGCGAGCACAAAAATCGGACGAAACATTGCTATCTCTGTCTGACTTTTTGCAGCGCAGCGCGCAGCTGTATGCGTGCGTGTGTGTGTTTGTAACGAATCATTCATATTGACAGAAAACCATTTCATTGTACTAATTTTGTTCAACATTTGCTTTATTTTTGTTAACTAATTTGGGGAATCGTTAGTGAACGCACAAACCAACAATGCGTTTTTTGGAAATAACTCTACAATGGCTACATTAGAAGATTTTAGGACATTATCTAAAATCTAATAAAATAAACGTCCAGTAGGTATAACGTAGGTATTTATCTTGAGATTTATCTGTTGTAATCTAACTATTAGTAGGAATGAAAAAATATAGGTATATTTGGATAGTCCATATTGAGGAAGGCTTTAGGCTATGTAACATCACGCTATCACCAATAAGAGCAGAGCAGCAATGAGAAATTTTTCAAAATCGGGAACATAATTATTGTATTCCTTTTCGAAAGCTTCCGTTGCGTAAACCGTTAGTTACGTAAAAATTATGTACTTACTACGGAATTATTTCCTGATATAGATGAAAAGTTCTAAAATAAAGTCTGCGTGACCATAATGTTAGTTGATTTTCAGTCGTTGTTGACATTTGTATAGGAACCGCTATTTGATTAACACTGTTAGCGAACCAGCTAGTCTGGTGAATAAGCTGCTTGCCTCTCGTGCAATGGGTTTTAGGATCAAATCTTGGTAATTTGTTTCCTACTTTTTGTGATTTTTTATTTTGTTTTTATTATATCCTGTGAGAGTTTTCAATAATTCAAAATAATTTTATGCATACTTTTATTTCAATATAATTTGCAATCAACGACGATATAATACTAGACTACGCATTGCACGATCTAACGAACAAAACTATTCTGCCAACTCGCTGAGGTACTACGTAAGCGAGGGAGGCGGGGTACTGCGTTGTGATTGGCTAACTCAAGGTCGGTTCTGTCTCAACGTATGTTTACGGCTCACAGGATTGGTCGAAATGAGACGGATATAAGACTTTTTTGCCTAATGTGTTGGCAGACATCGGTCGCCTGTTATTACCAGTCTAGTATTATATCGTCGTTGTTTGCAATTTTATTTTTTTCTAAAATTTTTCAGTAGTTTTCTAGGATAATTCTGCACTGATTTAAATTGTAGGTAAGTACCTAGGTAAGTTGGATATTGGCAGGGTTGGAAAAAAAAAAGTTTTTTTTTCAAATTTATAAATCAAACAGTTCAAAATGTTTTAAACAAGTGTTTTTTATGTTTTTTTTTCAGTTTCTGGTTTTTTTTCAAATTAATTCCACCTTGTTTGTTGATGACTAAACGTATAAATCAATTATGTTTCATTTCTAGACTACATCTTTTCAAATTCTCCCTTTGTAATGAAATTTTTACGAAAAATGAGCAATGGAAAAAAAACAAGTGATGTTTTTTTTCTAATAATTTTATGCATTGTTTCATTACAATGCCAATAAAAGTTAAAAATATGACATAACAATGGCATTAGACTCAAAAGGTTTTATGTGAAACTATTTAGACCAGGGTTGGCATGATTAAAACAAGTTGTTTTAAAACACATGTTTAAAACAGTGTTTAAAACAGTTTGAAATTAAACAGTGTTTTTTATTACATGTTTAAAAACAAAGATTAAAACAAGTTTTAAACATTGTATAAAACAATACGAAAAAAAACATGTATTAAAACTACTTTTCATGGCGCTTAACTGAATATAAAATGAAAATAAAATAATATTTGAGTGAATAGTTCAACATAAAACCAATCGAGTCTCTATTGCTGTTATATTTTTGAACTTTCATTGGAATTGTAATTAACTTAATCATTTTTTTAATAAAACGTTGCAAGGAATGTTTTCGTTGCTAGGAATTTTTACTGTGTCGTGGGTGCGTTTACAAACATATTAACTAACACGCAAAAACTCCCAGCCCCGACAACATTATTTTTATGTTGTGTATTTCATTCAATCAAACAAATAAGTAGATTGTAAGTACCTACCAGGATTTGTATGGGACAAGATAGCACGTATTTTTGAAACATTATCATAATTCATAATAATTTCAAAACAATTAAAATTGTAACAATTTCAACAACATTATGTACCTAGTCATATAAAAAACGTAAACTTCGATCCCTAATGTCGGCTAACGAAAGAAAGTAATTTAAAGGATTATTGGTTATTCCCCTATTTTTTAGAGTAGGTCGGTGTTTCTTCGGTGGTTCATTGTTCATAAGGTGATTCCCCGCGCGCGGGGAATCACCTCATGAACAATGAACTATTTCTACGAATAGGAGTCGCTCAATATAAAATCAACATTAGAACCACGGTAATAACAGTATTGGATCTCCCTACAAACGGACGAAACGCGAGCTATACCTACGCGCCTCGATGTCGGGGCGCGCTCGAGGCGCAGACAGTCACGGCCGTACCGTAGTGATGAACGGACGGTGCTTTGATTTTTTTTAGCAAATATGACAAGTAGAAAATATTGTGCTGTGTTTGGGTGTTTAACGTCAACAATAACGCATCCAGACATAAGTTTTTTTAAATTACCTGCAACCTCTGAAAGGTGAGTACTAACTATAAAATAATTTTACTTACTAGTAGCTAGTAGCCGTGCTAGTAGGTAGGTACATAATGTGTGACTTTTTAATGGTTATGTATTTTCCTTTATCTCACGAAAAAAAGGGTATTTGGGTTAATAAATACAGTAAAATGAATAAAGTAAAGGAAAGTTACTGAGGCAAGTTAAATAGTTAAGTTATAGGCGGTTCTGAATGAATCATGATACGGTAGGTACTTACTCTTGTGTTAAAACTCCAGTGCATGTGTGTTTTGTTAGTTTGTATTATTCAAAGTAAAGTCATGGTGTAACGGCGCGGTGGGATTGTCGGCGGGCACGGAAATGAAGCAGTGAGCTTAATTTACCTACGGTACGGTGTACAATCAACGTATATTCAGTGTACTACATAAACTTTAACACAGTCATGAATCTTGGAACGTAAGAGTACATAGTTCGCTCCGTATTTGAGTGTGCGCACTCGGTTGCATTAGGCCGACTGCCTGCGCGAGCGATGCGCTGTACGAGGTAGCGCGAGCGGCGCACTGACCTTGAAGGAGCGGTTGACGCGAATCCACACGACGACGTAATCAGACCCTTGTTATATCGTCACGGGTGCGTTTTACGTAACGGCGCTACAGTCAATGATATTCTAATATACAGATATGTTATACACTTACAAAACAACAGAAAAAAACTGTTCCGCGCCGAGCGGCAGCACACATACACACTTTTTTATTCACACATTACATTTCACTAGAAGTAAAAAGGATAGCTTGATAAAACGCAATAAGAAAAAAAGTGACAGCTAGATAAACAAACGGCGCCACGCGTCATCAATCCGCACGTCGGCATCATAGACTAGCAAATTGTCCCACGTAGGACATTTTCTGGTCTTCACGTTTTGCGCGCTCATAACATATCTGTTTACTAAAATATCATTGGCTACAGTAATATTTGTTTATTATCTGTGTTTTGTGTATGAATAATACTAGAAAAACCGGCCAAGTGCGTGTCGGGCCACGCACAGTGTAGGGTTCCGTAGTTGCCCATCAAAATACTTATGCGAACTAACTTAAACTGAGTCGCTGAATTTAATTTTAAAAAGAAGAAAGCTTTTTATTAGAATGCGAGTTTATTATACTTTAAAATTCAATAATAAAGCATTTCGTACGAGTCAGTCAAGGCGCAAATATTTTTCGGTCGCAAATTTATAAGCACAATTTGTTTTTCAAACAAACATTTGTTTTTAAATTAAATCTATTAATAAAAAACAACACGCATTTTTATTGAACACTTCCTTTTCAATATACAAAGTATTTTATTTGTTTACTTAAATATAAGAAAAGTATATTTACAATCACAACACTAAATAGAAACAGAAAGTAGGCAAATGTAATTAAAATGCTGGAGACGGGCGTCGGACAGCCCTAACGCATGTTTACGTACCGCGCGGCTGTAGGTATTTATTTCTATCATGCGGCCGAGAGCCACTACTGTAGATATTTATACTGTGTTAGAACATACCTACCGGGTGAATGTGAAGAGTTTGATTACGCAACATACAAATAAATGTTAGGTATCTATTGTCTATTGATCGTTTTTTTGTTATTATTTAATTTATTAGGGCGAGTTTATAAAGATCTAGTCTAGAAAAGAAACATATAGTCAAATTAATTTGAAATAATGCCCTAAACTAAAAAAAAACAAAAAAAACACTTGTTTAAAACATTTTGAACTGTTTGTTTTATAAAATTTAAAAAAAACTGTTTTTTTTCCAACCCTGATTTAGACTCCTGAATATTAATTTATTTTCATTTTACATGCATTCATCTGCCTTGAAAAGTAGTTGGAATGGGTAATAAAAAACACTGTTTAATTTCAAACTGTTTTAAACACTGTTTTAAACAGGTGTTTTAAAACAACTTGTTTTAATCATGCCAACCCTGGATATTGGATATTATTATTATTACTGCGATTTTTACTTATGCTTATGCAAACAACTGAAACTTACTGACTAAAATCCACGGTGTCCTTTAATAGCCCTTTACCTTCCGGGGTCACGGTGATGAGATAAGTCCCGCGACCAAATACAGAAAACCTACCTTGAATTCTACGTACCTACCTATTTGATCGTACAGGCCGTACAGCGTAGGTAGCTTTTACTTCGTAATAAACAAGTAAATACAGGTAGGTACCTGTATTTACTTGTTTATTACGAAGTAAAAGCCTATGACCAAAAATGTATGGAAACTGGTGGCTTTTGTATCAGACTTAAAAAAAAGTAAAGTAGGTTCTCAGTTCGACCTGTATTATGTATGTTTGTTTGTACAATTACGAGTATGTATGACTATGTATGTTTGTTTGTTCGCGATTATCTCACATTTGGCTGAAGCGATTTTGATGTGGTTGTGGCCACCAGTTTCCATATTTTTTTGGTCATAGGCTTTTACTTCGTAATAAACAAGTAAATACAGGCACCTGTATTTACTTGTTTATTACGAAGTAAAAGCTACCTACGCTGTACGGCCTGTACGATCAAATAGGTAGGTACTAGAGATGTTACGAATATTCGCATTCGCATTCGCATCATGCGGATATTCGCATATTTATAGACATTCGCATTCGCATTCGCAAAATTCATGCGAATATTTTGCGAATACGAAAGACTGAAAAAATACCAATATCTGGTACTCCTTCTTCCACACACTCCATTCATTCTTATCTTTTGTCGTCCTCTCCATTCATCTTTTGTTTAATCTGCCTTCATCTCGGGTCCGTGGGTTACGCCCCCGGTGTGTTTTGCCCCCGTGGTGGAAGCCCCCGATTTTAAATTAAGTTATTATAGTTGATTTCGCCGAAATAAAAATATTTTTTAACAGATACAGACGATGAAAAAAGTGTTTCGGAACCAAATACGTAGACAAACTTACTAAATAAGTATTCTAACTAACACAATATTGGATACTATAAACATGCTACAAGGATATTCACTTTATTACTATATTACAATTATTTACTTTAGATGCATTACTTTGTACTTTGTCTAAACGAGGCGCCCGTGCCCGGCCAAACTGGTTTTACACAATAGCCAGATCGAATTCTAAAAGAAAGAGATAGGTAGTCAAAGAAAGGGAAAGATAGGGTTGAAAACAATAGAGTCCAGGGTGACGGACAGTGAAAATAGCAAACATAGCGATGGGCACTATTTCTATCCCTTTCCCACATAGTTGCAATATGTTACTGATAAGAAAGTTAAGTCGGTCATGTTAACTCAAAATGGCAAGTCCAGGTCCTTCACGGGGTTTAGCACAAACCAATTACAAAATAATTTCAAATAAACTAGGTGGAAGAACGTTACTACATGTCGGATTTGCTTATAATCTTCATAGGAAAAATAATAAATCGAGTGTGTGGACATGCGTAAATAAAAGACATGGCAAGTGTAGTGGTTCTATAAAATTAAGTGAGGTAAGTGACAATGTACAAATCCAAAAGTGTCATAATGCTGAGTGTCAACCTAACTTAATGAAAAATGAAGTTAGAGTTGTTATGGAAAAATTAAAAAACCGGCCAAGTGCGTGTCGGGCCACGCACAGTGTAGGGTTCCGTAGTTGCCCATCAAAATACTTATGCGAACTAACTAAACTGATTCGCTGAATTTAATTTTAAAAAGAAGAATTTTCAAAATCGGTCCAGAAGTCTTTGAGAAATCGGGCAAAATACATTTAAAAAAAAGATTACGACGAATTTAGAACCTCCTCCTTTTTTTGAAGTTAGTTAAAAATAGTTGACGATAAAAACCTACCTATCCCCAAAAAACATACCGTAAAACATACCTTTTAAAGCTGTAAAAATAAAGTTGACAAACTTACATTTGCAGTTGAATAACATGTTCTCCGATACATTTTGTTTAAGAAAAATATTATCCAAGTACATTTTATAAGTTGGTCGACTATTACTCGTAAAGTTGTAAAGCCTACTAAGTCATGACAATTTTCTTTTAAACTTCGTTATATATACTACTATTGTGAATTTTTTCACACCCCCAAACATAACCGTTTAGCTGGTAGAGGGGGGGGACACTCGAGTCGAGCAAAATTTAGCACTTTAAAGCTTAATATTTCACAAACCAATTTTTTTATCAAAAAATTGTTAATGGAAACTATCAATATTTTTTAAAGACCTATTTAATGATACCCCACACTATGGGGTACGCGAGAAAAAAAAATAACATCCCCACTTTACGTGTACAGGAGATACCCTAAAAAAAAATATTTTACGAGATTTTATTTTACCACTTTTTCGGCACAACAAATCCATATATTTACACCAAATTACAGCTCTCTAGTACTGTGCGTCTCTGAGTTAAACTGCGGACAGACGGACGGACGGACGGACGGACGGACGGACGGACATGGCGAAACTATAAGGGTTCCTTGTTGACTACGGAACCCTAAAAAGGAAGTGAAAACGAGTTTCTCGAGCTCTATACAACAAAAATTTGAAACAAAATTTGCCGAGTTAAAAAACACAGACACAGCCTTCGATGAATACATACCCAAATTCAATAATATCAAGCAACAGTTATACAACTCTCGAAAGAAAGCCTTAAATGTAGAAAAGACACAGTTTCGTAATCCAGCTGAAGTCATTATACCTGAGATTTTTCAAAAATATCTATTAGTTGATTACTGTGAGAACGACAACAGAATTATAGTATTCGTATCAGCACAGGCTTTAAAACACATCAAAAATATACAACACTACTTCGGGGATGGTACATTTGATTGTTGTCCAGGTCCATTTTACCAAATATTTACCATTCATGGAGATATGGGAAGTGATGCACAAGCAACCAATATTGTGCCTATATTTTATGTGCTACTAGTTAATAAAGAAAAAAGTACATATGAAGTCATGTTTAAAAAAGTTAAAGAAGCTGTGCCGGACTTCAGCCCCATGAAATTCACTGTAGATTTTGAATTAGCTACAATGCTGGCAATAAAAGAGGTATTGCCAGCGGTCACAATACATGGCTGTAATGTTCACTTCCAAAGAGCCATTTACAGAAAAGCGAAGTCTTTAGGTTTATTGGCACACGAAGAAACAACATTGTATGTGAAACTGTGCACCTGTCTAGCATTTCTTCCTAAAGAAGATATAGAAGATGGTTGGCTTTCCGTAATGGAAAACAGGTAATTTTAATTTTCATTTTATTTTAAAGTTTTAACAGCTCATAGATTGTTTTTATAAGTACGCAAAAATAAAAATAATGCTTAGGTATATACGACATGTCATATATATCATAATTTTTGTTTTCAGTATTCCCGATGAAAAAGTCACCCAATTCAACGATTATTTCGTTGAACAAAGGCTTGAGCCTCCGGGGATGATCTCAAAGTGGTGTTGCTATAAAGAACGACATAGAACCACAAATTTAGTGGAGGCCTGGAATCAACGGCTTCAGTGCTATCTGGGCCGAAAACCATCATTATTATCGTTTTTGGAAATTATAACAACTGATATTTCTACGTATAGCACAGGTCAAGTGAGGTAAAATGCTGATTACTTACATAACGCTTAATATATCAGTAATTCATTTTTTTTACTCTTAGTAAATAATCTTTATCTTATACTTTCAGATTACGAAGAAATGACAGTCCTATATGTAAAAGGAAAAAATCTTCAATAATCAATGACAAACTCATTGCTAAGCTGACAGACAAATATGAAAAGAAACAAATTACAATTATGGAGTTTTTGGAACAAATCCGTCCGTATGTGCAAGTCAAGCAAAAATAATCACCTACTTACTTAGCTTAAAAATAATGATTTTGCATGTTTAATTGTTTATTGTTACATAATTACTACATTTTAATTTTATATCTATATCAATGTTGTAACCTCCATAGTCACTGCATATAAATGACTTAAATTACATAATTTAATTACAAAGTTCAAATCATCCTAATATTTTTACTATGTTTTTCTTCTTTTGTTACTTTTGTTATCTGTGATTTTAAATGTTAATTGTTTTTATTATATTTTAGTGTTTGAACATTCTGTTACCAATCTTCTAAATATTTAAGTAGATGCCTACCTATATACTTAGTACGTAAATAGTATATAAGTACTTAAAATAATCCTAATTTTAAACTGTGATTTTTAATTTCGTATCTGTGATTTTGCATGTTATTGTTGCTTTATTTTAATGTTTGGTTTTATTTGTTATCAAAGTTGTATTTACGTAGATACCTATTATTATTTATTAGACATTTAATTTAATTTTTATTACATATTAAGTACCTACGTATTACCTATTATTACCCATTAGTACCTATTATTAGATAAGCAAACGTTTGTTACACCGACATTGTTAATAAAGATTTATAATAATAAACTATGATTTTGATTTTAATAATGAACCATGACTTAGACATTTTTTATAATAGGTAACACTTTGCTATCTGACTGTACTTTTGATAAAAATATTTAACTAATAAATATTATAGTACTAAAACGAAATCGGGGGCTTCCACCACGGGGGCAAAACACACTGGGGGCGTAACCTACGGACCCTTCATCTCGCCATTCATCAATATTAATGTTCATCAAATCAATCGCAATAATTAATCATAAATATGACCATGCTAAGTTATACGTGTTTCTGTCTGTTTTTCTTTCACTGACGCCATTCTTAGAGCCACTCTTATAAAAGGTGAATTGTTCAATGGGGTGTAGATGGCTAAATCCGAAACTATGAGGAATATCGAAAAACATTGAAAGGAGTCTCGAGCCCGATTTTGACGGAAACTAAAAATGCATCATGGGATTTTAGCAGAATCAGTAATCCTGGCCAGGAATCAAACCATCTGGAGCAAGGATCAAATTCTGGAAGTAAAAATGCAGTTTTAGTTTTCGTCAAAATCGGCCACGAGACTCCTTTCATAGTTTTTCGACATTCCTTTTAGTTTCATAAGGCCAACCACGCCCAGTTAAAAAAATCACCCTGCATACTTTTTCCATTCTCGTTACAGACAGGAAGTAAAAAATTTAATAAAAATAAGTTAAAAAGTTACATTAAAAAGTGTTTATTTTTGTATTTTCTAAATTATCAAGTGTAATTGATTTAAAACTGAATATTCGCATTCGCATTCGCGAATATTGGAATTGAATATTCGCATCCGCATTCGCGTTCGCGAATGTCAAAAATCGGATATTCGCAACATCACTAGTAGGTACGTAGAATTCAAGGTAGGTTTTCTGTATTTGGTCGCGGGACTTATCTCATCACCGCCCGTGACCCCGGAAGGTAAAGGGCTATTAAAGGACACCGTGGATTTTAGTCAGTAAGTTTCAGTTGTTTGCATAAGCATAAGCAAAAATCGCAGTAATAATAATAATATCCAATATCCAACTTACCTAGGTACCTACAATTTAAATCAGTGCAGAATTATCCTAGAAAACTACTGAAAAATTTTAGAAAAAAATAAAATTGCAAATTATATTGAAATAAAAGTATGCATAAAATTATTTTGAATTATTATTGAAAACTCTCATAGGATATAATAAAAACAAAATAAAGAATTGTCAAAAAGTGAGAAACAAATTACCAAGATTTGATCCTGAAACCCATTGCACGAGAGGCAAGCGGCTTACTCACCAGACTAGCTGGTTCGCTAACAGTGAAAATCAAATAGGGGTTCTTATACAAATGTCAACAATGACTGAAAATCATATAACATTGCTAATCCCCCAAGGGGAATAGCGTAATTATAGATAAAAAATCCACGGTGTCCTTCAATAGCCCTTTCTGTTCCGGGGTCACGGTAAGGAAATAATCCCGCGACCCCGGCAGGCTTTGGCCCTCTGAGAGGGGGGCCCCGTCATTATGCTGGCGCTCTTTGAGGCGCGCGTGGGACACAACGCGCCGTCGACCCGGGCATGGTCCATGGTCGGGCAGCGAGTTGCCCTTTACTCGCTGCCCGCATGCCCGGATTATAGATACCCTATTAATTGAAGCGCAGTAAGGAATATTTAAGGAAAAATTGAATGAATAATATCCAACTCAAAACATTATATGTATAAAAAAAACTACAAAATTCAAAATTGCTTATCTCCCAGGGACAATAGCGTAATAATACATAGCCTATTAACAGAAGCATATTATTAGGAACCTTATAGGAAAGGAAACTTTGATCGACAACTTTACAGTAGTTTCGAAGATAGATCAAAACAGGAAAACATTACAAAAATCAAAAAAAAAAGTTGATCTGGCATCAGAATTCAGAATCGATCCCGTATCTCGAAAAAAATACAAAAAGAAAAAAATATTCAATGTACAGGAATGACAGCTCTACGATTTTATTACAATGTTGTGAAAAGACAATTTCGCAAACAATAACGCACGCGTAGCACAGTCAAATACATAACTATGTAACATTGAAAACCCAAGACCAGTGCGCGCCACGAGCCACGAGTCTACGACACAACCTTACGAAAGTGTGAGTTTCTGCGATCACCAACTACAAGCGTACACGCACACAAACACAGTTAAGATTGATGCGACAGAGCATCTGTCGTTCAAGATTTGCGATAAATTTGTTTGTGTTCCGTAATACCAAAAATTATGAATGAAAAGTTGATGTTTTTCCATTTAAGTTTTGATAATCTACAACTAGACAATATAAGCTATGTTCCTATTAAAATTATATTAGGAACATTAATGTTTTTAATACAGAATAATTAAGCTGAAAACATGCTGTTAGCGGTGTTAAAATGTACGAAATGCAATTCGCTCGCATTTCGTAAATAGTAATTATTTTTTTTTTAAAGTTTAATAGGAACCTAGATAAATACCGTCTGTATCCGAATAACATAACTTTAAGTCGGTAAAATGTTCGTATCGCGAATGATTTTGGTATTACGTTTGTATGGAGAAATTTCTCTTCACCGAACCCTTAATTAAAATTGTTACAATTTTAATTGTTTTGAAATTATTATGATAATGTTTCAAAAATAGGTGCTATCTTGTCCCATACAAATCCTGGTACTTAGATATTTGTTTGATTGAATGAAATACCTACATAACATAAAAATAATGTTGGCGGCATGTTTGAGTTTATATGTTTGTAAACGCACCCACGACACAGTAGAAATTCCTAGTGTGGGGCAACGTTTTATAAAAAAAATGATTAAGTCAATTACAATGCCATTGAAAGTTCAAAAATATAACAGCAATAGAGACTCGATTGGTTTTATGTTGAACTATTCAGACTCAAATACCTACTTATTATTTTATTTTCATTTTATATTCAGTTATTGCGACATGAAAAGTAGTTTTAAAACATGTTTTTTTTCGTACTGTTTTATACAATGTTTTAAACTTGTTTTAATCTTTGTTTTTAAACATGTAATAAAAAACACTGTTTAATTTCAAACTGTTTTAAACACTGTTTTAAACATGTGTTTTAAAAGAACTTGTTTAAATCATGCCAACCCTGATTCTATGTCTCTGTTACTTAGGTATTAAAAAGTTTTTACCTGTTCTGTTTTTATGGGGATTATATTTCGTAACATTTGTAGGTAAAGTAGTAATAGTTATTGTGTCGGTCTACCAATTCATAGTTTTTAATTCAAACATTTTTTAATTCATCAAACATTCTTATTCTAATTCATTTTTAAAATACTGCTATTTAAAAAAAACAAGATATAATATGGATATTTCGCAAATATCAGATATCAATTATTATGTAATTTAGATTAAAAAAATATATAATTAAAACTCATCAGCATTTTAAGTACCTAGTAAATTACCTTGAAATCCTAAGTTATTAAATAATTATTTTTTAAATGTCAAATAATTCGAAAATACGGAAACCGCAAAACATTTTTTTCAAAGTTCATAATTTGAATGAATGAATATCAGTCTGATAAAACAAGAAATAGATATTTTTGGCACTGGATCAGGAAATAACAAAATTCTTTAAACAGACGAAACAGAGAAGGCAGAAATGTCGCAAAACAGACGCCAGCACATCAACCTATCTGTCAAATTTTCCCAATCAAACATGAACTTTCTAGTGATAAAGTTGAAAATCGATTAAAGTTTTACAGATATAAAGTTAGTTATACAAATCGATTAGGTGGATTTGCAGGCGTCTGTACCGTAGATAAAATGGTAACTGTTCCACCGTCAAACGGGATCATGACTCCGAGCTGATACTGAGAAATTCCTAATGAGAAATCTCTGTTACATTTGGCTCAACCTGGGAATCGAAACCAGGTCCTCATGCTCAGCAGAAGCAAATGCAATCAGTAGACAAACAAGGCAGTCAGGGCGCGCCCCGCCATTTAGTGTTGTGCTATCTAACCGAACTTACGTAGGTACGATGGCAAACAATAAAAGAAAAATACAGATTTTGGAAAATAAAATAATTCGCCCTGCACGTGCCCTTCTTATAAAAAAACAAAAAAAAAATTGCAGGAAATGCAACTAAAACCTTTGCCTAACATGTTTTCAAGACTGGCATATTGTAAATATAAAATGATAAACATTTTTCAGTTCTTTTACGATAATCTGTTTTATTTTCGATATCCCCTTATTTTTCTCTGTCCCATCACTACTAAAAACACTCTAGTGCCGGTCAGGTCGATATCGGCCTCCCGCTTTTCTTGGTTTATTTCTCATTTCCTGTTTGGCAGATCCCGGGGCGAATCAAACGTATGGAAGTTGGGTTCAAGTTCATTCTAACAATATAAAAAAAGTACCTATACCTACATTATGTGTGGTTCCACAAAGTTACAGCAATTTAATCTATCCTAGTGCTGGTGGGTCTAGAAAGGCCTCCCACGCACTGGCAGAAATATCATGAGGGGCGCATTTTGGCTCGCCGGCGCCGCCGCACCAGATGAAGAATTATGATTTTACTCGCCGCAGTAAACGTGTTAATTTTATTGACATTTTCTCATACTTCAGTGCAATAAAATACCCAAATAACGTTCACAGAATTTGACACGAAATGTTAAAATAAAAATGCACATAACAAGAATCGATTTTACCTGTGCATTTTAGCTTAGCACAACCCGTTACCCGCCCCAGTCGACGAAACTCAGACCAACCACAAATAGCAACCAAGAGTTCATAAAAAATTGACCTTGAATTTGAACTAAGAACTGATGAATACTTATCCCATTACTAGAGCCACCTAGAGCATAATTAACAAAAAAATAATTTGTACTGATGTCCACTTTATCTTACGAAGAAAGATAAGCACGTCACGCACTTCTATAAATAAATCGCGCGGGAAACATCACCTATTCCTAAAACGACCATATTTCAAAATCCGAATTCTTATAATTGCTTGTGTACTTTGTGTAGGTTATTCTTTTCTTCCCCTTTAAGAGTCCACCTGTATCCCTATACAAAAAGCGTCCTTGCTTCCATTGTTAAGGTTTGCGCGCCAAGTGACTGCCAAAATCGGCGCACGCGGCGATGCGCGGGAAAACACCGAGCGTCAGTCGTAGTCGGGAAGAGCGCGCGCGCACACGCTGGCCACGCCGCGCCTTATAGGTTAGAATTGGCGCGTCCCCGTCCGCCAGGTGCGATCCTCGCCCGCTCTAACTCACCGACACGCATATCCTCCCTCTCGCACGCTACCTGTGGACAGCTGTTTTCTCTCGGGAGATTAGTCAGATGTTTCTCGGTAACCAGTCAGTACTCACCTGACGCGCGATACGGTTATGGCGGCTGGAGGACGTACACCTAAGCAGAGGAGGTTCGAGATGTCAGCAGGAATGGCGTTGAGGACGTCCAATACACCAAGAAGAAGGCGCGGGAGCTGCAAGTGTTTGTTTGGCGCGCCGGACAGGGACGAGACGAGAAGGCTAATGGCCGAGCAGTACGCCAGAGAGAGGAAACGCTTCATCAGACGCTTTAATTTCGACATTGAGACAGAATGTACTTACAAATCCGCAAAATTGGATTCTCCGGTCAAATTTTGCGAAGAGGATAAGGAGAATGCGGAAAGTCCTGTAAGGATAGCTACGGAAGCGCTGGCGTGTGTTGGGAATACTACTGACTTGAGGGTCTTGGGGTCTCCATCGAGAAGAAGTGCTGGTAGTTCTACGAGCTCGCCACGCACTCCGCGCACCCCTAGAACACCCCGGGCCGCACGCACCCCGCGTACGCCCCGCACCCCCGCCTCCAGAAGACAGCTGCAAATGACAGGTCAGTACACACTATTGTTTTAAAAACTACTGTAAATTTACATTGCACAGAGGCAACAATTGAGGCAATTTTTCACTTCGTTATTTATAATCCCGTGTCAATCTTGCCCACCTCATTTCGTATTCAGGCATCGTCTTGCATAATGCACCAGCCAAGGGACTGATCACTGCATTTTTATTTTATGGGGCCATGTTTGCAGAGGGAATCATAATTGTGAAATATGGGCCAGGTTTGTGTTATCGTAGAAATTGTTGTTCAAATAACTTAAATCAATATTGATAGCTGTTGATTATTTTACTGGCTTCTGCACTGCGCTTGTGGCAATATTAATAAATTCCGTAGTTATTCTGTTGGTCTGCTTTACATTTTAATGTAATCCTGGCTTTGCGCCAGAATACATTTCCAACTACAGTCTAAGTGTATTTAGCATTTCTGACTACTGTGGATTCTATTAATATTGTCTCAATATTCATAACTACTGGTTTATCATTTGCAGTAACTTTATTTTGTACGGGATAATTGTACAGTGAAAGTAATTTAGCACCATAAAATGCAGTATGTCCACTTTCACAAAGTAACTTGCCCAAACTTGAATGTCACAATTAACATTCTGTCACTTTGACCTTTTACTGCATTTTATACCGGTATCATTATTCAGTAGCCCTTATTATGTATGACAAACATGTCCATATACATTCTGAAAATAATCTACCTCTACATTACATAAGTTCATACATACAGAATTTTATCTTTCAACCCAATACGGATACTCTATATTAGTTCGAACGGGGTCAATGTCCTGTGTTGTGCTGCTGATGCTACTGCTTCATCTACTGAAACAAACAAGCTTAGTAATAATAATAAAACAGGTATTAAAGCTGAACACGGTAAAGGGAAAATATAGGAAGAACTGAATAATGGGGAAAATAAGTATGCTAAAAAAAATGCAAAACGTAGCGCACCGGTTGAAACAGATCACCTTATGCACAACACGTCAGGAAACACGTGACTAACAAATCAACCTAAACACTTATATTTGGCAACACGTGAGGATCTTAACATATTCCATCATTACTCATCCCTATACGAATAAAATTTAAATAATTGTATGCATAATAAGGACAAAAAAGAAAACCACAAATTAAAATACATTCACAATAAGAATTTTAAAACAGTACCTAACTAATACAGCTATTAACAGTATAGATTTCATGTGGATTTTCAAATGTCATTTTGTTGTATTAATCAATGCAATGGACCCATCTCGACCCATACTCACATTGCATTAGAATAAACACATTAGTACAAATGTTTCGTCAGTAGCTGTAATAGTGCTATAGACAAACATAGGTATAGTTTATTTTGTAATCTAAAAATAATGTAAGGGAAATAAAGACTGCTATGTCAGCAAATTTTATAGACGCAACGAATCTATCCATTGCTATATACGATAGCTCTAACGCAATTCCTATCATTATCTCAAAATCCAATCAAAAACTTATCCTTAAAAGCAAGACGAAAAAGAAACACCGGTAGTCTTAAAATTAATGAACAACAACATAAACGAACAATTTCAGAAGCTGTTTAGATTTGCCAATCATGCACTGATGAAACATGACGTAATAACAAAGGTAATTAATCATAAAGTCCAAAATGGCATACCATATTAAGATAAAAGTAGTTAGACAAAAGTACAGACAAAAAAGGACTTTAGTACGTGATTATGTTATGACTCAAAGTCATAACCGGCTTTGAGTGATATTGGATGTGCGTTCTACAATGTCTTAGGTCTTATAGAAAACTACGATGACTATGAATATTTACTTAATAAAATCGCTGTAAATGGTAGTGATGTTAAAATAACAGCTTTAAGTAAACCTGATTAAGGATTAAAATCTCTTCAACTGTCTCCAAAAAGGACGATTTGAAAGCCGCACGAAATCCAATTGATGATTGTCGATTAAATGTTGAATGTTGCATCGGTTTGGCTTCTGGTTTCCTTAATTAGTTATCAACTTTGGTCCAAATCGGTTTTACATTTCCGTTTCCGTCAATGTTCGTTCTAGTTAGTAATAAAATTCTTAAAGATAAACAAGCATTCTTTTTTAAATACATTTTCTGTCAAAATGAAATTCATTGGACGGCTAAAAAGCATGCGTTACGCATGTCTTTTGGTTTAGAATTATTGTTACCAGTAATAGGATTGATCTAAGTCCATTAAGCTTCGAAGCTAATAATACCTGTGTATTTAGTCTTTGAATCAAAGTTCAATTCATAAAAGTCACTTGAAAAATTCGTCACGCTTCGCTTCTTCCGGGGTATTCCAAGGGTCTATTAGAAGCAATCACGATGCGCCTTCCGGTTCAAAGTTTTAAATTGGAAAGCTCAAGCGAGCTTTTTTATTGACTTCAGTTTTAAGTTTTGAGAGTTGTTAAACTTTCATAACGACTGAAGATGAAGATACAGAACTTACTTAATGAAGAAGTGAATCACATAAGTTTTTAATTTACATAAACAACCTTAGATCCATAAGCATCAAATAACAATGAAGCTTGTGTCCTTTGCTCAGACGTCTCTTCCACATTATGTCATCTCAATGTTTTACAACGTCCTTTCCAACTCCCCACGCCTCTTTCTCATTAGATCATTCTTTCGCCATTTTTTTTTGGCACATCTAAAAGTTACATAACCACTTTTTTTTTAACCATAGGTCTACGAACTTCTATGTTGTTCAAAAACATAATATCTCTTTCTATCTCTCTACAATGATCAGAAATTCGAGTCATGGCATTCGATCAGCCCATGGTGTCTGAGGTCAATGATCCGTTACGTCATCTATGGCCCAACCATTTTTTGTTTCACCCGTGGTATCATCAGACAAAATTATTTTTTGTTACAATAAAAGTTTTGTTGTACTAATTTGGACTTTATTGAAAGCCTATAAGGGAGTTGTGTGAGCTTTTGGAGTGTGCTTAAGTTCGTTGTCGATAATAACTTAGTAAGTACTTGAAATATTGCAAATTAGGGATCATTTGAAGCTTATTATGATTTTGAATCCTGTCCAACGTCCATTTATGATTTACTTGTATACAAAATTAAATGTTGAAGCAATAACAAATAATAAAAGGAGGTAAGTGCTGATATGGTAATTAGTAATAAAGAAGTCTGGAAGGAGAAGACATGTTGCGCTGACGCCATTTTGATCAGGTTAAAGTAATAATAGCCAACTTTACCTTAACTTATCGAGCTGTTGGTGTGTAGTCCTGGTCTGATGGTGTATGACTGAGACCAGCCTAGCCTCTGGGTCCTCACTCCTGGCTCTGGGAGGAGGTGTGGCTTCTCGCAGACCTCGTCTCCTCCGCCTTCTTGCCCCTCCTCGACTTCCACCATCGCTGTTTCGACCTGAGTCGTCTTCTCCACCACTTGATACACGACGAAGGATCAAATCACAACTTAATTTTGACTTTAACAAAATTATTATGTATTTATCTCTTTCGCAGTTATTGGACAAACAAGTATCATAAAACAGATTCATAAGATGATACAGAACCCAAGGAATAATAAGAAAAGTCGGTTTATCGTAATAAAACATAATTACAAGTCACATCAATTACTTACAAACAAAAAAATCTCCGAAACAAGACAGAGCCTATTAAAAAAATGTAAGAGGAGTGCCCAGCAATTTGAATAGACTTTCTTATACAACACCATGTCAATGACCCGTAGACCGTCCTATGAGTTACCAAAGATAATTGAACTTTTTGTTCGTTCGAAGGATCTTAAGTTTCAAGTGGCAGCTGCTTAAATAAACACGTGGGTTGTTTCTTTTAAGATCATCTTTCATTTCAGTAGTATCTTCGTGTACAACTTTTGTTATATGTCCCCATCTATCCGCTATCTTATCCGCTGTTTTAGCTAGTTAGTTCTTTACATGTATCCTCATAGCTGTGGAAGAATTAGTATTGTTTTACTTGGATTACTTTGTAATATCCAGTGATTCATTAATACCTAGTTGATCATCATCATCATCATCTTTCCACCCTTGTCCCATTATATGTGGCGCAACACTTTTGATTCTTACATTTTCTCCTGCCAAACATCACAGCATTATTTACTCCTTTTGCATTCTTACGTAGTTAATAGACAGCATCTCATTGACTTCTGCTAATACTTAAATTTCGTTAAGTATTCCCAGACAGTCTGAACCATTATTTGACTATCTAATTATATCGTATATTTAACTGCAGCGAATGCAAAACCGGTTATAGATCCTGCCTGTTTAAAACTTTACTACGTATCTATTTCAGGCGACAATAGACGCTCAGTCTAGACTCAAGACATGCAAACGTCTAGGTTCTTAGACAGCCATGTTTATCACTCGCTCACATCTAAATCATTCGACATTGAAGTTTTATTTACCATATCAATGAAGCTAGGCGGTAATAAAATGATCATAAAGTGAGTGTGTTTGTTCGAATGAATTGTTGTGGGGTTTATGAAACGAAACAGAATTAACAGCAATAGTTAGAACAAGGTTTAGTTTAGTTAGGTTAAGGTTTTGTCAATTTGCGGATCGGTTCTGGATACTAAACATTGACAGATACCCGATTAAGATACGAATATAGTACGTAGTACTAGTATCAATTTGAACTTACCAGGTTAAAAATATATACCTAGATGATATTCCTGATGATGCTTCTGATGCTATTTACGGAGACAAATGATAATTAACCGGAGTTATCAGAGAAAATCAAAAACACACAATGATTTCAAAGTTCCTTAAAATAAAAAACGAACAGCAAATAAAAAAAACGCAAAGCACACACAACAAACATCATATATACACGAAAATAACAGAGCTGTAACCTAAATACCGGACAGATAAAACGCAATAAGACAAGTTTTATTGAAAAAAGTAAATATTTACCATCGATAAGTACCATAGTAGGTTAAGCCACTGGATAGGGAGAAGCAAAAGTTTCACTGGATAGGAACCACATAAAGTAAAAGCTCCAACATTTAAGGTTTAGAAAAGCTAAGTCGAAGTGAAATGCCATAAAATATAAATTTGCCATTCTGGCAACAAGTTCTCAATAAATTAAAAGAAAAATAAGTTAATTATTCAAAGATGGTCTTTTCTGTAATTTCTAAAAGCTGAAAATAATTTAAGATCACAATTCATATCTACGTCTCTCATCATAATTTCACAGACAGTATGTTATTTACATAACTGCTCTCGTGTTTCTAATTGCTATTTCACAAACTATATTTCCTATTTTCATGAATTAATTTGCCTTCTTCTTATCTTACGATATTTTAATTTACCTTGTATCGGTAAGCTTGCCATCAGTTTGTCCTAGTGTACCTTCTGCGTCACGTTTCAGTACATGTCTTACACAGGTATGGTCTAAGCAAATAAACATATGACGTGATCTGGGTGTGTCTGTTTGACCTCAATCGATTGCTTGTTGCCAATTGCAAGAATGTATAGCTTAATGTCATACCGTCTTGTTTGATGTTACCTTTCTTGATAAGATTAATCTCAATGGCATCAATTTTGAAATAGAAATGACTAGTTCCATAGTGGACACTTTTTTTGGGAGCCGGGTTAATTTCTAGATACAGATGGTGTTCTCTAGAAGCCACAAAAATTGTCAAGTTTTCCCAAATGAATCTAGATATTGCGTTGTTGTGAAACATAGCGGTATAAACTAGCGGTTTCGCATACGTGGAGTTATTTCACTCCAACTTACAAAGAGCTATGTGAAAGCCCTATCGCTCTGGAATACTTCTGATCCAAAATTATAGATAGAGTCACTAGAAGTTGTAATGAATCATGTTAGTACAAATATGGTGCTGCTTTTTCTGACCATATTCCTGTAAAGTGTTTGAAAACTTTGGCTGTTTTTATTACATTTTACGCTTCCGTCACAGCTTTTCTATGGTTTGAAGTCGTAAAAACTTCATCATACTCTCCGCTATCTCATAGGTCTTTGACAACACAGTTATTTGGTCAAACACCTGTTCGAACATGTTCAATCCACTGCTCTGACTCATGAGTAAAAATGTAACTTTCATTAGATCATCGGTTTTGTCATCGATATTAATGTTTGAGGATTTTTTTTGCTTTGATGATTACTAAATTAAAAAAAGGGTTGGTTAGTTTCATTTAGACCTGACTGATATTGGGTAATACTGTTAAAAATATAGCACTATAATTAACTTGAACATGAGAATAATAAAGTAACGGAATATCAGAAAAATCTTAAACAGGAACTTCCTTGTAAACTTCCATAAATAAAGGTCGAATCACATTTGGTAACTAAAAATACCAAGATAGTATTTTCCTTGTAAATAATAAAAAAACAAAAGGAAATAGTTTCGATGCTATCAATAAATTCACAAAATATAAAAACCACTTGAAAAATATTTGATCTGGGAACAATGGAACAATATCAGGAAACGAATGTCGGCTTTCGATACAAATGATACACTATAGAATAGACGAAGTTTTTGAATAAGATATGTCAAACATGTAGAACCATTTTTTCGTCAGACCCAATTTTTAAGATTTGTGGATTTACTAAGGCGGCACCTGTCGTGGAGGAAGATATTTTTGGCTTTATTAGCATATTTTTCTTCAAAAGAATGAATTTAACAAGCAACAGCTGTTTGGCTATAGGACCTGCCATCTTTGTACCGTAAAACATCACTAAATAAGAGGCCCCAAAAGGCTGCATGAAATATACCACTACGAAAATGTCTGCAGTTTATCTAAAGCTCCGAATCTGAAACATAAAAATCACTTCCCAAGACAATTCAAATTTGAAACCAACCATGGCCAGCCTTCACATGAGCATCACCAACTTTCAAATCCAACGAATTTTCTCCAACAACCGCAGAGCCAATCAGCTTTCGGTATCCGCAACTGCCTTTTGAACCAGCCAATGAGGTCCATTCCCGCCTTCTGTAGCCGTTAAATTTCAAAAAGTTTCTCATAGTCAATAATAAGAATGAAGCATTAAAATGCTGTGGTTACTTCAACCAGAACAGGCATACCGTGACGGTTTCCCTGCGCATCCAACCGTGCCCTATGGGAGCACTTGACTACACTATTATTCTTTAGGGACTATTATTAACCAAAGTATCTGGAATTGGATACACCCGCATTCTTTGAAAGTTAGATGTCAATGGTCCGAACAGTCGATTGAATTATCTTCAGTTATCTAATGCTACCACAAAATAGAAGGGATCCGTAACATACAGCATCTATTACAAAAGTCTGATCATATTTAAGACAATGGTACTCATCATGAAACTGATCAACTTTATCAATGAGACCAACAACGTTGCCGCGAAAAAAAATCAGTTGTACAAAATAATATTTCTTCAAGCCAAATTGGAATGGCAATGGAATGGAATATACCCTTGGATAGATAACGCATTTCGGATGCCCAGTGTAACTGTTCTGTAAAAACATTAAAAATGTCCCAAATAGTGAAACGAAATAAATCCAAAACAATTTTATTTAGAAAAGATAAAATGTTTTTACGTCTTTCTGTTGCCGTCAGAAGATTTGTATAATATGATCCTTTATTCGTTGTAGCATCCTTTCATTTCATAAATCCTTGAGGTAACAAGATTCTTAGACATAATAGATACTTCTAAATATTTCTACTTTAAAGTTTCCACCAATAGAGGATTGTGTTTATTTTACAGTCTCTTCTGAAACTAAAACCTACGGAGTGGGAGCAATTTTGTAGATTGAATCACCAATAAATCAAAAACTACGATCTTAAATTCGCATAGCAATCCATTAAAATCTATCCGTCTAGACCTTGTAGTACAAGATAGCCTCTCCAAACGAATTAGAATCTTACTTTCAAAGACCCAGTGTTCAAAATTGTTCTAAAGGCTTGTCGATGCAAAATATTGAAGTTGGGAACCTAGCTGAGTTGGTATTATTTATACATTGCAGTATTATAAAAGACAGACCGGTCACGTGACCAATTTAAAAGTGCAATGAACTGATTTATCTGGTATATGTCATCGTAGGTAGTAAGTTTTATGTAGATGTGGAGTTGGTAGGTTAGGTTAGGTACACTATGTATTCGTTTACGTGGGACAATATTGTATCTTTATATTTTGTTTTTTTTTGTACATTAAGTTTTTGGTCCGTGTCACGGCTGTCTTTCATGGGTCTTTGTTAGTAGACTATTGTGGGAATGTGGGATCAGAGTCAAATAAGCTTTTTTAAACTCTTAAAGAATTTATTTTCAAAAAACAAAAATGCTACACGTCTTCGTCTTTAAATCATAACCGCCATCTTTTTATTCATTCTTCGCTCTCGCTCTCTCATATATCCATCCCTTTCGTACACTCTTACGTTCCATTTCCCACATTTTCGGCCTTCCTGCTCTCTTGTCTGTCCTCAGACACTGCTTACCTCATACCATACGTTTTAAAAATTAACAAACAAAACTTAAAATAAACTTAGACTTAGAACATTGAAAAACCTATACTTAGAACATCATTACGCCTAGCTCTTGCACACCATTCATCACCATACACACCAATTATTCAAAGTGACTTCCATCCGGCCACTTCGAAGATTCGAATTGTCCGTCATAATTACCAAATGAAGTATACGGTATGGACTCCTCACTGACGTTCAAATGGAAAAATACACTCTTCAAATCGAGCACACTAAACACATTCCCTTGTGATACCCTATCTATCAGGTCATCAATATTATGTAGAGGATACTTGTCTTTCACCATCTTTTCATTAAGCTGCGTGTAGTCAACGCAAACGCTCGTTGTTTCGTCCTTCTTCTTTACTAAAATCAGTGGGTCATCAATTTGTTTTATTACAATACCCTGCTCCATCTGTGCTACTGGCACATCGTCTTTTGATACAATCTTCTCCAATGGAGCTTCCTTTACATCATCACATTGATAAGCCTCCTGATTTACTGATTGACCGCTGATATGCTCTAAGAGAGATTCTTGGACACCTGTAAAGCAATTGACTTTATTTATCAATTCACATTCATCTCTAAATACAGACACACATCCATCGCTCATTAACACCGTAACACTTTTCAAAAACTCGTGACCTATTGTTATGTCATAAGGCATACAGTCTCTAGGTATAATGTGAAACGTAACATCGTTGTAACACTGTCCATCAATGTCGATTACCGTCGTAATTCTACCTAACGACTGCACTTTTGAATGGCCTAAACCCGTTAGCGTTAGCCCGCCGCTGACTTTGAACTCCTCATCAAATAGTTTAGCGCATAACTCTGCCGATATAAGATTTACATCACTTCCAGAGTCGATCAACGCATTAGAACTGTGATTACCCGCTAACTTTATACTCTTCACCGGTTTTCTTACGTTTTCAGTAGCAAAGTCATTGTTTTTATTTATTTGCATAACTTCATAATCATTGCTTGACACTATTGACACTGTGTTTGACGTATCAATTAAATGTCCACTGTCATGGCCGCTTGTACACGCACACTGATTGGTTGGATCCACCGCACCGAACATAGCCTCTTTAGTCGAACGCTGTTTTACCGACTGCCCCGAACCCGCTGCTTCTCGACTGGATCTAGCTTCACGCATTGCCGACTGTTTTACCGACGTGTTTCCGCCAATGGTAGGGCACTGTCTGCCAATATGGCCAAATTCGTTACATTGGAAACATTTGATTCCTTTGGTGCATTGACTGGATAAATGGCTCCTTTCACCGCAGTTGTAACAACGACGTATATCATGCGTGGATGCTTCCTTCTCCCTTTCAGTTGCCGGGTCAGCTCGTCCTTCCTTCTTGTTTTTACTTCCATTGTTACTTCCTCTCATCTTTTCGTAAATGGATAATTTCTCCTTGAGTGCGCCGTATGTTGTAACGCCGTACAATATAGCTTTGTATATTTGATGATCTTCGATGCCATCTATAATATACTGGATCGCCACGTAGTCAGGGAATTTCGCTCTTTTGCCCAACTCTTTCATTGTGAGCATGTATTGGTAATAGCTCTCATCTCGCCGTTTCTTACGCGCTGCCATCAATTCGTGCATCTCTTTGGAGTTCATAGCTTCAGGAAATTCTTTCACTAGAGCCGCTTTAAGTTCTTCATACGTCCTGAACACCTTTTCTGACTTAAGCCACAGCCCCGCCGTGGCGATGAGTGACCGCCGCGCGATTATCAACTTTTGTTGCGCTGTCCAGTTGAACACTTCTGCATTATCCTCTATATCTTGGGCCCATTTAGTGGAGGAATACGATTTATCCTCGCCATCGAACTGGGCGATGCCGCCGTCGAAATTGTAAAACATGGCCGCCGCCGCTGCCTGTGGCCCCGTGCCACCACTTTTGCCAGCGTCATCCGTCATTCTCGTCCTCGTCTTGGTATTCGTAGGCGGATTATCCGCCGCCGTGTCGTAGAAAATTTCGTCTTCCGTCTTTTGGTTTGTCGAACGCCGTGCGTGCACCACACCACGTGCACTTCGTCGTCTGTCGTCTTTGTGACTCTGAGCCGAACAGATCCCGGACGAGCCCCCAAAATTTGTGGGAATGTGGGATCAGAGTCAAATAAGCTTTTTTAAACTCTTAAAGAATTTATTTTCAAAAAAACAAAAATGCTACACGTCTTCGTCTTTAAATCATAACCGCCATCTTTTTATTCATTCTTCGCTCTCGCTCTCTCATATATCCATCCCTTTCGTACACTCTTACGTTCCATTTCCCACACTATTATACCACCTCGATGACGATTAAGACAAATAATAAAAACATCTGCCATTCTACAACTACAATTGTGCTATTCTAAAAATTAAAAATACAATTGAAAAGCCGAATCAGCACCGGATTTCATGAAGTATTTCGCTTGTGATCAAAAGTGTTTGCGTTTTAGGGGCCTACGGTTAGTCAGAATCCCTGAAAACCTACAACCAGTATTTTTGAGGGGGGCGTGAGGTAACTTGTTGTAATTGATGTGATAATGACGAATTTTGGCTTTAGGACTGTTTGTTTTTTTGCTGTCATTGACCCAGGTTTGCGTAAATTATTTTGGTTGCCAAAACTTTCTGAGCTTAAAATCCCAATTACTCTTAAATTTATTACACTTTTGACTACCAAATATCACCAAAAATATACTCATAAATAATTTAAAGAATCACCAAAATCAAATCCCGTTACCTATTCAGACTTTATAATCAAGTAGAACTCCTGATTTTCTGAATACGAAGAAGGCAGAACACATCACGTTGACTGACAGTTTTGCATGTGATTACTCCACACGGGACATAGCGTGATACTACCTACCTTTTTATTTAAATTTAAGTAGTTAAAGACATGCGACACGCCAGAATAATTTAGGATGAATTTCATCAATAAGACCTAAACGTGACCATGTTCAAAAGGTGTTCTTGTCAATATTCTCAACAAATCTTGAACGCAGTTTAAATAATCGCGTTCAATTTCAAAGGTGACGTTACAAACATTTCTCTCAAGACTTATAAAGAGTTGTTTTATCAATATTAGCTATCTGTAAAAACATTTTTTTTAATATTATATTTTTACCCATTTGTTTAAAAAAATATGTTTTTTTTTTTCTTCTTTTACACGTAATAGTAAATATTTCTTTAGATAACCTAGTTTTTTTTTGTAATCCCTCAATGGGTTGATAATTGAAAGTAAAAAATCATGATATGTAATTATACGTTATGGAAATGTCGATTTTTTACATTTCAGAACTAAAAATACTTACCAAGAATACATTCAAAGCTAATTTTGAACTGAACATCATTTATAAACAAAAAAGTTTAAACATAAAACAAGTTGTTGTTACTAAAATGAGCGTATCAGTTTTTAACCCGGCGTCATTGTGGTAGGAAATAGGCACATGGGCGTTGAGGTGGGTCAATATTACCCGTTTGTTAAAATCGAGATATTTCCATAGTTATTGAGTGTATTCGTAAACTGCGTTGTTATACAATTATTAGAGTATTTATTTGTTGAAAATAAAAAAGAAAAACATAATTCAGAAATATTTAATTAGGTTTAATAAAATTTTACATAAACTTATAAAAAAAGTAACGAAATAGGGATCTGTTGTGCTTTTAGGATATTGTCATTACAGTAATCAGTATATTTGTATACTTATGGCATTTTTCTAACCTGAAGGATTATGTCTTTTAAAAAAAAATTAAAAACACTAATTACACTCATCGTTAGAGACGCAGTGACTACAAAAATATATGAGGTGTTCAGGACAAATATATTTGGGGCAAGCTTGATATGTGTGCTTTGTTTTGCGGTCTCTTTTAGCAGGACACACTTGAAAGTGTTTGCGGACATCGCGTAATTTTGCACGAGACTTTTCTGATATGAACTAACAAATCCTTCCCCAAAAAGTATCCTCAGTCAGCTAAGGAGGAGGCGGGACGCGTGAGGTAGAGGACAGCGCCTACCTTTCACGCCAGCCGCAGTGGTAGATGCGCCCACGACGACAGACGTCGCTAGATGAGCCCCGGCCACCGTAGGTGCGAGCATGCGGACTAGGAGTAATGGGCGACTCACTGTCCGACCATGAACCATGCCCGGGTCGACGGCGCGTGTTGTGTTGTGTTCCACGCGCGTCAAAGAGTGTCAGCTAATGTCGGGGCTCATTTAGAGGGCAAAATCTGCCGGGGTCGCGGGTCTTACGAATTACCGTGACCCCGGAACGTAAAGGGCTATTGAAGGACACCGTGGATTTTAGTCAGTACGAGTTTGACAGTCCTTCTCGCTCTGCCCTGGGTAGGAAGACTGAAGAGAAGCTTATTTGATGATTGACATTATAAAAAAAATGTGCGTAGGAGATTAGACTGAAAATATGTAAATTTTAGAGGAATCTGCTTTCTCTTATGAGAAAGTGTATCGACGAAAGTGAGTAGAAAAAAAATCGAAAAGCGAAAAGAAAAAACCGTTAACATACACACCAAAAATCAATAAACAATGATAAAAATTGATTACTTGATAATGGCACAAAATGGTAACGTCAATTGTGAGGATGGGTCAAAATTACCTTTTTGAAAATTAAACGCGTGTAGCTTCCAGCTCAGTGGCTGTCACATTGATTTCTCGTCAGAAACGTTTAGAACACACTATTGGCTCCAGCTACTGCACAGAAGGGCAGCGTCGTACGCACACTTTCAAAAATATTCCAAATTCAAAACCAGCCGGGTCATTTTGACCCAACCTCAATGACGCCGGGTTAATCTTTTGCATACCGATAATGTAGGCAAAATGGTTATTATTATAGTATCGATTATAGTCTAGTAACTGGTCGAGACGTGGGGTACATTTTTAGTACTTAAATTAATGAGGATGATGATAATTATAAATACTTCATATAAATAGATAATTATAGGAATTGTTGAAGAAATTGTGTTGGATTTTGAACTTTATTTGGACATTGATATGTCATAGGTACCTACTTATTTTTGATTAAGGTTTTTATTTATTAATGGTACATTTTTCTAACGTCAAAATTGACTATTGGAATTCCATGCAGCTGAAAAGAAAATGTATGAACTATAGAAAATGCTATCGGGTTTATTTCAGGCATACACATTAAATATGATATTAGCCAAGATTGAGTTATTGTGTGTAATAGTTTTTGCTATTTTCAGTGCTATATTATACAAATTTTGCGCTTCTGCTGAGCATAAAGAACTAGTGGGTTCAATAACCAAATCGAGCAATGTGTTATTGGGTATTTCCAACTTAAACCTCCCCATAATGGAGTCTAGATTTTTGTCTAACTTATGGCAAGAGGCTTGCCCCCTTTTACATGCAGTTATAGACTTAACCGACATGACACTATTATAGAACATTTCTGCCTTCAGGGAAAATTAACGAAAGCTTCTAAAAAGCTCTTTCGTCCAAAAAGGCTGAAAAAAAAGTGAAAAAATCGTTTCTTCCAATTTATAACCACCAAAATAAGTACAATGACAAAAATAGCTAAAAGGCGTCATCGTGACCTCTTGTGCATGTAACACAGGCGGTGAAAGGTATCGGGGTTCAATACCCGCCCGTGCCCTGATAACTGTTGGTTTCCTTGTTCACGTTTATCCGATAACATACAATGACTCCGCATTCGTTGAGAAACACCCTGTATACATACATACATAAATGTACATAATACATCTATACATCATTATATACGTTTTTCTGTCTGTGTTAACAAATCAGCTTAGTTTTAGTAGGCGGGCGTACATAAATCGGTCAAAATATAATTTAAAAAATCGTGGAAAGAAATCGATAGAAATACCGAAAAGTCGGTAGGTTCGAGGAACTGGATCGTCTCCAAATCTGACTGACCGGCACAAGCTGCCACTTTGATCACGTCTAACTATCTTACCGATGCTATAGGTAAGTTAGGATAAAATATACCCAAAATTTTATCCCACCGATACATTCTCGTTTCACATTTTTCAAGCTATAAGGTTAAGGCTAGTACAAACAAAATATAAGAGAAAGGAGCTAATGTTTGTTCATTCAATTTGGGATGATTATTGGTAGAATTAATATTGAATGTTCTTTTATTGAACTTAGCTGATAAATGTATGCGTAGGCGCACGTCTGTGTGGCGTTTGTCAATTTATATAAACTACAATTTAAGTCAAGAGGGCGTTTTGACTTTGTGAAGAATCTATAGGTACTTTTATTAAAGAGGGGTGGTTTCTATATTTGTAAGTTGGATGTAGGGATGTAATTTAAGGAACTAGTGATTCGTTACCGGAAACTCTTTAGCAAATGGGAAGTCATTTATTTAAAGAGTGAAGCCACGGTCAAGTAGCTAGTATGTATGAACCTATGTACTAAATCTTAATATTATTTTAGTAATCTACGACATTCAAGTAGGTAGGCTTTCAAACCACATGTAATTTACTTAGGCCTGGAAAAAAAACAATGAAAATGACCTGAAAAGCGGCCAAGGAAAAGTGGATATAATAGCAACCTGGGTCGAAGCCGAAAACTAGTATTCTTCTAAAACGTCTCATTTTTGACTCGACATGACATTGTTAGTTCAGAAACACAGTATAACACAGGTTTCCATTCCAGCTTCAGAAATCTCATAGTAATCCGTTTTACTCCCAAAGAAGGGCATGGATTCTGACATTCCACATTCGCCGTGGCAGTCACACCATCTCATCTTGTTAAACTGATTCTCTTCGGTTCCTTACGTAGAAGATATTTTAGATTATGGTGTGGTCAGTTTCTAACTTGAGTAGGCACGTGATGCGGAGGAGTGAGGACATGATGGTGAGGAAAATTTTGACTATGTATGGGGAAATACGCAATGAAAATCAAAGATTATTATTAAAAAAAAAAATGACGATAAAAGTGAGGCTAAACGGGCAATATTTTTACTGGAATACCTATGTGTAGGATAACATCTGACACATTTTTTTTAAAATATTTTTCTTATATCTGTCTCGACGTAATCTATCACCAGATTCCGGTTTGATATTGATAATTGGAATATATTTAAAATAAATTCGAATACCTTAAAAATTATGACACTAGACTTATCGCCAATGTCACAGATAAATTGATCGTTCTGCACTTATTTAAGGTCCATATTTCACATTTCCTTATAATATGTAGTTTGTAGTCTACCATCTAATGTGAAATATTTGACACTATCGACTGTGAAATAAGTTGAAAGTGGAGGCCTGAAAGTCGAAAATTCAACAACACCCCCGACAATAAAGGTAAAGTGGTTCTCTCACTCATTCTTCACACAAAGTAGATACGATAATTCGATTCATATTTCACCGTTTGTTAAAAGACACTAACCCACGATTTAAACAAAAGAAAATCGGTAGTGCTCGGTTTTTAAAACGGCGATAAAAAAGGAGGTTCGACACTTACAGATTTTATTATACTTTTTCTTCCTATTTTTAGGGTTCCGTAGTCAACAAGGAACCCTTATAGTTTCGCCATGTCCGTCCGTCCGTCCGTCCGTCCGTCCGTCCGTCCGTCCGTCCGTCTGTCCGCAGTTTAGCTCAGAGACGCACAGTACTAGAGAGCTGTAATTTGGTGTAAATATATGGATTTGTTGTGCCGAAAAAGTGGTAAAATAAAATCTCGTAAAATATTTTTTTTTAGGGTATCTCCTGTACACGTAAAGTGGGGATGTTATTTTTTTTTCTCGCGTACCCCATAGTGTGGGGTATCATTAAATAGGTCTTTAAAAAATATTGACAGTTTCCATTAACAATTTTTTGATAAAAAAATTGGTTTGTGAAATATTAAGCTTTAAAGTGCTAAATTTTGCTCGACTCGAGTGTCCCCCCCCTCTACCAGCTAAACGGTTATGTGTGGGGGTATGAAAAAATTCACAATAGTAGTATATATAACGAAGTTTAAAAGAAAATTGTCATGACTTAGTAGGCTTTACAACTTTACGAGTAATAGTCGACCAACTTATAAAATGTACTTGGATAATATTTTTCTTAAACAAAATGTATCGGAGAACATGTTATTCAACTGCAAATGTAAGTTTGTCAACTTTATTTTTACAGCTTTAATAGGTAATACATAGGTTTAATAGGTATGTTTTTTGGGGATAGGTAGGTTTTTATCGTCAACTATTTTTAACTAACTTCAAAAAAAAAGGTTCTAAATTCGTCGTAATCATTTTTTTAAATGTATTTTGCCCGATTTCTCAAAGACTCCTGGACCGATTTTGAAAATTCTTCTTTTTAAAATTAAATTCAGCGAATCAGTTTAGTTAGTTCGCATAAGTATTTTGATGGGCAACTACGGAACCCTACACTGTGCGTGGCCCGACACGCACTTGGCCGGTTTTTGGCATTCATTCTATGCGGTTGATTGAAAGTTTCTGATTGCGTTGCTAAAGGCTAATAATAATTGAAGTCGTATTGCCAACTCCTTTTACGGTGTCAAGAATCCGATCAAAGTACTTACCAAGTTTCAACTGTGTAATACTAATAATTTCGAAATAAAGTGACCGTAACATATGACATGATGAATCTATGATTCTGATTTTTGCCATTCGGCTACGGAACTCCATAAATTATAATTTTTTTTTTCAATTTATGAACGTGATATATAGTTTCGGCTTCGAAATTATCGCGATAATTAATTTATTTCATTATCATGATATTTATTTTGATACCATATATTTCTAGAATGCTAATTTCGCTTTAAATCTTGTTTCAAAACTTCCATTATTTCTAACAAACCTTTTTCAAAACGAGAGAGATCCGACTGACTTGACAAAATAAATTAGCTCGATTTCATACCCAATTATTTAATGCTACCTTCAATGTTGACTTGGCTAAGCTTCATCAAACCGGATTAAGTTTAATGACACTAACACCTAGTGGTGTGTTTCCTGCCTTATAATACTGTTAGTCACGTTTAGTCTGATATATTTAGTCACGACTATTTTTTGAGACTTGACGTATACTTAATTTATATTATGTAGAATTTTGTATACAAAAAGGAGCATAATTCATGTTATCTTTAGGATATTAGCTCACTATCTTGTCTTTGGATTCGTTACGGTTTTTTTTCATTTGTGTTAAAATCATCAAATGAATCCTCACACTCTGTATGGAGGAGAAGGAACTGTCAGACTCGATCAAACTAAAACTCGCCGTGTTCCGTCAAATGCCTTTGAAGATCCAGAATAAAAAATGCCTAGATACTTGTTATAAAATATCTACAACTTTAACCTAAAACTGTACAGTATATTTTGTGTGAAATGGTAACAAAAATTCACCAATACATTAATCTATTCGTTTAAAAAATTCAGTAAAATTGAAATATATTTTACGATTTTTATAATGTGTGGACCAAATTAAATTGTAAGACTTTTACTAAGAGTGGGCAAAATAATTTAATAACATTTTTGAGTAGTATTTTAATTTTGCAAAAAACACCTTGCATGTTGTTGGCCTTAAGGAAACGTCAACACATAAATATTTCCAATTATGTAAAAGGAAAAAAAAAGTGCGTGTAATTGGTTTCGCACGGCTGCCACAACAATGTCATCGATTGCAATGCCCTGAAAACTCAAAAACGAGTTCAACTTTTAAACACAAACTCGTTTTAACCAGCCTACTTTCGTTTCAGGAAACTTTCAACATTGTTGACAAATAAATCATTTTACGAATAAATCGCCGTGTTATTTTGTATTTTGTTTAGGTAGGTACTAACATTCGTAACTGAGTATCTGATTCCTAACGGGACCTAGGGTGAATGACCAATGTATGCAGATAGAATATGTATAATAAGTTTGTATGGTAAATGCGATTTAGTGATGTCAAAAACCTTGACTAAACTAGTTTTAGCCTTAGTGTGGCCTTAGCCAAAGAAAGGTTAAAAACTCCTTCGTGTTTTTTTTAAAAGATGAATGAACTTTTAAATTTTGAAAAAAGAATTGTCTTATTTGAAAGCAATTTAAAATAAGTCGTCGCGAACTTAGATGGATGGCGGGTCTAAGTTAATAAAACTTACGCTTGTAAGTACTTACGTCAAGTTACTAGGTAGGTACTGCGCTTGAGTAGCTAAATGACCTACTTTCGTGCAAGTTGTGCGGAACTTACTGTTCGCAATAACACGGGACTAGGTACCTAGTTATTGCTGCATTTTGTGCAGAGAAAAGCTTGCTTTGAGAAAATGGCTTTGCTGTCGAAGAAAATTATAAAAGCTTTATAAATTCTGCGTTTTCCTGTGATTCATGTAACAATAATGCGTAAAAAATCTTGTCAAGTCGATTTTTTTTTTTTGTAAATCTTTTAGTCTTTTGCTATTTTCAAAATAAGTCTTGGTTTGTTTCGGCAAAATACTTACCCAATCCATAAAAAACGAATTAACGATTCTATATCTAAAAAAAAACTCTGCTTCTTGTTATACGTATTCCAATTCTGCTGATCTTAATAAATGGCTAATCGTTAAGATCTCATGCTCAATGCGCACACAACGAATTGTCCCAAATTAAAAATCAAACAACATTTCGGATCTGTGTTCGGGCACGTTTCTCAGAAACCAAGGCTGTGTCTATACTTTCTTTATAAATTATTTAATATCTATTCTAACATTACTATGTTTCGAAACGAAAACGGTATGTAAATAGTTATAGATATATTCTGTAGTAGCGAATTACTGTTAAGGAAACAGCTCCTGAATTTGCGCATTTTAGGATTTTGGAAGTTTCAATAATCAACAAAAGTATGTTATTTAATTGTATTTTTTTTATAATCATTGCCGGTAAATTATTCATTTATGTGATAATGTGGTGATAAGCAATCATCGTGTGACCGATTTTTGTGGAAAACCATATCCTAACATGTTGACCACTAGACACAATCAATGCCCCCTCTGCTGAAGGAAAAATGCTTTTGATATGACTTTGACATCACAGTTAGACTTTCAAAGTATTTACAAATATAGAAGGAATTGAGAAGAGTTACAATGTATTTCCCAATTTTCAGAACATAATAGAATTTCTATTCCCAATTCTCAGATACTTCGGAGAATCATGCCCTTAATACTTACACCAAAGAGAAGCATACGAAAAAACTAGAAAAACACTTCTATTTTAAAGAAAATACAATTTATTTTTTAAAGAAGAGCTCCTAAATTGTGATCAAGCCCTTAAGCATACTTCAAACTTTATACCACAGTGGTATCGATGGTATCCCTTCCAGGAAACGTTTGGCAACACTTGCATGCGCCTGCGCAACTTTACGACTAACATTAACCCTATCTTATCTGAAACTTACTGACTTACACGAGATTTTAATATAACGCGTCTTGTTTTATCGTTTCTTAATATAATTTAATTAATTAAGAGTTCTTTAACATTAGTGAGTTATGGTTTCAGACTTAAATTTTTAATAGATTAGGTTTTATTTTCACACGGAATTTGAATAGGAAACTAAGCTAACTTGCATGATAATTATGTTAATTAATTGTTTTTTCTTTTTATTGCGTTCTATTTTAAATGATGCTAGCATTGGTTAGTGGGATTTATTTTCTAAGATCAGGTTTTTATTTTAAAAGATTTTGAAAAAAAAAACAGAGTGGAATAAAACAACTTTAACCGAAATTAATAATTTTTGAATCGTGGTGGCATTTAAAAATAAATGATATACCTAGTAAAATACAATTATAATCGCTAACATGCACATCAAAAAAAGTTTATGATAGCTAGCATAAGCTAACATTTTTTTTTTTAATTTCCTAAAAAATAGTTAACCTGTTTTATTATTCTACTATATTCTAAATCTATATTCTTAAATAAAGAATATAAAAAGAAGAAAATATCATAAACAATACCGTAATATAAAAGATTTCGATTTTTCAGTGATCGCAAACTTTTTTTGATGTCTTTGTATGTGGGTTTGTTAGTGACTCAACAAAAAAAAAAATCTGACACGAAGCATTTTCAATTTTTCACTAACATAATGTATCTTTGTGAGTTTACTTAGTTTTCAGGAACCAATTAGTATTTACACAGCTACAAACTTTGTAATTCTTTTTTCCTACTCTCACTTGTTAACAAGTAAAATTGCTTTGTTTACTAAATTTTTAGTCTCAACTTAGGTACTACCTACAACAGGTTACTTTGGCTAAAAACATATAAGTTTACCTTACTTCTGTTTGTTCACAACTTTAGCCTCTAGACGAGTATTTACTTAAAAGTGTGTTTACACAAACAATGACACGTCTGGCTAACTTAAAAGCTGTGACTTTAACTTGACATTTGAACAGTAAAAGTCAATAAGAATCAATTTACTTATGTCTAGGTTTACTGTACTGTTTAAATTTTGTAGGACGGAACCTGTCTGACTTAGAGATATTGAGAAGGATTTTATTACTACTAAAGCCAAAATACGCGCATTTGACGTGGAGTTGCGGATACCAGCCCGATAAACAATACAATACAATACCACTAAAGCCCTCTAGAGGGGGGCTAGAGGGCCAAAGCCTGCCGCATTACCGACTTATCGCATTACCGTGACACTGGAACGTAAAGAAGGGCTATTGAAGGACACAGTGGATTTTACTCAGTACAAGTCTGACAGTCCCTCCCGCCCTGCCCTGGGTGGGAGGACTCATTTGATGATTATACCACTTAAAATAAAAGTATGATTTAGAAAATATCGACAGCCGCAAATAACAAAAACAGAACTTCGTTCTTCACATAATTCAATAAAGATTTTTTATTTAATAATCTAATGATGACTTTACGTATTTTTTCTAGTCTTACAATATCTAAAAGTCTACTACACTTATTTTTTTTCGAATCATGACTCATCGCAATGCTCTCTTGAAAAGTTATTTTTAAACAGGTATTTTCTTCATTGTTTCTATCTATTCTTTATTTAACACACTAACAACTATAGTTGGATGATAGGTCCTACGCAAGTAAAAAAATATTGACAATACTGGTTAACACAGGCGCTCTGCCTACCTCACTTCCCCCAGAAGCACTCTCATGATAATAAAAAAATAAACAATTATACAAAATCTCGAAGCTATTACAGTGCAGGAAACGGGTAACTACACCAATTACGCGAGTCGCTTTAATTAGTACGGTATTTTTTTTATTACAATTTAATTATTGAGTTTTGCTGAGATTTGGGATTACGTCTCCTTCAGTAGCTTCGGTTTATTGATACTGACAAGGTTAATAAGAAAAATAAAATAAAAAGTTTTATCATGTGATTTTTTTTTTTAAATAAAGGTTTCAAAAAGTTAAATAAAAGTCCACTTTGCTTTCATTGATCTCTTATTCTCACGAAGGGTATATAATATATAATAAATCACTCAAACACACATGAAGAAATGTACTACGAGGAATAACGATTCTATAAAAAAATAAGCCATAAATTGAGACATACGTCATTCACTTACCTTTAAGAAATTCTATGAATCAGCCATTAAAACGACATACAAAACCCACTGCTTGAGTGCCATCTTCAAAACATTCGCTTTGTGGGACTATTCGCTTTTTCCCAAGATGCAACAAACATAATTATGTATAGAAATCCTTCCTTTTATGTAAATTCTGCGACGGCACCATAAAAATAACACATAAACAATAACACTGGTTATCACGGCGGCCATTGTATGCGAACGTTTGCGTAAAAAAATTAAACGAAACGGTAAAATAACCTGTTATCAGACGGTAAGTTGAGGAAAACAACACTCTTAAGCAAAGAAAAAAAAATATAAAAAGATGTTTTTTTAATTAGTTTCCTGTTTAATGAGAAAAATTCTATAGTCGACATTGCCAAAGAACATTACTATATTAGGTACGAGTAAATCATAGATACAGTCTGTGTATAAAATCATGGAAATCGATGAGGGCGCTGCGGATGTCATCGACTTGTTTTTCAACTCGTTATGTATTGCATTTTTATTCCTTTTCAAGACTACGGTGATAATAAGTCGCAAAACAAGTCGATGACATACGATGTACCTCGATTTAGTGTTGCTCTAATTTGAATAATTTTAGTTCCCTTAAACATCGTTATCATGATTTTATAGACAGACTGTTCCTAGTTTATTTATAAGCCGAAAACAAAAACGATGTAGGTACTCAAAAAAAAACTCAAAAAAAAATAATCGAAGAAAGATAATTGGTGTAGCACACCCTACAAAGTTGGGTTCGCGTAACCCAGGTAGCTGTCTGCTTGGGCTCAATAAATACGTCCGTAGTACTTTTTTCTTTTTAAGTTTTTTTTTTCTACATCTCGGTGTCAGCCACAGCATTGGGACCAAAGTCTCAAACAGGTTTTTATTTGCGAATAGTGCCGTCTCTGTCTTAGATCCTTTTTTGTTTTTTGAGTGGCCAGTTCACACTTCTTCAATTAAAGAGTGAAGCGATTATAAATATTGGGGCTTTGTATCTGATTATTTTTAGAAGCTAGCAAGTTAGCAATAGTTTCTTTTATTTATTTGTATTGGTAGTGCATACTAGGATATTCAATATGAAAAATTATCAAAACTAGAACCCATCTTTAATATTTTATTCGGTACCTTTGAAAAAGTTGCTTCATTTTTAATTAGGTAGATAATTTTCGATCTTGTGTGAATTTAATTGAATTTACAAATTGAGTTTAGACAGAAGATAACTCCCTACAAATGTTAAGATTGACAATATGGATAGACTCTATAGCTTATGATGACTCTAAACTCAAGGCTGCTTGGATACATCATAAGTAGGGACAAAAATACATTCCACCATATTTCCATCTACATAATATTATCTTTACTACTTGCACAATAGTACAGTAAACGCTCATCTTACTCAACACACACAATTCTGACACTACAAAACGCGAACAGAAACAACGCAACAATGCGCGTAACACAAGAATCGTGAACAACGCAAATAAGCATTCTTATTGTTCCAAGACAAGGCGTTTTGAATATCACTTGAAATCGACACCTTCGGTGCTTTGTGATATTTTAACCTGCTACTGTGTTTTTTTGTGTATACCCGCGAATTATCACGCCATTTTTAGGGTTCTGGGGGCCAACCATGAACGAGAGTAGTTCCGCTGTGGGAACGAGATGGCGATAGACGACTTGTATAGCTCTTTCTCTTTCCCTCAACGGAACTATTCTCGCTTATCATGCTAGGCCACCTGTAGCCAGATGGCAGACACGGAATCTTTGTAATTTTGTAATATGCCCATCTGTCCGCGTGTTCTGTATACGCAGAAATTTTATTTTGAAATTTATTATAAAATTGTCAAAATTTTACATAAAATTGTCAATGTCCAACATTGACAATTTTATGGAAAATTTGGTGTATTCTGTGTTTCACTAAAATGTTTAAGTCCATTTTAGGTTGCGATTACATAATCAAACTGCTTTTCTTGTCATATTTGTTATATGAAATAGAATTATATCAAAATCCTACTTGAGAAAAAAAATCCTTTATTTTTGCCCTTAAAAAAATAGTAAATCACATAATTTTCGTGATTTTTGTTACTGTTTTATTTCATTGAACTGTTGAAATTAATGTTTTTCTTCTTTTACAGATTACTGGACATTAAGGAAACATTCAGATGGCGCCACTAGTGACAAAGAAAACTAGCTAATAAACTAATTTAGGTTAAATAAGTTTTAAACTAATTTAAAAGTAAGTTATATCGACTAAGGGCGACTTTCACCAAAAGTTAAACATGTTTAAAATTTTATTTAGTGTCAAAATTCAATAGAATTATGACACTAAATAAAATTTTAAACATGTTTATCTTTTGGTGAAAGTCGCCCTAAAAGTTTAACACTTTGTAAAAAGCATGCGTTTTTATAAATTATTTAAATAAATATAAATTTTATTTGTATTTATAAATAAATAATTGTGTTAGCAATAATTTGGGGTGCTCAATGTTCCTGAATTTAGCTACTTAAAGTTTTGAGAGCCCATTGACTTTTTTCAAAATTAAATATGGTTAAAAATTAAATTAATTGTAATGGTTTGGAAGTGTAAAATACTTTTGGATAATTAAGTAGAGGCTAAAATTATTTGGAAAAAAATATTATTTAACAAATGAAAATAAAATAATAATTATTTTAAGTGTATCTAAATGTATTTGTATAGGTTCCAAGGGAAAACTTAGCTAAAAATAACCAAGAAATGTAGTTGTTTTGTAAATATTCATTTTCTTGTAATGAGATGTTTTCTTTTGCATTTTTTTTCACGAATGTTATTTAAACCTGTATATTTAATTTTTACAATAACTTCTGAATTCCTGTCAATCGTAAAAACGTAGTTGACAAGTTAAAAAATATATTGACAAATTGTAACTTTTGTAGACCGAAAGATTTCTCATTTCATTGTTTTTTGACAAATATTTGTAACTTTATAAGTTATCATTTATTACGGAAAGCTTTTCTTCTCAGCAATAAATGATGTATCGCATTTCAAAATTAATCCTATTTATTGTCAGATTGTAAAAATATAAGGCTCAAAACATACTGAAAATTGAATAAATGGAATGTCTTCAAAGCTTTGATCATTAGCCACATTCGACAGCAGTTCTTGAAACTATTGAGCAGTAATCTTTTATTTTAGAGACATTCATGGGCGTAGCCACGGTGGGGCAGGGTGAGGTGTTTGCCACACCCTGACTTCGACTTGTTAGGTGTCTTTTAACCAAAATTAAATAATGTAGGTACTTACCTAATACAATACCTACTTAATATCCGTAAGAAACCTCACAATCGCCAATCGTCAGACGACACAAAAAACAATTAAGAATTTTGCCCCACCCTGAGCACATAATATCTAGAATTTTGCCCCACCCTGTGCACATGGCTGGCTACGCCCATGGAGACATTTACTTGTCTGAAAGAAGAAGTTTGTGACTTAAATATTGTATTTTAGAGACTGAAGTTGAACGTGATTTGGGTGACATTTTCATAGTATGTATTGACCCTTATTTTTTATAAAAGGTTATGATTATATTTTTTTGTCAATCAGTCTTCTCATTGACTGACTGAAGATCTCAGTTAATAATTTCTTGACTGTTTCATTATTAATATCAATATCTTTATGTCAAACCAAAGGGCCTCTTTCAACACTTTCTGATACTGTTACTGATAGCCCTTTGAACTTTGTTCAGAAGTTTACGGCGATCTTAGCAAAGTTAAATTATGACATGAAAACCAGGGTCTGAAATAATAAAAATCAGTGATAAGACACGTGTCAAATTGATAGTTACGAAAATACCGAAAAAAAATAAACCTGTTTGGAAAAATAGGGTTACCTAAAAAAACAGTTTGTGTTAAAAATTAAAAAGTTCAAAATACGAAACAGATATTAAAAAAAAAGATAATTTATTATAATATATGTAGGTATAATTTCGAGCCCTGTGTATCATCTCATGATTTCAGGAAGTGATGAAACACGCTCTTTAGATAATCAAAGTAGTGAATCTAAGTATGTTCCTTTTTAGGGACTGTCAAAAACATTTCTCTTCATAAATATTTATCAATCACGATTTACCTATCATAAACAACAAATTAAAATAAATGTAGCAAATCATTAGAACTTAAAACGACATTATTTACCATGGTTCATTATTTGTTTTGAGTTATCGTAGTGCTTGCAAAATTGTATTCAAAACAAAATAATTAACATACCTAGTAAATATCTCGTTTGAAGTTCCAATGACAGTACAGTATGGTACAGTGTTAGTGACCGTGTTTAAAATATTGAGTTATATAGGTATATTTTATGAATAAAGATAATAAATAAAGATTTAGTTTTAGAAAACAGCACTGAATCCGAATATCCGAGAACACCATGATAGGAATGAAAACATCAAAGACCTCCATTTGTCAATTTTCACACATTTAATTACCACGTTTTGAAAAAAAAATTGTTTGTGCTAGAAAATCATTCATGACGTCAAAACATGGCGCCGCCATTATACTTGTCGTGGTTGGATTGTACGTATGAATCAATATCGTCAAAAATTGACACTTTAAACATTACTTACTTACTTGACTTAGCTGTAATTCGCCCCTCGAAATGCAGCTAAGTCTTAATTTCTGTAAAAATAACCTAAAATGTGTTAGCTAAGTATATTTTCATGTAGAATCTAGTCTGTGATCTCTGCAATAATGTTGTCTACTGCCGCTCAGTGGCACTCGCTTCCTATAATCTGTCCTTTAGTTTTAAGTGTGTAACATAGATAGTTTAGTAAAGTTTTTTATTTAGTGACTAGTGACAAAAGTTAGTATTTTGTGTGTCCAAATAAATAAACGAAATGGAATTTTAAATTTTGTTTTTTATTCAAAATACCCCCTTAAACCATCATCATAATCTAACTAGCCTTGAGTCGAACCAGCAGAATATCGATTCAGCTGCATCTGGTTCGACTGGAAGCTGACCCTTATATAATAGGGAAAACGCTTAGGAGGTCCAATAGGCAGTCGCTCCATGTAAAATCCATCAGACCTCCACAACCCAGTAACTGGGTAAACTGGGTAATACGATACCCCACTAAGACTGGTTGTCAGACTTTAAGAGCTTCTGACTAATAGTAATGACTTTGAAAGATCTACAAATGACAGCCGGGACCAGCACGGCCAGCAGCGGGATCAGCCGGGGCACAGGGGAAACCCGTTATGACAGATCACCCATCCCAGAACCAACCCCAAAGTGCGGCTTAAACCGGAAGATTTTGTTCAGCTCAAAAATACCTATCCAATGAAATATACATGTTGCAATTGGAGGGTGGGACCAAATATTGCATCATCTTTTAAGTTGATTGCTCGAATAGTTGAATTCAAGCAAAAGAAGTAGATACATATAGATACCTAATTTACTGTTATATGTATAATGCTACAAAAGTGGCTTATTTAGATCCTTGGTCTCGATAGCTTTTCTTGAAATGATAAAAGTATAAAGAAAGGCTTAAAACGGCTTTTTGTATTTGCAAACATTGCACCACACTGGAAATCTCCTGTTCCATTTCACGAATATAATCACAATTCATATACTGCTAGTGTCTTTTTAGACCACCCAGCAGTGCACGACGCATTGCTTTACACTGCACTTTAGCAATGAGATTCGCACGAAGTCAAACTACAATAATTACACATTAATGTGCGTTGCTGTAATGAATACATGCAGGAATCTGTCGCGCATGACGATTTACTGAGAGAACCGGGTGACCCAGTGGTTGCTGGTTGGCTGACAGCCAGGGAAGCAAGCAATGAGCTGAGCATATTAAGCAGGTGAATCTATACACCTTTACATATAAATAAAATTGGAGTGACTGTTTGTAATATTGAAATAACCATTTTTTACTACATGCATACGAATATAATATGTAAGTATACCGTGTATACGGTACATACACCAGAATAACATTTTTTACAATTTTGTCTGTCTGTCTGTTTGTTATGGCTAATCTCTGAAATGGCTGGGCCGATTTTGACGGGACTTCTATTGGCAGGTAGCTGATGTAATGAGGCTACTTTACTTTAAAAAAAAATCCTTTATTTTAATAAAAATACAATGTAGAGTTCCGACATCCACGCGAACGAAGTCGCGGGTACAGCTAGTTGATTAATAATAATGTGCTGGGAGAAGTATAGAATATAGAATATAGTAGCGTAGTTTCTGCCCATCTCCAGGAGAAAATGCCGTGAATTTAAGTAAGTCAACATCTGCCAAACCTCTCGACTAAGTTGGAATCGGCTTCCAATCATACTGGGTGCATTTGACCGCTGGAACGTAACAGGCTATTGAAGGAACACCGTGGATTTTAGTCAGTACGAGTCTGACAGTCTTTTCCGCTCCACCTAGAACAAGAGGACTCATTTGATCATCAAAAAAAAAAAAACTGGTCAATTTGATTATCCGATACCTAGGTCTTTGCCTTACTCCAAGAAACACAGATTATTAATATAGACTCCTAGCATTATAGCAACAGCAATGGCCTGAATATAAAATAAATCTTGATTTGTTGTGTAATTGACGATTGATTTAAAAATTGACGGCACGGTTGGTGTAGTGGCTGAGTGATTGGACTGTTGCTCTGCGTGTCGCGGGGTTCGACTCCCGCACGGAGCAAATATTTATATGATCTACAGATTGTTGTCCCGGGTGTGGGCGTTTGTGTATGTGATAATGTGAGTATATTATGTATATGTTACGGCTAATACCCGAAGTGCGGTACACCTAGGTTTAACCGGCTAAACCTAGGTGTAACCGACCACATGCGGTTAAACCTAGGTGTATCCTTCCTTCACAGGAGCAAGTCGACGCCATCCTCTTCTAACCTAAATTGTCCGAGTCGGGGTGCCAGCGAGTGCCGAGGTTAGACCTAGTTCTAAGGCCCTTCGTACACAACGCGACTCAAGTTTCCGATACCTTACGATTTCGGTATCCAAGCGGCTATCGCAATACAAACCCATAGAGGTTCGAACATAAGCACGCGTCAATGAATACCAAAATCGTAAGGTATCGGAGACTTGCGTCGCCTATAGTGTACGAAGGGGCTAACCGGCTAAACCTAGTTCTAACCGAAGATAAGTAGGATACACCTAGGTTTAACCGCATGTGGTCGGTTACACCTAGGTTTAGCCGATTAAATCAAGGTGTAACCGAACTTCGGGCTTTAACCGTAACATATACATATAATTATTATGTTTGTAAACGCACCCACGAAACAGGAGAAATTCCTAGTGTGGGCAACGTTTTATTAAAATAATAAAAAGAAAAGAATTTCTTATTGCGTACAAAAAATTCAGCCATAGGAACTGCCAGACACGTAGACACTAATAATATATCTCGATCGATACCAGATACAAGATACCAGTGACGCATAGTCTCAGAAACCGGTAGCTATATAGTTTGAGTCTAGACTTGACTATATGGTCTGTAATCACAGTATTTCTTTACTATAGGAATAAATACTGAGAATCGAGCAATGAAATTGTATGGTTAAACTTCCTGTGAAGAAATTATGTAGGTCTATCATGATTTTATTTATTTCACTAGCTGTGCCCGCGACTTCGTTCGCGTGGATATCGGAATTTAACAATGTATTTTTTAGTGCGAAGCGCTTATAATTCTCGCCACGTTTTTTATAAATCATATCGTTTTCATATAATCCCTGTATTTAGAATTTATTTTTCAAGAATATTTGAGGTGATTATAATAAACGCCCTATGTCGTTCAGATTCAGAAGAATTGCTACTGGATTAGGGCCTGGCCCCATGTCTCCGGCGCGGCGCCGTGCCGAGCTACGGCGCGGCGCCGCCCGCCGGCGAGCGGCGCGGCGCCGTGCCGAGCCACGGCGCCGCGCCGCGCTTCGGCGTCGTGTACCGGCACGTACCCTATGTTTAGCAAGTGTATCCAAAGATAAAAATTACAGTTATATAACATGTTATGTTACATAGTCTGTACGCACCGTAAGGTAAGAAATAAAAGAAATTATTTTAACTTATTTATTCTTATCATAGAATTTTTTTTTTGATGTAGACATACGTATGACTACATACATACATTATGTATACACTAGCAACAGGACCAGGATACGCCTTTCGCGGTCCATATCAAATCAAAACTGTAATTTTTATCTTTGGATACACTTGCTGAACATAGGGTACGTGCCGGTACACGACGCCGTAGCGCGGCACGGCGCCGCGCCGCTCGCCGGCGGGCGGCGCCGTAGCTCGGCACCGTAGCTCGGCACGGCGCCGCGCCGGAGACATGGGGCCACGCCCTTAGAGCACCCATTCTATCTCATTCCATCCCACTCCATCCCCCTCCATCCCACTCCATCCTACTCCATCCCACTCCATCCCACTCCATCCCACTCCATCCCACTCCATCCCACTCCATCCCACTCCATCCGACTCCATCCCATTCCATCCCACTCAGTCCCACTCCATCCCACTCAATCCCACTCCATCCCACTCCAGCCCATTTCATCCTACTCCATCCCACTACATCCCACTCCATCCTAATCCATCCCACTCCATCCCACTGCATCCCACTCAGTCCCACTCCATCCTAATCCATCCCACTCCATCCCACTCCATCCCACTCCATCCCACTCCATCCCACTACAACCCACTCCAACCCACTCCATCCCACTCCATCCCACTCCAACCCACTCCATCCCACTCCAACCCACTCCATCCCACTACATCCCACTCCATCCCACTCCATCCCACTCAATCCCACTCCATCCCACTCCATCCTCCTCCAGCCCATTTCATCCTACTCCATCCCACTCCATCCTAATCCATCCCACTCCATCCCACTGCATCCCACTCCATCTCACTCCATCCCACTCAGTCCCACTCCATCCTAATCCATCCTAATCCATCCTAATCCATCCCACTCCATCCCACTCAGTCCCACTCCATCCCACTACATCCCACTCCAACCCATTCCATCCCACTCCAACTCATTCCATCCCACTCCAACCCACTCCAACCCACTCCATCCCACTCCAACCCACTCCATCCCACTACATCCCACTCCATCCCACTCCATCCCACTCCATCCCACTACATCCCACTCCATCCCACTCCATCCCACTCCATCCCACTCCATCCCACTCCATCCCTCTCCATCCCACTCTATCCCACTGCATCCCACTCCAGCCCACTCCATCCCACTCCAACCCACTCCATCCCACTCCAACCCACTCCATCCCACTACATCCCACTCTATCCTATTCCATCCCACTCCATCCGATTCCATCCCACTCCATCCTACTCCATCCCACTCCATCCCACTCCATCCCACTCCATCTCACTACATCGCACTCCATTCTAATCCATCCCACTCCATCCCACTCCATCCGATTCTATCCCACTCCATCCCACTCCCTCCCACTCCATCCCACTCCATCCTACTCCATCCCACTCATTCCCATTCTAGTGTGAGTCTAATAAAAACCTTTTCTTTCTTTCCATTCCATCCCAAACCATCCCATTCTATTCCATTACACTCTACTCTACTCTACTCCACTCCAAACCACTCCACTCCAGTCCACACCATATTTGAATAGGTATGTAGTTTTTCTATTCCAAGCTAGATCGCGCTACTGAACTGCGCGTCTCGGTGTAAACTGACCGTAATTTTACTTCTGGGTCTGGAACACTTTAAATTCAAATATCTTTTGATAAACTTAACCGATTGCAATGAAACAAAAACTAAATTAGTCCTCAAGTTACGCTCGATCGTTGTGTATAAAGGTTATCTACATTGCCTTCGTACATTTTACGTGATGGAGCCACAAATAAACAGACAAACCGACAAACAGACAAAAATTCTAAATATGCTGGAAATGGGTTCTGTTGGGTGTCCTTCAACACCCTAGCTATTTTTTTGGATTTTATTTTGATGTACAAAAACGATTTTTCTACAGTTTTATTATATGTATAGATGTTGAACTGAAAAGAGTAATCTATGTATATAAAAATCAATGCCACTTTTCGTTGTAATTTTATAACTCAAGAACGGGCTCACCTATCCAAACCAAATGTTGAGGCTTTGTTCGGACAATTTTAGTAGTAGATGCTCTATGTGAAGTTTGCACAAAATCGGTCGAGCGGTTCTCTTCATTTATCACATTTTTTCGATAATTTTGTTAATGAGGTTTTTGCTGTCAAAGTACGTACCGGACCGCTAGTAGTCAATAAAAACTGTTTAGTAAGAGGTGTAAATACCCTAGGTGGTAATCTAGTTAAATAAGTAAATACCCAACTCAGTTATTTAGAATCAACAAGATCGATACAATTTTAGCTAAAAGACCAACATGACATAAGCTATGAGACTTAAAAGTTTAATAACTATTAAAATTATTTGTAATGATAATTTTAATGAATACCTTACTGTAGTCTGCCTTTCAATCTTCCTTTACGGGGATGTTTCAAAGTTTCTAAAAACAAAGATCTAGGTTCATGATACTATAGTGGTTCAGAATCATGAATGTGAATTCATGATTGACAATAATTACTTGGAATCATTACCCAACAGAGTTATTTCCTTACATCTCATTCATTAATTTTGTAGCGTGCAAACAACCCATTCACGCATTCATTATATACGAGATTTCACAATCTTTAAACTTACATCGAATTAAACCTGAATTTAAAATAAGTATCTAAGCCTGTGTCCCAAAATTCTTGACTCCCTCGACTTCCTATAACCATGGGTTCCAAGATTTGGGAGCTCTCCCACGCAATGTCAGCGGAATATGTTATGCATTCGATAAAGGGTTCCGCATCTTTGTTGCTAATATGGAAACTTATCTTTATTCATATTGCATTATGATTACTTTTCCCGTTCCCCACGATGATGAATTTTTCTGAGAAATTTAACGGTACGGTACCAGACAGAATTTAAGTAAGAATAATATTTCTCAGATAATTTACATCAAGGGTCTTTGCCTGTTTGAAAACACATAGGTATTTCGCTAACACTCAAATTGTCCATAACTCAAAAATCAAGAAGTATTGTCGGTAGCAGCATGATTGTTCTAGGATTTTGTGCTTTATAACACCTAACCATAATTATAATTATGATCACTGATTAACATCAGATTTACCATTGTCATCTCCAATTCTAAACATCTTTGGGGGCTGTTACATACTCTAGACACTTCTTCTTTGCATGTCGATGGACTCAAATAGCACCTGCACAAGTCTGTCGTTTGCTTAACCCAAAACCTGGATGGTGCATGTGGTTAAGAAGGATGGACACGAAGGAGCCTCCCCGAGTGGCGCACCCTGGACAGCTGGCAATCAGTAACGCAGATTCTAGCTGACTAATCCTTATCCTCACACCAAGATGACTCAAACTCTAGGTAGATACTGATCTAGGTAGATTTGAAAATCCAATAGGCCAATAAAATAGCTAACAAAAAACTGCTTTACAAACAAACAAACCATTCGATCATTATCCATAACATCATTTAATCGAAAGGACGGAAATTCTTCACACTAACGAAACAAAATATACAAATTCACATTCCTACCTTTCTCTTCCCCACAATACACGTATTACTCATTGAAAAACCACGTCAAATATGACTGATGTGTTCCAGGGACCCCTAAAAAGAGTAAATTAAAAAACGTTGCAGTGAGGGTGCGCGTGAGTCACAGATTGACGGGAATGCTCGGGGAATGACTCGTGAGTCATACGTGGTGGCACTGGTGGCTACTCTGTAGTCCGTTGCTAGGTAGGTTGCATTTCATAATATTGGTCAAGCTTTGGACCCGGGATGAACCAGTGGCAAGCGAGACTGATGAAATAACTTTTTTTTCGTTTCAAGAAATTGGGTTAGGTATCTTGTTTCAGGTAGTATCTACTATTAGGTATTCTATGGTTTCAGGGTAAATAGTAATAATAGTAGAAAAAATATTTTTAATAATATTTTTTAGTGGTAAACAGCTTAAAATACTGATTATTGGGCTTGTTCGATAGTCATTGCGGCCCTGGAACACAAATGGCTATTGACGTTCCAGTCAATATATTTCTGAAACAGCCTTCCTCTCCACTACAAGTGGAGGAAATTATTTGATCATTTATTTACACATGCCAATAAACAGGCATCCATCTTGATTTATCTGAAAGAATAGTTTACTCATATTTTTGTCAAATAGAAGCAACCGAATTTGAAGCCTATTGCAACCACCAATGGGTTACAAATCCAACCACCAAGCTGCAGAAATTCTCAAGAAAGATTCTATACTTACAGCATTGTTCGACATGGGCATCAAACCAAAGACCTTCTCTTCAGCAGCCATGAGTTAGCTGAACTCCCAACAAGAAAAAAAAAAGAAAGAGTTTAAATGTAAATAAATGTAACAATGTTAAAAAAATTGAACTAATTCCAATGATATAATATTGACTAACTTTATTCCTGGTATTCAGCGCACGCGCAGGTGTTGCGATGACTTTGTTCGTAGATAGTATTATTGGGAATCATCGTATATTGAATTTTATTTTTGAATTCTTTCTAATTGAAATTGCGAGTCAGCTTTCCTGGAACCTGTCTGGTTTCAGGAATTATACCGTATCGGATTGCTTTGGTGGACATGGAAATTATTTTTATATGTTTGGTTAATTTATTATCTGAGGCCTTATCATGAGTTTTCAGTTATTCTGACGTGAACTGGAACTTAGACATTTTCAAATTGACAAATTTCAAGGAAAGAATTCGTTTCTTCGTCGCACACCAGGGGCGCTTTTCCATTTTTCCATAAACAAGAAACGCTGTAAATACTGAAAAGACCCTGTAAAGTAAAATAGTGAAAAAGTTAAAAGTCGTGATAAGGGTACTGTTTTAGGCACTGAAACAGTTACGTATTTGTACACGTAGATTAATAGAATCGAAAACATTTAAATATTTAATATTGGACACACAAAAAATTAAAAAAAATACAATAAGAATTTTGGTGAGCATGTCCACACCAAAAGGGTTCTTAACTCAGTATAAATGTTGGGCGAGTTTCATTCCAGTAACTTTCTTTTCTTTTTTTATGAAACGTTGCCCCCCAAACTAGGAAATTCTCCTAAGTCATGGGTGCGCTTTCCAACATTTAAACTCAATACACAAACAGTCAGACCCGGAAAAAATACTTGTAGGTCATACAAATCATTGTTCCGTGTGGAAATCGAACCCTCGACATGCAATGCATCAGGCCATTCAGCCACTTTAAGAACATTGCGTTATTCATAAGTACGTACGATCCGTTTGAAAAAAGAATTACATATAATAATATATGCAATTGCCTAATTTTACAAAAAAAAGATCCACGCTTTATTAAAAATAATAACATTCACATACCCAAGCGCCTTCTTAAAATGTACTAGCAATCAAGACATACGTCTTTAACTGCTAAGAAAACTTAAGGCGTCTTCAATTCATCGATCTTGGGATTATTTATTTAATTAGTCAAAAAAGGACTGTTTAATCCAAAAAGTGTTAATTTTTTACTATTTAAAGTTTTTAATAGCAAACATATTTTTAGAAAATAAATGAAATAACAGTTTTTATAACGATATCTTTATTTAAAAGTGCGAAGTTGGATGAAAATGTATATAAGTTGCGCCTTACAACAATGACTTAGCAATCAAGACGTGCTTCTTTAACATCGAATAAAATTGTTAGGCGTATTTGGGTTTAGTAGTAGTATCACACACATCTCTTTTACCATTTTGCAATATTACCGCACTTCCTAGTGAATTGTAATATTGTACAATTAAGTCCTTGATGTACGTAAAAGAGGTCTCACTTGTCTATTCGTCACGACACATTTTGTATCATTTTTGAACGAATATAAAACAATAATATTCAGCTATTCACATACATTTTTTTTACTTTATCTGGGATAATTTATATTTATTCCAATTTGAGGGATTTCCAGTATTTTTTTTTATAACAATGAACCTGCTTAGGTTAAAAGTACCTAAATAAAACTAAACTTCTGTGTTTAACAAAACTAATTACTTTCTTTACAAAGATGTAACACACGCCAAACTAAAAAAAGATACTTACCAGTTATTGTCACCCTTAAAAACTTAAAGGGTTGATTGGACAGGGTGTCTAAAAATAGGTCAATCAAGATATCTTTATACTTATAACAATGTTCCTTTATTAACCATAATGACCATCAACAAAGGGTATTGTGTCAACCAGTACAGAATCACAAACCCGCGACGAGAATTCGACCAAACTAACACGTTTATAATGGACTTTCTTCGTACTTGACGTGTAGGTAAATAAAAAGGTGAATAGGTCATAAAAAATACCACGGAGACTGCTTCCAAAATGAACTATTATTTATTTATATTGGATATTTGGGTTGTCAAAAGGCTGCAGAAATGTTGTGTACTGTGTGACTGCAATTTTTTAAGCAGTTGTCTAATGTCAATGTTCAGTACGACCAATACAAGATACCAGTTATTGTCACCCTTAAAAACTTAAAGGGTTGATAAGATAGGGTGTCTAAAAATAGGTCAATTAAGGGCCTTGATACTAGTAACAATGTTCCTTTATTAACTATAATGACTATCAACAAAGGGTATTGTGTAAACCTGGTACAGAATCCACGAGTCTTCGATCAAAAGAACAGGTTTCTAATTAAACTCTTTTTGACCTTTCTTCATTGTTGACAAGTAAATAAAAGCACTGAATAGGTGAAAGAAGATAATAAAGTCTAAAGAATGTTTTGTTATGGTCTTTGTAAATGACCTATACTTACCTACAGGTTGTCCCGGACTAAAGAAACTTTACTACTTATTGGAGAAACTTGCCCAAGGCATAGAGATTTTAATTAGATTTAGAGGTATTAATTATTCGGATAATCCAATTATTTATAAGTTATACAGTTTTTTTTTAAAGTTGCCCCACACTATGAATTTCTCCTGTGTCGTGGGTGCGTTTACAAACATAGATACTCACATACACAAACACCCAGACCCGGAACAACTTGCAGTACCCGTATCACGAGTTTCCACTATATAACTTTACAGCGTCTTTCCAGTATTTAATTCATTATACCAATGTAAAATGTATGTACTGTTGGGTATACCAAAATAAAAAAACACATTAAAATGCCAGTGACCAGAACAATTTGCTTTACTTTTATTTTTATGGAAATTTATCCCTTTCTGTTGGTAACACTGGAAGTTAGTTGACCACAAAATGTTAATGCTACTACAAAACACAAAGGTGTTTCACAATAATACCATCATTAGTTTGTATTGTCATCAAAAAGTTCATTTTAATACATTGTCCTCTTATAAGTACCTACAGCTTGGCTCGTGCTAACTCTATTATTTTCAAACAAACATCTTCAATTGGCAATTTAACACCCTTTATATTAACATTTCAATGAAAAATGACGAAGGAGTTCCTGATGTGTGAGATGAGTTAGTTAGTTATGGTTCCACCATTGTGTTCTTTGAAAATATCTTTAAAAAATCAGCTTAAGGTGATAGCGTCGATGTAGCCCGCGAAATTCAAATTTCTTACGTTTTTTGCAATTTGCAGGCCAGTGACATGTTGTAACTTTATCAAAATATGAATTGCGCTAATAACAAGTATAATTTTAAATATAAAAATTATCAAAACATTCGCTCCATCAGCTCTCACATAGAAAAGGTGCATTGTGTTAAAATCTCCGAAATCTAACTTAGATGCAGCTTTTCCATGTGAGAGCTGATGGAGCGAATGTTTTGATAATTTTTATATTTAAAATTATACTTGTTATTACCGCAATTCATATTTTGATAAAGTTACAACATGTCACTGGCCTGCAAATTGCAAAAAACGTAAGAAAATTTGAATTTCGCGGGCTACATCGACGCAATCACCTTAACAGGGTTTCAGAGGGTCTAGAAAAAGTAGCAAGCATTTTCGAAGCTTTCGTTTTTTCATTTTATTGGGATTGAGATTGGATACGGTGTCCCCAAAACAGCCAGTACTGTTTAAAGTTACGGAAGCTAAATTGTTATCATAGCAACAAAGTATTGTTAATGAAGAAAGCTCATTTAATTTTTATATTCCCTTTATTTTATCGCCTATCAAATCTTAGCTCCTCATCGATATTGATGGAGTGGTATTAATTGGATTATTAACCAGTTTTTACGACCATTATTAACTATAAACAGTAGTTATAGCACATTTTGTTGAATCGTTAAATCTGACATCTAAACGATATCATAAAAGTTCTAATTTAAGTGGTTGAAACGGGAAACCCTGGAAATTTTTACTTTATCCAAAGATGATTATCTCAATTAAATCTACCTGATATAAGTACCAGGCCTCTCTCGAAGATAGCCGGCTTTTGTTTGAGATTACTTGGAGAAAACTGCACAGATAAAGAAATGGAAGGTTATGGGGGAGTCTTTTGCCCAACAGTGAGACAATTTCGGTTAAAAAAAGTGGTAATTATCATCAATAATTATCATCCATGATCACTTGTATTAGCTACCTTTTTGTCAAATAAGTTATGGTCATCGGGTTCAGCTTCCAGTCCTACTAGATGCAGCTGAATATAACTAGATATTAATTTTACATGGATCAACTACCTTCAATAAAAATCGAACCAACAACTTTCGCACGCACGTAGGTATCCCCTTCATAACCCAGCTACGGTTGTCTAAACCGCTTAGTAAGACTGGATGTTAGATTTTTGGGATACTGATCTGAAAATGACAGCCAGGGTTATCAAGTTTTTCAAGGTATGGAGAAAAGGAAACTATGTATTGTATAACTTATCCTGCCATATTTTACGAAAAAATCGAAAGTAACCCTAAATTAAAATCGAGACAATCCTGCGAAATTACAACATCTGGCGTTCCTATTACAATATGAAAATTTTGAATTAGGAATGCGTGGATGAGTGATGGCGCCGCGCATGCGCGGGGCACGAGCCCTGATTGGCTATTGTCTGTGCAGCTTGGCAGCTCGGCTGCATCTGCATTTTGCTCTATTGAAGTTTCTAAACGTATTTGTTGTTGTAATAAAGATTTATGGTTTATTTATTTTGATATGTTTTTAATGGTTTTGCTGTTTAGTGGTAATTTCGAGGGTATTTATCTTCACACCATATTGTTGTTTTACTACTGGACTAGAGAACTGCACTCCTTTTTGTAGCGAGTTTTGACGATGCAAAGTTTTGATTTTTTTTAATGAGATTTACATTTCAGATGTAAACATAACAAGGGACCTTACTTACTTTCAATATCGCGCTTCTTTATTTCGTTTCATGTTACTCATACATAATTATAACCAATGATAAAGTATACCTAACTATAAAGTTCCTTCAGATTTAGAACAAACAAAAATCGAACGGCTTTCCCAATAAATTATATTTTCAATTGGTCTAATATTAAATCAAAAAATTAAATAAAATCTTATTTATTTTAAATTTCCCGAAAACTACACTAAAAAACGACTAAATAAGTACATAATCGGGATTCTGAATATCCCGCAGGTCCTAAAAAAACCGACAAATTGAAAATAAACTCCGCATGAACCATTACAATAATTGTTTTTGAAAAACTCAAAATATAAATAAAAAAATGTGACATGTCAAGTGCCCCTATTCGGCAACAGATGTCGCTACTTGTCGGATCAATGACCTTTGTTTCGGCTTGTCACCACGGGAGGGCACTCCAATACGCATTTAGATATGGGAGTAAGCAGAAATATAGAGAAAATCCCCTGGTGAGATTAGCGCTGCTAACTTATTTTGTATTATCACGGTTAAGAATTCAAGGAGGTAAGCTGTTCAAGTGGTATTATGTTTTGGAGAGGTAGATTTTATATGACAATGATCACACATTTTTCGGGGACTTTTTAACACTGCTTGAAACTCTTTGTTGATAATTTTGCAGAATATTGTATTGTTGAATAGCAAAGAATTGTAATTTAGCTCTCTAATCTCAAATAGAAGTATTTGTTTTAAGTGGGTCATTAAATATTAATTTATGTATAATAAATTTATTTTTATTTGGTTAAAAATGCTGGCTTTATAATCCAGGATAGTGTAAAGAAAATATGGATATTTAATATTAAGATTTTTCCTGTATAATGTGAGCATTCTCTCATACACAAACGCCCAGACCGGAACAACTACTTGTCGATCATATAAATATTTTATCTTGCGGGAATCGAACCCGCAACAACAGTCAATCGCCACTGCGCCGGACGAGTCAGTACTAGTCTGGCAGTTTCACCAAAAGCGGTAGGAATCATTGCCGATTTTACCGTGCGCAAAAAGAACCCATAATATTAAGGGGGATGCTCCAACCAGCCCGCGAAATTCATTTTTTTTTACGTTTTTTGCAATTTGCAGGCCAGTGACATGTTGTAGCTTTATAAATATATGAGTTGCGGTAATAACAAGTATAATTTCGCTCCATCAGCTCTCAAATAGAAAAGGTGCATCGTAGTTAGATTTCGGAGATTTTAACATGATGCACCTTTTCTATGTGAGAGCTGATGGAGCGAATTTTTTGATAATTTTTACATTTAAAATTATACTTGTTATTACCGCAACACATATATTTATAAAGTTACAACATGTCACTGGCCTGCAAATTGCAAAAAACGTAAAAAAAATTGAATTTCGCGGGCTACATCGAAGCAATCACCTTAACAGTTAAACAGCTGATAGTTAGGCATTCCTTATCACCGTCAAGACAAGGAAGTCAATATCGTTCCCTTGTTGAAATACAGTCGTTGCATAAATTTAACGCTTCAAGACTAAGGGGTAAGCAGTGCGAGTGGTTGTGGCTTGCGGTCTGGCAATTTTGTAGAAATAACACTGAGGGTGAATATGGTGATCTTCTTGGTCAATTGTTGTGGAAGTAAAAAGATAATGACTGTGTTAAATCGACCTTTTGAACTGGTCTTCCCGTAGGATTAAAAATATAATTAGGAAACTCGTTGAAATGGAATTAGAACGGAACCTTATAAGTATTGTAACATAATTTGCCTGTGATCGCGGAAGGGATTTGAGTCCTCCCACCTAGAGCAGGGCAGGAGGGACTGTCTGACTTGTACTAACTAAAATCCACGGTGTCCTTCAATAGCCCTTTACGTTCCGGGGTCACGGAAGCTCGTTAGTCCCACGACCCCGGTGAGATCACGGAAGGGTTAGCCTCAAAAGTGTATCTTATTTCAGGAACACTATTTTTGGTAGTTATCTTTATTTTACTTCATGATAAAAGCAACGCGGACAGCTACTGATAAAGCCTAATGATATATAATTTCGTAAACTCGAAATATCGAACCCAAAATATCATGCTCAGCAGAAACGTTTGTGGCCACTACTCTCCATAAGCAAAGCAATTATTATGTAGCAACGAAAGTTACATTGTTTTTCCTAGCGTGTATCATGTCCCACAGCTGGGCTGGGCAAAGGCCACTGGCATTTAAATTACTCAAAGAAATAAATTGACTAAAATTTTGACAACTTATAAGTTGATATATTATATTTCGTTTTAACTGGACAACTCTGCAATCTACCTAAAATTATAAACAACCGTTTCCACAATAAATCCTTTTATAATAAACCTCCCCATAACCCTTTAAAAAAACCTTATACAATAATCACCAAATCATTTTAACGAACCCTGTAATTGCCGCTATCTGTATTGTAAGACAATCGGGTCGATGCGTGGTCGATTCGACCCTCGCACATATGGGCACACCTGGTGGGACCTTTACTGGTAAGAATACACCTGGTGATGAAAAGCAAGAAGTAATAATTATAAGAAAAACAATAGAAAATAATTTACAGAAGAAATTAGTCAAGTAGAGGCCCACTTCTCTTCAGAATTCGCAATTTACGACTGTAAGTTCATCTAAATAGGTATTATCGGATTCATTCTGTAAACTGCGCATAATGACAACTTTTAGCAAACAATATTTTTGATGGCAAACAGTTAAGGAAAAAATCTATGAAGTAAAATTTCACTCCACTCAACATTCCTCGCGAAATTTTTCTTTGACACTTCAATTTTTTTTGACAGATGACAGGTGCGAATTTTGCCGGTATTTTTCTTAATGAATGAATGAGTTTTTAGTTTAAACCCTTATTTCCAAACAAACTTTCAATAAATCACCAACAACAACAATATATTTACAAACAAAGACTTTTTTCCAAAAAAAGGTGCAAAAAAAATCTCAATAATTATTACCAAGGTCTATAACGAACCTTGTAATAGTCTGTACCTATCAGTAGGTGAATCTAAGACAATGGTCTACCGGACCCTATGCTGCACCTGGCGTGACCCTTACTCCCTCGCTTACATCTGGACATAGAGCGTTGAAGGGTTAGATAGGGTACAACCAAAAGGGTTGATAATACTTACATAAAACCATGGTTTTGTGAAAGTATTATTGATTTTGCTTGTCAATGCTCGAGTTGATAGATTTTATTGGTTTGCGAATTGGCTGTCAAGCGAAAGATAACAATTTATAATGCGGAATTTTATTTATCATTTATCATAATACAAGGAAAAGTTCAAACTTAAAATTGACGTGTTATTGATGTGGTTTATGTATGGAATAATATTTTCTATTTTTATTTTGGTAGAGAATAATTTTGTTTATACGGAGTTTTCTTCTTCAAAATCAGTTTTTTGGCATCTCTATTGTAGCATACAATATGATATATTGTATACCTTATACCTACCAATGTATCCATCGTATAATTATTTATTCACAAGCAGGACATCCGATCCTATATAAATATTATCTAAAAATAAAAAATAGCTTCATGAACGTGTCAACTTTCCTAGACTTACCCTACCTTTTGCCTTTCTCCATACATTCCTAACTCTACTCAAAAGGTCGCGTCTTCATTACAGCCGCGCCCTAAGGCGGTGGAGGGTTAACATATTATAACTTTTTCCAATTTACTCAACACCTGGAGTGTGGCTTACCTTGCAAGATGTAAGGCACAATGTTGCATCGTTAAGTGTTATTTATAGCCTTAATAACGTCCTTTTAAAAAGGGCTTTTTCTTATAAACGGTTTTGTGAGTAAAAAGGCGGTAAAACGGTAACTGAGCTATTGACTGCTACGCTGCATGTAGGTTCAGTTCGCGTTCGGAATAAACATGAAAAGCTTTTATTTAGTTTCAAAATCTTGTAAGTCTGCAAGATTTGATTGGTTTCTTAATTACGGTTTCCAATTGAGCTGAAATTTTGCACGTATTTCGCGTCGGCAATATTATGATGACAAGGAGCTGATCTGGGGATTGAGCTGGAAGGTGGCCATAGGAACTCTATAATGAAACGCTCACCCATCGCGCAACCATCGAGTTTAGACTCATTTGATTCTTTGCAAAAGCTTGTTCTTAAAAAGAACACAGGTAGTTTTAAAATGACTCTTGTTATTTTTATGACCTATAAGTAACTGCTGTTCCGTAAGTAAGTTTTTGTGTATATATGAGTTTAAATGTATAAAAACGCATACACGATACGAAGAAACATGTGTCGAACACTAGTTGCTCGACAACTTTCTGATTTGGGCCTATTTGGCGCAACCCTAGGACTACGACACAACAAATCTTTTTTTTCCGTTTTTTTGTTTTAACTTTTTGTTTCCATTTATCTGTTTCTTGTATTTATTTTATTTTGTTGTAAAGTCCTGGTTTTGCACCAAATATTTTTTTATTTCTTTAATCAAATTAATTCCTAGTGTGACGCGACAATTAAAAAAATAGTTTTAAAAATTCAAATCCCAACGGTCAACCACAAAAATTCCTTGTTCTCAATAAAATTGAAATTATCAAGAGAGTGTTATCGGGAAGACAATCATATTACACCCCAATTTGTAACCCCCGCCCTCACCAACAGACCTTGTCATTATAATTGTGCTTATCTCAATTAAATAATTATTTTTGAGCCGTTAATTACCAGTACTTCGCCATTAGAACTAAAATTAGATTAGGGGTTGTTCTCTTAAAGGTTATTTTTAATTCGAAGATAGTTTTGGTACTGCTAAAAATAAATAGGGGTTGTTCTCTTGGGGGTGAAGTAAATCTTTTCTTGAACTACCCTTGTGGAAATATAAACGACAGAAACAAGAAGTAGAAGTGATCTCTTAAAATTTATACTTTGGGAGTGATTTTCAGACTTGCAGAGTTATTTCTTTTAGCAAGAGAACAGACAGATTTTAATGAAAAAATCATTGAAACAACACCTTCAGAATTTTTCGTCTATCCTGACTAGGTACGTCTACAACCATTGTTTCTTACATTCACAAACTCCTAGACCCAGAACATTGTTACTTGTAAATAATATTAATATACTCGTATTTATCCCGTGCGGGAATCGAATCGAAGACCACGACAAACAAATTTTTCATCCCCAGGCTGCTCTGTCCTTCGACTCGCTGTCCGGCCATGGACCATGCCGGTATTGACAGCGTGAATGAATTCCCCCAGGGCAGGACAGGAGGCACTGTAAAAATGTACTTACCTACTAAATCCACGGTGTCCTTCAATAGCCGTTTACATTCCAGGGCCATGCGGTTACCTGATAAGACAGTCCCGCGACCCCGGCAAGCAGCTATGTCCTGTCTTGGAGAGGCATTTGAGTACCCCGAGGCGGCTTAAATAAATGTGACACCAAAGGATGGTTACATCCACAATTTCACATATGAACAATGAAAAAACATGGGCTAAAACGGTCCTAGATCTTTGCCAAAGATTCCATCAGCTATTTTACCGCATCATCCCCAAAACATGACCACAAACTGCCCTATGGCCTCTTATCATCGATCAGGAACCATCTGCATTAGAAATGTAAATGATCTACAGTTACCATCTGGCACGCCACCTGGCGGCGATCCACTGAATTAATTATTGAACGCACGCGCCGCAAGCGCATCCTATGTTTAAATTAACCATTTATTGGTGACATTAGTTGGAGGTTTTATTAAAATGATGGAGTGCTATGTTATTTGTGTCAAGTTCGATTTGTTGGTTGATTACTTTCATGGGTTAGAGCAATATGGCTCAAAGCATACCAAGAATTGATGTTAGCGAAAATACTACCTGTATTTTCCCTAACATCACCTGATTCTAGAACGTCGCGGAATGTCATCAACCTAAAATTGAAACTGTACGTTGGAGTAACATATTTTATTGGTTTATCCGATACTCGACTCGATTTACAATAATTACATTTTAAAATGCAACGACCCAAACGGAACCTGACCCAACACAATCAATCTTTGCCATCACGACAAAACGCGCCCTCGACCCGGGCAATGCTCGCCTTTCGCAAAACCACGTCTACAGTGGCCAAAAATCTTCTCGTGATCCCGGACGTCCAGGGCATCTTCCGATGTATTCGGCGACTATCTGATCTCAATTCAAGCAGCATCTGAAAAAAATAGAAAACTTAAACGACATAATTATCTATTTTAAAAGTCGGTTGTCTTAGCGCAAGCTCAGTAATCCACAAAGTCCAGTACCCTTAGCACGAATTTTCAGTATTTGAGACGTAAAGTAAACTGGAACTTTGACAATTTCAAGTTGACATTTTTCAAGGAAAAAATTAGTTCCGGCTTCGCGCACCAGAGGCGCTGTTTCATTTTTTCATACAAGAAATGCTGTAAATACTGTAAAGTAAAAGAGTGAAAATTCGTGCTAAGGGTAATGTCAATCCGTTACGTCTTGTCCCGTTTCATTTGACGACTCGTGACCGCAGTTCCTCGGCATTTCCTCCATTTTTTTCCGAATCCCGTCATCCTTGAAAGGGCTTTGAAAGTGAGAATGATTTTGGAATTGAAAGCGTTTATAATTTTTGTACTTAGACTCTTAAAAGAGAGGTTAAAAGTGAATCGGGATTGAATGACAAAGCAGGATTTGTTTTTGATGCGCTCTGATTGTTGATGGTTGACCTACTTCTGATGTCCGTGGATTAGTAGCATGTCCGTTTCAATTTCCAACATCGAATTTCGTAGCGGGACTGTCTCATCAAGTAACCGAGACCCTGGAACGTTAATGGCTATTGAAAGATCACCGTGGATTATATTCCTTACCTACAGATATATGTGACAGCTACACCCGTCCCGTCCCGGAATGCAGAACTCATTTGATATGATTTTACCACGATAAAAAACGCTTCTGGACTTATAATAGTAAGAAATAGGGCTCCATCTCGTCTTAACTAAACAAAACAGCATCACAAATATGCGGTTTTATCACTATTTCATGCATAATACAGCCGTCTTGTTTCAAACAGGGTTCTGCGCTTTATAATATCATTGGTTCTGCGCAATCTGTAATATTATGCAGGTAAAATATCGAATATCTTTCTTACTTCCCAGTCTCACACAAAATATCGCGGAGATGAGAACTGTTAAACAACTAACTATAGTTTACTAGATAGAAAATATGAGATAAGTAGGAAAGTCGGTGCGGACATTAGAAAGGCTGGCACTGAGCGTTTCGGTATATTTAAAGAATGCTTTAATAAATATAATTAACTTAGTTGAACGAGGAGGAAACATGCGATTTGAAGTGACAGAAGTAATTGGCAGAAAATATTATGTACTAAAGTTTTCTATACATGAAGGAACGAACTAGTAAAACCCACAGAGGCCTTATAACAAGACTTCTGTATTTTATTTACAGCGTACTATAAGCGCCTCTAGTGTACGTATGCGCTACTAATTTTTTCCTTCAAATTAACGTTAAAGTTCCAGTTTGCTTTACGTCGTTCTTTACGTTCCGCACAGAACTGGAAAAATGGTGCTAAGGCCTATTTAACCTATTTTTTTCTACATGTAGTAAATAGTGTGAAACAATGAGAATTTAAAATTCTTTTAAAGTGCAGCATACATAATCGTATACTTAGTACTTAGTAATCGTAATAGTTAGGTATATTGTTTTTAAGAAAAATAATTCTAACAAATGACTGGCTCAGGTCAGGACAAATATTGATGTAACAAATATCACAACTGAAATCTTGTTATCGTTTTTAAAGTGTTATACGTTCCATGGTGGTACTCTTATAAAATTCACGACGCCGGCAAGCATTAAGCCATATAGGACCGGTCAGGTTACAGCTGCTTGAGGCACACCTATGAAAAAGACTCGCCGTCGAACGGCCCCGGCCCATGATCGGACGGCGAGCTACACATTACTAGCTGTCCGCAAGCCCGCTTCTACAGTGCAGGAAATCACCCCGCGACGTCCTGGGTATCCCCCGGAGCTTCTGCCACCCCTAAAAAGTCCTAATGACAGTAGTATAAATAATTTAACAGACTTCTTAATTAGCATGACATTGCACCATACTTTATGGTCATCCATATGACGGCATACGATCTTAGGACATTATGGTCGTTTACCGTTCGAAGTTACGGACCCTTATTTTTAAGGAGCGTGTCATTATTATTACAGTTATATTAAGGAATACGGTAATTATTTAATTAAGATTATTTTGGGTTACTTTTGAATAATAACAATACATAAAAATAAGGAGCTCGTGGCCGCACAGGTCAATCTAAAGGTTAAGCCTCGCTTGACTAGATCGGTCGCTGGATGGGTGACCATACCTACTGAGTTTCCTGCGTATCTCGGAAAATACGTTACCTAGTTGAGTCCCGGCTGTCATTTGCAAATCTTCGGCAACTGCTTATGGCAGTCAATGTCCCGTAAGTGTGACAATCAGTCTAAACTAAAATTGAATAATTATCTCCCTAGTTTTTTTCCAACTATTTTGGGACCGGCTTCCAGTCTAACCAGGTACAGAAAAATATCAGTATTTGGAGAAACTGCTTATCTGATCTCTACAGTCTAGTAACTGGATAATACAATACCTCTGTTTAAGATTGGTTGTCAGACTTTCGAGCTTCTCACTAATAGTATCGATTTTTTTTCTATGTTAGGTTCAGTTTGACCACTACATCGCCTGATGGTAAGCGAAGATGTGATCGACGGTGAAGCACGCTTGCCTAGAAGTAACCTGTTCACTCTTGAATTGAAGACCCCAAGGTTATTGCTGTCGGGAAATACAGATGGCAGGGAATTCCACTCCTTAGCTGTGCGTACAATAAAAGTATTGACAAAACGCTTTGAGCGTACCGGATCTAAAATTAATATTTAATAAAAATTCAAACCGATCAAAATATTCAACGATCCATCAACAAAATAAATTGACATCGTAGAATTTGCATTTGCTATGCACTATGCAAGTAAACGCGACGAGTAAATTACTGCGCGCGCGCATCTGCATACAATGGCGGCCATTTATTAGATCAACGGTGCGATACTGTAGCTGGTACGTTCAAGTTTGTTTACTACTTTATTTAAATTATAAATAAATTGTATGTCTAGTACATAAATATGTTTTAAATTTATCCTAGACATTAATTACACTGAGAAACTGTAGGAAACATTGAGCAGATTTATGGTGAAAGTCACCAACTTGAAAGGAACAATATGCTGAGAGAAAAATGCTTCTTTTTCGAAAATCTTTGACTGTAGCACAGTGTCAGTCTGTTCATTAACGTCATCATTGAGAAAATAAGTAAAAAGATCTGTCTTTAAACTATGAAATAAGTCTTAGAGTTTTTGAATCAAACAGTTTAATGTTAAGGATGTTGCCTTTTGCTCCAACAAAGCAACATCCTTTTTGCCCAATCCGGGAAATAAAACTAGTTACTGAGACTGTAAAAAAATAACCGTACTTTAGTTACTTTCACGCGCGGGTCTCCAAAGGAACTCCGTGAATTTCAGTCAGTACGATTATGACAGTCCCTTCCACACCCCCCAAAGCGAGAGGACTCATTTGAATATTTAAATATTCAAATCACACACCGAAAATTTTCTAACAGAGAAGTTAAGAAATTCATTTTTAGAAAATAATCGGATACAACCTAACCTAGCAACCACTTATCTACGTGACAAAGCTATATTGAAAGTAAGATAACAATATACCCGCAGAAAACATCATACACACATCAAAAGTGTCTAGGGATCAAGCATTTTTATGCGGATTTCTTGAGATTGAGATGTGGCTTTGTAATAAATTTATGATTTTATAAATTTATATGGATCCTTTTTGGTGCATTTCATAATTTGAATCAGGAACTGTAAATCAAATTCGAGTAAAAGATGAAAATCAGCTGTCAATATTTTCCCTATAAAAACATACAACGCATTGAAGACATTATTAGTGCTACTGTTTCCCTACTACTGATTAAAACCAACGTTATTATGGAGCGGCGACGTCATTTAAGCAGGGAAGAAATGCTCAGAGCCGTGGGAATGATAGAAGCTGGTTCCCGGCAACGTACTGTGGCTTTAGCTCTGAATACAAGTCAGAGTGTTATCAGTCGACTTTGGACACGTTACCGAAGCACTGGTACCGTGGCTGAGCGCCATGGAGGACGGTATCGCTGCACCACACGGAGACAAGACCGATACATTCAAATCTTAACTCGAAGAGCTCCAACAATAACCGCCATGATGTTAGCCGTGAGGCTTCATCACTCTTCAGGGAACTTAATTAGCGACCAAACAGTCAGAAACCGCTTGCATGAAGTGAACCTTCATTCCCGAAGACCGCTACGGGTACCACCTATAGCAATGCACAATCGTAGGATTCGATATCAATGGGCTCTTGAACACAGAAATTGGGCAGAAGAACAATGGCGTTTCGTGTGCTTTTCTGATGAGTCTCGTTTTGGTATGAGACCGGATACAAGACGTATACGACACTGGAGAACCCCTGGACGCCAACAGCGATTAATATCCTGCCAGGAAGTCCATCCTTATAATGGTGGAACCATCATGGTATGGGCGGGTATTTGGATCGGCGGAAGAACTGAGTTGATTTGGATCAGAGGCAACCTCAACGCTCAAATTTATGCTGAGACGATTGTATCAGACGTCATCGTTCCTCTACAAGTGCAAATCGGTCCCTTATTTCAGTTAATGCATGATAATGCACGACCGCACACCGCAAGAGTTGTAAGACAGACTCTCGCCGCAGCTAACATCAATGTCCTGCCCTGGCCTGCTCAGTCGCCAGACTTGAACCCGATTGAGCATGCATGGGATATGCTACAGAGAAGAGCTCTGCCGAATATGGAGGGTATCCAGTCGCAAGAAGACCTTTTTTTGTTGTTGCAACGAACATGGGCGGCCATTCCACAGCGTGATTTGGATGAACTCATTTTGAGTATGCCAAACCGATGTTCTTGTGTTGTTAGTGTTCGCGGTAGAAACACGGATTATTAATTGTTTAAGTTACCCAATAAAATTTTAAAGAAAACTGTTATTTCAGTCTTTTTTTCGAACTTTAATGTTAGTGGTTCAAATGTCAAAAATCCCTTTATTAGGAAAATGGCAAATTTCTTTATGAATGCAAAGGTAACTTGGTTTATCGTTACTGTGACAAACGATAACACTTTATTTGATGAATCCTTAAAGAACATTTTAATTAATATCAATCAGGAGAAAAGTTATTGCAAAAATATATGTTGATCCCTAGACACTTTTGATGTGTGTAGTTTGTAACGGTTTTCACCAGACATCGCAGATATCAACTGGACTTTTATATGCATAAAAAAAAAACAATAAAAAAGCTCGTGTCCTATCAATACGATCGTGCCATATAATCGCGTGTGTTTCCGCATAAATTAAGATGTTTATAATAATATTATGACACCTCTGCGGGGCGCCACAGTATGCGCAAGAGTGGCACGCGCCGTGCGATGGGTTAAGGGGCTGGTTGCATGTTTAAAATGAATTATATGTTAGGGAACTGTCTTAACACCGTATTCCAAAGCAGACAGTAATGCTGTTTTTTAGGGACAAAATGCAACTTCTGAAAGCCAGAATTAACAATGGCGACCATGCCCGTGTCGACGTCAACGAGCTGACAGCAGTCTGGCTTCTATGCTATAATCTCCCTTAGAGGTCCATAGCCTTGTCTTATCAGGTCTTGTTGTTGTAACTGTTATCAGGCCACCGTGACTTTCGAAGGAACACCGTGGATTTTTATCAGTAGGAGTCTGAAAGTCCCTCTTGACCTGCCCTGGATGGGACGACTCATTTGATGATTTTACAACGGCAAAAAAAAAGAACGGTGCCCGGTGGGTGCGGTGGTCCTTCGAAGGTTATGTAATAGTATAAAATGCAATATAGAATTTGCAAAAGTCAGAACCTACAGCGAAGAAGTTGACAACGGTCTTCCACTTAATAAGTGGACAGAACGCGTGCGCATACGCATCGAGATCGTATCACCATGAGGGTGCATCTGTCGCTAGCACTACCCTCCTATTGTTTTGTGTTGATGACATTATCTATAAAGAAATTACGTTAATTTGTAATGTGGTTGGAATTTGAATGGAATAGTATGTTTGCGTGGCTGGATGCGTACTGCACAGGACTATGACGATGGGTTGTTCTTTGGGGGAGGCCTACTATTCCAGCATTGAACGGAAATTTGCTGAAGAGAGGAAATATATTTGATATCAAATTAACTTTCTTTAATTTGGTGATGAAGTCCCAATCGTCTACCTAGTTTTTTCAATGGTCGAAACAAGATAGGAACTATAAATGAACTTGAGATTTTTCTATTCACGGGTGGATTAAAGACTTTGTGAATAAAACCCAAGCCTGAACTAGAAATTCTTGTAGTTATTATAATCACTCCATGTTTTTTAGAGTGATAATCATCAAAATGGTCCTTCCACCCTTGGTGGGTCCCAGGGCCTGTCAGACTCGTACCGGTTTAAATTCCCCGTATTCCTTCAATTGACCTTTTCGTTCCAGGGTCACGATAACGTGTATACACAGTCCCCCGACCCAAGATAACACAAGTTACTTCTAGGCGAGCGTGCTTCACCGCATCATCGCTGAACGACAGACGAGATAGTGGGTCATCGCGAGCCTATCGCTAAATAAGAAAAAATACTATTTAATCTCGATCAAAATATCGATAAACGAGCCCAAGACATATACCAGCAAAAAAGGGCCAACCAAACTAAAAGAGAGCCTCTAAAAACTAAATTGTAACAAATTCATTACATTAACAACTTCGTCACGCACTTTACTTGAACTGTTGCATTCGTTTTACTTGAGTTTCTATTACTTTTTGTTAGTGGCAACACCAGCGAATGGTATGGCAACAGCTAGTAGATGCAGTACATTAGACTGATTTGTTACATTACTAGGAGTCACGACTTTGTTGATGACACAATGTGTATATCATACACTGCACAATTTCACCGTGTTACTGTAAGTAGATGAAAATCTTGTGAAACCTCTGGGGTGTACTCGTACTAAGGAGTTCGACAAACGGATGCGCGATGCGATTCATGCTTGTGCGACAATACTGTACTGCGGCTGCACGCTTTTGCAACACACTGAAGTTCGACATTATCTATAGTCCCCGCAAAATAAGTCTGGAATCCTAATAATGCATCGTTCGAATTTCATAACACCATCGTTCGAATTTCAAAATAAAATATAAGGTCAAGATCGCCTCTTACGACGATACGTTGCTTTTGGACGTTCTACGACATTTTCTTTACATTTTTTCGAATGGTTTTGAAATCTAGCAATTTATTGGTACACGGAGGTCAACGTATTTTATTCCACACTTATCTGGCGGAAACTATAGAGCGACGTGAAGAATGTTGTTTTTAGCCAAGTAAAAACTATACTGGCTGACCAAACATACACACATACGTACATACATGTACTCACGCCTTCTTTCCATGGGGGTAGTCAGCTCAGATACTACAGAGCGCCTGCTACGATCGTTACATACTCCTTTTGCCTCATCCACATTCATACCTCTGATCAATGGTCATACACGCACGGTGATTGCGAGTTCTACGCGCCCGACCTTCCTGAAGCACTGCCAAGATAGAAGGTCAGTGTGCTATCTGAACTTAAAATAATCTTTATCATCATCAGCCTAATATTATTCCCACTACTAGGACACAGGCCTCCTCTCTGTGAGAGGGAGTGGGCCATAATCCACCACGCCGGCCCAAGGCGGATTGGTGGATGTCACATGTCTTCGAATTTTTGGTTCTAGGTCATGCCGGTTTCCTCACGATGTTTTCCTTCACCGTTTTGAGAGTAGTGGTGATGAAATAAATTACACAAAGTAAGTAATGCGCCTGCCTGGATTCGAACCCACGACATACAACTCGTAAGTCGGGGCCGATACCACTGGGCCACCACTTCTCTCAAATAATCTTTATTAACTAGCATTTTCTTTCACATCCAAACGAACGCAATTAATAACGATAACGCACTGTTACATCTAATTAACGTAACACAGCACTCGCTTTTTAAGCACAAAGTCGGTTAAAATACAATGCGCCTGTCGATTACGATTAATCGTCAAGTTAAAAAGTAATCAGTCACTTTTTGTCTTATTTTATTAAATTAATTGTTTGAGTAGAACTCGAAACTCAAAATCCTTTTTTACAGATCTTAATCTGCCCGTATAATCCAGAATTATGATAAATTAAAAGTATTAATCTTAGAAAGTGTTTTGAAAAAATATATATTTCCTGACACATCATCATTAATATACAGGGTGATTTTTTAGTCACCATCCAAATTTTAATATATTAATCTTTGGCGAAAATCATTGAATACGTGTTTTTTCTTTTTGTATCACTCATACAAAAATATCGAGATATCACGTCTCAATGTTATCTATAAAAAGTTGATGAACCTGGTTTCATGCATCGGCAAGTGTTTATTAACGTTTAGCTTAGTGACCACGCAGAGCGGATGAGAAAATGATTTAATATGACAATTTGACGTATTGATTTTTGAAGTGAAAACTTCTTTAGCGGCGTTGTACACTTTTTCTGTAATGGGTAAAAAATTTAAAACTCGCGTCAGGGTCACGTGACCGTCAGGGTCACGTGACCCTGATCGAAAATGAGTAAGACGTCATTCAAATTAAAAATAAAACATAGTAACAAAAAAGTTTTCACTTCTACCGGCACTCCTGGAGTGCAACCTTTTTTTTTCAAAAACGGGCTTAGTTATTGATACCTAACGCCTAGAAAAATTTTGGACGGTGCTAAAAAAGTCACCCTGTATAATATATTTCTAGAAACGGTACAGTTGGAGCAGTGGTGGCTGAGTGCTCGACTACGCTACGTCTCCGGGGTTCGATTCCTGCACGGAACATAATATCTGTATGATCTTTAGGTAATTCTTCTATAGGTCTGAGTCTTTGTATAAGCGAGTTTTAATATTTTTAAACGCACCCACGATACAAGAAAAAATCCTAATGTTGGCTGACGTTAAAAAAGTATTTTCAATCCAATGACATCTCGTTTTTTGGCTATTCTTAACCAGTCAACCAATCAGATACCTGTGAAAATCTTCGCTCCAACAGGCCTAGGGCATCGCCAAGCCTGGGAATAGTTCGAAAAATGCTACAGATTTGGAACGCAATTTTTTTGAAGGAACAGAGTGAGCTTTAATCAGTGAGTGCTCCTTCAGCTTCACCCAGAAGGGGACAGTAATTTAATGACACCCCCAAAAGGGTAATCACCCCTTTTGTTGATTCGGTTTTTAGTCTACTTCAACGGTCATCGCATGACCCATTTCGATTCTCAGTCACATAAAAAGAAAAGAATTTTATATCAAATCAGAATGTCCCTAATGATCACTTGATCACCCCTCTAATTCGGTGTTAAATACCGCAAGTGCTACAACAATACCCCCATACTTGATGATAATGTGCCCGTATAGATGGCGCTACTGTATAGCGGAGATTTTTATTCATTTAGGTTTAATTGTGATAAAAAGCGGGTGCATACGGGGCGGTAGGGTTGTGTAGTTTTGTTACAAACATGATTGACATAATTTATCAATGTTTTGTTGAAGATTTTAATCTGGGGAAGTCGCACGTTTATCTAACTTCGATTATATTTTATGTTTGATGTTAGGTATGTTCTAACGTCGTTTCAGTTCGGGAGACTTCGACAGTAATAAAAACATCCGTCATAAACAATTTTTTTTTTTACTAAATATTCTATGATTCTACACAGCCAGCTACAAAAAATTTATTTATTTATTTTATTCATGCAGTATTGCTTTTTCTTTGATATTAATTCAAGTTACATTTTTAAATATTTCTTAAAAAAAAAAAAACAAAAAAAAAAATATTATTATTATGGTTTTATTATTAGGTATTATTATGGTTTTATTATTTTATTATTATTATTTCTTTATTTCTCTTTAAACTTATAAATTACATTTTTAAATATTTTTACAAAAAAGAAATAAAAAACATTTAAAAATATAAAAATAGCAGTCCACCAGTACCGGGAACAGGGTCCGGGCCACCGGTGGTCAGGGCTCTTGAGAGAGGAACCTCCTAACAATACGCGCCGTGTCCAAGAGTACTGCCTTCTGAATCAAGCGCTTGATCCAGCCACCCAGCGAGAGCCTCCTCAGGTGTTGGTCGAGGCTCTTGGCAATTAAGCCATTGGCAGATACGACTATCGGCACAATAACTGCCGTATTCACATCCCACATGTCAACAACCTCGCGAGCCAGATCAAGATACTTGAATTGTTTATCTTTTTCCGCCTTCACGAGGTTCTCGTCATGTGGGACCGTTATATCAACAATTATTGCGCGACGCTCCAATCGATCTATCACCACAATGTCAGGCTTATTGGCAACAATAGTCCTGTCAGTGATGATAGGTCGATCCCAATACAACGAGATATTGCCATTTTCGAGAACTGGGTCGGGCGCATACCTATAGTACGGCACTTCCGATTCGACAAGATTGTACTTTAAAGCAAGTTGCTGGTGGATAATCCTGGCAACGAGGTTGTGTCTATGCAAATACTCGCCGTTAGCCAGACGAGAACACCCAGAAATAATGTGTCGGATCGATTCTCCCGGACGGTGGCATGCCCGACATATGTCAACCGTGCCATCCTTCACAATGTATTTCCGGTAGTTATTCGTCATCATAACTTCGTCCATAATTGCACAGATAAAACCTTCGGTTTCCCCAAACAGGTCACCGAAGCGCAGCCAGGATACGGACGCTAAAAAGTCTACATCGGGACCATGTAATGCCCGGTAAAAGCGTCCGTGAAGCTCCTTGCTCTGCCATACATCCTTACGATCATTGGTGTCTAATACTTTAGGTTTGCGCCAGTTCCCGTTAGCCAAGGAGAGCGGAGTAAGACCCTTGTCCACTGTGACCACATCTCGGTGCATCCCCACGTCGGCTTCTAGGAAATATTCCCTGAGACTGCATACCTCACGGTTGTGCACGGTCTTAGCGTTTAAAAAGCCACGACCCCCGCACTTTCGCGGGATATACAGTCTCATCACCGACGACCGTGGGTGATGCATCCGATTTGCAGTCAGCAGTGAACGGACTCTCCTATCCAGGGCGTCAAGTTCTGTCTGAGTCCATTTGAGTATGCCGAAAGAATACCATCAATACCGGCATGACCCAACCGTTGAAAGCGCGCACCTTATTACCACCTGACAAAAGACTGTTAAGTACTTTATTCAGGCGGCTAAAGAAGCGCTCCTTCAACGATTGCTTCATGTCAGCATTATTGATGCCTAATGCTTCCGACATACCCAAATATTTGTAGGTCTCTGTTGAAGAGAGGGATCTAAGGTGTATGGAATCCGAGAGTTGAGTTCCCTCTGATTCCATAATCTCCCCTCGCTTCACATGCATGACTGCACATTTGTCCACACCAAATTCCATCCTGATGGCGCTACTGAAAGTTTCTGTTACCTTCAGTAGCTTCATCAGTTGCAAGTTGTTGGGGGCAAAGAGTTTCAGATCATCCATGTAAAGAAGGTGAGATATGACCTGACCACCTCTCTTCAACCGATATCCTAGCCCCGAACCCTCCAGTAATGTACTGAGTGGGTTCAAGGCCAGACAAAACCACAAAGGACTCAGACTGTCACCCTGGAATATGCCGCGCTCAATCCTTATCGGTTCGCCGCTACCTCGGATCTGTCGACATCCTGGATAGCGAAGGACTGTCTTCCAGGTCCCCATACACGACAACAGGAAGGTGCGTAGAGTTATATCAACTTTATACAACTCTAGCACCCTCATGAGCCATGTATGGGGTACCGAATCATAGGCCTTCTTATAATCTATCCAACATGCGGACAGATCCTTTCGGGAGCGGCGAACCTGTTGGCTAATGGCCATATCAATGAGGAGGAGCTCTTGTACCGCGGGACCCGTTCCTACATCCATTCTGAGAGGCGGACATGATGGAATTAGTCACAATATGTTGATTGATTTTAGCCCTCAGAATGGATGTAAGAACTTTATAGACCGTTGGTAGACAAGTGATCGGTCTATAATTTTTTGGTTCCGCAGTACTACCTGATTTATAGAGCAGGTGGGTCACTCCTGTTGTTAAGAATTGGGGTAACGATCCTGACTCTAAGGCTAATTGGAACTGGGATGCTAAGCGAACGTGTGATCTTTTCAACCATTTAATCCAGAAGTTGTGCAGCCCATCCGGCCCTGGAGATTTCCAGTTCGGCAACAGATGGACTGCACAAGCTACGTCTTGGGGGCTGATGGTGATAGCCCCCATTTCTGGAATATGTTCACACGCTCGCTCAACACCCCTGATCCAATCGCCCTCAGTGTGACTGACAGGCACCGACCAGATGCTGCGCCAGAATGAACTCATGGCATCATCATCCGGCAGGGGCGTGTCAGCACACACCTTGGTCCGGTCGCTCCCAAGCCCTATAGACCCACCTTTCATCACTTTGGAAGGTGCGATTCAAAGTGTACCGCTCCACTTGTCGCTTGTACCGACGAATACGGTTTGCCCATGCACAAATCTTCTGCCTCAGGAAGTCGATACGTTCTGTGACGCGGGCCAAATAATCACGAGGATCGATATCGATTCCTGTGAACGCCCGCCTCACAAAACGCATCACTCTAGGACGAGTATTACCCTCCCTGAAGCAGTGCAATTTGCCGATGAGTGCTCTCCTCACCGATACGCCGCTCAATCCTGCACTGCCAAGCTGGAGCTGCTGGTTTTGGTCGCGTAGCTCTGTCACTGTCAGGGAATTTGACGTGAGCTACACGACATGCCGCTACAGCTGCACAGTACAGGATTGAGTGGGTATCAGTAAGATCCTTACTGCTGTCAAAACAATTTGACAGTTCTGAGTCTAGAGCACACATAAGCGCCTTGTTTTTATTGTGCATAGGCAAACGAGGTAAACGTGGTCTAAGTTCCGGTGGTACGGAGCGGTACTCCCGGAACGCACTCTCCAAAGCGCTCCTCAATTGTGCGTTGCATTGGGTACTCACGGATATAACTTCGTCATGATCCTCTTCACAATCGCGATCGGGTCGCGGTGGCATACCAGAAGAACTTTGTTGCTGCACCGCGATCATTGGTGAAGCAGGAATAACTCGTTTACTCCGTGAATCCGAGCGTAGTCGATCAAGTACGGTGTCATCCAGCATACAGTTACGCTGAATGACCCGCACCTGATCCGAAAGTCGTTGCGCTGACACGCTGATACCACGGTACGCAGTCAAGCTGCTTCCCCCCTCAGTAGCCCCATAATATTATGCGCGCATGACGTTTTCATTCATGGACTGGGTCCATCGCATGCGCGACACATTTCCACCGGCAGCGGGGACCCTATTCGGGGCCTGTTGGCCTCGAGGTCCCAAGCCCGCTGGTGGCCGTCCTCTTCCTCGTCGTCGCGGTGGTGGCGGGGAGAAAAACTCGTCGCTCGAGCTCGACGCAACTGCAGCGACCGGAGACACAGCGCTCTCGGCTGAGGCGCGTGCCGGCGGCTGCGAGGCGAAGCTCGGCGACGAGCCCGGAGATGGTAGGTGTGCTTGTAGTCTTTGTGTCCTGCTTCTAGTCAGCATTCAGATCCGTAATTTTTGACATTTCATGTTCCATAACTCTGTTTGTATTTTCGTATCAAATTTCTTTTTTGTTGTTGTATTTTTTAGTTTAAACTTTAATTTTAGTATTTATTGTAGATAACAACATATTTATTGTTCAGTATTGTACGATTTATAGTTATTTTCTTGGAAAAAATGGAATTCATAAAATTTTTACGTCTTTCAGCTTGACAGTCGGACCACAGATTATTATTATTATTAAGTGTTCTTTGTCTTCCTTCTCTTTCGAGAGAATATGACCTTACACGCGGGCCGGAGCCAAGGATGTAAGGGGGGTCAATTTAAATAGAAAAAGTAGATGATAATGTAGTGGAAGTCAGAAACTTGCGGGTGATTCGGCAGGTGTTGAGAATTGTGGCCTTTTGGAGCATGTATAATGTGTTCGAAGGCATGTGTAGGGTGTTAAGGCTTTGTATGAGTGATTTTGGTATTATACCGGTAGATGAAAGTACTATTGGGACAATATGGACAGTTTGTGCTTTCCACTGAGTTTTTATTTCTATTGCAAGATCTTGATACTTACTAAGTTTTTCTGAAATTGTAGATTGAATGTTATGTGAGTTAGGTATAGCAATATCTATTAAATATACTATTTTATTTGTTTTGTCATGAACTGTAATATCGGGTCTGTTAAAATGAATTGTTTTATCTGTTACTATTGTTCTGTCCCAATAAATTTTTTGATCGTTGTTTTCTAATAACATCTCTGGTTTATATTTATAATACGGGATCATTTCGTTTACAAGTTTAAATTTAAATGCTAGCTGTTGGTGTATGATGGCCGCTACTTGGTCATGACGGTGTTTATAGTCAGTTTGTGCTAGTGACTTACATGCTCCAATAATATGTTGTATAGTCTCGGAGGCATTATTGCAATGTCTGCACAAGTCAGTCGGCTGATTTTGGTCTTTTATAATATATTTTATGTAATTACGAGTGGCTACTATTTGATCTTGTATGGCCAGCATAAAACCCTCGGTTTCGGGAAACAATTCGCCTCGTTTGAGCCATTCGTTCGACTTTACTTTATCGACGTGTGGCTGGCTCAGGTAGGCTCGGTGTCTTCCGTGTAGAGCTTTTTCTGACCATTGTGCAATTTTTTGCTGTGTAGTTATGATGCCTTCATTTATTTGTGTGTTTCGGTCTTGTAGATTTAATGGTGTTAGTTTCTTATCTGTCTCGGTTATTTGCTTGTGTAGTGGTGAATTTTCTGATTTGTTATGAAAATATGATCGGAGCGCGTGTATTTGTTTATTGTGTAAGTTGTGAATGTCTATTAATCCTCTTCCTCCTTCCTGGCGTGGTAGTGTTAGTCGTTGTATACATGATTTTGGATGATGTTTTCTGTATTTAGTTAAGAGTGTATGAACGGTGCGCTGTAGTTTTTTAATATCAGTCTTCGACCATCGTATAATTCCGAAAGAATACGTAAGAATGGGTACTGCAAAGGTGTTGATGGCTTTTATTGTGTTTCTGGAATTGAGATTACTTTTCAAGATAAGGTTGAGGCGGTGTGTGAATTTTTTGAGCAATTCTTGCTTTGACATTTTTTGTTGTATTTGTCTAGACTGCTTAAACCCCAGGTATTTATATGTACTTTGTTCGTCCATTGGCTCGATTAATTCTCCTGATGAGAGTGTATAATTATTGCTTTGGGTTTTTCCTTTAACGATGGACAAAATTTTACACTTATCTACTCCAAATGACATACAAATATCGTCTGAGAATGTTTGTGTAATATCAGCTAATTGGAAGAGCGAGTCTTTGTCATCTGCATATAATTTTATGTCATCCATGTACATAAGGTGTGTTAGTGTATATTGTGTGTGATTGTTGTCTAATGTGAATCCCGCGTCTGTTTTGTTTAGTAGGTGTGAAAGTGGATTGAGTGCCATACAAAACCATAAGGGACTTAAAGCATCTCCTTGAAAAATTCCTCGTTTTATACATATTGGTTCAGTAGTTATATTTGAGGAGGCGGAATTGATTTTGAGAACTGTTTGCCAATTCTGCATGGAAATTTCTAAAAATTGTTTTATTGTTGGGTGAACTTTATACAGGGATAGTACGTGCAATAGCCAGCTGTGTGGAACTGAATCAAAAGCTTTTTGATAATCAATGAACATTGTGTGGATATCCTTTCTGCTTTTGACTGCACTGTTCATAGCAATGGCGTCAATAGTAAGTTGCTCCTTACATCCCTGACTGTTTTTACGACAGCCCTTTTGTTGCTCAGCTAAAATACTATTTTTAGTTAAATGCTCGTATACTACTTCGCTTATGCAGGCAGTTAAGATTTTATATAAGGTTTGCAGACAAGTGATTGGTCGGTATTTCGCTGGGTTCATGGTTTCATTCATGTCTTTTGGTATCATATAAGACACGCCGTGTGTTATGTATTGTGGAAGTAAATGTGGTGATTGAATGAATGTATTTAAATGGTTATGTAAGTAAGGATGTATGCTAGAAAATTTCTTATACCAATAGTTGTGGATGTTATCAGTACCAGGTGATTTCCAATTATGGGTGCGTTTGATTACGTCTATAAACGTATCTATAGGTATAAACTCAAATTCCATTTCTGGAATTTCAGGTATATCTTCGTTAACCCAATTTGCCCGGGTATTATGATTTACTGGATTTTCCCAGATGTTGGCCCAAAAATCTCGTAGTGCTGAAGGTGTAGGTGTCTGTAGGTTTTGGTTAGTGGAATTCCTATCATTTGATGACAGATTCCTATAAAAGATCTTTTCGTTATTTATAAATTTACTATTTTCTACTTTGCGGTTTGTGCATGTTATGTATCTTTTAAGTCTACTGGAGGCGGCGCTTAATTTTTGTTTCATAGTGTCTAAGAAGTGTGGTAACTGTGTGTTTGGGTCTTCATACGTTGCGTGTATTTTATATTTTATCTTAATTGTTTCTACTGCAGCTATTAATTTATTACTTCTACTACCATTAATGTAATGTGTCAGCCTTCCTATACTTGCTCTTAGGTTTTCGATTTTCTTTTCTAATCTGATTTGCCATCGGGGTTTCTTCTGTATATATGGGCGGCGCTCATTTTGTGTGGGGTCTGAAATTTTTGCTCCGTTGCATGTAGCTGCCGTCCATGCAGCACAATAGATCATGGTTTGCATTCGGATAAATTCCGTGTCGGCATTTACATATTTAGGGAGAATGACAGTGTTTATATAAGAAACTATTGAAGAAAACTTTCGAGATGTCTTCTGCTTTGGAATGTATGGTCTATTAGTGGGATGTGTGTTGCTAAAATTTAACTGCGCTTGTTCAAATATGGATTCAATTTCTGGGTTGGTTTCTGGGGCCACGTCAGTTTGCGTAAGCCTAAATTGCCCGATATCTATATTATTCAGGAAATTTTCGTTATCGTTAACTATATTTACGTGTGACTGAGATACAGCATCAGTGTTGATGCTGTCACTATTTATTGATAAATTTGTCGTCAGAGTGTTAATAGGTGTGTCTGGAATGTAGGCATTTGTATCTGGTAGTTCTATGTCGTTCTGTGTTTGTGTATTACAATGATCATTGATTTCGTCTTCAATATGTTGTGTGTTTATGTTACTATTTTTTCTTAATTCTAAAGCCACTTGGTTTTTTATTTCTTTTAATCTGTTTTCGTGTATATATTGATTATTTATAATTGCTCTCACTTGGTCAGATAATCTTTGCTCTGTTATATGTGCTAATTCGGGATATACGTCTAAGAATTTCTCATGTAGATTTTTTCGGTAGGCTGTTTTGTTTGTTTCTAATTGTGTGGTAATGTAATATATTCTCATTATTGTTTCGTTGTATTCGTTCGTCCATCTCATACGCTGGCCGGATAGCGTACTAGGTTGTGTGGAGTGTTGCTGACAGTGTTGTATTTGAGAGTGAACTATTTGTAATTCAGCTCTAACTTCCTTATAAATCTGGTCTATTGTGTCTTGTGGTAATAATTTCTTCTGAACTATGGCTCTACGCTGATCACCTACTCTTTGTCGGCTAACTTGCATTGTTGGGTATTTTTCTAGGAATTTAGTGTGAAGCGATGGAAGATATGCATTTTTATCGGTATCTAAATTAGTGAGATGAAGATATGTACGTAGGATGAATTTATTCATTTCCATGGTCCATTTCCTACGAGTTGCTGCAGTCTTGGTGGCGGGTACAGTATCGTCGACAGAGTTTGTCTCCTGTACAACATCCACTGACTGTACGCTAATTGATGAGGATGATTGCGTCGGAGTGGCGTGATAAGATGAGGATGATGATGGAATGGATGAAAATAGAGACGAAGGAGATGATGGAGATGATTGTGAAGTTTCGTTATCTATCTGAGGCATCTTTGCCTGAAGTTGTTTTTTTGTTTTTGATCTTGTTATCATAGTGTTCCCACGAGAAGCTAGGGACTTAATGTCGACCACAGCAGAGCCCTGCGTTCACTGTGGCAAGGGTGAATAAAACTGGAGGTCCCCAGGTATCCAGAGTTGGCACACTAGCGACTAGCCTCTCCTCTAGCCATGCAGCCCTCGGCGTGTGCGACCTTGGCTTGGATTGTATCTCATTTAGTCAGGCCCCTCACCCTAGACCCATCTCAGTAAAGTTAACTCTACTGGTATAGGCCCAAGGATCGGAGCACGCAAGCCCCACCACGACGTCAACGTAGAGATACAGCGGTGGGGTTATTATTATTATATTTTTAGGGGCCTTCCTGCCGGGTGGATTGTCACCGGTGTATAAGTCGCGGACCCCTATTTGAGTACTGCCTCGTCGAGCTGTGGAAGGTTGCGGGGGCACAGAATTAAACACTCTGCTTGTAGGTTATACGTAGCCACGTTTATTCCCCAGAGTCCCGTTGAGACAACCTTCCGCTCGGAGCAGTGCGCAGTAACTGCCCCGCCGTTCATTCGTCCCGCTCACATACATTTATGCTTACCTAGCGTTCTGCCTTCCACGTTTACATTGTGTCCCTACACTACATCCCCCCAAAATTTGAAAAAAAAAATTTTTACACATTTTCTTAAAAGTAGTTGCCACTTAGTTCTAAACTAATACATAATGTGCTGACAATTCTACTTGTTGCTATAATAAATTGTTACACAGTTATTACAGTTGTTTCCTTGTTGCCTATGTCCTACTCCTTAAGTTTTACTCTATGTACTAGGTATACTCTTGTTTGCGGGCACCTGTTTCTCAAGGTTCCGACTTTATGTCGTCACAGGACGAATATGATTTTATATTTGTTAAGGGTAGCTGTCATAACGGCCTACTCTGCAATAAAAAATAGCACCCCTTTGGGGCCCACAGTATCCCATATGACAGCGCCACTAATAGACTACGTGAATATAAATAAGTTTTACATTGTTGCCTTATCTTAACTCTACTCACACTTGTTTTGCTTGTTGGCAAATGTTCGCGGCCGTAAGTCCGGCGAGCGTTTCGCTACTAAGTATTATTTTTCATGACGTCATGGATTCTATTTTTATGACACGAAGCACTGTACTCATTTTTACACGATACTCTTTCACTAATATACCTCGGTTGCACAATTATTGGTTTTCTGTTGAGCAGCGATGCCTTTGGCTACCGGTGCCAAGCCGATTACCTCTGCTTCTTTGCGGAACCAGTTCCGCACATGTTTTCTGCATTGGTGTCTTATTAGCCACAGCAACATGATGCCAAAAATGATAGCGAGTACTATCATAACAATTTCCACTGTGTTTACTCGTTGTCCGATGATCTCGTTTGAAATTGTTTGTGATACTGCGACGTTGTTCTGTTGCGGTTTAGCCTGGCTGTTACACATTTTATGGGTTGACTTGCTCTTTGTGCGATAAGTAGTATTTGAAATGTGGTGTCGTGCAGCACCGAGAACGAACGGTTTGCGCAATTGACCTACCAACGTAAATGCTGACATGATGTTTTACATATACTATGATTGCTGAATAATACAAATTGTTTATGCAGTGCGGCCACTGTGGTGGCTATGGCTATGTATGTTACATTATGTGTGTTACTTTGTTTGTACGTCCTGGTATAATGTTACAAGTTAAACCTAACTGGTGGTTTGACACTACGTCCGCTCTTTGTTTTTTTACATAGGATAGATCTGTCATTGTTCTTATTTGCTGATGTAACACTGGTTTCTGGGTCGGTACATACATTCTTGTGATTTCTACTGGTCTCTGAATGCTCATGTTGTTCGTTGAGTACGTATGCGGGTTTTAACCTGTCGATGGATATATTGCATTTTTAACCGACTTCAAAAAAAAGTAGGTTCTCAGTTCGACCTGTATGTATGTATGTATGTATGTATGTATGTATGTATGTATGTATGTATGTATGTATGTATGTATGTATGTTTGTCCGCGATTATCTCGCGTTTGGCTGAACGGATTTTGATGCGGTTTTCAGGAAAGTGTTCATTACATTCTGGAGAAGGTTTTAGTATATAACACTAATAGATATCCCGTGACGTTGCCCGCGTGGATCCGTTTTGCTTACTTGGATCGTATATTTTCATTTCAGAGACGATTGCATGTTTGTCCGCGATTATCTCGCGTTTGGCTGAACGGATTTTGATGCAGTTTTCAGGAAAGTGTTCATTACATTCTGGAGAAGGTTTTAATATATAACACTAATAGATATCCCGTGACGTTGCCCGCGTGGATCCGTTTTGCTTACTTGGATCGTATATTTTCAGAGACGATTGCATGTTTGTCCGCGATTATCAAGCGTTTGGCTGAACCGATTTTGATGCAGTTTTCAGAAAAGTGTTTGTTACATTCTGGGGAAGGTTTTAATATATGTACCTATAACAATAATAGATATTTTGTGACGTTGCCCGCGTGGATCCGTTTTGCTTACTTGGATCGTAGATTTTCAGGGACGATTGCATGTTTGTTCGCAATTATCTCGCGTTTGGCTGAACCGATTTTGATGCAGTTTTCAGAAAAGTGTTTGTGACATTCTGGGAAAGGTTTTAGTATATAAACAACAGATAATCAACAACAATGGATATCTCGTGAAGTTGCTTACATAGATCCGTTTTGCTTAATAGGATTGATAGATTTTCAAAGACGCCGATTTTACGAAGATTTTTGTTGTTTATTATCTCAACTAAAAAGGGAAAAATAAAAAACTTTTTGAAAAAAAGGGAACCGACTTCAAAACCAAACACAAAAAAACTATAAAATAACTTTTCTTTCGGAAGTCGGTGGCCATAATGTCAATGAAATAAAAAAAAAAACAAAGCCACCGACTTCCGAAAGAAGAGTTATTTTATAGTTTTTTTGTGTTTGGTTTTGAAGTCGGTTCCCTTTTTTTCAAAAAGTTTTTTTCTGTTAGGAAACTGGACTGTATATATTTTAGGTGTCCTATCTGTGACGCGATAGGGACCATCATACGTCGGTGTTAATGGTTTGCGTATCGCGTCATTGCGGACGAATACATATTCACAATTTTTCAAGTCTTTATGTATAAACAGTGTGCGTGAGTTGCGTGAACCCTGAGGTACCGGTTTAAGTTCCTCGATTGTTTTCCTAATGTTCTCTATAAGTGTATGATCGTTGCATGTTTTCTTGTCAGCTGTGGTGTAAAAGTCTCCTGGCAAGCGTAAGGTATGGCCGTAAACATATTCCGCGGGACTTTTGCCGTTGTCGCTTCTACCTACTGCGCGTAGCCCTAGTAACACCGTTGGGAGTTCGTCGCACCAATACGCGTTATTCTCAAGTCTCGCCGTTAGTGCTGATTTCAGCTGCCTATGCCATCGTTCTACGATACCATTACTTTGAGGATGGTATGGCGTAGTACGTAGCTTTTTGATGCCCATTATTAACATTAATTGTTTGAATAGCGCGCTCTCGAATTGGCGTCCTTGATCGCTCGTTAGTCTTTCGGGGCAGCCAAATCTGCTGACCCACGTGTTATAAAATACCTTTGCTACTACTTCGGCGGTTATTTCTTTGACCGGTATTGCCTCCGGCCAGCGCGTGCAACGGTCGATCATAGTTATTAGGTACCTGTAACCGTCTTGTGACGTTGTGAGAGGCCCAACTATGTCGATGTTTACGTGTTCGAAACGTTTACTTTCTGGATATTGCTGCAAGTCCGAAACCGTGTGTCTGTTGACCTTGCATTTTTGGCAGGGTATGCAACATTTTGCCCAACGACCAGCATCTTTATTCAGGCCTGGCCAGAAGTATCTTTGTGCGACTAGTTTCCGCGTTGCCCTGATTCCCGGATGGCTAACATTGTGTATCGAGTCGAACGCTAGTTTTCTGAAATTTTCCGTTAAGTATGGTCTGCCCGTGTTTGTTGAATTTTCGCAATATATGGCTGTTTTACAGTGTGGAATGAAACATTTTTTTAATTTTAGATTGTCTTTCGATTCCCTTAGTAACTGTGCGAGTTCGGTGTCACTTTGCTGAGCTAGTGCTAATTCTGAGAAGTCGATAGCGGTCGGGCAGTCAATTGTTTGTACACGCGATAAAAAGTCTGCGCCTGCATTTTTGTCGCCCTCTATGTACCTTATCGTTGTGGTGAATTCGCTAATGAATAGAAGTTGCCTTGTTCGTCTAGAGGTTTCCGAGTTACTTTGTAGTTTTTCGAATGCGTAGATTAACGGTTTGTGATCTGTGAAAATAGTTGGATGGCTTCCCTCAATTATGTGGCGAAAATGCTTTACTGCCATGTATATTGCCAGCAGTTCCCTATCGTATGTAGAGTACTTTTGTTGAGCTTTAGAGAATCTCTTCGAAAAGTACCCTAATGGTTGCCAGGAGCCATTTACTTTTTGTTGCAATACCGCGCCTGCGCACGTGTCTGATGCGTCCGTCATGAGAGCTACGGGTACGTTGGACTCGGGATGCGATAACATGACGGCGTTTTTTAGTCCCAGTTTACATTGTTCGAAATCTTTGATTGTCCTGTCATTCCACTCGATTACGGTCTTGTCTTTTCGTTTGGCGCCTATTAGGAATTCGTTTAAGCTTGCTTGGTGCGCGGCGGCGCGGCGTGGGGTATACTTGCTCGGTAAAAGTTTACCATGCCTAAAAACTGTCTAAGCTGTTCTACTGTTTCCGGTCGCGTATAGTTTTCTATGGCCTTAACTTTGTCCTCTAATGGCTTGATGCCCTCCGTGGAGACCTCATATCCTAAAAAGTCGAGTTTAGATTTACCGAATTCGCACTTTGCCAGGTTTATTGTGATGCCGAACTGTCTAAATCTTTCGAATACCGTGCGTAGTTGCCTTTTGTTTTCTTCTATGCTATTGCTCGCTATGATGACGTCATCGACAAAACTGAACAAGAAATCTAAGCCGTGCAATACATTTTTATTCATAAAACGCTGGAATGTCTGACTCGCGTTTCGTAACCCAAAGGTCATCCGAGGGAACTCGAACAGACCGAATGGTGTTATTATCGCTGTTTTCTCTATATCCTCTTTAGCAACTCTAATGCAATGGTATGATTTGTTAATGTCGAGTTTGGTGAAAATTTTCTTACCTGCGAGTATGTAGGTGAAGTCGTGTAGGCGTGGGACTGGATACCGATCCGGCTTAGTGATGGCGTTTAGGCGCCTGTAGTCTCCGCATGGTCGGATGTCCCCGTTTTTCTTTGCCACCACATGCAATGGGCTCGCCCACTCGCTTTTGGATGGCCTGCAGATGCCCATCTCTTGCATGCGCCTGAATTCTTCCTTTACCTGGTGGTACCTGTTGGGAGGAAGTGGCCTAGCCCTCGCGTGAACGGGGGGTCCCGTGGTCTCGATGTGGTGAAATACGTTACTCACATTATTTTGCGTGTCGTCATCCTTGAATGGCATGGGTTTGGTGATGTCAGCATACTCCGATAATATGTCGTGATATGTGTGCTTACTATCTAAAATGCTGACTGATATTTCCGCGCATTTAACTATACTACCTATTGTATTTAGGTCCGTTCGTTTGTCGATTAACTTATGAGCATTCAGGTCTACCAATAGGTTATGATATTTTAAGAAATCTGCCCCAATGATTGGTTGTGTTACATTAGCAATTATAAATGTCCACCTTAGTGGCCTGCGTAGGTTAAGATTTAATTCTAGGGTTTGCGTGCCGAATGTATGAATCTCAGATCCGTTTGCTGCGTACAATTTATATTTACCTTCGGAGTTCCCCGTGTGGCACTTTTGTTTCTTGGTTGCTGGTAATACCGATACGTTTGCGCCCGTGTCGATGAGGAAGCGCTTGCCGGAAGTGATGTCCGTTACACAAAGGCGGTGATTTGAAGTACCGATGCATTCCTCCGCCGCTGACTGCACCGTTCCTAGTTTTCCGACTTCCCGGCTGTTCGTGATGTCTTCTGCTTCTCCCAGTTGCAGGGTTGCTCGCATTTGTTTGCCCGGTCGCCGAAACGGTAATGGTAATAGCATACCCAGTCGGCTGATTGCGGGTTTCGTCTCTGGTTGTAGCGTCTATTTCCTGATTGCGATCGCTGCCGGGGACCTTGCCCGTGTCTCCACGTTGCTCTGCCTCTGTGTATCTCGTCGATTGACTCGCGCAGTCTTGATATCTCCGCGATGAGTAGCTCGTTGCCATTTGGTGGTGCGGTTGTGAGTACTTCAGCTACCGGTGTACTCGGTGTTGCCGTTTCCATAACCTTGTCTGCCATCTGAGCTAGTTTGTTGATGTCTGCGACTTCACTGACCGTCAGTATGGCGCGCACTGAAGCTGGCAGGTGTCCGGTCCACAGTATCCGTAACGTGTCGTCAGGGAATTTGTCTTGCGCCAGTTCTTGCATTCTACGAAGCAGTTGTGAGGGCTTTTGTTCGCCCAGTTCGATTTCGCTGAGTAGTTTCTGTACCTTTCGAGTCTCGGATTCCTCGTAGACGGTCAAGAGCCTTTCTTTCAGGATCGTATATGGTTTTTCTTCTGGTGGTTGTAGGATTAGGTCTGCGACTTGTTGTACGCTGTCCTTTTTCAGTTTCGCCACCACTACGTTGAATTTTGTGCGCTCCCCTTGTTTTTGGTTTGCTACTATGGCTTCGAATTGGCCGAACCATAGTCGTGGTTGGTCTGTCCAGAAGTCTGGTATTTGTGTCTTGATGGTGATTTGTGATAGCTCGTCGTCCTCATTCTTGACCTGTGAACCTTGTGCCGTGCGTTGCTGTTGTTCGTGACTCATTTTGTTGCGATGAGGGCGTGGCACTCGCGGCGTACACACTATTCACTGACTAATGTCCACGTGTACTTTTGACGCGGGTCACCAATTTAGGGGCCTTCCTGCCGGGTGGATTGTCACCGGTGTATAAGTCGCGGACCCCTATTTGAGTACTGCCTCGTCGAGCTGTGGAAGGTTGCGGGGGCACAGAATTAAACACTCTGCTTGTAGGTTATACGTAGCCACGTTTATTCCCCAGAGTCCCGTTGAGACAACCTTCCGCTCGGAGCAGTGCGCAGTAACTGCCCCGCCGTTCATTCGTCCCGCTCACATACATTTATGCTTACCTAGCGTTCTGCCTTCCACGTTTACATTGTGTCCCTACATATTAATAAATCAATAATTAATTAATTTTAATAATTAATTTAATAAATACATAATTAAATTAAATTAATAATTTAATTAAATTAAATGAGCGTGAGGTTTTTTCGTTACGGAATTTCTGGATTCGGTCCCCGCGCTCAAGGCCCGCGATAGAAGCTATGCAATAGCTTAAAAAAGGTTTCCACATAGGACGTTCTCCTACAACAAAGCAGAGTAGCGCAGTGGAAGCGTGCTAGGCCCATAAACTTTTTTTTTTTTTAGCGTGGTATAATCATCAAATGAGTCCTCCCACCCCGGGCAGGGCGGGAGGGATTGTCAGACTTGTACTGACCAAAGTCCACGGTGTCCTTCAATAGCCCTTTATGTTCCGGGGTCACGGTAAGGAAATAAATCCCGCGACCCCGTCAGGCTTTGGCCCTCTGAGAGGGGGCCCCGTCATTTTTGCTGACGCTCTTTGAGGCGCGCGTGGAACACGACGCGCCGTCGACCCGGGCATGGTCCATGGTCGGACAGCGAGTTGCCCTTTACTCGCTGTCCGCGTGGGCCCATAACCTATTGAAAAGTTTGACCCAGTTTGGAAGTGAGACCTGGGAATCCTGTATATAATAGACCCACTTATATCTTCATTAAAATTTATTTTTCTTTATAACAGTAATGCACCACAAACATCTATCTATCTTCTATCTATCTATCTTCTATCTATACTATAAACTTATAATAAATCTGTAGAGAGGTCAATTCTGTACATGAAATAAATTTCCAAAATAACTATCAGGGGGTGATTAGGGATCGATACTGATGCCAAAAATGCAATTAATAAAATTATTGTCTGTCTGTCTGTCTGTCTGTCGGTCTGTCTGTCTGTCTGTCTGTCTGTCTGTCTGTCTGTCTGTCTGTATAACCGTTATAGAAACAAAAACTACTCGACGGATTTTGACGAAACTTGGTACAATTATTTTTCATACTCCTGCGCTGGTTATAGTATACTTTTCATCACGCTAAAATCAATAGGAGCAGAACAGTGAAGGGAAATGTTAGGAAAACGGGAGAAGTTACTCCATACACGCTAATCTTCGGAACTACTGGACGGATTTGATTGTTTTTTTTTTGTTGTATAGCTATTAAGCCTGGGCAACATATAGGCTATAATTTATCTTGGAAACTTGAACACCTGATGCAGGACTGCAATAGATCAGCTAAACTATAAGAGATACAAAAATAGCGCCAAAGCAAAAATTGTTCCGCGTGATGAGCATTTTCTGCTGAGAAAATAAATTTGAAGATATGGAACACGGTGTTCCATATCTTCAATGTGGAACTCCAAGAGCCCAGCTACACTATTACATATACAGTAATGACGTCTTAGCAAGAGTTGTTCAGCCTGATGAGCACTCCCTGTTGTCGTATAAAAACTGAAGATCTGGAACACCTGATGTGGAACTCCAAGAGCCCAGCTATACTATAACATATATAGGAAAGACGTCTTAGCAAGAGTTGTTCAGCCTAATGAGCACCCTCTGTTGACGTATGAAAATGAAAGATCTGGAACGTCTGGAATCGTCATGTGCGTCCCGTTGTTTTTCCGTCCCCAGGCTCTAAGAATTCGACATCAGACGTTTCAGATTTTCGATTTTGACGACCACATTGTCGCTGGCATAAGCAACAGGATCCGCGTACGAAGTCGCTGGCAGAAGCTAGTTTTAAATAAATGATAATCTCGTTAAAGGAGAATGAGCATTTAATAATAATAATATTCTACAACTATCACACAACGCCATTTAGTCCCAAGTTAAGCAGGGCTTGTGTTATGGGTACCAGACAACTGATAAACATACTTATATATATTACTAAGTACATACATATTATAGATAAACTACACCCAGACACAGAACAAATGATCATAAAAAAAAAATCTTTTCAGATTTTTGTGTCTTACAATTTTATTTATCTTGGTCTTATACTCCTAATATACTTAGTATATCTTATATTATGTATATTATATAAGTATAAGACCAAGATTAAATAAGTAGGTAGCAAAAGTTTAATCCTAACCTATATGTAGGTACCTAGGTACATATTGATTATTATTATTATATTATTACCTCGACTCATAAAGTAAAATCCAAGCTATCTCCGTTAATCACACTACTGCGTCAGAAACCCACGACGAAAAATAAGACAGTGACTAAGTGCCGGAGCACACGGCGTGTTGCGGCGCCGCACCGCAATGATTTTGCCTAACAAATATTTGTCACGTGTGTCTGCCTGCCAGTAGGGCGAAATTTTTGCGGTGCGGCGCCGCAACGCGCCGTGTGCTCCGGCACTAAGGCCAAGAAGGATCAAAAACCGCAAGAATAAATTACCTACAGATGCTACTGTTCCAATAAATGGATCAACTAAATTGATCCAATTGAACTAAATGGGTTACCAGGCCACTATGCGAAGGGCTGATAAATGGATTTAGTAGGGACATCTTGGTTCGTTAAGGACCTATGACAATGTATAGTACTAGCTTATATGCCCGCGGCGTTGCCCGCGTTAAGTTCGGTAACTAACCAAAGGGATTGTCATGCTGGGTTAAAAAGTCCTATGTGTTAATCCATGTTATAAACTATGTGCATGCCAAAAGGTATTACCAAGTTTCCCATGAAGCCTCGGTCCATAAACCCAACAAAGATGAACTACATATCATTGAAAAGGAAAACAATTATAGAATTCAATGTTATAGGTAATTAGTTTTCCGTAAGAAGTCTACCGATAAAAAAATGTTTGTATGAAGTTGACCACTCCATACTTCTAACTTTAATGTTAAAATAAAATAAACTTTAAAATGATAAATCAAATTAATGATTTTTTTTGCATTTTATTCTCCCAGTATTATTTATGTTTTATTGATTTTATATTATGTTTATCTTTAATTTAGAAATTCTGTTAGACACAACATGAATCGGGCCGATTTTCAGCTATTTAAAGATGTCTTTTTTCAATTCATTTCCAATTCCATAAATATCAATTTTTATGAAAAATACAGAAAATCCAAAAAAAAAATCCAAAAATTATTATGATAGTTCCAACTACTCGACAATAGATGGCGTTACAAGTCAATAAAAGCAACGTAAACAAATGGTTTGTTTACGTTTTTTCATACAAATTCTAAATGCGGTGATGATCACGTTTGATCTAAATATTATCGTGTCCTTGCTGTAGGTCAGTAACTGATAATACTCGGATGTATGTAACCTATTTTTAAACTGCATTTTGTATAATTGCTGGTATAATTATCCTAACAGCAAGATTATCGCGGGCATATTGACAGCGAGTAAAGGGCAACTCGTTGTCCGACCATGGACCATGCCCGGGTCGACGGCGCGTCGTGTTCCACGCGCGCCTCAAAGAGCTTCAGCAAAAATGACGGGGCCCCCTCTCAGAGGGCCCAAGCCTGCCGGGGTCGCGGGACTTATTTCCTTACCGTGACCCCGGAACATAAAGGGCTATTGAAGGACACCGTGGATTTTAGTCAGTACGAGTCTGACAGTCCCTCCCGCCCTGCCCGGGGTGGGAGGACTCTTTTGATGATATTACCATTATAAAAAAAAAAACAGCAAGATTAGGGATAATACACTCGAGAGCAATGAATCCGGGTCACTTAAAGAATGTTAAAAATCTCGGAAACTAAAAATGATAGGTTAATGCAATAAATTGTATTTAATAGACAATGTAATACTCCTTAAATGAAAGTAAAAAAAATATGGTTCACCATACATTTTATTAACACAAAATTACATAAAGAAAAACACTGCTGATCTCTCCTTAAAACAAAAATAGGAAACATGAAATTTTTGAACTTTATTACGATTTTCTTGAATTTTAATACTTCGTATTGCCTCCTCGTGCTTCCATTACTGCGTTTACGCGGTTTGGCATGCTGTACACCAAGTTCCTTATACGATTTTGGGGAATATTCTCCCATTCCTCTGTGAGAGCAATTTTGAGCTCACGAAGCGTGATTGGGGGAGGGTTTCGTTCAACGACGATATAATACTAGACTACGCATGCACGATCTAAGGAACAAAAATTATTCTGCCAACTCGCTGAGGTACTACGTAAGCGAGGGGGACGGGGTACTACGTTGTGATTGGCTAACTCAAGGTCTGTTCTGTCTCAACGTATGTTTACGGCTCACAGGATTGGTCGAAATTCGACGAATATAAGACTTTTTTGCCTAATGTGTTGGCAGACATCGGTCGCCTGTTATTAGGAGTCTAGTATTATATCGTCGTTGGTTTCGTTGTTTTACGCATCTGCCTAGCTCATCCCAAGCATGCTCGATCGGGTTGATATCCGGGCTGCACGCTGGCCACTCCATACGAGTAATGTTCATCTCTTGAAGGTAGTCATTCACAATCCTACCTGTATGAGGTCGGGCATTGTCATGCATAAATATAGCATCCTCACCTAAATTGACCATAAATGGACCAACGTGATCATTGAGGATTTCTTCCACATATCTTACGCTAGTTAAAGAGCCGTTTTCTATGATCACCAGCTCTGTGCGACTTTCAGAAGAAATTCCGGCCCACACAAGTACAGACCCACCACCGTAGGCTACTTTTTCTTCGATGCATGCTTGCTTGAATCTTTCCCCTGGTCTTCGATACACTCTGTGTCTTCCATCGTGCTTGTAGAGCATAAATTTTGATTCGTCGGAGAACATAACTTTTGACCAATCTTCAATACTCCAATTTACGTGGCTCTGGGCATATCTTAGTCTTGAAATACGATGCCCACGCTCCAGTTTAGGGCCGTTTGCAGGTCTAAGGGGTTTTAAGTTAGATTCAGCAAGCCGACGTCTTACTGTCCATGCACTTGGGTTACTTCCTCCGAGGCGTCGAAACTGATTGGTGAGTTCAGTTCCTGTGAGAAAGCGATTTCGAAGCATGGTGTTCACCAAGTATCGGTCTTCTCGTGCTGTGGTACACCTGGTTCTGCCCGTTCCTGGTCCGCGTAGGTTAGAACCAGTTTCTTCGTAACGTCGGAGAACTCTTTGTACTGTTGACAGCGACACACCGACAGTCCTGGCTGTATCGCGCTGACTCCGGCCGGTTTCCAGCATTGTAAGTATTCTGGTGCATTCTTCAGGCGTAAGCGACATAATTTCAGCTTGAATAATGAATATAGAGCACTATCAACATGGTTTATGTACCCACATAAATGACAGATTACAAACAAAAGCAAAACCAAATGCTGTAATTTCGTAGTTCCATCTTCGAAAGTGGCCCTTTTTCAAATTTGTTTTTTTTTTATGATATAACTTTACAATAACTAAGAAGTTTTAATACCTTCATTTAAGGAGTATTATACGTACATTGTCTATTAAATACAATTTATTGCATTAACCTAGCATTTTTAGTTTCCGAGATTTTTAGGATTCTTTAAGTGACCCGGATTCATTGCTCTCGAGTGTATTTTAATTGTTTACTTGTCGACGACACGGTAAGCGCAGTGGCTGACCGATTGGATTGCTGCGCTGCGAGTCGCGGGTTCAATTCCCGGCACGGAGCAAATATTTGTATGATCTACATAGGTAATTTTGTTCCGGGTCTGGGCGTTGTATGTGAGTTTCTATGTTTGTAAACGCACCCACGATACAGGAGAAATTCCTAGTGTGCAACGTTAATTTTAAATTGAAACCTCAAGCGGCGTAAATATAGTAACTTGAGTAGTAACTATATTTTTGAGCCGTTTGGGGTTGAAACTATAGGGCCATGGGGTCCGAGTGCTCACAGCCTCTTCAAAGAAATTTCGAAAAGACTTGTTGACGCTTCACGTGACCCAAGAGCTGGCTTTTACCTTGGTCAGAGGCTAAGCATAGCCATTCAAAGAGGCAACGCCGCCAGTCTCTTGGGCACATTACCAGCTGACAGCGTTGAGGATGAATTTTTCGATGCTCTGTAATAGTGTAATTTACGTATTGGTTTTATGTACAGTTTTTTTTTTGTTTGTTAAATATTTAGGTTTAATTAATTAAATAAAAAGAAATCTTTTCGAATTTTAAAAGAAAAGAAAGTTATGTTACCCAAGCTATTATTGCGGGACTGTCTCATTAGGTAACTGTGACCCTGAAACGTAAAGGGCTATTGAAGGAACACCCTGGATTTTAGTCAGTACAAGTCTGAGAGTCCCTCCCGAAACGCCCTGAGTAGGACTCATTTGATGATTTCACAAGGTTAAAAAAAAACCAAGCTGTTAACTGGTCGTAAGCGCGATTACCGAGTAAGAGGTTCTGAGTTCGATTCCCAAGCCAAAATGTTATCGGATTTTTCTGTCGGGATTTTCTTTGAAGCTTTCTTTTCTTACAAAGTCTAGATTTATGCTCAGTTGACTGATTTTTTTTTTTTTCGTTTTGATAGCAGTGGTGGACTGGTGGCCTAGTGGTATCGGTCCCGACTTACGAGTTGTAGGTCGTGGGTTCGAACCCCATCAGGCGCATTACTTTGTGTAATTTATTTCATCACCACTGCTCTCAAAGCGGTGCAGGAAAACATCGTGAGGAAACCGGCATGTCTACCAAAAATTCGAAGACATGTGACATCCACCAACCCGCACTGGGCCTGCGTGGTGGATTATGGCCCACTCCCTGTAGTAAGTAAATTAGGTTAAAAATTCGTAATATAATACATATATTTTTAAAATAATAAAAAATTTAACGCAATTCAAATTACCATTCCGCTAAACTGCTACCGCCTTATTAATAAAACTAGAAGAGTTAATCCTTAAAAATGTATGGTTAGTCCGAAGATTATCCTGGAACGTTGTAACTTTAGTCCACGTTTATTAAGCTTAAGTTTTTAGACCTCAGGTTTACGTCGCCGTCCACTGTCTCAGATGATCTACGACCAAAACAAATGTCCAGAAAAACCACAAATATTTTTTTGGCATAAACATTTTTTTTCCTAGCCCCGTTTTCATCGCCACTAACATAAATCACAGAGAAACCATAACGTTTACTTATCTCTTTTTTTTTCCGATGTAAAAAAATCTATGGTCACATGCCATGGTCTCGTGTTTCAAACATCTGGGTTGTGTTCTATGCCGTTTATGGGATATGGTGCTGTTTTTTGTTTTGTGGCATTTTCATGGTTTTAATTCGGTGAGCATGAATCTAACTAAAATGCTCAGACATGCCTGCCGACAACGACGATATATTACTAGACTCCGCATGCACGATCTAAGGAACAAAAACTATTCTGTCAACTCGCTGAGGTACTACGTAAGCGAGGGGGATGGGGTACTGCGTTGTGATTGGCTAACTCAAGGTCTGTTCTGTCTCAATGTATGTTTACGGCTCACAGGAGTGGTCGAAATGAGACGGATATAAGACTTTATTGCCTAATGTGTTGACAGACATCGGTCGCCTGTTATTAGGAGTCTAGTAATATATCGTCGTTGCTTGCCGAAGTCGCGGAGCTGACCACTCGTGAACCCCTAACCTGTAACGTAAAGGACTATTGAAGGAATACGGTGGATTTTAGTCAGTACGAGTCTAACAGTCCATTTCGCTTCACCCAGGATGGGAAGAGTCTTTTGAAGATTTTATTCTGTACCCTTAGCACGAGTTTTCAGTATTTGAGACGTAAAGTAAACTGGAACTTTGAAAATTTCAAATTGGCAATTTTCAAGGAAAAAATCGATCCCCTCACGGAACAAATATTTGAATGAGCTGCAAGTAGTCTGTTGTTCCGGGTCTCTTTATGTATGAGAGTTTTTATGTTTTTAAACGCACCCACGATACAGGAGAAATTCCTAGTGTGGGGCAACGTTTAAAACAAAACGCTGAATTGAACCAATAAATAAGACATTTCCATAATGCCGTACGGCGTTCAAGCTTTTAATAGAAAGAGCTTTTTAAGAAAAAAGCTCTCTCTCAAATGACATGTTTCTAGCTGAAATCGATTACGGTGTGCAGTCACACAGCGTGCGTTGTCAATCAGTCACGCATCTGAACTGCTTTGCATGCATAAACATGTGGATAGCTGGATGATGGCGGCACAGAATTATGTCGCAAATTCTCCATATTTTTTGTTGTATTAGATCTACAATAGGCTATTGGAATCAAACAAAAATTTAGTCCGAAATACAGATTATAAAAAAATTTAGATCCGTATTTTTTCTTTTCTTACGTATACCAAAATAGACGAAGATACAACGCCTCTAAAAATCACTAAACTTCACCCGTTCGTTTTTTTTTAAATTTTGTTCGGGTCGCACTCTATGGATTTCTTGTGCAAAATCTCATGCCTTTAGACCCAACAGTTTAGGCTGAATGTTATGAAAAAATATGTGATTAATATTTTTACTATCATCATCACCAGCCTGTATTCGTCCACTGCTGGACATAGGCCTCTCCCAATGTACGCCACTGAGCCCTGTCTTGAGCTTTCCTAATCCAGTCCCTGCCGGCTGTCTTTCGCAGGTCGTCGCGCCATGCCACCTGGCCAACAGTCGTTCTACACTACGTTTGCCAAGTCGCGGTCTCCACTCAAGGACACGTCTACCCTGACGGTTATCTATCCTGAGAGATGTGGCCAGCCCACTGCCACCTCAGCTAACTAAATCTTAAACATTGTTTTAGGCTATCACTGTTTTTTTCACAATTTACGAATTACGATCGCGGGATGACGAGTCATCCCGCGATCATGGTGCTTGCAACAGCGTCGAAATATCGGGAACTCAAAACAATAAACAATCACGGAATATAAATCCCGTAAGTGACATTTTAAATTGTAACTAAATCTTTTGACTTTCAAACTACAAAAAAGCCAAATCTATACCAAAAACACTGATTTTCAAACCACACCTTTAAAAAAATTTACGTAATCGAAGATCCGGAATTCAGCTTTCCCCAATCACTCAAATCTTAGACGATACACGGTCAAATCTTCGCAGCATCCGAATCTAACTCACAAACCACATTAGTTTAATAGACATAACCCTGTACCATTTATCATCATCAATCAGCGACCACAATCCTTCATCACGAGTCACGGCTATTGTACCATCTACCCCTAATGCTTCATTAGGGTATCCCCTAATATGGCGTTACAACGCCAACTCGGTAGGGTAGAAATTAGAATAATAAATAATGAATCAAAATTATCGAAAGACGATGTCAAAATCGACGAGAAAAGAAATTCCTGGTGTGTGGGGCAAAGCTTTTTTTATAAAAATAAAACGTTTAGCCCATATATGTATACCATACGGGCCTCCTCTCTGTGAGAGGGAGTGGGCCATTATCCACCAGTGCAGGTAAATGTCGCCGAATGTTTGGTTCTAGGACGATTTTTTCCTTCACAGTGGTTATGTAATAAATTACACAACGTAACATACCTGGCTGGGTTCGAACTTTACAACTCGTAAGTTGGAACCAATACCACTGGTCCATCACTACTCAAGCGACTTGAAATGCTCGCGCTGCTTTTTTCAAACTACTTGTATATCATGCAAATATTTGTTCCGTTTGGGAGTCAAGCCCGCTATAGGTATGCATCATAACCATCGATGGCCCAACCACAGTGCCAATCTTGCCGTCAAAAGGATGGGAACCCATTGTAATAAAGCATCGATACTCCTAAAATATCGAAATCCTTATCTCGTTCAAATCTACAAGTTCTGAACAAATCGATTGGCTACGGTATTAGGTTATTTCGGTCCTAATAGATGTGGATGCGTGTCGCCGATGTGTCTGGCCGGATTTAGGGATGGTCGTATTATTGTTGGGATTGTACGGTCTTTGTGTAATGTTGTTAGACTTTTGGTACCGTGACCGTGTTTTGGTACGGGTTTAATGAATGAATTTTTTGGTAATTAAGGAGTGTAGATGGAGCTCAAGATTAGAGATTTACAGTTTTTTATTTATTTAAAAGTTTATCAGTAAAACTTGTCTTTATATTTTGTCTAGAACTTATTTTCACATTTTCAACGTAACCATTTAATAAATAAATAAATCATTTAGATCCTCATTACATCCGCGTTTTTGGCACGAACTGCAAAAGAAAATCTTAATATGTTTTCCTTGTTTAGCTTGTGTACTAGTCATTTTTATTCTAACAGTAAACAATCTGATATTCCTTCAAATATAATTGTATTATATATTATTCTTACCTCAAAAGGGGCAAGGACTCAAGGTGTCCATATAATATAGCACAAAATAACATAGTTTGGTCGCCGGATTGTCAACAGTAAACAAGTAACCGTGACCCTGAAACGTAAAGGGCTATTGAAGAAACATCGTCGATTTTAGTCAGTAGGTAGGTACCTATGTCTGACAGACCCTCCTGTCTCACCCTTGGATGGACGACTCAATTGATAATGTTAAGAAAAGGGTAACCTATTTTGGATTACAGACTCACATTAAGTTCTATAATCAACATTTATTTCAATGTAATTTTAGGTGCAGCTGTTACTTTGTTGAATTTAAACTGGATTAAAACTAGCGGCATCTTTAGTCCCACAGACAAAAATCAAAATCAAAGCATTTATTTCAGGTACTTTTGAATTGTCAAAAAAGTAGACAAAATATGAGGATAGGATAGGAAGCAGAGAAACACAAACACGCCGCCCTTTATTAAAATTCGCTGTTCCCTATCAAATACTTGGGTGTAATTTTAGATAATACTCTAAACTTTAAAGCCCACGTGGAAGCACTGACGGGTAGGGTGCGAAAATTGATATTTATTTTTAAAACTCTTAGACATGTAGCCAACCAATTTATTATCCGCAATGTTTACTACGCACTTTGTCAGTCAATATTATCTTACTGCATTTCTTGCTGGGGTGGGGCTTCTAAAACCACGCTACTTCCTTTGGAGATTGCACACAGGGCAATATTAAAGATAGCAACATTTCGACCAATATTATTTTCCACCTCTCAGTTATATAAAAGTTGCAACGTTCTTAACGTACGACAGTTGTTTATTTATCATGCAATCTTGTTACAACATCGCTCTACTCCTTTTGTTAAACTTAAAAAACGTCGTAAAGACCTAATTTGTTCCCTTCCACAGACCCGTTACTCTTTTACGAAAAAATTTTTCTTCTATCTTGGCCCTTTTTTGTATAACAAAATTAATGCAAACATCACAATTTATTGTTTATCTGTTCAGGAATGTAAATCAGCAGTCCGCTCCTACCTACAAGATAAAACGTATGAGGAAACCGAATCCTTGTTTACTACACTATCATAAGTATGTCTACTCGCAACACATACATTCTGAAAACAGGCACACACACACACACACACACACACACACACACACCCCCTTTCACACATACCACACAGTCATATAAATGACTAATTACATAGACTTTCAAGCATTTTTGTTAATTTTTATCTTTTTTTTATTTTATATTCTTATTTTGTCTTTCTATAATTATTTAAAATATTGTATTGTACAAAAACACTAAGCAACTGATTTTCCACTCTTAGAGGGATACGGCACTGATTCTCTTTACTACAGGCTATTTTGTAGCCTATCTAAGAGGACAGTACCCCCACCATTTTTGTAGCATACAAGTGTTCATAATATGTAAAGTAAAAAAAAAAAAATGTAAAAAGTATCAAAGAACAATTCCACAATTGTTTCAACGAGCGCCGGCCATTTTGAAAAGTAGGATGTGCAATAAAAATAAAGTTTTATGCCTTTTACATTGGTAATGTGCACCCCACAAGAATGCAATGTTTGTAGAACAATTGTTATCTCTGGATAAATTGATAACGGACCCCTATTATTGTGGAATTATATTTTATTGAATTAAAATATGTGTTTTTTGAATAACGCTCTAAATTGGAATGAGGTTATTTCTTTTGAGTATTTAGAAACGTGGATAAACTTTTTCTACTTTGACTAAGTTAGGTACTCTATCAAATGGTCTCTTTTTCATTAATTGAATCATTGGATAGGTACTTTCCCTTTCTTTTGGAAACTCTTCTCTTTCTTTGGGTCGGTGTACGGTGCTGAAATTCGCGAAAACTGAACCAGTTACGGTATAATACAACTCCTTAATTTGCTTTTTTTAAATATAAACATCACGCCTGTAATCCCCTAAGGGTTAGGCAGAGGTGTTCCTAATAGTAGGTATACTCACATAACACTTTGCACGACCCGGGAACCGAATACTCCTCACTATCAGGAGTCGCGATTGTGATCACCAACGAGATGTTTAGTTGGTTGTTACTGTTTTACATATTATTAAAAACAGTCAATTTCCGTCCGTTGCAATACAAACTATCATTGACAGGTGACTTATGAATCCTTACAAGAAGCATCGTCGCACCATTTGCGAGGTATCCGGTTCGATTCCTGGCGGAAGTATAAAGTGTCGGTCGTTGCTTCATAAAAACGTATCTTCACGCTTGCGTTCGTTTATAGGGGAAACAGTGTTGTCTACCGGTATTTGTCCGTTACGAAAGTGATGTTACATTTTTGAGCTGTTACTGAGATGTGTGAAACATAATAACATAATTTAAAAAACAATTTCATGAAGAAGTAATCATTATTTAGATACTGAGTGTTTTGCATGAGTTTCTATTATGACGGCACGGTTAGCGCAGTGAGTGAGCGACTGGACTGCTGCGATTTGTATGATCTTCAAGTATTTGCTTCGGGTCTGGGCCTCAAGTCTGCTAATTTTATTTAACTCACATGCTATTGATATTCAATTGAGACTCAATCACGACTCCATCACGATTAGAACAAATTTGGTATTCTGCAAAAACTTGTATAAGCTCAATAGAGTCGTAATGGAATCGTAGTGTAATTGTAATTGACTCTCAGTTGAACAGTTATAAGTATTGCCATTAGAGAGTAGAATACCGATAAAGTCCACAATCGATTTACATTATTGTAACACGATTGAAGAGCAGACTAGCAAATATTCTGATAGCAGTTCAATGGAATGTCACTGGAAAACCATTGGTCTTAAATTAGTAGCAGATTACCAAATGTAGTTAAAACTGCTACTGAGATCCAATTGATATCCAATTGAGTCATTACTAAATTAGCAGAATTGGGGCCCAGGGGCGTTTGTGTATGTGAGTTTCTATGTTTGTAAACGCACCCACGACACAGGAAAAAAATCAATTGTGAGGCAACGTTTGAAAAAAAAAAAACAGAACAGTAAAAACTAGATATAATAATAACTCTGTCCTGCAGTGTGTAAGTGTAATTAATTAAACAAGGCCTTTTTTGTTTAATTGAATATTATTCTTAAACCCCTTCTACACGGTCAGACCTGACCGCCTGACAGAGCTGACCTTGGTCCGGTGTGCGACCAAATATGGGCGGAGTCAGTCGGGAGCGCAGCCGTCCCGACAGGCTGCGTCCGCGGTGGGACCCGACCGTCAGCCGACAGCGTTCCAGACGGTGGGGTACTGTTGACACGACCAAGTTCACCTCTGTCAGGCGGTCAGGTCTGACCGTGTAGAAGGGGTTTTAACATGCAATTCAGAAATATAATATTTAATGGCTTCTTAGTCCTTCTAAATAGGTCGTCTTAAAGGCCCCTTTAACAGAATCATAATAATAAAAATATGAACTTCGATAAAACAGAATAGACCGTTTTTCGACTTTTATCGAAAATCATAATTAAAATTAGTTGTATTTTTGTAGTTATCTGTTTATTATTTTCATTTTGTATTGCGTGCATTTAAACCGTGTACAAATAAACGTTATTCTTTCTTTTCTGTAGGTATATTTTGTGGCCCGTTTAGTTTTTCAGTTACTTAGTTTTTATTGCCGGAACTATGAAAGTAAAGGAACAGAGAGTGCACGTCTGTGCCTGCGCACACACTTGTGAGTTGTGCACTATAATTATGTCCCGCGCAGTTGGCTAATCTCCGTTGAGATTGACCGCCGTGGCCGAAATCAGTCAGGGGGTCTATTTATTACTAAGTTTTAATTTCATCCCAGAAGCACAAAGCACAGACAAACGGTGTTCCTTGCCAGGTAACCATCCTAACCCTGTTCACCAGACCAAGACAGTCGGATGTCCAACTCATTCAAATGCATGAGATTCCATTTTGATGCTAATACTCGTATGAATAGTTTTTACTTTCATTTCCGACCTAGGAAGTATGTAGTTAAAGTGTTAAAATACTTTTATAACCCTTTTTATTTGCAGGTTTATTCATTTTGACAAGTCATTCTCACTTTTCTTTTGTGAGACAAGGAAAGATGCTAACAGGGGTATTGTTTGTTCTTTCTCCTATACATATTTTCAAAGATTCACTGACAAGTTTTGCTGGCTACTAAATAGATAAAGTTTGTAAGAAGCAACCTCTGGAATGAGCAAACTGCTCTTCATCAGTAGAAAGCTGCTTTATTCGTTATTATGTGCCATAGGTTATTATTATTAAGGTTTATTGTTATAGGTTATTTTATTTCAAAATAACACATTTGCGTGAAACCTGGAGAAATCGATATATAAAATCGACATAATGTCTCATAATATGTCAGAAATGAAACGGTTAGAAAATCCAGAGAATCTGTTCGGTTTCTTTTTAAATAACTTCTCAAAAATCACAGCTAACATTTTCTAACTTTTACAGATTCCCTATTTTTTTCTAGTCCAGTCAGAATATAAAGTCGACCGTCCACAGCGCATTAGCTACGCGGGATAACATGTCTGATTAAAGCTAACAACCCCTGAAATGCCATAAAAGACATTACATAGCACGGAGAGGTTTGCCAAGTTAACAGTGCATTTCTTTTGTGTGACTGCCCAATTGTGGACCACTACGCAGATATGCGTCTCAGGCTGTTAATGAATCTGAAATACTAGATATGCTTTCAGAAGAAATTGCACATAAAACCTAGAGTACCGTGGAATGGGGTTAGTTTGATTCACGGGGTAACATTGATAAAAACTTTATATTTTTTTAAAACAGGAATTGTTTAATTTCTGAACGCAACCGAAAAATTTCGTCTTTTGCATTATCGGCACTGAATGTCACTCTTTGACATTGCCCAAGCGCTGCACGTACAAACAGATCACTACCGGAGATTTTCATAAAAAACTGTGAGTATTGTGTTTATAGTATTTTAGGGGTTAAAATAACTTCCAGGGTACCAGATTGGATATGCAAGTTGCTAGAAAAAATGATAGTTTATGTTGTTATGTGTTTAATTAGCTTGAGAAAGAAGTTGTTTTTGTATTTTAACCTCCAAAATTTCATTCAGTGGTGGTTTATTTTCTATACGGGGTGTCATTGATCACAGGCATGGGGTTACTTTGGTCATTGATCAATCTCACCCCATGATATTTTTAACATATATTATCAATATATTTGCAATGATGGCTGCTTTATATGTTTTTTTTTTACTTTCAGAGCTATGCCAAGAACATATATGAAGCGTTTAGGCGCTTGCGCCTATCGGAATTCTAATGAAGACGTGTTAGAACGAGCAGTAGCTAGTAGTGATTTTTTTCTATTTTTACTTAACATTTAAGATTTTGACTGATTAATGTTCCTAATTATGTTTTTACAATTAATATATCTCAATGAAACGTTAAAATAAAGGTGATTTTTCAAAAAGTTTTTTTTGCCTTGATCAATGTCACCCCGAAACTTTAAAAAAATTAATATCTTTTTTTGCACTTAGCCGATTTTTTTTGTTCTTTCGAAATAATAACGTTTAAAGGGGTTACTATCATTTGCCGTGAAAATATTAGGGGGTATCAAAGTAACCCCACTTACGGTTTAACATTGACCACTCACATTTATATTTTTCATCGACATATTATTTATTTAAAATAGAATCTAATTCATTGTATCGATTGTATAGTAAAAACCGATATTCCAATTTTTTTTTCGTCTTTGGTACCTTTGTATTTTAGAAAATACAGCCCTTTGAATTTTTAAATTGATCAATGACACCCCATTCCACGGTACTGAGGGCTTACTTCGTTAGCACAAATTCGCTAAATGAACAAAACGTCAATTTTTAAGATGAATATTCGCGTATTTTTTAATATTTTATATTGTTTGGAATAAATATCTGTTATAATAATACAATTGTGTTTTTAGTTGTTTGTGCTTTCTCTCAAAATATGTACCAAAGTACTGAGAAATTTTATTGTATTTCCTATTGAAATATCGACGAATTTACATTACATTTATTTCGCGTACTGTTCATGCCTTTTTGTTACAAGGTAGAATTAGATGTTTTTGCTTCGTGTTATTTCCATAATGAAGTATATTTACGATCCAAAGCAAAGCTATACATGTGTAGCTTAGCAGTGGACTAGGTACTATGGAGCAGTTACCTTAACAATCCTTTTTTGCAACCCTTTTCCTTCGCAAAGGTAACTTTCCCATCGAATCTAGACATACGTCATGTTTTTATGTCTCTTGTATGATTGTTGTACCTAATGCGCTTTCTGCAGTGCGGTCCATGGCCCTCTACGGGGCCCCCGTGTGGGCCCTGAGCATTCGGACGCGGCCGGCAAAGCTGGTCGCATGCCAGAGGGTCATGGCAATCCGAATGATCCGAGGATACCGCACGATCGCCGGCGAATCGGCCAACCTTCTTGCCGGATCACTGCCCTGGGATCTGGAGGCGACTGCCCTCCTGCGCGTCTATGAGTGGCGCGTGGAGGCGCAGCGTCGGGGTGTATCCCCGCTGCCTCGAGAAGTCGAGGCGCGGCGGGAAGAGCTCCGGCGCGATCTCAGGGCAGTTTGGAGAGCAGTTTGGAGAGAACGACTATCGCAACCGAGGTACGGGCTAGCCGCAATCGCGGCTGTAAGACCCCTCTTTGAGGAGTGGCTGGATAGGTCCCGCGGCGTCCTCACCTACCGCATGACACAGGTCCTCACCGGACATGGCAGCTTCGGGAGGTACCTGTGCATGATAAAAAAGGAGGAAACGCCCGGGTGTCACCACTGCGAGGATCGCCCGGAGGACACGGTGGAGCATACGGTGCAGGACTGCCCAGCTTGGGCGGAGCACCGCCGTGTCCTCGCTGCGGCGATAGGCGGAGACCTCTCGCGCCCGGCATTGGTTGCGGCCATGCTGCGGGGCGAGACGGAGTGGGAGGCGGTCGCCTCCTTCTGCGAAGCAGTCATGCTCGCGAAGGAGGAGGCGGGCCGCTTGAGGGAGAGGATACCGTCCTCCCTCCGCCCGAGACGCAGTGGTAGACGCCCACGGCGACGGATGTCGCGGGACGATCTCCGGCCACCGTAGGCGCGGGCATGCGGGCGGCGAGTAAAGGGCAACTCGCTGCTCGACCAAGGACCATGCCCGGGTCGACGGCGCGTTGTGTCCCACGCGCGCCTCAAGGAGCGTCAGCATAGTGACGGGGCCCCCCTATAGAGGGCCACAGTCCTGCCGGGGTTGCGGGACATACGTATACCGCGACTCCGGCACACAAAGGGCTACCGAAGGACACCGTGGATTTTAGTCAGTACAAGTCTGACAGTCCCTCCCGCCCTGCCCGGGGTGGGAGGACTCATTTGATGATTTTGCCACGTAAAAAAAAAAAAAAAAAAAAAAAAAAAAATGCGCTTTCTTTTTTTCTTGATGTATTGTTTTAGTTGTTAATGAGGTAAATGTCTACAGCTTGTAGATCTTTGATAATGATTGCAAACGTCATGACGAAGAATGCCCTTCCTTTTATAAAATTGTTAGCACGACGCGACAACTTATATAAATGCAATATTTTGGATGGATGGTAGATGTTTGTTGCTTCATCACGACAGATAGGTTGCGAGCGGAGCCGCTAGCTACTGCTGGTATTGTAATTATATCTCTTCCAACTTTTCGCCTAGAGGAATTTGAGCCATGACGGCCAATGGGAGGAGTACTTCTATCCTTATTCTTTCAAATAATTATCAGTGTGCATTTTTATTTTAGTCTTCGAAATAGCTGTCATCCTCCTTATCCGAGATTTTTAACCACGGATATAACTAAGTTCCTGAGTGTTTTCAGTCAAGTATTGATGAAATATAAAACATTTTTGCGTTGTCTATGAAGCGGTTAGTCTTTAACTGACTGCGGATGTTGCAGGTTTTTCTATACGAAGATGATCAATTATAACAGTTTCATAATCATCTTTGTTCATAGCAAGAACTCTTAATGCATTCAGAGTCCCAACATTCCTCTGAAGAACATAAGAAACCAGACACAATAGGCATTTTGACAGTATCTATACATATAATAAATTTGTAGAAAAGTGGTGTCTGTACAATGGAAATATACAAAAAAAAAGTAGCAGGGGTTGTTATTTTATCGATGCCGAACCCGAAACTGTAATTATTTTTTTTTGTCTGTTTGTCGGTTTGTCTGTTTGTCTGTTTGTCGGTTTGTCTGTTTGTCTGTTTGTCTGTTTGTCTGTGTGTTTGTGCACGCTAATCTTCGGAACTACTGGACGGATTTGAATGATTTTTTTTTGTTGTATAGGTATTAAGTTCAATTAACATATAGGCTATAATTTATCTTGGAAACTTGAACACCTGATGCAGAACTGCAACAGACCTGCTAAACTATAAGAGATACAAAAATGATGCCATACCAAAAATTGTTCCACGTGATGAGCATTTTCTGTTGAGAGAATAAAATTGAAGATCCTGGACACCTGATGTAGAACTTCAAGAGCCCAGCTACACTATAACATATAGGTACAGGAACGACGTCTTAGCAAGAGTTGTTCAGCCTGATGAGCACCTTCTGTTGATGTATAAAAATTGAAGATCTGGAACACCTGATGTGGAACTTCAAGAGCCCAGCTATACTATAACATATACAGGAATGACGTCTTAGCAAGTTAGAGTTGTTCAACCTGATGAGCACCTTCTATTGATGTATAAAAATTGAAGATCTGGAACACCTGATGTGGAACTCCAAGAGCCCAGCTACCCAGCTACACTATAACATATTAAGGGAATGACGTCTTAGCAAGAGTTATTCAGCCTGATGAGTACTCTCTGTCATCGTATAAAAAGTGAAGATCTGGAACACCTGATGCGGAACTCTAAGAGCCCAGCTACACTATAATATATACAAGAATGACGTCTTAGCAAGAGTTGTTTAGTCTGATGGCCATTTCCTGTTGTCTTACAAAAATGAAAGATCTGGAACGTCTGGAATCGTCTCGCGCATCCCGTTGTTTTCCCGTCCCCAGGCTCCTAGAATTCGACATCAGACGTTCGTCGTTATCTTCGATTTTGACGACCCCGACTGCTGGCATAAGCAACAGGATCCGCGTACGAAGTCGCGGGCAGAAGCTAGTCAATAAATAAATTGCAAATCTTTTTGGTGGACGGACCATCAAAACTCTAAAATCTGACGACTTACGTGTTTTGAAAAATAATGGATAAGTACGTATTTTCTCTTTTGTTAATCAATTTATATTTACAAAGATATAACGCATCTAAATTCGAGTGTAGGGGGGCTCATGACATCAAAAACACGTATAAACAGAACCTGCCAATACGTCACAAGACGTATTGGCAGTTTAAAAAGCGTCTTATCTTCGTCAATTTTGGTCATATATCTTTTGATAATCTGACGGACTTATAATTTTTTTCAGTAAAATACTATATTGCCCACACATTCCACTGCTAAGTTGACCTCTTTTTCTGCTACAGCGTAAAGATAAAAAAAGGAAAATTCACGCTACCTTGTAAACAGGATGCTAGGGTGCATACGTAATGCGTGTGTCGCGATACATCACGCATGACGTATGACCTACGCAGGAAGATGTCCTGATTTTATTATGCACTTTTTATGGCCATACGAAATGTTTCACAAAATATTACCTACGCTATGGTTATGATAACATCTTTCTGGTTGTTTTCGTTTGTTAGCAGATTTTTTATGTTAATAAGGACGGGAATTGAGTTACGCATGAATTTTATGGTGATTTGTTCGTACGCCCCTCGTTTGGCCTAGAAATTGTCTTAAATGGACGGTTGTAAGGAATTTTTTTACAGAAAACGTTGCCCCACAATAGGAATTTCTTCTCTGTCGTGGGTAAGTATACAAACATAGAAACTCACATACACGGACACCCAGACCTAGAGATGGGTAACTAGCCGAAATTTCAATAGCTTAGCTAACCGGCTATTTGTGGTGTAATAGCCAGCTAGCTAGCCAGCTATTTGGCTACGTGGCTATTGAACAATAGCGTTCAGTAACTAGCGGCGCGGCGACGCGGCGCGGCGCCCCGCCGCCCGCCGCCGGTGGGTGTAGCTAGGTAGGACTTAAATTACGCAAAATAAACTGCCCGATTTAAATTCGAACCTCGTCGCGATCCAACAAAGTCTATATGAGTCTATATGGTGAAAGATTTCGTTAATCATTTTTATTTTATTTTAAAATCATGACAAGAAATGATTTCCTCTTGGAGGTCACAATAACCAAAATACTAACTATCAAATGTTTATTTATTTTAAACCTGTCGGTAACTAACCACCTTTCTAATCATCGCATTTCATAAGTTCGTTTATTAAACGAACGAAATTACTTAGCATAATGCTCTCTCTTTGTCTAATCTATTTTCTGAATATTGTGAGAAAAAGATGGGCGATACGAATGAAGATCGCACACGCGTAGCGCAGTGAGCGCGCACACAGCTATCGGCTATTTTGGCTACTCTCGCCACCCGGCTACCGAATACCGGGACGGCTACAAACCGTAGCAGTTAGCTATACTCGGTGGCGGCTACGCGGCTACGAGCGGCTGCGCAGCTACGAGCGGCTACGCGGCTGCCAACGACTACTCGGCTACAAGCTATGTCAGATAACTAGCCAACCAGTAGTCGATAGCTAGCTATCGTGTTGACGTATATCATAGCCGTGGCTATTTTGCTCATAGCCGGTATTTGGCTAGTTATGGCTATAGCTACCCATCGCTACCCAGACCCGGAACAATTACTTGGTCATACAAAAATTTGTTCCGTGCGGAAACCGAACTCGGGACACGCTGCGCAGCAGTCCAATCACTCAGCCACTGCGCTAACCGTGTACCGTTACTATGTAATATAATCCTCTTGACCGTCAGACCGTCTCGACTAAAGTGAAATGAATGTGTCCGCAAATAAAAAGGCTTAACACGATTCATCATCATCATTGCAGCCTATTGCAATCCACTGGCCATAGGCCTCCCCTCCCGCCACAGCGTGTGATCTCTCACCTTTTTCATAGCACGAGTGTATCACGTAAAATTTAGGTTCTAGGACATGCCTGATTCAAAGGCGCTGCTGGCTTTCCTCGAGGAGCTGGGGTGGATCGAATAATTTATTTCCCACCCGCACGTGAAATACGCGCATGATGTGGAGTTGCGGATACCAGCCCGTTATACAATACAATACAGTATATGCCGGTTTCTTTCGATGATTTCCTTTACCATTTTGATAGCAGTGATGAACTCATGATGAAAAAAAAAATGAATAACACAAAGTCACTGGGCTCGAATCCCCGATCTACAAACCTGCAATTGGCCCCGTTACCACTGGACCACCAGTGCACTCTCCTAAAAGAAATCGGGAATACTCGCATCATTAGGTATAAGTTTTTTTCGTACCACTTGCTCAAAAAAGTGACATTCTATGCCACAAAAAGCGTACATAACAATAGTCATTTATAATCTGTTAAAAACAGGGAAAGAAAGTTGTACTGAATTTCATTCATCCTCTAGGGGGAGAATGTGATTTAAATTTGGAATACTTACCGATACTGAATAACTGAACTACACCAGTCTGTCTTAACAACATTGAGTTTGTATATAAAGCATTATACAACTTTTTGGAAAAGGAATACGCATTTATTATGCAGTTAGGTATGATTATTCAATAAAATTACGAAAACCGAAGAGGCCGTATGAGATTGATGCCTTTGCTTTTCCGAAAAAAAAATATTAGTCTAGGAATTTGCCGCATTTTTGTTTTCTTCAAATACATAAATGTTAAGTTTATTTTAATTTATTTTTATAAATAAGTTAATGTTAAATGTTAATGTTTAATAAATGCTTAACTCATATTATTATTGTGTTAATTTTTTCGCAAATGGTACGAAAAGTAGAGTATATTCCTCGGTGATAAAGCTGTCTTAGTCTTGGGTGAACTTAAATCCCACGCTACACTCAGGACACGTCTTAAATCCCTCGCTTCGCTCGTGATTTAAGTTTTTAACACCCTCGCTACGCTCGGGAGTTAACCTCGAGTCCTTCGTTAAGCTCGCGATTTAAATCGTCACCCGCGACAGAAGACACTGCTTTATCCCCTTGGTTAATAATCTACTATTTAGCTCATATTTTACGTATAGCAAATAATCCTTTCCACTAGTCTCAATCTCTGCATCATCATCTGCCTAGCCTTTTCCCAACAATATTGGGGTCGGCTTTCAGTCGAACCAGACACAGCTGAATATCAGTATTTTACATGGAGCGACTGCCTATCGGACCTCCACAACCCAGTAGCTGGGTAATACGATACACAATGGTAAGACTGGTTGTCAGATTTCCGAGCTTCTGACTATGATTAACGACTGTGAAAGATCTACAAATGACAGCCGAGACCAACGGCTTTACGTGCTTTCCGAGGCACGGAGGAAACTCGCTATGACAGATGGTAAAAAATTCACAGACCAACCTCGGCACGAGCGGCTTAACCCGGAAAATTGGCCTGTGCGGCTGTTATTATTTAGCCACGAGCTCTCAATCTCTGCAAAAGATACAAATATACATAATTATATTTCTTACCTGCATCTCTGACTGCTGACCGTACACAGTACCGTTAGCAACAGGTGTAACAAAATCAGTTCCTTGTCAGCGATACGCGTTGGGTCGCAGTTACAGCGGTCCTGTCTTGGATTAGATAACCGTGGACATGCCTTATTAATTTTCATCTACTCAATAAAAAGCGGGAAATATTTTCCCATTATGTCGCTAGTGGTGATAAAAGGGAATATTTTTCCCGTATGTCGCCACTGATTTAATCAGGAATTGAGGCAGTGGCTGAACGTTTGGCTGCTGCACTGCAAGTCTCGTATTTCATTCTCAATTCTTTACCATTCTTCACCATTTATGACAACTGAGAATTAGACGTTTACCAAGCAGTTGAGCTGAATTATCTCATTTTTTTTATTTCTCTAGCTTATATGCTTTATGCAAATGAAGGAGACAAAAAATGAGATGAAAAACATAGCCTAGCCTAGAACATGCTTTAAATGAAACACAATTCATTATTTTACCAATCAAATCCACCTCTACATCAATTAGTGCAAATATACCTTTTTTGTGATATTTCAATAGCTTTTATTTTCCAGTGTTTCTTTCATCTGAGAGTACATGCCACTATTTTGTAATATAATCAGCACCCTTAGCACGAGTTTTCAGTATTTGAGACGTAAACTGGAACTTTGACAATTTCAAATTGATAATTTTCAAGGAAAAAATTAGTTGTTTCTTCGCACACCAGAGGCGCTGTTCCATTTTTTTCATACGAGAAACACTGTAAATACTGGAAAGACGCTGTAAAGTAAAACAGTGAAAACTCGTGCTAAGGGTACTGTTCAGATTAAAAGTAAATGCCAGGAATCTTATTAAAATAGCGTAGGTGGTTCGACCTTCAAGATAAATTCCTCAGATTATAGGCCAAATCACGAATACATTACCGAACAAATAAATTCTCGACAAATTAATTGAAATCGTAACTTTATGTCGTTAAACTTTATAGGATTATCATTTTAAATTGAGAATTAATAGGCCCTTATCTTGTAGTGATTTGAAAACAATTCACAACTGCAATAAATGTACCTAAGTATTATAATTATCAGAAATTCCATGCTTCACTCCAAAACCCAAATAGCTGATGTTAGCCTAACAGCTGCAAGGTTGAAGTGGAACTGGGCTGGTCATATCTGCCGTATGTCGGATGAGCATTTGGCAAAAATAACCACTCAGTGGCTTCAAATGTCGGTAAACGACGACGCGGCAGGCCCAGAAAGGGCTGGTGGGATGAGCTCATTTTTAAGGGATTGACCTACAATCGCACTAGAACGCGAGAGGTGGAAGGAAGGATGAGAGGCATTTGCCCTGCAGTGGGATGACACAGAGGCTTATAATAATAATGTTATATTTATGGATAGATTTCCAAACCATCCTAATTTACAACACACACTCATTCCATACAAACGATGCGGTAATCTGCCAGATTTTATAGCGTTCTGTGACAGTATTCCTATGCATCTTAGTACTTTAATTTCTTGAAATCTGTCTTCTCCAGACGCTGCCGGACGAGCCGCAGAATAACACCATGATTTGTGGTGACTTCAAACACAACTTTTCACAACGGGAAATTAAACTTAGATCCTTTACGTAATGAGGGTGTGGTACTTTTTACCTACCATGCTCCATCTCCTTAACCATACACCTTTTTAACCGACAAAAATAAAAGGATTGGGTTCTCAATTCGACATATTTATTTGTTTGCTTCGTAGTGTCTTTCAGTTGGGCAAAGGGGTTTGTTAGACTCTGATGAAAAAGAAAACAAACGGTGTTCTTCGGATACCTTTGGCCTGTATTATTCACTTTATGGTCTAATAAAGTTACCAGATTTCATAAAACTTATAGTAGGTAATAAATATTTAATAACAAACTAGCAATCAATTATTTCAATCACATCTACATTCCCACTCGAAGAAATCGAGGGCTCATTAGCAACTTCGCCATTCTAAATACCAAGCAATTTGTTTGATAATTTCTTGCTCACAATTCTATTCCTGTATTTTCGAATCCTTGGAAGTAACAACCAATGCGGGTGATACAATTTGATCGTAAATTATGTGCGACGTTCTCACCGATACCGATAACGTGGTATCGGTATTTGATGGAAATCCGGCAAGGTAGTTTATCGGTTTTTGTTTTCTAGTCTAAACACTAACTAAGGACTTTGATTTCGTGATACAATGAAGTTTCAAATAAGCTGTGTTAGGTTGATTCTGATATGATAAGACAAGTTATAAATTAACTGAATTTCTTAACACATTGCTTTATTTGCAACATTCAAAAATATTTCTCATTCGACTTGTCAAAATAACATTTGAGGTTCATAAAATAAAACAAGTGTATAATTATATACCAGAAATTGATTTAATTACACAAAACAATCGTCGATTACAATAATTTAATAAATACGTAGAAATTATAAATAATGCTTATCACAATGGCTATGTATGTACAAAATTTCGAAAAGTAATTTATTTATAAGTTATTTCTAAAATAAGTACACAAGTTTCTAGAAGTTTCTAGGTATTTCTAGTAGTCACTATGTGAAGCTAAGCATTCCTACGTGGACTTTGGAATATAGCTGTTTGATAAGTTTACAAGTAAAGGTGAGTACTCACGAGTGCAAAGTGCAAGGAAACGTGTAAGTAATGTAATTTGGGAAATTCCTCAATACTGTTTACATAATTTTGCTGTTAAAGTGAATTTAAATCCATGTCGACTTTATTTTTTATTGTTAATGCTTTAATTGTATTGTTTTTTAAAGGGTGTTCACCTTTAAATCATACATTACAAAACAGATTACATTCACACAAAACACAATAAAGTACCCACCGTTAAACAATTAGAATTAATTAATAATGTCAGCTTAGTTAAATGATTTTATTTTCTTTCAAAATTTTGAATTTTTTTGCTTAATAACAATACCGATACTATCCGATACCGGTATTGGTATCGGTATCGATACTTTAGTGAAAATAGACCTTACAATATTTTTTCAACATAATTTAATAATTAGAGGTATTTCGTTATTTAAACTCAGTTTCAATTATTTCATAGTTTTAACTAGCTATATACTACAGATACTCACAGTTAATATATTACAGAAAATATAATATTTCAGTTTATCATAAAACCATTTTAATGAAAGAAAAGAACTCCGCTATCTGGTTGTTAGTAAGATACATTTCATAAGTTTTAATATATAATTTCATAGAACATTTTTTCTTTTTTTTTCATTACCTTGTTTTATTTTTAATAGAGGAAATCGTAACTATGTGATTTTTTTTTAGAATAGTCTTATAAATCTAATATATAAAATTCTCGTGTCACAGTGTTAGTTACCATACTCGTCTGAAACGGCACGACTGATTTTTATGAAATTTTGTATGCATATTCAGTAGGTCTGAGAATCGGCTACTATCTATTTTTTTTTAAATTATATGCCTAAACAACGTTTGGGGGGTCAGCTAGTATACCTATACATGTTGTGATTTTCGAGAACATTTTTGGAGAATGTCTTGGTCTTGGTTATATATTTCCTCTGTACTAAATAACTTATTGGTTGTTCGAACAAATAAGTACAATGGACAAAGAATTGTGACCCACTATAAGCTTATTTTCTTGCAGACATTCACATAATTATCAACTAAAGACCACGCTACCGCATTAGGATTATTGCCTGTAATGATAGTTGTGTTTGTGATAAATAAATAAATAATTACAATTAGGTCCACATTCGCGTAAACATACTTATACGGGTTATGGGACATCTCGCCCACGAAAAAACTGGCCCACAGGCCAGATGTCCCCTTTTTAAAATTTGCATGGGTAGATTCGCCCGGACCAGTTTAGTGGAACGGGCCAGATGTCTCCTATTACAAAGTGAAGGGATATTTCGCCAAAATCGCAAATATTACCAAAATGATGATTATTTAAGAAAAAACCATAACTTATTCTTGTACCTGATGTAGTTGATGAAATATGGCAACTTCAGGTTTCCTGAAAAATGATGTACACCACAGCATACATTGCCAATTCCTGTACAAATCTTATTTAGATTTGTACAGGAATCGTGGAGTTGGAGGACTAGTGGGAGTTACTGGGGGTGACAAAATGTCACTCAGTACTGGCACCATCTACAATTTGGTTTGAAGGGCTGGAAAGTTTTGGAAAATTGGTACCTGTCGAACATTTTGGTTCTTCATCAATGTCTAAAATATTCAGCCTGTCCGTAGGACTTCTTTGGAAGGAGCAGAACAAGTAGGAATAGAGAATCCCAATAGTTCTACTATTTTGTTCTACCTGATATCGTAGAACTAGTGGGAAAAAAAATCCCATTAGTTCTACCGCAGAACTGGTCAGTAGAACAAGTGGGAACAAACGGTATTCTTCTGCTCCATATTCTGCGTGTTTGGCAATTTCTAAGCAATAAGACCTTTTTTTATTATTATTTAGATTTGTACAGGAATTGGCAATGTATGCTGTGGTGTACATCATTTTTCAGGAAACCTGAAGGTGCCATATTTCATCAACTACATCAGGTACAAGAATAAGTTATGGTTTTTTCTTAAATAATCATCATTTTGGTAATATTTGCGCTTTTGGCGAAATATCCCTTCATTTTTTAATAGGAGACATCTGGCCCGTTCCACTAAACTGGTCCGGGCGAATCTACCCATGCAAATTTTAAAAAGGGGACATCTGGCCTGTGGGCCAGTTTTTTTGTGGGCGAGATGTCCCATAACCCACTTATACATAGTTACGACCTTGATCTTTGTTATTTTGACGGGTTCAAATGATTTATTGCAAAATGGGCCATTATTCAACTATGTCGATTGTACCTATCAGCGCGATCGGTCGCTTTAGTTAGGACGCGGGGTTAGTTGAAGACCTGAGTCCCTTTTCACACAAGTATTACATTTTCATCTTTTACACATAATGTCCATTAGTTTTTGAGATCAAAGGTTGAAATAACGAAGAGTATTAATTTCAGAATTTCAGTTAAAAATTTCACTACGCTTTTTACTTTACTAGTAAACTAAAAGTTATTTATACGCTACGGCTGAGCGAATATATTTCAAAACGATATTATATAAAAAGAGATCTAGATATCAAAGTCGAGATTATATTCTATCACATCGAAAAAGTTTTTCAGGGCACAGTCTTCTGCCAAATTCAGTCGAAAAAAAAGTTTTGGTCGAAATACATTCGCACAACAACTAAATAAGTATCACTTTTTGAATAAAAGTAGGTACGCTTATATCATTTTAAAATCATCGGTGATCACATTCGTCCATTACAAAAAAAAAAAAAACTTTTTAAACACTAAAAGGAAAAAGATGTGTTTCTGACCAGTGTAAGGCGTTGTCCTAACAGAATCCGATTACGTGACGCGCAGATTTGCGAGAAACGTTCGAGTTCGTACAAACTCGCGATCGAACGTAGACACATTCGGCAAGACGGCGGTTGACTACCTTTCATCCTCATGTCCTTTAGCGATAAAGATAGATAATCAATCATCAAGTTTTTTTTCTCTTTGTATCGATGTAAAATTCATAACTATACTGTGATCTTACCGCTTGTGCTGTTTTAATGTCAAATATTTTATTTTATACATATTCAAAATCGCGCGATTGTTGCGTTCTATTAGGACACCGATTCACCCCGGAAAACACAGTCGTGAAAAAAGACTTAAAACATACGTTAAATTTTTAAATCGCCAAGAATTATAAAAACGTGGACATGATCTTTACATTTTGTGATGTTAGTAGCAGAAGAAAATTGCAATATTTACAAATAATTATGTTATATAAAATTAACAAAATAAGTTTAAATAAATCTTAAATAGCATTTAACAGGCGAGCCCATATAATACAAAAGATAAAGTATTTAAATTAGGTACTCAAAATATAATCTTAACCTTACTGGATAGCCTAGTTGTGGCACGTTATAAGCGTATTCTGGTACAAAAAAGCGAAATTTTGGGCTTCAGAATTAGATAAACGGTACTGAAAGTCAGGAGGAATCAAAAGAAATAGTATACACTCTTACAATGAAATTTCGAAAGAAAGAGCTTTTATGTAATAGCACAGTCTAATTGCGTGTAGGAGGATTGAAATTGTGAATAATTTTGAGTGGTCAAAGTTATCAAATGAACTGAAAGCATGTTTCAAACTATACGTAAATTTCTTATTTTTAATATAACCTGAAATTGTTTAAGATACAATAAAATACAATACATTTTGTATATAACAACGAGCAATAAAAAATATACATCAAGCTTTAAAATAAAGTTCCTTCTTCCAAGCTACAAGCATTTTTCGACTGTGTTAAATAAGAAAGTAAATACACACAAGGCGAAACCCAAAATATTCGCGCTTCACAATTTCGTACCTCTTAAATCAAGTTGCACATTACTGTGGCAAGATACCTACTCTATTCACTTCAATTAGAACAATTCTTTAAATCAGACTAGTTTTTTTGAAAAGCAATTAAAACTTTAAAAGTGACATTCAACTATCGAGAGGAGAGACAAAATAAATTATAATAAAAAACGGACGTTTTTTTTTCTTTTCATAGAGATTATTTTTACTTTACGTTTGATGTGACGAAACGTACACTTAGAATGAGCGTGCGCTAGCCATGTTGCTAGAAAGGGGAAGTCGCGGTGCATAGGTCTTCTAGATTAGAAGCCATATGGAGAAAAACGCCTTCAAGGAAGACCACAAATGCTCTGGAAGGACGATGTGAAAAGGATCGCGGGCTCAAATTGGTTATGAAGAGCTCAATGTCGTATAGGACGGAAGGAATTGAAGGAAGCCTACACCAAGATAATAGAAAGAGGCTAGAGATGAAGATGCCTCAAAACCGTATAGGAAACCATCGTGAGAAAACCGAAATGTCTTAGAAATAAAAATTCAAAGACATGTGAAATCTATCAACCCGCACTCAGCCCAAATGGTGAAATTGGAGTGGCAGTGGGCTTGTCATGTCATGTCTGCCTCAGAACCGACGAGAGGTGGAGAAGAAAGGCTCTCGAGTGGAGACCACTCATAGGTAAACGTTGGGTAGGACGCCCCCCGGCTGTATGGATGGACCAATGAACTGAAGAATGTAGCTGGTAATGGCTGGGTAAAAAAGCAGAGGATCGCTTTGGCGCTTTTCGGGAGAGGCCTATGTCCAGCAGTGAACTACAATAGGCTGAAATGGTGAGACTTCGATAACCAATTAGTTGGGTAGTTTTGCTATAGCGGAATAGATGGCACTACGCAGCATACTCGTATACTCATTTCATCGTCCTACGGATAATAATATTAAAAGGTCCACCCTCTATAGCAGAACTTTTTACGTCATAATTTTATTTTGCATAGCAACGGATAGCATAAACCTCTTTTCGCAGAAAATCGTTTGGCATACACTCATTTACAAAATTATTACGAAATTATGCAAAATTATAACTCTTGCAAAGGTAATTATGCTCAATACAATTCTGCCATCTTAAAAGTATCCCATTTTAAATTCGGACATAAAAACATTAGGCCAAAAAACAAATATATTAAATATTTTTTATACCTTAACAATGTTCGTTTAAAAAAGTTTCTGCCAAGTGAGTTATGCCAAATAGGTTTCGGAGCAACAAGTTTCTGCCAGATAGAGGGCACCCAATATTAAAACGTTAGTTGGTTTCTCGTTGACAAGTCTGCTTCGTTTTTCTGACCGCTACAGTTTTTGAAAGACCAAATAAGCATAACAAGTCTTTTCTGGTGTCCACTTTAGGTTTTTTAGTATAAATGTGGTGTAGTTCTGCAAAAGACGGGATACTTCATATCGTTTACTGCTTGTCCTATTATTTGCACGTCAAAGGCGATGATGGAAGCTACTGAAAGTGACGAACTCGTCACCAAATGGGCCTCGTCTCCAAGAATAAAGTTGTTGTTGAAAATCATCGAATAGCAGGATCATTAATCAGCGAAAGAATCAGCAGTTTTCAAATGGCGTAAAGTATTGTGAGTTCAGAAGCTACTCCAACAGCAACCTCTTCTTGACGTGATTCTTGCAAGTTCCAGTATCATCCCTCGGCATCTTCCTCCGTCTTGAAGGTGGTACTCGACCATCTTCTCTTGAAGGCATCGGGGTTTTCTCATTATCGTTTTCTTTCACATCTTTCACTCCCACCCAAGTATCTTTACCCTTTTTAGTCCATATCCAAACTCCTTCGAGTGGAACGTCGTTTTTCATATCAAAGTTATATTTTTCTGTCATTAGATTTCTGTCCGTTTCTATCAGTTCTTTCATCTTATTAGCAAAGTTGTCGGTATTGGCCTGGTCATCTTTTTCTTCACCGAAGTCCAATCGCCTGACCACTTTATGATTTGGCGGAATCCTGAACATTCTTCTTTGGTTCATTGAGGTAGTCTGTGAAAGAAGAAAAAAAAATGGTAAGTCAAGATTTCAGTGGATCACAGTTTTCGGGAAAAGACTGTCAAGTATCAGGCTGTATCCCAGTGGTATGTACCTAGCGAAAAAGGATTAACAGGTTTTGAGAGTATGAAATCATCAAATCAGTGGTAGGGACTCTCAGACTCTTAGCCCCTTCGTACACTAGGTGACGCAAGTCTCCGATACCTTACGATTTTGGTAGGTATCCATTGACGCGTGCTTGTGCTCGAACCTCTATGGGTTTGTATTGCGATAGCCGCTTGGATACCGAAGTCGTAAGGTATCGGAAACTTGAGTCGCCTTGTGTACGAAGGTCCTTACTGACTAAAAATCCATCCTGTTCTTGCAGTTTCCCTTTGCGTTCTAGTGTCACAGAGTCCCATTAAAATAATCCTGCGACCTTAGCAGACGTTTGGCCCTATAAAGACTGCGTAGATCCCTGCCTATCACTGCGGAAAAAACAGGCATGATATTAAGTTGTGTTAAAATAGGTAAATATCAACTTGTAGGCACAAGAAATGTCGGAATCATTCGTTTGCATTGCAGTAAAGTATTTTGAAATCGACCGCACTGGCATTGCGCGGTGCATTCTAATTTGTTTAGCATACGGACTTGTAGTTGTCTGTTGCTAACAGCAAATACTTCAAATAGTACACCGGATTTTGTAAGATTCGTCTTTACTTTGAACGAATATTTTAAAGATTATGTCATATTTGAAGATATAATTAGAGTACCAACTAAAAGTAAACAGAGATGAGATTGGATGGGAAAGATAAGCGGTTCAAGTATCTTGGACTTGTCTCGCGAGATTGTCGTTGTTAAAGGACGTGACCTTGGCGATCATTGTGCCGATAGTTCCGTCGGCCAACTACCTAGAGCCTCGACCAATAACTAAGGCTTTCGTAAGACAGTTGGATTAGGAGCCTAATTCAGAAAGCAGTTCCTTCTTGAAACGGCGGAAATCGTTAGGAGATTTCTTCTATGGAGCCCTAACCCGGTAGCTAGAACCCAGAGGGTCTAGAAAGACGAGTAGACAATTGATAAAGAACAATTTCATCGCAATTCTACTAGTGATATTGCTAAAGTTGCGCTTTTCAATCCCCTCTTCACGTTACTGGTGGACAGGGTTAGGGTTTCAGTTGAAAAAAGAAAGAACAGCAGATATTTATTTAGATATCATGACATACATACTCGTAAACATAAAACATTTTGTCAAAGACAAGATATTTTTCAAAACCACTAAGAACCACAACAAATCCATTACATTAGTCATACGACGAAAGCAGAAAGTGGCAAACTCACAGACAAACAAACAAACAAAGAGACACACAGTACATATGACATAAGGTGCTAAACGTGTGGCAGTCGGTAAACCTATGTGTGTGCTTCCTACAGCAATTCGCGAGTACAGTTAACGGTGCCACCTAATTAGCAAGTGCGCGCGAGATAGTGTGCGCGGGCGCAAGGGTTGCCCTAAACACGTGGGAGATCTTTTTATGATAGATGATAGACTTGTAAGACTGTATGTTAGAGGATGTGGTCACCCTCTGGTGCTGTACTGATAGCCTGCATCATCCCATTGCTGGGCAAAGGTATCTCCTCATGACTTCTAGTTTTCTATATCTAGGGCCAGTGCACGACAGGGCCTATAGCCAAACGGCAAGCGACATCGTTAACGCTCAGCAGCCGCTAAGACATTTAGAACTTTGTAACCCAGCGCATAAAATTGAAAATCTATGAATGATTACAGAGTGTTTTCTTTTGCTCAGAAGCTTTTAATAAATTTTCAACTATAAATGCTTGGAAAGTATATTAAAGGCTCTTGAGCGTTTCACAGTTTATCCATCGCCGTTAGGCTATAAGGCCTCCGGGTCGACGGCGCGTTGTGTTCTACGCGCGCCTCAAAGAGTGTCAGCATAATAACGAGGCCCTCCTTTAGAGGGCCAAAGCCAACCGGGGACGCGGGACTTATCGAATTTCCGTGACCCTGGATCGTAAAGGGCTATTGAAGGACACCGTGGATTTTAGTCAGTACGAGTCTGACAGTCCCTCCCGCCCTGCCCTGGGTGGGAGGACTCATTTGATTATTTTAACACGATAAAAACAAAAAGGCCTGGTCGTTAGAAAATAAGTAGCGACTCTGGCGATTTGCGATAGACTGGATTAATATACATACTTATTCCAAATAATCCATAGCATCAAAGTTTCTCTCAAAGACAGCCCTGACTGACAGTAGCCAGTTGTTTTGGCTGCGCAAGCGACTCGCTAAAGCGTCGTGTTAACGAACGTTTAATAAGTGAATAGAACCTATATTATCTTGTATTGTATTGTATTACCAGCACTGCACCAAGGAAGCGCATAGGTACATTTTATTTATTCAAAAAACATTGCCTTATGGAAAGAGTTTAATTTTGAGTATAATAAGTATTTACTATACGATCACGTTAAGGATGAAAAGGTGAATGATCCCTTCTGAGAACTGTCACTAGAAAAAACTGATTTTGAAAATAAACTGTCATGTTAATTATTTTCATGATAGTTAAAGTCTTGTTTATATTGTTTTCATAATAGGTAGATAGGTGTGTATTGTTGTTTTTTTAAGAGAGTACAATTAGTGTTTGAAAAGCAATATGGCGTTTATTCCAATTCATTTTAGGTCAGCAAAACATTTCTTCTTTAACCTAATGAAAAACTTATTTAAAAAACAATTTTGACAAAAGTCATGATGGATAGATGGCGCAGCTAACTTGTAGGTATCATAAAAATTGACAAGTAGGGATTTTGAAAATTCCCTATAATATTCTTCAACATATTTCAACAATTCTTTTAAACCCCCTCCACATCTACACAATCGATTCCCAACGACAATGGTCGACGGTCAATGTTTACAAAACAAAATATCTCACTTAACACGGTTAGTTTACAAAATAACCGGGCGATGACGGACAATAGCCGCGAATGTAAACATTTGGTCGAAAGACGGTAAGAACCGCGCTAACGGATATTATGTTCTCGGCGAATACTTCGTGGTTTCCCTTGCGAATGATTTTGAACAGTTACTGGGGCGGTTACTGTGTTGAAAGGTAACCAGTAAAAGTGGGCAGTGACTTTGGGAGCACTGCCCCCTTTGGAGGTAGGTATCGAGGAATAGATAAACAAATTCCTTTTATTGGTCTACAAAAGAATAAACTCAATTCATCTTAGTCACCATTGTGGACCAAACAAATGGAAAAAAAAAGACACAAAAAAATGTAGATGCACTTCAAGCCACTACATTTTCTATAATAGATTTTCAACTTTACCTCAAAACAGAAAGGTTCGGTTGGGATTTGACAGATTCAGGTAGGTTGATGTGCTTTGAAAAAAGTAGGTAAGAACGCTGTTTTATGTTTGAACGTTACCAAAATTAGGATTTTAAATTCAGAAAATACATTCAATCAACTGCTCGCCACAAGATGGCGTTAGAATACACTAAAACGCAATCAATTCACTCTGACAAAAGTAACTCAATAACAACTTTAAACTAACGACAGTAAAGACTAGTGCGATTTTAAAAAACCTCTTGGAACCAACTTTTTGTTACTTATTGAGGTCCCGGATATCGCCTTCGTTGTGTCAGATTTCTGTGGAGATTTAATTAAATCAGTCATTATTTTCCTGTCTTTTTACAGAAAATGTGTTATTATTTGGATAGGAAAGGCTAAGCCCCTTTATACATAAGACGACGCAAGTCCGGTACCTAACGAGTTTGGGGTCCATTAACGAGTGCCTGTGTACGAACCTCTAAGGATTTGTATTGCAATAGTCGCCTGGATACCAAAGTCATAAAGTTTCGGAGACTTGCGTAGTCTTATGTACGAAGTTCTAAGTCCATTATTTATATCTATGGAAACTATAGGCACCATTTTGAATTCCCACAGATGAATTCATAATGATTGTGACAGCGCCCTCCTAATGTCATTCAAACGCCAAAAGACCCATAGCTATTGCACTTTAACATGCACCAATGACTTTCGGAATGTCACTCTCAGATGACAAACCCACATACCGGAGGTCATCACAATCCCCCCTGTGTTTGAGACCCCGGAATGGACATTTTCCGGCGGATCCCGGGGCTGGGGGAATGCGAAAGAGGAAACACCGAAATCCTGGGTCAATGCAATGCAATGCCGGATAGCCCAGATAAGTGGATAAAAAAGGAAGCATTCATCAAATGAAATCTGTGTTCCAGTACCGTTCATGGGTGATTGGTGAACCAAACATAGCTTACAGTAGGTAGAAGATGGAAAAATGATATTTGAATGGACACAATCATATTCAATATTCATAATCATAATTATGTAAGGGCAGTGGTGGCCCAGTGGTATCGACCCCGATTTACGAGTTGTAGGTCGTGGGTTCGAACCCCGCCAGGCGCATTACTTTGTGTAATTTATTTCATCACCACTGCTCTCAAAACGGTGAAGGAAAACATCGAGAGGAAACCGGCATGTCCTATAAGAACCAAAAATTCGAAGACATGTGACATCCACCAATCCGCACTGGGCACGCGTGGTGAATTATGGCCCACTCTCTCTCCCAGAGAGGAAGCCTGTGTCCCAGCAGTGGGAACATTATAGGCTGATGATGATGAATCATATTTATTCAGTCTACCGTTAGTATATTTTCAGCGGTACCTATAGTACCGCTGAAAACTGCTGTGTCTTATGTATAACTTTTTTCTTTCTGCTGATTTGTTTGTTATTCCAAGTGCAAGTATGATGTTCAAGTCGAAGTAACAATTTATTTGTATCTACGCAAAATTCATGTAAGTACGTAAATATGTTAAAAAAATATAAAGAGTAAGTGTGGAGTACTCCATTCGAATGCAGCGTATGGGCGTTTTTCCATTAGCCGGCACGGCACCGGCAACGGCGACGGCGCCGGCGCCGTGCCGGTGCCGGGGAAGCAAAAATGTATAAAATGTACGGCTCGCTTTTGCACTTACCGGCGCCGGCGCCGGCACGGCGTTCATACATTTTCGCTTCCCAGCACCGGCACTACGCCGTCGCCGGCGCCGGTGCCGGTGCCGTGCCGGCTAATGGGAAAACGCTCAATGGGTTTCAAATCAATGCCTTTCTCATAATTTTAAGTTGCATTAACATTCAAAGTTGCCTTTTCATGGCAGAAGAAAATTATTAAAAAAACTTTTTCAAAAAAAAATGTAACCGACTTCAACACAACCACAAAAAAAGTTCAAAATAACCTACAAAAAAACTTTTCTTTCGAAAGTCGGTGACTTTATTTTTTATTTCATTGACTTTTTGTCACCGACTTTCGAAAGAAAAGTTTTTTTGTAGGTTATTTTGAACTTTTTTTGTGGTTGTGTTGAAGTCGGTTACATTTTTTTTTGAAAAAGTTTTTTATTTTATCCTTTTTAGTTTCACTATTCAACCCAAATTATTGTCAAATACATAATATTTTCTTACATGTGCACTAAAATGTTGTAATCCATAGCACCGGTAATAACAACGCCGATTATGTATGTACACAATGAGAACTACCTGTTCACGCACGCATGAACACCAGGCGACGGCGGCGGCAGCGGCGGGGAAGTGGGAGCGGCGGGCCGCGCGACCGCGGCCCGTGCGCGCAAGCCGGGACGGCGGCTCTCAACGGACAGAGCATTCGAAACCATTGTCGCGCAAACACCTCATTTTGTATTTTTATTCACATTATAATTTATCGTAAAAAGTCCGCTATTTCATTCTCCCTGGCCTGTCTATGGTCCTTCGGTCTTCGAACAAGAATCAGCGCAGAAGAAAACCTCATCATCGCCAGGAATTCAGCTGGCCGTTAACTACCAGCAGTCGGCGATCAACGTCAACAGCAGTCGGCGGTCGGCGAACTCAGCATCCAGCAGCGACAACGGACAACATTAAGGGTTTGGTAGCAGCAGTCGTGAGTTCGAACCAATTTCATTCTCGTCTGACGCCAGTCCCTTACATTCAAATTCTTTTCTCATTTTTTTCACAAATCCTGCTTACCCACATTTTTTTTTCTCTCTCTTTTTTTTCCGATCATATTTTATGCAATCTCATTCTCATATTTTCAAGTAATTTAATTACCATCTATCAATTTTGTTCCCAATACTTGCAGCTTTAATTGCTTACCTACTTCGCCTTGCTCTGAGCGCGTCTAGGGAGACAGCTGCGTAGTATTAGTGGACTACCTGCTTAATCAAATAATTTCATAATTATGGACAAAAAACTTTTATCAAACACGCCCGAAGATGATGACGCTCAGCTTAATACATTCAAAAAGAGGAGATCTGGGCATAAGGGCAAGGTCACAATCTTCAAAAATTACATTGAGTCCTTAAAATCCAAAAAGAAAATAGCTTTGACTGAGCTAGAAATTTTGCAACTTACAAACCGTTTGGAGTCATTCAAAACCCTTGAACATGATTTTGATGTCAATCAGACTTTAATAGAAGATATTGTCGGTGTTTCAGACGAGCAGATAAAGGAGCGGGAGCAATTTGAGTCCGATTACCAGAATCAACTTGCTCTTGCCATGCAGCTAATGCGGGACAGTGAATCGACTGGAATCTTCGACGGGTCTGTACAAACTCCAAATGCAGGTGGGACAAAAGCTTTTATTAAATTACCAACTATTGACCTTCCACACTTTTCGGGTGAATATCATAATTGGCTTGAGTTCAGAGACACATTCCAATCGCTTATTCATAAAAACACTCTTTTAGATAATATCCAAAAATTTCATTATTTGCGTGCGTCTTTGCAGGGTGAAGCTACCCACATTATAAAATCATTAGAAATGTCGTCGGAAAATTACAGGGTAGCCTGGGATTTAATAAACGAACGGTACAATAATACGCGTCAACTAATTTATAACCATGTTCATGCACTATTCACAATTAGTATTATTCAAAAAGAATCTTCCGCAGCGCTGAGGCAGCTGATTGACACGGTTAGCAAAAATTTACGAGCACTTGATACCTTAGGTGAAAAAACGCAGTTCTGGGACACGTTAATCATTTATCTCGTGGCAAGTAAATTAGACTCAGTGACGCTTAGATATTGGGAGGAATACAAAAACACCCTCAATGCTAAGCCCGTTCTTGAAAATTTAAAAACTTATCTTAAAGACCGCGCAGATCTATTACAAACTCTTGAAGAAAATAAACAAAATCAAGTTGAAATCAAGTCGAACAAACCAGCACAAAATCAAACAAGTACATCACGATCGCCTAGTTGTCCATTATGTAAAGGCCAACATTATTTGTTTTCATGTCAGGAATTTAAGCAGATGACAGTGGAAAAAAGAATTGAAAAGGTTTCTAAAATTAATGTGTGCTCCAACTGTTTATATCCCGGTCATGAGAAGAAAACGTGTCGTGGCAGTACATGTAAATATTGTTCTCTAAAACATAATACATTGCTGCACATAGAAAAGCCCAAGTCGTCTTCAATCACATGCACTAGCATACAACAGACATCAGTGCTGTTATCGACGACACTGGTGGATGTGCGAGGCAGCGACGGTAAATTTCATACAGCGAGATGTTTATTAGATAATGGTAGTACCTCAAGTTACGTAACTAATAATCTATGTACTCGGCTTAATCTTCCATTGGAATCAATTAACGGATCAGTTTCAGGTATAAATGGTCAAAAAACAAACATTCTTCATCGAACAAACATTCAAATAAAATCATTACATAATTCATTCACGATCAACTCGTCATGCTTAGTGCTAGATGAAATATCAAATCTAATACCCAACATTCGTATACAGACAGAAGCGATCACACTTCCTAAACATATAAAATTAGCCGACCCTCAATTTTATGAACCAGCTCCAGTCGATATATTGCTTGGAGCTGACGTTTTTTGGAAACTCATGGGGTCCGGAAGGATTCAGTTAGGCAAACAACTGCCAACCTTACAGGAAACTGAATTCGGATGGCTAATTTCCGGGTGCATACCTGACACAGACAAACATACACAAGACACATGTTATTTCACACAAAATAAAAATTCAGATCAATTATCACGGTTCTGGGAATTAGACAGCTTATCTGATTCACAGAATATGGAACCCTGTGACGCGGATGCGTGCGAGGTCATTTTTAAACAAACTACTACACGACAAAATGATGGTAGATTTGTTGTTACAATTCCATTCAAAATGTCACCTGATTGCTTAGGCAATTCTTACTATCAAGCAAAAAAGCGTTTTCTTAGCTTAGAAAATCGTATGAACAGCGATAATCATTACAAACAATTGTATTGCAATTTCATTACAGAGTACATCAATCTCGGTCATATGACTTTAAATAAAAACCTGAATCCACAGGAGATCATTCAATCAAACAAACACATGCTTCCAGACAGTAATGCAAACCCATGCACACAACCTTACAATAATAACTCACATACTTATACATCTTATTATTTACCACACCATGGCATAGTACGTGAATCCAGTACAACAACAAAATTTAGATCCGTGTTTGATGGTTCCGCAAAGACTTCAACAAAACTATCACTTAACGACATACAACTCGTCGGGCCAGTTGTTCAAGACGATCTCATTTCAATAATGTTACGATTCCGTCAGCACAAGTACATCATATCAGCTGATATAGAAAAAATGTTTCGTCAAATTGCGGTTGTTGAACATCAAAGGCCTCTACAACAAATCATATGGCGAAAAAATTCTACGGAACCATTACAAACTTACACACTCAATACCGTCACATATGGCACGGCATCGGCACCATTCCTTGCAACTCGATGCATAAGACAAATAGGTTTGGATTGTTTGAATAACTCAGATAACACGTACGATCATAAATTAATTTCTGAGGTTATTTTACATGACTTTTACTGTGATGATTTTTTGTCGGGAACAGATGATGAGTCAACTTTATTGGAAATTGCCATGGGTGTCAATACCGAACTTACAAAATATCAATTCCCATTAAGAAAATGGAAAACTAACTGTCCTACTGTCTTAAGAAAACTAGGATTTGACTCAGACTCTAAAGATGGTACATTTAATTTAGGTTCAAATGACCCATCAAAAACTTTAGGCATATATTGGAATATTCACAAAGATACTATATCTTATTCAGTCCATATGGATAATATCACTCACAATCGGATTACAAAACGAACTATTTTGTCCACAATAGGTCAAATTTTCGATCCACTAGGCCTAATCGGCCCTTGCATACTTGAGGCAAAAATAATTATGCAACAAATGTGGTTACTTAACATAACTTGGGATAGCGAAATACCGGTTTGTTTACAAAGTCGTTGGCAAAAATTCATTCAATCGTTATCTAGTATTAACCAGCTGACCATACCTCGGCGAGCAATATATGACTCACCGCGTGGAATCGAAGTACACATTTTTTGTGACGCCTCGCAACACGCTTACGGTGCTTGCGTATACATTCGTAGCTATGGCTATGACGGCGTTATCAACGTACAGCTGTTAATAGCTAAAGGAAGGATCGCACCTATTAAGAAATTAACGATTCCTCGACTTGAATTATGCGCAGCATTCACCGGTATTCAGTTGTGTCAAAAGGTTTTATCTTCACTTCGTAGTTTGGGTGAAACCTATAAATGTTTTTATTGGAGTGATTCAATTATTGTTCTATCATGGATAAATACGCCTATTCATAAGTTAAAACCATATATCAATCACAGGGTCACAGACATACTGAAACACAGTACGCCGCAATCATGGTACTATGTACCAACAAAACAAAACCCAGCAGACATCATAACAAAATGTACTAATGCACAGCAACTAATTAATTCCGATTTATGGTTTTCAGGGCCGGATTTTCTTAGGAATGATGATACTAAATGTTGGCCTGAACAACCCAGGCATATCAGCGTGTCTGACCTTCCAGAAATCCGGTCCCAATCACACTTAACTCAACCAGATGAGAATTCATTCTTTCATAATTATTCAAATTTCAATAAACTCACGCGTATTGTTGCTTACATATTACGTTTTGTTAATTGTTGTCGAGAAAAACAAAATAAATCAAATACAAACAAAAAGTTGTGCATGGGATCAATAAAACCTTTAAACACTGTTGAGCTTAACAATGCGAGATATCAGTTAGCGAAAATAATTCAACAACATTCATTTCCTGATGAGTATTCATTACTTTTAAATGGTAAAAAACTACCTGTCGGGCATAAATTAAATTCACTTAACCCTTTCTTAGATGAATTTCAGCTCATTCGTGTGGGGGGAAGGTTAGCCAACTCACCATACAATTATGATAGAAAATTCCCAATTTTATTACATTCAAATCATTATATAACTAAGATCATGTTTCGTACATATCACATAACGCTTTTACACGCCGGTCCTCAATTATTACTAGCACATATTCGTCAAATGTTTTGGCCAATATCAGGTCGTAACTTAGCCAGAAAAACTACTCAATCATGTCTTAAGTGCAAGAGATATCAAGGTAAGATAGTGACACCTATAATGGGGCAGCTGCCTGAAGAAAGACTGCACGCAAATTTCATATTTAGTAACGTGGGCGTAGACTACGCTGGTCCGATTATGATTAGTAACCGGAAGGGACGTGGAAGTGTCCTAACTAAATCTTACATCTGCATTTTCGTGTGCTTCGCAGTGAAGGCAGTGCATTTGGAGTTGGTCACAGACCTGACAACCGTATCTTACTTGGCAGCACTAAATCGATTTATATCTCGCAGGGGAAAACCCGACAATATATACTCAGATAATGGTACAAATTTCGTAGGAGCGGCGCGTGTCATTACTAATTTTCTCAAACTACACAGCGAATCTATATATAGCCGTGCTGCAGAGCAAGGCATTTCATTTCATTTTATTCCCCCATACACACCTCACTTCGGAGGGTTATGGGAAAGTACAGTCAAATCAGTTAAATTTCACCTCAAAAGAGTGTTAGGCTTAGCACATCTCACTTACGAAGAGATGTATACTTTACTTGTACAAATAGAAGGACTGCTTAATTCAAGGCCTTTAACGTCCTTATCTTCTGATCCATCAGATCTCTCTGCCCTAACTCCTTTTCACTTCTTGATTGGTCGAACTCTCACTGTGTTACCTCACCCACAGATGTCCGACTGCGACGCTGCTCGGCTGCCGCGGCATCAGAGAGTCGAACTGCTGCGTCAACACTTTTGGAAGCGATTTAATAGAGAATATATTTCTCAGTTACACCAGCGAACGAGATGGCAACGTTCGAAGGGAGAGATAGCGGAAGGCACCCTGGTCATCGTGAAAGACGAAGCCTTACCTGCAGCGGAGTGGCCCCTTGGACGTGTTTTGAAAATCTATCCTGGACCAGACGGAGTGGCGCGCGTAGCAGATATAAAAATCAACAAAGGAACGATAAGAAGAGGCTTTAACAAAATTTGCCCTTTACTCAAAGAAGACGTATCATAAATAATCATAATCATCAATATCATCATACATCATCTTCCCAATGCGGCCCCGGGAATATGTTCACGCACGCATGAACACCAGGCGACGGCGGCGGCAGCGGCGGGGAAGTGGGAGCGGCGGGCCGCGCGACCGCGGCCCGTGCGCGCAAGCCGGGACGGCGGCTCTCAACGGACAGAGCATTCGAAACCATTGTCGCGCAAACACCTCATTTTGTATTTTTATTCACATTATAATTTATCGTAAAAAGTCCGCTATTTCATTCTCCCTGGCCTGTCTACTACCAAAAATAAAAACTACTGCACCAAACTAAATGAAAATTTTATGGGACCAAATGGCAGATATACTGTATCGAACAAAAAAAGAATAATCGAAATCGGACCAGAAACCTCGGAGTAATCGGTGTAGACAAAGTTAAAAACTTTTTAGGTTTTTGTTGATTTTTGTTGATATTTCAAAAAGTGCTAGTCCGATTTTGATATAATTTTAATGGGACCATTCCAGAAGTATACCCTATCCAACAAAAAAAGAATTTTTCAAATTGGTTGTTAAACGAGGGAGTTATGCCCGAACAAACATAAAAAAAAAAAAAAAAATACAAACATCCGAATTGAGAACCTCCTTCTTTTTTAGAAGTCGGTTAAAAATAAGAAAATATCAATATTCCCGCCACCAACAGATGAGACACGATGACGAAGCCTTTAACTTTTTGGTTCACAAATGAACATAGCATCGACAAATTAAATACTTATCTACCAATCGACAAAACTGCAGACAAACATACACGACAGATGTCTAAATGCAATTCATTAATTTAGCCGTTAGGCAGACACTTGAATCACCAAGAGTCAATGACCCCAATCACCACTCGAGCCGGCAATCACCAAAGAAAGAATACGTATTAAAACTGCATCGTTTTTTTCCCAAAATAGCTCGAGTTTGTCTAGTTTCTTAGCTAGTTAGCAACAATACAGTTTGGCCTACTTTTCAGTCTATATTTAGCTGAGGGTATTGAATGACAGATGCGCGTGAGACACAATTGAATGCGTACACGCATCCCAAGAGATCGAGCGGTCAGCGCTGATTTATTGCATTTGCATATTGTTAGGCGGTGAAAATTGTGTTGTTGTGATGTTTGTAACTAAGTTTTAATTGAAGATCAATTTGATCGAGTGAATTGTTCACTCGAGTTGACATTTTTCAAAATAAATCTTTTGACTTCGTAAAAAATCCAAAATGTTAAAGGCAATGATTCGAATACAGCATTGTTAAATAAAATTCTTGGGGTGAACACAAAAAATAATTCCAAGACATCTCGAGACATGCAAGCGCCGCGGGACCCTTTGTAAAGGTAAACGTGACCCTGGAAGGCAAAGATCAAATTCAATAAGAATTTTTAGTCAGGTAAGAGTCTGTTAGTCCCTTCCGCCCCACTCAGAGCAGGAGATGTGATAATAGTATCAACCAAGAAAAGAAAGACTTCGCGAGACAAAATGTTTTAATTTAATTGATTTCTAAGTTACATTTAAGATTAATTATCTCCTCAAGTTTTGTCCTCCATCCCTCTAATGATAACGCACCTTTAGCCTACAATGTAGGTCAAAGATAATCCTACAGTGTACAGTTACACAATGTGCTTCTCACTAGCACATCTGTCACAATCAGCGTCTGTCTGTCTGTCACACTCTATTGTAATAACTATCCATAATCCTAACTATAACTACATATAAAAAACTTAGAACCACCTGCTGAAAGAAAGACATTTATATGGCTAGTGGAAATAACAAAAAACAAAAAAGACACGCTCTTAAAAGAATGAAACAGAAAATAACTTTACTGTAAAAACAACATATTACCAGCGGTCGATAAAAATGCTTCTAAAGATAACTCATTTGTCAATTTTTAGGGTTCCGTAGTCAACAAGGAACCCTTATAGTTTCGTCATGTCCGTCCGTCCGTCCGTCCGTCTGTCCGCAGCTTAGCTCAGAGACGCCCAGTACTAGTAGTGCGAGAGCCGGCTGCAAAAATACCTACCTTATCGGCTACCGCAATAGGCTATGTATAGATCGTTAACCGACACCTAAACACGTAAAAAAAATCAGGTCTGCCAGAGCCGATCCTGCCGGGTCATAGAAATAATCGAGATTTTTTGACGTAATTTTTTAGTAAAAATTACGTCATAAGATACCCGAATGAAAGTGCTGGCAGCGGTTAACCATTGATTAGTTATGTAAAAAAAAGTGGGTCTGCCATTGCGCACTTTGCCGGAAGTACTTGGCAGACCCCTAAAATATGCCCTTCTGAAACACTAAACCTACCTCAACGAGTACCCGGATGGGACCAACGCTAAATAATAACCAAGATGCTTCTGATAATGGATCAAAAGGTCTGCCAGGTCTAAGCTTGCCGGAACTTAGTGTTCAAAGCATTTGAAGTTGATAGGGAGCATAATTTTACCTGAAGTCAAAATAACATGTAACATTAAAATAACATTTTTTAAACATTATTTTGTTTCTAATTTTATACAAATTTATGAATATTAAATATTTTTTATCAAAACATTAAATAAAACAACAAGTGTAGAGATAAAAGATGTACATTCAAAATTTAGCAACAATCACTACGAGTTCAATATCATGCTTACAATTTATATACTTACAACTATCAAAACTTAGTTTAAGTTGCCATTAAAATTACCTGAATTCTGTATATATGTAGGTTTAGGGAACTAAGTAGGCTTCCGAGTGTAGAACCTGTTATTGCGTAAATCATCGTAGGAACGCCGAAAGGTAGTCAACGCCTAATCAACCTGACCACCACCGGGATCTTTCTAGTCCACCGAAATCAGGTCAAAGTTTAAACATTATTGTTTAGGTTGACTAGCCATTTACTGTCAATACCTGAGTAGGTACGATAACTGTATAAATTAAAAAAGACGAGTGTTTGTGTGAAGTTTCAGTGAACGAGATCAACGACGGGCTAGCGGAAACTGTCCTCACGGTAGGGTCTATGTTTTTAAGACCTTGCCGTAAAGATAGACCTCAGAAATTGACCGAGCAAACCTTAAACCTCATGGCTGAACGACGCTTGCTACAGTTGCAGTCTTCCGATGACGTTAAGTCATATAGGCGGCTCAATAGACCTATATCTAAGTCCTTGCGACAGGATCTGCGTCTCTTTAATGCGAATCGTGTTTAAGAGACCATACAGCGAAACCAAGGCTCTAAAGTGAAGTGATTGTATAATAACGCCACCATGTCGGTCCGAGTACAGGAGCAGAGCACGAAGGCGATTCCAGTGAGAAGAGGCGTAAGACAGGACGTTATCTCCCCTAAACTGTTTACTGCCGCAATGGAAGACGCCTTCAAGCACCTGGAATGGCAAGGACTTGGCAGCAACATCAACGGCAAATACGAGTACATCACTCAACTTCGGTTTGCTGACTACATCGTAGTCATGGCAAAGTCGATGGAGGAACTCAGCGTGATGCTCGATAGCGTCGACCGAGTTTCACAACGGTTGGGCTTGAAAATGAACATGGACAAGACGAAAATTATGTCAAATGCCATGCCCACCCCAGTCTCTGTTGGAAACTCGGTACTCGAAGTTGTTGAACATTATTATCTACTTAGGACAAGACAGTAGTCCAATTAGGTAGGTCCAACTTCAAGAAAGAGGTCAACCGCCGAATCCAACTCGGTTGGGCAGCGTTCGGGAAACTACGCAATGTCTTTTCGTCCGACATACCTCAGTGCCTCAAGACAAAAGTCTTCAACCAATGTGTATTACCAGTGATGACTTACGGCACCGGAACGTGGTCTTTCAGTATCGGCCTCATCTCAAAGCTCAAAGTCGCTCAACGAACTATGGAGAGGGCTATGCTCGGTATTTCTCTGCGTGATCGAATCCGAAATGAGGAGATCCGTAGACGAACTAAAGTCACTGATATAGCCCGCCGGATTAGCAAGCTGAAGTGGCAATGGGCAGGCCATATTGCTCGCAGAGCTGATGGCCGATGGGGTCGAAAGGCACTAGAGTGGAGACCACGGACTAGATGGAAAGACGACCTTATAAAGGTCGCCGGAAGACGCTGGATGAGGATCGCTTCCAACCGGTATATTATATACAATATACAGAACTCAGGTAATTTTAATGCCAACTTAAACTAAGTTTTGATAGTTGTAAGTATATAAATTGTAAGCATGATATTGAACTCGTAGTGATTGTTGCTAAATTTTGAATGTACATCTTTTATCTCTACACTTGTTGTTTTATTTAATGTTTTGATAAAAAATATTTAATATTCATAAAGTTTAAAATTAGAAACAAAATAATGTTTAAAAAATGTTATTTTAAATGTTAAATGTTATTTTGACTTCAGGTGAAATTATGCTCCCTATCAACTTCAAATGCTTTGAACACTAAGTTCCGGCAAGCTTAGACCTGGCAGACCTTTTGATCCATTATCAGAGGCATCTTGGTTATTATTTAGCGTTGGTCCCATCCGGGTACTCGATGAGGTAGGTTTAGTGTTTCAGAAGGGCATATTTTAGGGGTCTGCCAAGTACTTCCGGCAAGGTGCGCAATGGCAGACCCACTTTTTTTTACATAACTAATCAATGGTTAACTGCTGCCAGCACTTTCATTCGGGTATCTTATGACGTAATTTTTACTAAAAAATTACGTCAAAAAATCTCGATTATTTCTATGACCCGGCAGGATCGGCTCTGGCAGACCTGATTTTTTTTACGTGTTTAGGTGTCGGTTAACGATCTATACATAGCCTATTGGGGTAGCCGATAAGGTAGGTATTTTTGCAGCCGGCTCTCGCACTATAGAAAGCTGTAATTTGGTGTAAATATACGGATTTGTTGTGCCAAAAAAGTGGTAAAATAAAATCTCGTAAAATATTTTTTTTTAGGGTACCTCCTGTACACGTAAAGTGGGGATGTTTTTTTTTTTTCTCGCGTACCCCTTAGTGTGGGGTATCATTAAATAGGTCTTTAAAAATATTGATAGTTTCCATTAACAATTTTTTGATAAAAAGATTCGTTTGTGAAATATTAAGCTTTAAAGTGCTAATTTTTGCTCGACTCGAGTGTCCCCCCCCTCTGCCAGCTAAACGGTTATGTTTGAGGGTGTGAAAAAATTCACAATAGTAGTATATATAACGAAGTTTAAAAGAAAATTATCACGACTAAGTAGGCTTTACAAGTTTACGAGTAATAGTCGACCAACTTATAAAACGTACTTGTATAACATATTTTTCTAAACAAAATGTATCGGAGAACATGTATCTTCAACTGCAAATGTAAGTTTGTCAACTTTATTTTTACAGCTATAAAGTGGGTATGTTTTGGGGATAGGTAGGTTTTTATTGTCAACTATTTTTAACTAAATTTAAAAAAAGGAGGAGGTTCTCAATTCGTCGTAATCTTTTTTTTTAATGTATTTTCCCCGAATTCTCAAAGGCGCCTGGAATGATTTTGAAAATTCTTCTCTTTAAAATTAAATTCACAGAATCAGTTTAGTTAGTTTGCATAAGTATTTTGATGGGCAACTACGGAACCCTACACTGTGCGTGGCCCGACACGCACTTGGCCGGTTTTTGATTAGAAAGATTAGACATTGTAGTCTAGAAGGTACAAGGATCAGATGAACACACATTCAATACCGGTCAAAATCTTATCACTCCTTTTTACAGAGAGATAAATATTTTATGTACATAAAATATTTATCTCTCTGTAAAAAGGAGTATACCTATACTAAGTTCTTCTCAAAACACATAGATAAGGTCAATGTCCCAGTTACATAGACTACGAATGCCGTCATTCAGTCTGTCTGTACAGTTCTATTGTTAGACTATATTACATCGCGTGTATTTGCACGGGTAGGTGATTCATTTCACTTACGCTTTTCACTTTTGCTGTTTACGTCTTTTTATATAACTTTATTGGCACGATCGCAAGCGTTACTTTTGAGCATGAAGTCAGCCATGAAGTCCTGGGATTCGAGAGCCAGCTTAATTATTTCTTCGGAAATGAACAAATCGCTTTCACTTTTTGTCCATTAAGCGGTGTAAAGTTGCCTGACCACAGGAGCGACAGGAGAAATATTAACGATTACGCTGCGATTCCACTGAGGTGGAGCGGAGCAGAGCGGAGACGAGCTGTGCTGCGATTGACTAATCACATGGCTGATGCACATGTAGATTTGTGGATTTCAAGCCTTTATACCTACCATAATTAAAATGTTGATTGGAATATTGAAAATTTTCGTTTAGTGGTAACTAGCTTTTGCCATCGGCTTCGCCCGCTCAACCCGCTGCGCGAAACCGCTAGCAAGAACTTTTGCCATAAATATGGAGCATAACCTCCATGATTCCCGAATAAAAGATTTTAAAAACTGACCAACAAAGAGAATTCAATGGGTAATCATAGTTTCTATGGAAACTCGTTAGTTTTGCACCTTGACTTTCCATAAATAATAAACACAATTTTTTACCATGTTACCCTTATCAATAATGATAGTGAAGTTCATAAGTTTTAAGTAACCGTTTGATGTTATGTTTATCAAAGAGCTTTTATCTATTAATACACCCTCATATTTGCTAAAATATTAAACAAATAAAACCGCAACGGTTTCCTATGTCTATATCAAAGTGAATGGCACCACGATGACTATACTGTTTTAATTTCAGTAAAAAAAATGTACTGTAGGAACATAGTGAATGTGCTACCAAACGCCCAGGGTTGCCAGCCGTACTCTATTTTTTCTACAGGACGCTTTTTTATAATTTTACAAATTAGGGTACGGAATAGGTATACAAGAAAGCTTTGGTCACATTTAGCTACTCAAGCTGAGCCATCTAGTTATTTTCTACTGTACGACTATCACCTGACTTTAGCAATGTAGACTTACATTTTTTTTCCATACGTTCTGAATAGAGTTGAATTGTATGATTTATTACGCATGACATTAAGGTGAATTGTATGAATTTCTGTCGCTTACGACATCCATTAGAATTCAAAAAAACTGAGGTCTACATTTTTTCGAGGAATTATGTATAATTCAGACACATTAGAAATGAAATGTAACACAAAAAGTTCTAAACTAAAATTAATTTTTCAAAAATATGAACAACTGTTAATAAATATGTGTACCTACTCATCTCAGACGTATTTATTTACCTAAACCTTCTTTTTTTATTTAGGTACCTATCTACTCATTGTTCATCTTTACTAAAAATGAAACTAACGGAAGAACTATAATTCCTTCCAAAAACTTGGCAACCCTGAAAACTCCCGTCTATTAACTACCATATCACAGTAAATAAACACAACTATTATATAGCCATATCAGTGTTTTTATTATCACTGTATAATCCCCTATTGTGGCACTTTTTACACCTTTTTATGACAATACTGGTGATATTTCAAAAGAAGATTATGAAATGATAGCACTTTATACATATTGATGTTTGTATTGTGAATTTGTGCGATTATTATACGAGTACCATATGTGATGGTTTGATAAGTATTTTTTTATTTGTAAAGCGGTAACCCTTTTAGATAAGAAATAAATGCAGTATTCATGAACATTTTTTTCTAAACGTTTTAGAATCCTGAATAATTTGCTGTTTGTGAAAAGAATAGTGGAGGAGTAGGAAAAAGGGCGGGAGGGACTGTCAGACTCGTACTGACTAAAATCCACAATGTCCTTCAATAGCCCTTTACGTTCCAGGGTCACGGTAAATGAATAAGTCCTACGACCCCGACAGGCCTTGGCCCTCTAGACCGGGGTCGTGGTACACAACGCGCCGCTCAACCACTTAGTGCAATTGATAAACAGTGGAATGGTGGCTATATAAATTTAAAAAAAAAACTGAGTTGTCAACCATTGGAAATCCCGAGTCTTGGAAAATGATCCCTTAATAAGGATTAAAAGTAACTGGTTAAAAAGTATTCTACGAGTTTGTACGAGTACTCACTATGTGCCTAAGACGACAATTCAGATTGCATAGAAGGAAAACTGTTGTTAAAATGTGCCCGTCACCTTGGGCCCGAAGTGGCAGATATAGACACATTTTTTTTACGTGGTAAAATCATCAAATGAGTCCTCCTACCGGCAGGGCGGGAGGGACTGTCAGACTCGTACTGACTAAAATCCACGGTCTCCTTCAATAGCCCTTTATGTTCCGGGGTCACGGTAAAGAGATAAGTCCCGCGACCGAGATATACATATATGGAATTATAGACACATAAAGTGAGTTTAATACTTTATTCATTAATGCATTCCATATTTTGTTACATACGGTAAGCACTAAGCAGCCACGCAAAACTAGAAGGAAGGCAGATGGCTAAGTAACAATTAATTCGTACATAGAGTAAGAAACAATGTAGAGCAGACTGCAAATACCATAAAATAAAACACACAATTAACCACCATCATTAACCTACAACTAATAAACTCAACTGATTAATTCTACAACCTTTCCTTTTCATTCCCTAAACATACGCACCCCAAACGGAAACCAGATCGCCATCCATCCATTCATCCATCTTCAGAACAAGTGCGTCGCATCCATATTCATGAAGAGTTACAAAGGTTCCCTATCGAAGATCTTCACGCGTTCTACTCCCCTGCGCCGGCGCACCCGAAAGGATTTAATGACCACTTACTGATTTTTATGTTAGTTACTACAAATATGTAGTTTGTTTTAACCTATTGTTTGGAGGTAGGTGAGAAATTGATCGTGTCGATTTGATAGTGGAAGTTTTACCTATTAGAATTTGTCGGAATGGAATAAGGGTAGCGTAGTGAGAAATGGGAAAACATAGGATAGACCAAGAAAATATGACATAGAAGGGATTAGGCCAGGGAGAAAGGTAGCCAGTGATGATGGTGAAGAAGAAGAAGAGACAGTTGATTGAAGAGAAGACGACCTATTAAATAGGAAGGTGAAAGGTACAGAGTTAAATATAAACGTAACTTTAGACCACAGCTTTAGACACTATCAATAAGATTGATTAAGCTAACAAAGAACAGATGCTGAATAGAAAACTCAGACACCAAACACAAAACGACAATGCCAAGACCTTAGCTTACGATAAACATAACATAGAAAAGATTCATTTAGTGCAATGAAGACAATAAATATTAGACACAATTATAAAAAGAAAGATAAAACTAAAATAAAAACCAACGAATAAAAAAGAAGTAACACTGACATTACATACGACGATACATACGATACTTTAGATTATACAGCCAGACAATCCAACTGTTGCAAAGCAAGCGAAAGGAAGAGTGCTAAGAACCCTTGAGCCTCAACGTCTAACCTACATCGTAAGATAGTCGTGGGTCTAATCTTCACACGATCGTCTAGACATCATAATTATACCGTAGATGTTAATAAATCTTAGCTGATCGTGTTTGTAGATGTTATTAGATGGTTTTCTTCGAAAGGACAAGACGTAAATTCAGTTACTTCACAGTCGAAGGAGCAGGAAGGAGAGTGGATAAGGCTGGCAAGATAGTGTTTGATTTAGAACATCATGTGGTTGTATATGGCTTAAAGGACTGGTATTGGCGTGAAGTAGTCTATCATAGTCAGATTATTATTGGCTAGAAATATTTTTTGGAATCATGTAGACGTTGGCATAAAAGTATAAGAAATAAAATGTCTTTTAACTAGGTAAGTTATTGTCAATTTTGGATCAGGTGTTATTTTTTTGAATAAGACATGGCCTTCTTTTGTCATTCATTGATGGATTTTCTTTAAGCACAGTATGAATGTACTTCAATCCTTAGTCAATTTTGGAATCGATTTCTAATTCATCTGTAATTGCATCATTTTTCACTACTATATTTAGTGCCAGTTCTTATAATTAAAAATGCTTCTTCATCACCGCCTAATATACATTCTTCATCACCAAATATTTCATCAACAACAACCACTTTTCATTTCAAATAAACATCTACTTCATCTTCTTCAATATCGACTGTTACAAGCTCATTTCTCTCGTTTTTATCAACCCTAATCAACTAGATAGCGAAGACATAAAAATGTAACGTATTATAGCATCACCTCGTTCTGTTTAACGTACTTTTACTATTGAAACCCGCGGTTGAAAGTTATAGCTCTTCTAGATTGCCGTCAGTAACATCACGATATTCACCTCAAACTTTCTTGTCTTGAGATGGATGTGGCTGTGGAGATACTTAATCAAGAAAGTGAATTGTAAAAATTGATTTTTTTAGAAAGTCTTTGTACCAGCACGTCCCAAGACTCGTTTAATGAAGCAAAATACGTCCGATATGAAGAGGATAGATATACGCAAAATATTACGTGTGGTGTGGCACTCGGGGACTGCCGCAGTAAAGCTATTGCATAGCATTTTTATCAACTTATGCATTTTTTTTTCTTTTTCTTTTAGGCTATCCACGTTAATCAATTGAAACGTCAATAAAACAAACACCGTGCCGAAGTCTGCCGAAATGAAACGACCGACGTTAGACGATGCGGGGTGTTAGGTTTCTCTCGTTAGGTTTTTTTCGTTAAGTTTATTTTCGTTACGGAATTTCTTGATTCGGTCGCCGCGCTCAGAGCCCGCGATAAGAGCTATGCAACAGCTTAAAAATTTTTGAATTTGAAATGGACTTGCCTTTTCTATAGTTGATCACAAATGCAAGGGTGATTAACTTTGCAAAAGTAATGCCATCAAAATCTTTGCAATAGGTGGTACGAGAAAGACTGAAAACGTGTGAAAGAGTTTTATCATTTTAGTAACAGAATCGAGATTAATAACACAAAGCAACAGGAAGCTGTGGTGAATCTTTAAACCATACAAGTCTATAATTAATAAATGCGAAAGTTAGTTTGTCTGCGTTTGTCTGCATCGAAAAAAATCGAATCGTCGAATCGAATTTGACGAATTTTGGTACAGAGATTTGGCTATACTGCTTTTTTCGAAATGGGGCCAAAAATGGAATGGGGCCAGAAAGAAGCAGGCTTAAGCTATTCATAAACATAAAACTTGACCATGAAACAATATAAAGCAGAAATGAAAATGAACGATAAAAACAACAGCAGCACTAGAAATTCCCAGAACCTCATATTCCTGAAACCCATAGTTTACAAACTGTCACACGTAAGGGATCGCGCGGAAGCGTTCTAAATTTAAAACGGTGGGGTGCGCAAGAGTCGACCAAACGTAATTGTATTGCGCACGCGCGGCACGGATGCAAAATGGCGACCAACGAACAGCTTCCGTTTATGAACGCTGACAAGTGCATCCGAAATTGATACTTGACAATTTGTCCGGGTTTAGTTTATTTTCTGGATCGTATTTCGCGGTTGACAGTTGGGACTGGGAGGGATGAAGTCCCAACGCGTTAGCATCTAAGCAAGGTGTTGCTTTTTATTAAGTCATGTATAATTGTTTATGTTTTAAAAACAAAAAAGAATTAATCTGTTTGGTTGCAATCTCAATGCCGAATGTAATTAACTTCATTTCAGGTACAGATAGCTCTCGCTCTGTACTTAAATACTTATGTGATATTACCTACTTTTAAAAGATGTACTAGACGTATTTAGATCAAATGTCATTGATGTATTTAGATCTAAACTGTGGTGATCTAAATTGGCTTTCAGTAGTACAAAAGGCATAAATTATGGTACACCTACAACTAGAAATGTACAGACGCAAGCACATCAACGTACTTCAATCTGTACAATTTCCTTAGTAGATTTTTAACCTTATCACAAAATTAGAAGGTTAATGTTCGATTGGTAAAATTTGACAGATTGGGTTGACCTGCTGTCTGCTGCCGTCTGAACCTAGAACTTGTCTGATAACTAAATCATAATAATTTTCCCCCCGTCCTGCCTTGGGTATAAAACAAAACTAATTTATTAGATTTTTTTAATAACAATCGCCTTTGCTTTATAATCACGCCTACTTAAAATACATACTCCGAAATCATTGGAACGGAAAAAAGAAATCGTTTTGATACAAATTACAGATAATCTAACACCATTGTTTTCCTAATTATAGCATTGTTCGAAGCCATTACAACGGAATAAATAATTTAAGTATGACCAGAATACCTTGAACTTTGAAGACAGAAGGGCTTATTAACGGAGAAAAATACAAAGATACATTAAATTGAATTATTCCCGTTGGACACATAATCATCATCCTGCCCTTATCCCATTTTACTTGGGGTCACAGTATCATTCACTCCTTTTTCATTCATATCATTTCTTACACAATCCATCCATCTTTTCTTTGGCCTTTCTCTTCCTCTCCATCCATCAACATTCATACTCATCACTCTCTTAGTCACATGAGTCTCATCCTTCCTCATCACATGTCCATACCGGGATAGACGATTCCCTTTCATTTTTAGGGTTCCGTAGTCAACAAGGAACCCTTATAGTTTCGCCATGTCCGACAGTACTAGAGAGCTGTAATTTGGTGTAAATATACGGATTTGTTGTGCCGAAAAAGTGGTAAAATAAAATCTCGTAAAATATTTTTTTTAGGGTACCTCCTGTACACGTAAAGTGGGGATGTTTTTTTTTTCTCGCGTACCCCTTAGTGTGGGGTATCATTAAATAGGTCTTTAAAAAATATTGATAGTTTCCATTCACAATTTTTTGATAAAAAAATTCGTTTGTGAAATATTAAGCTTTAAAGTGCTAAATTTTGCTCGACTCGAGTGTCCCCCCCCCTCTACCAGCTAAACGGTTATGTTTGGGGGTGTGAAAAAATTCACAATAGTAGTACATTATAACGAAGTTTAAAAGAAAATTATCATGACTAAGTAGGCTTTACAACTTTACGAGTAATAGTCGACCAACTTATAAAATGTACTTGGATAACATATTTTCTTAAACAAAATGTATCGGAGAACATGTTCTTCAACTGCAAATGTACAACTCAACTTTGTTTTTACAGTTTTAATAGGTATGTTTTTACGGTATTTTTTTAGGGATAGGTAGGTTTTTATCGTCAACTATTTTTAACTAACTTCAAAAAAAAGGAGGAAGTTCTAAATTCGTCGTAATCTTTTTTTATGTATTTTCCCCGATTTCTCAGACTCCTGGACTGATTTTGAAAATTCTTCTTTTTAAAATTAAATTCAGCGAATCAGTTTAGTTAGTTCGCATAAGTATTTTGATGGGCAACTACGGAACCCTACACTGTGCGTGGCCCGACACGCACTTGGCCGGTTTTTTCTGTAACAGGTGCCACTTTCAAACTTCCCCTTATAAACTAATTCCTTACTTTATCCATTCTTGTCACTCCACACATTAAAATCACACCTTTTTCGAAAAGCAGAAACCATAGAAAGTCACCTTTGGTCTTTACATATTCCTTTTTTTTAAGTCCGCATTAATATCTACTTACATCAGTTTAGTTACCTGTTTTACAGTCCCGCGACCCATTTTCTAGGCCCTAAACCTTTTTTTATAGTGAATGCATTATTTCTTTTAATAGTATGTACCTACTCTTAAAATAAATAATGCATTCACAACACAAAAATCTATTACCCAATTTCTAGTACCAACACAGACTGGACACACCCAATGAAATATTTTAAAGGGCCAAACAGTTATCGGTCGTAAAAATCTTGCCTCACGAATCACGATTGAGATAAAGATAAGAATTATTTATCAATCTGAAGATACTTCAAGTTTTAGGTCGATGAACTGTCAGTGGATCGGGAAGTAACATTTTATCATGAACTAGCTTCCAGTGGCGTAGGGTAAATATTCTTGAAAGGGAACCCGGACCAAAACTTAAAGATAAAACTTACAAACATACTAGTCGCCCCTACGATTTTTGTAAGTTTCACTCGATTTCTCTGGTCTTATATCATCAAACCCTGATTTCCTTATCAAGTTTCCACCATTAAAACATCTTCTTTCCAACAATTAAAGAATCATCAAAATCGGTTCATAAACGATGAAGTTATGCCGCGAACAAAGAATAAACAAAATAAACGTTGTATTTTAAGGACGAATAAATTGAGTAACCTCCTTAATTTCTGTAGTCGGTTAATCAATTATTAACAAATTCCATAAAAATGATGTTCACAAAGCCTATACTAATCGCCTACAGACCTTAACACCGCGATTCAGGATCGTGACGTAATTGCACAACGCCATCTAGTTAAAACTTCGAAACTAACATTACGAACACTTACCAAACAATACCATTGAACTGAACTAACTTTGTTATTAATGCGCTAACTACGCAAAACTTATTTTCAACAATAATACCAAATCAAATGCAAATGGACAGGTGAAAACAATTATACAAAAAAATTAAGCGCGAACCAAAACTAATGTGAATCTGTCATCCAAATAATACAATCTAAACGAATTACGAAGTCCAGTATCATTCCATCTCGTTCTGGCGTACGCATTTCGTATTTCTATCCTTATCATAAGCCGGTAATATTCGGCTTCCGAGCGTCCTTAAACTAGCGGTGTTATGTGGCCTCAAGCTCACGATCGCTACAAGAGAAACTTTGAATTTTATGAACTGAATTCCGGATTCGCCTTGCGGCTTACAAACTTTGTCTGTTTGGCGTGAGTTGAAATTGCGCGGAAAAAAATTGTAGGCGTTTATTTATTATTTTTGATTGTTCTTTTCTTAATTTGTTTATGAATAATGAAAATAATAGATACTAGTATTTGCTTTATTTCGAAAGGCAAGCCGATAGGAATCGGCATGTTAGGTGGCTTCGGGCCTGCTAGCTTCATCCCACGCCTTTGGTCGCGTGAATTTTGGCGTCGCAAACCTTTGCTCACGCGCGCTGTTCATTTTGCCGACTTTTTAGAGAAAAATTGTGATAGTTCCTATAATATACATGATATAAATATTATGTATAGCCTATTTATAGCACTCAGGAATAATCTAATAGAGCTGGACCATCATCTCCAGAGATTACCTAAGATACATACAAACAAACACATCTTTATAATATTAAATATAGATAACAGTGCCAATGTGGTATCTTGTGAGGACATTGATACGAATCGAAGCTGTTGCAATGTAATATCGCACAGTTTTGTGAAAAATCTTAGTGTTTGCAAACATTTTCTGACAAGTGGCAGAGTGCTAAGGAAAAGGAATGGTTCCTAAAATATAATTGAAGAATAGAACAAACCATTATTTGTAATATGAGGCACAAGGACTTTCCCAAAATATTTTTGTAAGTAACATTCAATTAGAAACATCTATTTATTAATAAATAATTTTTAGAATTGCCATCATCATCATCATCTCAGCCATAGGACGTCCACTGCTGAACATAGAATTGCCAAGATCCTATTAATAAAATAAAAAAACATTCTAGTCATTAATTTTACAACAATATCAAAAATACTATTCTGCTTTACTTAGAAATATTACAAACACCAAATGGTTGAGTAGAATTGTTTTAATATACACACATCAAAAGTGTCTAGGGATCAAGCATTTTTATGCGGATTTCTTGAGATTGAGATGTGGCTTTGTAATAAATTTATGATTTTATTAATTTATATGGATCCTTTTTGGTGCATTTCATAATTTGAATCAGGAACTGTAAATCAAATTCGAGTAAAAGATGAAAATCAGCTGTCAATATTTTCCCTCTAAAAACATACAACGCATTGAAGACATTATTAGTGCTACTGTTTCCCTACTACTGATTAAAACCAACGTTATTATGGAGCGGCGACGTCATTTAAGCAGGGAAGAAATGCTCAGAGCCGTGGGAATGATAGAAGCTGGTTCCCGGCAACGTAATGTGGCTTTAGCTCTGAATACAAGTCAGAGTGTTATCAGTCGACTTTTGACACGTTACCGAAGCACTGGTACCGTGGCTGAGCGCCATGGAGGACGGTATCGCTGCACCACACGGAGACAAGACCGATACATTCAAATCTTAACTCGAAGAGCTCCAACAATAACCGCCATGATGTTAGCCGTGAGGCTTCATCACTCTTCAGGGAACTTAATTAGCGACCAAACAGTCAGAAACCGCTTGCATGAAGTGAACCTTCATTCCCGAAGACCGCTACGGGTACCACCTATAGCAATGCACAATCGTAGGATTCGATATCAATGGGCTCTTGAACACAGAAATTGGGCAGAAGAACAATGGCGTTTCGTGTGCTTTTCTGATGAGTCTCGTTTTGGTATGAGACCGGATACAAGACGTATACGACACTGGAGAACCCCTGGACGCCAACAGCGATTAAAATCCTGCCAGGAAGTCCATCCTTATAGTGGTGGAACCATCATGGTATGGGCGGGTATTTGGATCGGCGGAAGAACTGAGTTGATTTGGATCAGAGGCAACCTCAACGCTCAAATTTATGCTGAGACGATTGTATCAGACGTCATCGTTCCTCTACAAGTGCAAATCGGTCCCTTATTTCAGTTAATGCATGATAATGCACGACCGCACACCGCAAGAGTTGTAAGACAGACTCTCGCCGCAGCTAACATCAATGTCCTGCCCTGGCCTGCTCAGTCGCCAGACTTGAACCCGATTGAGCATGCATGGGATATGCTACAGAGAAGAGCTCTGCCGAATATGGAGGGTATCCAGTCGCAAGAAGACCTTTTTTTGTTGTTGCAACGAACATGGGCGGCCATTCCACAGCGTGATTTGGATGAACTCATTTTGAGTATGCCAAACCGATGTTCTTGTGTTGTTAGTGTTCGCGGTAGAAACACGGATTATTAATTGTTTAAGTTACCCAATAAAATTTTAAAGAAAACTGTTATTTCAGTCTTTTTTTCGAACTTTAATGTTAGTGGTTCAAATGTCAAAAATCCCTTTATTAGGAAAATGGCAAATTTCTTTATGAATGCAAAGGTGACTTGGTTTATCGTTACTGTGACAAACGATAACACTTTATTTGATGAATCCTTAAAGAACATTTTAATTAATATCAATCAGGAGAAAAGTTATTGCAAAAATATATGTTGATCCCTAGACACTTTTGATGTGTGTATTACAGTTATATTTTGTCACTCATCCTCATTTAACACAAATCCTTGGACAAGTTCAAAAATAAAACCTGCATCAATGCAACACGGCGACCATCGCAAAGTTCTAAAATTGCTGTAAAACTCCTCGTTTTTTTTTTTGTTAATATATCAAAGAAACAAACGTTTAAAATTAGTATAAACAGGCAAACAAAGATCAAAAGCAGTGCTCGGCGGGGGAATATTGTAAATAGCCTGTTTCCAGTAGCGGCTGCGCTTGCGCACACCCGGTGCATACTCGTAAAATGCACTTTACTTACAGATTTTACTTGTTTTTACTGCGATGCGTCTGTTTCAAATAGTCTAGTCGGTGTTGAACGTTCTAATTTCAAATCGAAATTCTCTCATATTTTTTTTCGGTAGGCATTCTTGTGGGATGATTTTCGCATTAGCGTGTATTCACACGTACCACAACCACAACACGTCGCAGCGACAAAATGTGGTCAAGCTGTGGTTACGTGTGAATAGTGTCGAAGCGGCTTTTTGCAGTTGCGTTGTGGTACCGACAAAATGTCGATGTGGTTGCGTTGTCGCTGTCGTTGCGATGTGGTAACCACGTGGTTATGTACTCCGGCTTTCGTAAAGGAAACACGGCTTGACTGAACGTAGTCATGTAGGAAAGATTGTTGTTGCGAAGTGGCTGCGGTGCCGCCGCCGGTGGTGGCGTAGCCGTCGCGATGTGGTCGTATTACACAGTTGGTCGATAACAACGCCAAAATGTGGTACGTGATTGTAATATTCATTCTCAATACAAAATATATGCCCGACCACATGGCGTCGTTGTGGTGTGGTTGTGGCTGTGGGGTGGTTGTGGTACGTGTGAATTGACCCTATAATAACTCGCAGTCAAATTCGCTAGCAACAGTTGGTAACAATAACCAAAACCATAGTTATTGAAGCCTTTCTGGAGCAGAATGATTACTCCAATTAAACTTCTTCAGTAATAGACCGAGAGTGCAGTTGAAATAGTCATTAATCATCATGTAAATTTTGCATAAGACAGCACTGCTAATTGTGGAGACATGCTTAATTGGGGAGTCGAGATGTGGTCTTAATTTGTGGAGAAGATTTGTTGAAACGGAGATTTGTAACAGGAAGATGACAATATATTACGTGATACTAATACCTTGTGCGCGATTACAATGCTTCCTAGTGTCTTTATACAATATTCGGGAATCTGCCAGTTCCTAAGACAGAATATATTTGATTAAATATTTCGGCTTGATTTTCACTAAATAAAACCTAAATAAGTACAAAGATTGTAGTGTAAATTAAACTTAACACGTTCGTCAAACCGCGGCTATCCCGTTATTTCACATCTCTGTCACATCGCGGCCTTTTTTTTTACGTGGTAGAATCTAATAAAAATGACTCCTCCCACTCAGGCCAGGACGGGAGGGATTGTCAGACTCGTACTGACAAAAATCTACGGTGTCCTTTAATAACCCTTTCTGTTCGAGGCGCGGTTACCTAATGAGACAATCCCGCGACACCATCACACCCTGTGATCGATTTGATGGCCCTCACCACGGATTTCGCTGATAGCGTATATTCGAAAAAACTTGACATACTTTGATATTGAGGATCTTAAACACTAAAACTCTTTCCTCAACGACATATGAAAAAGTTTTGAAAAAGGGTACATGCATATTTTCCAGGGCCAACGCTTTTGAACCCCTACTAAAATGTATGAAACGGTTTATACTGAAGGATACACCGGCCTCCGAAAACAGGGCAGTGTGGTGTATCATTAAGGACACACTGGCCTGTGACAAAAAACCCTAGAGTGTATTATTGAGGATACACCGGCGATGAACTGGCCAACGAAAACGGGGCAGTGTGGTGTATCATTAAGGACACACTGGCCTGTGACAAAAAACCCTAGTGTATTATTGAGGATACACCCGCGATGAACTGGCCAACGAAAACGGGGCAGTGTGGTGTATCATTAAGGACACACTGGCCTGTGACAAAAAACCCTAGAGTGTATTATTGAGGATACACCGGCGATGAACTGGCCAACGAAAACGGGGCAGTGTGGTGTATTATTAAGGATACACTGGCCTGTGACAAAAAACCCTAAGGATACACCGGCGCTTAGCGTGTTAAAACATTTTTTATTATCCTTATCATTTCAGCCCAGAGACATTGTCAACTGCTGACGACAGGGACCTATTTAGCCTGTTGCCAACATCCAGTAGATTATCAGGTAATGAAATGGAATTGATCATAGCAATAAACTATTTTGGTCATATTAAGCTGAAGAGTTTGTTTGTTTGACCGCCCTAATCTCGCGACCCCGGAGTAATCTGAACTGAGGTCTGAGGTTACACTATCAATGTTTTCCTTCACAAATCCTTAATCATTCTCCACACAATCCATTCATTACTTCATTGAAACTGCACTTGAACAAAAACAAAACATTTCACCACAAACCATCTTAACAGGCTTAATCAATATTGATTAACACCCAGCTCAATAAATCAGCAAATTAATCGAAAAACTCTGAAAAATACTGGAACAGAAAGCTCGTAAACGGTTTTAACAGATAAATTGATGTCCAATTCCCTGCCATTACTTTATCGAGAAGCTGAGAATTAGTGAGCGAAGCCCGCATGTCTGTCCGTCTGTCCCAACATCCCTCTAGAACAAATTGTCTCTAATATGTTATTAATTTACATACGAATGGAGTTGGGCGTTTCGTCATGCCACTTGGAAGAATCGTGGAAAAGTATTTTTGCCCGCATCTTTTTGGGTGTTTTTTTTTTGGATAATTTTTAACGGTTCAAAAATTATGGTTTTAGACAAGTAGTCCGGTCATTGAGATCCTTATTTGAAGATCGTTAGAAATTTGAATTTAATGGGCGTTTTTCCATTAGCCGGCCCGGCACCGGCACCGGCGACGGCGCCGGCGCCGTGCCGGTGCCGGGGAAGCAAGAATATATGAAAATGTATGGCTCGCTTTTCCACTTACCGGCGCCGGCGCCGGCCCGGCGCCGGCCCGGCGATGAGTCCTGCCGGCGCCGTCGCCGGCGCCGGGGTAATAAGCTTCCTAGTCGGTGCTGGCCTGGCGTTTTTCAATTAGCCGGCGCCGGCACCGGCGCCGGTGCCGGGGAAGCAAGAATATATGAAAATGTATGGCTCGCTTTTCCACTTACCGGCGCCGGCGTCGGCCCGGCGTTGAGTCCTGCCGGCGCCGTCGCCGTCGCCGGGGTAGCAAGCTTCCCAGTCGGTGCCGGCCGGCAAATGTGCATAATATAATTGCATGTGTATGAATTGTAGCCGTGTGCATGTGTGAGTGCGCAGGCGTGTAGGAGGACGCGGGGCTGAGGGCGTGAGACTCGGTTTATGGCTCGTAATAAGGTTAATTTAGCAATATAATATAATATAATATAATATAATATAATATAATATAATATAATATAATATAATATAATATAATATAATATAATATAATATAATATAATATAATATGCCCCCTACAAGTCTAACTTCACGTCCGGCCATAACATCTAGGTCACGTGGGGGGCGGACATAGAAAGAAAGAAAGAAAGAAAAAAGATTTATTGGAACACACAGGACAGAACAAACAAAAATTACATGAATAAAAACAACAAATTAATAAAAGAAAAACAAAAGGTAAACCCACACAAAACAAAAATAAAAAACAATTTAGTCCTGTGCGAGACCAAAAGGCTCCCACCTCAGCGTGTGCTGCGACATTTAAGTCACAGCGCTGGTTTTCTGGTAGGGCCCAAAGTGATGTCACGGTCAGTACTATATATATATGTTACTATATACTATACGCACATAAATAGTAATAAATAACGAGGAACAAATATAAATATAATAAGCATATAACATGTAGAATAAATAATTTAATGGATAGATACCCGACGTACATAACCGCTTGTCTATGCCATACCTAAGAGTGTAAAGGCTGACAACACCGACAAGTCAGAGACGCGGGCGCAGACAATAATTATGTCAATGTCAACCAAAAACCAAAACAAAAACAAAATTCATAAATGTGGTCTAAAAATTATAAAATAGTGTGTAAATTATGTCAACTATGTGCAAATTAATACTATGGAGTGGTTAATACTATGGAGTTAAAAATAATAATTATTATTATTATCAAAATTTTAAAGAGAAAGACAATGCATCAAGGAGAAGAATAATGACATGACAGTCGCTAGATTGTACGAATAATCCATCATAATAAATAGTGCATCACGCTACCCGTTATCCGCCTCAAATATGACGCCCCAGTCACTATTGTGAACTGCTTTCAAAACACAGTGAGTTATTACTTGGTATTTTGTTGCTGTTGGAGTAAGTAACGTTTAAAATTGACCCTAAAAGTACCAACTGATTTTAGAGCACGGATCGGCGGTGGGAGGTCATTCCAGCAGCGACTGGCAGCGAATTTAAAACAACCACGAAAAGCGGCAGTTCTGTGGGAGGAGGCCAACATCAGGTACGATGATGCTCTGGTTTTTATTTGATTATAGTCGCGCGACCAAGACAGTTTTTTGTACAAATAATCTGGTTTTTTCGTGAGAATGATGCCGAAAAGTAGGGTAGCCAGGTGAAGCTTTCGCCGCGCTGACATTCTCATCAAATTACCCTCATTCAAAAAAGGAGTGATATGGGTTCTGGGTGGCACGTTGAAACAAAACCTAGCACAAGCATTCTGTACCCGCTGGATTAACTTCTGACTTCTACCGAGAATGCATGCCCCATACACAGTGTCAGCGTAGTTCAGCTTGGATAATACAAGTGACTCACAAAGCATGACTCGCATATCCACACTTATGTAGGGACGGACACGATACAGAAGCTTGAGTCGGTAGAAGCAGTTGCGCACAGCTTCCAGAATGTGAGTTTCAAAGTTTAACTGTCCGTCAAAGACTACACCTAGGTTACGAGCTTCCAAAACCCTCTCTATAGCACAACCATCAATCCGGAGATCCAGGTTACTAGTGCGCATTTTGTTAAGAAAATCCCTGGACCCCATCACAATATATTTTGACTTGGTTGGATTCAGAACCAGGGAGTTTCTCCTGGACCAATCAGAGATCCTTTTAAGATCTTCATTAATGAGTCTCACTGTTTCCGCAGTATCCTGGGCGCAGAAGGAGAGGTACATCTGGAGATCATCAGCATATAGATGGAACTTGGTGTTGGTCAGACATTTGATAATGTCAGCACTATACAAGATAAAGAGAAGTGGGCCAAGGATCGATCCCTGCGGCACACCCCGGTTCACGTGCTGTGGACTAGAAGACACACTATCACCATTGTCACCAGACACCTGGACAAACTGTGATCGACCAGTAAGATAACTCTCGAACCATTTTACTGTTTCAATGTTAAAACCATAATAAGATAACTTTGCAAGTAGAAGAGAAGTATTGATAGAGTCAAAAGCACGAGAGAAATCTAGTAGGACAAGGAGAGTTCCCATACCCTTGTCTCTGGCTTCAAGGATGTTCCCAACTACATCCAGTAGAGCTGTTGCTGTGCTGTGTCCCCTGCGAAAACCAGATTGAACCTCGGGTAAAATAGCATGTTTTTCCAGATAAGATCTAAGCTGATTAGAGACAACCCTTTCCAATATTTTGGATAGACAAGGGAGCAAGCTGATTGGGCGGAGATCCCTCACACTGGCAGGGTTGTTCACTTTGGGGAGAGGTTTAACAATTGCCATTTTCCACAGATCAGGGAAGGAGGAAGTTATAATTGATCTGTTGACAATAGCTGTAATGACAGTAAGAGTACGAGGAAGTGTCAATATCAGCATGTCCAAAGAGATCCGGTCAGAGCCCTGCGCATTGGATCTGAGACTACGCAGAACTTTCAACACTGCTTCCTCCTGGACTGGCTCGAGCTGGAAAATACTGTTACTGTGCCGATGCTGTTGAAAATATAAAAGATCAGCAGTAGCAACCTCTCCACTGCCCGGAACGTCTAGGAAGTGCTGATTAATAGTATCCGGGTTGTTGCAAAAGTGAGGCAAACTGTGTTCTGACTTTTTTGTGTTGGTAACAGTAGACTTTATATGACTCCATAACTTCTTAGGCTGTGTAATGTTGTTATTAATATATTTTTTGAAATATGCGCACTTCTCAGTCTCGATTGCTGTTCTTACCAGGTGTTTTAACTCTGTATAAGATTTCCTATGACTATCTGATTTGGAAGCTTTAAACTTTACATGGCACTTGTCACGCAGCTTTATCATTTCCCTAACAGTGTAGGTTATCCAGGGAGGTGACTTTTCCTTTATTAAGACTCTTTTAATGGGTGCATGCAAATCAAACAGTGCTAAAATGTATTCATTAAACAATTCTACCATTGAGTTCACGTCTTGGAGACTTTCAATATGTTCCCAGTCAATTTTATTTAAGTCGGCATTAAAAAGTTCAGGGAGGACATCTTTGAGCGGCCTATATGTAATCCATTGCGGGACAGGCTTCTCTACTTTAAAGTTCAGTTCGATACTTATAATTGCGTGCTGACCTAGTTCAGGTATGTGTGAGACTGAGTGTCCACACACACGGGCGTCAGTACAAGCTATATCTATTAAAGTTTCACTGTGGTCCGTGAAATGAGTGGGCTTGGTTATAATTTGTCTGAGCTTGCAACATTGTAAGAAATTATTTAGCAGCTTAGTTTTGTTATCAGAGTGGTTTAAAACATTAATGTTGAAATCACCCACCAGGAGAACCTTGTCTGCATTGGCAAAAGATGAAAGAGAATCCGTGATCGCATCCAGAAAAACATTGACATCAAGCCACGGCGGTCTGTAGGCAGTGCCAACAATGACCGAATGTGAGTTGATGTTAAGTCTAAGCCACATCTGCTCGACCTGCGACGCCGGCGGGTGCGGCAGAGCGCGAGCGCGCACTCCGCGGCGCAGGTAGAAGCCCACGCCGCCCCCCCGCCCGCCGCGCACGCAGGCCGGGCGCGGCACGTGCCGCAGGCGGTAGCCCGGGACTGACGGAGCACGGCCCTCCTCTCCCTGCCTGAGCCAGGTCTCATTTATGGCCATGATGTCCACTCTGATTCTTTCCATGGCTATGATAAACTCGTCATGACGTGATCCCAACGACCCCGCGTTGAAAAAACCAACTGTAAGATTTTTAGTCTTGTTCATTTGTTAATAAATGTATACTGATTATTCATATTGTAAATATACTGTATATTGTTTATATTAAGTAAATAATTAATATTAAGTAAATAGTTAATATGAAGCACTGAGTAATAGTAACATACATAAGAATATTGTAAATATATTGTAAAATAGGTAGCGTGTAATGTATATAATGTACTAAGAATAGATAGCATTGTAGAATTATAAAAGGTAAATCGCGTTATAATATATAAATAATGTAAGTAAACAGTAATTAGTGATTGGGCACCTGGGCCCCAGCAGAATAAGGCCAAAATATACTGAGACGGGAAGAGGTCTGACCCCACACAGGAAAAACTCAAAAACAAAACAGAACAAAGATGCACACTAAATGGAAAGAGTAAACAATAATTTCTAGGTATAGTTAAAAGGTAGTTAAGGTACTTTACATGATACATATTAATATTTAACTTATTTACACAGATGTTACACCCGACTGTCAGCAGATACCTCCAAACCAAAAACCCGGGAAAAATCGTCCCCCGAACGGATGCAGTATGTGGGCTTGCCCTCGCCCTGCTTAGCCAGGATGCGCCCGAATTTCGTCCAGGTGTACTTCCACCCCAGACGGCCGCCAGCTTCACGTACAAGGTGAAACAGATGCCTGTTAGTCTTGGTGAGCCTCTCGTTCACGTAAAAACGACGTGAAGGCGCAGGCAGACCGAGGTCCGCTGTGGTGGCGCCGCGGCGCACGCGCGCGCTTTTTAGTAGATCATCGCGCAGACCGCGCCGCGTCAGACGCACCAAGATGCGCCGAGTACGCGCCGGCGCCGCTGCTGCTCCCACCGGACTCGCTCCTCCGGCTGGACTCGCCACACCTCCTGTTTGCGGGTCACGGTCAGCTCTTACGCCTATCCGTTGCGCGAACACTATGTCCCGCTCATCAAGGCCCACACCAAGCTTCGCCGCCACCAGTCCGACGGTGTGTGTGTGACATCAGCGCTTTTTAGCAAAACATACTCACTGATGGCAAACGAAGCACTAGCACTACCTTCATTATGGAGAGAATCAATAATAGTACACGTATAGGGCCGCTGCCCGGGGGTGAGCGCCGGGGCACGTCTAGAGCTGACGCTGGACGTGACAGCATACGGGCCGTCAGCGGCTCTCTGCTGAACAGGCGGGCGGGAGTCGGGGAACCCGAAGATATTACAGCCGAACAACGGGGTGGGGTAGGAACAGATGATGCTTTGCAAAGTGGGGCTTCCACGCCTATTGAACACTCTGCCGGCTCATCTGGGGAGACCATTCAAGAAATTAGTGACGATAGACGGAGAAAATGGTCAACAGAGGAATTGAGGGAGTTAATGTATTGTTTCTTCAAAGCAAAATCCGAAGGTCCAGGTTATATTAACAGACTATACACATTATTTACAGACAGAAATCCGAACAATCCAAAGATCCACAAATTTAACGGCAATACACTATCAAACCAAGCACGTAGAATAATTAAACAAAATGTAATATCACAAGAACTACTCAACCGTATAAGAGATGAAGCTGAGGGTAGGTTAACAGAAAACACTTATAACACAAATGACACGACAGAACTAAACTTAGCAACAGACCAGTACAATACACAACATAACATAAGGGATACAACAGAAACAAATCCAGGAACTTCCACATCTCAAACACAAAACAATTTGAACACAAATACACAACCTACACTGGAACAAACAGAATTAATAGACGAACTTACTAGAAATATAATAGTAAATGAAGATCAAGACCCATTAATATTGAACTTTTTACAAGTATTAGCTGAAACTAGAGAAACGCTAATAAAAGATAGACACTCATTACCCAAAGCAAAAATAAATAGGCATTTTTTACAAAACCTACATAAACTCAACAATTATTTACCAAATTTATTAGTGACTGCAAATACTCTTACAGAATTAAATAATATAATTTATGCTACTGCCAAAACATTAATAACGAACAATAAGCAAATACCGTTTATAACTAAAAACACAATTAAACCAAAAACAGAGCCACCTTGGAAGAAAAGAATAAAAAATAGGATAGAAAAAATTAGAAAAGAACTAGGTCAGATCGTAGAAATAGGAAGAGGCATAAATACTCGTAGAATGTACAATGTAAAAACTAAGTTATACAGTAAATACAATATACAAAGTGAAAATGAACGAAACAACACTGAAGAGATATTGAAGCAAAAGATTAAAGCACTCGCTGGTAGAATTAAAAGATATGAGGAAATCAGCAATAGAAAAGAACAAAACAGGTTATTTTATGAAAATGAACACAGATTATATAGAAGCTTAGGTAAATCTAGCACCACTAATGACATAAAACTACCCAGTAAAGATAGTGTAGAAGAATTTTGGAAATCGATACTGTCTAAGCCCATGCAATACAATAAAGACGCAAAATGGATAGAGGAAATAGAAGTCTCTTCAGACAATATAATCACAGAAGAATCACAAGAAATTACAGAAGAGCAAGTTAAAACAGCCATTAGGAAATTGCATAACTGGAAGACACCAGGAATTGACAAAATACATAATTATTATCTAAAATATCTCACTACTACACATAAATATTTAGCTTCAATATTCACAAAGATTATAGGGGGCAGAGAGCAATTAGAAGATTGGTTTACTACGGGACAGGTTATTCTAATTCCAAAAAATGAAAACACTGAAGATGCTAAAAACTGGAGACCAATAGCTTGTTTACCTAGCATTTACAAATTATTAACGTCTGTACTAGCCAATCAACTGTATAAACATTGTCAGGAGAACAACATCATGGCGATAGAACAGAGAGGGTGCCGTCGCGGAGCCCGAGGTTGTAAGGATCACCTCATGGTCAACAAGGCAGTTTTAGAGGACGCACATCAGAACCAAAAGAATTTGAGCATGGCATGGATAGATTATCAAAAGGCATTCGATAGTGTGTCCCACGAATGGCTTCTGAGAATCTTAGATATTTACAAATGTCCACCCATGATCAAGGCTTTCCTTAAATTATCTATGCCCACATGGAAAGTGATCATGTCAGCTCGCGGAACCAATGAGTCTTTAACAACTGAACCGATTTCCATCAAACGTGGCATATTCCAGGGAGACTCTCTGTCGCCGTTGTTGTTCTGTCTGGCAATTAATCCAGTCTCATTTATCTTAAGCAAATATGAAATGAAAGGTTACAAACTTAAAGACAGCTACTGGGTCAATCATTTATTGTACATGGATGACTTAAAGATATACGCCAACAATAAAAGTAATTTGAAAACTTTACTAGAAAGTGTAGAAATATTCACAAAAGACATAGGTATGAGTTTCGGTTTAAATAAATGTAATACAATACACATTGAAGCAGGATATAGAAAAAATACAATAGGAGAAGGACATATACTACTAAGCGGAGAAGCATTTGAACAACTAGGAATAGATAGTACATATAAATATTTAGGAATACACGAATCAGGGAAAATAGAACATAGCAAGATTAGGGAACAGGTTACTAAAGAATATTTTAAGAGAACTAAAAAGCTACTGCAAACACATTTGAATTCGCGAAATATCATTAAAGGGATAAATACCTATGCAATACCAGTTCTGTTGTACTCATTTGGAATAATTAATTATAAGAATAGTGATCTAAAAGCGATAGATACAAAAACTAGGAAACTATTGTCAATTAAAAAAGCACACCGACAAAAAGCAGATACAGAAAGATTGTACTTACCTATAATAGAGGGGGGTAGGGGGTTAATTAATGTAGAAGATATGTATAAAACCCAGATACTTAAATATAAACAATATTTAGATAGAGAATATGACGATTTAATTAAAATTATAGTACAGCATGATAAAATTAGGAATAAATATTCAATATTCAAAGAAGCACGAGAAATAGAAAGAGAACTACAACTACCACTAAATAATACATATACCGATAAAGAAATTAAACAAGCAATAGTCAAGAAGCATAATGACAAATGGCGCAATAAGCAACTACATGGACAGTTTCCGAAAGCAGTTTTGGACCAAACTAACATAGATAAGGAAAACTCTTTTAAATGGATAAAAAAACAACAAGTATCATCCTCTATAGAATCTGCAACATTCGCCATACAGGACCAAGCTGTTATGACACGCCAGCATCAGCGCGACATTCTAAAAGCAAACATTGATGGTAAATGCCGCCTATGCGACAGCAAAGATGAAACAACGCAACATATTATATCGGGGTGCGAAAAGTTAGCAGGCGCCTACTATGTCAAGCGACATAATAGCTTGGTTCAGTATGTGCATTGGTGTCTGGCAAAGAAACATAACTTTGAAGTATCGAATCTGTGGTGGAAAGAAACATTAACACAGCCACAAGTTAGAGAAAATGAACAGGCTAAACTCATGTGGGAAATACCGATACAGACAGATATAACTGTAACGCACAATAGACCAGACTTGATATATGTTGATAAAACCAATAATATAACCCACTTGATAGACATTTCTGTACCTTCAGATTACAATATAGGAGCCAAAGAAATAGAAAAGCTAAGCAAATACCACGTATTAAAGACCGAGATTCGACGCCTATGGAACACGCAAACCACTGTGATCCCAGTAGTAGTGGGAGCGACCGGAATAATAAGCAAAAGCTTACAAAGATACATAGACCAATTAAACGCAACAATAGACATAACAATCTTGCAAAAACAAGCAGCCATACACACAACGATCATACTAACTAAAGTACTGGGAAACACGGTGTTTGTGAACAGCGCATCAAACTCACAGGAGTCCACGCCAGACACACAGCAAACATCACACACGTCATTAGCAGACACACAACAAACATCACTCGTAACAACCTCACAGCAATCATCTAACACACAGCATTCATCTACCTTATACACATCAAACACACAAAATCAGCCATCAACTAGCACAAACAATAGACGAAGAAGAGGAAGGAGAAACTACAGGTAGTGGGGAAATGGATATCTTTTTTCTTGCGGGATGCGGGACGGGATATCTATTCAACCGACCGACACAAGGTCGAGTATCGCAAGATCGAAAAAAGACAATAATATAATATAATATAATATAATATGCCCCCTACAAGTCTAACTTCACGTCCGGCCATAACACCTAGGCCACGTGGGGGGCGGACATCAGCGCTTTTTAGCAAAACATACTCACTGATGGCAAACGAAGCACTAGCACTACCTTCATTATGGAGAGAATCAATAATAGTACACGTATAGGGCCGCTGCCCGGGGGTGAGCGCCGGGGCACGTCTAGAGCTGACGCTGGACGTGACAGCATACGGGCCGTCAGCGGCTCTCTGCTGAACAGGCGGGCGGGAGTCGGGGAACCCGAAGATATTACAGCCGAACAACGGGGTGGGGTAGGAACAGATGATGCTTTGCAAAGTGGGGCTTCCACGCCTATTGAACACTTTGCCGGCTCATCTGGGGAGACCATTCAAGAACTTGAAGCAGATAGACGAAGAAAATGGTCGACAGAGGAATTGAGGGAGTTAATGTATTGTTTCTTCAAAGCAAAATCCGAAGGGCCAGGTTATATTAACAGATTATACACATTATTTAAAGACAGAAACCCTAACAATCCAAAGATCCACAAATTTAACGGCAATACACTATCAAACCAGGCACGTAGAGTAATAAAACAAAATGTAATATCACAAGAACTACTCAACTGTATAAGAGATGAAGCTGAGGGTAGGTTAACAGAAAACACTGGTAACACAAATGACACAACAGAACTAAACTTAGCAATAGACCAGTACAATACACAACATAACATAAGGGATACAACAGAAACAAATTCAGGAACTTGCACATCTCAAACACAAAACAATTTGAACACAAATACACAACCTACACTGGAACAAACAGAATTAATAGACGAACTTACTAGAAATATAATAGTAAATGAAGATCAAGATCCATTAATATTGAACTTTTTACAAGTATTAGCTGAAACTAGAGAAACGCTAATAAAAGATAGACACTCATTACCCAAAGCAAAAATAAATAAGCACTTTTTACAAAACCTACATAAACTCAACAATTATTTACCAAATTTATTAGTGACTGCAAATACTCTTACAGAATTAAATAATATAATTTATGCTACTGCCAAAACATTAATAACGAACAATAAGCAAATACCGTTTATACCTAAAAATACAATTAAACCAAAAACAGAGCCACCTTGGAAGAAAAGAATAAAAAATAGAATAGAAAAAATTAGAAGAGAACTAGGTCAGATAGTAGAAATAGGAAGAGGCATAAATACTCGTAGAATGTACAATGTAAAAACTAAGTTATACAGTAAATACAATATCGAGGGGTGAAAGGCTATTTGCTTTAAGCGACATCTTGGGCGATATTGAGTTATATACATATTCGGAATCAGCAATTTTTTCTCCGTCGTTTGATGCCGGTTTCATCAAAATCAGAGCACTTTTTTGGCGTTTGAAACAACACTATTTTTGGGTTGTTCCCAAAGTGGCAGTGTATTATCCGACGTCGAATTTGCATTTTATTTTCAGTGATGTACTTGAACTATACCATAATTAAAGAACTGAGACATGAACCAGTTACCCTTTCTCAGATAAATGATTCTATATCGGTTAAAGCATTTTTCATGTTTCTATTTCTTATTAGCACGTTACTTAAATCATTTGGAATTCCACCATTTACACGTTGTGGTGTCGCTTAAATCATTTGTCCGTCAACCAAATACGACATGAAGTGTCGCTTAAGCTCTTTCAGCTGCATCTATTTTTAATCTAGGATGCTTCTTGAACCAAATAGACGTTTTGTTTCAGCTATTTTGCATATTGGAAAACATTTTTTCAGTATTGATAAAAAGAAAAGTTGACATTTAAATCATTCAATTCCAAAATGATACATTTAATTCATGTCATATAATACCTTCTTTATTCCATCGCCCGGGAGTTAACAATCGTGATTATTCAACCAGACTGCAGCGCTCGGTCGCTTCAGTCGAACTCCAAAGTGGTTCAAGGAGTGAGAGTGGTTGAAAGAGAAAAATTTAATAAATAAATGTATATGCGGGATTTATGTGTATGGATGGATCCGGGTTAGTCCTTAAACTATGACCAACCATCGAAGGTCGGGCAGGGAAAGCCTTCCCCCTCATTATGATTGACAACCTTTGCGCACGGACCCTAGTCTTCAGCATCTCCGCTATTCCTGACGAACTTTTGCCCCGACATGACGCAACATCTGCACATTGAGCGATGACCGATTGTCGAACTGGAGGAAGAATTGAGCAAAATACGCTGGGATATCTTGGGATTATCTGAATTCGAACCCTTTCGGTTAGGATACAATAGTCCTATATTCCGGCAACATGCTCTTCTTCCGGGAAGAAGATCGTAACTCCCAGGGTGGTGTTGGATTTCTCGTCCACAGGTCCCTCATTAATAACGTTGTGAAAGTCGACAGTGTGTCGAGTAGTAGTAGGGTAGCATACCTTATACTCAGAATAACCAACCGGTCTTTATTGAAGGTTATACAGGTACATGCACCGACCTTGGCATATTTTGATGATGAAGCAGAGGCTTTGTATGAGGAGATATCCGAAGCCATACATACCTCCGAAACATACTTTTTCGTTGTTAAAGGGGAATTAAATTCGAAGGTGGTCCACGGAATGGCAATGAGTTAAGAGGCCCCAGCCATTTGGGTATGGGCAGCAAATCCATAGCGACCAGCGGCTGGCAGACTTAATGAAAAAGGAAGAACTCCATTTGATGAACTCCTATTTATATAAAGATGGACGAGGATAAACCCTGACGGTACAACCAAAAATGAGATTGACTTCATCATGGCGTCCAAGAAGCGAATATTCAGTGATGTCTCTTTGATCTCCAAGATGAAACTGACAAGGTGACCTGTGGCGATCTCCGAATCTTAAGAATCACATTGAATATCAATGTAAAGATTGAACGGTCACGCCTGTTGAAGTCTACCGTCCGACTTGGTCCTGCTCACATCCAGAACACCGAAGGTTTCCAACTCGAAACGCATGATCTTTTCCGTTAGGCACTGAATGCAAAACTGTGGACGCGATCAACAACCGGTTGGTGGAAACTGTCCAAGCAGTGAAGTCCAATTTCTTTAAGACCCCGAAGGAAGCCTCAAAAGCCCCCGGATCCATCAAGTTGATCCAAGAGCGGATTGAGATGGCTGCAATCTTCAGCTGATATGTCGGAATATGGCAAACTCAATAAACTAATCCCTAAATCAATGCGACGTGACCTGCGTGCCTATAATGCTGCACGGATCAGAGATGCAATCGAGCAGAACCAGAGTTCAAAAGTCTTCCCAAAGAATTCAGTTATTGGGCAAATGACAAAGCTAAAGATTGACGACGGCAGTATCATTTCAATGAAACCGAGATCATGAAAGAGCTTGACAAATTATACGGAAAGTTATGCACATGCTCCGGCAGATTTTACAGAAGACAGAAGAGTTTAGTGCATTACATGCCAGAATCCAATTCGAATGTGCAGCGTTGGGAAGCCACGTGATATCTTCTCATCGAAGACCCCACGGTGTCTTAAGATGGTTAAGGTGTTTAACCAGTGTGTATTGCCAGTGATGACATTAAGCTATGTAACGTAGTCGTAGACTGCTAGCTTTTTGGAGAGACTAAGAGTCACTCGACGAGCAATGGAAAGAGTTATGCTTCAAGTTTCTTTGCGGGATGAAATCCAGAACAAGGATATTCGCCGAAGATCCAGAGTCACCGACATGGCTCGTAAAATTTGCAAATTGAAATGGAAATGGCCGGAAGACGCAGGATAGGCAGGCCGCTCACTAGGTGGAATTGTCGTTCAGCGTGGTGGTCTAAGGGGGAGGCCTATGTTCAGCAGTGGACGTCTTCCAGCTGATGATGAAGTGGGTAATTCTTTAACTGATGTTGTTGATAAAAATATTGATGTTCCTAAATAGAGACAGTTCTACTTTATTATTATTCTAAATGAATCTAACTTCAACTGAAATTGCGTTGTCGATATTTCTTTATTTACTAATATAAGCACCTAAGATTTTGGGTGATGGCGATAATTCAGGTTGTTTCAACAGCCATTGATAATATTAGACGTAAAAAAATGTTACATCAAACGTTACATTTTCAATACAATATGTTACATATGTCTATTAGCCTGCCATTCAAATTAATATCTATAGTCAGTTGAGATAAATAGCTTGCTACTGTTCATTATGGGCTGCGTCACTTCATGCTATTTGGCTTCTTCTGAAAATATACAGCAGAGCCGCTTAAATCTTTTTTCCTTTCCCTAAAAGATAGGGGTTTAAGGTAATTTGTATTAAGCGACATTTATCTTTGTATTTAAAGGTCCTTTTTATTTAGTATAAACATCAACAATTCAACGCTTTTAAATGAAATTTAATTTAGTTTACCCCATTCAAATATTTGCAGAAGTTTTTTTGTTATGATTTTTTTTCGATTTTTTGAAACTTTAAATGGCTCTCCTGTAAAGTTGCAAAAATGTCGCTTAAAGCAAATAGCCTTTCACCCCTCGATATACAAAGTGAAAATGAACGAAACAACACTGAAGAGATATTGAAGCAAAATATTAAAGCACTCGCTGGTAGAATTAAAAGATATGAGGAAATCAGCAATAGAAAAGAACAAAACAGGTTATTTTATGAAAATGAACACAGATTATATAGAAGCTTAGGTAAATCTAGCACCACTAATGACATAAAACTACCCAGTAAAGATAGTGTAGAAGAATTTTGGAAATCGATACTGTCTAAGCCCATGCAATACAATAAAGACGCAAAATGGATAGAGGAAATAGAAGTCTCTTCAGACAATATAATCACAGAAGAATCACAAGAAATTACAGAAGAGCAAGTTAAAACAGCCATTAGGAAACTGCATAACTGGAAGACACCAGGAATTGACAAAATACATAATTATTATCTAAAATATCTCACTACTACACATAAATATTTAGCTTCAATATTCACAAAGATTATAGGGGGCAGAGAGCAATTAGAAGATTGGTTTACTACGGGACAGGTTATTCTAATTCCAAAAAATGAAAACACTGAAGATGCTAAAAACTGGAGACCAATAGCTTGTTTACCTAGCATTTACAAATTATTAACGTCTGTACTAGCCAACCAACTGTATAAACATTGTCAGGAGAACAACATCATGGCGATAGAACAGAGAGGGTGCCGTCACGGAGCCCGAGGTTGTAAGGATCACCTCATGGTCAACAAGGCAATTTTAGAGGACGCACATCAGAATCAAAAGAATTTGAGCATGGCATGGATAGATTATCAAAAGGCATTCGATAGTGTGTCCCACGAATGGCTTCTGAGAATCTTAGATATTTACAAATGTCCACCCATGATCAAGGCTTTCCTTAAATTATCTATGCCCACATGGAAAGTGATCATGTCAGCTCGCGGAACCAATGAGTGTTTAACAACTGAACCGATTTCCATCAAACGCGGCATATTCCAGGGAGACTCTCTGTCGCCGTTGTTGTTCTGTCTGGCAATTAATCCAGTCTCATTTATCTTAAGCAAATATGAAATGAAAGGTTACAAACTTAAAGACAGCTACTGGGTCAATCATTTATTGTACATGGATGACTTAAAGATATACGCCAACAATAAAAATAATTTAAAAACTTTGCTAGAGAGTGTAGAAATATTCACAAAAGACATAGGTATGAGTTTCGGTTTGAACAAATGTAATACAATACACATTGAAGCAGGATATAGGAAAAATACAATAGGAGAAGGACATATACTACTAAGCGGAGAAGCATTTGAACAACTAGGAATAGATAGTACATATAAATATTTAGGAATACACGAATCAGGGAAAATAGAACATAGCAAGATTAGGGAACAGGTTACTAAAGAATATTTTAAGAGAACTAAAAAGCTACTGCATACACATTTGAATTCGCGAAATATCATTAAAGGGATAAATACCTATGCAATACCAGTTCTATTGTACTCATTTGGAATAATTAATTATAAGAATAGTGATCTAAAAGCGATAGATACGAAAACTAGGAAACTACTATCAATTAAAAAAGCACACCGACAAAAAGCAGATACAGAAAGATTGTACTTACCTATAATAGAGGGGGGAAGGGGGTTAATTAATGTAGAAAATATGTATAAAACACAGATACTTAAATATAAACAATATTTAGATAGAGAATATGACGATTTAATTAAAATTATAGTACAGCATGATAAAATTAGGAATAAATATTCAATATTCAAAGAAGCACGAGAAATAGAAAGAGAACTACAACTACCACAAAATAATACATATACCGATAAAGAAATTAAACAAGCAATAGTCAAGAAGCATAATGATAAATGGCGCAATAAGCAACTACATGGACAGTTTCCGAAAGCAGTTTTTGACCAAACTAACATAGATAAGGAAAACTCTTTTAAATGGATAAAAAAACAGCAAGTATCACCCTCCATAGAATCAGCAATATTTGCCATACAGGACCAAGCTGTTATGACACGCCAGCATCAGCGCGACATTCTAAAAGCAAACATTGATGGTAAATGCCGCCTATGCGACAGCAAAGATGAAACCACACAACATATTATATCGGGGTGCGAAAAGTTAGCGGGTGCCTACTATGTCAAGCGACATAATAGCTTGGTTCAGTATGTACATTGGTGTCTGGCAAAGAAACATAAATTTGAAGTATCGAATCTGTGGTGGAAAGAAACACTGACACAGCCACAAGTTAGAGAAAATGAACAGGCTAAACTCATGTGGGAAATACCGATACAGACAGATATTACTGTAACGCACAATAGACCAGACTTGATATATGTAGATAAAACCAATAATATAACCCACTTAATAGACATTTCTGTACCGTCAGATTACAATATAGGAGCCAAAGAAATAGAAAAGCTAAGCAAATACCACGTATTAAAGACCGAGATTCGACGCCTATGGGACACGCAAACCACTGTGATCCCAGTAGTAGTGGGAGCGACCGGAATAATAAGCAAAAGCCTACAAAGATACATAGACCAATTAAACGCAACAATAGACATAACAATCTTGCAAAAACAAGCAGCCATACACACAACTATCATACTAACTAAAGTACTGGGAAACACGGTGTTTGTGAACAGCGCATCAAACTCACAGGAGTCCACGCCAGACACACAGCAAACATCACACACGTCACTAGCAGGCACACAACAAACATCACTCGTAACAACCTCACAGCAATCATCTATCACACAGCATTCATCTACCTCATACACATCAAACACACAAAATCAGCCATCAACTAGCACAAACAATAGACGAAGAAGAGGAAGAAGAAACTACAGGTAGTGGGGAAATGGATATCTTTTTTCTTGCGGGATGCGGGACGGGATATCTATTCAACCGACCGACACAAGGTCGAGTATCGAAAGATCGAAAAAGAATAATATAATATAATATAATATAATATAATATAATATAATAATGTAGGCCCCCTACAAGTCTAACTTCACGTCCGGCCATAACATCTAGGCCACGTGGGGGGCGGACATCAGCGCTTTTTAGCAAAACATACTCACTGATGGCAAACGAAGCACTAGCACTACCTTCAATATGGAGAGAATCAATAATAGTACACGTATAGGGCCGCTGCCCGGGGGTGAGCGCCGGGGCACGTCTAGAGCTGACGCTGGACGTGACAGCATACGGGCCGTCAGCGGCTCTCTGCTGAACAGGCGGGCGGGAGTCGGGGAACCCGAAGATATTACAGCCGAACAACGGGGTGGGGTAGGAACAGATGATGCTTTGCAAAGTGGGGCTTCCACGCCTATTGAACACTCTGCCGGCTCATCTGGGGAGACCATTCAAGAAATTAGTGACGATAGACGGAGAAAATGGTCAACAGAGGAATTGAGGGAGTTAATATATTGTTTCTTCAAAGCAAAATCCGAAGGTCCAGGTTATATTAACAGACTATACACATTATTTAAAGACAGAAATCCGAACAATCCAAAGATCCACAAATTTAACGGCAATACACTATCAAACCAAGCACGTAGAATAATTAAACAAAATGTAATATCACAAGAACTACTCAACCGTATAAGAGATGAAGCTGAGGGTAGGTTAACAGAAAACACTTATAACACAAATGACACGACAGAACTAAACTTAGCAACAGACCAGTACAATACACAACATAACATAAGGGATACAACAGAAACAAATCCAGGAACTTCCACATCTCAAACACAAAACAATTTGAACACAAATACACAACCTACACTGGAACAAACAGAATTAATAGACGAACTTACTAGAAATATAATAGTAAATGAAGATCAAGACCCATTAATATTGAACTTTTTACAAGTATTAGCTGAAACTAGAGAAACGCTAATAAAAGATAGACACTCATTACCCAAAGCAAAAATAAATAGGCATTTTTTACAAAACCTACATAAACTCAACAATTATTTACCAAATTTATTAGTGACTGCAAATACTCTTACAGAATTAAATAATATAATTTATGCTACTGCCAAAACATTAATAACGAACAATAAGCAAATACCGTTTATAACTAAAAACACAATTAAACCAAAAACAGAGCCACCTTGGAAGAAAAGAATAAAAAATAGGATAGAAAAAATTAGAAAAGAACTAGGTCAGATCGTAGAAATAGGAAGAGGCATAAATACTCGTAGAATGTACAATGTAAAAACTAAGTTATACAGTAAATACAATATACAAAGTGAAAATGAACGAAACAACACTGAAGAGATATTGAAGCAAAAGATTAAAGCACTCGCTGGTAGAATTAAAAGATATGAGGAAATCAGCAATAGAAAAGAACAAAACAGGTTATTTTATGAAAATGAACACAGATTATATAGAAGCTTAGGTAAATCTAGCACCACTAATGACATAAAACTACCCAGTAAAGATAGTGTAGAAGAATTTTGGAAATCGATACTGTCTAAGCCCATGCAATACAATAAAGACGCAAAATGGATAGAGGAAATAGAAGTCTCTTCAGACAATATAATCACAGAAGAATCACAAGAAATTACAGAAGAGCAAGTTAAAACAGCCATTAGGAAATTGCATAACTGGAAGACACCAGGAATTGACAAAATACATAATTATTATCTAAAATATCTCACTACTACACATAAATATTTAGCTTCAATATTCACAAAGATTATAGGGGGCAGAGAGCAATTAGAAGATTGGTTTACTACGGGACAGGTTATTCTAATTCCAAAAAATGAAAACACTGAAGATGCTAAAAACTGGAGACCAATAGCTTGTTTACCTAGCATTTACAAATTATTAACGTCTGTACTAGCCAACCAACTGTATAAACATTGTCAGGAGAACAACATCATGGCGATAGAACAGAGAGGGTGCCGTCGCGGAGCCCGAGGTTGTAAGGATCACCTCATGGTCAACAAGGCAGTTTTAGAGGACGCACATCAGAACCAAAAGAATTTGAGCATGGCATGGATAGATTATCAAAAGGCATTCGATAGTGTGTCCCACGAATGGCTTCTGAGAATCTTAGATATTTACAAATGTCCACCCATGATCAAGGCTTTCCTTAAATTATCTATGCCCACATGGAAAGTGATCATGTCAGCTCGCGGAACCAATGAGTCTTTAACAACTGAACCGATTTCCATCAAACGTGGCATATTCCAGGGAGACTCTCTGTCGCCGTTGTTGTTCTGTCTGGCAATTAATCCAGTCTCATTTATCTTAAGCAAATATGAAATGAAAGGTTACAAACTTAAAGACAGCTACTGGGTCAATCATTTATTGTACATGGATGACTTAAAGATATACGCCAACAATAAAAGTAATTTGAAAACTTTACTAGAAAGTGTAGAAATATTCACAAAAGACATAGGTATGAGTTTCGGTTTAAATAAATGTAATACAATACACATTGAAGCAGGATATAGAAAAAATACAATAGGAGAAGGACATATACTACTAAGTGGAGAAGCATTTGAACAACTAGGAATAGATAGTACATATAAATATTTAGGAATACACGAATCAGGGAAAATAGAACATAGCAAGATTAGGGAACAGGTTACTAAAGAATATTTTAAGAGAACTAAAAAGCTACTGCAAACACATTTGAATTCGCGAAATATCATTAAAGGGATAAATACCTATGCAATACCAGTTCTGTTGTACTCATTTGGAATAATTAATTATAAGAATAGTGATCTAAAAGCGATAGATACAAAAACTAGGAAACTATTGTCAATTAAAAAAGCACACCGACAAAAAGCAGATACAGAAAGATTGTACTTACCTATAATAGAGGGGGGTAGGGGGTTAATTAATGTAGAAGATATGTATAAAACCCAGATACTTAAATATAAACAATATTTAGATAGAGAATATGACGATTTAATTAAAATTATAGTACAGCATGATAAAATTAGGAATAAATATTCAATATTCAAAGAAGCACGAGAAATAGAAAGAGAACTACAACTACCACTAAATAATACATATACCGATAAAGAAATTAAACAAGCAATAGTCAAGAAGCATAATGACAAATGGCGCAATAAGCAACTACATGGACAGTTTTCGAAAGCAGTTTTGGACCAAACTAACATAGATAAGGAAAACTCTTTTAAATGGATAAAAAAACAACAAGTATCATCCTCTATAGAATCTGCAACATTCGCCATACAGGACCAAGCTGTTATGACACGCCAGCATCAGCGCGACATTCTAAAAGCAAACATTGATGGTAAATGCCGCCTATGCGACAGCAAAGATGAAACAACGCAACATATTATATCGGGGTGCGAAAAGTTAGCAGGCGCCTACTATGTCAAGCGACATAATAGCTTGGTTCAGTATGTGCATTGGTGTCTGGCAAAGAAACATAACTTTGAAGTATCGAATCTGTGGTGGAAAGAAACATTAACACAGCCACAAGTTAGAGAAAATGAACAGGCTAAACTCATGTGGGAAATACCGATACAGACAGATATAACTGTAACGCACAATAGACCAGACTTGATATATGTTGATAAAACCAATAATATAACCCACTTGATAGACATTTCTGTACCTTCAGATTACAATATAGGAGCCAAAGAAATAGAAAAGCTAAGCAAATACCACGTATTAAAGACCGAGATTCGACGCCTATGGAACACGCAAACCACTGTGATCCCAGTAGTAGTGGGAGCGACCGGAATAATAAGCAAAAGCTTACAAAGATACATAGACCAATTAAACGCAACAATAGACATAACAATCTTGCAAAAACAAGCAGCCATACACACAACGATCATACTAACTAAAGTACTGGGAAACACGGTGTTTGTGAACAGCGCATCAAACTCACAGGAGTCCACGCCAGACACACAGCAAACATCACACACGTCATTAGCAGACACACAACAAACATCACTCGTAACAACCTCACAGCAATCATCTAACACACAGCATTCATCTACCTTATACACATCAAACACACAAAATCAGCCATCAACTAGCACAAACAATAGACGAAGAAGAGGAAGGAGAAACTACAGGTAGTGGGGAAATGGATATCTTTTTTCTTGCGGGATGCGGGACGGGATATCTATTCAACCGACCGACACAAGGTCGAGTATCGAAAGATCGAAAAAGAATAATATAAAAGCAAATATGATAGACCCATCACTTTAAAGAATCGTCAATATTCAAATTCGTAACTACCGCCGCTGTGTGCCTGAGTAGCTTCGTGATACAGACTAGCGGCTAGAAGCCGCCCCTCCCGCAGTCCGCAACGCGCACGCGTTCGAGTAAGCCCCTTCGTACACTAGGCGACGCAATTCTCCGATACCTTACGATTTTGGTATTCACTGACGCGTGCTTGTGTTCGAACCTCTATGGCAACGACGATATAATACTAGACTCCTAATAACAGGCGACCGATGTCTGCCAACACATTAGGCAAAAAAGTCATATATTCGTCTCATTTCGACCAATCCTGTGAGCCGTAAACATACGTTGAGACAGCACAGACCTTGAGTTAGCCAATCACAACGCAGTACCCCGTCCCTCTCGCTTACGTAGTACCTTAGCAACTTGGCAGAATAGTTTGTGTTCTTTAGATCGTGCAATGCGTAGTCTAGTAATATATAGTCGTTGATTCTGGATGCGCGGCCATGCCGGCGCCGTGCCGTTGCCGGGCCGGTTAGGAACCGGTGCAGTGGAAAAACGAAGCCCCGGCGCCGGTGCCGGTGCACGGCCAGGCCGGTGCCGTGCCGGTGCCGTGCCGTCTAATGGAAAAACGCCCATTCGATGCAGGTTCGCTGTCGAGAACAAAAAGCGAATTCCAACTTATCTATATTCATCAAATTTTCGTGTGCCATGGTGATCAAATTGATATATATATATATATTTCATTGAAAACCCAAGACAAAACTTATATAAATACCATCGGGACACGAGCAAAAATTTCATCAAGATCAGAAGAGAAGAAGTAATTGACTACCTAGCAAACATTCATACATCCAAAAATACAAACTATTGCGCTTAGATTACAAAACCCGTTTCAAGTTGGAACAACACTGTACTTTTTTTTTCAAAAAAATATCTTAATAATCTTTCCTGTATCACGAAAAAGTCTTTAACAAGTCTATTATCCATGGTCAGGACCTCAGGACTAAAAATAGACAAGACAGTTCCCACCGCAGCCCTGAGGGGTGTCGAGCAGGATATGTAACAAGAAGCCAGGGAGCCTCGTGAGAAATATCATAAAAACTATATTATGATGAACTATTATTACTTTGAAGTTCATCATCTGGATTGTAAATCATTTTAATGTGTGATATGGTGCATGTGTTTAGATAAATCTAATGTGACGAGGTTCTGACATACCTACTATTCGTTACAGTTGGCGCAGGGGTTGAGCTACCGCCTGCTGTACTGTGTATAACGGGTTCGATACCCGCACTTAAGAAATATTTCAATGGCCTACAGATATTTGTTTCGGTTCTAGTTGTTTGTGTGTGTGAGTTCAAATGTTTTAAACGCATCTACGACACAAGAAGTAAGTTCGGTTGCATAGTTTCGGTTATTAACCTGTACGAACGTATTAACACATGATTTTTATTTATTCAATTAAGGGCTGATTTTTCAATAGTCAGATAACTTTTATCTGAGGAATAAAAATGGCGGTTTGACAGCTTATCTATGGAAAATATGTCAAACCGTTATTTTAATTCCTCAGTTATGAGTTAACTGACTATTGAAAAATCAGCCCTTAAACTATTAAACTCATTGTTAATTATCTTTTTCAGATGAACCTGCAGTGTAACCACAGAAATATTAAAAACATATTAAAACTTCTTTAATATACCTACCTATGAGTGAAGCTTCAGAACGCTTCAGATTGTGTTCCAATTCAGGTGCTGAATTCGGTTTTAAACCACCAATTTGCATCTCTACGGAAGGTAAACACAGCATGAAATAAATCCTGTTCCTGTTTATCAAATTCTATAATTAACTACGGCATTGATTCACAGTACCTATAAACATGCAACATGGAGTATACATACATAATATCAACAGGAAACAAATAATGCCAAATCAGTACGAATGCAATGTCAATTATAGCCGAAGAAAATAAACATGATACCCTCTATGAGTGATGATCAAACATTACTTGATGACACAATATTTATAAATACATACGTTTGTAGTGCATTATAATAATTATTTAAGTAGATATATGTATTGGCTAGCTAAATATATAATTAAAACCGCATCAGAACCTTCAAATCGGTGAAGGAAAGCATCGTGAGAAGCCGACATGTCCTAGAACCAAAAATTTGAAGACTTGTGACATCCACCAATACCCACTGGGCCCGCTTGTTAGATTTTGGCCCAGTCCATCTCACAGAGAGCAGTGGGAGCATTCATAGCTGAAGATGAATGGGTTCAGAATGAATTAGGCCGATCTTCAAATTTAAGCAGAGTTTGGTCTGTGAATCGGTGACCATTTATTCCTAAAATAACTAATTAGCGCGTCTTACATAAGGAAATCAACCCACCACACTGATATCTAAAGTCCTCAATCCCTATTCGTTTAATTTAAACTCACTCAAGCAAAAAGTGCAGAATGTCGCGTCGTACCTGTAACGTGGTGGCATCGACCGACCACTGAGTACCACTGAGGACTACTGAGTACCATCTAGTGCCATTGGCTAAGTTATTACATGGGTAATGGGTAAATAAGAGGCTTAGGTGCACTGGACTTGGGTGGCAACGACTTATACGTGCAATTGTCGCACTCGCACCGTACTTCCATCGTGTTGTCGATTTCTGAGTGAATGATTTCCGAATGTAATTTCTGAAGAAATCATGATAATATTTTAGTGAATAAAACATGGATTAAACTTAAACTGAAACTTAAGAAATAGTCTTAATATTTATAACATTTGAAATAAAAACTTTTGTAACTTTCGAATGCCACATACGAAAGCCAGTCGCCTATTTTACCTGCAGATTTTGATGATTAGACCTTCGTGTTTAGAAACCAGGGTAATTATCATAGAACCTAGACATAGACATGGTGGCTTTTTATCTAGCTTATGCGCTCCCCTGGTCTCATTTTACTAAATTAAAAACCAAAACCAACCTCAAAAACATTGTCAAAGTAAATTCAAAACTCAAACTTATTGATAAACCAACAAACACACTTCAATCGAAATCAGCATACAATTCAATGTCCGGCCATTGCTCGTGATTGAAAAGCCACCGAGCATTCAAGTCTCACATACGTTGATCAAATTGTTACGCTCTAGTGGGCACAGTCCTTCACACAGGAATGAATAGGTTTTTATAAAGACTAGTTTGTTGTCGTATCCAGTTGATACTTCGAGTGAAGAATAGGGATGTGCCGAGCTGGTTCCTTGCAATGATTTTCCTGGAAAGTAGAGTGGTTTTATACAATAATTTTTGTTTGACGATTTATTTTTTTACGTTGCATAGTGTGTTCATTTGTTAACTTGCATAACATCCACAATTTCATTTTATTTTCAATAAAGCAGCTATATTTTTATACTGTATAATAAATAGCTGGCGCATACAGTTAGATGAGACAAAATCTTAGGCGTTCCGTTTCTATAATTTATAGCTAAATGAGTGTTCATAATTTTGAAATGGCGTTAACCAGATTTTAGGTACGGTGCCACCTGAAAAGTACAATAACTATTACCAATAACTATTTAAAAAAAACCGACGGAAAATCAAAATGAAAAATAATTTATTCTAAAAAGTTGTAGTGGTATTTTGTAACGCTGACCAGCTCACATTTATGTTTTAAAGAAAATTTGAAATTCTCGACGAGACCACAAGTTCGAATTTCAGACGTGATGAAATCGATTGTCCGCTCACTTTTGTGAGCTTGTGAACGTTACAAAAAACATTACTTACATCACTATTTTTTAGTCTTTTTTAACCGACTTCAAAAAAAAAGTAGGTTCTCAGTTCGACCTGTATGTATGTTTGTATGTTTGTACGTATGTATGTATGTATGTTTGTCCGCGATTATCTCGCGTTTGGCTGAACGGATTTTGATGCGGTTTTCAGGAAAGTGTTTATTACATTCTGGGGAAGGTTTTAGTGTATAAAAATAATCGACAATAGTCGGTTTCCTATTTCCAAAAAGTTTTTTTACATTATACAGTCCGTCAAAGCGGGCGTAGTTCGCGGATCTAGTGTTATACGAATCTCACACTATTATAGGAACATAAAACCATCACTAACCAGTAGCCATATGAGAATGTGACCGCGGAAGTGCGGTCTGGCTGTCGCCTGCGACTTGTGACCGCATGGTCGTTGGTCGCGACAACTGCAGATATGCTGCGCCGGCGCATCAGGGGCATTGGCATTGCCGTGTGAACCGGCTGGTTAATGGCTGATTGATTGCCTATGATATAATATTGATGTTTGTGTGAATTGTTTTAGATATTATGGTAGATATAAATATTTTTAAAAGAAGTTTAATTAAGTACGGAGGGGGTTACAACTTTACATACATCTAAAACATTACGGTTGAAATCTCCTATGGATTTTGCAGAGGTGTACTTATCTTATAGTACACAGTTATTCCGCCAATTAAAGTATGAGTAAAGACCAGTTGTATGATCAGTAAATAAGTATATAAAGTATTAGTAAAAATGCTATATTTTTTAAATCGTTGTTTATATTTTAACGAATGGTAAAAATAAGTAGTATGGCTACTAATCAACTAGTATTAAATAATAGTTACTTAACTACTGATCTGGACACTGATCCTAAAATAAGTTCATGGGTGAATCGATGTACTAGGAGATGAATCTACCGCCATCAATCAAGTACAAATCCAGTCTCTGCTGTCTAAAACGGCCACTTTAAGATATATTCTTAATGATTCACTCCGTGAATTTCCAACAACGTCATTGTCTGTTCTTCTATTTTTCATTCACGAAGTGAATCAATAGAAATATTGCTAAGTGGCCCTTTTTAAACCCCCCACAAAACTGGAACTAAGTACAATTTTTTTTTTAACTTTGCCCCACACTAGGAATTTCTTCCTGTATCGTGGGTGCGTTTACAAACATAGAAACTCACATACACAGACACACAGACCCGAAACAACTACTTGTAGATCATACAAATATTTTTTACCGTGCAGGAATCGAACCCGCGACACACAGCAGCAGTCGATAGCTAAGACGACAAACACATCAATGACCTTGTGCCTCAAACCAGTAAAGGGCTTCACACACAGCAGCTATAAAGGGCTTCACACACAGCAGCTATAAAGGGCTTCACACACAGCAGCTATAATGTAAAGATGTACATTATAGCACGATACATCTCATTACATCTTTCCATAGAAATCGTCAGGAGACCACACACTGCAGCTATAATGTATATTTTTACATCTTCGAATCTAAGGTACTGAGCGATACGAAAATATACATTTATATTTCGATACATCTTAATACATCTCAATACATTTCCGTATATATCTCTTCGAGAAGGATGTTATGAAATGTAGGGAAATATACATTACATTACCTGTTGTGTGTGTGATACATTAAGATAATTTAAAGCTATACATCCTGGGATATTAATGTACATTAATATACATTATAGCACGATACATCTCATTACATCTTTCCATAGAAATCGTCACAAGACCACACACTGCAGCTATAATGTATATTTTTACATCTTCGAATCGAAGGTACTGAGCGATACGAAAATATACATTTATATTTCGATACATCTTAATACATCTCAATACATCTCAATACATTTCCGTATATCTCTCTTCGAAAAGGATGTTATGAAATGTAGGGAAAGATACATTACATTACCTGTTGTGTGTGTGATACATTAAGATAATTTAAAGCTATACATCCCGGGATGTAATGAACATTAATATACATTATAGCTGCTGTGTGTGAAGCCCTTAACAGTTAACACATGGCTTCATAACCCTTACATTTCCCATCATCTTCCCATTATGACAATCTGAGCTGTCAACAGTTAAAAACCCATAAAAATGCGTGTGTAATTAAACTACATCCCATGATAGGGCAACACAGATATTGTGACCATAACCTACGTCACTCGGGTCATGACAAGTGACGTCACATGGGTCAATGTCATAGTTATGACTGTCATGAGTGTCGGTTGTATATCAGGGCGTTATGGGGTAAGGCCGAGTGTATACTGTTGGTTTTTGAGTAGCTTTTACAGGTATCAAACTTTGTCATCCATCATCCATCCATCGATCATCAGCCTATAATGTTCACACTGCTGGGACACAGGCCTCCTCTCTTGTGAGAGGGAGGATAACTTTGTCACACGTATAAGAATTTATTTGTTTCGGCGTGTTGCCCAAATCAAAAGCTCAGATGTTTCATTAATATTCTGCATTTCAGTACTATTCTGGGATTTCATAAGTATGAAGTGGCAAAGAAGTTTTATTGATCCTGATCAAGAGAAGAGTGTTTACCCTTTTTTAAACATCTGAGGGATGATTAAAAGAGAATAATGAATTGTGTTTACAAATGAACAGTGAGCTATTATTATAGCGAGAGAGAGTTAAGACCACAGAAAACGTAATCCAGTTAGAGCAAATCCATTTAGGTAAACCGACGTAAAGTGAATTCTATTATCCATTAATTTTTTTTTCTTTACAAGAAACCGACAAAACGTACAATAAAATTCTAAAACAAGAGCTCACCTCCTACTACTACCCGAGCATCGGCACCAAAGGTCATGACACATATTGCGGTGACCGCAAGTTCTTTCCATCTCAGGCCTTATCTATGTTTATAGGCAAACTCATAGGAAACCAAAACAATAAACTCTAAATTCTTTTGAAACGTCTAGCTAGACCATCATATCATTCAGATCCAGCCTGACCCTTGCTGTTCTCCCTCAGTGACGCCTTAAGCCGAGGTTCGTACCCCACAGGGGGTGCCTTTAGCGTGTGGTCACTTAGTTTGTAGTATTTTAGTTATAAGCCCCTGGCTGGAGGCCTTAGAGTCACTTAAGGCATCCACAGAAAAGTCTGATTAAGAAGCTCGCACAACCTCCTCTAGGTTGAACTATATGAGATGCCAGTCAAAAATAAATAGACCATCACCATTGTGCACTCCGCCTTACTATAATCGTAGAACCAACGACGCACATCCACATTGAGTCTAATGGAATCTCCGCCACGCACTGCGTTTGTCGAGCTTTGTAATCAGCCACTTTAGCGGCTCTCACAAATCGGAAGCAGTTTACTATAATATATGTCATTGTATAGAGATTGGTTTGAGCCGTTTTATTTTGATAATAGTCTTGAACTTGTGGGGTATGGAGAGAAGCATCTTTCCTATTAGATACTCTTCAGGGCCTGGCAATCCTAGGAAGACCTAAGATCCTATAAATATCACTGGTAGACCGAGCTTCCCTCGGTTGTTAAAATGTCTATATCTTGGGAACCGAGCTTTTCTCGAACCTGGGATAAATCGATTCCTTGAGCCGAAAAACCGCTAATCTGTAACTTTCATGAAAATCCTTGGAACCGTTTCCGAGATCCTGATTATATATAAATAAATATACAAGAATTGCTCGTTTAAAGATATGTATTAGATAACAGTTCCAAAAAAACAAATTAGGTATCTCAGGGGATTCTGAAATTCTCGAGCTTTTTTTGATTTTCTGACAATTCTAAATGTGTTTATAAGAACGATCAAAAGAAAACCTAAAGGCGGAGTATTACAATCCCAGTAATCCCACCGTACTATTCTCAAACCACTGCAACTTCTTTAGAGCCAGATTCAACAGAGGCGACCAAAAAAAAAGCACCGCGTCTGTGAAGTTCGACAAAGTCCCGGAAAATTAATTTAAATGTCTTGGATTCCGCAACGAAAAAATATCAGATAAAGACAGCGGAGTAGGAAAAAAAACAAATATTAGCAAATTCAATTTATTCCTAGAAAGATGGGACCTGCAAGCGTAGTATGGGATGCCCCAAAGCTAGATGGGACCAGCAAACGTAGTATGGAATGCCCCAAAGCTAGATGGGACCTGCAAGCGTAGTATGGGACGCCCAAAAGCTAGATGGGACCTGCAAGCACAATATGGGGATGCCCCAAAGCTAATGGGACCTGCAAGCGTAATATGGGATACCTCAAAGCTAGATGGGACCTGCAAGCGTAGTATGGGACGCCCCAAAGCTAGATGGGACGTGCAAGCACAATATGGGGATGCCCCAAAGCTAATGGGACCTGCAAGCGTAATATGGGATGCCTCAAAGATAGATGGGACCTGCAAGCATAGTATGGAATGCCTCAAAGCTAGATGGGACCTGCAAGCGTAGTATGGGATGCCTCAAAGCTAGATGGGACCTGCAAGCGTAGTATGGGATGCCTCAAAGCTAGATGGGACCTGCAAGCGTAGTATGGGATGCCTCAAAGCTAGATGGGACCTGCAAGCGTAGTATGGGATGCCTCAAAGCTGTATGGGACCTGCAAGCGTAGTATAGTTGCATCCGGACTGAAAGCTGACCCCAACACGGTCGGGATAAGGCTAGGCAGATGATGACATGCCTGAAAAAATTGACACATTTGAGGATCTTAGTGTCTCCTACCACACAGAGAATTCCATAAAGTATGAAACAGAAACTGAAGGCCTACAATTCGCTTACCTTACCATAGTTACCACCTACTTTATATGTTCTGTGGTTACCACAACTCACAACACAGTAATAAATACAAATTAGTTACAACGTAGAAGCAGCAATCTGTGTCAATGGTTAGTTTATTAATATGTGACTCCTTGGCAATAAAGACCATTTTGTTCGCAATATTAGTATTTCATTATGTTCTTAGACACGGCCTGTGTGGTCCTTAGTGTGTGGTCTTATTGTAACTATAATTTACACATATACATATTTGACGTGATCATCATCTGCCTAGCCTTTTCTCAACTGTATTGGGGTCCGCTTCCAGTCAAACCAGATGCAGCTGAATATCAGTATTTTACATGGAGTGACTGCCTATACTATCGGACCTGCACAACCTAGTAACTGTGCAATACGATAGCCCATGGTAAGACTGGTTGTCAGACTTTAGAGTTCTGACTAACAGTAACGACTGCCAAAGATCTACAAATGACAGCCGGGACCAACGGCTTTACATGCTTTCCGAGGCACGGAGGAAACCCGCAATGACAGATAGATCACGGTCCAACCTCGGCAAGCGCGTCTTAACCCGGACAATCGGCCTGTGCGGCTGTAATTATTTAGGTGACAATATCATCAAATTAGTCTTCCCTCCCAGAATGCTATCCAGAATCTTACATGCATACAAAAACTCACGTCTTCTTCCAATGGGGGTAGGCAGAAACTACAGAGCACCACCAGCTACGATCCTTACATCCTGTCACTCTTACCGCCTTACCACATAAAGATAAACATCTGTTGAACACTTGTCAAAAAAAAGTGTAAAAGATAAACATCTGTTGAACACTTGTCTAAAAAAAGTGTAACTGCAAAACGACCCTTATATCAAGGAGAAATGTCGTTTTAACGTTGACAGTTTTTTTAGACAAGTGTAACAACTGACTAAAAATGTTCAGTTACCCTTTACGTTCTAGGGTCACGGTTCCCTTTACAAACGGTCCCGCGACCATCCAAATTATTCTTCAAGCGTGCGGAAGGGACTGTTAGGCCCGTATTACAGAACGTCACTCAATACTCAAGTATTAAGTACTTAAAACATAGATTCAAGGCATTTGATTGGTTGAAATCTAGATTTAAATAGAGATCAGTGAGTTTCGTTCTGTAATACGGGCCTTAGACTCTTAATGACTAAAAGTCCAACCTTTCCTTCAATAGCCGTTTACGTACTAGGGCCACGCCAGCTTGCTTAGATAGTCCCGCAAACCCATAAAGTTACTCCTTAACTTGAATTAAAACTTCAAGCAAAGCAAGATAGTAAACTTGCCCAAACATTTTTCTAAACAAACTGTACGGACATTTTTGGTAGTTAACTAATTAAATGGAGTGTAACATGAGTTGACAAGAGACAGGACGCTCCCTTCCGTAATCGGTTGTGTCCGTCACATCTGATCGAACTGAACATTCTGAATTAAAGCCACTCCTGTGATATAATTATGAACTATGAATATCATTCACTGAGGGATAAAAGTAGTGATTCATTGGCAATTTTTTTGCGAATTCATAGAAGTTTTTGGCGCAGTGGCTGAGCGATAACACTGCAGCGCGTCGGGAGTTCGATTCCCGCATGGAAAAAAATATTTGTATGATCTACAAGTAGTTTTTCCGGATCTGGGCGTGTGTGTATGTACGTTCACATGTTTGTAAACGTAAACACAGCCACGATACTGAAGAAATTCCAAGTGAGAGGAAAGTTAAAAAAAAAAAAAATTCAAAATCATACAATACTCGATTTGCGAAAAATGAAATCGGTAGAATCGATCTCATTATATTCAAAGGTGCAATATTAAAAAGCCCCCTATTGTTTTGTCACAAAATAAATATTACGAGTACCTACAACAAAGTTTCTCCAAAACATTTTTAGTTTTTTTTTTCTGGAATTATCAAATTACTGTCACAACCTCAAAAGCTGTCTTCATAATATCACGTGACCTGTCTTCACATGTTTTATACACTGACAGTAAAATTAGAATTCCCCCAACTTTACGGCTCGCTTGAGTAAAACAATGCGACAGGATGCGACGGGAGACAATACTGGTTTGTCATCAGACCTTATTGTCTGCCTGTCTGCCAGATTAATTACAATTATACATTGTTTTACGTTTTTATTAAAGTTTTTTACAAGATTTTTGGTTTTTTGAAGGAAATGGAAACCAAGCGACAGGTCGTAGAAAAAAATTGTGTTGACAATTTATTGACATCATCTAAGTTTTTTTTATGACATGTTTGAAATAACGTGATTTGAATTAATGTCAACGAATTTTTAACCTTTCCCGACGATGTATCAAAGGAATAAAAAAGGTGCCATAAAAAGTGAACACCAAGGGGTGTCCTAAGTTGAAAACTTCGCTGGTAAAATCATCAAATGAGTCCTTCAGTTCCTGTGTGAAGCGAAAGGCACCTCCTCCAGGCTCGTGCTGACTGTGATCCACCTTGTTCCTTAAACTCCCCTTTATGTTCTAGAGTCGCGGGTACTTGCCTGACAGTCCCGCGACCCCGGCAGGATTTTGGCTCGCTATGGAGGCCCCGTCAGATGGCTGACAGCCCTTTGAGGCGCGCGTGGAACACGACGCGCCGTTTAATCCGGGCATGGTTCATAATCAGACAGCGAGTCGCCCATTACTTGTCGTCCGTATGCCCGCACCTACTTAGTAGACCCCTAAGTTACGAATAACAAACTTTATCTTTTCTTAAAAACAGTAATTTATTCTTAAACCATTTCCAACCCATTTTATTCCCACTAAGATGTTTTTCGCTTTTATTCAAAAGAAAAAAAAACCCTCCAAGTACTAATTACCAACGTAATATCTCATCTAACTCGACTCGATTTAATAACATCCGCACCAACTTAACACACACTTAAGTTCTAAGTATAAACTTAATTTGCTGTACTTGAGCGACATAATTGGGTCTTGGGGCTATATAAATAAAGGTAAGTAATTAAATGATGTCACATAAGTTTATATACCTAGTAACACAGAGATGATAATTAAGATAAAAAAGGCAGATTTTATCTGTGAAAATAAAAGTAAATTAATAAGTAAGAGTGAGTTTAAAAGAAAGTGAAGAATCTTTGTTTTACAACGTGTACAAAATAAAAATTACAAAAGCACTTGCTGAGATTTTCTCCGTGCCTCGAAAAGCACGTAAAGCCGTTGGTCCTGCCAGTCATTTGTAGATCTTTGAAATTCATTACTGTTAGTCAGAAGCTCGAAAATCTGACAACTAGTCATACCAAGGGGTTTCGTATTACCCAGTTTCTGGGTTGTTGAGGTCAGTAAAACCATCGCTCCATGTAAAATACAGTAAAAGCTTCACCTGGTCAAACTGGAAGCTGGTATAAATTTAGGACAAAATGGGTATATTCTGTTGAATTTTCAGACTTTCGGGCTTTTGACCACCCAAGAGGACACCGAAAGATCGACAGGTTGGTCCCTTTCTTTAAAAAAGAAGAGGCATAAAACGCCATAAACACGTTTTTAAAAACATCAGTCACCAATGGAAAGTTTCAGACTCATTTCCGCAATAAACACAAAATCGACAATCACCCTTTAACATCATTCATCAACAGGAAATCAAAGCCGTGACCCGATACATCCTCAATGGGTGTCAGTCAATCGGTAGCGAATTCGATTCCTGTGCGACGCTCGAATAGCCACAGACAATAGAGTATGGCAACAATGACATTCTACACAATGGATGATGGGGCAATGGTTGTGAATGACCGTCAATGGCAGGCGATGGCAGTTAATGGCGTGATTCCATGCATTGTCTTGTCTTATGGGGTTTGGTTCTAATGGTAAATGATTTGGTTTTATGGGTTATTGAGTGGGCTATTTTGAGTTATTGGGTGTTTAGGCGATGGTATGTAGGAAAGATGCGGTTAGAGGAAAGTGAAACTTATGTGAGACAACTAAAGAATCATGGATAGACACGAGTGCAAAGATATTTGCTTATTGCAATGCACATCGCTAACTTTTAAAAACAGTGTAGCACTTATTACAGTGGGTTTGTTTACGGAAGGCATAATACTTTTTATAATTTATTTCATCTTCACTGCTCTCAACGATGAAGGAAATAATTTTGAAGAAATTAAGTTTACACACTTTAAAACATGTCAAATCAACAAAACTTTAAAATCCTCCTCAATATGGTGGTATCTGTAACCTGACGTGCGGACGTCAAGCTAGTGTCAACTAAGTCTCCTTATTTTTTGATTTAAAAAATAAAACAAGTGATCCATTACAAGTATTTAATAATTTAATTTATCGCAAAGACAATCAGTAAACAATATAATATATTATATGGTGAATCAGTGAATTATAAGGACGGGAAAACAGCAAATTAATAGACCTAAAACTAAAGTGCAAAAAAAGTACCTCCTAATACAAAAAGTGAACATTAAAAACATCTATTTACAAACTGAACAAAACCCTAAAATATAAAATAAATAAAGTATCCGGTGTGTGCGTGTTGTGTCTAGGGCAGTGCAGAATCAAATGGTGTTGTCACACCATTAGATTTCCCATACTACGATTGCCATAAACGCAATTTGTTCATACAGCGCCATCTTCTGACGCTCCGGGGTACTACATCCGCAAGATCGAGCTAAAAATTGACATCATGCCGGCAGCGAAATGTGGTGGTTGCGCAAAATTTATATCGCCGCTAGAGGCCGCCAGGTGTTGCACTTGCAACGCCCTTTTTCATCGTTCGTGTGCTTTGTTGCCACTGGCGGGTCATATTCAACCAACCTGGATCTGCCCGAGTTGTAAAAACACAACGGCTAAGGGCAAGGCGGATGCTACACTACTGGAAGCTTGTGGAGTGGAAGACACAATGGACACCAGCGGATTGAGCTGCAGCACGCTGGGTGAAACTTTTAATGATGCTTCAGGTTTATCTGACACTCTACGTAGCTTCAAGGAGGAGTTGCAAGCTGAGCTGCGTCAGATGTTCAAGGAGGAATTGCGGGCAGAATTGCAAGTGATGCGAAATCAATTCCATAGCGAATTCCAGGCCGTACGTAAAGATCTGGCTCAGCTCCAGGCGGACAGAGACAATATGAGAGTTTCGCTTGAGAATTACGATAAGCAGTTGGACGTCATACATAGCAAAATTAAAGTTTTTGAGGAATCGACTACTAACATTAAAAGTTCAGGAACGGATGATGAAATTGCTCAATTGAGGCGCGAATTGAATGACCGGGACCAACAACTATTATCCAACGATTTGGAAATATCAAATTTGCCCGAGATCGTGTCAGAAAACCTCACGCACACTGTGAAGGTCATAGCCAGTAAGTTAGGCGTAAAAGTTGAAGATGGTGACCTGGTTAGCGTGGACCGCATGGGCGGCAGGCAAGTGAGTGCTACGAGTGCTACAGGCCCAGTCGAGACACGCCCGCGTACTGTGGTCGTGCGTCTTGTGCGTCGCGACCTGCGTGACGAGCTGCTGCGCGCCGCGAGAGTGCGGCGCGGGGCTAACACTGCGGACCTCGGTATGCCCGGGCCACCGGGTAGGTACTACCTTAATGAGCGGCTAACTAAGACAAACCGGCAGTTATTTCGACGAGCGCGTGAGGTTGGCCAGCGTCTCGGCTGGCAATTTGTTTGGACGAAACATGGCCGCATTCTTGCACGGAAAAAGTCTGGTGACAAGGCCAGGCTCATTCGCAATGACACGGATCTGTTGGATGTTTTTGGACCAGACGCAAACAAACTCCCTCAAAGCTCCTGTTAATTCTAGTTTTGGCTACCCTATTCTTTTTTTTGTATTTTTTTTCGTCTTTCTGTTTGTTTATGTAAATTTTGATGTGTTTTTACAGTATTCAAATCAGTTTGTCACTATTTTAAACGGCAATTTATTGTTTGGCACTGTATGTCTTGCCTGTGATAGGAACGGGTTTTTATTTTTAGTGTGTACAGCCTACGGATATCGTGATACGTGCAATAATATTATACTGTTTTTTAAACCTTCTTCACTAACAACTCACCACAGTTATGTGTCATTATTTCCCTTTTATGCCTTAATATTTATCTTTAATAGGTACAAATGTTACTCACACGTTATGTCTAGTTCAATTAATTTTAATATTTTATGCCCAAATGCCGCGCAATAAACATATTAAGTTTGGATTTATAAACGCGGGCTCACTATCAACAAATCATGATGAGTTTATCATTGCTATGAATCATCATTCCGTTGATATCATGGCAATAAATGAGACATGGTTGAGGGAGGGGGAGGAGGGCCGAGCGCCAATGGTTCCTGGATATCAATTACGACATAGACCGCGGCCGGAGACAATCCGTGGAGGGCGCGGGGGTGGGGTCGCCTTTTACACTAAGATTGGAACCAGCGCTCGAATAAGAGTACACCCGCATCATCCACAGGTGGAGCAAATGTGGCTTAACGTAACGGCAAAAAATAAAAAACTTCTGATAGGAACGGCATACCGGCCCCCTTGGTTAGACTTAGACATATACCTAGATGCGATAACGGACAGCATATGCGCGCTGGCTCCGTACGATAATATTATTTTATTGGGTGACCTTAATGTTAATATGCTCGACACAAACAATTCCAAATCAAGAAGACTCACGGATTTTTTAAAATACTGTAACATGGAGCAAATTGTACCTTCGCCTACTCACTTCGTAGGAGACAGTTCTACTCTGATCGATGTGATATGTACGGATGCACGGTATAGGGACGTTGTTGTGGACCATATACCGGAACTCGGCCATCATTCGTTCATATCTTGCGAAATCGTATTTAAAAAAGAAAAACCGGTACGTAAAAAGGTAACCTACCGTCCTTTCAGAGACATTTCGGTTGATGATTTCCGGAGAGATTTAGAGGCGATCCCGTGGGACTCAGTCTGCGGACTGCAGGATGTAAACGACATGGTCAATTCGTTTACTTCTCATGTTGTCAAGCTTTTTGATATTCACGCGCCACTAAAGACTAGGGTTCTCAGTACACAACCTACGCCTTGGATAACGGACACTATAAAACTAATGTTTAAGTTGAGAAACAGTGCACGCCGTCGATATCGTCAAACAAAGCTGGAAGCACACAAGCAGTATTATCTAGACCTTAAACACCAAGCGACCGTTGGGTTATTAAACGAAAAAAAGGCGTTCTTTACCAAGTTCGTCAATGACAATATCTGCGACTCTAAATCATTATGGCACAATATTAAAAAGCATGTGCTTCCAGCGAGTAACAACGATGATGACGTGCCCGTAGAACAATTTAACGACCCAGATAAAATAAATTCGGCTTTTCTGGATGTCCCGGGCGACCCCAACATTAACACCTCCCAACAATCCTTTTTTCAGTCAAACCGGTACGGGACTGAAAGCTTCACACTGAAACCAACAGACTCGAAAACAGTTTTAAACATCCTAAAGTCTATATCGACAAATGCGAAAGGGATAGACGGTATTTCGATAGAAATGATAGGCCTCACACTCCCGCAATCATTAAATGCGATCACGGCAATAGTAAATAGATCCATTGCTTCTAATGTATTTCCTGATCTGTGGCGTAATGCAATTGTGAGGCCAATCCCTAAAAACAATAACCCACAAAGCTTCAAAGATCTTCGCCCAATAAGCTTATTGCCTTGCTTGTCGAAGGTGTTGGAGAGAGTGGTTTATATGCAAGTTACCGATTTTCTCGAGAAGCATAATGTACTGCCTGAACTACAGTCAGGCTTTAGAAAGGGACGCGGAACCACAACTGCCTTGGCAGACGTCATAGGAAATATTCTTGAGGCACGGGACCGTGGTGAGGGATCTATTCTGGTATTGCTCGACTATTCACGGGCTTTCGACTCAATAAATATTTCATTATTGTTGTCCAAACTGGGGTATTACGGATTTGATAGCGGTGCAACGGCCTGGTTTCAGAGTTACCTAACTGGTAGAACGCAACGAGTGGAGATACGAACGAAAGACGGTTCCACGGTATCTTCCTCCCCACAACCAATAACAAGGGGAGTTCCTCAGGGATCGCTACTCGGCCCGCTTCTTTACATATTGTATAGTGCCGACATTACTACTTGTATCAAGAGCTGTAAATATCATGTGTACGCGGATGATACTCAACTGTATGTCTCGTTTAACGCCAGTAACACAACAGCCGCTGTACGTGCCCTAAATGAGGAGCTTGATAGAATAGCTGTGTGGTCTTCGGTCAATTCACTAGCACTAAACCCTCTAAAATCAAAGTTTATGGTAATAGGGAGTAGAAAACAAATTAAATCAATTCTATCTTTGAAGCCCGACGTTAAAATCATGGGAGTAAGCATAAAGGGGGTCGAAGTCGCACGTAACCTTGGCCTAATCACCGACCCAGAACTTCGTTTTGAGGAGTACGTCAATGAGGTGGCAAGAAACTGTTTTTACAGGCTAAAGGTTCTGTATAGGGTGCGAGACTACCTTAGTATCGCAGTGAGAAAGAGGTTGGTGGATAGTCTAGTATTATCTAAATTTAATTATTGTGACACTGTTTACGGACCGTGCCTCCTTTCTCGTACAGAACGTCTTATCCAGCGTGTACAGAATGCGTGCGCTCGCTATTGCTTTGGCATACCCCGGAGACATCATGTCACACCGTATTTAAACGACCATAACATCTTAAAAATGGCTGCACGACGCAAACTACATTTAGCTGTTTTAATGTTCGGTATCATAAAAACGCACAAACCGGAATACCTGTATAGTAAAATTACTTGGAGGCACGAGCACTACAGCTACTCCGCTCGCTCCACGTCCGTCCCGATCTCGATGCCTCGACATAGGACCACAGCCTTCAGAGGATGCTTCAAGTATGCCGCTTCTCGCTGCTGGAACGATTTACCACCCCCAATAAGATCCCTGAAAACAAAACAAAATTTTAAGTCAAACTTGAAACAAATCTTATTAGAAAAGCAGAAGCATGAACAAAAAATATCTTATAAATAAATACTTACACATGGTTTATCATCTATGGGCAAGGTATATTATCCCAGCGGCTTGCAGCGGCAAGGCGGCATGACGATGCGTCGGAAGAATCTCATCATCTTCCCTCGTGCCGATAATAACATTTTTGTGGGGTTTATAATTATGTAGATAGGTACAGTTAACGTGAATCAAGCGTCGACTAAGACGCAAACACATATTTACACCACTACACACAAAAACCACATAAATATTCGTTTATTGCCGGAGTTTTGGATCGAGTTATGCGAGCGCGGCGCGTCACGTGACCTCTAGGTCTCGTGAGCCACGGCGGCGGCGGTAGCGGCGCGCGGCGCCTGCGCTGACCGATCGCCCGACTCGATGACTCACACACACGCGTCATCTCTCTAATCGACCCAATAGGGAAGTGCAACCGTACTCAGCGTCCAGCGATATTCTTGCGCGGTCGACGCGAAAGTGAGGGTATGAGCGAGACACAACATCTGACGATCTTGTTATGGTTTGTTGTTTTCGGGTGGGCGGGCTTTTGTCCGCACAGCAATGATACCCACCACGTAATTATTGTTATTAGGGATTTGTTAAATCTATATCTAGTCTTAAGTTTACTTATTTACTTATTATGTTATTATATACGTATAATATTGACCTATTTATTTAATTTTTTCATATTTTGTTAATAGTTGTTTTGTAGGTATATACCTTTATCTGTATTTTTATTTATTTTTCTACGAGTATATGACCCTAGCTTGATATCCGTACACTTTTCTATCTTCTTCTTTTTCGGGTGACCACTGAAAACCAGCGCTGTGCTGTGGGTCCCCCATCCATAGCACAGCTTTATGCTGAGTGGAAGCCTTTTCTGTCACAGTCATGACATACAGCTGCCTACCTGTTTTGTATGTCCCTTTTTGTTAACTTTAATTTTTCTATGTAATAGGTACTTATACTTACTTATGTATTTCTTTTTGTCTTTGTTGAATGTATGTGCATGTCTGTGTCGAATAAAATAATTTTTCTTTCTTTCTTTCTTTCTTTTCAATAAAAAATGACCAATTTGTATTTAGGAGAAAAATGATAGCAAAAGTCACTGATAGACAATAAAAAAGTACAAAAAACGTAATGATATCCTCCAGAAATCAAAGGCTACGGAGAAATCCAATATCCTGAATTCCCTAGCAAATGATGGCAATATCTAACGATACATTGATACGCCGACATAAAAAAGACTAGTGCGTGCAAATCCTTTCATTTTTACTACGAACTACATCCGAGGCAGATTGCGATCCACCACATTACGTTACTCAACGTGCAAGTTGCGCCAGCGCAAGTGCAATCTGATGGCTAGGGTTGTACCAACTTCAGGATACAATCGAAAGTTCTAAATTACACTTTCGAATGTAGAACAGACCTTTATATAAATAATAAGGTTATAGTAAAATGTTTCAAGAAATTAACACCAAGAGAGCAGTGGCAAGGACCCCGACTTACGGGTAATAACTTTTAGGTTCAAAACCAGTCAGATGCATTACCTAATCTGTATAATTTATTTTTCCACCACCGCTTTTAAAAACAGCGTCCTAGAACCAAAAATTCAAAACACTACCGCCCCACGCTGAGTCCGTCTGACCTGTGTCTCAGCAGAGGAAACAACCATTATCTTTAATCAACATAAAATAATTTTGCATAACTCCAAGCAAAGCTTATTTCTTTCATCAAAGCGTTTCTTCACTTTCAGCATGCAATTTTATTCTTTAACTAAAAAACTGATTGTTGTAGTTTGATAAGAAACAGTTTGTATTTTTGTCTACATTTCTGAAATATCAAGCTGTCAATGAAACCTAATCTTAAGTATAATCTGCCTCTTAAACCTAATCTTCATACACGTTTAATACACGTACCAGCCCTATCGCTAACGGAAATTACCTCACAAGTCACAATCTACCAGATATAATGCATCTCGCACGCATTCCTCTAGCAACCAGCAACCAACGACAAAGAAATCGTTTGTAGTAACGCATAACGCGCAATATTGCCCGTGCGCACGCGTCTTATAGCCAATTTGAGGTGACGATTACATTCGGTCATGATCGGGCATCATCGGAGATCGTCGGGTAATAAAGGGCACGTGAGTTGGAGCAACTGACATACTTAATTGAAGGTATTTTTACATTGTTGTTGTCTACTTTTTTTTGTGTGGTTAAATCAGCAAATTAGTCCATAAAGCGCCGACTCATACTGACTAAAATCCGCGATGTTCTTTCAATAGCCTTTTACGTTTCAGGATCACGGTAACCTGTTGAGACAGTCCTGCGATGTGTTGACGGCTTTAAATAATTATCATCTCATTACGCTTGTAATACCGAAGGGTTGGGCAGAAGTGCAGCATACAACAACAACATTTTGCCAGTTAAAAAGTCACATGTTATAAGGGGCGACCAGCAACCATCCTATAACCGTCGACAAGGTCCTCTCTAACTGGGGTCGCAGGGCCTTATTAAAAAGACATCGTGGCCCTGGAATGCAAAGGGCAAACGAAGGAACAGGGTGGGATTTTAGTCAGTAGGATTTTATTTTATATTTTATTTTCCTTTATTGGCCAACCAACAATTGTTTACATTGTAAATATTTGAAATAATTATCTACTAAAAACTTAAGCTAATGTAACAATTTCTGACAGGCTAGCACCGCATGCCCCATAAACATAATAAGTAAAGATTCTGACAGCTTCCGCTCCATTGTTTTGTAGGAGACCACAAATTCATCATTTGGTGAATTTACTACCTCAAGACCGGTCGTACCTATGTCCTATCTCTGTAACAAAATCTCACTTTCTCATCTTTACTACTATTATAAAGCAAGAGTGTGTTTGGTTGAACGCGCTAATCTCGGAAATGACTGGTTCGAAAACAAAAATTCTTTTTGTGTGTGATAGTCCATTTATCGAGGAAGGCTATAGGCTATATAACATCACGCTATGGCCAAAAGGAGCTGAGCAGCGGGGGTACGGGCAACAGTAAGTTTATAATATGAGTTTTGTAGTTAGAACTGGAATTTTCATCTAACAAAACAATGAATTACCAACACAATAGGTCTATAAAGATACAGCTTGTTTAACATGTCTCCTGGTGGTAAGGTGACGAAACTGATGGCATAGCTAATGATGATGACGCAGTTTCCGACCACACACACATTAGGCTTTACACTCACTTTATCTTTCACGTCATTACCGGGCTAGGCGGTGTGACGATGACATTAGTTTAAGGCTGAGTTTACATCTACGGTTTTGAAAAGAAAGCTTTACGAGCTTTTTTGGAATTTCAAGTCATTATCGGATTTCTAAAGCTCAAAACAGAATCAAGGCGAGAAACTACAAGAACACACGACATTAATGTAATTGTCAACGGTTTGTCTCTCTCGTCTGGAAGAGTCATCTCGCGGTGAGTTTGTATGAGCTATAAGGGATTTGGAATAGAGCTACCACTGTGCATTATTTGGCTACTAAAAGCTAAAGGAGAGATTGAATTTCTTAAAACGGCTGTCGTTTCTAGATCTTTAATAGTCCTTGTTTAGAATCCTTTAACAACCAGGCTTATCAAAGTGTAACTGGAATATACGCACTGTACAGTGCATAATATATCATCTGTCAAGCCTTTTAGAGTCGGCTTCTATTCTAACCAGATGCATAGCTATATCAATATTTCACTTCGTATGGATGTTAAATATTGAAATATTAATATATTGAGTCGTCTAAAGAGTTACCTGGGGTATCTGTATGCTAACTGTGAGAAAAATTCAATTGAAAACTTGCCCTTCATGAAACTGTGACAAACTCTACACGCAAACCTTAACAAATCGTTGCTTTCGTCCAAAAATAATTAGAATTTATTGTCATTGTTTCGTCCAAAGAGAATTAAACTTTCGACTATATAATTCTATTGAATTACGAATAAGACTTTCATTAAGTACTTTTACGAGTCTGATAGTCCCTCCCGCTCTGCCCTGGGTTGGAGGACTCATTCGATGAAAAAATGTACTTTTACGATATTATATCAAACGTACTTTTCATTACAGACTTTTGCCTACCTTTAGGATATCTTCGCTTAAAATTAAACTAAATTCACATACTTAAGAGCCAGTTCACAAAATTCGAACGCTCGAGTTTAGGTAAAAGACGGGAGCAATGTTCATGTGTGCGTAGCTATTCACACATACACAACGCAACCAGTGTAGCGCTAGTGTTGAGACGGACTAAACAATCTTGAGCCGATATAATCGTAATGCACTTTGGTTACATTTCTGAAAAAGTTTTTGGAACGAAGTTCCTTATCGCGCGTTGTTTAAGGGGGGGCTAGACGGAAAAAAATTCTTACGAAAAGTTGTCACGACACTTTTTGCTATAGTAAGAGACAGACAGATATGTTTCTCTGTCTGTCTCTCTCTCTCTTATAGAAAGCAAGCCAGATATTTTTTCATTTCTATTTCGCATTGAACAGTGTGGTGTCGCGACGATTATTTTTGTTGAGTGTATACAGGTTTTTTGTAAATAATAAATAATAAAAAAAAAAAAAATAATGAATCCTTAATGAAAAAATATCGAGGTTTTCGTTATCGGTGTCGTTTTCATGGTTTTCCAGGGTGTATAAACCGATGATGCAGTCAAAATGTAAATCCAAGATGGCGGCAGCATTAACTATCGAAGTTTTCGTCATGGGTGTCGTTTTCATGGTTTTCGTGGGTGTTGAAACCGATGTTGCAGTCAAAATGTAAATCCAAGATGGCGGCAGCATAAATTATCGAAGTTTTCGTCATGGGTGTCGTTTTCATGGTTTTCGAGGGTGTTGAAACCGATGTTGCAGGCAAAATGTAAATCCAAGATGGCGGCTGCAAAAAATATCGAGGTTTTCGTCATGGGTGTCGTTTCACGGTTTTCGAGGTTGTTGAAACCGATGGTGCAGTCTAAATGTAAATCCAAGATGGCGGCTGCAAAAAATATCGAGGTTTTCGTCATGGGTGTCGTTTTCATGGTTTTCGAGGAAGTTGAAACCGATGGTGCAGTCAAAATGTAAATCCAAGATGGCGGCTGCAAAAAATATCGAGGTTTTCGTCATGGGTGTCGTTTTCATGGTTTCCGAGGGTGTTGAAACCGATGGTGCAGTCAAAATATGGATAGTATGGAAACAAGGCATAATTGTAGAAATAAATACCTACGCTCTCAACTGCAGCCTTAGGGTTGTCACGAGCGCGGAGAATGGAACATAATTATGTGGCGCTGATGCTTGATGAACCCGGTGGCTGCGCACCTTACTATGCGTTTCAACTAAGTATAAGATGACCTTGGCACCATATTGTAACTGCAATTGTGTTTAACGAAAAATACTTTGCGCAAATTACTTTTCAATACTTAATATTTATCTTATTCATGTTATTTTCATGTGATTTTCGTTATTTGACATCTGGGATTTCTATTTTGATAGCAATATCGGTTTCAACACCCTCGAAAACCATGAAAACGACACCCATGACGAAAACTTCGATAATTTATGCAGCCGCCATCTTGGATATACATTTTGACTGCACCATCGGTTTCAACACCCTCGAAAACTATGAAAACGACACCCATGACGAAAACCTCGATAATTTATGCAGCCGCCATCTTGGATTTACATTTTGACTGCACCATCGGTTTCAACACCCTCGAAAACTATGAAAACGACACCCATGACGAAAACTTCAATAATTTATGCAGCCGCCATCTTGGATATACATTTTGACTGCACCATCGGTTTCAACACCCTCGAAAACTATGAAAACGACACCCATGACGAAAACCTCGATAATTTATGCAGCCGCCATCTTGGATTTGCATTTTGACTGCAACATCGGTTTCAACACCCTCGAAAACCATGAAAACGACACCCATGACGAAAACCTCGATAATTTATGCAGCCGCCATCTTGGATTTGCATTTTGACTGCAACATCGGTTTCAACACCCTCGAAAACCATGAAAACGACACCCATGACGAAAACCTCAATATTTTTTGCAGCTGCCATCTTGGATTTACATTTTGACAGCACTATCGGATTCAAAACTCTCGAAGACGAAAACTATAAAAAGACGCCTATCATGAGAAATTGTAGCAGAAACCATGTTGGTTTTTTTTTACAAATTATTTATTCACGAATTTATTAAACGGTCACGCGGACATAGAATTCGATATTGATAAAAATCATTTTTACCTTCAAAATAAGCAGAGAGTTTAAAAAACAAAATCTCCGGTTATGATGAAGCCGAGTTCAAACAGCCTACGTAACATAAATAAACGCAACTCGTCTTTACGCGGCACTCAGAACTGACAGCACTGCGATGTCCGCTTAGAAGCCTCGTAGATGCGTGTGTTTGTGTGAGTGCACCGTTTCGAACGTTAGTACGTAATTTCCGGACTATCCATATTTTTACTGTGCTACGGGGCAGACAAGAGCTTCGAGTACGAGTACTTCTCAAAGCGTGGGAGCGTATCTTTGCAAGTTACAACCACGATCTATACACGTCATGTAAATATATCCCAGGCCCCTCTCTCAGCCCCGTAGGGTTATTTTCTTTTTTTTAAAGAAAATTAAAAACGTGGGTTTTTCATATGTCTGACAGCAAACCCTTTCATTTGATACCCATATCATGGGGGTGCATTTCAAACAGCTAATCCGCCATCTTGGATGTCCGCCATGTTGGATTTAAGACACGTGACTATTTTTTTCGTATTCCTGACAGCAAACCCTTTCATTTAATACCCATATCATGGGGGTACCTTTCAAATAGCCAATCCGCCATCTTAGAAGTCCGCCATGTTGGATTTAAGACACGTGACTATTTTTTTCATATTACTGACAGCAACCCTTTCATTTGATACCCATATCATGGAGATGCATTTCAAATAGCCAATCCGCCATCTTGGATGTCCGCCATGCTGGATTTCAGATACGTGACTATTTTTATCATATTCCTGACAGCAAACCCTTTCATTTGATACCCATATCATGGGGATGCATTTCAAATAGGCAATCCGCCATCTTGGATGTCCGCCATGTTGGATTTAAGACACGTGACTATTTTTTTCATATTCCTGACAGCAAACCCTTTCATTTGTTACCCATATCATGGGGGTGGATTTCAAACAGCCCGACCGCGATCTTGGGGAGGCCGCCATATTGGATTTCTCACCACTCTTGCGCCCCATTGCAAAAACTAATAAAACGAAAACGGATGGCTAATTAATGCACAAATTCTACAAACTACTATTATAATTATAATAATACTTTAGTTTCATAAAGTAACGAAAATCTTACCTTATGAAAAAAAATATGGAGAGAATCAAAATGTGGCAGTCGCAGTATAATATTCCGTTCACGATACGTACGCTCTATAATCAGGACGAGGAAAAAAGTGATACAGGTCGTACGTCGACGGGCGCTGGAGCCGTACTGATTGCAGCCCGGTTATGTTTCGTAATTTATACTAGTTTAGAGTGATTTTAAAAAATTTAGTATGTTTAATTACATGAAGGGATTTTAATGAAATTTAGAAATTAGTTTAGTCTGTAAACATAGTTTATATTTACATAGTTTTTTTAATGTAATTACGCTTTGTTCGAACCAAAAATGGCGATAAAACAGCGATATAAAACGTAAAAATTGACCTCAGAATTTATTTTTTTACTAATTTGTGTTATTAAAAATATAAATTCTACTACGTAGTTTTACGACAAAAACGTATGTCTGATGATTTGTGCATTTTTTTTGGTTAAAATTACGAATGTTAATGGTAGATGTAGGAGTCGCAAATCGACTCTGCGTTGATTTTTCAGTAAACTACTTGTCGGAGATTAATTACCACAAAGTTAATAAAAGAGTTTTTTGAAATATGTTACGTACAATTACAACACGAAAGACTGGTCTTTCTTTTGCAGGTATTCAAAAATGTTGGAGTATTACTTAATATGGTAAATTAGACGATCATAATTTTAGTTCTACGCGCAAATGGGTAAAAGGCCTCTTAATGCAAATAAAAACCGAGTGCCATTTATAAACCTTCACAAATAAAACTCCCTAACCGTTTTCCACGACAATGTCGGTCACACTAGCATGCACACAGCTTTACTTGTAATCAGTACACTGATAAAAAAGCGAGTACTTAGGTGCAATAATTGTACGACTGAAGAGTTCAAGGTTTTCACTTGTCGTTAAAATGTGCATTGTTCTTTACAGAATGTGGTAAATTTCTTTAGGAAGTACATTTTTATGTGCAATGGGAATGATTTGTGATGGGATTGATGTGGGGAATATGTGGGGCTGTGGAGGTTGGAATGTCGGATTCTTTAGTAAGCCAGTGTCAACGTTTCTTTGACGGATTTTTCTACTGAAATCAACGTTTGTTTATAACTGACTAGCTTCCGGTACGATACTTTTTGTTTATTCTTGTAACATTTCATTAACGTCTCATTAATTTTAAGCTATTGCATAGCTTCTATCGCGGGCCTTGAGCGCGGGGACCGAAGCCAGAAATTCCGTAACGAAAAAACCTCACGCTCATTTAATTAAATTATTAATTTATTAAGTTAATTATTAATTATTAAAATTAATTTGTTTTTTTTTTTATTTACTTTTTTTGTTTTTTTTTTTTTTTTTTTTTTGTTTTTTTTTTTTTTTTTTTGTTTTTTTTTGTATGTTTTTTTTTTGTTTTTTTTTTGTTTTTTTTTTTAAAAAGAAATATTTAAAAATGTAACTTGAATTAATATCAAAGAAAAAGCAATACTGCATGAATAAAATAAATAAATAAAATTATAATTGCATAAGTTGATACAAAATGCTTTACCGCGGCAGTCCCCGAGTGCCACACGTCTTTTTTTTTTCTAAAAGTGTTGATATCAGCAAAATAGTCAAAATATCCCACATAAAATAAAATAAAGCATGTAATTTTAGATATTTTTAATTAATCAAAATCAAAATCAAAGCATTTATTTCAAGTAGGCCAGTTACAGGCACTTTTGAATTGTCATAGACAATTAAAGGAATATTATGTATTAAACACTAAAAAGTTATGGTGCTACAGTCCCAGTCACAAGACATAAAAACTGTGAAAGTACCGTAGATGCACGTTCCAAGTCGTAGATCTCTATGGAGAAGAACGTGCAAGAAACTCCATGGACACTCTTTTCAGATCGCCAAAATTATTACAGAATCATTGTTACATCATTCATTCTTAGATGGTACATTATGTGAGAACGATGTAGCAAGTTTAAAAGTGTCCATAGTAAAATTTAAAACAAAGACAATTCAGAAATAAAAATCAATAAATTAAAATAAACCGTGGCAGCTAAGAGATGACCAGTCGCAACTGACAGCGCCCGTTCACGAACATGACACATGCATCAGCACCATTCATTTAATTTTATTGTAGTGTATTAATTTAATATACTTACCATTTTGATAATTTGCCATTTAGAGAATTAGGCTTTTAGAGAATCGGCCATTTTGAAATTAAGATTTTAGAGAATTTGCCATTTATTTTGACACATCATATCCTTTTGCAAGTGAATTGCCATTTTGTCAATTAGGCATTCTGTGACTAAAACTTAACATACAAATCAAGTTGTACCAACATCAGCAACAGGAAACCTAGCATTATAAGATTCTCAAGGGAATTTTAATTTAGCCCCATAACCATAGTCGGCAGGTCCCATAACAAACAGGTTTTAACAACGGGACCCATGATTAGGTACTTTTTTTTTTTTTTTTTTTTTTACGTGGCAAAATCATCAAATGAGTCCTCCAGCCCCGGGCAGGGCGGGAGGGACTGTCAGACTTCTACTGACTAAAATCCACGGTGTCCTTCAGTAGCCTGTTATGTTCCGGGGTCACGGTAAGGAAATAATCCCGCGACCCCGGCAGGCTTTGGCCCTCTGAGAGGGGGGCCCCGTCATTATGATGACGCTCTTTGAGGCGCGCGTGGGACACAACGCGCCGTCGACCCGGGCATGGTCCATGGTCGGGCAGCGAGTTGCCCTTTACTCGCTGCCCGCATGCCCGCGCCTACGGTGGCCGGAGATCGTCCTGCGACGTCCGTCGCCGTGGGCGTGCACCACCGCGGGTGGGGCGGAGGGAGGACACTGTCCTCTCTCGCGCGCGGCCCGCCTCCTCCTTCGCGAGCATTACTGCCTCGCAGAAGGAGCTGACCGCTTCCCACTCCGTCTCGCCCCGCAGCATGGCCGCAACCAATGCCGGGCGCGAGAGGTCTCCGCCTATCGCAGCCGTGAGGACACGTCGGTGCTCCGCCCAAGCTGGGCAGTCCTGCACCGTATGCTCCACCGTGTCCTCCGGGCGATCTTCGCAGTGGTGACACCCAGGCGTTTCCTCCTTCCGCATTAGACACAGGTACCTCCCGAAGCATCCGTGCCCGGTGAGGACCTGCGTCAGGCGGAAAGTAAGGACGCCATGACTTCTCTCCAGCCACTCCTCAAAGAGGGGTCTTACCGCCGCAATTGCGGCGTGCCCGATGATTAGGTACTTAGCTAATATCCTGTACTTGCAGCAGATTATAGGCTATTTAAATGAGCAATTATAGCACACTAAGGTGTACCTATCATACTGTAACTGTATATTTATAAAGAACGGAAACAGTATTTCTTGGGGATATTATTAAACGTTAATACGACGATACATGGGTCGTTGGACAGTCTCAAAATACCCTGGAAAACAAAGGGCCTAAAAACAAACACCCTGGAAAGCAGAGTGAATACGCTCCAACGAGAGGTGCACTAGGGCTATATTATTTTTTTTGTTTAACATTGTAAAATTATCAAAATATTAGTCCTACCACCCAGCGATATGACAGCGAGTCGCCCATTACTCGCCGCCCGCATGCCCGAGTAAAGGGCTTCACACAGAGCAGCTATAATGTAAAGATGTACAGTATAGCACGATACATCTCATTACATCCTTCCATAGAAATCGTCAGGAGACCACACACGACAGCTATAATGTATATTTTTACATCTTCGAATCTCTATGGAAAGATCTAATGAGATGTATCGTGCTATAATGTACATCTTTACATTATAGCTGCTGTGTGTGAAGCCCTTAGGGCTCATTAAGTTATTCATTTATTTGCGAACCGTAATTTAATGACAAAGGTTTCAAGAATCATATTATGTTCTTGGGACTGTCTCATGAGGTAACCCTTGAACGTATAAAGGGCTATTGGATGACCACCGTGTATTTTAGTCAGAACAAGTCTGACGGACCTTCCCGTCCCGCCCTGGGTGGGAGGACTAATTTGATGATTTTACCACGATAAAAATAATAAAATAACCTTCTTTTTTTTGAAGTCGGTAAAAAGGGTCATTATCTTCGATTATTGTAAAGTCGACTTACGTAAAGAATGTTCGACTGGAAGTTATTGCAAAACAACCTTTTATCGCCAAACGCTACTTCGATTGAACGATTCCTATCATCATATTATGCTGATACTGCTAGCCTACTTCATCCCACAACTGGGCAAAGGCTGCCCATAACTTCCAGTTTTCACGATCCAGTGCCAAAGTGGACCACTGATGGTTTTGACCAGCTCATCCCACCATCTTCTTCATCATAATTTATAGTATTAATAAAATTAACTTTTTGTTTACGTGGTAGAATCATCCAATGAGTCCTCCCACCCAGGGCAGGGCAGGAGGGACTGTCAGACTCGTACTGACTAAAATCCACGGTGTCCTTCAATAGCCTTTACGTTCCAGGGTCACGGTAATTTGATAAGTCCCGCGACCCCGGCAGGGTTAGCAAATTTAACTTGGAATATTTTTTGAGCTCCCGACATTTCAGCATGATCACGGATTTAGCTCTAATGATAGTTTTGAAAGTAGTTATAAGACGGATTTTCAATCCCCATAGTAACAGTGAATCTCCGTGTATGTGTGTCTGTGAGACAATAAAATTTTATGGCTGTTTTATGCGCTTGCACATTTGATGCGCAGCGGCGTCTGCGCTGTATGTCAGTGCTATGTTTGTGTTACCTTGGCCTATTTGACAACCATTCAGATGGCACCTAACAGGATTTCTAATCCATTGGTCATAGAGAGATGTTGATTAGAGATTTTTTCCGTTGTGGTAAAAGTTAAGTTATAATTTTTAGAATAAACACGTTACTCACGGTATATTTACTAGTATTTTAAGTATGTATAAGTGGTACTTTTTACTGTACTTTTTGTCTACTCTTTTAAGAAAATGATTTGAATTATGGAAATAAATGTAGTAGTTCCCCACCATTATCAACAATTAATCTGTAGTTCTGTACTCTTCTCTCAGTCCTTCCACAGTATTTAGAATGTCACAAATATGCCCAAAAACAATAGGATTTATTTATTTCCTTTTTCATTTGATTTTTAAAATAAGTACAATAATGTTATAACTTATTTATTTATTCGATAAAAATATATGTAGGTATACATATCACAGCCAATATGATCCAAAAAATTGAGAGATAAAATTTTGGTAAATCATAATCTGCCTAGCCTTTTCCCAACGATATTGAGGTCGGCTTCCAGTCGAACCAGATGCAGCTGAATATCAGTATTTTACATGGAGCGACTGCCTATCGGACCTCCACAACCCAATAACTGGGTAACACGATACCCCATGGTAGGACTGGTTGTCAGTGGTTGGTTTAACCCGGAAGATCGGCCTGTGCGGCTGTAATTATTTAGCCACGTGAATATTTTGTACAATATAAATACAAAATACTCTATCCATCTAACTTTCCACAACTTTTTAATTTTTTAATTTGATTCTTCTCTTAACCCAAAACAAATTATTTTATTTTATTCGTATTTCCTAACACGTCGCACTGAATCAAAGTATTCAATCAATCGTTCCCTCGGACCCCTCGTCAGTAACCCCACACCGAAAGCACGCTAAAATCAATACGAGCAGCGCACGCGCACCGTTGAAAGATCGATATTGTCTTTCTTTCGCCCCTTGCACATCTGTTAGGTCGATAATCCTGGTCCCCTCATTATATCTCCCCTATTATTTTTACTAAATTCCATCCATTGCTGTTTTCATTCTCTACCTATTTTTTTTTAAATTAATAATATCAAAGTATGCTATCATCATCATCATCAGCCTATATTTGTCCACTGCTGGACATAGGCCTCTCCGTTCTTGATGTTTCCTCAGAAACTATGCTTATTTTACTTTAATTTGTTATTTTGACAATATTTTTTATTTCATGCTAAGGCCATTTATGACATGACTTGTTGAATCCCACTTTTGGATCTCATTTTTTAGGTATTCCCGATGAATCCCATTTTTAATTCCCGTTGAATCCCACGTTATCACAACATGTGTACATATCAGAAGAAAAGTGTTACCTTTATTTTAAAGATTTATTCTCTGTTACTAATTTTTAAATTTTACAAAAAAAAAGTTCCAAAACAAAAGCAATTTTGTCGTTGAAAGTACTCGCATTCAGATTTTTTAAGGCATGTGGGATCCAAGGGGAATAGTTTTTGGGATTCAACGGGATACCTATATGTATTATTTTACAATTGTAGATCTAACCTATACATTTCAAATGTATTTTATTATTGATTCTAAATTATTTTATTGTAATTTTATATGTAGGTATATTTAGATACAAAAACGGACTTGACACGAAAAAATGACTGTGAGTAATAGAATTAAAGCGCGTGAAACCAGCAATGGATATGAAAATAGCGGATTTTTCGACAGGGAAGTTTACTTTCCTGCCGTCTATTTTTATTAGGGCGAGGGTGGTGAGTAGAAGGGAGATTGTTTTGTCTTTCCACCCCTTTATAGTTTACAGCTTGAATTTTATAGATTTTTACTTTGTTGGTAGCGATTACGAGTAATGTTGATAACTTGTCGGTAGCGCTTTCGGAAAGATACCGATTTGGTCAATAAGACGGTATCAAAAGCGTGTTTATTTTAGCTTTATAACTTATCTGTTTGTTTTGGGATAGGGTCTAAATGTAGTTAAAAATAAATGAAAAATTGGCAGATACCCTACTCGTATTTTTGCTAACATTAACAGAGCAAGAATTTTGGGGATTGTTTACCAGGTTGATCGAAACTAGTGGGTTTTTCTAGCAGTAATTTGTCAGAAGTAATCATAGAGTGGTTACATTTACGTATACAAAATAATTATGTGCGTAGTTAAAATAATAATAACTAGCTAAATGTAGGTGTACTATTAGGTATACCTTTGCCTAATCCTTTAGAGAGTAGGAGGTGGGATGTTATATTACGATGATATACTTTCATTTCATCATCATCATCAGCAGCTAGAAGAAGTCCACTACAGAACAAAGGCAACTCTTTTAAACCGCCACGCTGAACCACAATCCACCACTTACACCCATCGTCGGTCCACCTAGTGGAAGGCCTGAGTTCATGAGTCATCCGGGTTGTGGTTGCTATTCGAGTACCTTTCTTCCCCATCGGTTATCAGTTCTGCGAACGATATGGCCTGCTCATTGCTACTTCAACTTAGAAATTTTACGAGCTATGACGTTGACTCTGGTTCTTCGGCGAATATCCTTGTTCCGAATTTTATCAAACTAGTACATAGCTGTTTTCATTGCTCGTTGAGTAACTCGTAGTCTATCTAAAAGGCCAGAAGTGAAAGACCACGTCTCAGAGCTATTAGCCACTTTCATTTACAACGTGTTAACGTGAGAACAGCGCATGTCCTCCCATAGATTGTATATCATTACATCGTAAAGACTCATTTATTACCATAATTCCCATAAAAAAACAACTTCAAAGCGAGTAAACAAAAGGATAGTTTTTCTTTGATATCCTCTGTCTAAGTACAATGTTTAACTTTCAATTTCGTCACGACTTCCTGCCCTTTAAGAGTAACATCATGTTTATCTCGTAATGACGAAACGTGACAAACATATGGAGTACTAGGTATGTTTATTTCTTTGAATAGTTATTTATTTATATGAGAGCCGCGGCTGACAGCTTTGATTCTTCTAGAATTGAGACTGGCATTCGTTTTAGGAAGAGTATCTTATCTAAATATAGTACGCTTGCTTGACACATAGAGACACCTAAATGGGACCCGAAATACAGTTTTAGGTAACTGTTTTGCATAAAGTTAAAGGGAAAGTAACGAGACTACTGGCAAAACTATTTATTACATTTGGTAATTAACCAAATGTAATAAATAGTTTTGTAATTCCTCAATTCTACTCCTTACAGGGACTTCTAGGGAGGCTTTTGTTCAGCAGTTTAATTAATCGGATTTTTCTACATTATTTATTCCAATAAGACAAGTAGTCTGAAAGCCTGATTGACTTGAGGTACTCCCGTTTGAGCAACTATTTATTCTCGATTGAGCACCTATCAAATATTTTGACAAGTTGCTCAATTAGAAATAACTTCATAGTTGCTCTTAAAACAGGTTCTCTGAAAATAGTTGCTCAAACAGGACCACCTTGATTCACCCCTTCTTTTTCTCTTTCCCGTAATCAAAAAGAATATCGGTAAAAACCGCAGACAGACGTTATAAAAATTCAATAAAAACGGTGCAAAAACCGTACTGGAGCGTAACGCCTCAATAATAGGGAACGTTCACTTTTATTTAATTTCATGAACAAACATGGAGTTATTTTCACTTGTGATGTCATCTGACTGATTGCGTAGATGATTGACTTAATAACTGTCTTTTTCAACCTTTTATTATAGAGGTAATTATGATTTTGTAACCTGATTACAGTCCTGTTTTATATTTATACCTACGTAGAATGATAGTAAAATGACGAAGAAAATAGGGCCAGGATAGTTTTAAGGGGATAAGAAAAGGCAAGACTAAGGAAATGAAAGGATCAACCTGTGCGAAGACTTTAAAGTTAAAGTTTGTGTGTTATCATAGTTAAAAGATTAGTAAGCTCCCTGCGTTGTCAAGTGCAAGCTAAGTGAACTCTGGATTAAAAAATATAATAAAGAACTATGGAGGAAATAATACACTGTGCCTGACCAATTGACCATAAATAAATAGAGACAAAGGCCGACGAAAGATGGTGACTAAGAAAAAGAAATGTAATGAGGAGTTTAATTTGACTGTACCCAGACTCAATAACTAATAAGTAATTACCTAGTCACTTTACAAAATTTCTGACTAATCAGAAGCAAAGTAAGTATAAGTAGGTATATCCCTAGAACATCGCAGTCTTTTATCAGAACTGCAGGAGGGGGGGGGGGGGTAAAACTATGAAGAATGTTTCTGTGGAATTGAGAAAGCATCGATTTATAGAATTCCACACGATTGTCACTGCCAAAGCATATGAAAAACAACACAAAATTAATCTTGACGCGAGTTCTCTGTGTAGGTCAGTAACTATAAGTACAAAGTAATGAATACAGCAGAAACAGATTGTTCACATTAAAATGAATGGGATATCAGTTTCCTGACTAACCAAGGTAATTCGATCTATCTAGGTCTCAATGTAGGTACACTAGACAACCTTCATTTGCGTGGTAAATAAGACTGCTTAGATATTAATGCAGCTACTTAGTGCGTATATATTTACATGTACTTAATGTTTAATGTGCCAGCTTGTAAGGAAAATTAAAGGTGTGTTACTAAACTGCATACCCATTACCAATATTACCATGTATTATTTATTAAAAAAAAATAGTATTCACCCGTGGTCAAAGTTAGACCATGAATTATTTATTAAAACTGAAGATTGAAACCCCCGTAATTTTCATAAACTTTGTATCCCTTATACAAATTGTTTGCTTCAAATATTATTAATATTATACCTAGATGTTAAGAGCAGATCGATTTGATCATCATGTTAAGACCACAATTTATTTGGTAAGTATTATACCATTCTTCTCTATTACTCGTCATCGCAACCGTCATGTCACCTGTTTTGTATTCGTATCAACTTTTACAGTAAGTTCAATGTTTATTTTCTAATGAGAATAAAAAAATCTAGGATTATCAGATAAACTGTGGTGCAAAGAAACGACAAACAAACATTGATGAATATTTTCGAAGATCAAAACAACAAGCAACATAAAGTCCAGAATATAAATTGATGACTTATCAAACCAATGATGTCATCAACACTGAAGTACCTATCGAAACATGTCATCACTTCAGTAATAAATTATTTACTGACCATTGTTTCACTGCCAATGGTTTGTTGATAATTTATCAACCTCTTGAGGCTCCTCCACCCATTTCTACGAAAACACAACACCAATTGATATGAATTTTGAAACTCTATTATGGTGACAGCTCCAAACCACTCATATGCTGAAAGATTGTGGAGTTAGCTCGGATATGACGTAAGTTTTTGGTACACTTGAGTTCTGTTATGAATTTGACAGATTGAATATAATGTCAGTCGTGGTAAAACAAAGGTTTTGTTACAACATAACATGCGTTTGTTCCCAAAAAAGGAGCATGGAAAAGCTGAAGAATGATAATGATGTGATGACAAATGTAGCTCATCTGTCCAGTTATGTTTAGCGCTCATGTAATTTGGGCTAACCTTTCTAGTATTAACAGGAATGCAAGTCTAGACACGTCTCTTCATCGCAGAACGGGTTTTGAAAATTGAAATGGTATGTAGTGATCGATAGATTAAAGACTAATATCAAAAGATAGACGGAAAGTAAGGAACGAATTTGAAGAAAAGATTGAAATAGAAATCTAACTACATAAGCGTAATAGATAGTGGCAGCAAACATACAACCTGTAGATTGATATTCAAATATTATGCATTCTTTGTGGGCGGCTAATGGAATGCTGTCTACTGCATTTGCATCTCATTCACCATAACGCAACCACTTCGAGAATATGAAAATGTTGGACATTCTTGTAGATATTGATTGACTTGATTGTGGCTTATCAAGCGAAAGATTTAAATTATTACTTAAACTTTCGTTTCAACCAGGCGCATTACTTTATACAATTTATTTAAAACCACTACTTTCAAAACTGTGAAGGAAAACTTCGTAAGGAAACCGGCATGTTATAGAATCAAAAATTCGAAGACATGTGACATCTACCAACCCGCACTGGGCCCGCGTGGTGGATTATGACCCAATCCTTTTCACAGAGAGGAAGCTTGTGGGAACATTAGGTATAGGGTTACTGTGCTTATGCATATGATTTTTTTTAAATTAAATATGGGTTTGCCCTTGACCTTAGTCTAGTTCAGGTGTGACAGACAACTTCGAAAATGGAGTGAGCTTACCCAGAAGAAGTCTGTTCACTCTAACTTTGAAGAGATTAGGGTTGTATGCGTTCGGAAGTACGGCGAATAGAATCAAATTGAGAATGATAGTAACCTTCCGTGAGTCTAGATTTGCGATGACAGAAGAGGGCTGGTGGAATGAGGTCGTAGAGTTCTTGGGCACATTCACCGAAGTACAATCTGTAAAAGACCGACAGGCAGGCAACCTTATGCCGATGAATCAAGCTACTCGTATGAAGCTTGGCATCCACCAATTTTACATCGCCAATGAGCCCATGTGAGGGTCGCGGGCAGCCGATGGATGCAAGTAGCGAATTGTCGTTCGGCGTGGTGGTCTAAGGGGGAGGCCTATGTTCAGCAGTGGACGTCCTCCGGCTGATGATGATGAATGAGCCCATGACAATTGCTCTAATCACCAAATTGAAGCTGACAAAAGGTGTTAAGATATAATTTTATAGTTAGCGATTTTCATGTGTCATTTCGCCAGACAGTACAACTAAGCTACGCATTCCTCAGCCGTTTTCTATCGCCTAACTTATGTAAAATACACCAAACTGCCTACATATTGTCACGGATACCTATACACATGCTAATTCTCTAATATATGGAAGCAAGTCGTCGTAATATCGTGAAAGCGACGGGTATTGTTGTACAAATGTTAGGAGCTTTCCGGAGTTCTTAACAACAGGTTCCGTGTACTGTCTGTGTCAGTAGAAACATTCTGTACCTATCCAGAAATTACAGATAAATCCTCTTTTAAATTCCTCAATCTAAACTATGTAGTATGTGTTTTTTTATTTACTTATATTAAAAACAACTACCTAAATCAGTTTAAAAAACACTTTACCTTCAGAAAGATTTTTTAAACTGTTTAAAAAAAGAAAGTTTTTAAACTTTTCAATTAGGAGGGCTCAAACCTATGAAAAGAGCTTTCGCTGTGCAACGCGGTGTCTTTTTTTTTAATTTTCTCCACATTAGTAATTTCTTCTGTATCGTGGGTGCGTTTACAAACATAGAAACTCACATGCACAGACACCAAGACCCGGAACAACCATTTGTAGGTTATACAAATATTTGTTGCGGGACCGAATCAAACCCCGCGTCACGCTACGACGCAGCAGTCCAATCGCACAACCACTGCACTAACCATGCCGTCAAGCGAGCTGCTGATCGCGTTCACTTCAAGTCAGAACATCAACAGGATTGCAATAGACGTTTGATACAATAGCGGCCCATCCACTAACGTTCATTCCTGCCAGAATCTACAATCCTTACGGAATGAACGCCAGTGGATTTGCAAGAGCGCGAAGAATGACGGTATCAAAACTCAACGGTATTAACTAAACGTGTGTTTGGTTACTGAAGGATTATTTCTCAAGGCGTGTCGTGATAAAGTCAGAGGAAATAACGTAGAATTTATGGTTTAATTAGTGGCTTCAGCGGTTTTATTTGATCCCGTCGCTTTTCTGTACAGTTTGTACAACGGGGCAAGTCAGAAGGAATGAACGTTAGTGGATGGACCGCTAATCTCTAGTAGTAAAGTTACAAACTTTTTTATTCCTTTTTATCTAAACTAAGCACGCTTCACATTGATAAGTCCCCTACCAGACAAGACAATACAAATGAACGATAGTGCACCTTCCCCCCATTTCTTTTGACCCCATACGGGTCTGTTAGCACTTACATAATATAAACAAAACGATAACAATGCCGTCCAAGATGAGTCGCGTGCGCATCTCTTATCTACGCACCTTAAACTGAGGGGAACGACCGATTACGATATGAGCTTCCACAGAGCACGGTGGTGGTTGGAAGTATCATCATCAGCTTCTAATGTTCCAATTGCTGAAACACAGACCTCCTCTCTGTGAGAGGGAGTGCCATAATCCACTACGTGGGCCCAGTCAAAGTTGGTAGATGTCGCATGTCTTCGGATTTGTTTAGGACATGCCGGTTCGGTAACGACGAGAGTGTAGTGGTGACTTTAGTAGAAATATGGTGCGAAACTTACGTCATTATTTTAAAGAGTGTTTTTGTAACAATTTAACAGCAGCATAAAGTTAACGATAATGTGATAATTCTTCTCCTCTAATTGCCAGGCACCTTGCATGGCCATCACATTCCCAAAATCCTAAGTAATATTTTATATTATATATTATAAATATTTTATATTATAAAAGCGATAGTGAGTTTGTTTATTTCACTTTCTCAACTAAATCGCAGAACCGATTTTGATGAATTTTCGACATAAATTAGCACTAATACCAATATTGTGGACCCTGAACACAGTTAAAGTTGTGCTTTTAAGTTTTAGCACTTACAATGCCACTTAATGTTGTGATCATGACCATTGCTCAAACGGGAATAAATAATTGCTCTTAAAAAAGGTGCTCTGGAAATAGTTGCTCAAATGGGAATACCTCATTGAAATTTGTTAGAAAGAGCTGTCGTTATGAACGTGGAAACAAGTGGTTAGGTTATTTACTTAATGGTTAATTGGACTGCACCGTTGGCAGCGATTGGCCTCCTGAGCTGCTTGATGCGGATTCGATATCTGCACGGAGTAAATATACTCAGGTACATAATTATATTTGTATGGTTTACAAGTACTTGTTCCAAGTCTGGGCGTTTAAGTACACACATCAAAAGTGTCTAGGGATCAACATATATTTTTGCAATAACTTTTCTCCTGATTGATATTAATTAAAATGTTCTTTAAGGATTCATCAAATAAAGTGTTATCGTTTGTCACAGTAACGATAAACCAAGTCACCTTTGCATTCATAAAGAAATTTGCCATTTTCCTAATAAAGGGATTTTTGACATTTGAACCACTAACATTAAAGTTCGAAAAAAAGACTGAAATAACAGTTTTCTTTAAAATTTTATTGGGTAACTTAAACAATTAATAATCCGTGTTTCTACCGCGAACACTAACAACACAAGAACATCGGTTTGGCATACTCAAAATGAGTTCATCCAAATCACGCTGTGGAATGGCCGCCCATGTTCGTTGCAACAACAAAAAAAAGGTCTTCTTGCGACTGGATACCCTCCATATTCGGCAGAGCTCTTCTCTGTAGCATATCCCATGCATGCTCAATCGGGTTCAAGTCTGGCGACTGAGCAGGCCAGGGCAGGACATTGATGTTAGCTGCGGCGAGAGTCTGTCTTACAACTCTTGCGGTGTGCGGTCGTGCATTATCATGCATTAACTGAAATAAGGGACCGATTTGCACTTGTAGAGGAACGATGACGTCTGATACAATCGTCTCAGCATAAATTTGAGCGTTGAGGTTGCCTCTGATCCAAATCAACTCAGTTCTTCCGCCGATCCAAATACCCGCCCATACCATGATGGTTCCACCACTATAAGGATGGACTTCCTGGCAGGATTTTAATCGCTGTTGGCGTCCAGGGGTTCTCCAGTGTCGTATACGTCTTGTATCCGGTCTCATACCAAAACGAGACTCATCAGAAAAGCACACGAAACGCCATTGTTCTTCTGCCCAATTTCTGTGTTCAAGAGCCCATTGATATCGAATCCTACGATTGTGCATTGCTATAGGTGGTACCCGTAGCGGTCTTCGGGAATGAAGGTTCACTTCATGCAAGCGGTTTCTGACTGTTTGGTCGCTAATTAAGTTCCCTGAAGAGTGATGAAGCCTCACGGCTAACATCATGGCGGTTATTGTTGGAGCTCTTCGAGTTAAGATTTGAATGTATCGGTCTTGTCTCCGTGTGGTGCAGCGATACCGTCCTCCATGGCGCTCAGCCACGGTACCAGTGCTTCGGTAACGTGTCCAAAGTCGACTGATAACACTCTGACTTGTATTCAGAGCTAAAGCCACAGTACGTTGCCGGGAACCAGCTTCTATCATTCCCACGGCTCTGAGCATTTCTTCCCTGCTTAAATGACGTCGCCGCTCCATAATAACGTTGGTTTTAATCAGTAGTAGGGAAACAGTAGCACTAATAATGTCTTCAATGCGTTGTATGTTTTTATAGGGAAAATATTGACAGCTGATTTTCATCTTTTACTCGAATTTGATTTACAGTTCCTGATTCAAATTATGAAATGCACCAAAAAGGATCCATATAAATTTATAAAATCATAAATTTATTACAAAGCCACATCTCAATCTCAAGAAATCCGCATAAAAATGCTTGATCCCTAGACACTTTTGATGTGTGTATATGGGATTAAATATTTTTTAACACAAATTAAAAAATATCACGTTATTTCAAAAAAAAAGATAACTGCCGTTTCTAAGAGCCCAGCAATTTGTTACTCTATGCGTTCTCCGATAGTACGTATTACCATCTAAGGTTTGTTTGCATTAATAACATGAAGACATCCTCTTCCGGAGTCAAGTAGTGTTTGGTATATTTGTCAAATGGAGGTGACGTTGTGAAAGAGCTTTTGAGCTTATGATTTATTATAAGCTAGCGGAACGTGTGAACGCTTCGGAGATAAGAGAGGACTGATAGTGCGTCGCAACTTGCAAGCGTTATGAACTTTTGTAGACAGAAATGTTAGCTTTTAAATACAGTTTTCAACATCAGTTAATATATTTAATATAGACCCGCCCCGGCTTAGCGCGTCTTCAAATTTTCTACCTTACTGATAGATTTTCCGAAAACTTTCTTATATCTTGTATTGACAATATAAAACACAACTAAGAAAGAATTATTCAACTGGATTAAGCGACTTCGTTTTATACTATGTAAAGATAAACGTAGAATAATGTTAAAAATTAATTTACGAGTCCGAGATCTTTTGTCGTTGAAGATTTGTGAAAATTCGAACCAAAACTTTAGGTTATAGCGCGTCCATCATTTTCTGTGGTGTACAAACATCAAGACAATTAAATTATTATTCATGAAAATACCGAATTCATGAAACTGAACGCGTTCAACACATAATTATGTATAGACAGCACATAAACCTCAATCTGTCTTTCTTTAATATTACTTAGTTCGATTGGTAAAAGACAGATTGGGGTAGGTTGACCCTGCTGGCATGTGTACGTACACCGGTATGTATACTGGGTAATGCATTTTGACGGAAAATTGTATTTCAATTTTGTAGCTGAACTATTACGATGGTGCTGGTAAATGAACTATTATATGAAGTTTCAACAAGATTTTCATACCATTCACCAAATAAATGGTATCCCATACTTTTATAGCCCAAAAGGCGATAAACTCGACCGTCATGAGAACTCGTTCGATCTAACGGTTGTTCCATACATTCCATTTGGTTTCATTTCTTTTTTATTTCGTAGTGAAAGCTGCGTGTGCGCATGATTTGATCAATCCCTTTAGTACTGACTCGTTAGTAGAGAGCATGACTGCTGAACAATAATAAGGTCTTGGGTTCGATTCTCGGGTCTAGATATATCCACTGTGTCCTTCAATAGCCCTTTACCTTCTAGGGTCTCCGTTACCTGATAAAACAGTCCCGCGACATTGATGGATGTATGGATATGGATGTTTGTCACTCTTTCACACAAAAACTGCCGAACAGATTTGGATGAAATCTGTTGTATAGATACTTTATAATCTGGATGGGATATTTTTTATCCCGGTATTAAATTCACGTTGGATAATTTTCATATTACACGCGGGAGAAGCCGCTGGCAATAGTTAGTGTATGTGCATAGGTCATTGTTTATGAAAACTTGGAATTTATAATATGTAGGGCATGGGAATTTAAGTTTAACTAAAATATGCAGGAATGCGTCCACAGATTACTCGACAAAGACCGTGAGAAAATGACTCGTAGTAAAGTACTTACTAACAATGTTTTCGTACTTTTAGGGACTTTTCCAGCATACATAGGTTGGTAAATATTTACATATTTTCCACTACATGATGACAAAATATGCCATATCGAATTAAGCGCGCTACACACGGCTAAGATACTATAATATTTTATCTTAAGATACAATATTGCTCGCCATACAATTCAATGGAGCATCCCACACGACGAAGATTAATATATAATTCATATTTTCGTATCTTAAGATAGAGAGCGGTATGAGAATTTATCGTAAGATAACATCTTAAGATATAAAACATATCTTACCTAAATATCTTGATACAAAATGCGTAATTATAAACATCTTAAGATAAAATATAGCATTATAGCCGTGTGAGCCGTTTTATATTCGCTGAAAGTTTGCATCAACGAATGTTGCAATGACGAAAGCACCCAGCAACCGATACAATGACAACGGAAGCATGTTGCTACATGTCGAACCGCCCTCATGATTAAAAGTAGAGCTTGCAGTCACGCATGGTATGGACTCATTACATCCAGCATAATCATTCTTCAATGTTCCCACTGCTGGGACAGAGGCCTCCTCTCTGCGAGAGGTAGCTTAGTAGAAGTCGATGTCACTACCACAGCTGATTGTCTCTGTACTAAAACGATTCTGCAAACTTACCGGCTATAATCCACCACGCGAGTACATGTTGATAAATGTCACATGTCTGCGAATTTTTGGTTTTAACACTTTACTTTTTGTAATGTAACACGGAAAATGAACAATATAGAAGAAAATACTTATTTTGACATCACCGATTCACCGGCCATCGAGTTATAACTACTAATAATTTACACTGTTACACTATGGTTCAAATAGTAGAAAAAATATAAAACTCACCGGAATTAACGTAGCCAAGCGTTGTAACACTAGAACAATAAAAAAACACTTAATAAACACTTGTAAACAATCACAAAAAGACAACAGACAGCTGGGAACTGAACGCCAAACAAAATGACATTTCTCGAACAACTATGAGAGACAGATCAAAAATCCGTACTACAACCAACTCACCCTCATCAAACTTCATCTCACTCTATCCAAGCAAATCGGCTTGTATCAGAGAGAGAGCAGAATAATTTTGACAGCTGACAGGGGTGACATTTCATTTTGACGGGTAGTAATTTTGACGCATGCGCCTAAACTTCGCATGCGCGGTCGATATCTTTGTCTGTACGCACACGTTAAACAGAAAATCTAAAGAGATTTAGCTATTATAGTTCTGATTGGAAATTCAGAGATAAAGTCGGATTTTTCAGTGTTTTATATACCTCATTTATAAAAGTAAATCTCAGAAATGGAAAGGATGCAGTTCGCAATTTTCTTCTATCTACACAATGTGTGCAACCGTGAGTTTTTAATAATATTTGTTAACATTATATATAAAATGTTATGATTTTGTGAATATTGAATTGTGAATCATATTTTCCTGCAATGTGGTAGATACATTTATCCAAATCGGCGTTTCATCGTATCTTTTCCTTGTTCAATCATTTATTATTATTTTCCGGTTAGAGACACTATTTCATAAATAAGTAATAAAAATGCAGTATTAGCAACTATACTCTTATTTTATGTAATGTTACAGTTTTTTTCCCAAAAGATATTTAAGATTATTAATTGTAGAGACGCCAGCAGCTCAACCTACCCGAATCTGTGAAATACCAATATCGAATATTAAACCTCCATTATGGTTGAAAATCTATTAAAGTTTGACAGATTGGGGTAGCTTGATGGCGTCTGTACCTAGTTTATTATTAGGTATTTTTTTAAGTTCACTATTCTTATTTTATTTAGATATAGGCTTGCGTTTTAACAATTTCATCATCATTAGCCGGAAGACGTCCACTGCTGAACATAGGCCTCCTTAGAGCACCACGCCAAATTACAAATCGGTATATAAACTATAGCGTCCATTGGTTGCCCGCGACTCTCACGATGTCCATTCCCAATTTTCAGCCTGTATTAATAATTACAATGAGGCTATTTTTTTTTCAGGACTACATCGGACTCAAAACAAACTGTTCAAGCGAATCAAGACAAGGTGGGGTGAAAGTCCCCCTGACACATCTCCTAAATGAAGAAAAATGTAAAAACTTTTCCCATCAACTTGTAGCTCAAATCAGTATTATTAAGTATTTAATTCGACTATCTTTAGAGATTAGATTAACTGTAATTAAACACGATCTACGAATTCTATTGGATCGAATCCTCTGGCATCCGAAAAGGCAAAGTTATTAGTTAATCCATTACAGGCAATATTCTCATTCGACTCCGCTAGTCCGCGCGGATAAGCGAATCTCACCGCAACTCCGCGCGACACATACCGTAAATTAGCTTCTCCGCTTGACTGCCTGTCCGCGCGGACAAACAGTGTCGTTAAAATCGCCTTAGGGGCTCCGCTTTCGGGTAAAATACAGATAAAATGAGATCGGTAAGAAAAATTAATGTCACAAATTGTTTAGGTCACGGAAATCTATATGAACATCAATGTATGTATTTAGAAATAATAATCAAATACTGAAAAAATACTTTAGGTATTTTTTTTTTGTTGTGTTTGTAATAATCTGAAAGAAATTTTTACTGCAATTATTTTTTATTCGTAAATTACTCCCGTGCAATGCCGATATAGTGCATTCATTGACAATTTACCCACAGTAATAGTTATCAAAGCGGAGTTAATGACACTTTATCAGCATTTTGTTTGTCAGCCATTTGGTCTTCGTCCAATGTTTCTGTTTACTAACACTGATAAGTGATAATTATGCAATAGGAAACAACAGCATCAATAAAAAAATGTAATATCTATTTATTCCGTCAGTAACTCTATTGAAAAATAATGGACACGTATGTATTTATTTATTTTTAAATCAAGAATTGCTGACAAAGATGGCGCATATCAAAATTCGTACTAAGTACTCGTAAATTAAATATCAAGGCGTGACGTATTGCGAATGTAAAAGCTTTGTATATTCGTCAACAAACGCTACTGGTGTGCCAAATTTTATCGAAAGCTATTTAGCCATTATTTTCTATGTGTATCCATCGCAGATCAATGTGTCAGGAATGTGCACTAACTATGTATATACACCCGCGGAGCGACGAACATGTAAGTTTTATATGCACCTCAACCTTTATCAGTATCTACTTTTAGGTTTTATGTATTTTTAATGAAAAACAAGGCGAAAATGTTTCTCAAAGTATCTAGTTGCTAAGAATTTACAGATTTGTTGTCCTGAAATAAACATTTTGTTCTGCGAGTATTCTTAACTCTTTTGTTCACAATGAAAGGAGAGAATACACTGGTTATTCTTGCTCCATTTTTCTACAATTATTTTCGTTAATGAAGTGAACATAAAAGCTCACCAATAATAAACTTTTAGGTCATCAAGATCATTGTCCTCTGGATGCACTGGGGTCATCATAATTGATTCACTGTATTTTTAGACAACTAAGTTCTATTTCTGTATATTGTAGATCATTTGTTATAACTTTTATTAAATAAATCGTATATACCGAATTTGCTCTTGTCTTATTTTAAACAATCTTTTTAACCGACTTCTAAAAAAGGCGGGGTTCTCAATTCGTCGCAAGATTTTAGAGACCAAAAAAGAAGACAAATGCGCTATTTTGCGAAGTCCGCGTGGACGAAGGTTTGACCATTCAAAAGTGCCGGTAACTGGCCTACTTGAAAATTTTTTTTTTATTTTGAATTAGGTTTTATTTAATTTTAATGAAAACCAAGCTGAAAATGGCGGTGGCATTGTCATGGCGCACACAATGTATCCTGTAGTTCCTATACCTACCCAGTACCCAATGATAAAATCCTGAGTTTATGCATATAAATGAACCACATTAAATGATGCACTAGCAGGAAAATGATAACTATTTACCCGTTTATATCAATTCAATTGCAGACAGGTCACAATTTAATTATAATAATTAACAATATTATAAACCTAAACCATCGTATCACTAAAAACTTTTACATATTTTGTTGAACACTTGTCTAATAAAAAGTGTAAGTAACTGACTAATAGCGACCCTTATATCAAAGTGAATGCATCGCATGGTCGGCATCCAGTCGAACCAGATGCAGCTGAATATCAATATTTTACATGGAGCGACTGCCTGTCGGTCCTCCACAACCCAGTAACTGGCCAATACGATACCCCATGGTAAGACGGCTTGTCAGGCTTTACAGCTTCTGACTTACAGTAACGACTGTCAAAGATCTACAAATGACCAACGGCTTTACGTGCTTTTCGAGGCACGGAGGCAACTTGCTATGACATCCACAGACCAACCTCGGCAAGCACTGCTTAACCCGGAAAATCGGCCTGTGCAGCTGTAATTATTTAGCCATGAGCTTAGCGGCTGTAATTATTTAGCCGAGAATTGAATCATACCGTCGAATCAATCCGATTTTGTTGAATTTTGATACAGATATAGATAGATGGAACTTTCAAGACGATAATACGTTACCTTTGAAGGAAGAAAAATAGAAGATTCCAGAGAAATCACGAGTAAAAGCAAGTAACTATTACAACGCTAAACAGTAGCCGTGACGTCACCCGGTTAGTCTAAATCACAACAGTGCGCGCACGACCATGCACTTGCAACGACCTTGTTGCGCCCGCGCCGATAAGGCACGTTTGGCCTTCGCTGTTGCTGGAGTTATTCGCAGATTTTGTTGGCGTGTGCAATATTTGTATTAGGTTAAAGGCAAAGAGCTTGTAAGATTTCTTCTCCGTGTTAGAGAGTCTTCACCGTCTTACCATGTACTATCGTATTACCCAGTGTTTGGGTTGTGGAGGTCAGATAGGCAGTCTCTCCATATAAAATACTTAATAGATATTCAGCTGCATCTGGTTCGACTAGACGTCGATCCAATAAAGTTGTGAAAAGGCTAGGCAGACGACGGCAAACGGCGTTAGAGTGTAATGGCTACTTTATACAGTGCGAGCTACTGTCTAGCCAGTAGACAGCTACTGGGTTTGACTACTCGAACGCCAGTAGCTCAGACAAACAAGCACGGCAAGTCAAGCAATGAAAACAAAAAATGTTGAAGTCACTAAGGTGTGAACCACTGTCCAACTTGCTCGAACGATTTACTCGTAAATTACGTCCAAACAGTGCAAGTAATTAGTATAAGTAATAATTTGGCCTGCCGAGTAACTACTCGGCAGGCTGACTGCTATGCTAGCTCGCACTGTGAAAACTAGCCAGTAAAGCGTATAGGAAGAAGAGTTAGGTACTCTGCGTAAATACACCGAGTGTAGACCGAGTACAGAGGTCGGAATTTAAACTAAGAAGAAGTACTGTAAATGTTTGGGTCTAATTCACGAAAAACTTTGGGAATATTTTCAGTTGACCATTTTAAACACGCTGAACCGATTTTTACTATTCTTTCAACTTTGTATAGTAACATTATTAGCGCTTAACATTTTTTTTTATCGTGGTAAAATGATCGAATGAGTCCTCCCACACAGGGCGGGACTGAAAGGACTATCAGTCTCGTTCTTAAAATCCATTGTCTTTCAATAGCCATTAAAGTTCCGGGATCACGGTTTCCTGATAGAAAACTCCCGCGACCCAGGCAAGCGAGTAACATGGACTTTTGAGATATGTTTCAACCAGTTGCTAGTAAAGTGTTTTTTCTGCCTTAAATCAAAATAAACCTATCCAATCACCCAAAAGAAGCTGTAGGTAACTTAATGACACCATCCTTTCCCTATCTATGACCACAATGTCACACAAACGAACAAAAACTTTACCTACTTTCGGGTTCCGTACCCAAAGGGTAAAACGGGACCGGGAATTATAGAATTGAGACTCTTCTGTCCGTCGGTCTGTCATCATCATCAGGCTGTATCTTATAAACCCGTGATATTAAAAGATAGTTGAAATTTTCACAAATGATTGTATTTATGTTGCTGCTTTAACAACAAATACTAAAAAAAACTAAACACAATAAATTTTAAGGAGGCTCCCCATACAACAAACGAGATTTTTTTGCTTGTCATGATAACGGCAACAGAGGCTTGAAATATTCACTAAATATTTAGTTGCATTGACTTAAAAAATAAATTATTGTGGAATGCAATAAAAATTGAGTTTTAATTCAATTACATTAAAGCAAATATTTAAGGCGACTCCCATACAACAGACAAGCCTATTTGCCGTTTTTACGTACGGTTTTTTTATAACGGAATTCTGTCAGACTTGTCATAACTGACTAAAAACCACGGTGTCCTTCAATAGACGGAACCCTAAGTGCGCGAGTAAGACTGGCTCTTGACCAGTTTTTTACCTTACCTGACGAAAATGAAAGTGTCGGTGCGAGACTTGGTCTAAAAACATCCCAACGGAATTCAAATCCACTTAAAAATCACTTAGTGCGATTAGAGTTATGTTTGACAACTGTTTTATCGGTAACGCAGTGGTTTTTGAGGTTAAGTTACAAATTGGTTCTGAAGTAGCAACAAATGGGGTATGGCATTAAGATTTGGTGACAAAAAACTGGGCCATGGCCATTAACTGGGAAGAAGAAGAAGGTTGGTCTGTGGCAAAGACATTAAACTATATACGAGCAAAAGATGGGACATCACGAAGAAATTTGTGATCCAAAACTTTTTACCAATAGGTAAAAAGTCCCTCAGTCTAGTAGTCGCGTTGCTATGCAACGCTTAGATAGCGCTACTGACGCACGGCATCAACAATTTTGTATGACAATTTTCCCAATGCCCGCTCTATAGGTTCTTTTAAATCTCTTTGGTCTGTGGATAAGTGACAATCTGACATAGCAAGTTTCCTCCGTGACTCGGAAGCACATAAAGCCGTTGGTCCCGGCTGTCATTAGTAGATCTTTGACAGTCGTTACTATTAATTAGTCAGAAGCTCTAAAGTCTTACAACCAGTCTTACCAAGGGGTATCGTATTACCCAGTTACTTGGCTGTGGAGGTCCGATAGGCAGTCGCTCCATGTAAAATACTGATATTCAGCTGCATCTGGTTCGACTAGAAGCCGACGCCAATAGAGTTGGGAAAAGGCTAGGCAGATGATGGTGAATTGAAGTACATACTTAGGTATTTGCTGCGTTTATTGTATGGAAAAATGAAGTACAAACTAGAAACTTTTTTTTTATCTATACATATAATAAAACTGTAGAATCTTCAAATAAAAAGGAGCAAATTTCTGGGTCGCGAAACTGCCTAAAATAGTTACTGCGGCCCTGGAACGCATAGGGCGACTGAAGGAACGGATTGGACGTCACACGCAGCAGTCAACGCGGGACTGTCTTATCAGGTAACCGTGGCCGTGGCCCTGGAACGTAAGGCCTATGGAAGGATCACCGTGTATTTTAGTCAGTACAAGTCTAACAGCCTCCCGTCCCGCCCGTAGGTGGGAGGACTCATTGATGATTTTACAAGGATAGAAAACCGTGCTGATGGTATTTGATGATGAAGTGGCAGACTGAAGGTAAAGCCTTTTTAATGAAAAACGATAGGAACAAAAAACAAAGAATATGAAGTCTGAAAATTGTGTAACACGGAACATCACTTGCACTTTTGGATAATAGCTAAATATTTTAAAGCATCAAAAAAATAAATGCAAATCTTTCACTTTCAATTGTGATAAGATAAGTAATGCATCGATGTCTTATCAGTTCTTATTCTTCCGTACTTATTTAAATGGTCATTAAACTTGAGGTAATTTTGGATTTTATTATCATCATTATTTCAATGCAGTTGCTATGCACTTAAGCCTTTGATTGTGCACCTTTGAACTGCTGGGTGACAAACCGTCTGATCGTGGACCATGCTCGGGTTGACGGCGCTTCGTGATCGTGTTCTACGCGCGTCTTAAAAGCTTTAAGTAATCTGACCAGATGGCCTACCAAGAACTCTTAAAGCGTGAGTCTTTAGGCTGTGGGAAAGAGATGGCGCTAGCCGACTTGTATAGGTCTTTTTCCCACAGCCTAAACAGCTCGTGGTAAGGCCTCAGGTCCTCATAGAGGGCCAAACAACTACCGGAGTCTCAGGACTTTCTAGACAGGTAACCATGATCTTTGAATGTAAAGAGCTTTTGAATGAACACCATGGTTTTTAGTCAGTACGAGTCTGACACTCCCCTACCAGGGTCGCGGGACTGTCTCATCAAGTAACAGTGACTCTGGAACGTAAAGGGCTATTGAAGGATCACCGTGAATTTTAATTAGTACAAATCTGACAGTCCCTCCCGTCCTCTTCTGGTTAGGAGGACTCATTTGACGATATTAGCTCAATAAAAAAACTATGCGCTTTAGATTCCAGGGCCATGATATCATCGTCAGCCTATAGTGTTCCCACTGTTGGGACACAGGCCTCCTCTCTGTAAGAGGGATATATGATATCGTGCTTATAAAATCCCGGAAACAAATCCCTAGCAATTCAACCCGTCACAACACAACCCCACAGAGGATACGAACAATAAAAATCTCAACAACAAGTTAACCAACTAATAAAAAGTTTAGACAAGTAGCGTTCAAACAGGTCCGTTGAACTCGCATCAAGTACCATCATCAGCTCGCATCTGTCTCAGGGAAACTTGTTTGTTTTGTGCGCGTACGCATCTTGCTCTAGGAGGTCGACGAACTGCCACTTGGATTTCCGGGAATGATCTTCTTAATTTGGAATTTTTTAATTGTTTGAGGGGTGTGGGTTTGAATTCTGGGTATTGTGAAAAGTTGGGATGGAAGTGAAGTTCTTGGAATATTTTATAGAAGAGTGATCTAGGATAACAATAGGAAACTCAGTAAATGATTACCTATGTGAAAAACAATTTTGAAAATAAGCCAATTTTTTTTTTGCAACCCTGTCTTTTCCTCTTTTGGGTAAACGCCATAATATATATTTCCATTTATTGTAATTTGTTACCTAATTTTATGAATCATGTATTTATAAGACAAAAACATTTTACTTAAGGTGATTGCGTCGATGTAGCCCGCGAAATTCATTTTTTTTTTACGTTTTTTGCAATTTGCAGGCCAGTGACATGTTGTAACTTTACCAAAATATGAAATGCGGTAATAACAAGTATAATTTTAAATATAAAAATTATCAAAAAATTCGCTCCATCAGCTCTCACATAGAAAAGGTGCATCGTAGTTAGATTTCGGAGATTTTAACATGATGCACCTTTTCTATGTGAGAGCTGATGGAGCGAATTTTTTGATAATTTTTATATTTAAAATTATACTTGTTATTACCGCAATTCATATTTTGATAAAGTTACAACATGTCACTGGCCTGCAAATTGCAAAAAACGTAAGAAAAATTGAATTTCGCGGGCAGGTTGGAGCATTCACCTTAAATTAAAGAAGTAATGTTTGAAGTTCGACCATAATACATTTTTTACTAGTAAAAAGCAAATAGAAAATGTACTCTTGCACTCTTCAATAATCATTTGAACTTTTACTATGCTTTTCATCCTCATTCGTTTTTAATTTTCTTAGAAAAGCAGATTACAGCTGTACAGTCACGAGCAATAGTATGTCTACACTAAGCAGTATTCAAAACCGATGTTCTGCTACCATATTGATTAAACTTTTGCCTTTTCATTAGATTTCTATTTTGGAATTCACACTTTTACGAAATAGGGCTTATTTCAAAGTGGAAACCAGTATTTTCCGAGTAAATTGCGTTTGAATTTTGTTAAGTGTTCGTGACTGTACAACTAGACTAAATGCTAAATTTTCTTAGTAACCAGCTGGTCCGCAAGCCAATTCTAGGAACCATGGATCCCGTTGCCGTTGAAGCGGTACTGACTCGTCGGGTTACCGTTCGATGCCAGCTCAATGTATCGTAGTACAGACATAGAATAACATTACATCGGTTTATCTCGGAAAGGTTAGACAAAACTGTATGACCCTACATTTCTAGGAATTGCACCGTATAATAGGCGCGTTTACGAACATTTAAATTCACTTACACAAATTCCCAGACCCGGAACAACTACTTCATCATCATCATCCTATAAATGTTCCCACTGCTGGAACACAGGCCTACTCTCTGTGAGAGGGAGTGGGCCATAATCCACCACGCGGACCTAGTGCGGGTTGGTAGATGTCACATGTTTTCGAATTTTTGGTTCTAAGACATGCCGCCGGTTTCCTCACGATGTTTTCCTTCACCGTTTTGAGAGCAGTGGTGATGAAATAAATTACACAAAGTAATGCGCCTGGCTGGGTTCGAACCCACGACCTACAACTCGTAAGTCGAGACCGATACCACTGGGCTACCACTGCTCTGCAACAACAACTTTCCGATCATAAAATATTTGTCCCGTGCTGGAATCGAACCCAAAAGCTTCAAAATTAATTTTACACTTTTTCTAAACCCAGCGGTTTACCAAATTCAATTCTTTACAAAGGAGAACATTCACACTCCATACATTTTTAGGTCTTTTTCTGAAAAAAAAAATTAAAAAGATTTACTTATGGGTAGTACTAGTCATTTGGAGCAATAGTTACTACGGCACAAAAGTTGTAGGATTGCTCTCGGCCAAGTTAATACAAGTTCGAAGATTCGTCGTTTTCATACATTTGTTAATTTTTGAAAGTACCGAGAAACAAAATAATGATAAGTATTGCTGGAACTTCAAGCAACTGAACATAACATAGCATCACGCATGTAATCACAAAAGGGTTAGGCAGAGGTGTCAGAGATTACATTTTAATTAGGTTCGAATCTTCGTACTTGTATAACTTGGCCGAGAGCAATCTGGCAACTTTTGTGCCTTTTTTTTTACGTGATAAATCATCAAATGATTCCTCCCACCCCGGGCAGTGTGGGAGGGACTGTCAGACTCGTACTGAACTACTGACTAAAATCCACGGTGTCCTTCAGTAGCCCTTTATGTTCCGGGGACATGGTAATGAGAAAAGGCCCGCGATCCCGGCAGGCTTTGGCCCTCTAGAGGGGGCCCCGTCATCATGCTGACGCTCTTTGAGGCGCGCGTGGAACACAACACGGCATGGTCCATGGTCGGACAGCGAGTTGCCCTTAACTCGCCGCCCGCATCTCCGCGCCTACGGTGGCCGGAGATCGTCTGCCGACGTCCGACGTCGTGGGCGTCCACAACTTATGTGTCATAGTAACTATTGCTCCAAATGACTAGTACTATCCGAAGGTACCATTTTTTTTCTTTGGCCGGCCACTTTCAGAAAAGGCCCAGAAAAAAATAATGTTCTTTCCAAACTTTCGCTTTTATTACATCAGTTAGATAGATCATGAGATAAATGTAAGAAGAGAGCATTTTTTCAGTTACCTGCTGCAAATACACAATACGCTTAGCCTCTTAAACATGATATAATTGTGCCTTACATACAGCTCTGTCCACCACTTCGAGGATGACAACAGTGATGCCATGTTACCTATCCCAATCCTGCTAAATGCTATCATCACACCCCTTCCCAAAAGAGGAGGGACCACCCTCCCCTTCCGGAGGTAAAAAACATAGATACAATAATTATGATAACACATTCGGATATTCAAGAGATACAGACAACGATAAAAAAATGGATCAATAAAGATAAAGTGCAACATGCACACTGATAAATAAGTGCATTTCTGAAAAAACAATGCAATAAATACGAAAGTACACACAACAGGCCAATCTAATCTAATCAGTATTTGACCTACCACAATGTCGAAGGATACGGTGGGTTTTTGAAGCGAAACATGTGACTCATGATATTTAAATTGCATAAATATGATTGCCACATTTCGAAAGATGAATTGATGGACAATGTTTTCATCAGTCTTGCTATTTTCTCCCGTGAATAACACGTCTTTATTATCAACAAAGTATAATGAAAAATAGAACACTGCAAAAGAAAATTAAGTAGATGTTTAAATCTTTGAAAGTGAAAGTGTTCAAGTGAGTATAATTGGTGGAAATTAAACGCTGCTTAAATAAAAAAGGTTGTCGTCAAAGGCAAAAAGGTGACGTAGTGAAAGATACAAATAAAGATGGAGAACAGAATTAGACAATAAGGAATTGGACCATTAAACAGCTCCAAGAAGTGGAACCAGTAGCCAGTCTTATCACAACAGTGGGACACTCATCATCATCTGTTTATTTTCCCAAATACCTTGGGAACTACTGACACTGCGACTTGTCAGCGAAATATGCAACCGTCGTGGACCTGCATCGTCATAATGTAACAACGACTCGAATTATGGGTACACGGACGAATTATTATTATTCAACCCATATGCTAGGTGCCTAGGTGCACCAAAGTCCAAGTGATGGTAGCCCTATAAGGCAACTGAAGAAATAGGTGGCCTACCATGGCTTCTTAGGGCGGCCACATACATCAGTTTTTTTTTCCGAATTCGAAATGATGAATGAAATGTGAACAACACACACAAAACATATGCACACACACTTGTATGAATTCACTGTGTTTGGATAGAAAACGGATCAGGATTCCTGATCAGGAAAACTGATGTATGTGGCTGGCCTTAAAGCTTGAGTTGTTAGGCTGTGGGAAAGAGACAGAGCTATACAAGTCGTCTAGCGCCATCTCGTTCCCTGAGCGGAACAACTCACGCTTTAAGACGTCATGGTAGGCCACCAGGTTGGTTTGCAATCAGTAAAATCTGACAGTCCTTTTCGCTCCACTGGCGAGACTTAATTGACGGTTTTCCAACCTTCGAAAAAAGGGAAATATGACTCAAAAGGCAGGAGGTCAATAAGTCAGCAGTGGGTGGGTGCGTGGTCAGCAGTGGCTCCTAATGGTGATGATGATGACAATAAGATGATGATAGTAAGCAAGACCAAAGTGAAGAGAAAAACCTTTTCTAAGTAAGTTATTTTTTTAATCGTGGCTTTGATGAAGAAGTCATAAATAAGCATAAACTGAAATAAAGCTTAACAAGCAGTATGTCCTAAAAACGGTGAATGGAGATTCTGTTGAAGATATAGAAATTAGGACTGATGAAGGTGTAAACTGTCAGTCGGTAATGGAGTTTAAACAACAAAAATAAGACAAGATATCACTAATACATCATCTGAAATCGTACGTTTTCTTGTGTATTACCGAAGTACAGTCGGCCAATGTAATCTCTTACCATCCTAAAGACTATTCCCATAAGTAGCGCTCGGCCGCTATAGACGCGGTTATGTACAAGCATCAGCCAATAGCAGTAGATAGGACAAGTTGATGCGTAAATGAATTGTAAGTATGACTTACGTAAAAAATTACTTTGCCTTAGAACAACTTCTGAGCAGTTTTGAAGCACGTGGGCTACTGTTTCATTTCTTTGTATGCAAGATCTGCTCAATGGCGGAATTTGACTTCTACACTCGTGAGCAAAAGTCATCATCATCTGCCTAGCCTTTTCCCAACTATATTGGAGTCGGCTTCCAGTCGAACCAGATGCAGCTGGATATCGATATTTTACATGAAGCGACTGCCTGTCGGACCTCCACAACCCAGTAACTGGGTGGGATAATACGATACCCCATGGTAAGACTGGTTGTCAAACTTTAGAGCTTCTGACTAACAGTAACGACTGTCAAAGATCTCCACATGACAGCCGGGACCAATGGCTTTACGTGCTTTCAAAATTTTTAACCCTTTGAAATTCTGAAATTCTTCACTGCGAAATCAATCCGAAAATAATTCAGACATAAAACCTGAGCTGATAACTAACTCTAAGGATATGATAAGACTTCATAATAAAGGATCCTAAGCTTATTATCTACATAGATTATATTCTGTAGGTATTTTATTACTGATAAAAGCGCTGGTCTAGAAAAAAAACGACAATTTAATTGCAATATGCAAAAATATATCTGTACCTGTAAGCTATGTTATCATTAAGACGTGTTTATCAGCAAATGAAATATGTATAATTATACTCGTAAATAGGAGGCTCTCGTTAGGCAGCTGGAGCAAGGGCCGCCTGATTCAGAAAGCAGTTCTTCTGGACACCGGCGCGCATTGTTAGGAAGTTCCTTTTTTTTTTTTTTTTTTTTTCAAGTAAAAAAACGTAAAGGAATATCAATACCAACACACGTTGCGTCCGTGATTACAGCGCACACCACATTATCGGGCACTATAAAATCTGCCAATTTTTCCCAACTTGATATTATGACAAACATTTTCGGCTTGCTTTTCATTAAAAATTAAATAAAACCGTTTATAAAATACATACAAAGGTTGTGATGCATAATATTCACTTTAAATATGTATAAAATTAATCGCAGCACGCGCACATCGCGAGCTGCGATTGATTATATTATAGTGGTGGGGACCACTAGAAGCACAATTGGAAGCCTGTCTTCTAAGTCAATGTACAGGCTTTTTTTTGGGGGGGTGAAAAATCCTGAAATGAGTCCTCCCGGCCTGTGTGAAGAGCCAAGAGTCTGTCAGACCCTTACTGATTGAAAGACACCATATTCTTTATTTTAAATGGTCCCCTAATCCAACAATGTTCAAGTTAGCCGATGAAAGTAAAGACATAAACTGCTCGGTTTTTTTGTCAAAAAAAAGATGGCAAATCTTTAGAACTACCGCTGAAGTCCCGTAAAATGACGTTGCGTATTGGGAGAAACACAAAAGATTTTTGTATTTTGTGATAATAACATATTATCTACTTTGTATCTGGCATATTATAATAAAGCCTGGGATACACTAGGGAACATTTTGTCCCGAAACACGACGCGCAACACTCAATATACGTGACGCTGAAACGTTGCATAGTAGGCCGCAACATGACCCGAAACATTTTCTGTGATGCCCGCATGTTGCTTGCTCCCGCCTCGAGAGCGAGCGCACGTTTCCCGCGTCAGTGTCGCGCCATTTGTCACCAAGTGTAGTCGCGTACGCAACGTGCTTCTTAACATGGCTTTAGTGTTACCACCTTCTCTTTCTTCTACGTTTCAATTTAACACACTCGAATCTCGATATAATTACTATGTACGCAGCACTAATAGCCACAACCTGCTCGGGCGACATTTCTATAAACACTGAGAAGTGTGGTCGACAAAATGTTCCGCGACATGTATGTCGGCACATTCCACGTAGCTGTTGAGGAACATGTTCCGCAACATGTTGCTCCATTTGTCCCCTAGTGTATCCGTGGCTTTAAGATCAATGTTTCGGGTCCGAAAAAACTCTTTTAAAAACTGTTTAATTGACCACATGGTGTTTACAACACAAGTTTTTGTATAAACTGTCCCTACATTTTCAGCAGAGTAATGTCATCTTGAAAAGTAAAAGTCAGGTCGCGTCACGATGTAGTTGCCACCCTCCCCTTTACTGATTAAATGCCACATTCCAGGGTCACGTTTTATTGTTTAGACAAGCCCGTGACCATGATAGGCGTTTGGCTCTGTAGGGGTATCACCTATATTCATCCGGTGAGGACATACGAAAGGCGGAAGATGAAGACGTCGCCCGTGGCGCCTCTCCAGCTAACGCTCAATCTTTACCACCGCGATTGCGGTAAGCTCAGTTATATGGTTCCCTCTTGGAAGCACCTACGCTACATTCTTTACTGGGATAAAAAATTCAAGAACACCACCGTATATAAAAATGGAAATATGATAATTAATGATTGGAATTGCGCAGTAGATAAATGGTCAACAATCCTTAGATTAATAAATTAATTATGCAGCCCACGAGTCAATCGGCACGTATTATTGTGATAACGACGTGTGTCATCAATTTTGACGACTTCATAAATCGACTTCATATACTTCTTAGTGCGTAGGGACTAATCTTTAATTAAATCTACATAAATTAGTATTGATAATCGCAAGGATGGAACTCTGAGACAGCCAGACGGCCGTGGCAGATCGAGAAGATGGCGGAACGCCTTAGATTCCGGATAGCGAAATCTTGTCACTTATCACTTGATTTGTCCAGAAAAAAGCGTCAAAAAGAGACGAGCAATTTGATTTTGTTTATTTGGTGTTTTAAAATCGTCAAAAATTCACGAGTCCTTTCGCCCCAGATGGAGCGCATGAGACTGACTAAAAACCGCTCTAATTCTTCAGTTACCATTTGCATCAGGATACCCTGTTTGAACAGTCCTGTAACCTTGGTCGAAGGGTCAGTCCGTATGATCTTTGCTACCCAGTTACTGGGTGACCCGTTTTGGCTACAGTCGCAACGTTTCTGACTGCGCGTTTTCATTGTGAAAGATCTCAGAAAACAGCTGGTATACATTTAAATAAGGCTTGAAAATAAACTCGTAACGTTATTAATGTGCATTAACGCATCGAAATTATTTATTTATTCGTTTATTCGTTTTTCTTTGAACATTTCTTTACATGAAATTGTTATCTTCTTGAAACGCATATAAAATGCGCAACATAAAATCGCGTGACGTATAATTGCATTGTTCCAGTAACTTCGATTTCATGACATTTTATTGACACTTTAATGCATTCAAAATGGCGGATTGGCATGAAACAATCTCTGATAGGAAAAATTGTTCTTCAAATATGAAATTGAAGATATTTTTTTTGCAAAAAGATTGAAAATGTTCAATAATTTTCCGGTTTATCTAGAAAGCCTACTTATAAAAGTTTTAGTTCTATTGTTTAAATATCAATAAGGCTATTGATCATCAATTTATGGCTAACCTGACGTCACCAAAAGGCAGCAAAAATGTTTCAGAATATCTGAAAGTTTTAGTATTTTTCTGGAAAAATCTATTGATTATTACTTGATAAGTTAGCTTTTCGACACCCTCAAGAGATAACAACACACAATATTTAACGAAATTTTAATGAAAATAACATCGATTTGGCGCCAAAACTCACGCCGGTTTCGCGCCAAAAAATTATCAACACTGATAACATGCACTAAAAATGCATCTACCACTTACCGGATCAATAAATCCACTCCTGCGCACTTCCAAAGGGATCTTTTTGAACAGAATTTTAACTGAACTTACTACAAAATAATATTGTTTGATTTTCGTGTAGGATTACGTGCGTTCTACGAAAAGGGCAGAAAATCAGTGCGCCAGCCATCAAGTGCGCGCTGCGTTCGCGCCAATACTGACTCAGATGCTCCGGCGCAGTCGAGCAGCTGATTACAAACGCACGATGTCACAATCATAATGCACCTTACCTGCATTGTTCTATGAATGAATTTAGCTTGATATGTTTATGTTGTTGGAATTTTCACTTCGTTTTCGATGCATTAAAACTGAAATTCCAAATAGCATCGCTCTTTGGACATGATTGCACTGATGTAATGGAATTATTTAATGCATTACGTATTACGGTAAATTAACTATGAAATGGTCGGGTTAGCACTTTTGTTTGATTGTTAATTTCCCATGTGAAGGAATGCGTGTTAATTTACGAAAGAAGTGAGGTTAGGTGCATTCTTGAAGCACCAAGTATTGATTTCTAATTGGAATCCTACTAATATTATAAATGCGAAAGTTTGTGAGGATGTATGTGTGTATGTAGGTATGTTTGTTACTCATTCACGCAAAAATCACTGAACGGATTTGGCTAAAATTTGGTACACTGATAGTTTTTAACCGGGATTAACACATAGGATAGTTTTTATCCCGATTTTATGTTCCCGTGGGATAATTTTCGAGTTGTACCGGTGAAGCCGCTGGCAACAGCTAGTCTAATATAATGATTGCGATCGTATTGGTCGGTCTGTCTCTCTTTTAACTCTTCACGTCAGCATAGATTTAGATAAAATAATTCTGCCATGGATTTCAGGGCATTTTTTTTTTTTTTTTTTTTTTTTAGCGTGGTAAAATCTTCAAATGAGTCCTCCAACCCCGGGCAGGGCGGGAGGGACTGTCAGACTTCTACTGACTAAAATCCACGGTGTCCTTCATAGCCTGTTATGTTCCGGGGTTACGGTAAGGGAATAATCCCGCGACCCCGGCAGGCTTTGGCCCTCTGAGAGGGGGGCCCCGTCATTATGCTGACGCTCTTTGAGGCGCGCGTGGGACACAACGCGCCGTCGACCCGGGCATGGTCCTTGGTCGGGCAGCGAGTTGCCCTTTACTCGCTGCCCGCATGCCCGCGCCTACGGTGGCCGGAGATCGTCTCGCGACGTCCGTCGCCGTGGGCGTCCTACACCGCGGTTGGGGCGGAGGGAGGACTCTGTCCTCTCTCGCTCGCGGCGCGCCTCCTCCTTCGCGAGCATTACTGCTTCGCAGAAGGAGGCGACCGCTTCCCACTCCGTCTCGCCCCGCAGCATGGCCGCAACCAATGCCGGGCGCGAGAGGTCTCCGCCTATCGCAGCCGTGAGGACACGTCGGTGCACTGCCCAAGCTGGGCAGTCCTGCACCGTATGCTCCACCGTGTCCTCCGGGCGATCTTCGCAGTGGTGACACCCAGACGTTTCCTCCTTCCGCATTAGACACAGGTACCTCCCGAAGCACCCGTGCCCGGTGAGGACCTGCGTCAGGCGGAAGGTAAGGACGCCATGACTTCTCATGGATTTCAGGGCATAGATTTGGAATAGGACATACATTTTTGGGTGACGTACGTAAATTTAATTTCCATTCTAGCTCATTCATAATACATCAGGTATCATCATCAGCTGGAAGACTTCCACTGCTGAACACAGGTCTTAGACAGCCACGCCGAATTCGCCACTTGCATCCATCGGTTGCCTGCGACTCTCACGAGGTCGTCAAGAGGTATAAAATTAATTATTAATAATTTTCATAAAAAAAACAGAGTCGAATAGCTACTGCCATAAATTTATTGTATTCTATTTATAGTTTGTAAATAGAGTACCGACATACCACTACGCACGCCACCACCGCCACCACCACCATATACCACTATGTACGCACTGGTTTTATGTCTAATTCTTTCGCAATATCATCTATAAAACTCTGGAACGCGCTTGCTTCCCTTTAGCATTAAAAAAGCTGAAAGCGGTTTCACTTTTAAAAGAAAATTGCGTAATTTCTATTTAGGTCACAATAAATAGCTCTCTTTGTCAAGTCATAATAGTTATTATTGAGTTATTTTTTATGTTTATTGTTACTATAATGTTGTTTAGTTTATTTTATCTGTATATATGTATTAGAATCTACATAAATATAATGATAGTATTTTTTTTTTCTGTTTGCAAATTATTATTTATTTCGGTAATTTTTATTTTTTGTACCCTACCACAATACTCTCCTATTTAACCCAAAGGTTGACTGGTAGAGAATGCCTTTTGTGGCATTAAGTCCGCCTATGTACCACTGTTTGCACATGAAGCTCAAATAAATAAATAAATACCTGACTAAGTAAATAAAAATACTTATGTATTTAAAATGACAATAAACAACTAAGAAATTGTGAATTTTGTTCGTTTAAAGCAAAAACTTATACTATTACCGAGAGCGTAGCACACAATCCTGCCTAGATTCGAATCCGGGATAAAAAATCCGCTTGTCATCATCAAATCCTTTCGGTTTCATTACGAAGCAAAATGAGTTAACATCACAATAGCAGTTCTATATAATTTATTAGTTGATGATATACTAAGAACTGAAGCCTTGGGACAGGATTTCTGTATTTTATTTACAGCGTACTTCAAGTATTTACAGCGTTTATTAAATATGGAAAAAAGAAAAAGCCAACCAGTTCACGAACGAGAAACAATTTTTAAAAGCTGTCCCGAAGGCTGCTGTTCCAATGAGGCGGAGCGGAGCAGAGCGGAGCAGAGCGGAGCAGAGCGGAGCAGAGCGGAGCAGAGCGGAGCAGAGCGGAGCAGAGCGGAGCAGAGCGGAGCAGAGCGGAGCAGAGCGGAGCAGAGCGGAGCAGAGCGGAGCAGAGCGGAAAAACGAAGCCCCGGTGCACGTTCATGCCGGTGCCGTGCCGTTGCCGGTCCTGCTAATGGAAAAACGCCCAATAGGATATGTTACTGCATAAATAAATAAAAAATCTGTTTAGTCCATTAGATACGAGTTTCATAAAATAATAGATGACTATTTTTACAAAGATAAAACGTTTCGCAATTCAAAAGTGCGTTGTATCTTCGTCAAATTTTGGTTTTAAATGTAACAAAAGAAAAAAAATGTTACTTTTTGGAAACGACTGCCTTAAAGGGCATTTTTTTTTTTAGGTGGTAAAATCATCAAATGAGTCCTCCCACCCTGGGTAGGGCGGAAGGGACTGTCAGACTCTTACTGACTAAAATCCACCCGTGTTCCTTCCTATGCCCTTTACGTTCCGGGGCCACGGTATCCTGGGTTAAGAAAAAACCCGCAACCCCAGCAGGCATCTGGCGCGAAACACGACGCGCCACCGACCCGGGCTTGGTCCTTGGTCGGACGGCGAGCTACCCATTACTCACCGTCCGCAAGCCCGCTCCGCCGCTGTGCCCTCTGCTAATAATAAACGGGCGCACGTGGAGGTTTCCTGTCATAGCACCCCGCCTTATAGGGCATAGAAATCATAAGTTATGCTTTAGGGTTTTATGAACATTCCCGTTTAATTCCTTCAACCCAGTTTAGAAAGAATTAGGAATGTTGTATTATTCATAGAAAAATAATGGAACCAAATACATTCCCTTCATAGTTACAACTTACAAGCAGCGGTAGCAATGCAATGACCTCTCGGATCATGTATCAGCTTCCAACAACGAGTGTCTATGCTATAGTACTGTCCTGTGGCTGCACTTGTATGAAAGAAGGGTTTGTCTTGAGCATGTGAACTAAGACCTAGATGAGCAACTGGACAAAGAGGTATTGTGTTTAGAAAATAGACGAGTTTTAATCATTTCTCGTTGGGTTTCTGCACATATTGAGTTGTATGATTTTTTGAATTGCAGATTTGGACTTAAAAAAGACAGCTTTATGTACTAACTGTCTTCGCAAACGACTCGAATATATACTTCTTCTCTTTAGAACAAAATAAGACTAAGCTGGTTAAAAACAACGAAAAGTGATCCACTTTTCTATTTTGAACAATCACAATGTTTCTGTCCCCATTTCAACAAATCAGGTAATACAATGTATTTTTTTGATATTATTAATATATTTCCCGTATAACTGAAAAGACCGTGAAATGGCAAGAAACCCATTTTCGAAGTAACTTATCAACAACAAGATTTAATAAGCGACACAACTCTTTTAAAAGCAGTCATAAAAAAAGTAAATGTCCATGGAAAAAGGTGAAAAGGCGAGTTTTCCGTTTTAACAAACGTGAAAAAGGTTATCATCAGAATTTTAAAACAAGATTTATTTTATTTTATTTCTGCATTCTATCAAGCGCCTTGATCACCTGTATCCTATAAAATTGTTATAAAAAAGGGTAAACATGAGGCCTATAATGACGATACTTACATCCAGATGATATCAGTGCCACACAGGACCTAATCCTATAAAATTGTTACAAAAAAGGGTAAACATGAGGCCTATAATGACGATACTTACATCCAGATGATATCAGTGCCACACAGGACCTACCTACATGTATGATGCGCAGGAGTGGAAGCAGGACTACGTTCCCTGATCATTGTTGTTGCGCACGCGCCGTGACGTCTGTGGAACTTTATCGCCTCCCTTTATTTATATAAAAAACGTTTTAAATGCTAATGTTAGTGTTTTTTAGTAAAAATGTTTTTTTTTTTCTTGTTGCTAACCTGATATATTTTACGATTCGTCCTGTTGAGTTCGTCGGTAGCTAAATGACAAATACGGAACTATACCGTAGGACTGCATGTCCAGATATTTTGAAGTAGTGATACTGATACTGGTAGCCTATTTAATCCCACTGCTGGGCAAAGGATTTTCACGATACAGGGACAAAGTGGACCTCTGGTCGTTATTTCTGTCCAGCTCGTCAAGCCATCTTCTCTTCTTTGAACTATTTCTACTTATTTTATGATAATTTTATTAGGTTTTTATCTCAAAAATTATGTGAAGATTATCTATACAACAAGCTATTTTTAAGGCGACTCACATGACAATCACGTTCGTACACTAGAGGCTCTTTTTCATGTTTCATACAAAAGCCAATAAAGGAAATCTTGTGCTAAGGCTCCCAATTTTTTGTTTTTCCATAATTTATAATTAAATACGACTAGGTATTTTTTTTTTTTTTTTTAGGTGGTAAAATCATCAAATGAGTTCTCCCGCCCTGGGTGGGGCGGAAGGGACTGTCAGACTCTTACTGACTAAAATCCACCCGTGTTCCTTCCTATACCCTTTACGTTCCGGGGCCACGGTAACCTGGGTTAAGAAAAAAAACCCGCGACCCCAGCAGGCATTTGGCGCGAAACACGACGCGCCACCGACCCGGGCTTGGTCCTTGGTCGGACGGCGAGCTACCCATAACTCACCGTCCGCAAGCCCGCTCCACCGCTGTGCCCTCTGCTAATCAGAGGGACACGCGTTGGAGCGTCCACACGACAGGCTATTCGCATACGGGCAAAGAGACCCCTTAGGCACACAGTGCCTAAGGAAGAGTTTTTGCCCGCATCCCAGGGTGCACCGGCCCGAAAAACTGGTCTTCCCCCCGGACGTATCCGAGAGGGAACTCCAGTCCACGGGCGCACGTGGAGGTTTCCTGTCATAGCACCCCAAATACGACTAGGTATTGGAGCGAAAGTGAATCTCTACGTGAGAATTTACCTGCTAAACTACCATAATACCAGGCAGTGCAGTGAATACTTTTCACTGCGCAACTGTGGCGCAACGCAAGTGTTATCACCGATCTTGATAACGTTTAATGAATCTGCTACTGTTGTGTCGGGCACTCCAGCTTTGCGAATTTAGTATCGCACTGTTTTGTATATTTCAGTGAAAGCTTTAGATAGTGCGACCGATTACAAAGGCTTAGGCGATTCTCACACTGCCCCGCATGATGCAGCGTAGCGCGTGGATGCGTGTTCTTCCGTTGCTTGTAAGTATCTTCGTTTGTATGGAAAACACGCACAGTCCAACACAATGAAAATGCATCCACGCGCGTTCATGCGGATCACGCGCGTACACGCGGAGAAACATGCACCCCCGCGCGTAGGTGCGGGGCGAGACGCAAGTTATGGCACACCGAATCCCGCAGTGCCGCGCGTGATTTTGAATGCTCAGTACTGCACGACCACCACAGAGAACGGCGAATAAATAAATGAGAGCCGCCGTGCGTGAATCTACAAAACGCACCTACGCGCGTGAGTGCGGATCACGCGCGTACACGCGGAGAAACATGCACCCCCGCGCGTAGGTGCGGGGCGAGACGCAAGGTATGGCACACCGAATCCCGCAGTGCCGCGCGTGATTTTGAATGCTCAGTACTGCACGACCACCACAGAGAACGGCGAATAAATAAATGAGAGCCGCCGTGCGTGAATCTACAAAACGCACCTACGCGCGTGAGTGCGTGAAAAACCCGCACGATGATGCAGATCTGCACTCCCGCAGGAACGCGCGTAGGTGTGTCGACACGCAACATGCAGCATCATGCGGGGCAGTGTGAGAATCGCCTTAGGTACTTAGGTAAGCTTACTGTGGCATAACTACAGTTTAATTTAGTAAGTTCACTTTTTTAAACCAACTACAAAGTAGGAGGTTCTCAATTCGACTGTTACTAATGTTTGTTACCTTATAACTTTCGATTGGGTGAACCGATTTTGAATTTTTTTTTTACCTGCCTTTTGGTCCCATGAAGGCGTCGAGGCAAACCTCGTAGAAGATGGCGAGATTAGCTGGACAAAACCAACGATCAGCTACTTTGGCCCTGGATCAAGAAAACTGGAAGTCATGGGGGAGGTCTTTACCCAGCAGTGGGATGAAGTAGGCTAACAGTACCAGTATTTGGTCCCATAAACATTTAATTCAGTTTCGTTCAGTAGTATGAGTATTTTTCGCTCATTGTGTTTTGTGGCTTGCTAGAGCCTCGTTGATCGGGATCAGGGCGTACCACATGCCCGTAATTGGCTTGAGTAACTTGGCTGTTATTGAGAACTTCTAACACCATCCTCGTCAGTTGAAATAATAATGTCTTCTTGAAAAAAAAAAGCTTATTTTCCTTAAACTAAGACACCAGTGCAGAGAGCAGTGAGAGCAATGATGGCCCAGTGGTATCGGCCTCTACTTACAAGTTGTAGGTCGTGGGTTCGAACTCGAAGGCGCATTACTTTGAGTCATTTAGTACATCACCACTGCTCTCATAACGGTAAAGCAAAACATCGAGAGGACACCTGCAAGTCCTAGAACCAAAAATTCGAAAACATGTGACATCTACCAACCCGCACTGGGCCCGCGTGACGGATTATCTCCCACTCCCTTTCACAGAGAGGAGGCCTGTGTCCCAGCAGTGGGAACATTTATAGGCTGATGATGATAATGAAGGCACCAATACGTCTGCGGTTCGCTTTTTTTTTTTTTTTTTTAGCGTGGTAAAATCATCAAAGGAGTCCTCCCACCCCGGGCAGGGCGGGAGGGACTGTCAGACTTCAACTGACTAAAATCCACGGTGTCCTTCAGTAGCCTGTTATGTTCCGGGGTCACGGTAAGGAAATAATCCCGCGACCCCGGCAGGCTTTATATTTATTTTTATGATTTTTTAAAATCAAAATCACAAAACAATGGTTCAGCGGTGATTCATAAATTCTTGCGAAGTATATCTACTTACATGAGAGAAATGCATGAGATAAAAGCACATTGACCCCTCAGGTCGGTTCACTGGGCTCGCTATCGCCTTTTTTCTTGTTCAAGGGTCGAGTTCAATACATTTTATTGACATAATAATGCAGTGATGCAAGTATTCTTTTGTTTTGTCCAGTTGTTCACAGTAAGGTAGAAAAATTGTTCGAAATTAAGTACGAGACAATTCGCAACTTTTTCGCAACGGGTTATTGGATGTTTCGCACGAAACGAGCTGGTATGAAACTGCGAATTTACTTTTTTTCATCTTTCGAAATTAATTTATTGGAGAATGAACAACTCCAAAAGCGTGTAGTGGGCAAATAGCACATTATTATTTTAACATGAAGGATTTTGTACCAATATCTACAAAAACGGCCTTTCAACTGTCCAGCTATACTAATACTACTCTTCCTATTACCTTTTTGGGTACAGGGGGGGGGGGTATTACGCTTATTCCGGTGAGCGAAAGTGACAGAGCTATACAAGTCGTCTAGCGCCATCTCGTTCACTCACTGGAACAAGCCTGGTTTTAAGACGTTGTAATACCCCCCAGATCCCTAAAAATCAAAAAGTATCGTCTTCGTGACAGATCAGTTCGTGCGAAATATCGAACTCTTCTTTTTTATTTTTATTAACTATGCAACTGATTAGTAGAATATTTAACGTAAACATCTGAAATATGTTCGAAAAACATGATGTTTTAAAAAAGCTGCTACATTCAATCTAAATTAATTTAAATCAATCTTCGGTAAATATGAGGGCGTTACAAAAAACAATAATTACTTGAACACTTAAATCATGTTTATTGGATCCACCCCATTCCGTAATGTCGGCCTAATGAGACCACCATGAATGACGGTACGTCAAAACTTTATGATTATGGGAATATTAAGCTTAGGCTGACGATACGACCATCATATCTTGTATATTTTAGGATGACATTAAGTAAATTGAAAATGTTCTCATTTGTTATAGAAATAAACCTTTCTTATTATTCAAAAACTTTCGTTAGTTAAATAAAAAAAGTAACAGGCTTCAGAAACAAACACAAAAAGTTTAAAATAACTTTAGCTTCTTTTTTCACTGATTTTTGCCACCGACTCCCAATTGAACAAAAATCGGTCCAGGTGTCTTTGAATAATCAGCATCTGTGAAAATACGTCTTCCAAGTAACTTCATCTCAGGCCCAACACAAGTATTATTTATAATTTAATGGGGCAGCCTCAATTTTATATGTAAAAGTGATCATTTACAACCCAATATTATATTATGTTAAGTAAGCAGTAACGGATCCATGCGGATGTCCAATGCCGTCACGTTACATGCGTTATTTTTTGCAAACCTCCAGAATGTAACGAACACAGGGCCAAACTTTATAGTGGCGCCCCTCTCCAGTTGTAAAAGTCATTAGGTATTTTTTTAATGGTCAATAGATTTTGTTGAATTTGACTCGTGAACGAGGCAGGAGTTAAATGTCGGGTGGGAGATATTAATATTAATACTGCTTTTGACACTACAGACATCTCGTAGCTAGGGCTTAGAATGACAGTGCAACAGCGAGCGAAGCAAGCTCGAATTTTTTACGCCTTTTTCCGACATTTTAGATTTTTGTTTGCAAGTAAGCAATCGTGTTTATGATTTCGCCCTGGGAGCTGGCGCCCAGGACATGCCCCGCCAGCCCTCCCATAGATCCTGCACTGATTCCATTTAATTTAACAATATTTTTTTGTTTTTCAATTCACTCTCATTTACAGAATAGTAAAGATGGCGTTCATGGCGTAATGGCTTTTCTTGTCATTTTCCAAAAATAGAACAGAATACAATCAACGCGTTTGTATAGGCTGTATAATGTAAAAAAAAAACAATTTATTCTTAAACGGCTGCATGCTGTGCAACTATGCAAGGCCACTAAGATAATACATAATTATCATTATTGTGGCACGTGTTAAATATTTTGTTTAAATAATAATAATGCATTCAATGAGTATTACTCACTTCCTATAAATTAGCATTTGCTAACATAGTCAGTTATCTGTCTGAATTGCTAACGTTTGCTATATTATGTTTGCTCTTATGTATGCTATTATGTATGCTCTTGAACTTGAATTTGACTACTAATCAGACATGCACTTTAAAGGAAAAGTCCGGATGATGGTTATATGTATGGATTTTTTAAATCTTTCTAGAAAGGATTTTGAAAAAACTTTATACTTTATAGTAATATTGCTTTTAAATGAGAATGATACGTAAACACAAGGTTTATGAAAATGTTGTGTGAAATAATTGACATTAAGTGAGGAACCTAATAAAGTAATAATCACGACATCATTTACTTACTTCTTTTCTTTGGACCATAATGCAGAAAGATAAAACCTAGAACCAACATTATTACCTTCACCCAAAAGAAAAAAAAATCGACTAGCAAGTCAGTCTCTTTCGTCCCGCTCTACTTACAAAGATCCTCAACAATCCATATACATAGACAGATAGACGCATACAACGACTATATAATACTAGACTCCTAATAACAGGCGACCGATGTCTGTCAACACATTAGGCAAAAAAGTCTTATATCCGTCTCATTTCGACCACTCCTGTGAGCCGTAAACATACGTTGAGGCAGAACAGACCTTGAGTTAGCCAATCACAACGCAGTACCCCGTCCCCCTCGCTTACGTAGTACCTCAGCAAGTTGACAGAATAGTTTTTGTTCCATAAATCGTGCATGAGGAGTCTAGTATTATATCGTCGTTGGACGCATAGGACCTCACATCATCGTTTTTTATCTCCCTTTTCTAAAGGACTACAAACTTAAAAAATAATAAAAAGAGGATCTAAAGGGCATTGCCCTGAGGGCCGGCCCTCTTTTTGAAACATCTGACCCAACTTCAAACGTGTTTTGAATCATAGGAGAGGACTCGTGAGAGAATTTTAAGATGTAATATATTATCAAAATGTTTTTTGATGGTGTGGCGTGCTGTATGATGGGATTTAAACGGTTTAGTAGCAGGATTCCGTGGGAAATATGGAAAATTGAATGGGAATTTTGTTGAGAGCGATACACGCAGAGAAATGTATACGAGAACTTCTGGTTGCAACCGTGACAGCAAGACTCACTAATTGACTTTTCAACATTTCTAGTAATAAATACTAAGTCCTTGTTATCCCTACTACTTACTTAGTATTTATTACTAGAAATGTTGTAAAGTCAACTAGTGAGTCTTGCTGTCACGGTTGCAACCAGAAGTTCTCGTACAGGTAGCTAGACATTTCTCTGCGTATAGATTCTTCAAATACCTAATTTCCAAAAGTCCACTCGCCTCCTCTTAATAAGTCCTTAGACAACATCCTTTTCTTAATAGATTTCCCTTCCTCAAGTATGTTAAGGGGCCACCAGACGGTATTTAGGCCTTGTTAGACGGTCAAGGACGTGCCACGGATGCGGGCATGAATATTACATTAAACCATTAAGCGTTCTGTTGTCTCACAGATTTAAACTGTGCTTTAGAAAATAATCTCTGTACTTTGAACAGAAAGGGAATATTTGAAAACATGCGTGTTTTGTCTTGTTTAGAATATAAACAATGGTGGAAGAATAACGACGTTGTTACCATAGCCGGTAAGTACGAGTAAATTAAAATTTCGGATGAGTTTGGCGTAGAAACGTAGAGACTGACCCTAGCAAAAAGAGGGCTTTTTTATCCCAGTCTAACTAAATGCAAAATTTGGTGAGGATGGATGGATGTATACTCTTTCTATCGCCAACAATAACTAGTATTTTTCAACGGGTTCCGTGGATATAAATTTTTCAACCTTATGACCATTACAAATTAAAACAATTGTGATCAAGCTTGAAAATTCCTACTCGCGGCGTGCCTGAAAATTGCAGATCCTCACCAGACACGAATGTTGCAAGAGGCATCTGTATCAGATTGAGCAGGAGAAAACATCCAGTTGTAACCACAGTGTCAACCACTCGGAGGACACGGTGAAGCATACGTTGGAAGTCTGACCTGCTTGGGCGGGGCGTAGCATTCTCGATAGGCAGCGGAGAATTCTCGCCCCCGGCACTGGTTCAGGCCATGCTGCGGGGTGTAGGTAAATGGAAAGCATACACTTCCTAATGCTAGTGAAAAAGGAGGCAGAACACATCAGGGGGAAGAGAGAAAATCCTTAAGACCTACCCAGAAGCGGGCATGCGGACAGCGAGTAAAGGGCAACTCGCTGTCCGACCCCATGGTCGGACAGCGAGTTGCCCTTTGCGTGGAACACGACGCGCCGTCGACCCGGGCATGGTCCATACCATGCCCGGGTCGACGGCGCGTCGTGTTCCACGCGCGCCTCAAAGAGCGTCAGCAAAACTGACGGGGCCCCCCTCTCAGAAGGCCAAAGCCTGCCGGGATCGCGGGATTTTATTTCCTCACCGTGACCCCGGAACATAAAGGGCTATTGAAGGACACCGTGGATTTTAGTCAGTACAAGTCTGACAGTCCCTCCCGCCCTGCCCGGGGTGGGCGGACCCATTTGATGATTTACCACGGTAAAAAAAAAAAAAAAAAACCTACCCGGAAAAAGTGTCGCCCTAGACGTCGATTTCTGTCCACTGTAGGCGCGGGTTGGGGCGAGGAATAATGGGTAGCTCGACACCTGATCAAGGACAAGGCCCAGGTTGACCATAGTGTTCTACCTCTACGCAAGGAAAAATTAGGAAACTGATGGGCCCGCCATGGGGCCAAACGCCTGCCGAAGTTCCGGGACCGTCGGTAAAGATAAGAGCAAGAGAAAACTGAAGGGACAAACTGGATTGTTAGTTAGTCTGACGGCTCCCTCCGCTCCAACGGAGGACTCATTTGATGATTTTACAACCCAAAAGAAAGGTTTAAATTTTTTGTCAAGAACAAAAATGTCAAATGTATGGATACGAGGTGTTCTTTAACCGATTTTATCCAAGAATTCAAGATAGACTTGGTAAATACAAAATCATTTTGGATCCACGCATTTGAATTCCCCTTCACCTCTTGTCCATTACGGACCTTATTGATAAATTCAGTAATAAGATCAATAGGCAAGATTTTTAAACAAAAACATCTTAAACCTGACCATCACAACTTCCGCACAGCTGCTTTAAACAAAACAAACGTAATTTTAAAAACTTCATTGAATCTCCCTCGGTAATAAGTCCATATTGTTTATATCGGGGTCACTGACCGCTAGCAACACGTGTGGACACACGTGTTTACTTCTTTGTCCGAATCTTTGTCCGATCTACTCCTTTCTTAAGTTTCTATGCTTTAAATTTTGTGAGGAGGGCTCCTAAATCTGTGGACTAGAGAATGGTGTGGAGTCGTATCTAAACGCATTTGCCCTTCTTTTTTATTATGGTCATTCAGACTTTTGTTAAATATTACTAGAAACTTCTTTCCTATCTGTACAGATCAATATTTGGCTCCATTTAGGTCCTTGAACCAGTTGGTTGTGCAGGATATAAATAAGGATATGAGGCATATCTTAGGGCAGATCGAAGGTGACCCCGATAGATTGAATCGAGGATACCCAATGATAATTTTAGCTGGACCCAAAAACCGTGCTGGGCTCAAGCCGAGCTCAGAGCTGACGCTCGCTCGCTCACTCACGGACGAGACATGGATTCAGAACTTCACGAAAATTTTATATGTGCGTTTCAGTGGCACGTTTCTCTAACTCATCAGCCTTCATTCATCCTTGACGTCCACAGCTAAGCCTCCTTCAGAAGTCCCTTCCTTCCTTTTAGTACCCAAAATTAATATAAGCCACTGACCCTCCATATCTGGAAATGCACTGGATTTCAATATTATTACATCGTCAGACAATCTCATATGATATGAATAGATTTTAGATCATCCTCGGACAGTATTGAACCCAGACAGATAAGATATAATAATATCAAGTACCTTACACTTAGATAAACTTGCTTGGTGACATGTAACCAAATTTATAAATGCGAATGTGGATGGATGGAGATAACTGAATCACGTCAGAATGGCTGAATGGATCTTGATAAGACTCAGGGATTGATTATGTCCCAAATAATACATCATCACCTGCCTAGCCTTTTCCCAACTATATTGGGGTCGGCTTCCAGTCGAACCAGATGCAGCTGAATGTCAGTATTTCATGGAGCGACTATCTATCGGACCTCCACAACCCAGTAACTGTTACGTAAGGTAAGACTGATTGTCAGACTTTAGAGATTCTGACTAATAGTAACGACTGTCAAAGATTTACAAATGACAGCCGGGACCAACGGCTTTACGTGCTTTCCGAGGCACGGAGGAAACTCGCTATGACAGTTACTGTTGATCACCCTCAAACCAACCTTAGAAAACGCGGCTTAACCCGAAAGATCGCCCTGTGCGGCTGTTATTATTTAGCCACGAGCTCATCAATAACAAATACTATACCATTTATTCCGGTGTTGCGATTCCTGTGGAATAATTTTCGAGTAACACGCGGGCAAAGCCTCTGGCAACTGATAGTTACACCACAGTTTTTTATCTGATTCCAGAATAAAAATATATGATTTTTGCATGATTACGATCATGAAAAAAAAACATCTGTTTATCATCGAAATATTTTAAGCAATTAAGGCATTTCAGTTTTAACCAATGATATTTTAGGATATCATTGGTTTTAACACAATAAGGCCTATTTTGTATTTAAATAAAACCAAAATTTTAACAGCTGATCTCATAAAAAGCGTCTCTACTCTTTCCCTATTCTCGCGTGACCCTCCATGAACGAACAGTGCACTTGTTTACGTTCAATACCCAACAATGCGACCCCACCATTCGTTCCGTACGACAGAAACATTCGTTCGGTCCCATTGATCAGTTGTCTGAATTGTACGCGTTTGGGCTTCGGATGACCGGATTAGACAAAGGGTAAGCTATTATAAGGCTTGAAAAGAAATGTAACAACAGTTCTTTTTGTCGGTCTTTGGAGATTTATTTTGTTATGTAAAGGGGATTGGGAAGTCTCTGGCAGGTTTTTCTTCTCGGAGATTAAGGAAGACTTGAAAAACATACATTAGTGGATACATAAGACCAAGTCTAGGACTGTAAGCCCGCAAGGTCATTCTGAGGTATTAGGTACACTGTGGGTACACCTTAGACGAGAATAAGTAACGAGGAGGAAGCGGAATACGTGACTAAGAGGACATCCAGGGCGTTGGACATCGCAGGGAGGAATTTGCTGCTACCGTAGGCGCAGGCTTAATGGACGGTGATTAATGGGTAGCTCGCCGTCTGATCAAGGCGTCGTGTTCCACGCGCGCCTCAAGTAGCTGTCAGCAAACTGCCAGAGCCCTATAAGGCCAACGTCTGTCGGGATCGCGGGACTATCCAAACAGGATACTGTGGCCCTGGAACCTAAAGGGCAACCGAAGGAACAAGATTTATTAGTGAGTACGAGTCTGACAGCCTGACAAGTCGTCTTTTGCTGATTTTATCATCCCAAAAAAAAACTGTCTCCTGTATCAATTACATAAACAATATCAAAAAAAAACTCTAAGTAGTCAGAAAGTAAGTATAGCGATTTTGTAAAGGAACAAAAAAAAATGGGTCAACGATACAGCAAAAACCACATACTTAATTACAACAATTACAGTACAATATGGTTTCAAACGAAAATAACTAAATAAAGCCCAATTTGAATGTCACAGGCCCATCAGCATGCCGCATTCAAATCACTGTGATACGATAATATAACATAATGATGACAGTCTGATGATGACTCGTCAACTTATCATATTACATCATAATGCATTATAATTATACTAACTTTGTCTTTTGTTGTTTCGTGATATTTTATGTAATTATATTTTATACTAGCTTCTGCCCGCGACTTCGTACGCGGATCCTGTTGCTTATGCCAGCAGTCGGAGTCGTCAAAATCGAAGATCTGAAACGTCTGATGTCGAATTCAGGAGCCTGGGGACGGGAAAACAACGGGATGCGCGAGACAATTCCAGACGTCATTCCTGTATATATTATAGTGTAGCTGGGCTGTTGGAGTTCCGCATCAGGTGTTCCAGATCTTCAATTTTTATACGTTGACAGAGAGTACTCATCAGGCTGAATAACTCTTGCTAAGACGTCATTGCCTTATATGTTATAGTGTAGCTGGGCTCTTGGAGTTCCGCATCAGGTGTTCCAGATCTTCAATTTTTATACATCAACAGAAGGTGCTCATCAGGCTGAACAACTCTTGCTAAGATGTCATTCCTTTATGTTATAGTGTAGCTGGGCTCTCGAAGTTCCACATCAGGTGTTTCAGATCTTCAATTTTTATACATCAACAGAAGGTGCTCATCAGGCTGAACAACTCTTGCTAAGACGTCATTCCTGTATATGTTATAGTGTAGCTGGGCTCTTGAAGTTCCACATCAGGTGTTCCAGATCTTCAATTTTTATACATAAACAGAAGGTGCTCATCAGGCTGAACAACTCTTGCTAAGACGTCATTCCTGTATATGTTATAGTGTAGCTGGGCTCTTGAAGTTCCACATCAGGTGTTCCAGATCTTCAATTTTTATACGTTGACAGAGAGTACTCACCAGGCTGAATAACTCTTGCTAAGACGTCATTGCCTTATATGTTATAGTGTAGCTGGGCTCTTGGAGTTCCGCATCAGGTGTTCCAGATCTTCAATTTTTATACATCAACAGAAGGTGCTCATCAGGCTGAACAACTCTTGCTAAGACGTCATTCCTTTATGTTATAGTGTAGCTGGGCTCTCGAAGTTCCACATCAGGTGTTTCAGATCTTCAATTTTTATACATCAACAAAAGGTGCTCATCAGGCTGAACAACTCTTGCTAAGACGTCATTCCTGTATATGTTATAGTGTAGCTGGGCTCTTGGAGTTCCACATCAGGTGTTCCAGATCTTCAATTTTTATACATCATCAGAAGGTGCTCATCAGGCTGAACAACTCTTGCTAAGACGTCATTCCTGTATATGTTATAGTGTAGTTGGGCTCTTGAAGTTCCACATCAGGTGTCCAGGATCTTCAATTTTATTCTCTCAGCAGAAAATGCTCATCACGTGAACAAAATTTTGCTAGGGCATCATTTTTGTATCTCTTATAGTTTAGCAGGTCTGTTGTTCTGCATCAGGTATTCCAGTTTCCAAGATAAATTATAGCCTATATGTTAATCGAACTTAATACCAATACAACAAAAAAAAAACATTCAAATCCGTCCAGTAGTTCCGAAGATTAGCGTGAAAAACAGACAAAAAAAAAATTAATTACAGTTTCGGCATCGATAAAATACCAACCCCTGGTACTTTTTTTTGTATATTTCCATTGTACAGACACCACTTTTCTACAAATTTATTATATGTATAGAAAATAATATGCATTTTATAAGTTTCTAGCGAAGTTGATATGAGAATTCGGAAAATTAATTGATTTACAAGTTATACTCCGGGACTCTTAGTCTTCGTTTATTCATACCAAAAAGAAAACCTTACAAAGTTAAACAGAACTAACAAAGCCTATGATGGACGACGAGTGAAGCGAGCTAAAACATTCTTTACAAACAAAAAAACATTCTTCCTTGGATAGATTTGGTTTTTAGTGGTGTCAGAGATTTCGGGGTAATTTCCAAAATCCACAGCCCCTAAGAAATCGACAGTCGCAATCACTCTATAAATAATTATGTGTACACTAAATAATGATTTCTGGAGCGACTTGAACATTAAAAACGCTTTCCTGTAAACCTCGGTTTTTGCCATATCCGTTTGTACCTTAGGGACCGTCGAAATAATTGTTTTCAATCCAGTTTATGGTGCACCCACCCCTGAGACGTGATGCATGAATTATTTTATTAATAAACTTACCTAATAATAAATTAATGTAACTAGTAAAGAGCGTAAATTCATCCACATCACTGTCAACGGGATAAGTGCCCAGAACGCCGGCAGCATTGCCACGTTGGATGGCAATGCTGATTCTTTAACCAAGAAATAGGCCAGCCCCCTGATCACTCGAAAAGTCAACAGCACGTTTAGCAAGTTCTTTAAAAACTTGGTGGGCACTCGGACCCCATGTAATGGCCCTAGTGTTTTAAATACATAGCTAGCGTCGGTAGCAAGCGTCTATTTGCATATGGGTTAATCTGGAAAAGCCGCAATATATCTACCGGTAGGGATGAGCGTTGAATCAACGAACTAGTTGAATCAACCGTTGATCTCCTTTCAACGTATTAACGTTAACTGTATATGAATCAACTAGTTGAATTCGTCAACGGCGTTTATGAGTTAATTCAATGAGACGAACGCAACGAGTTCAACTCGTTCGTCTCGTTGAATTAACGATTTGCGTTCTCGTTAATTCAACGAGACGAACGAGTTGAACTCGTTGCGTTTGTCTCGTTGATTCGCGCAACGAGGCAATTTACAAAACTTACGTTGATTTCAACGTTGAGTTTTTTGGTTCGTTATTTTTAACGTCATAGATTGAGACTTTGCGAGCGGTTGAAAGAGTTGATTTTCGAAATATTTATTTTAAGAATAGTAATTTGGTGCAATTTGTTTACATACGTTTACCACAGATACAGATACCTAATCCCAATGTATTATTTAAGACGCAAAGGTATGGCGAACTCTGTGAAAAATTGAAATAATAACTTTGATTTCACACAATTTTATATGTTATTGTTAGTTTGTACATAAAAAAAAAATTACGTATACGTTGCAAGTTGACAGTTAAATTCGTCAACGAGACGAACACGTTAAGTCGTTCAACTCGTTGACGAATTTAACTAGTTGATCAACTAGTTGACAAACGTGAATCAACGTTAACGTTTCGTTGACGGAAAAACCGTCAACGACCCATCGCTATCTACCGGGCACATGAATTTTATCTTATGAATTTCTATCTTTAGTAGGATATAGGATAGGATACACTTCAGTCTGTCGATCAGTCAGTCACTATTAATTTTATTCTTCGATGTATTGTAGATAAAGCTCTTATCAGCTACTTTCTTTTCTTCACAGTTGCAATAAGTAGGTACTTACATTTTATCTTATCAATTTCGTGTCATATTTTTTCTTTTCTTTACACTATCGTGTAATATTTTGTCAGCTATAAGATGTAGCTGAGTACTTAGTTTAAAGATATACTTAATACCTACTACTGAATGTATTTGCTTAAATAAAGTTTAAGGAAAGTAGCATTTAAACAATCCTTAAATTGATGCCTGTAACCCCCAAAAGAGAACGTCAATTACTTCCATATCTACTCTTTTTTTGGCTAAAATTATGTTAGACAAAAAAATACTTTGTGCAATATTCAAAAAAAAAAGTCGTTATTAAATTTTCATAAGATTGACAAATAACATTACACAATAACAACGTTGTTAATCTGTGGGCGTAGTGTTAGAAAAATAAATTAACTTTACAATTTTTTTTGCATTTATTTTTCACACCTCATCACGCACCATACCGCACTTTTCTGCGCCATATTTAACCAGAGACAACGTCTAATGTCATGTCAATGTCATCGATACCATAGACTCATATCTAGAATTTATGTTCTAGCTGCTAGATTAATCGACACTAGTTTCGTCACGATGTTCTGTTTCTGTTTGATTGCAATAGAAATAAGAATTATTTACAATAACTGCCTATATCATTTATCCATGCGTAACAGTTCAAATAGGGCATCTGATTATTATGTTTCAGACCTTGAGCAACGTATAGGAAGCTTGACATAGTTCAGTGTTCTAATTAGCTATGTTAATTTTTTGATAAATTATCTAGTTACAGACAGGTAACAGTTATAAAAACCGCCATTACTATTTTCCAAAAAGCAGACTATAGCGTCGTTGATAGTCCAATAATGCGTAACTAACATTGTCAAAAACCGCGTAACTACAAAAAAAGCAAAAATGAGATTTCGCGGGTGTAGGTAACTGATTGTGATTGGCGTCGACCTGCGCGACCAATTTTTTAATAGATCTATAAAATGAGGAGTAAATCAAAAATAACAATACCGCGGATCTTTGGACGAACAAGTAACGACCAGAAAACCGCGTATATGCGCCAGTTTGTATGAGAATTTGCAGTGCTTATGTGACGCTTCAGTTAAAAATTGCTTTTTTTCGGCATCACTGGATTATTTTGAATGTAAGTATATTACACGTATTCTAAATGTTATGGTAATTAAAATTGGAATGTTTATTATTCTAAAATTGTGTAATTTGGTGTGTAAATAGCGACGACAGGAACTACCTCGGTTTGAAAAATTTTCGGCCTAGCCTATATTTGAGGGTAGTATGTAAATAAATTTGTACTTATTCGATAGCTTGATTATTTATTATCACGTTTCATTGTAAATTGCGCTTTTTTATTTCAGGCAAACTGCTACTCTGCCAGGTAATGGAAAAAATCTTAAAGTGGCTCCATGACTAATACTTTGTCAAAAACTTAACCATGTTGAAATTGCAAGATGGTATGTGACGATCAGATACCAGCAATGTGTAATGAACATCTATGATAATCAACTTTCCAACTACATTCCTGAGCAATTGTCAAAAAAGGGGAAACAGGGAGATTTTTCTCCCTTGAAAGAAGTCATGTCACAAAAATCGCTAGGAAATGTGAATCAGTTTTGGGGTCCATGGATTCTTGTATTTGTCTTGTTTCCCAAAGACCAATCTATAACAGGCTAACAGTAAGCTAAATTGTTTGATAAATTCACTGAAAAAAGTCCCGAAAATCGGCGGGGTTTTAGTAAAAAGTAAGGCTTTTTACAGGATACTGCAACGGCTCACCATTTATTTTTTTAAGACATCTATTTAATGTATTTCTTATTACCGAGTATCTTCTTTCAATAATTACCTATATTTTTAACAAATTGACTTAAAAATATAGATCATTAGGGGAGAGATTTGTTAAAAAAATAAATTATTATTGTTGAAAAAAATATTGTTTCTAAATAGTTTTAGTAGTTATAATTTTGAGACTGATTTGTTTCTGTTCATATAAAGACTTATTATATATAATAATAACTATGTTTATTTCTTATATGATGTTAAACTTTAGCAGCATTAATAAATAAGCTGAGGAAGTTTAAAAAAGTAATAATGTTGCCTATTTATTACTTCTAATATGTTTTCATACCTGTTAGTATATATTTGTTGTTCTTCTATAAATATAAACTATTTATGATTAAACATAATCATTTATATACTTAATTTCATTAAATAAATGATTGATTGAAGTTGTAGAATTTTTTTAAATATCACGTAAGTACTGTCTATAATCCAAAATCGTTTGAAACTATACAGCGTAAGTGACTTTCTAATTAAAATATTGATAATATTGTCTTCAAAATTAGTACTTTACATGAAAGAAAACAAAATGATCCTCTACTCAAGTTCAGTCGAAGATCGGTCGATTAGTCTTTTAGAAAATTAGTTTTTTGTCTCTCCTGTAAAATCAGTGAAAGTGTAGTTACGCAGTATTTGACAATGTTAGTTACGCGTCATTGATATCTAGTCTAATTTCGAATCCATACTAGGGAAGGAGTAAATGAGTGAGAACTAACTCAGGCAGGACCTTTCGTTTTTAAAGGGAAATCATTAAATGACTCTCAGACTTGACTGTATCAAGGTTGTTCGATTAGTTGCCCTTTGCATTCCAAGCGTGTCCTTTTACGCTTTCGTCTCGTGGCCCCGAGCATGTAATTCTTCATCAGTAATTAAACAGTATCTAACTAAATAAGGCCAAATAATCACGATATAAAAAAGATCACAAAATTGATATTTTAAGCAAGGATCTCGAAGTAAATATTAAAAGCATAACATATTAAAAATAAATCAAACTCCAACCGTCACATTTAACGCATCCTTTCACACAATATAATAACTCCAATTCTTTAAAACGCCGCTAAAATACAAAACCGCCACGTTTCAACTGCCTACTTTAAAAATTCATCGTACATCGTTACTTTTATTAGAAGTCGTTTTAATACGACGAAAGGAAACGTTCGTTGAACAGCAATGGCTTGGCAATAGCATTAAGGCAATGAGATACGTTTATGCCATAGTATAGGAGAAAACAGAAGGCCTGTACAAGTGTACATTCCTGTTGAATATGGTTTTAAAAACCCAGTGCCGGCCGAGAGGCAGGCGGGCAACGTGCCCCGCGCGGGGGGCTGCTTGTGGTAGGCTAAAAAAATAAAACATGCCTTGATGACTGTCTAAACAGGTAAACGTGGTCCTGGAATATAAAGGGCTATAAAGTAACACCGTGAATTTTAGTCAGTATGAGTCTGACAATCCCTTGTGTACCACCCAGGGCGAGAGGTTCCCTCGCCCTGGTTCTTTCATTAGATGACTTTAACAATTCGATTTAGAAATTATCTTTCAAAATGCTGAATTTTTGTTTTCGACAAAATGGTTGTTTGTTGATTTTCTGGTTTCCGGACCACCTGCAGCCATTACAAAAGTATTATTTTCTGCTTCATTTTGTTGCGAAATCCAAAATAGTTCAATTTATTCTCGTCTTCGTCTAGTCTACCTCCATTATTGCTATGACGATTTTCTAGTGGCCACCACTGTTGATTATGAGTTTCAACAATGATATTATAAATAAAAAGAGGTAGATATCGCACTAGCGCGCACAAAATGTTGAGGAGAATGTAACACAATTGTAGCACCCTTGATTTAGTCGGATTACAACAGCGAGCGAGGTAACGTGAGTGCGCGGCGTAACAAAAACGCTAAGTTGTGTCTTCAGAAAGTGCAGAAACTATGGTGCCAAGAAAAATAAGAGTTGTGGAGTGACATACCTTAAGCAAGTCTATTAAAAATATATCAATTTTGTATTTTTTTTACGAGTTATTCATCATTTTCAAATACATTTCGTATTATTGACGTAATGGTTCGAAAAGGATAGATAATAGGATGGCAATCTGCTGCGTGACAGAGACAAATAGCATCCGTCATAAGTCGGGTCATAGATTATTCAAACAGAAGCGAAATGGTAGGCACAATTATAGCGTTGCGCTCTAAATTTTTTATGATTAATGTTATAAAGAATGAGGTTAGTTATAGTTACAAATTTATAGTTATAGTTATAAAGTTATAGTCATAAATAGAATTCAATTTTATTTAAAACATCATTCATTACCAACTCAGTACCAATATAAGAAATCTACTTATTCTCACAGGCGCGCTTGTGTTGAAGTATTTATTAATTATTAAAATCCTACACATTTATTTCATTTTTATGAAAGTCGCCAATGTAACTAACAGCTATTACGTATTCGACTAAACTATAAATATAAATAAACTGTCTTCAGAAATTTGATACAAATATTTGACAGTATTTAAAATATAATATATATATATTGTAAAAAGATAAATTTTCCTTCACAGTACTTAGTAGTTGTACATTGGTAATCGGCATAAAAATAATAAATAATTATACCAAGCGCGCACCCCACGCGCTTGCCTATTTGTTATATTATTCAATGTCTCTTCTGTGGTGAATCGACAAACTCTATGATACTCTAGTGTAGTGTGGACTATACTTCAAGCGCAACACACTAAAACTAGCTATCTCTTTCTATCTTATACGTTCCGTATTATCTATCGCTGTCGTAGTTATAAATTACTGTATACATTTAAGTTAGTACTTATAATAACAACGCAACGAAATCTGAACGCCATTTAGTATGAACATGGCGTATCTTTTTCTTTCTTTATAATATCATTGAGTTTCAAGAATAAGTAGACTTATTTCCAGCATCTTAGATTGCAAATCTGTTTCGTCCGTCTGTAAAATCAGTGAATATTCACAAAGATAAAACGCATCAAAACTCCGAGTTTTGATGCGTTGTGACGCGAGTCGGCTTGCGACGTCAGGACGCATTCAAAATAACACCACGGCATGACGACATACCTATACGTCGTCATGTCGTCACGTCGTCATGTCGTCAAATCGTCATGTCGTCACGTCGTCATGTCGTCATGTCGTCACGTCGTCATGTCGTCACATCGTCATGTCGTCACGTCGTCATGTCGTCACGTCGTCATGTCGTCAAATCGTCATGTCGTCACGTCGTCATGTCGTCACGTCGTCATGTCGTCACGTTGTCATGTCGTCACGTCGTCATGTCGTCACGTCATCATGTCGTCATATATAATTTTAAAATCGTCGTATCTTCGTCAATTTTGGTTAACATAACATTGATAATCTGACTTACTCTGATTAGATTTTTTTAGTACACAATGGTTTGCATGTAAACACAGTTTCAACAAATACCAAATCCCTATTTTTTACAAAAACTGCTCAAACTAGTACTTCTGCTACAACCCACTGGCTGTCACCATGCAGGGTGTAGTGAGGGGTCCTATAATAGGCCCCATCCTCCTGCAATCACTGCGCAGGCGACTGTGTCGACTGAACTGATTTGCTAGGCCCGCCGCACACTGGCGCAGGACTTATGACCTTGACGGTGGCAGCCACGTTATAATGCTGATCTATTTTGGCCCGACTACATTGTTCTGTTTAGGGATAGTTGATGCAATAATACGTGTATTAGTTATAGGTTTAAAGACCTAGGCATAATATTTCAGACTACAGAGTCTGTAGAAATTGTTCGCCAAGAAGGCTATAAACCCAGTAACCGAATTACTTTCGGAAATGAGTAGTGCTGACTAGTTCCAGCAAATCGGCTGTCGAAGACAGTTGCTACAAATCACCTTTCTTGCTACTTCTCAGAATTTGATCCGTGTTAACAACACTATCGAATGGTGTAATAATTAAGGTGTAGGTAATTTTAATAAAATCAGCTGGTTCGATTCCTGGACAGGATATTTTTTCTAAAATCCAATGATGCAGTTTTAGTTTTCGTCAAAATCGGCCTCGAGACTCCTTTCAGTGTTTTTCGATATTCTTCATAGTTTCGAATATAGCCATATACGCCCAGTTGGAAAATTCACCCTGTAAAATGTTTCCACAGTTGGGCACAAGCTTCCTTTCTGTAAGTAATCTACCATGCGGGTCCAGCACATTTTAGTAGATGAAACAATATCCATAAAAATATCTTTAAAAAACAACTGGTTAAAGTTTTATTCTGAAGTCTGCGCGTAAATTCAACTCAACACTACACACATTGAAATTTGCAAATCTTCACCCCGTGCGCACACGCAGCGATGCTCCCGCGCACATCCAAGATTGGCACCTGTCAACCTCGCCACGCTCACCGACCACGATCCACATTATTGCCAGTACATAAGTATATAACGAACCTATGTAATCAATATTCATTAGTATAATCATGTGCTTGGTGCAGAGACCTTTGCAAAATTATTGTTGAGCTTAGATTTAACGGTAGAAATCGCAGAAAGCATGTATGGCGGTAATTTTGAAATTCGAACTGTAACGTTGTAAAGAGGGCTTTGAAAATATTTTGAGATATCTAATCTCTAAGTATCCAAAGATTATTTATTGTTTAGATCTAAATAATGTATTAAGCCTTTTAAAGAGAGGGAACCGGATAATATTGTTATTTAGTTATATCTAGTCTTTTGTTTTTACAAGATTTTTTTTAAAAACTTGGATTCATTGTCTGACGAAACGCCTTTTGATTTTGGTCTGGCCTGGTTACATTGTCCAGCACAGACCTCATTGTGTCTAAAGCTTATAAGTTTGCACAAGACTTCCTTATAAAAAAGGAAGCTACTTAGAAACAGTTATGACAATACGTCCCCTAAAAAAATAATTTAACGAAAAACAAAAAACCCGACTGCGTTAAAAAAACTAAAAAGAAAGAAACAGGCCCAGTAGTTTAGAATTCACTGATTCACACTCACAGTCGGGGCCCCTTGGGAAGATTTGATTGGTATAATTTGTAGGGGCCCCGACTGTGAGTGTGAATGAGTGAATTCTAAACTACTGGGCTTGTTTCTTTCTTTTTAGTTTTTTTAACGCAGTCGGGTTTTTTGTTTTTCGTTAAATTATTTTTTTATTTCATACTTTTTAGTTAATATTCATTGAGTTCGATTAAAAGACGGTTTTCGCAATCTATTATTAAGCAACTTAATAATGTGGAGATTATTATGCAACTTGCGGTACTCTAAACTATTGATGACTAGCTTTTGCCCGCGACTTCGTACGCGGATCCAATTGCTCACGCCAGCAGTTTAACGGGATCGTCAAAGTCGAAAATCTGAAACGTCTGATGTCAAATTCTAAGACCTTCGGGATGGGAATACAACGGAATATGCGAGACGATTCGAGACGTTCGAGATCTTTCATTTTTAACCGACTTCCTGTAAGACTAAACAACTTTTAAATATCATTCTGTTATAGTGTCGCAGGGCTTTGGAGTTCCACAAAGGTGTTTCAGATCTCAGATTTTATAAGTCGACAGAAAGTGTTCATCAGACTGAACAACTTTTGCTAAAACGCCATCCCTAATTATGTTATAGTGTCGCTTGGAATTCCACAACAGGTGTTCCAGATCTTCAGTTTTTATACGTCACCAGAGAATGCTCATCAGGCTGAACAAGTCGTGCTAAGACGTCATTTCTATGTCATGTAGCTGGGCTCTTGTAGTTCCACATCAGGTGTTCCAGATCTTTTTTTTTTTATATTTCAACAGAGAATGCTCATCAGGCTGAGCAACTCATGCTAAAACGCCATCCCTAATTATGTTATAGTGTCACTGGGCGCTTGGTATTCTACATCAGTTTTTATACGTCAACAGAGAATGCTCATCAGATTGAACAACTCGTGCTAAGACGTCATTCCTATATAATATGTTATAGAGTGTAGCTGGGCTCTGGGAGTTCCACATCAGGTGTTCCAGATCTTCAATTTTCATACGTCAAAAGAGAATGCTCAGCAGGCTGAATAACTCCAAAGACGTCATTCCTGTATGTTAAAGTTTCATCATTCTAGCTTTAAAAATGCCAATACTTCCATACAACCTTTCACCCCCCCCCCCCCTTTCAACCCCTTCAAACCCCCTTTCCGCAATAAAAAGCCTATGTCCTTTTTCGGGCTCTAAACTATCTGTATACCAAATTTCATTGAAATCGGTTCAGTAGTTTTTGCAGGAAAGCGAAACAGACAGACAGACAGGTACTTTCACATTAAATTTATAATTAGTGTGGATTAGTCTCTCTAGAGACCTAACTCGGCTCAAAGTAAATGCTTGATATGCACCTTATACCACTATACCTTTAGCAAAAATGAACTTAAGTCAACCACAGCTCGGTCCAAAGTAGTTCCTTGGAGCTTGTGTACAGATTATTTTTACCAAAAATATTTGTTCGTCATGCTTATTCACTGTTCTGCTTTGTTATTATATCGTTTATATACGAGTACTAGAAATAAAAACTTAAATCAATAAGTAAGAAAATTAGCGAGAATTATCGTTTTGTTAACCAACTTTAAATCATTATATATCCTAAACTGTTATTTAAAATGAAAAATGATAAGGGAACCTAAAGATGATTTTAAAATACCTATTCAACGATACCCCACATGACATTGTTCATCGACTTTTTTGTTTTTCATTTTGACAATATGACGTCTGGTTGTCGCTGTGGTGAATTTTGATTACTGTCATGACTGTCTTTAGTGACACTCGCAAGATTAATATGAATCGATTGACGTAAGAATTATCAAAATCGGCCTACGCATTTGGTCTCTAGAACGCCACATAGAAACAAACATACATACATACATACATACATACATAGACTGATAAACACATTACCCTCCTTTGCGTCGCGCAGTCGGGTAAAAATAGGGACACATTTGCAAAAGAAGTTCTTAATGTATTTTTTGCCGATAAAGTCCGATAACGATCAATCATCGCACCAAAGAGATAGATAGATAGATAGAAATAAATAATTGACTAGGTTAGATCGATCTAACCTAGTCAATTATTTATTTCTATACATGGACTTATTTATTCACATTACGTAGAATACAACACGCATCAATTTCTTATCGGAACGAAACGTCTCATTTATCCGTAAGGAAATGACCATATAGTTTCGTAACCACGAAATTTCATACTAATGCGGTCACATTATACTAGGGTTGCCCTTGTGCGGGACTAAAGGATTTTTTAGTATTCAGAGTGATTCTGAACCCTTTCCGGTCAAATCGATCTGGCGTGAACACATCTCTAGTCCTTGAGTACAGGCGGGAACAGAAGTGGAAAGGATTTTTGAATGTAGTGTTAGACCACGATGAAATGTGATTTGAAGTATTTTTCTTTTCTTAAATATTCGATTCGAAAGTACCATATATTTCTAATGTTAAATAATTATCATTTTGGAGCCCTTAAATAACTTTAATGTAATAGTTTTTTTTTTATTAATATTTGAAGTATGAGCATATCTACTATTTAAAAATAAGTCGGGTTTTCCTTCCTGACGCTATAACTCCAGAACGCACGAACCGATTTCCACGGTTTTGCATTCATTGGAAAGGTCTCGGGCTCCGTAAGGTTTATAGCGAAGAAAATTCAGGAAAAAAAACGAAGCCATCTGGTGGCGAAACGGAGTTCGCCGGGTTTGCTAGTTAATTTATATTAATAATAATCACGGTATTTAGTTATTACTTATTACCTACCTAACTTTTAAATTCAGTGTCGTAACATCTACATAATCTACTTTGTATCTTTTTTTCGGCACATTTTGAGCAAATTGTTTACTTAGCACTCCAAGATATTGACCAAGGCCACGCGGATATGCTATATTTTATTATTCTTGTCCTCAAACCTGCAAAAAACTGTCCTTATCCAAACAAACCATTTGATATAATTATTTACAAGCCACAACCTAAATGCGTAACATAACTGTTCACAAACACAGTAGCAATGAAAATTAATTAAAGTAATTAACAGAGATAGAACATTATCATTACTACCGGAAACAAAGATTGAATTGAAACACATTTCCTTAGTAATTAGGTCGTTTGAGTTCAACAACTTTACGTTGATAATAAACAATCATGTTTATTTTTGTTTCTTGTGATATAACTTTCGTAATATTTCGAAATTACGTGATAAAGGCAAATGTTGATTTGTCATGAACGTTTGTTACGTGTCAAATTACGACTTTATTGTCTGTGCTTTACATATCGAGCGGTTACTCAATTGATCAAGAAATTGGAGCAAGTGATATAAGACTGTGTTAGGTAATTAATATTGTAATCATAATGAAAAATAATAGGTGGAGTGAATGGTCGCGGGTCTACCGAATTACCGTGACCCCAGAACGTAAAGGGCTATTGAAGGAAACCGTGGATTTTAGTCAGTACAAGTTTGACAGTCCCTCCTGCCCTGTCCTGGGTGGGAGGACTCGTTTGATGACTTTACCAAGCAAAAAAAATATTAAAAAACAGTAAAAAATAACCTTTTTATTTGGTTGGAAGAGAACGAAGGAGACTGCAACATTTAATAATAAAAAAGTATAATAAACAACCATCTATCAACACAAACAAAAAAATCTAGGAAACACTTTTGTCCGCGTCTATCCTGCGACCAAGTCACGAGGTAATTACACGGTGATTTGGCGTGGCCGCACGTCAGTAACACTCCTCCCAAAGGACCCGACAGGACGAATTGATTGTCCAGCGACCACGCTACCCTCCTCACTACTTCCACCACTAAACAATAACCAATCCGCTTTTTTTGTCTGTGGTTATACGAAGTAATCAACCCAGGGTAAGTGGACCACTTTTTGCCTTGACTGCCCTTCCAAAACCTGGATTTTTGCCGGTTCACTGAACATGGTGGTTAAAAAAAAAATAGTTTTCTGGAGGGGTATTTTTATTTTCACAAAAGCAGACGTGTTGTTGCTGGTAAAATGATTTTCAACAGATTCTGTTAACCTTGTACAAAGATGAATCTCCCCAAAGGACTTTTGGATTGTTGTAAGTTTGCCACAAAATTAATCCCCACCATTTTTTTCCGCATGGGTATAGCAGAACAATTATTAAATTATAAAATCCAGCACAAAACTACCGAAAACGAGGACACAATGTGAAATCTGAACAGAAAGTACTAGGAGAACAGGATCAATACTTTTTTTCGTGGGGAATCAATTTTGTGGCGAATATACAACAACCCTTTTTATTTACGAAAGCACATTTTTGCTTTAAAGAGGTCAAACGTCATAGATTTCGCAGGCCAACCTCCGTGGTTGACGGCTGCTTAGCAGGAATAGATAAGTATATGAGGCACGGTTTCACGACCAACATAGTGAGTATTACTTCGAATTTCTCTGTAGTACTACTAAAGAAATAACGTTCACAAATAGGCGTTGTTGGAACAAACCTTTATAAAAAAAAGATAGAAGAACTAGTGTAAAGTTTTTGCCCACGCACTCTGTGATTCTTGTTTTGAAACTTATTTGAAACTTAATTATTATTACAAAGTTTCTCCGTGATATATGTACAAAATTAGACAAAACCATAATGTCTTGTGAGCACAAACACCGTTACAAAATCCACAAATCGGAAATGCGTAAAATCTGTCGTTTTAAGTCGCCAGGTGGCGTTGTATTTTTTGTGGTGCTGCCCCAAATGTGGTTCATGTGGTTGACATCAATCAACCGTGAGGTTCATGGACTTTGAGTAATCATGTGACACCCCAAAACCCAAACATATGAGGATGTTGGAATTTGTGCAATATGGTTTCGTTTTGAGTTAAAATCTGGCGAGGGTAGTTAAAATTAGGAAGAAATTAATCATCAAAATCCAAAAGTTTGAATTCATATAAAAAATGGCAGTACCTACATGACATCATCATACTTTATTATTTTAAATTATCTAAATTGTTTTAGTGCGTCAGTATTTTTTTCTGAATTGAGAACCTCATCATCATCATCATCATAAATCACTCGCAGGACCTCCACAGCTGAACTTTTTTTTTTGCGTGGTAAAATCATCAAATGAGTCCTTCCACTCAGGGCAGAACGGGAGGGACTGTCAGACTCGTACTGACTAAAATCCACGATGTCCTTCTTAGCCCTTAATAGCCCTTACGTTCCGGGGTCACGGTAATTCGTTAGTCCCGCCGACCCCGGCAGGCTTTGGCCCCAATGATATTATAAATAAAAAGAGGTAGATATCGCACTAGCGCGCACAAAATGTTGAGGAGAATGTAACACAATTGTAGCACCCTTGATTTAGTCGGATTACAACAGCGAGCGAGGTAAAGTGAGTGCGCGGCGTAACAAAAACGCTAAGTTGTGTCTTCAGAAAGTGCAGAAACTATGGTGCCAAGAAAAATAAGAGTTGTGGAGTGACATACCATAAGCAAGTCTATTAAAAATATATCAATTTTGTATTTTTTTTACGAGTTATTCCTCATTTTCAAATACATTTCGTATTATTGACGTAATGGTTCGAAAAGGATAGATAATAGGATGGCAATCTGCTGCGTGACAGAGACAAATAGCATCCGTCATAAGTCGGGTCATAGATTATTCAAACAGAAGCGAAATGGTAGGCACAATTATAGCGTTGCGCTTTAAAATTTTTATGATTAATGTTATATAAAATGAGGTTAGTTATAGTTACAAATTTATAGTTATAGTTATAAAGTTATAGTCATAAACAGAATTCAATTTTATTTAAAACATCATTCATTACCAACTCAGTACCAATATAAGAAATCTACTTATTCTCACAGGCGCTTGTGTTGAAGTATTTATTAATTATTAAAATCCTACACATTTATTTCATTTTTATGAAAGTCGCCAATGTAACTAACAGCTATTACGTATTCGACTAAACTATAAATATAAATAAACTGTCTTCAGAAATTTGATACAAATATTTGACAGTATTTAAAATATAATATATATATTGTAAAAAGATAAATTTTCCTTCGCAGTACTTAGTAGCTGTACATTGGTAATCGGCATAAAAATAATAAATAATTATACCAAGCGCGCACCCCACGCGCTTGCCTATTTGTTATATTCAATGTCTCTTCTGTGGTGAATCGACAAACTCTATGATACTCTAGTGTAGTGTGGACTATACTTCAAGCGCAACACACTAAAACTAGCTATCTCTTTCTATCTTATACGTTCCGTATTATCTATCGCTGTCGTAGTTTTAAATTACTGTATACATTTAAGTTAGTACTTATAATAACAACGCAACGAAATCTGAACGCCATTTAGTATGAACATGGCGTTTCTTTCTTTATAATATCATTGTTTGGCCCTCTATAGAGGGGCCCCGTCATAATGCTGAAACTCTTTAGGCCTACCCTCTAGTCCCCTACAGATTTCCTATAGCACCTATTGTAAGAGGCTAGTATCTATGATCCAGAGCGATCCAGCAAAAAGAGAACATAAAAAAAAAACGAATAGGTACAACAAATTCAACAAATCACGACCAATTCGGACATTATTATTCAATGAAACACTTCCTTCACACAATTAAATTAAGTACCAATCAATTAACACTTCCGAACCATCAGTTGTTCCAAAACACAGATTACCGTAACGAACGAGAGTGTCGATATCGAATATCGATGCGCATTCTCGATTAACAAAACATCGATTAAAAATCTCTAACGCTCTTCAAACCGTTTTATATCGAGATGGCTTTCTTTTGATACATCTGGACGATCGATGTTTTTGTGTGCCGAAAATAGGGGTGTACCAACGGTGCCCAGACACATAGAGCAGACCCCTGGAGGACCCCCAATGAGGGGATCAGTAATGGTCAGACCAGGTAAAGAAAAGGTTTTTTAAAAAAATATTAAAAGGAAAGTTGCAAAAGCTAATTGTTACGACATGAAATAGTGTAAAACTAGATACAACAGGTTGTTTTTGTTTTCATTGTTTACGTTCTGAAAGATCATCGATAAACTAACTTATCAAATCTATCTATTCTATACTTATAATAAATTTGTAGAAAAGTTGTGTCTGTACAATGGAAATATACAAAAAAAAAGTAGCAGGGGTTGTTATTTTATCGATGCCGAACCCGAAAATGTAGTTAACTTTTTTTTTGTCTGTTTGTCTGTTTGTCGGTTTGTCTGTTTGTCTGTTTGTCTGTGTGTTTGTGCACGCTAATCTTCGGAACTACTGGACGGATTTGAAAGGTTTTTTTTTTGTTGTATAGGTATTAAGTCCGGTTAACATATAGGCTATAATTTATCTTGGAAACTTGAACACCTGATACAGAACCGCAACAGACCTGCTTAACTATAAGAGATACAGAAATGGTGCCATAGCAAAAATTGTTCCACGTGATGAGCATTTTCTGCTGAGAGAATAAATTTGAAGATCCTGGACACCTGATGTGGAACACCAAGAGCCCAGCTACACTATGACATATACAGGAATGACGTCTTAGCAAGATTGTTCAGCCTGATGAGCACCTTCTGTTGATGTATAAAAATTGAAGATCTGGAACACCTGATGTGGAACTTCAAGAGCCCACCTACACTATAGCATATACAGGAATGACGTCTTAGCAAGAGCTGTTCAGCCTGAAGAGCACCTTCTGTTGATGTATAAAAATTGAAGATCTGGAACACCTGATGTGGAACTTTAAGAGCCCACCTACACTATAACGTATACAGGAATGACGTCTTAGCAAGAGCTGTTCAGCCTGAAGAGCACCTTCTGTTGATGTATAAAAATTGAAGATCTGGAACACCTGATGTGGAACTCCAAGAGCCCAGCAACACTATAACATATAAGTGAATGACGTCTTAGCAAGAGTTATTCAGCATAATGAGTACTCTCTGTCAACGTATAAAAATTGAAGATCTGGAACACCTGATGTGGAACTCCAAGTGCCTAGCTACACTATAACATATACAGTAAATACGTCTTAGCAAGAGTTGTTGAGCCTGATGAGCAACCTCTGTTGTCCAATAAAAATTGAAGATCTGGTACACCTGATGTGGAACTCCAACAGCCCAGCTACTTTATTACATATATAGGAATGACGTCTTAGCAAGAGTTGTCCAGCCTAATGAGTACTCTCTGTTGACGTATGAAAATTGAGATCTGGAACACCTGATGTGGAACTTTAAGAGCCCAGGTACACTATAACATATACAGGAATGACGTCTTAGCAAGAGTTGTTCAGCCTAATGAGTACTCTCTGTTGACGTATGAAAATTGAGATCTGGAACACCTGATGTGGAGCTCCAAGAGCCCAGCTACACTATACTTAATAAACATACATAGGAATGACGTCTTAGCAAGATTTGTTTAGTCTGATGGTCATTTCCTGTTGACTCACAAAAATGAAAGATCTGGAACGTCTGGAATCGTCTCGCGCATCCCGTTGTTTTCCCGTCCCCAGGCTCTTAGAATTCGACGTTTCAGATCTTCGATTTTGACGACCCCGTCGTCGCTGGCATAAGCAACAGGATCCGCGTACGAAGTCGCGGGCAGAAGCTAGTTATTAATAAATACTAGACTTTAAGTCATGCTACTCTCGTTATCTTTTTATAAAGCGCCGTACTCGAACGCCATTTTATGTAGGTTAATAAAACTATGACAGAAATCCTATTTTTATATCCAATACCTATTGTAATATTTAATTGCTTGATCATCGTAGCGTGAAGATGACCTTGCGACTAAAAAGTGAAAACGAATTACCAACATATTTATTTATTTCTATCGTTCATTCAAAATTACTTTTGCTGTTAGCAATAACCATAGAATTATATCATGGACTGAGGTTTTGCTAGCCAATGTCAAATAAAATTGCTTGACTCTCTAGAAAGAGATAATTTAAAAACAATTAACTAAGGGCATTTTTCAGTCTGTCTTACAGAAAAGATATCGTGATTCATGATGATTATGGCAATTTTAGACAGATTTAGCTCCATGTCTATGGCACTAACCCCCTTGCTGTTTCAAATGTTCAGTTTTGCCAGTTTTGTTATTACCACCTCAAAATGTAAATAAAACTGAATATTATTAATACGAAAGTCTGGATGGGCGGATGCTATTTGTGTAAAAAAGAAAAAAACACAAATTTATTCGAAATTTAAATATTTATTCAATTTTTCGCGACAGAGTTACAAATACAAAAAAAAAGCCTTGCCACTGTCTTCGAACCAAGGCCAACATGAGCAGTAAAAATACCTACTGATAGTTATTAATTCGTAATTATTTATTAGGTACGGTACCTACGTACCTACCTAGGTAAATTAATTAAATAAAGAAAGCAGACACAGTAAACAAACGAGAAACAACGGATGTACTAGCACAAGCCAGCTTCCTACGTCGAATGTCGGCCATATGGCAACCCTCATTTTTTTATAAGGGGTGTGGTGTGACAGAGGAATCTTGACAGCCAGGAGCTTCCCTACACTATGGTTTCTTATCTATGCTTTACAAGGATCCCCAAGTGTTACAGCCACGTGCAGTAAATGTACATTTTAATGATTATAGCACTGTTTTTTGGTGCTTAAAAGAAACGAGAACGTTTTAGTTTGACAAAGGATTTGACCCAGCTGATTTAATTTCGTTGTGTTTTCTTGGCCTGTGTTGTCCCACTGATGGGCAAAAGCCTCCCTGGAACAGGGTTGATGTTGATGATTTGATGATCAATGTCAAATCAATCAATCCAATGCCAAAAAAAATAAAAATGGCTTCCTTTCATGAAGTTTTTACCCCCTTGGGTGTTAAGTCGGAATTATGTTGAAATCTTAAAAGCCTATGTCACTAATCGTACTCACTGACTGCTACTGAGATTTTCCTGAAAGAACCCATAGCCAGACCTGGAATCAAACTCCTGAAGTCATGCTCAACATTAGCTTTTGCAACTTCTTTATCAACGAGACAGTCGGGCCGATTACGTGGGTACATGTTATCTAACTGTGGGTAACTGAAGATAAAGTTATAGGAAGACATTACAGCGTTGTGCTCTGATTTGTTCGATTGCTTTGAGGCCGCAAACAATACGGTTGCGCACACGCACGCAATCTCGCTCACTTCGTTCTTCTCAGTTGTCTCGTTTATCGTGAATGGCAGTAGGTTTATTTCATTGAAAGTAAGTTTCTAAACTGATAACTATTCTTTGGATCTAATTTGTGTGGTTTCAAGGTGCTTTCTATGCACAAAGTCCACCAGAATGAAGGAATTCTTATGGAGCTTCTCGTCTTAGAATCAGATTTCCGTGTTCCGATTGTCCGAATCCGAGTTTTCAATCAGGTTCTATATCCAGACGGCAAAGCATCCTGTAAGAGAATTGTGTATGAAAAAATCCATCCCTAATTTTAGCAGACTAATCGTCTGATAAAATATCGTCTATCTTGCATTGCATCTCGCCCTGTCACCTGCGTCTGCACACTTAATGATCTTATAACTGCATCAGTAAGCGGCTATCAAGCACCTCAAAATTAGGAAAGCCATAGGCAGGGATGCCATACCCATAGAAACCATCAAGGCATCGGGCGAACACGGTGTCGAAGTGTTCCACGTTTTGTGTAACAAGGTTTGGGAAACAGGAATTTGGCCTCAGGAATGGGCACACACTGTTTTTGTTCCTTTGCACAAAAAAGGATCAACAAAGACATGCAGTAACTATCGCCTAATTGCTCTAATTTCACACGCAAGCAAAATTCTACTGCATTTTCTGAATGAAAGACTGAAGTCGTTTCTATCCAAGGAAATCGCTCCAGAGCAGGCCGGTTTTGTAAAAGGGAAGGGTACTCGAGAACAGATTTTAAGCGTGCGCCAAATCATCGAAAAGTCTAGAGAGTTCAACACGCCGACATACATTTGCTTTGTTGACTTTTCTAAAGCGTTTGATTCGGCGAAATGGCCAGTACTGTGTGAAACTCTTCTAGCCATGGGGACACCAACACCTGGTGCACCTGCTCAGAAGATTATATGAAGAGGGAACGGCTTCAGTAAAAGCAGATGATGTATTTTCCTGCAATTTCCACCCCAGCGCAGGAGTTCGACAGGGCTGCATAATTTCACCTCTGCTGTTTAACATTTACACCGAACTTGTTATGAGAATAACACTGGAAGACTGGCCTGATGGGATCACGATCGGAGGCCATAAAACATCAAATTTGCGATACGCCGATGATACCACCCTCTTCGCAACAACGGTCGACAATATGAGCAATCTTCTTCGCAAAGTGGAGCAAGCTTGCCATGATTTCGGCCTGAAAATTAATCACAACAAGACGAAGATGATGATTGTCGATCCGATTCCGAACAAAATTAAATGTTTCCATATTAAGCGAACTCGGCGTCAAACAGCGTCTATCTTCCATCGTTCAGAGTCGTATCCTCTTTCTTCGGACATGTTTCTCGGCGAGGAGACTTGTCTGTGGAGCGCCTTGTGGTGCAGGGCAAAGTGAATGGCACCAGAGCTCGAGGCAGATCACCAATGCGCTGGACAGACCAGATCAAGGCTGCATTTAATGGTCCCCTACACGAATGTACCAGGAAGTCAGCGGTGCGAGAGGAATGGCGGCGAATTGTGAAGCCAGCCACCACCCCTGATGTGACGACCACGACCACTCTGCCAAGAGTGTAGCGACTTGCTGCATTTAAGGCCAAACATACTTTAGAACATTTTGGGCTTTGACACTCGGAAAAAAGTCTAAGTTCTAAGATCTAGATACAATTTTTAATGGGTTGCTGCATGCCCATTACCTAGTTTTCAATTATAAAAAGTGACGGCCTACTTAAAAAAATATATAATATTTATCTTCAATTTATGTGTTGTTTCGTGAGTTTTGACAATCAGATGCGCTTGCTCCAGTACCGATTACAAATACAATAAACTACAAAGCTTTCACAAATTGGAAGTTGCTCTGTTTTATAAATAACTCGTAGCCTTGAAACCGGTAAAATATTTGTTATTAGGTAAAACAATGGACTCGTGTTTCAGTAGGTACCACTAAATAATCTGCCTTTTAATTGAAAGTTCCCATCGCTGGGACATACGAGTATAAATCTCCTCTCCGTCAGTGTCTGGGCAATATTATACGTAACCAAAAGCACCTAGTTTGACTCTCAGCATACCTATCAATACTTCGGCTTATTTATAAACTATTATCCAATTAATTAAATCTAATTCTTTCACCAATATTTTCCGATTCTATTATTCTAAATAAAAACTACTACACTACAATATAATTACAAAAAAATTAAGATAATAAAAAAGGAAACATTCCGTCCTCTAACATACAAAAACATGTAACATTGCATTTCACTACCTACAACTAATCAGACAAACAAACACCCACTTCCTGAAAATGGCCGCCGATTTGCACAGAGCGCATGCGCAGTTGGCGATATTAGTCTGAAGGTTAAGGTTATGTAAATACATTAAGTATTGCACATTTTATTTACTCTCGTATGCTGTAATGACGGTATAATTCATAGAATGTTCTTTAATTCAAAAAAATAAATTAATACCCTCCTTTACGCGAAATCAAATCAACTATCATCAACCGAAAGATCATTTTGCTTAGCCTTTTGAATTAATTTCGGGTCCGATTCCAGTCTAATTACTTGCACTGATGCAGCAACTGAAGCGACATGTAAATTCATCAACGTAAGTTACTTAATATAAAGCTCGATTACCACTCACTGACTGACTGACTGATTGACATAATTGTTCTCCCAGATGGTGAAGGGGGAGGTGGGTATATTTTGACAGATTCGTAGTACTTCTACCTACCTACCTTTTTCCCAAAGTTTCCATGATACTCTGGCCCACGCATTCGCTAACTTTTCCTCCACTATTCCTGCTCCACGTAATGTGGGCCACGCCCCTAAACCATAAACAAAAAAATATTTTCTGAAAAGCTACAAAAAACTGATTTCAATATGCAAGAATAAAACGATTAGGTACGCAAACTATTATAAGTTCAAACATAAGTTAAAAAAAACTTATGATAAAAGTTTTAATTCGCAGTAATTATCTCTCAATTTCCAATAGGATTACAATAAGTAACTCGAAAATTAAATAAGATTAGCTCCTTAAAACGGGCCCTAAAGATTTTAACCGCTCCCTTGTATTCTATTTATAAATGCACCTGCAGGGAAAGTAGACATTTTGTGTTTATTAGAAAAACATTAACAGAACATCTGTTTCGAACGGAAACAGTTTTTGTGTTCACCGCAAACGAACGCCACTGATTTCCGTTATAAATAGGTCAATAAGTCACTAACGTTGCTCAGGAGAGCACTTTTGTAAAAAAATGCTTACATAAAAATAAAAGTATGAATTTTAACTTTTGGCACTTAATTTAAAAACTTCATCAAAACCTTCACTTGCAATTTTGTGGACACCTTTAAATATAACTGTGCCAACTTTTACATAATATATAAAAAAACATCATAACATAATTAAAGTAGGTACCTAATACTTATCAGAAACAAATTGATAGCAAAATTTTAAACAAAAACATTCAATACTTAATTACTGAAACATTATTATCAAACAACATAATAAAATTAATTTATTAACAGAGACATAAATTCCTAGCAAATCACACCGAATTTTAAACAAAATTATTCAATAAATTTATACAAAAATAAATAAAGTAATTACTTAAACATTTCTAAAAGTAATGCCTTCGAAAAACAACAGAACTTTTCCAACAGCATTATCCTATCATAATAAAGCCGCATTTATGTAAACAAAACTCCTAATCGAAGAAAATCTGTCGCTCTTTTAATTGTTCGCGTGAAACAGACGGAAGCTAAACGCGGCAAACACAATTTTCCGTAACAAAACTCACGCGCACCGGAAAGTGCTTCATTTATTTCCCGCCATCCGGCGTCTCGACCAACCGAAATTTGGCGCCTAAAATCCTCCAAGCCAATGAGACAAATGGCCGCCATTTTCAACCAATCAGCGTCGAGCCCGCGCTCTCGCCATCGCGTCATTGTCATATCTCGAAAATTAGTACGGCGGCAGTGCAGTGAATGAATCCCGTTCGCAAATCGAAGAATTTTCCGTGAAACAATAAATAAAATACTCATAGGTGAGTACTTTATCATAATTTTGGTTCACACATGTGAATTTCTCAAAATTATTCGAATGTCACTTAGTTTTTCAAAAGACGTCAAAGTAATTTCGCAATTTATTGCCATTATTTAATTGTGAAAGCGAATATTACTAATCAGTAACATTCTGATCCATTCATAATTACATAATATTAATAAACTGTATTAATTTTAATAGTTTTTATTACTAACACAATAATCATAGTAACCTTGTTTTAGTTTGTATGTCTAACTCTAGATAAATCGTACCAACAGTCCAACACAAAAATCTAGTCAGTCGTGTTTCGGCAAAATGGCGGCGACGATGCTCTGTGCTATTAATACATTTTCTGTCCTTTTTGTGATGTAGCGCAGTAATGCGCGTGCGACAGAGACGGCTATACTTTTGATAAGCAGTATGAATTTATGCTGCACACGTAGGTAACTAGACACGTCTTCGTTCTTCGTAAACAAGTCGGTTCGCTAAGGTTCGCAGTGTTGCCACAAAAATGTTTTTATACCCGTAGTTCAGGGAGTTGTTAATACAATCTGGGGACACGGTAATGCCCTCAAGAATTTGTATTAAATATTGACATTTCACGAAGAGGTCATTTAAAAGTACTTATCCTTAATTATTAAATAAAATATATTGAATAAAGTTAATATTTTCTTATTTGCTAACAAAATATTCGTGTTTAACTTAATTTAATATGTACATACTACAGAAAAGAAAGTTATTAAATATCATTTAAGCATATCGAACTTCATGAAAAATAGTTTACAAGCATCAAGTACCTATTTTAAAATTAAGAAATTGTATTCACAATATATTTTATTGAAATGTTATTTATTAACAACATAGAAAACACGAGTAATAACCTCCTCCCTTTTTTGAAGTCGGTTAAAAAAGGGATGAATTAAAAAATGGAACAAGTGATTACATTGTTTTAATTTTTAGAATACAATATAATCAAAAAACAGAAATATTAACTTCAGGCTTGATTTAAATACTGACTTTGTATAACAATACCTAATTGAAAAAAGTAAAACAAAGAAGTGGTCGCGGTTATATTTTTTTTTACTATGGCTAAAGTGGCAGTGTAGCAGGGAGTCGCGTACCACATAATCACATCACTTGACCAAACGCGGTCTTAGCGCCACGCGGCGGTGAAAAGTTGAACTAAAATGAGTCGCTTGCGCTGGGTTTCTCGTGCTCGCCGTCGCGTTGCGCCACATCGAACGCCGCCGCCTCCTGCCGCCGCGCGCTGCCAGTCGGCGTACGTACTTTTACCGTGCGGACGTATTACGTCACGTGTCTCGTCGCGTCACTCACGACTTGTTTACACACAGTAAACTAACAATACGAATTCTTATTGGTGCGTGATGAACCAAACACTTAAACGCTTGTTAAATCAATTCAATTGTACCGCGTGCTGTTACTGAATACTGACCTTGTTTGCGCTAGGTGGATACGGCGCGGATGCTATCTGTGAAGTGCGCTGTGTTTCGCTGTTCGGACTCTGTTGAAGAGATGTCGACGTTGAGTGTGAGGGCGCCGGGCCTGCAGACCACCACGGTGTTGGACACGAGAACGCTGCGCATTCGAGGTGTCACCGCACTAGAAGGCGTCAGAAGAAACTTGTTCGGTTGTACAGACCGAGAGGAAAACAGAAGATTTGTTGAGAGAGAGTTGGCTCGCCAATTGGAATTGGACAGCCAGCGATGGGGTTTCGACTTTGCCAATGAGAAACCACTGCCTACATCGCAAAGATTCGCCTGGCAACTAGTTCCCGCGTCTACAATTCCCGCTGCTTTGAGAAGGTCACCGATCACGATCACAACTCCTGCAACAAGCAAGCCAGCGCAGGAGGCTAAAGTCCAAGTTAACAGTCCTGAGAACAGCAAGACACAGAAAAGAATAACAGGTAAGTTTTAATCAATAATTATTAACAAATCTTTCCTGTGTTGACATTTTGACAGATAAGGTTATGTTGCGTTCTAGTTCACGTTGCGTAAACGAGCATAAACAATGCGTAATATTTATGCTAAAATGTCAACTTTGAGTGTTTTTTATCTATGAAACGCTAGTACGGGCCTCCTCATTCAAGACTAGGTATATTGTGTGCATTCATAGACTTCGTATTGCAAATGCGTCGTAAACTAAATTGACTTACGTACTTTAATCGAACTCGAAGCTCTATTTTATTTAAATCAAATGTCTCACACATCAAAAGACCTTTTTGAACTGGGTAATTAATCGTTTGTTAGTAAAGTAATTACGAAGTAAACACGCTATTATCAGTGCGATGCATTTGGATGCGGTTCGTGGAGAATTAATTATTCGTATGCCTACTAATTCTTATCTCATGCATGAGTTATTGACGAAGCGATAACGAACCTAGGTCACTTTGATTTGACACTGTTATTTTATTTTCGAATGATGTGCTTGTTTCCAAGTGCAGTTTGATGAAATGTTTGTCATGTTGCGGGCATTGGTTGTATTTGCGACGTTTTCAAAAACGTCTGAGTACCAGTTTTTTTTTAGTTCATCCAAACTTGGTGATAAATGGCGTACCTACGCTAAAAAGTTTTTTTTAAATTCGACTTTACATAAAATATTTTCAATAATAATAGTACTCTAAAAGGTGGTGTTTGCATTTATTCTTGGGTATGGTTAAAATAATTATGTTTGGAAAATACAACAATACCTACTATGCAAACTGCATTTTCAACCTTGTCCTATAGTATTATCTACTACGTACGTAATATGTAAAACTCGTGTGCAAACAATTACGGTAGGTAGGTAACTGTTTGCAGACCTACTGCTTTGTACCTAGTGCATATTTTTATGATTGTTTTATTTTATTTACATATGCAAAGTAAACAACCAATGTTTAAATAACATATAGGATGTTACATAGTTACGAAATACGTACTTAATATTCAATCAAATTCATTGCCATTAGCGGTTCCAATAAGACTACAAAACTTCAGATACCTAGAACATTGGTTTAGAAAATACAATCTATGTTTAAAGATAAACCTGCAAACGTTGAAAAAATATTACATTTTAGCAAAACACCTAACATGTCAGATGCTGACATTGCTGACGTCTCTTGTGTCTAAAAATGTATAAAACATGACAACAAATAGAAATAAAAAACGCCTTCACAAATTCTATCAGCAAAACCACACTTGTAAAGTTGCAGTTGCCATGTCCTTACAACAGAAGTTTTAATAATGTCTAGTTTATATTATGCCATAATAAGAACTGCTGAATAATGACGCCACTCCGTATGGCATCGTGTTCGTTTTGTAACTGAATATGGATCACAATTTGCAATAGGACACTAATTGAGCGCTCATAACACCTGGAACAAAATACACTGTATCTTTTTACCACTTTAATACCACCTACTTAGTGGTTTGCTATTAGTTATTATTATTTTATTGATAAGTCCCAATGATGCCACAATCGACCTTTGACTCAAGATATTATAAATTGATGTTTTAGATCCTCCAATTGCGAGTTGTGTGGTGTTGTCAGTCACTACGCCGAAATTTTACGACTTCCAAGCGGGAGATGAATAAAACGTGTAACCCACTAACACAGAACATATGTACCCCTAAAGGGGAAGAATGACGACTCCGTACTAATTTTGTGAGGAAAATTTTCCTTACCGACCAGCGCCATCTATGTTTAGCCCACGAAAACATGGCAGTAGAATCGGGCGGGAATTTCAAACACTACAAGTACTTTACAGGTTCTTTGTATTGCATTTTATGCACAAGTACATTGCGCTTCTCGATAGTTTCTTTCAAATTACTATCGAGAAACACAATGTACTTGTGCATAAAATGCTGAAAGATACTAAGTCAGGAGCAGTTTAGTAAAACAAACGATTTCATTTGACTTCTTTATTCATATATGCTACAATGACTTATTGTACTAAGGTTCGGAAACCGATGTAAAGTGATGCTGGGATCTTTAGAAGGTGAAGTTCCACACATAGCACAGATTCTAGTGTTTTCCTACGAACTGTGAGTCCTACGAACTCATCGGGAATAAGGCACAAAAACAAACAAGTCACTGTCTCAACACCGGGTCTATATCTCACAAATACGCACTTAATTTCACCAAAACACAGACACAGAGGCGCAAGCTCGACTCACATTAACAATATTGTATGTAGAATTAAATGCAACTGTTTTATTTATTACAAATAAACGCAAGAACAAGATATAAATAATGGTGCGCAAGCGATGGCAGACATTTTTTCCTTTGACGTCAAATAGCCAATAGACAATATGGCGTTCTAGTGTTGTCATGTTGTCATATTATTATCTCCTTTTTGTTTTGTTTATTCATCAATTTAAATGTTAAAAAAATCGTAATAAACATTTTCTCGCATCAGAATAAAAGCAAAAATAAATTTTAAGGATGACATACTTTAAAATCAATTAATAAGCCTATTATTAGATTGAATGTGATTGAATGTGAAATAGTATTTTTGTTGGCAACATTCTGTAATTCATCTCTTTTACTCTAATGTTGATGTCTCTTTCTTGTTTTCTAGCCCACCTACATCTTGTTCGTAGAACAAAGTCGACACCCCCTGCCCACTAACGTTACAATAAAACTAAAATTAACATTTACGCCTTTGCTCAATCTTAATACGATATCTCAGAACCCTTTTGTGTTTGCACCCTTGTAATTGGACATGAAAAGAATTCTAAGGAGACGTGCAAAAACTTCGTCGAAGGTGCGAAAAGCTTCATAAAGGGACCGGCTAAGCTTTCATTAAATAATTTGCAGACTCATAATTAAAAATTAAGACGCCTTAGTGGATTTCTAATGGTCTTTTTTACTAATTGAAGGGGACGTTTGATAAAAAATCTGTTTGAGTAGTTATTAAATTGTTTTTCTCTTGCTATCCGAGACCACGGTTGGGTTTCGTGAAACGAACAAAAGAGAAAAAAAAAACTATAACGGTATGATCAAGTTATCAGACAAGCTCGAATACTGACCTAGATTCATTTGTTTTGATACAGTGCTCGCTCAGTGTTAATACGTACGTAGCATGGCGAGCCTCCCACACTTGTCCCATTTTAAATTACACATGTGTGGATACAAATTGTAAACAATCGTTTGATGCCACGATCAAAAATACCATTTTGTCAGAGCTTGGATATCGTCGTGGCTATTTTTTACCGATAACATAAGACAATTTCAACCACAAATCTTGCAATACCAATAGATTTTTTAGGAAACATGTAGTTCCATTAACCATATGACCAACTTTGTTATGTGTGAGTAATTATGATTCAAAATTTCAAATCATTGTTGACGTCATGTCAATATTAACAGTACGTGGTTACGTCATTCTAGGCTACAAATAGCTTTGTAACCTTCAGTGAAAATCCTTAAAATAGGTCATCTAAATACCAACCTAATGTAGTTTGTTGACAGCATGAAAGTAGCGCACACCACATACAAAAACCTACCTATAGTGTTATAAAATACCCTAGACTACTGAGTTACCGATGTTTTGCACGAGTACCTCTCATATGTAGTACTTACATAATTTACAATCAAATTATCAATCAGGTCACACAAATACATAATGTATGATGCTACATAGATAGTGTTAAGTACTTTTAAAACAACGCTGTTACTTTTATTATCATACAAAACACAACGCACTCAAAAGTATGCCACTAATGCTAGTAGGTAGATACTTTACAATAACAAACTCGAAAATGTTACGGTGAAAGTCGGAATTTGTTCAATAAAAATCTTGCCTAGATTTTCGTTCACCATCTATGAAGGGAAAGTCTCCTGAACTGACGTTCAAGATTTTCTCGTTCATACCGAGCGAGCGTAGCGACATGCAATACACATAATCCACAGCTTACTGCTTACGTTTGTAAGTATAGTAAACGGTATCCTTGTCGCACCCACGCGTGGAGCGCGCGCGCGCTGCGCGTCACCTCACTAATATACCTACTTCCACGCACACACACAACACACGCTCACTCACTCACTGATTGCAAAATGGCGGCCTTTACATTCGATCGAAATGAGCATCTTATTTTGTCATCACTTCATTAAAATACTCAGTCAGCCTGTAATTCTCAAGTGTCAATTTAAATTTTATAGTCTTATTAAATTTAAAACAGTTTTCAACAAAAACTTATATTAAAATTTAATTTACGGCGGGTTTTATACAAAATAAGACGTCGAGGTGGCCGAAATAGAAATAAATCCTTTCCATTCGCTTAGTCCAATCGTGAGGCAAAGCGTTTGGTATTGTTGACCCATCATATTGCTAAATGTTATTTTTATTTTTTTATTTATGCGTATGCCGTGCCTGTTGCCCATTCATTGTTTGATTCGTGTCTTGTGCTGTTTTTTCTTAGACAACAATACAAACTTACACCTCAAACACAAAAGAACCTGAATAGGCAATCGCTTGTGTTTTTTGCTCGTCTAGTTGCCGCACAGCTTAACAATGTACCTGTTAACTCGGTATTCGGTAGCTCACTCAAATGGTGTAACATAAAAACTCTTACCTACTCTTATCCCTTGACATAATAGATGTAAAAAGAAATTGGTCTACAAATTGAAAAATTATGTGCTTACAGATTTCTCTATAGCTTAGGATGTATTAAATCTCATCGCATCCCGGTTTCCCGCATCGTATATTTGACAACTTGCTCAAAACACTCGTGACCTGATTTGTAGTAGGTACACTATTAGATTGCACCAGATGTGCGTCTAAGAGTTTTCTAAGAGTTCTCTAACGTTCAAATTTTATGAATTTTTATTGTCTGAAACTGACCAACCGTACATACCTCATAGGGGGCCAAGGGGACCGGGTCACCCAATTTCTTACTTCCCTTTCATAATTACAACTTGGAGTCGTTGAACTCCGAAATGTTTTGGTTTATGGGAAAGTAAGTGGACGTAGCTACAGGGATCCCATAATAATTGCATACTTCACCATGCAACGTTAGAAATTGTTGCAACTGTATAGGGTCTCTTCAAATGCTGCATCCGGTCAAGACGTTCTTTTCATAGGAGAATTATTTATTTCCGTTATTGTTTAACCCTTTGCATTATTTGTACAATATCAAATTAATTTATATTTAAAATGGTTCTTTTTTTTTTTTTGTTTGACAGCAACATGACTTTTTCATTTTTTTAACGATACGTTCTGTAAAAAAATATTACATAAGCTTGAGTCAACAATGCGTTCGTATTCGTAATCAAATCAGAATTAAACACAGCTAGAAAAATAAAGCAGTATCTACGCTTCATTTCTCCTAACCAAACAATCGTTGATAAACTGCACTGGAAATTCAATTAATGAGTTTTAACAAATCGCAGTGTCACCCCTGCAAACGGCACAGAATAAATCTGCATTGTGTTGTGATTGTCATAATGGCGGTGCAATAACGTCGGCGCGTGCGCAGCGCACCGCCCTTTGTGCCGCACCCTCGCGGACACTGACTCCGTAACGGTTATATTGATTTTTTAACTGACACTTTCCCTTGCTGTTTGATGTTATTACCTACTATTAATTCGTAGTAATAATATTTTGATAGAGAAACATGGCGATTTGTAGTGTTTAATAGCCTATTCACCAGCTCATGGTTAAAACTTTGATAAGTTTAATCAAGCGTTTTTCGGTCAGGGTAACTACTTACTGTGTATAATTGATTAAACCAATGAACGTTCTGTTAAAGTATTAAATTACCTGCACTATCAAAATTGTCCTACATCACATCACAAGCAGCACTTAAAAAAAAAAACGAAATTTCGGAACTCAAAGCGATTGCGAAAACCGTACCATGCGGGTGATAAAAAAAAGTTGTCAACACACGTGTTCGAATTTCAAAATTTTAACAGATAGGGGGAATAACGGTCGCGGATAGTTCACGGCATCTGCACGCTACCCCCGCGTTCGCACCCCCTGCGCAAACGCATATCCCCCGTCAAATGACCAGCGGCATCATCTGGTGAAACAGATCGTTACAGGATAACGTTACAGCATGCAATTTTGTTTTTGTAAATTGAGTAGCTTTGTTACCAATTAACATATGTTAGGGAGATCGTTATTACCTTTATTGGGAGCAATCGATTAATTGAGGACATGCAGTATTGGATCACGCGATCAAATGTCTGGCATGAGAGATGCAAATTAAATTTTAAACAACAAACAGCAATTTCTTATCAAATAAAATTGTACAACGACGGCTGACCACTTCATGTCTTAATAACGTGGTAAAGTGGCAACACTGTTAATCACCTCTGGCCTGCAATTAAATAAACTTGTACACTTGACCATACGAGTGGGTCGCGCCCATTCCTTGCACTTGTTAATGCAGAAATGTAATTGGTCAAGTCAGCGACACGAGACTAATGCGCAGGAGTACGTTATAGTTCTCACGTTGCTCGTGCCCACCGACCCTAAGGAAACGCCATGTAAGATATGGTTCAATGCGCGTAACGACTATTCTGCACAGGAGATAAAAAAACGAATTCACGAGTTTTTTTTTTCTTTTGGTGTCAGTCATCCAGAAAACCAAGAACTGCGGTCACGACCTCTGCTTTTTTTGCTCTTACCACCCCGGGTTAAGTGGTTTTATAATCTTGCAATATTGAATTATAAAAAGCACCTATGTCTATCAATTAAATCTACTGAGTTCTATTTGTTTGGCCTCATTCAAAGCAACATGGCTGGCCCTCTATTTCATAAGACCAAAAGACGTTCCTTTGCTGTGCGCGTATACGGCTAATTAAGCAAATAAAGAATTTAGATCAAGGACAAAAAAGACTACGATTGCGACATGTAATTCTGTGGTTTTCTATTTACAGTAACAATCTTAATTAGTTTTGTAGCTATTTTGGTGGTATGAATTGTTTTTTTGTGTCGGCCAAATTTGGTTTGGTTCCGTTATAATGGCAGTTTTATGCCTGCTAGCTAATATTGTATGAAGTGAGCATAGCGATTTGATACTAAAACTTAGAACCGTTTAACTCTTTACAAAGATGGGTATCATTGCAAGCACTTATAATTCTTATTAGAAGTACAAAACTACTCATGTCAATTTATTCTTCAGAAATTAATACCGCGACACAAAAATTTTCAAACGTCAAGTGACTGTGAAAGGTCTTCAAGCGAAAAAAAGTACAGTTAAACGAAATAACTTCTCGGCATACTTTCTAATTGCAGTGAGCCACGAAAGCATCACAACATCTATCCGCCATTTTTTTTTTTACAGTATTGTAGAAAACGATTTTTTTTTTACACGTGGCACCACTTGTGATGTGGACTCATCTCATTATGAGATAAGATTTATTGCATGTGCAAAAAAATATGCACGCGTTATGATTTTAAAAGACACCTCATTTTATATTATTTGTAAAATATAAGTATACCTAGTTTTTGTGTGGTAACATTTAAATAAAGTATTTAGACTAATATTAAATTTTAATCGAAGTATTTAATGTACAACATAAATGTATTTGAATCTCAAATTATTTATGTTATTTTCATTGTTACCAGTTACATTACAATTGAACAGACATAGGAAGGAAAACAATAATTTATTACGTAGCTGTCAAGTCCTTTTGTTCAAACCGCATATAATTATTGCGATTTATTTCCGTAAATCAGAGGTTTAATCTAAACTGGTATGTCTACTATAAAATACATTTTGTATTTTCCTCATAATTTATACTAAGCGCGTTAAAAAGTTTTATCCGCAAAATTCTGTATAAAGAAGAATGCTCAAAAAAAACCCAGAGTCGATTAAAATAATTTATGAACAACAAAATAGACCTTAAGTCAGAGGACATAAATACGCTATTCGTTTCGCATAAAACCATAACCAAACAGGCCAGCAGCATATACAGGGTGAAAATTTTTCAACTGGGTGTGGATGGCTATATCCGAAACTATGAGGAATATCAAAAAACGTTGAAGGGACTCTCGAGCCCAATTTTAAAGAAAACTAGAACTGCATCATTGGATTTAGAAAAATCAATAATCCTGGCCAGGAATCGAACCCGCTAATTTTGGAAAAAAAACACACCCTGTATTATTACACCATTCGATAGTGTTGCTAATAAGGATCAAATTCTGGGAAGTAATCATATACGGCAAACTTAAGGAAATAGCTGATTTGAAACATTATTTATATAGTTGACTTGAAACATTATAAAAAATTGTAACTTATCGGGTACAATTTTTTTTTTTACTTGGTGATGGTTTAATCGAAAACTATTATTGAATTTGGGTTATAGTATGTATACTCTACCTTGCCACACATAAGTCGTTTCAATCGATTCTGGGTTTTTGCTCCATATATTTTTGGGCATTCCTTTTTAGTATAACACCAATTATTTATTTTCTGGTAACTTTGTCAAAATTCCGAAAATAAACTTTAACTGCAACAAAACGATGTCATTCCTTTTTCGAAAAATCACCTTCTCACGTTTGGTCTTTACCACCCCTTGGCAATTACGTGATTAAAAAATGGCCGCCTTACAAAAACAGCTGATAAATCTGCCCTGTTCCGCTCTACGGAGTGCGAGGATTCCTCCATGGGAATCTCGCTTGACCGTAAAATGTAAGAATCATTCCTGGTCCCTAAAAGTGAAAGTGGCATTAGACTTTTACTTTCTATAGAAAATAATGAGAGAGGAGGATGGCACGAAAGATGTTGTGATCTCTGTTGTTCATCTGTGTTATTGATTCATTTGTAACGAGATGACCCGGCAAACTTCGTACAGCCTCAAAATAACATTTTAAACCTTCCCTGGAATTTTTGGTTTTGAATTATTTTAGAAAAAATAATTCAAAACCAATATTAGCCAAAGCGGTCCAGCCGTTTTCGAGTTTTACCAAGACTAGCGAACAGCAATTGATTTTTATACATACCTATTATAGAAAAAGATAAAATTGAGATCATGTAAACAAATAGATCATCTAACAATTTGCAAATAATTAATTTCACACAAATCGATTTAAAACAACTCTATCTTGTTAGAAAATAGAAACTAAAATTAATGAAAACGAGACACCTTGTTTTATGCGAAAACTTAATTGGCACAGAATGCATAAAACCTAGGTTTAGTTGAACGTGTGAAACTCTGCATTAAAGTTAGTATTCTTAGTATCAAGCAACTACTAGCTTGTATGCAATGGATTATGCAATGTCACTACGATTTCCTATTGTGATGCAACAATTTTACATTTTCGCAGGCTTTTACGACTTTTCAACCGTTATTTTTAAGAAAAATCTTGTTATTACTATTAACTATTACTACGATCATTATACTCCCGAATTCAATTTATTTGAAGCAGACAGCACATCTTACTTAAGTATTGACATCGCAGCAGTAATCTCTTTTCGAGCCTCCAACACAGTCCATCGATTCTACGACTAAAGATACAGTCAATTAATTTGAAGTGAAAACAGACCAGATAAAAAGCTCTTGTGTCTCTAAACGGTCACTCAACCTTGGTTCCCATGAACCATAGCCTCTATCAGGAAGGGCGCCAATACTACAGGGTAGATAAATTGATACGTATCGAATTATCGATATATCACCCTTGTTAAACGTTTTCCCATGCTGTTATGGGAAAACAAATCGATGGCCAGTTACAACTGACTGGCTGTTATCATTGACCATAAAGTTAGTGAAATATGTTTTTTTTTTATGTCTTTGGCATGGCTTCGTCGTGAATTTAAGTAAAATATCATAAATACATATTATGTTCTCATTGTTATTTTTAATTGTTTAAACAATGATTATAAATGAAAAAAGTCGTTGCGTTTGTAGACTAAAATACAACATTCATTATTGTATGAATTTTATTGATAATATTTCGGTTGGCAGCCTTTTTTTTTTCGTTTCTGTTTATTTTCTACTTCAAGGAAAAAAAAATTTCCTCCCAATAATATTTATTTATCACTAGTCTTTATTAATTAATTTCAAGCAATGCATGTGAACACATTAACCCCTCACAGATGCACAGGAATACGTGTATCCGTTGAAACAAATGAATGAGGGGGGATTTTTTTGATCACACGAGTTTCTATTTTGCACCGGATCAATAAATAATTACAGCTTTTTAACCCCGTGTGAATATGACCTTAGCGTGTACTGCGAAATTTATTTTTTAATTTAGTCCTTTCATAGACATTTTTAATTAATAATCCACCTAGTTTCATTCTTTAAAACCCGTATCGGCCGGCATTTTATGAGTAGAAAAAGAAGAGTGCCGGTAACAAATTGCAATTTTACTATCGAACAAAGTTTCTCAATTGATTTCATTATTTTCAATTTGGTCCCGCGTTCCATTATTGTTTTAAATGGAACGCGTCAATTTCAATTTAGGAATGTTCGGTTTTTTTTCGTCTGACAGCTGTCTCGGGAGAATAATGCAACGCGATTAAAAATACTCCTGACTTTTTTTTTTATTTAAAAAGTCGCGAACACGAACATAAATTCGTACTTTTTGAATGTGAACTTTTTTGTTTCTTGTTTTATAAGTCTTCTTTTGTTTCGGACACTGAAAGGTCGTTGTGCAATCCGAATTTAAATTAAAACAGTAATGTTCCGGACTATGCGCCCGCGCAGATAACAGCTGCAGGGTTTCCAATGCATATTTTCATTAAATTTAACGGCTTTTGTGACGTCCAAGCCCATATGTTACGGTTCAATAGTAAACTAATTATGAAAACGTAAAATTAAGATAGTAAAACGGTTTGTCGTTACTCGTTAGCATAGCGTAGTAACCGAACATCCTACTATTGACTATACAAATATCGTAGACGGTTAAGTAACACGTTGTGTAAACTTAAGGACACTTGTGGCTACATGCAACTTACGGAAGTATAGTAAACGACCAACCGTGGGAATGAAACTATCCAAGGACGAAAACATGAGTGAAACACATTAAGGGATGTCATAATGACATCGACTGAACTGTTCTCCCATAAACAAGTGTCACTTTCTTTTGTTTTTGGTTAGTTTTTTTTTAAATATTCTCTATGAATGGTGTTGTAGTAACAGATGACTGATGAGGACGCATCGTGGTTGAAATTATGGGGAGTAAGTTAAAAAAAAATATGTTTATGAGATGGGGGAGTCGTATTTGAGAGTTCCTTAATGATAAAAATAAACATCATTCATTCTTAATTATTTCTCAGTTCTGACAGCTATCTAAATCAAGCCAGTTTGGTACTTAGCGATTATAATCTCTCCAAACACACACGCTCCACATTCATACAAATTCCTGTAGTGAATTATGAAATTAGTTTGTTATCAAGGTATTAAATCAGGAAACATTATACGGCACAAGTGGGCAGATAAGCGATGTGGCCTTGGACCAATTCGATAACATTCACACTCAGGGCTAGACGAGCCGGCATCATAACTTTGTTTATGTGGGAAAATGTATGGGAACTTTACCTTGAAATCATGGAATGTGAACGTAGATTACTAGATAAGGCCCTATTTTATTAGAACATTGACTTGTTGCCCCATATTCAGTTAGTTTCATGGCAGAAATAGAACATGATTCACAATTGACCTAGGTATTTATGGAAACACGAATTATTTCTGAAAAGGTTGAATGTGGTTAAGAAACTCTATCTATGGTTATAAAAAAGTAACTGGCACAAATAAAATAATAATTCAAAAATAGAATCGTCACCTCTGAACCATGTTCTGATCCTAATCAAAACAAATTCAAAATCAGAACATAGATCTTCGATGTCGTCCAGGTGGTACAAATCATTATGCAAATCAAATATGGCCGATTGTCGAAGTATACACAAGGGAATAATCACGCCTTGATGACAATGACGCTGACCCAAGGGAAATAAATCAACGGACATCAACACATTTATTTTCTGTTATTTCTAAAGGGCACTCGAGACGTGGTCGGATTAGACAGCTCCATTCGTCTTACATTTTAATGTTTTTTAAGGGGAAGTATTGTTGTGAGGCGTGATCTCTATAATAATGAAGATTTGAAGTATTGGGGTTAACATTGACCCGTAATGAATTCCAACTGTACCTACTTCTCTGATAATTAAATTAAAAATCGAAATTCAAAACTGCTAGAGAAAAGAGATTGTATTTGGTATGTTTAATATTCTAGCTTCCTCAATTGCATAGTACACAAACAACGATTACTCATAGCGGTTATCGACCTCTAATAACGAGTACGGTGACAATTTCGTCATCATATTTGTCGTACAAACAAGCAAATGAGATGCACTGCCATCCCTAAGCCGGGTCCACACGACTAATTCCAACAAACCAAACAAACTGCTCTTCAATATCGACAAGCTCTTGAATTTTCAAAATGTTTGCTCTTTCCTATTTGTATAAGAACTTAAGGGGACGTGTCTGTGAATAGGAAACGATTTCACTAAGCGTAGGAGGGTTTTTTTTCTCTACGTTCCATACTTCCAAATTCAAATACGAACCTTTGGGTCATAAGTTCATAGCCCCTCACTGTTGACACCAAAAGGTAAAGAAACACGTGTGAACTTTCAACTCCACACACAATTCGATTCCATTAATTCTTTACAAAATCCAAGACTTTATTCTTTTCAACAATTCAAGTGTCACAAATGTCCTATAAAGAGGACATCCATCAGATGCCCCTAAAATGATGGATGTCCCATGAAAAGGACCTATGTTAATTTTAAATTGAAATGTTAATTCGTCATAATTATTTCTTCGAGTGTACATCTGAATAAATAGTAATGGTTTTCGAGTGTTCACACCTTTTGTCGATTACATTTGGAAATCGAGGCCGTTTTTTCTCCTTTTTTTCGACAAAACGTGTTTGTGGACAAAACAATATTTTTTACTGCGCAGTAAGTCGCACAAGCAAAAACAAAATAATTAATTATAAAAACACGGATAACAAATAAAAAATATGCTTTTGTAGGAAATAATATACCTACTTGTTACGATAATGTAACATACTATTGTTAACATAGCTTAAACGTTCAATAAACACGACCTTGGAATATCTTCCATACAATAGGTCACATAACTAACTCTCTGAGCTGTCCATCTGTCCGTGACACAATTTTTTAATAATACTACTACTATACTAATGACACTTGATTGATAACGACCATTTCTTAAGCCATATCTCCAAATCTTAAAAAAAAATCTTCATCTCAGAAGCCACTACAAATCTATTGTTGAAATGAGATATTTCATATTTCACGCTTTTGTCAAAGTTAAGAATTGTATTAGAGATATAGAGTTACAATTTGAATTTTAGATATGTTTGTATTTTCATGGCTAGCGTGTATTGAATGGAATAATGTAGCTAATTGTGTGTGAACCCTTCTTTGTAATAAATTTATGAATATTTATGTTAATTAGGCGATATGATTGCGACTGCATAAAAGACGTTTGATTGACGTACAATGTTGCTAGTGACCGTTGAATTCCTGGTGACAACTTGAAATTAAACTTTGAAAATTCAATTGTTATGTTAGATTATTAAATTACGCCATTCAAGTATTAAACCACACTTTTCTGAGTAATACTGATTATGAAATGAACCCAAAACAATGGTTACTATAATCAAATCTATCATGAACACTACAAAGCTTGCAATAAACATATTAATGATAATCATATTGGCTGATTACAACAAGAGCTTGTATTAATTAATTTACATTGCAAATATTGACTTAGCATTATCGCAAGTAAGATTAGGCCTCGTTTAGATTCGTCACGACATTCATTGTTTCACCTACTGTCACGATTACTGGCAGCTAGTGATCAGAAGAAGAAAAAAAATCGTTTTTTATTTTTTGTCACACTTTAAAATAAATAATTGTACATTTAACTGTACAGACATAGAACGACGACGTAAAAATCCTTCATTGAAGTAGATTTTAACAAAATTTTTACAAAAGAAGCCATAAGGTTACCAAAAATCATTTGTTTACTCACAAATCCTACTAAAACAGTTCTTTGACCTGTAGCAAAGACACCGTAAAACTGGCCAAAATCGCACAGTGCGACAAAAAAGGCGAACTAAGTACAAAGTGTACTTACAAACTAGATTACGCGAGTCGAGGCAAGGTGCCGTTAGAGGGGCCATAAAGGGTTCTCGCTTCGACCTTACAGCATTAATAACGGTGCTACTATTGACCATGACAAACGAAGCAGCGATTGTAAGCACGAGTGCGACAATCTTTCGATTTCTGAACGTATCGATTCCATTTTCAAAACTTGGTAATATTCTTCGAAAATATTTGAAGTTTGATTTATTCTGTCTTTGTGTCAAGATCTTACCAAGAGACAAGGGTGTAAGTTTATTACGTTGTCGTTAACAGCCAATAATAAATTTTCGTGTCGTGTAGGTGCTTAAATCAATAACTGTAAGCTTCGGAAACTCGTTTCCATATTCTTAAAGTCGCACGTCAAATGCATAAATTAAAAAGGCTCAGAGATTAGGGAATTTATCAAAGGTAAATAAATAATGTTCCATCAGACACGATAGGTAAAATTAATTTGCATACAATGTCATCAACTAGCGAAGAACAGACAAATACAAATTCACCAAAATAGAGCTATCTAGTAGAACTTATCGCGGTCCATTGGGGCATTGACATCAATTGTAATTAAACATAATACAATTTTATGCAAACAATAAAGGCAGCGTTAGATTCGCGAATCGCCAGCTTTCCGCATCCCCGTGTCTGAGGCGGCGCCGGCGCATTGAGGTCGGTGACCCGACGCCACGGTGTTATTGAACGTACCATAACAACACGCACACATACACATCCTAGTATGTACTAACACATTTGGGTGTGTTGAATAGTTATTAAGTGACTACTGAACTTGCTAAGACAAAGCCTCGGTTTCACTGGACGATTCCAACAAAAAATCGCAGAAAAATTGTCGAGATTCCGTCTTTTTTATTAATTTTAATGGAATCACCAAACACTTCGCTAAACAGCCCGTAAAATTAAAGCACAACTTTCTCTGATAATAACGTAATAAAGATAAAAATAACTGGTCAGATTCCAAATGCGCTGGCGCATACCCACGGCATTCATAATTCGTACATTCATTTCCGTTTAATGAATATACAATAGAGAGAAAGTTAACCAACAGAGCTCATTGATAGGGACAATAGATATCAACCACAATACGAACGAAATAAATTCCGTGTGTCAATACTTAGTTACGAAACTGGCACTCAAGTTTCTGGTACAACATGACGACATTTCTCCGGATTGCGTACAAACGCATTGTGTGTCCACTGCCTAAAGCTCACGACCGCGGTAGCTCAAATTAACGGTACTATGACAGCAGTAACTCCTTTCGCGAAGCCTCATTCTAAATTCAAATAGTGGTGCGCGTACGCACACTGCAGCACTGTCAACAAACAAAAGTGTTTTGAACAACAATTTGTTACGATTTTATTTTGACGCTCGTTCAATTGTCTTGTTGTGTCGTTTTAAATAAATTACAGCACTTGTGCGACAAAAAACTGGCATTATTCTTTTGAATCTGTTTTTTACGATTTAATTTTGTAAAACAACGATTTTTTGACTAACTAAATTCTCTTTTATTTATTGCTTGATGACTGTTATTAGTTCATTACTTACAAATTCGAATAAAACACAAGAAAAAAAAAACAACATTCATAGACAAAAATGTACTTACCTTTAAAATATGCGCAAACGCAGCTCTACAAGACCGTAACCTCAGTAAAACAATTTGGAACGCTAGTTACACCCTAAAACTGTAGGCGTGAGTTGAATGAACTAAGTTTTTCACAGTATACGCGTATTGCAACAGTTCACAATAATTATCATTTAATTTGGCCTGCTCGTAATTACTCTAGTATCTAATACTGTGGGGTATTTTCAATTAATTATTCTGCTGTGAAAATACCACTCATATGCACGTGTGTTTGTCGAATTCCGATAACGATATCGGAAAGTGCTACTTTTTAATATTGTTGAAGTATAGAGTTGTATGTAGTTAATAGATATTATTTTATAGCTATCATTTTATGTAGCGATTCTCACGTTTAGTGTGACTGAAAAACGGTTGTTTAAATGAAAAAATTCAGTTGTTCACGTTATGGTTTATAATTTTGAATATAAAGATCATACCTAGTTGAATATTTTATTAAAATAATCATTTTATACAAATAGTAAGTCCGGAATGATTTTTCGGTGCATTTAGTCATTTTAATTTCATTAGATTCAAATGAGAAAAAAAAATATCAAAACTAGAATCGTATAAGTTCCTCGAACTGATACAAACTACATAACGCCAAATCATCCAAAACTTTATGGAAATGTGTACAATAGATGAGTTTACAAACAAACTGAGTTCATCACACTCAGCCGTAGTAAGTGTGAAGGAGATAGAAACAAAACCAAAGCTTTTTGAGGACGCCACCAGAAAGGTTATTCAACTTTGTTAATTCGCCGTGAAAAAATACGGCACTGCAATTTTCTTAGATAATTTCGCGCAAAATTGCTGTAAACTAAAATATACCCAGTGGTCATTACGTCAAGATAGCGTGGACAAAAATTAATGCTCTTATTTTTTCAAAGTTAAGTACTAAAATAACACGCGTCTATTTAAAAAGATAACGGAATGAGGTGTTAAAAGAATTTATTGGTGTTGTAAGCCGTGAAAAAAATGTTTTGTAGTTTTTTTGTACAACGATTTTTATTTTGGCCCGCGTCATTGAGTAAATATTAAACCCGTTACGCGGTCGTTGTCAACGTAATAATTATCCAAAACTGTGATAATTTTTTCCAAAGCATTACGTATTTACGTTACCTATCAGTCTTGTATAAACACAAAACTCTCGGTAGAGAATAAGTAATTGTTTACGCCGTAAGAGCTTAATGATAGTATGACTAACAGTATACCGTACAGTTAGTTAATAAATTCAGTGCCTAAGAATTGACTAGCAATTTATTATCACTTAGGTGTCCACCAAGTTAATTTATCGCTAAATGTGAACAAAATAGCAAAATAAAACGAGTTTTGTTTTTTAAAGTAATATTAACAAGGAATTCCCATTAATATATGCGGAGTACATTTGTAGGAAATTTTAAAGTATTGTCTGTGTTTGCTTCTGCTCGTTTATAAAATGCCAAAGCATTAGATGAGGAATGTTATGACTCCTGGCACAACTTGAGTTGCCATGTTCGATTATTTGCCAACTCGGAATTCAAACTAATTACCGCACAGTGGTACAGTTGAAAACCGCAGGCCAAAAAAGGTATAAAGGCTAAAAATAACCAACCAGTTTAATTTAATGCACTGAAATAATTACACAAATGATAATATTACGAACGATTTCATGCTACCTTCCTGAATATAATTGTCTAAAGTCATATAAACGTGAGGTTTATGTCTAGCGTGTTACTAATCTCTGTGATAGGAAAATTACATAATTTTACTTCAATTAGATTTTATCGCTACGATAGATGGTTTTTACTATGCTTAAATATCATGCTATTTTGTAATGCACAATATGCAATATTTTTATAAATATCAAAATACATAATCTGATTTCATAAATTCTTAATAATTACTCCAGATTTTTTCCAGTTATGTTCAACATACAAAAACAGAAAACATATCCGTAAACCTTATTCAAAAACTAGTCATTACACACTTGACGTTTGATAGATGAGGACACGCAGTAAAAACCAAAGACAAGATTATGTTTTTCTCCATCTTAAAAGCCAGGTCCCGACATTGTCTTAACAGCCTTTTTGCCGTAATAAACAACCCGTGCCGAAACTGTAAAAACGTCAATGTAAATTATTACGGCGCCCTTACTACTCGACTAGCGAAGCATCATAAAATCTCTTTTGTTTTGCCCTACAAATTGATCTCGAAGTACTTTAGCTGTATGCCTAACCAAGTGCAATGTAATAAAATTGTATTTAGTACGAATTGCATCACCTAGAACGATTTTTTCTGTCTCATATAAAGCGATTAACGCCACTTGTTGTTATACACAGTAACTCTTTGCTCAGTGGAATTCTCAATCCATTTGTTTTTGAATCGCCTCAAGGCCTCAAGAATTATTCACCGTCTCGAATCTGCATTCTGCAAACAACACCTCAACCGCTCATAAATCGTTGTCGGAAGCAAAACTAATTATTTAGCCAGCAACAAATTCTAGTTTGCCTATAAAACAGTAGAAATGAATGGTCCAAGTCTGAGAAACATTACGCCATTTAACTATTCTGTCCCCACTGCGCGCCCACACGAACTGGATTAGAAATCAAGCTAGTCTTGATTGCGTCCAGTTCGTCCTACAACCGCTGGACTATTATTTTAATAAGCGGTCATTCTGTCCTAAGGATAATTGCTCAAAATCCAACGATTCAAATAAAAGCATAGACAATAATTGCCTTTACGATCGTTACAATTTATGATATGGTCACAATTTATAAGTTTTTAATAAATGATACGTTTTGTTTTCAGGTAAGCGTCTCGAATTTACGGTAATGATACTGTTCCAGATTGGTATGTATATTATTATGAGATAGATTCTATTAAAATAGTTACGGCGGGAGACATCGCGGGAGGGCGGAAAACCTGAGCTTGTCCTAATAAAGGACTAAATAGGAGGCCGAGGGAAACAATCCTTAAATTAGATCATTTAGAACTACATGTTACAACAAAAAATACCAGGCTGTATTCTATTTTTGTAGGAAAAATCAGTGCAGCAAAGGCACGTAGACAATATTCTAATTCTATTCCAAACCCTCTATAATTTCTTCAAATCGGTCTAAAACCACTACAATCTCCATTGAACGTAAATTCCAACGTAATTTGATCAATTTGAATAAATGACGGGCAATAAAATAATCATGGCTATCACTATAATTTCAATTCAGGACGTAGAAATCTTGTAATTTGTATGGAAAGTTAATGTCGATCCAAACAGTCAACTTTATCCAGAGGTATTAAACATTTTCTTGTTTAAAAATTTTCTGCCATATTATTTCATCCTACGCAGTGGGCCATTTTAAAGGAGTTTGAGATGAAAAGCAACAAAAATTCTTCGAACATGACGTATCCTGAGAACTATACCTTCCATCGAAAGCGGCATAATACCAATAGACGTCAAAAATGGATCATTTAGAGCATTTTTGTTATTTGTTGATCAACATCTTTCTATAACTGAACAGCTACTAAGCATTTCTCGGTTTGCACAACCAATTTAACGTGTAACCTATGTTTAATATCCACATTATGGCTACCACGTTTTTCTATGGGTTTACTTAGTGAGTTTTTGTTTCTTTCGGCTGTTTATACACAGGAGTGTGTGAAAGGAAAAGTCGTGAAAGATTTTGTTTGTAAAGCATAATTTTTGGGTTCAAGTGTTTTTAAATGTTTTTCGATTCGATTAGTCTTGAACATCTTAAATGGCAACACACACCCCAAAAAAAACTCGTGAACTTCTTTGACCTTAAAGACCCTTAGTGCCAATTTTTAAGGCGATAAAGTGACACTTAAAGTTTTTTTTCCCACATCCCAGTTCTATTTCTGTTCAAAGTAGCCTGATAAATAAGTTCAAGGGCTATCGCATTCCCAGACAAGTGGGTTACCATAACTATGAAGGGCATTTATGATTATTTTTTGTTCCACTAACCTCATTTAAAAGTCCCATGACACGATAAGAATTTCTCCTTGTGGTACTGCCATTATGTAATCTTTTAGACATTAATGCCCAGGAGCACCAAAAAATGTTCTAATGACTGTGCCTGTAGGCATTATTTCTGTTCTTTAAAATAAAAAATAAAAATATTTGGTCCAGAATCCGACCTTCCTCAACACTGTGGCTTCCATAAGGCGGCATTTTATAAAAACTTGCGCAAGATTCAATTATGAACAAGTGAAAGCAAATGGGCCAATTTCTGTTCAACGAATGTTTTTATTAAGTGTTTGTTTATTTGTTTTGTTTTTATGGCTGCAGTAATGTATTTTAAATTGAATGAATCAGGAATAATATCGAATAGCAGAGTCATTAATTGCAGACGGAGTCTTGCAATATCATTGTCTATTACGTGGCCTGTCGTTGGGAGTCATTGTACACAATCAAATAGACATTTCATTATTTAATTTGCCATGATTATAAATCTATTACTACATGAATCGCGGCGCGCACGAATGCACTGTTGAATGTGATGATTCAGTTTCCATTGCTCTCTTTGTTGAGTGAACAGTAACCATCGATGATGTAATTAAGTAATGGAGCTGATGCTATTGTCTTTTCCATTTCGTTAGTACGTCCACACTCCACAGGCAATTAACGATCAAAAGTCAACTGCGCTTACTTTGTCTTACTTCTGCGAAGCGCAATTACGGCTGTCTTTATCGAGGTGTCTTATTAGATGGGGGGCAATCACGCCAACGCAACGTGTTCTTAGAAACCTTACAAAAGACTTATTAACCAAAGTGTCAGTTTCTTTCCACTCCAGAGAAGAAAAGAGATGGACACTATCCCTGTCCCGCTTGCTTACTATTCGAGGGCGCTCGTAAAACGATTTTGGATTCAACAAAAAATTGTTTTGGTTTTTTCATCTCGGGTTTAGTGGGATACAAAAAACTACGCTCGTCTTGTTGGAGATTTTGTACTATGTCATAAATAAACTACTACACGGCTTGTAGTTTTTGTTTGGGCGAGATTCAAATTTTGTTTGGAACGAGCCAACGGTCAGCGTGGCACGCTTTACCGCGTCCAGGATATCAATATCGGTGCGCACGCGACGCTGGAAAAATTGCGTACAATTTTTTCTTATCTGAAATACACTACAGTAACTAACTAGGTCATACTTAATCTAATGTTTCGCAAGCGGCTTTAGAAGTAAAATCTTGTAAACAATATTTTTTTTAGAAAATCTGGCCCAATACAGCTGCCGTATTAAAAAATTATCTTTTAATTGGCCAGAAATTGTGCTGCGTCTATCTGGGGGAAGCTGCATGGCCACTAGATGCAATCTCGTCGGAGATGTGAGGTCAATGACCGGGGTGAGCGAGTGGGATAGCACCACATGCGCGAGTGCAACAGATAGGATGCGCGTACGCACAGAAAAGGAATGAAAATGATTGTATTACTGTTTGTTATCCTTTTTTTGTGTGTATGCGTGTGGGTGTGTGCGTCTAATCCCGAATCTTGATGCGTTTTGTTATTGTTTAGTATACGCTACATACTTTGAAGTGATGCATATGGAATATCAAAAAGGTTTATTTTTTTTTGACGTGCTGTACTGTACCCATAACAAGTATAGTATACATACATACCTGTGCGTCAACATATACGTCGTCATTCAAACTTCTAAACGAATTTTATGTCCTCGTTTTTGCCTCGCGTCTTTACAAACGACACACAATGCATTCAGACGTTCCTAAAAAGGATTAGGCATCAGTCGAGGATTAAACTCGCTCTTTTATTCTGATTCCCAACGTCGCGACACGTTCGTCATTGTGACTCTTAAAAAATGGACCGACCTAAGTAGGTATATTATTTGTCAAAAAAACTACAAAAAAAATGAATGAGTTCAAAAAACGCAACGTTATTTTTATTCGCACAGAAATAACAAGAGGCAGAATAAATTAATGCCTTGCTATCATAAATTAAAAAGTTGCAACTGTCATTGTTATCCGTCACCTGTCACTTGCAAACGTCACTTTTCCCGCCTAGCGCGATCGGCGCATAATTCCCATGCAATAGTGGAGAGCAAAGCTGACTTACTCTCGCTCAACCCGATAATTTCTAATGATTATGCATCAACGGTACCTGCGCACTGCAGTCCACGAGCTCACGCAACGGACAATGTGCATTCAGCCATTCTGATTTAAATAAAAAAAAAACAGCTCACAATCGCATAAAATGCACTGTTTATTGCTTAAAATACACAAATAATGCCTTTCTCATCCATTGAGGGTCAAACGTTGCTTTGTCGCTAAGTTGTCCCTTTTGAATAGGAGTAGGTTACCGTCGAACAAAGGTGGTGACATCTCTAAGACGAGAGAATAGGGCGACTCTAGCCCGGCAAAGGTTATGCAAATGAGATTTAATTGAGTTTATAATAGGCAGAATGATGGATCGCTTTGGGCTAGATTAGGGTTGGGAATAAGGCGCGAAAATTACAATGACTAAGCTTTTTCTGTAACATGTTTTTTGGGGAACAGAAAGGTTAATCTGAATATAATTGGCTCCTAGCGTTTGGAAATGATTATAGAGTTGTGTCTATTGAACAATTCGAAGACCCTGCTAGGTTTATGGTTTATCTGACGCAAATGATGCACAATTTAAAAATAAAACTTTGACACGGACTTCATTGTTTTTTTATACAAAAAAGCATTATCAAAGCGGGCAAACACGTCAAATTATATAGCCGCGCTAATAAGTTGACAAACAGAATACAATGTTACTCTATCCCGCATATCAGAGAGTAAATGAACCAAAACAACGACTTTCGAAACACACTGTCTTGCGGTAGGTCAAAATTATGACTATTATGTATGTAACATGAATATTGTAAACACCACGTGTCTTTTACGATTTACCGACAAAGATGTGTTTTTATAACGTACACATCTTTTGTCTAAGTCCGACAGTCACGGCCATGTGGAATACGGCCTTAAAAAGAAACATACGCCCTTGATTCTTATTAGAATTTGGACGTATGTACATACGTCCAACAACAGGTACAATAATCTTATGTAAATGCTTATATATTTACATTGAAAACAAAATCAGAATCTGTCTATCTAAGTCTGTTATCGGTTATTTCTCTGGTCAAGTATCGAATGCCCGATATACTCGTAATGAATCGGAGATTAGTGACATTTGATATAATTTGAACGATCGCAACATTCAAATTACATATATCAAATGTAAACAAAGAACAATGCTCATATTTTATCAGGGATTATATTTGCCTAGCAAGGCCACAGAATCAAAAAATTAAAAACACACACATTTTAATTAAATTAAGCATTGCACAAAACTCAAATAATAAACCATACTAAGTAATCAATTATGTGCTACAAAAAGTTGAAGATAATTTGCGAAATAAACACTCACGCAGCCATACAGTCTGGTTCTTACGCATTATTTACTACGCTATCAACTGATATATTATCAACTTGCGCAAGAGTCGCGCACGTAATTGGGGCAAGGGGTCAAAGACCAGCCCTTTGTGAAGACCCCTCACACAATAGCAAACAATGCACAAAGACCATGTCTTATATTGTAATACGACATGAAAAATATACAAAAGAAACTTTTTCCTAATCTTCGGGTATAGAATTAGCGAACACTGTTCGAATTTAAATTATGAAGTTTCAATTTTAATTATACTCTTAAGAGGTCATCTTATGAGATTCAAAAATGGTTTGGCAACTAAAAAATAATAACCCACGTTAAGAAAGTCCGATAACACTATCTAACATTGGTTAACAAATAATAACTTAAACCTTGTTTTAAACAACAAAAAATAAAAATATGACACGTAACGGTTTCCGAAATGCAACAATTTTATTTGTTTTTTTAAGCAAATAGGGATAAACGTTTTGACATCTTAAAAATATTGATACAGGTGCACCTAATCTATAAGCTTGCGTTCACTTTTGTTAACTGAAAATGTAAATAAGCATCGGTTATCTATTAACGGAACATTTGAGTTGCACAAAGGAGCGTTGTTATGTTGTGGAAACCCAGTTTTAGGTCCTGAGGGCCTCAAAAAGCCAGTTTAGCAGAATCACAAATATGTAATAACTTACGAAAAAAAAAAAACACTTAAGTAATATGTATTATGAATTGACAACCCATGACTTTTTTTTAATTTTATCACAATTCATATAATAATGTCATTATGATTTCGCTATAGTGGCAATTTCAGGCCCTCTAGGGCTGAATGTTCGCTTATCAACTGATTAATATGCAATTTTTTGTGGCGTTGGAACGGCACTTCAGTTGTGAGTGGCCTAGATAAAGAAAACACGCACATTTCAACAGCTAATTTCTGTTGTAATTTGATTAAAACTTGAAAAAGAAAATATTAGAAATTTTTAAGTTTCTAAACATTATTTCAACAAAAAACCGTGGGAATCATCACAAAACAAAAACATAATTCTCAATGGCAGCCCTGATTTACACGGATCATGCCTGTGCGTACGCGCATGCGAACATATGCTAATAATGTTTTGTTTGTATCTTTGTCTAGTAGAGAGCCAAACCTTTCCCTTAAGGAAAATTGTAGTGACAGTTTTAACGAGCTTTTCTAAACGTGTCCAATGTTATAATATAAACAAACTGTGTGTTTGGTTGTTTATAGAAGTAATTAAGAGAGTTACGCATATTTTTGGCACATGTTGTGAACTGAATTCACACATTGTTTATTTCATCCGTCATATTTGTTTTTTCTTAAAAACCCTATAAGTTGAAGATGGACAAACGATAATGTGAGAAAAAAGTCCCTGTTCCATTTTCACACAATTGACAAAATCTGAAACGGCCCGACTCCCCCAAAAATTTAACGAACGGTTTACTAACCGGCAATTTGAATAAACAAAACACTGTCATCGAGAGTAAATTCGTTTCCCATACACATTTTGTATTCACTTGCCTATTCTAATTAAACGTTCCTCCCCCCAATTCGGGGTTGAGAGATTTTTCGGTGATTTTGTTTCGTGTGAACCACTACAAGTTACGCACCGGTGATTCTCGATTTTGTCTTTGTTTGATTACGTTTGTATTGTTTTATTTTGCTGGAGCGTATCAAAATGGAACTGCCATATTGTTCCGATATACAAAGTGAAACCGAGCATGTTAATTTCTTTATAACTAGATTAAAAACAAGCGAGAAATTACGAATTTATATGCAAAGAATTCAAAAAATAATTACCAGGTCCAAAATCAGCTAATTACGGCCTTGCGTTCATATGTTACAAAATAATTGTGTTATATTACACAATTTCCCATAAATAATTCAACAACTATGTAGGTACTATGTAGCCACTTTAAATTGCTTTAAATGTTCATAAAGCTATCTAAAAGCGATAACATGATTAATACGGTTCTACACGCAGTAGCGATAAACGTAGCCTTGGATTCCACGCATTGTTCCTAATACATAATTGCATTGTATGTTATTGTTACTAAGTGAATTAGCTATTTTACTCAATAAACTAGAAATTACTCGCCATATTTTTGCATAAATTTTATAAATTTTCACGATCTAATGTTATTTTTTTATGTCCTTTATTTTAATCAGTCGTTTAAAGTAACCCTCCTTTTAATTTGGCCCCTTTGTCTCAACTAAAGGGTTGAAAAATCGTTACAAAACGAGTAGGTACATATCTTATGCAAATTGTGAAAAACAATAGTAAGTTTAGAAACCCTTTAATTATCTTAAATTGTTGACATCTATCGAGGCGTTAATGATTATTCTCGTCTTTATACGCTTTACATTGTTTTGATTGTTACAAGTGCAGTGTTGTTTTGTATGAATGCACGTTAATGTATGCAAATCTAAACGAAACACCCGTTATGTTGAAACTGCATGTGGTTACTTGTGGGAACGCTATTTAGTTGCTAAAAAGAATCAACGGGAATAATAAATACCAAGGCTTTTAATTGAGGTAAAAAAAACCAAAGCAAATGCATGACTTTATCGTTCAATACAGAAATAGCTAGGTATTAAACATATCTATTAGATAAAGGTTTAAAAAAACAAAACTCGTGTAATTTACATATTTATCGCAATAAACAAAACGGTATCATCAACATTGACGAAAAACAAAATATGTCGGTAAATATTTTTCACATCCACTATTAGGAAAATACAAAAAAAAAACCGCCATGGTTTTCCACAGCTCCCTTGTGTGGGTAAATAAAATTAATTAGTCTTTTTAGTTTTCTTTTTTTTCTATTAAAGCATTGAGATAATAGCCCTCCACATCCCTCGTTGTAAATATAACAAAAATCTCCACACCATAGACTACACATCATTTATTAAAAATCCAGTTTTATCGGTGCAGTGCGATACGAATCCACAAAAATTTGCATAGATGTTTGTTCGATAAACTGGTCAGTTTGGTTCACATGCACTGCCCATTCCCACGGAGAATATGCATTATATTTTAAATATCAGCACGTCAATTATATTGGGAACTTGCATTTAATAAAGGAAATCAAAAATTTCAAACTGGCCATACGATAAAAAAGGTTCAATAATTATGACATCTGTGCCTATATGTATTGTTTGTGGTCAATACTTTTGGGCGGGTTTCACAACGTTCGGATTTAATCTCCGATTAAGGTGACAGGAAAATTATTTTAGACTAATTCTGGTGGATCCTGTCTTAGCTCCTCAAACATTATTATGGTGTACCTTATTTCTATTCAATAAAGTTCAGACTTAAATCATAATATTTTGGTAGCAAACATCATTATGATGCATAGCATATTGTGTCAACTGCCTGCACCGTTATGGATTACTGTGCAACCCACGTTATTATTGCTTATAGGCCTACTGTTAACTGTTCGTGACTAAGTAGCCACGTTTTGCTCAATTTGTACACAACAAAAAGCAACCCATTGTGTACAATTACTTCCATTTTATTACTAGCTATCTACTTTAATGTACTTTTTTAAGCATCAAATTGCATAAATAGTAAAGCTATAAAATTCAACCGTCGTTGTCCAGTTTGCATTTCCTTTCCCAAGGCTGCCAGTGACCCATATTCAAAGTTTTCATAAGACATAATTATTACGTTTGATCCGTCAATGCTTGACCAATCGTTTTTACGACATGACCCCGCCATTATCAAACACCTTTATAGCCAGTGTCAAGCCACCCCTCAATGTTTTACTTTCACACGTTTTAAAACTTGGAATTTGTCGATTTTAAACGACCGGTCAGCTCGTAAAAGCTCGTTAAGTAAAAATACGCACCCAAGCTTCGTATAATAATGTCGTAAAAATTATATTTTATGTAAAAAGTATATTTCGTGGCAGTGCTTTCATTTTCTTCCATTTTTAATTTTTATCGACGACTTAAAATTTATTTATGAGCCCCATTCTCCACTTACGCGCTCATATAATACTCGTAGTATCGTTAAAAGCGTAACAAATCGCTCGTATTAATGACTCACGGTAATTAGAACTTCGTGACGTGACGTTTAAAAGTTCGTGTTTGATTAGATTACTAAGTTTTTTGGAATCATTTTGTTGTAATAGATCATTGGGTCGTCTTGGGTGGTCCGCCGCGCCCCGACACACGATTGTATCAGCTCACATTATTTTTTTGTTACGTCCCGCCTGCAACGTGCCGTACCCACATACTAATAGAAACATTAAAACCTCAACCTTCACTTCCACCCTTACTTAAAATCAAACGATGGCTAATCAATTCTATGTTGTACACGTTAAAAGCAATGTCTAGCGGACCTTTCAACAGAAAGGTACGACTTTCCATTCTAGTTAGAAACTTGCAGTTCAAGGAAACTAGTAATTCGAGTGCGTAACGCGAGACCGCAACCCAATAGGTCGAGTGAGAGCCACAGCACAGCTAATCCAGGCCAGATGTGGCGCTCGCCGCCCGCCAGCCTGCCCCGGACTTCTAAACCACTACACCAATTATGACTGCCCAAATAGTCTCTCATCTGCCAAATGACGCTCCAAAAACTTAACAGACAATACAACTCTTTGTTCCCACTTCCCAGATCCCAAAAACAATTTCGGAAACCAAAAATATTCATTCCTACTCGACTGAACTCACGAAAACGTTTGTGTACCTTTGTTTTATTAATTAGCCGACAAATTACCTTTTGTTTATTGTGTCTGGCCGAACGACCGTAACGTGGTACACGATAAACTTTCTGAATCACGACCAAAATGTTAATTACATTAATTTACTTAACAATACAGCTATTACAGTTAGCAGAAACATCTAAATAGTGCGTTTAAAAAACGGGATTACACCGGCTGCTCCCCAAATATGCACGATTTAACATGAAACGCGAATTCGTTATACATGTATGCTTATCTTGAGAAAATACGCTGTTAACCTGTTGTGTGCATCTTATTATAGCACCGGCTATTGTGCATTATAGTCCACATATTCATGGGTAAACACACACCAGTCTTTGTGTCCATTGTTGTAGTAATACTTAGCAGCATCACCCCTCGTAATCTCATCCTTTCTATTGCATTGTCCCACACAATGTGAGATACCGAGGTTGGTCCAGAGGTCACACATCTCAGTAGACCTTAGGTCATACCTGACAATGCGAGGTATCGTGTTTACCTTTGTGCGACCGATGTTTAGGCTGCTCGTGGAATCGTGTACTTGTCTTGGATTGTTGTCCACAATAGGACTCATCTCGGGACAATGAGGACGGACAATGGCATCATTGTTCTTTTACGATACTTAGCTACCGTTTTAGGCCGTTACGTGTCTTTATTGGAGGTATTATCGATCTCATTGTGTTGCCGATTTATAGAGCGGCTCCTGTTATGTGAACATTTGAATATTAACGTTCATGGGAACCATTTTGGAGGTAAGAGACAAAATAACTGTCAGAATCTGGAATTCCAATCTGTCGAGCAACTAAAATTACTGGTTTTAGGCAACGCGTAAAACCAGAAGCAATTCTCAATTACAATTCAGGAAGCCAAACTGCATTTCAGGACAACAACTTCTGTTCTTTATTCAGAGCTTTTGTCTTACGGTGCGTGTTTCAGTAGCTGCGACGGCGACCCAGTATGATTTACGTTTATGTTCGCATAAAATCTGAGAATGCGGTTTGTGCATCCATTCCGGCTGCAGCAAAAATAGTCTCGGGAACGTCGAAACTTTTATTTGTGTTACTTTGAAGATATTGCAAACATTGTTGAAACATACCTCTGTTTTGTTTACGATCTCTGAGAGAGAAACGATTCACATCTGGAAAATTAAACGCTTTTTGCTCTGCTCTGGCCCATTAAAATTACACTTGAGGTGCTTTAGGACCAAGTTGCGCCTTTTGACAAATTTTAAATGCATTTCAACTTTCAAGCTCTCAAAACGGTGCCATGCAAAGATTATCCTGAGATAATCGAGAAGCGTATCCCAGTAGCAATGTTCCGTAAATGAGCGGTATCTGTCGATAGTTCGAGTGCTCGATAACGGCGGCTTTGATCGTCGACGTGCGCCCGCGCATCCTTTGAACTCGCCGCCCCCGCGGGGCGCGCTTTATTAAACATTCATTAGGACCCATCGTTTAGCTCATACCTGCACAGTAGTCGGGATGAATTTACATCTTTGGAATCGACAATTAAATAAAATATTTTTTCATGTTCCCAGTTCCCAATGACGCTGTAAAGATTTTTTGATTACGATTCCTTTATTTCGTTTTGAGGGTCGATTCGTATTGCACCTTAAGAATATTGAATAGGACCTGCAATCTTTAAAAGCGTCGGTCATTGACTTCAAAGATATACTCTATCTACGGCTCTATGCATTATAAAAAACCTTGATAATCTTTTTTTAGTCAGTTGCACACAGCACATTGCACTAAAGCCATAACACAATTTGCTTTGAAGGTGATGCAACTTTCACTTGTTTACATTTGATTGCACTCTTTTTATCAGTCATGCGAAAACAGCATAGGAAAACTGCGTCACCTGTTTGATAATAATGACTTACAAAATATATAAGTTAATAAATTATGTCTTTTTGTTGAGGTTCCCAGATTTACTCCACACTTCAAAGTAATTGCCACTACAGCATCCTCCTAACAACCTAAGTTCCCAGATGCACTTTAAGTAGCACAAGCACATCCCTTCCCATCCCATCGATCATAAAACTCACTATAATCCTATACATTTCTCAATAATCAATACCAACGATCGATAGGAAAAAAAGAAAACACGATGTAATGACACATAGTGAGGCAATATCTTCAGTAACTCGCGGCTCCCTGCAATTTACTCGTCCGTCCGACACCTGGGCACAGGGTACTGGGCACAGGCTGGGCACGTCTGGGCACAAGTCAACGCACCCGGGTTATCCACCCGCTCCCGATAGAATATGTTGCAAAAAACGTAATGGCCGCCAAGAGAAACGTCAATGAATTGGTTTTTATTTTGTTCTCTTTTTAAATCTCGGGATTGCCAGTGCAACAAAATTGTTTAGAAAGTGCCAGTGCGATTATAAACATATTAGTGATCGAGTGTGTATTTTTAATTTGAAATGTTTCTTAGAAATAGTTTCTTCGGATAGAAAATATTGTTATTTATGAGAAATCTTTATGAAAACGTAACTTTTTATGGCAGCGTTCTTCGTTGCAAACACCACACGTACACGTACTTATAACGTTGACAGGCCGTAATTTTAAATGGTTGTTAATTATAATTATAGAATGCATCGTAAATAATTATGGCTTAGCTACCGGAATGCCTCATCGGCAACTGGCAACAACATGGCTTATGAAACAATAATTTATTTTCCGGATTTGTTATTCGAATCAGAAAACTTTTTGCAGAAAAAAGTATGAATTTTTTAAACAATGCCTGAAATCACAGGCCATTACCACTTTTGCACAATGCATGCATGCCTCACACTGGGGTTCATATGAATATATTCAAAATGGCGGTGCGATGACCTTCGCCCGTGCACCGCAATGCCACAAGTGTTTGCAATTTTTGTCATGATTTATCTCATCATTTTACGGTTCGAGAGCACTGCGAGAACTTGTCTAACATAATTGCATATCCAGTGTGGTCGTTAGGATTTTTAACGATCATATTTTTTGTATCAACCGTTGGTAGGTAGGTAGGTAGTAAATGCTCTTGACTTGACCTTAATGACGGATGCAATTCTCATTCATGACAAATCTATCAACTCACACCTACCTACATGAACTATGTCATACTACGTTTCAAAGGTTTAATAATCCAACATAATCCATTAATCCCTAAACAAATAATCTAATAATTTTGTCAATTTATCTGGGAACTGACTGGGAACGCGGCACACTATCAAACAAGTTTGACAAACAACCCGTCAAAACTGCGTCAACAGTCGTGTTTGAGGGCGGTCCGTCATTTCATTCCGTATTCATACACGATTGTTTGACAAATAAATAAACGGACGTACAAAGAATTTTTTATTGTCTGTTAATTTTAATCAAGGATTCTTTGTTGTTTTTTGAATAAAAAAGACTGAAAAAAGGTGTGAAAGCTGTATTGAATTTATGATGTGGACACATCACTTTATAGTTAGAATTAGAGGGAAATGAAGACATTTTCCTAAAAAAATTCTCACGTAACAATAAAAAAACACCAACAAGAATTGAGAACCTCATCATTTTTGAAGATGGTTAAAGAAATCTCCTTGCAAGAAACATTACTCGCTCATGAAGTCTAATTTGTCAAAAACGTCAAGGCATTGAGACATAATGTCCTATAAAATCTTTATAAAAAAATTATAATTCTCTTAGAAGGAAAAGGAACAATCTCACTCAGTTCATCCCACTCTTTAACACCACAATCTTTTCTGCAATTTACTACATAAATAATACATGGTGTAAAACCTATGTTTATGTTGGAACTGACGCAACGCCTGCAATTTTCCTTGTGAATAGATCTGCCTGTGCTATTATCTCCTGGTAATGCGGACTGCGGAGCGATTGGACACGCAACGCAACAATGGCATTTCGCTAGTTCTCTTTACTTTCACAAGCACGCGTAGTTCGCCTTCTGGCGTTTTCTAATGTTACTTGGAAATGTCCTAGGTTAATCGGGTTTTGGACTGGTTTCTAAAGAGCTATTTAACAGAAAAAAAAACTCTGCGTAGTATTTAAATAAAAAAGAAAGCAAAATAAGTTTCTTATCTTGCAAACAGAAAAGCACAAAATAAGGCTTTTAAAAATTTATTTAGACGTTTTGAAGCAGATTAACACCTAAAAATTTTAATATAGAGCAATTCTGCTGATTAAACAAGTGCAATTTTGCTAGCAAACAAAATCCTTATAGGTAGCACTCAAAACAGATTGAAGAGTCATTCACTCGCCATCAGTTTATCAATCTAACGTTATCATTGCCTCCATCAATCATCTTCTATCTCATACATACATACATGCATGCATACACTAACACCGCTATTTTCTATGTAAACGCGTTGCCATGTTGTCATTTCACTGCTAAGTTTCACACGACATCCAATTACGGAATATTGCTTCATGAAAACACAGGAAAATGAATTCTAATTCTTAAGACAGCGGTGAAGAAGTAATTTAGCTCCAGAGTGTTAAAAACACTTTTGTTAACATAATATTTAAGCTGCATGTTGATGTTAGCAATATATATTTTCAAAACATGCATTAAGGTAAATTTTTAGCAAACAAAAGATACATCTGTATGTACTGTTCATTTTAATTGTAAAATTACTTACAATTGACTCGGATGACTTTTGGTCAATTACCTTTGAGCTAATGTCCCGTTTACTGGAAAATAACCCAATTGTTTTACAAATTGTACATTTTCACATGGAAATCTTCAAAAAATGTCTGCGTAATTCTTTTTGCAATCTGACCGTGTATTTACGACATCCTGCTTTGAAGATCGAATCTGACTAATTGCAAACTGAAGAAAAGAAATAACACAGACTGGTGTAACTTAGAATTACAGAAAATTTTAGCTGCAATCATGTTAGGTGTAATAAAATTTAGTTGAAATGATACCATTTTATGAGTCAGATTAAGTTGCAATTCGTTTTTTACGTTGCGAAATTACAAAACAAAAGGATTTTTCATTTCCTTTCAGATATAAATTACACCAGAAACAAATTACAGGTAAAGCTCATAACTTTTTTTTTTAGCCGACATTTATATTCAAAAAGATCTCAAAAAACGTATTTAAATTGTGCCAAAAATAGTAAAATTCGCTCCTCCAAATAGTAAAATACTACCATTAACTATTTAAGTACTTAACCCCATAAAAGACTTGGATCTTTTTCAGTCATCATATAAAAAGTAGGGTAACCAATTAACCTGTAAACAGAAATGACTAATAGTACTGACTACTGAGTAACCGACAAAGTGGTTTCCTGTTTAGACATGGCGATATCGCGTTGCAAATATATGTGCGTGACATTAATTTTGATGACCATTTTGGATAGCATAGTATCCAATTTTGCAATTAGACAAATTTAATTCGAAATAAATACCACTAGTTAAATGCCATTTGCTAAATGGTAATAAGTTAACGTAACCTGCATTAAGTCAGATTAATTAAAATAAAATTAATATATCCTACTAAATATCTGAATAATTAAACCATTAATAGGTACTATCGGATACCATGAATGTTATATTAATTCGCACATTATAATGTACTTTAGGCCTTAGTATTTATTCAGAAGGTACTTCATTAGCGCTTTAAAAGCCAGGCTATTAATTTTATACGCCACTTAATGCGTTGTCGTGCTGTATTATTTTCTTATTTCCATTCTAATCTGATACTAAAATCTTATCAGTTTACAAGGAAAACAGTTTACGTAAACTGTGAATCAATGTTAGGAACTAATTTACACTGTATACTTTTTATGAACTTTTTGAGGGATAAAAAAGGTCTTGTTCAGTCAACTGCCCGAAATAAAATGCAGCCAATTTCTCAATGGGGAAGGCAAGTGTCAAAGTTACAAGTGACAGTTTGGTCCCAAAAGAACTGTCAAATCAAAGGAATTTTCTGAAAAAAAAACGATTTATTGATGTAAAATGACTAGATGTTGTGTATTATGCTGTAAAAAAGATTATACCATAACTAAACAATCGAATACACTTTTCAAAATAATATCTACTTTTCTATTGGAGGTTAAGTACCAGTATTGCATCGCTCTATAAATCATGAAATGGTTCGTCTGGCGGAAGAATTATCACCTGGAACGAGTTTTGTGATAGTTGTGGTGTTAAGAAATTAAACATATTGTGATATTTCTCGAATCTAAATAGAAAAAAGGGGTAAAATTACTGACATAAAACATTATGATATTTTATCAAAATAGAAAGTCAGAAGCAGCATTATATTCTTGTTATAGAAGAGGACAGGTAAAACATACCTAAACTCAAAAATTGAAACCACAACTACAAGTAATTGTGGATTTATTACGGTAAAATCAAATGTATTAGCACTCAATTAAATCACTTTTTTTCTCTTGTAGATGCACCGCGGCGTCTTAATTCTTCTTTAAGTATATGCACTTGCATTGACGAATAATTTTCCATATTTGTTTTGTATATAAACTCAATTTTTATAACAATAAATCTTGTTTGTTTTTTGTACAAGGTAGACAGTAATCTGACGTAGGGACCAACTATCGCAGCGCCATCTACGATTAGCTTTGAGTTGCCATCCCCATTCTTAAGCCGATAAGATCTAAAAAAGCTAACAAAACAATATACTAAAGTATATATCAGATAATATAGAACAAGTGTTAAGAGGAGGGTACAATGCTACCTGGTTGTCACTTGTTTGTTTAGGAGACGGCTCAAAACCAGTAGCGACCAAACGTATACAAATATTATACAGATATACGGTCTGAGGGTTACTTTTTGTTGCGTTTTTTATGCTACGTCCAGTTGTGATAGAACTTTGCTTAGGGCTGTGCGTTTTGATTTCCAATCTTCGATATCGATGTGAACAAGTTTCAAAAATCAAACAAGAAAGTTTTCTTGTTTGATTTTCGGAACTCAAATCTTTTTCTTCTTATTTTATTTAAGATATAGGTACTACTAATACATGTATCGTTACAAAATACTACTTTGGAAGCCAAAAATCCATCAGCAAGTCAAAAATATTACATTTGTTTTACATCTCTCATTTGTATAATTACAAAAAGTCGTCGTATGCGCAACGAGCTACGCCATTTTGACATCGAATCGCCTTTCACTTGGCCTAGATATTTCGGAACTGGTTCGTAATCACAATGCAAACTCGCCGGCTTCCAACAAACGACTCACTATTGCTGTAACAATGTATTTCCTGTGCTGTGTGCAGCTGTGAAAAATCTAATAAAAAGATTCCAGTTTTTGAGTTCAACAGCCCTACATTTGTTTTTGTTTGAAAATCCTGTGTGAGTCGTGGGTTGATGGTCATCTAACTTGAAACAGGTTCTAATAATGATTAATGCAACAGAAAACGAATAAAAACATAAATTACACACTTGAGAATCAAAACACTGCCTTTTTTAACCACGTCAATAATAATTATTCATCACTGCACATCTTAAAAATATTTACAAACTCTACCAACATATTAACAAGAAAACTAATCACCAACCCTAAGGTGTAAATGAATAAAATAAGATGGCGGGAGCGTGCTAGCGCGCAACCTGTTTTGAGCGGGACGCGCCGCCCACGCCTGACAAATCGGCGCGCGCGCTCCACACACCGATTACAGCACGAACGTGTCCGATCAAGTCCGAACTTGTCGCCCGAGCCAACAATACAAGAGGAAAACCAAGGACTTCTGAGTGGTTTTCTGGGAAATTTGATGGGACAGTTACCATCGCAAAGTATGCCCAGATCTGTCCCTACAGTAAGAGGAAAATTGATTCGGCAGTTTCGCTTCATCGGCCGGCCGATTCCGAAAATTCGATCTGCACAAAAACCAGCGTAAATGTGGACTTTGATATCGCTTTTGGCGCGGAATCAAATTATTGTTAAAACGAAACGAAAAAGGTGGAATTGTTCCATCTTTTTCGTTGCATTATTTCATTTTCATAGAACGCCCACATGCAATAAAAACTGCAATGAACTTTTTCCTGGATTACTCAAAAGCTATTTCAGCATGGTTTATGTATCGTAGAGATGCGTAGGCATGGCAACGTCTATCGTTGCGTCTGGATCTCTGGATCACGTAATACCACGCTCACTATAATGTTTACTCCAATCCTTTACAAAAAAAAAGAGAGGAACTCGCAACAAGCCACGTCCCTGTAATTACGAGTTCGCGGACAAAAGGAGGTTCTCCGGTCCTTTCTCTGACTGTAATGGCTGAAGCGTTTTCTCGGTGCAGTATCGTGACCGACCCCCTCGTGTCATTCCCACGAGAGGTACTACATTTGGACAGCAGCAGACAGTTGTGAAGCAGGGACTCCATTGTGGCACGTTCTCCAACAATACACATAATAACGCAATTTGCATTTTCGTCAGATGTAATTTTTGGGAGTTTTCGTTAATGGAGGCGAGGACAGTACAATGTGAATATATTTTTATATTTCAATACATAATTGTATGCATCACAAAGCCACGTTCCTCAATTACTTATTCCCATTGCGCTACGTGTTTCCTGCACTCTTGCGCAGGCGGCTGGATCAAAGGGCTGCGACAACCCCCGAGGAGCTCCTTCAGTAAAAAGTTAATTTGACGCATCTCAGGAAGGATCACATTTTTTCTCACTTTCCCATTAGGTGTGTCCTTTTGTTTTTTATTCCCATGCGATCAGAGATTCTAGTGGTGTTGGCAGACGGATGCAAGCCCGCGGCCTTCGATGTACGTGGACTGCATTATTGCGGTGTTGCTAGCCAGCAAACTTGGCACACTTACAATATCAGAAGAAATACATATACATCTCCCTAGCAACGACAAAGTATCGATTTCAGTAACATAAACAATATTTAAAACATTCAAATCGCGATACCTTCAACGGATTTGTAAATATGCAAATTGCTAGTTCTACTAACACGCTGAATACTTAATGGCAGTGATTGCCGGTTCCTTGGAATTGCGTCAAATTATTCTTGTATACTGGTTTCGTGTTATGATTCGTATTTGCGCGGTAAACACGTGAACTATAGCCGCATCAAAAGAGGTAGAGTTCGTGCGCCCGCGCCGATATTTAGGTCGACGAAAATAACCTCAGCACTCGTACGCCGGTTCAAAATACAGCTGAAATGCTGTTTAACCGCAGTGTATTAAACTATTAATTGATTAAGAATCAAATTATCAACGAAAGTATTTATTTAGTTTCAAGCAATCTTAGAATCACGCGAACGCACTATCAATCGCAATGGCTACGCTATCTATCAAGGTTAAACATAACTTCAAGAATTACGTTGACTACACGCATTATTTTAATGATTTATCAAAATTAACTTGTGTACCACAGTTAGCTGGTAGGTATAGTATACGATAAAAGATTGATAATGGCTCGATAAGCGTGTGTGAGTTGTTTGTGCCTTGCCTGAGCGCGGGCGCACGCCTCCCAAGGCCATTTTGTTTACTCATACACCCGCATGTTTACGCGTGTTCAATAACACGGCGGCCACACATAGGCCTACACCTAGTAAACACACTATACTACACAAATCACTTCGCGAATTAGTCAGGTTATATCAAGAAGAAAATGGCGCGAAACGCTCCATTGAACGTTAGGCGGGAAACCGTTGCGTAACCACGTGAAAGTATTTTCTTGCGCTTGCATCGTGTGTGCGAGTTTTCATGTATTTTTATTTTGCTATTTAAACGTATTGCAATTTGTTGTCGCTTAAAATCAATTCAAGAAGATCTATTTGCATTTTTAGAATCTATTACCACGTGCTATCATCATTATCAGTCTTTTATATCGTAATGAATTTGGGCACAGTTTTTTGACGTAACAACTAATTCTAACGTTTCTGATAAGCAGTTACTTAAACGTTTTATATTAAGGTTATGTTATTATAAGGAGCATAACCTAAAATCCACGTGATGTCGAATTTGGCGGGAACCTTCGGGCGAGCACCAGTCGGCCTTGGCTTCATGACGTCACTGACATAGTTCCCGCCTGCACATCGGACCTCGTTTTTTACCATGATTCAGACAATTTTATTATTACCGACGAGACTTTTACGTCCAAAATTTAATAGCGTCTTCACTTGTTGCTAAGCTCGCTTCACCTTGACATTTCACCTTGATTTTAATAAAAAGCTTCTTAGGAATCGATTTTACATAGAATTATCGAGTACGTGACAGCCCTAATTTCGGGCCTTTCTTACGAGGAAACTGTATCACGCAGTTAATTTTTCTATTTAAATATTAAAATTTAGTGATAATTACTGTTTTTGCCTGTCTATATTTATGTCTCGTAAATTGTAATGATAACCTATGACATTCTTGCTAATTAACAATTTTTAAGGTCTTCAACTAAAAGTTTCAGACCTCCAAATGATACTTTTGAACTCATTTAAATTACAACAGATAATGTAGATCATGGTGCTAAGGTCACTCCCGACAAAAATAATCTTTTACAACCAAATACGCACACCTAAATAAATATAGAACAGATATAGACGGATACTTAAAACAAAGAAGCAGGAAAAGAAAATCATTCTTGAAATACTTGAACAGTGATTCATACTGAGAGCAACCATCTAATATTGGCCGAACCCAAATAAGACCACGATATCCACTAAGCTCAGAAAACCTGTCGGAACTTGCAACAAATTGTACCTACTTGGTTAAACTGGAGACTTTAGCAGAAGAATAAACACGATTCATTGGAGCAAGTTTCATTCGGCCTTGATGCCAACGGTCCAACGCCATTTTTTGTCCGTTCCGATAATTTAGATGATCATAGCGTACGATTGTTCCCGACTACTGTTTGCTCCCGTTTGCTCTTGGAATCCAATCATTATCATGTTTTTTTTTTATTAATATTATTATCTGTTTGATTCTTGGAATCACCATCCGCGGGATTTTCTTGTTAAATCATAATTACCTTTTGTGTTTCTATTGTGTTTTGCTTCCACGCTAAGGCTCTCAGTTTTAAGTTAACGATGCCAAACTATTTTCATGTTCGCTCCCCAAACTAGCGTTTCGTTATTAAAATGCAACGAATACTTAACTTATCTTTTATTAATATCTTCAGATTCAACAGTATTTGCATCATAGAGTATCTTTTTATCATCTTCACGCTCCAAATCCCTAACATTTTGTTCACAAGTTATAATTTTATATTCAGCGAGAGTTATAGGTGTGATTAAAAAAAAGTCTACGGGTTCCAAGGCAACCTTCGCACCAGTAACTCACCAACCAACTATTATAACGCAGATTAAACAGTAGTAAAAATGATCGTAAAATTTTATAGTTATTAAGGCCATATTTTTTCAAAATTAGAAATGGTCACAAAGGACGTCGCCGCCCAAGGATTTGTTTAGAAAAAAGGATTCCGTCGCTTTAAGTACTCTAAAACTACTTTTTTACAATCCGATCCTCATGGATGAAGTCGTAAAATATGGCGAGGTCCCGTAGGACGCAGGCGCTGCATCCGGGGCTCAGGGCTCGGGGCTCCGGGCGTCTTAACGAATCTTTCAGTTTGAGAGTCGTAAAATTTTTCCCAATTCACAATGGTGCTGGCGACGCCCTCCGTAATAATGTTTTACGACTGATTTTATGCATCGTAGCGGCTGCGTACGTCACCCTTCTCAGAGAAATGTTAACAAGAGTCGTAAACCGCTTTCACCTTGCGTTTTATCACGGCGTAGTCGTCACTGTAAGTCAATAACCGATGTATGAACACAACAGAAACGAAATTAATTTGAATTGAATTTTATTGCTGAATTTGTGACCGTCTGGGGCGTTTTTTTCTCAGCATTGAATCACCATTGTTATAAATCTGCAGTTCAAACATGACTTCATTCTTTCACGCCACATAAAATGTCGTACCGAACAAAGCCTAATTTCCATTTTTCTGTCTTTCCAGATTTCTTGAAGCCGCGCAAACGGTTATCGACGAGCGGCAAGAAGTCCCCTGCGCACGCGCATAAGCACGAGTGCGGGCACGGCGCGCATATCCGCCCGCCCAAAGTGGCGCGACTTGCGCCTGCGCACCTCAAGCGCACCAGCTAGGCCACGTCCACACACGTGACAACACAGAATTGAACACACCATAGCTTCGGCAGCTAGAAACAGATTACATGGGACTGGATCCCCAGGGGATCTTAGATTTGAAAGTTCCCGACAAATGGGGCTCTTTTACTCAAGATCCCCAAGTGTTAATCTGGTACCAAGGACTTGACTGACCTGCACGCCTACCGAACCGTCTTCAAACTGTTCAATTTTGCCACGCTCGTTGTCATATTGTGCATATTTTTGTTTTATTAATTTATTGTAATACCGTTTCCAAATTACTAATAATGTTAAGTAATGAGTAAGTTAGCTTAAGGAATATCTTTAGTTCAACAATTAATATATCATAGATTACAATATGTCACTGAACATCACAGCCCAAGTTTTGCTCAATGTTTCCGCAGCATGCAGATCTTTGTAAGGATTCGTTGGCATCACATTTGTGTTAGTTTATTCACTATGTAGACCCTTTTGTTCTGATCTTGGCCACTTACACAGCCCCGAAATACTCGAAAATACAAAAGAGCTAGAGGGATCTTTCAAATAAACATGAATTTGGAGAATGTTACTTACTCTTTTCTTCCAAGCTGTAGCGAAATCTTTGAAAGTTGTTTTTAATTACAAGCTATGGTAAAATTGCTTTATTAATTGGTCGTCAAGAAAGTGAAATCTAACACAAATGTGACTTTGCAACGGCTCCAAGATCCCACTACAACAGACATTCACAAAACTTGAACACTCGTGACAATTTGAAATAAGTTATGATAATATTATATGAATTATGATCTCTTTGAATTAAGTTATTGTTAGATATAGCTTCGGTTTAATTATAAGAATATTTACACTTTACGTCGAAAGCTAAGGTTACGCAGTCACAATTCAATGTCTCATGAATACTAAGACGCATTGATGGAAATCAAATTTTCATCGCAAGCGTCGGAGCATTTTTGACACATTCTTCTTCCCAAGATCACTTTCTCATCTTCCATCGCCTCTAGCGCGGAATTTGCGAAAGTCATCACAAACAGATAGACGTTATAGTATAAAACAACACAAATACTCAATAATAAAAGACATTGTTACCTTCAACGTAACAGTTTTTGCAATTTTAAAGTTTAAGTAGTTCTATACAGTTCACTTTGAGTATTTGTGTTCCAGTAATATCTACTCGTATTGCAAGCTTAGGATATTTGTTTTGTTGTTGTATTTTAATGGTTTATAATATAATTATATTGAAGATTGTTTTTTTTTTCGAAATATTGGTATTCTAAATTTTGTTCACAGTTAGTAACAGTCAATTGGGTTTACCTAGCCGTGGCCCTTTGTGAAAGTACAAATTTTCTCATCAGGTTTAGGTCGAGGGCTTACGGTCACAACAAAAGACATACCATTGTATCATTATCATTACTCATCCTATGTTTAATTTTCTAACACTTATAGAAATAAGTTTCGGATATACCATACATCGTGTATGTTTATTTTTTCTATACAACGACGGTTGTAGAGCATTTTTGAAGCTAACCAAAGCCCGGTGTACATTATCGACGATTCACCCAAATGAAATTAAGTAAATGAACTTTTTATGACTTGACAGAGAAATAATGAATAATTTTTATATTGTTGTAAAGGTATATTGTGACTACAGATGTAGTTTATTGCCTGTTTCAAATTGACGTTCGTAATTTATGAATTTTTGTGTTTGCTTGTGGTCTCTAGAACCGATGTTATCTTTGAAAATCAGAATAGTACCATTTTCTTGTCACCAATTTTTTTAAAATTCACACCATTTATTGCAATATTTTTACTACAGCTAAAAGATTCAAATTTTTGAATCGGTATGTATATTTCCTCCCAAAAAACACTCAATAGTCGATTTGTCAAAGCCTCAGTTTGTGAGATCACATCAGATTATGGTATAATTATGTTGTTCGATTCGGACGAGATCGTTGGCCATGCTGGGCCACGACTGTCTGCAATATAGAAGTTAAGTGTCCTCTTGATGTTTCTGCGGGTACGAAAACCATAGAGTTCATAAGAAATTGACCTTTCTGGCTCGTAATTATCAGTTTTACTTTCGTTAAAACAGTCACCTACTCATAATCACTTTGCATAAATTAGCAATTACATGATATTTTCCGCTACTGTCAGCTTTTGTTTGCTAAGCAAATCTATTTATATTCAATGAATTCAAAACAAACAATAAAATAATATTGCACTTTACAATAAAATTCTCAATAATGTATTTCGCGCCAATCGCTTGGCAAACAAAACATTCGGAGGACACTTGCACAAATAATTTTAATATTTTTTTTCTCTTTAACACCTGTGATGTATTAAATATGATCTCGAAACATAATTTTACTACCTTCATATTTAATTATTTTAATAGAGTTAGTTCCGGAACCTGAGGTGGAAAGAAACTTGTATCCCTGGAGTGTTTGAATTGAGATATAATTTAATACATCAGCTAATTAACGATTAGAGTGACATAATATTATGTATGGGACGGAGGAAAAGAAGTTGGTTCATGTAAAAATGTGCTACGTTCTTGCTGCACTGTAAATAGAGTGCACTTTAGTATGTATTTATTAACGGCGGAACGTATTCGTAGGTTTAAAAGGAAATTATAGGGATACTACAAATATTTAACGTAATATATTACTACGATTAATTATTTTATTGGAAAGTTGAGAGGCAAATTATTAAATATGTGCCAAATATTCCACTGTGTGTAGTTGGTTTGTGAGCTGTGAATGTTATGTGGGGGTCGGTTAACATATTTATGTTTGTTAACAATCCTGCTATTATTTGACACGTAAACTTGATTTAACTATGACTAGCACCAACCGAACTTTTTTCGTTCCCTTGCTCCTTTTCAAAGTTAACAAAAATATCCAGTTTAAAAATAAAAACAATATCCTACAATTCGCAGATTGTTTAAACAGATATAAATATATTTATCGTTCTCAATGACACATTGATCACAACACAATGCAAGCATTTCTTGAAACAAATGTAAATATCAAACAGAAAAACAATTGATAATTTTTATACTATGTGAACTCTTAGACATTGTGTATTGTATAAATTTAGTTGAAAAAAAGCTTCTTTCGCTCGATATCTTTGTTTTTATTCACGATACCACCCATTCCTGGTAAAAATGAAAACAATTCAGAATCAAAATATTAGCCTTACTAAAGGGCTTCACACACAGCAGCTATAATGTAAAGATGTACATTATAGCACGATACATCTCATTACATCTTTCCATAGAGATTCGAAGATGTAAAAATATACATTACGTATATAGCTGCAGTGTGACACTCAGCAGCTATAATGTAAAGATGTACATTATAGCACGATACATCTCATTACATCTTAAGGGCTTCACACTCAGCAGCTATAATGTAAAGATGTACATTATAGCACGATATATCACATTACATCTTTTCATAGAAATTCGAAGATGTAAAAATATACATTATAGCTGCAGTGTGTGGTCTCCTGACGATTTCTATGGAAAGATGTAATGAGATGTATCGTGCTATAATGTACATCTTTACATTATAGCTGCTGTGTGTGAAGCCCTTTAGTGTTGCGCGCAGTTGTAGCAAATGACTGCTGCACTGCATGTCGCTGGTTCGAGTCCCGCAGGTAATAAAAAGTATAGCCCACAAATAGTTTTGATCCAGAAGAAATTACTAGTGAGGCAACGCAACGTTTAAATGGCCAAAAAGAACTGATGATGAACGACGTAGGTTATTGAATTTATCGAAAATGAAACGAGCCATCCTTGTGGATTCATCTGTTGCTGTGATGTCGTAGCATACAGAATGGTGATCATAAAGGCAACTAAAGCTGATTGCACATTTATCAGGACAGCATGCGCTGATGCGCCGTACATAAATTGTTCTTTTCTCAACAGGGCGTGGATGGGCTATATCCTAAACTATGAGAAATACTGAAAAGAGTCTTGGAAAGTTTAAATAATTCAGGCCTGGATTTTTGAAGTGAAAACTTCTTTAGCGGCGTTGTACACTTTTTCTGTAATGGGTAAAAAATTTAAAACTCGCGTCAGGGTCACGTGACCCTGATCGAAAATGAGTAAGACGTCATTCAAATTAGTTAATTTCATATCTGTACTACTCCAGTTTTAAAATAAAACATAGTAACAAAAAAGTTTTCACTTCTACCGGCACTCCTGGAGTGCAACCTTTTTTTTGAAAATCACTGGGTTCGATTCCTGGGCAGGATTCTTGAATTTTCTAAAATACAATGAAGCAGTTTTAGTTTTCGTCAAAATCGGCCTCGAGACTGCTTTCAATGTTTTTCGATATTGCTCATAGTTTCGGATTTAACCATATCCACGACCAGTTGAAGAATTCACCTTGTACTTAGTTGAACATAATAATCTAGCGATGACAACATAACGGTCATGAACAGTGGTTGATCAATGGCTGCTGCGATATGTCGACAGTTTGATTCCGGCTGTTTTGAAAAGACATTTCTACCCAGACCGATATTAGTTATTTGTGCAACAAGAGAGCAGTCGTTTTTTGCTGCGAGTGCTGATTTTGAATCCTGAGTGTGGCGAGGTATTCAAAGGCACGAGATGCAAAAAACTTTGCTCTCGTGTAACACACATAACTTTTCACAAAATCGCATTTTGCTTTCTGATTTCAGGCAGCAAAACCTACACGTTTGAGCTACTGAAGTGAAAATGTTTTTTCACCTCACGCGCTCGGAAAGATTCTATTTCTCATTCAAAATCTGAGCACAAAACTCCATTTTGTGCTCTAGAGCACAAAGTGTTGTTCAAAATTCGAAAACGCTTTATTCAATTGTTTTCTACACTGGCAGGCGAGCCGCCCCCACTGCATTTCCTCGCTGTGTGTGGTGAAAAGTTGTGTGTTGCACTCGGCAGCAAAGTTTTTCTGCGTCTCGTACCTTTGAAAACTTCGCATCGCTCAGGATTTTATATTTGAACCGCTCGTTTCTCTCGCGGTTCAATCTTAGAATCCTTCGCTCGCTCAGTTTTCAATTCGAGTACTCGCGCCAAAAATCAACTTTGCAGCCTTGCATAACAAATAACTATTTTACTGTTCTTACCATACAGGTGGAATTCAAGATGGTATATTGATGCCTAATAGTACAGGAAGTACAGATTGCCAAACTAATCTTCATTTTGCCCAGCACGGTATACTTTTCATAAATCTTTAAAAATACCCGCAATTTGTATATATAGTAACGTTTATTTTTTGATTCATGGAAGGGATGTATTGTGTAATACCTAAACTGACTTTTAGTAGTAATGTCACTTCAGTCGCCTGTTAAACTTTGTGGAAGTTGGTGTATTTACGGGCCAAAAGTCGTGCGTAAAAACTTTCGTCTAAACTGGATTTGCAATTACATGAGGTAAGTAGTTTTTCTTTAGTATCTGTTTGTGATAAATAATTATGAAAAAGCGAATAACTAATGCAAAACCAAAAATGGGGTAGTAAAAATAATTTATTTGCTTAAAATATAATGCTCCATCAGATTAACGGAAGTAATTTTTACAGCTTTGCTCACAAATTTTTTGCCGATATGGTTGTCACCTCAATGTAGACGCCCAAGATGCGGATTTATTCGAACGCCCTAGCTGGACTTAGAATTTTGAAGATTTGACGGTAGATAGAAAAATGATTGTGTTGTTTCATTGATGGGAAGAATACATTTATCACTGCAAGTGCAGGCGCTGGAACTTTATTGAAAGTTTTCGCTAGATACTTCGGTTTGTGAGAATCGGTAGGTAGATTATATTTTTCCACTGGGGCGGTAATTTTTTATGGTATGTTGAGCTTCAAATAAAATTAAATTTTTTTTCGCATCAACATTATTTTTTTTTTTTTTTTTTTTTTTATTTTTTTTTTTTACTCATTATGTTTTTTTTAATTTTTACAAATACAAATACAAATCTTTATTATTGCATAAACACAAATACAAATAAGACAACCATACAAAGTAAATCAATAATTATCATGTAGACAAAATCATTTGATGTTAATTGAACAATAATGGATAATACATTTATATCAGTTTGACAGATCGCATATAGAAGAATGTGAAGTGGTATATGGTTTGTTGTCTTTAGTTTGATTCGCCCTATCCCCTCGTACTAGTATAAAACTGTATCACGAGCGGATAGTCTTCCTCAACCCTTTAATAACAATAATAACACATTCCCACAAGTATCAAATTACAGGTAACCTAGTAAAGCAGATTGTATAAATGTAGATATTCCGCCTAAGCAAAAAAAAAAAATATGATCACTACTAATTATTTGATAGTTGATATTAATTGATTTACAGTTGATTTAATAAAACCAAATAGTGAGAAAAAAAATATATAATACCTACATGCGGAAAAAAAAAAAAAAAAAATTACTGTCAGTGTTGTTTTGTGTTCGGGCATGGGTTTAGTTATAATTATGTATATACGTGTTGATGTTTTATATGTGTGTACAGTTTTGTGTGCTTCTTTAATCATTTAGTGCCTTATTTATACCAACTCGTCATTAAGTTTTCAGTTTTGTTATAATCTAATGTTTTCAGATATTTATCAACAGTTATTTTGCATGTGTGGCTTTCGAGATTCCGCAGATCTAAATCTTTACTAACTTTATTGTAGAGGCTAGGACCAAGATAGTTGTGAAATCTATGTGCAAAAGAAGTTTTATAGTTGGGTATGTTGTACACTATATCTAATCTTCGCCTTTCTGCATAATGCGGCTTAACTTTATGTTGCGTCATGATTTCTTGCTTAATAAATAATTGTCGAACCGTGAGGACACCTAATTCTGAGTAAAGTAAATGTGTCGGATAGGTGTATTTTTTGCGAGAAATCACTTTAAGTATCATGCGTTGGGCTCTTTCGATAAACAACATGGTAGTTTTTGAAGTACCTCCCCAGACATTCAAGCCGTATGTCAATATAGACTGACATAGTGCCAGGTATATTTCTATTAGTAGCTTAATGTCGCATACATTTCTAATAGTTTTAAAAATAAAAATTAACTTTCTTGCGCGATTACTTGTTTTGTTGACGTGTTCTTTCCAGTTTAAATTTTGGTCTACTATCACACCAAGATATCTTATGAAATTAGTTCTGTTGATTGGATTATTGTGAGATTGTATAATTATTGAATTAGGAGAAGGTTGTGTACTGTCGTTAATTGAAAATGTAATAAATTTAGTTTTGTCCAGATTAAGTGTTAGCAAATGACTGTCCAACCATGCGGCAACTAAAGTAAAACCGTCATTTGCTGTTTTGTTTATATCTTCCCACTTTTTGGATTTGAATAACAGTACTGTGTCGTCAGCAAATGTAATTATTTGTCCATTTTGTAAAATCAAATTGCAAAGGTCATTAATATATATGAGGAACAGTGTAGGACCCATTACACTGCCTTGTGGCACTCCGAAGGTAACATTTTCTTCGAGGCTTACACAGTTATCAATTTTTACAACCTGTTTTCTATTTGTCAAATAATCTTGGAAGAGTTGGAGAGGTATTCCTCTAATTCCTAGCGTCTCGAGTTTATTCAGGAGGATGGGTATAGACACGGTGTCAAAAGCCTTTGCTAGGTCTAGGAATATACCTAGACACTTTTGTCCCCTATCCATGTTATCAACTACATACGAAGTAAGTTTATGAAGGGCCATTGAGGTTGATATTTTTTCTCTGAAACCAAACTGATTATCTGACAGCAGTTTATGAGTTTCTATGTAGTGTTTTAACCTCTTATTTATCAGCTTTTCTAGAATTTTTGAAAAACTAGGCAAAAGAGAGATTGGTCTATAATTTGACACCAAAGTTTTGTCACCTGACTTATATATGGGAACAATGACAGACTTCTTAAGCGCATCTGGAAATACACCTTTTGCAAAGCAAGCATTATATATAAATGATAGTGGTGCCATGAGGGAATCGACTGCTCTCTTAATAAAAAACGTGGAAACACCGTCCCAACCCGAGGAATTCTTAGATTTTAGGTTGGAAATTATTTCTTTGATTTCAAATTGGTCTGTTGGGAGAAGCATAAAAGAGTTTAGGGGTCCACTATTCGGTTTTGGTACACAGCGATTGCTCAAATGTAATTCATTTGTTTGGGTTCTGGTCATGATGGTGTTTGCCAAGTTACTCCCGACATTAGCAAAATATCTATTTATGAAATTAAGCGAATCTTGTGGTGTTGATTTAGTGGATAGAAGCTCTAATGGCGTTTTTGGGTAGCTGTTTAGATTGCACATTTCTTTTACCAGTCCCCATTGCTTTTTTACATTAAAATTAGAGTTAGCTAATTCCGATTTGAAATAGTTGTATTTAAGGCTTTTTAGTAGTTTATTGCATGTGCTTCGGTAGCGCTTATAGGTTAAAGTAAGAGTTGAGTTTTCTGGGTCCTTTCTTAGTTTTTGGTGAAGTTGGTCGCGATTCCTCATACATCTACATAGACCTGGTGTAATCCAAGGCTTTATGGTTTGTTGTCGCCTGGGCAGCTTGACGGTGTGTGTGTGATTTGATAGGGCGTCTTTGATGATCTTTAAGAAGGTATTCATAATTGTGTTAGGGTCATCATTGCGAAAACTTTCTTCCCAGTTAATCAGTTTTAAGTCACTAATAGATGCATCGTAATTTGTTTTTGTATAAAAAGCGTTTCTTTTTAGTCTATTTCTGATTTGTAGAGGTAGCGAAATCATAACACTTGAATGGTCAGTTAAGGTTGAGTTACACACTAAAGTCAAGGGTTTTAGTTTTGTTTTGACAAAGCAGTGATCTAGACAATTTGATTCTCTAGTCGGTAGAGTGTGTGTGGTAAGTAGACCGTGGGATGCAAGCAGGTTTAGGTATTCTGTATGTTTAAAGCTTAGTTGTTCAGGTCTGATATTAATATTTAGATCACCCATTAAAACTATGTTTTTATAATGGCTAATACTAGACAAGATTTTATCTAAAGATTTCAAAAAAGGGTCCAGGTTTTTGAATGCTGGAGGTCTGTATAGTGATACAAGAGCTAAATCGTTGTTGATCGTTGTAACAAGGCAATTTACTTCTCGACAATAATTTGGTTCATAAGTATTCGCGCGTATACTATCTTTAATGTATAAGACTATACCGTCATTTTGATTTAGGTGAGTTTTAGTACAATGAGCTGTATAGTTTACCATTTCAGGTATTATTGAATTTTCCGAAAGCCAAGATTCCGTAAGCATGATAATATCGTAATTAATGTCTAGTCTCTTCAGGAGAACAACAAGTCCTTCATAGTTACAGTTTAGACTTCTGATATTTTGATTTAAAACTGAAAACGCTTTTGAAACTGAGTTAAAGGTGGCCTTGCAGTGTTCCGGCATGTCAATAGCTATAGCATCGCCGCCAGTGACGACATCGTCAATGTCTTTTGCGACACCCTGTAAATCAACCATTTTCTTTAAAGGTAAAAACGCAAACTAGACTGGTAGCAATGGTGTAGCAGTGACAGGTTGCCAGAACATCATAAGCTGCAAAATATGGTGTATTGAAGGCACACAATGTGGGGCACGAGAATGTTTTGTGTACATGTAAAAATAGTGTGTGAGTGATATGTTTTCGTGTGGCTTGAATGTGAGTAGTTTGACAGTAAAAAGAACAATGACAGAAATACTTAATTACTAACAATAAGAATACATGAGATAAATGAGAATAAATACAGAGCATGCAAGAACCAGGATTAAAAAAACTAACGTAGTAACACGGGTTTGCAGAGAAAAGGGTGCATGAATACTCAGCTAGTCATTCAGCTTGATGTATGAGATCTAAATCTGCTTCATTTTTGATAAGCAATTGCCTTTCTCCATCAGTTTTCTTTAGAAATACTTTGCCAAGGGAAGTCCAGCAGAACATAAAGCTGTTCTCTTTGGCGAATTTTCTAGCAAGATAGAATATTCGCTGAGCCTTAGGTGTTAAGCACTCAGATAGGAATACCGGTTTCGGGGGGCCCTCTAATTTTAAATGTGACGTGTTTAACTTATTGTCTTTATTACACTTATTGAAGGCGCGTGCACTTTTAATGAAATCGGCTTTAGTATGCATGTTCGTAAAATCTACTATAATTGGCGATACACCTTCCTTCCTGTTCAACCGGAACAAGTCTTTAATTTCGTGCCGTTGAGTAGTCAACCCTAGAACCTTGGCCGTTTCTACGACGATTTTGTGTAGATCTTCCTTAGACTCTCCAGGTTTTTTTGTAATGTTTCTTATTTCCATTCTAGACAGGCATGACATTCTTTCGAGGTTTTCGATCCGATCTTCTAGTTGGGTAATATAGTTAAAGTCAGATTTCCTCTCATCTTCTAATTTCTCTGTTTTAATGACAATATCATTATACTGCTTGGTTAGAGCGGCTAATTTTTCCTTTATTTCGGTGTTTTGTACACTTATCTCTTTAATTGTGCTCTGTAGAGACTCCAACTTACCATCCATCTGTTCTGTATGTGACTTTAGCATGTCACGGATCTCAGTCGTAAAAGTAGAAAAGTCATCATCGCTTTTAATTACATTTTTGCGAGTGCGGGTAGTTGTACGTTTAGTTTCAGGAACAGCCAGTGCGGGTGGAGGTTTTTTTGTTAGGGTCTGAGCTTGAGTGAATGTGCTGGGCTCAGGTTCCGACTCTGAGAGAGTGGGTGTCATTGGTGGAGATCGATGAATTGACATTATTACACCTTTTCAGTAGGAAATAGTCAAAAAAAAACACCAAATAAAATTAATAAAAGCAATAAAAGCTGTTATGTTATCTTGAATAAGCAGTGCGCTGTTATCGAGTAAAATAACCACTCAAAAACAAGCAAAAACAATTGCAAGACCCCGGTATCGAACCTACGCTCCTTCACTCGCCAGTCCGCTGAGATCCTACACTTGCTGCGTTGTCTTACTGCGTGTAGGCGAAATTTACCTATGTATTGCACGAGTAGGAGTGTCCATCCAGTCAAGCTGTGCTGTGGTGTCGAAGTTTGTGACCATATAAGGTAGCGTTTTGTAGCGCCGCACGTCGACTGACTCACCGCCGGCCGACGAATTGGAGCGAAGCAGCTAGGTGAATCACTGGTTGCTTACTTGCGACAACGATGACTCGCAACAATTAATTTGATCCAACTAATGTATTTTGATGATTAAACTTAAAACACACTTTATTTATATGTCACTGATTTTAGAACACTGTAGAAGTATTCGGAATTGGCTAAAGTTTACTTCTGCCTTATCAAGTTAACCGAATTGATACGGAGGAACTTAATGTACGTCAACCACATGTGAGCGCGGGCGACGGAATAAAATAAAAAATATATATTAAATAATATATATTTTTTATTATAAAATAAAATAATAAAAAATAAATATTGGAATGCACACTATAAGGATGTAATGGGTATGTTATTGAATATTCAAAGTTGAACACAAAAAAACATTTTTTTAAAAAAATGTAACCGCCTTCAAAAACAACCACAAAAAATGGTAAAATAACCTACAAAACTTTTCTTTCGGAAGTCGGTGGTTTTTTATTAATTTCATTGTTTTTTTTTGCCACCGACTTCCGAAAGAAAAGTTTTGTAGGTTATTTTACCATTTTTTAAAAAAAGTTTTTATTTTACTCTTTTTAGTATAATATTCAACCGAAATTCTTGTCAAATACATAATTTTCTTACATTATGTAAGAAATCCGTAGCACCGGTAATAACATCGTTAACATCTCTTTCATTCCTTCCCTATCTCAAAAACTACTGCACCGATTTTGATGAAACTTGCAGTATTCCTTAAGTTGAACGATTCCTAGTACAACATAAAAATAATTACTATCGGACTTGTAGTTCCGGAGATATGCGAACCCAAACATAATTTACTAAATCAGTCGACTCCTTACTAGAGAAATTGTACCTTCCATCATCAGCTCATCCACCTGAGATGATGGTTATTAGATGCAAATACTTGAACAGCTTTAGAAAATATATGAAAATGGTACTATGTGCCTATAAAATTTGAAGGTTGCCCTCGATTTCCCTGGGATCCCATCATCAGATCCTGACCTGATGATCATGGGACCAATTGGAAAGTATACCCTTTCAAACAAAAGAAAAAAATTCCAAATCGGTCCAGGCGTCTTCGAGAAATCGGGGAACATACATAAAAAAAAAAAAAAAAGATTCCGACGAATTGAGAACCTCCTCCTTTTTTTGAAGTCGGTTAAAAACACAAGTAATTTGGATCAGATTAACGAGGTGGTGTGTTTGTTTTCAATTGGTTGTAAAATCTAGTAGATAATGGAATATTCTCACTGCAGACAGATAGTAAATAATAAAGTTGAATAATAACAGTCGCTGAAATAAAACAACTGGCTTGATGCTCGTATGAAAATGTTTATTGATATCACAATCAAGTCTACAACACTACCCAATTAATTACCCATCATATTCGTGTACGGCGAGTATGGATGAAATACACAGAGATATACTTTACCAATTAGTACATTCATACGCCGTTACAAAGCCGACGTCGCTACCATAAAATGTTATAAATCTATTATACAATTTTGTAATACCCAATGAAACAGTGATTAAACCTGGATTAAATGCAAAAAGTTCTTTTTGGCGTGCTATAAAATCTTTAACGACTATGTCCTAGTGTACCACGACAGTTCATACTAAAGTGTTCACAATATTTTGTGTGACGAGAAAAGAAAAATCTACCGATAGAAAATTACTCACTAGTCAGTACAACACTATTTTGATTTTGTGACAAATATTACGGGAGATTCAATTTAAATTCAAGCGATAATCAAATATGGCAAAGTTTAAGTTTCACATCAATTTAGGTACAATGAATTTAATTAAAAAGTGCTTTTAAAATGACATTATGCAAAAGAATTATTGTCTCAAAATACGAATTTTGGAGTTATGCGGGCATTTTTACTTTAAATGGCGCAGGCTGTTTTCGTGTTGTCCCATGAAAACAAATAATGATAGTTGAAAATATTTTGAAAGCTGCCTTAAAAGCTTTATTTTAAACACAAGTAGAACTGTTATTCTATTCGATAAGTTTTTTTACTTATCAATAAATAAGGTATTATAAATTTTATAGTAATTTGAAGTTAAACAAAACCTTGATTTGAAGCTGTCCCAAGACCGGTTTTCCCGCATTAAATAGATATTTCAAAAGATTTTTGTTCCACTATAAGTCTTGCAATTTTTTAATTCAATTGTGTCATAGTTATTCTTACATTTAAACTAAGAATTAACAATAGCTATCATAGTAAAAGAGTAAGAAAATTAATTAAAATTATTGTCCCATAGATTTAACATTACAGGACAAGTCTACATAGTAACGTTCTTTTAGCTACTAATTTACCCATTTAGAATTTATTTTTTATTTTAATGGCAACCTCAAGCACAAAATCTACGAAAAAAATGCAGTCATATTGAATTTAGTCGCGACAGGGAGAATTGGTGGACGTTTGTGTGCGCAACGAAAAATTGGTCCAAAAAATTTGTCTCGCTAAGTAACGTGTTTTTACATAAAACCATTTATCTGGTTGTTAATTATTTTGGAGCAGTAACACCTTAAAGTATATAGATGCCTTTTTTGTATGATTTAGAAGCTTTATAGTTATATTTTTTGAGTATTTCACATTTGTTTTGAAACTGAACTACTTGCGTAACGTCCTGTTCGTAACTGTTACTATAGGGCGGACAAAAACGTTACGAAAAATACAAGTAAAGCTTAGTGCACATTGCATTATGAGTACCTAGACGGTATTTAAAATTTGCAGGCCATCTGATTATAAATGATAAATTAGATCCTATTACCAGGTTGCACACACTTTAAATTTTAATGTAGGTTGTGAGCAGTTCTCATTATTGTCTTAGTCCGCATGATTCTCGGTTATATTATAATCAGTGTCATAGTGAGGACTACTCTTAACAATTCCGTATCGTAACATTTAATGTCTCTCTAGTAACGGTCCCAAATATTTTTCCTTGTTTTTCTTTACAGCAGCTGAATTATAAATAATTATTATGTACTATAGTAGGTTTTTAATAAATAAAAACATATTACAAATAATATCTTGTTAAAATTTTATTATTAGGTCATCATTTAAATAGTTAAAACTTAAAATGAAACAAACGTTTGGAAACTTTTGTTACTAAATGGATATTTTTTTTGAATTTTAACAAAATGTGGTTAATTAGTACGTTCTTAAATATATTTCTTTTAATCTATTAAAAACGAGTAATAAATTAGTAGTCTATTTTTTTCAGGTCATCTAGTCAGTGAATTTTTATCAAGTTTTGATTTTTGTGACTATCAGGACAAAATTTTCCTTACTCACCTTGTAAAATAACGATTAATGTAATATATACGCATTTGTAAAAGGAACTTTTAGCTAATTCATATAATTAATAACATTATCTATTAAGAATCATCAATTTCAAACCCGAAAAGAAACCTAAATTTTTAAAAGTGGTTTTTAAAACCTGCGCCGTTTATAGTGAATTTGCCCATGCAGCGTTTCCTTAAACACGAAATACAATGGTTGGTTAATTTTGAACAATACCTGCACAGTGCGTGCGCCGCGGTCCTGAGACTTGTAGTACGATAACTATCCATTAATATATACAATTACAATAATAGAGTATTACACTTAGGCACATCAATTGTTATAAGATACAATATTTTGTTAATTCGAAAATGTGATCCTGTCGTCGATATTTAGCTAAACTACCACAAACTAGTACACGTAATGTGATTATAAATTACGTCGGATTTAGATTATCATAAGAAAAAAACGTACGTACAAGGATTTTAGAATAATAAAAAATTGAAATAATTGAGAATACGAGTAAACTACGACAACATTCATTTAATTTTTGAAATATTAATTTTAAACAATAAATGCAACATCTTTCTCTTGTAGAATGCTACCTATACAAGGAAAGAGTTTAAAGCCATCTCGACGGCCGGGGGCTTAGTGATAAATTTGTACTTTATTTGTCCCCCGCCACGGATTTATCAGTAGCATTATTTATTATTTTATATAAGGTACCTATATTTGTGTTTTAGGATATATTAAAGTTACGTTTCTAATTTGGTCGTAATCCTACGTTACTGAAACTCTATTCTAGCATAAAATAGGTGTCAGGTCGTAACAATAACACGCTCTAACGCGTAACATCGACACACTCAAATATGTATTTGCTGGACATACATTAAACATTAAATCGTAGTGAAATGTAGTATAAGAAGACAGTAAATCTCGAATAAATTTGGACATCGAAACAATAACGTTAATTCTAGAAAATGGCGCTCATCTAAGTTATCAATTTGTATCAGCTCGACGACAACGGATTCCGACATGGGTTTGTCTAACCGTCGCGGAATGATTTTATTACAATAAATAATTGAGAAAGTGAATCCTAATTTCTATTATTAAATATTATTAAGATCATAGCAGCATTGTGACTTCGTTACAAGATTATAAATTACCTAGTAAATGTATAAGTGGCTAGCCCCAAGAAATGATGCGTTATTAGCGCAATTGTGAATCAGTCATCAATTAACATGAATGCATGCATGTATTTGAGAGGTTCTCAACGACTGCAGAACAACATGAAAGTTTATGAGCTTTAACAGAATTGCGTTACATTCAGGTACATTTAGCCGAGGTCATTCCTAATTTGTTTGCTCCAATAAAACACATAAAATCTTCTTGGTCAGCCTTCGTTGTCATCGAGTCAATCACAGATAAAATGCAGACATATACCTATCCCTACGCAGATACTACACCCATAGCTTGTATAAATCTTTGATAAAGTTTTTCTAAGTTAAAAAGCTGACTCTACCGCTATACATCCCTGATATTCTTTTGTATGAAGCGGCTGCGTGTGCGCATGTCATCCTCTAATGAAATGGACGCGCCACGCAGCGCGCTGCCACTTAATACTACTACTGCCCTAATCACTCTATAAGCTCTAGATAAATATAAAATATTTTAGACATCTATAATATAGTCGGTTTGGTGTCGAAATATGCGATTATAGTTAACGAAATACATCGAAGAGCAGTCCAGCTGCCATAATGTACTCGCGAAGGTACTGTATCATTGGACGGCAAAACATTTTGGTGAACGGTGCACTACCTGACCAACTACTGATTCTGAAGCTGATCATTATAATATCTTGTACAATTGACTTACACGATATACACGACACACCTAAGCATTAGATAACTTTATTCTCCGAACGTTGCGGGTCTTCTGAAGGAGTTATGTAACTAAGCGACATGACACTGGACTGCAATATCTAAAACTTTACTCACTACAGACAAAATCACATTCATTTTTAATAGACAGTGTAAAAATAATGTTTATAAACATTGGCCTATGAGTTAGTCATTAGAATTCATTGTACTCCATCTAGTTGAAAAGCTTATTGTTATTATCACACATATAGTTTACCTATTAGGTATATATAGAATGAATATACAAAAGTTAATACTATAGAGTAGAGCCTAACCAGCAGCATTAACTATATCTAGTAACAACAAACTTGTGACATCAGACTTGTAAAATTAGAGTTTTTAATCTTATGTTATGCCAAATACAAATAGCGACTTGTTCCCTTTCCACCCTATGAGGATTGCCGCAGCGCCGGCGCAGGCGCCGCGAGTCGCCAACTTGGTAGCTATTAGTATAGTATATCTTAAATAACGCGGTGCTCAACATCGAAACATTAAAATCGTAACAACGGTATGACTCCATCGAAGTTAGTTACGTAGCATTGTGCACTACTACCATCGGATACAAGATGCGGACTAAGCACGAATAACGATTTATTATAATCTAAATGGTTAACAGTCAGTCGATTTGGAAAATCTATTATTTATACAATTAGATTAAGTGTAAAAATTTATAACGAATTATTTGAAAAATTAATGTTATGTAGTTCATGAACAAGAAAGTTTGTAATAATACACTCTAGATTCGTGTAGTTTAAAATTTTAAGTTTGTTAATTTGAACTCAAAACTTTCTTTCAAAATTTTATACTAGCCTCTTTCGGGCCTTATAAGGAATGTATATATTTCAAATGTCATATTAATAAGGAATACATTCTTCAAAGACGACTTTGAATCTTTTTATAATTATTAAAAATTATTAAGATAAGTGCTAGCTGTAGAAAATGGGTGATAAGATCACTTCATATAAAAAGAGTATTCTATGCTTTTAATATTTGTAAAGTTCTCGTCACTTTATAAAACCTGCGATAAAATGCTACTAAAGTATCGACAGGTGACACTCACGCCTCCAATACAATATTAAAATGGATTTCTAATGCACATCAAAATACGTAATTATTTATAAGATATGCTATGGAAAAGACTTCGTATTGTGAAATATATTCACTACTATCTGTTGACGCGAATTGTGCTAGAACATGTCACACGCTACATTCTAAAGGCCTATTTAATCGTACACACGTAGATACTATGGTCACTAATAAGGGGCCAAACCAAAAATGTCTACTAATTGGCAAATAATAAGAATGATTATTGTCTGACACTGGGTTATTGTCGAGACAGCAGCTCAGGCGTCTTTCGCCACGCTATTGACTATAGAGCGCGCCACTGTCGCCTCACGCACAGCGCTCTACTACTACACCAACGACAAATATTATAGCAATGCTCGCTGCCACTAATATAATTTATATAATTATTATGATTAAAATTATGTTTTAAGTTACAAAGCGTCGAGGCGTGAGACAACGGCGGCGCACGAGTATACTAGTTGCGATGCACGAAGACAGGCCCACTAATACGCGAAAAAAACAATAATAAAGGAAAATAAAGGTACGGGAAAAAATAAAAATAAAATAAAAAGGGATATTTGGATGTTTATTTACAATTTTTCATCTAATAATAAACTATTTGATTATTATTGAAGATAAACTTAGCAACATCAGTGCTATATCCCCTGATCACCCACATATCGAATTTAAAACATGTTAATAGTATCAACTTGTTTACACAAGCCCCTATAAGCTAAATTAAAACATAAAAATACCCATTATTGTAGAGTTAGTTCTCAGCTGGTACCGACAGGTACGTAGTTAAAAGTTACATCAATTAAACCAAACGTAAGCCTACCATAACAGTTTCACCGATACAGTTCACTGAACGTAACATAATCACAGTGGAATATAATATGTCCGAACTTATAACGAAACAACATAAGATATCGATAGCGGTTGCTGGTGCAGTATTTCCATCTTATAAGGAGTATTTTGTACATTTAATTGTTACCATATAGAACAATAAGTTATTGTCGACACTCGAATTAGCTAATCGCGACTTTTTTCGTGTAATTCCTCTATAAATATAATCGGTATCGTGTTTTGGTGAAACCATACACAAACTAAACTAAATATACATATACACGGGGCATTTCATACAGCTGCTTTCGCAAAATGCAATTTTATACACAAAAGAATTTACTTATTGCAACAACCCAACATTTACAGTTTTCGAACTAATAATATAATGAGTAATAATCACAGAATCACGTCGACAAACAGTCAGTTATCTTGTGTAGTAAGTAGATGTATCGACTGAGCGGTACAGTCCGCCGCATCGTGAGGGTGGAGTGGACCGTGAGTCGATACAAATAAATTGTATGCGATATAATGGGCCGAATGCGCCGCGACAACATGCCCCATATACACACTAAAACATAATAAGGCAATTTCAAACGATACCGTAAGCAGACGTATAATGAACTAGGACAAAATTATTATAGAAAATGTGTTAACATTCCATTATGTTAATACTCTTAAAAATAAACCCCCAAAACTCCAATATAAGCTTACGAAATAATAAAATCACTAAAACAAAAGATTGAGACGAACTAACGCCGTGCTACATCGATACGTAGGGGTAATAGTTATAATATGTGCACGTTTCAACAGAGATCATTGACTAAAGCCTCGCGTGAGGGCAATCTCGCTTTCTACTGCGCGGGCGCAGCGAGTGGGCGGGCCTTTGGACGATATGTCAACACTACACAACCATTAATAAAAAATATCAAGTTTTAGAAAACGACTGCCCATTAAATGGCTTAGACGACAAAGCCGAAGTATATCCAATCCTCGATAAATTATATTTACGGTCGCGTATTGTGTTGATTCATCTTATATAATCATACTTTGTACCAAGATGCAAAGAGAAATAAAAAAATATGGTTCTCATACAAAAATTGAAATAAATATTACATTCTTATTTAATTATAAAAAATCAATTGATATTTCAAACAATGAATAAATTGATTAATCGATGCAATTAGAACTGATAACAAAATAAGTAGGAGTATAGAAAACTAGATGGATCACACATTAATACGTACATTTGATATGTACACGTTTGAAGACAAAGGCCCGGTCATTCGCCAGTCCGCGTCACGTCGTGCGTCGTAACGACCAAGTTTTCAGGTACAGAATGTCCCATACAAAGGTCATGAAAAAGACACAATTTCCTCGTCTATTGTGAAAACATTCTGTGAGACACATTAGTGTTATATTTTCAGTATATTTATGAATTACAGCAGTTGAAAAGTACTCAGAATGGAAAGGTTAAAGTTTTGAAAAGGACACTAGATACAAAATGATTTCCGCCAATTTAGAAAATTGTGAATCTTATATTGAAGATGCATAATTATGTAGTAATACATAAATATCATAATCATTACGACGCTCGAAATCAACTAAGCAGTTGAGAATAAAACAAAATAAAGTAACATACATATAGTTATAACTACAACCGTTAGAAATACAAAACTAAACATAATAATTATTGTCGGGCAGCAAAATTAATGTACTAAGTTTATGATAGAAACTAATAATATTACATAGTAGTCTTGTCATATAAAACCTTTTTAATATGAATTTAAAATAATGCAGTGGTTTATAGAAATCTTGCGATTAAATGGTGGATATTTATAAATTAAACACTTAATACTAAATGATAATAAAACCAAATATAATTCAATCAAAAAGACTTAGTATACGCTACGGGAAGCATACGAGGCAGCGATATTCATATGATACTAGAATTGTTAAAGAGGTTAACGTCCTGAGTTGGACAATTTCGTAATAATTAATAGGATATAGACACATAAGCACACCCGTCGATAATTTAACTTTGCATGACACCAAAAGCTCTATAAAAACACGCTACATGAAAGTTATACTAATAAGATCATATAATATTAGGCATTTCTAAAGAGAGTTCGTCGTTTGTCCAAAAAAGCAGAACATTCAAACTTCTAATAAAGATCGCTGTAATTAATTTACTGCTATAATATATTATTAAAAGTGATGCATCTAATAATACGATTTGAGGAATATATTTAGCAACCGATGCATATACTGTCGTATTCCGTAGCGTATGCTAAGTATGTACGCCGCGCGCCGTACGTCGCCCGCGAAACAGAACCGGCAGCTATCGATCTATTCTTTATATGACTACGAAAGTTGTACGATATGACTTATTTATTTAATACTTATGTACAACGCGGGGGACGTACACAACGCGGCGAGGAGTGGACGAGGGGGATATACTCGGGCCTGTCACACCGGGCGATAATGTTACAATTATGTTCAAAACACTGCAAAACTGAAATACCCAGTCGTTTATCGACGCGTATCAAGTCAGCAAATAATATTAGCTCTAGTGTCACTAAACACTTATCAAAATATTAAACTAAAAATCAATTGCAGTCGTAAAAATAATTGCATAACATTTTTTTTTTCATCTTCTAAGGACATTATTATATTTTTTTAAACAATTTCGTTCTATCTAAAGTGATTATACATGCATTATTACAATCTTAGTTAATCATTAGTGTGTACTAAATGTTTATAAAATATCTTAGATAGTTTTTTTTTATTTCGTTTAATATACTCGAATCTACATCTATACAAGTAGTCCATCACCGCGCCCTACACATTTAATTATCTCTACGTAATATAAAACCCTTTAATTTTGAATATACGATAGTAAACACAGCAATAAATGTTTGTGGTGTTACGGTTGTGTTACTTGATATGGAACGTAACAAACGTATGAACTCGATATATCTAAAGCGTACTCACTACGACGTACAAGTAAAATCAAACGTTTATAATTGACAAAAAGTGTGCCGTAAAACTAAAAGTGGTCGGCGCATGCGCCGCGCGTCAGGGACGCGACGCTTGCCTCCGCACAGACAAACGCATACTCGTTACAAATATTATATTCGCTATATCAATAAATTCCCCATTAAAATGATTTGGTACAAACACTAAACTATGATAAAATATTAGTAAATGCAACCTACTCGCTTTATCAGCAAAATATAACGCGAAATTTACAATCCATATAATACATGTGAATAAATCGTCTACATACGTGACCGTACAGACATCAAACGATACAAAATAATGCGACACTAACCTATTATACAAACATTTATAAGCGCTTACATAACGCTATCATGTAATAAATTACACATTTATCTAAACAAATAATGATTAAACACTTTATACTCGATTAAGTATAACTCGAATAGAGCGACTACAGGTACGTAAATCGCTGAAAAATATAAAACCCATCTTTATAATTAATAATAATAATATGTAATAAGAAATAAAAATCACAATTTGTACAAGAAAGTTATCGTTTCAACAATCGTATAGCGTTGAACGTGAGTTTGTTTATAAAGGAACGCGTTTAGTTCACACTAGTCATGGATTTATTTAAAAATTGCAGTGTGATAGTCGAGTTGTGTTCCTTCGTCGCTCGTGCGTGCTTACGGGAGGAGACAGCCGACCGAAGCCGCCCGTAGGCACGCGGAGCGACTCACGGCTACCACACGACCGACACAACTTGATACTAGGGTGGCGCTGCTCGCGTATAAAACTGATACTAGTTCTAAATGTCACCGGTTCAAGTTGTGCTGGTCGCGTAGTAGGTAAGGTTAATGTCTTTTAGAGGCGGGGCACTACCGCGGTCAGTCCACCAGGCCAGGCTCCTCAGTCGGTGTACCACAGGTGCTGCTGGTGGTGCTGCGGCACCAGGTACGTGGGCGAGTAGGGCTGCAGGTAGCCCGGCAGGCGCGCGCCGCTCGCGTGGTGAGCAGGAGGAGGACCCGCCACGCCGGACACGCCGTGGGCCGCGCCACTGGAATATTTAATGAAAGTGTTATATATTTTGCCTAAACTTGTGTCCGTTTCCACAGCTCAGCTACAATGTCGTAGGACAAAACGAAAAGTATATACATTATTCAATTTTTGTAAAATTTTGATCATGGCTGCGCGGCCGAATTATGAAGAACCGCTGCTCGGGCATGCAATTCTCTTAAGAAAACTTAAATGTCTTTATGCAAACCACTGATATGAGTTCGAAGAAAATATTGACATACTCGTTTATAGTATGAATAATTAGTCAATTCACACAGAGATATAACGCTGCACATTTCAATAGAGTGACTCAAAATGTTACTTTATTTACTACACAAAAAGATTCACATAAAGCCGGGTCCAGACTGGTGTATTGTAACGCGAATCCACCGTGTAATGTAACGCGAATTCTAGGTGTGGACGGCACCGCGAGCATTACATGTAACGCTCGCGGCTGATCCATCGGCTGTCAGTTTTTGCGCGAACACAAAGGCGCACGCAGTATTCGCGTTCTCAATCCACTTTGAGTTCGTGTGCTGTCCACACTGTTGACGTATATTACACGTAATCGTAAGATTCGCGTTACACCAGTCTGGACCCGGCTTTACGTTGTGAACTCGAAAGAGTACTAAAAAACCAGAAGAACGTAGAAAGAATAAATTACGATTATAAAGAACGCATTATCAGGCTTTTATAGAAGAGTTTGTCACGCCACTTCAAACCTAGCTAAAATAAGTATTTTCGTCCAAACTTCCAAAGTAATCAATAAACTCACGTGTGATAGTGGTAGGTGGGCACGTAGAGCGGAGGCGGCAGGTAGCCGGGAGACACACCGCCACCCGGGGACAATACACCGCCACTACCGGTCCTGGAACAAACACAACACCTCTTTATAGAACTGTAATGGGTTCCGATGAAAACATAGCATGTTTAGTGAAATTAATGATGAATCTCGATGATCTAAAATATGTTTTGAACGATGACCTACTATCATAGACTTAGAGAATGGACCGAGCCTTAAAATGTTGATTATAAGCGGGCAGAAGTAGTCGCATTGTTTTTCTATGTCTCTTTCAATATTATACGGAACAAATCGTCAAAATCAAATATTTTTAGGGCAATTACAAAACGTAAATATATGGGTTTTCTTTCTTTCTGAAATTGACCACTGTCTAGTGTCTAGTAATTAATTTTATCAGTCCATGCTCTATGTCTATGCCTATTACATACATACATGTCATACTTCTTTCGTCATGATTTTTACGCTTTACGCAATCTGTTATTTTCTTATCTTTTTTCTGAGTTTCACCTTCTCTTTATAGGTTGGATAATATTTGTTCCAACGGGCTAGAGAAAATATAGATATGATCAATAATTAACCCATTTGGACCCAAACATAAATGAGCAGTAGGAAGAAAGCAATTTCTTATGTAACGAGTAGAAAGCAGTATAATAAACCAAAAATCATCAAAATAATTAAATATATTTTTTGTTTTTATAGAAAAAAAATGCCGTTCTCAAATGGGGACAATGGGCTCATACGGTGTCAACATTTTCAAAACAGTCTTAACCGATGCACAGTGTTATACAACAATTTTTGTGTTACCAATAAGCGTTTTCATGAGTGCAACGCGTCATAGTTGTTGGGAATAGTTTTGAGAATAGTTACCCACCCCATTTTGCTGCAGTTATGATACTATCACAACTGCTGGCCGAAAATTTACACAGATTGTGCCTCAAACAATAAGAAGCGATATAACAGTGACAGACAAGCTGATCTATCTTGGTTTCATTAGCTGTTAGTAGGTGTACACACAAGGTGGTCACAACAGCTAAATCCATTACATATGTGAACAAAACCCATCAACATTTTTGGCCAAGTATATCAGAGTGGTGCAGAGAAATAGATTGCATCTAGCTCGATCCCGTCCATTCCTCATTGTAAAACATGTGGTATACCAATATCCACTGGCTCTCTAGGATATAGCCAAGGGCATTTACCAAAATACTAGCCACACACATAGCAGGATTCGTTTGAAATGAATGAGTAAATGAGGTCTTAAAGCTGAATAGGACAGACGTGCCCCTTATAAATTGGACTATGTCATTTGGCTACAGCATCTCATGTTTTCTAGTTGTAGCTGCCCCATTCCTCTTCGTCCCGTAAACACATCGTTTCTGCTTGGTATAACTCATGATATGACATAGCTTTGCATATAGTCATCATCACCTTCGTATATACGTATATGCGCTTGTTTCTGGTGGAAGACTTACTAAATCTACCTCTCTAAACCATATTTTCCTTCCAATGTAGCACCAAATGCTTCCTGAAGGCCATGGTAGTCATTTTGACTTGTAAATGACACTTGTGCTAGTAGTTGCTCAAAATAAATGTCTCAATAAAAATCGTAATAAATACCTCTGAAGCGCCCAGCGTCCTCAATTAGGGACACCGTTATAAAATCACTTATTGTACTACGAAATTTCTATATTTTTGTTGTGAAATAATTTTATTTTATTATACAGAGTATATTTAAGTATTTCAATAACAAAAAATAATTTATCTTGAAGAAAAATTTAAAAATAAAAATTGTTTAATTTTCGGCATCTACAGAATTTGAAAAACATCATTTAAATGCACCCTAGAATCTATTATAACTGTCAATATTATATTTTTGGACTAGAAACATAAAGATACACTATCAAATGTTATTAATCAACAATGAAAACAAGAATAAATTAAGTAATTTAAAAATAGGGGATGCTTCTACAAGTGTCCTCGTTTGGGCACGGCTGGGCCAAATGGGTTAAAATAACATACATTTTCACTGAAAGGTGACTTAAATCATAAAATTATTTACACGTGCAATATTGCGACCATTATCTAAAAATTACAGTAATAACAGATCATCATGCCTGTAACCACCAAAGGGTAGGTGTACCTAGTTTTACACCCACATTTCACCACTTGTGTTTAAATCACATGTAAAAGGAGGAGGGCCATTGCCATCAAACCAGGTGCAAATCCAGACTCTGTAGATGAGATTTTTTTATGGAAAACCTTATAACTGTGATGCCCAACATGGCATTGAAACCTAGGACCCAGGGGCGCTCTTGAACGTTCTGGACTTCTGGTACGATTCCATCTAAATAGTGTGCGGCACCTTTGTTCACACACATCAGCAGTGCGCGTACTAAACTTGTACATATCACGTTTAGCCTACGTGTCCACCGGCAAGGTTGTACGAAACTTATGTTCGCGCATAGCGCAGCAAATTTGTGGGCGAACATTTCCACTGCACTAAGTTTGGCAATGTGCGTGTACAAATAATGGTTCCACTGCTCACGTGTGCGCGTTCGTGTTTGCTTAAGTGAATCCACCATAGGAATATTTTTGCCGCACACCGTGCCTCACCGGTGAAATCGCATCTTAAGACCAATAATGTAGTCAAAGTCTAAATACTAATAAACAAAAAAAAAACTGACTCATGTTTCTGAGAGTTATAAGCTTACAATGTATGGTTCCTGTAATCCACGATGTTCGTCCTTTCAGCGTTCATGGGTACATTGGCAATCAATTGTTCCATCATTATGGTTTGTATGCCGTCGAGGGACGCATTGTGTGCAACTTCCGGTGGTCTGTATAGAACGTGGAAGGATATAGTTGTTGGATTTTGAAGTTTATTACGCTAATGGTACGATTTAAAATTGTGTAGCTGTGTTGTCAAAAATTCGCTACTCTAAAAAAGGGTCGATTTTTCAACTGTCTTTCATCATCTGCCTAGGACTTTTCCCAATTATGTTGGAGTCCAATTCGATTGAATCCAGCTGAATATCAGTATTTTGCATGGAATGACTGTCTATCTGATCTCGATATCCTAGTAACTGGGTAATAACACCCCATGGTAAGACTGGTTATCAGAATTTGAGTTTCTGACTAGTAGTAACGACTGTCAAAGATCTAGAAATGACTATATTTCTATTTCAGCGTCACTATGATAATGAAATGCCTCTTTAAGGCAGTGGTCCGACCGCCGACGATGAACGAGTAACGAGTAGAACTATACACTCTAAAAAGAGTTGGCGATCGGCGGGAAGCGAGTGTAGTTTCGATAGTTTTAGCGAGTGTTCAAGTGCGACGAGCGATTACTCGCGCTACTCGCCCGCGGTCGCTTTATGTGACATTTCATTCACTGTACCGAACGCGAGCATCGCTGAGCGAGTTAATTTTTGGAAGCTTGTCGCTCAGCGACAGAACGAGTAAAACGAGTCGTTTCCGGCAGTGTGAACAGTCAGAGAGCAACTATTAATATTTGCATCTCTTTCGTTTACACGGAATGTACATATAATGTGCGTTTCTTGAGAGAGAAAATCGCCGAGAGTTACTCGTTCTCTCGCCGTTGGTGGGACCACTGCCTAACTTACATTTTTTTAAAATTTAATAGCCTGTCACATACAGAGAATACTCGCAGCGGGAAGTTATTTGCAGCGGTTAGTCGGCTGTGTCTGTCCAAAACTTTAGGTAGACGTTACTTATCATAGACTTGTTTTCAGCTAGTTGTACTTACTTGTAATGTGGATGTGGGTGGTGGTGCCAGGCGTGAGGCGCGGCGTGCTTGTGCGCGGCGGGCGGGCCGCTCACGCTCACACTCACGCCGCTCACGCCCCCCACGCCCGCCACGCCGCCCACGCCGCCGGCGTTCGTCAGGTACTCGCGACAACCGCCGCTCTGTAATTTATGAAAGGTTAGTTTTGATTTATTCTTGTTTTCGCCATTTGAGCTAAGATTAATTTCTTTGAAAACTATTTTTTTACCACAATGGATACTGTTTTTTTAAAGAATATTGAGCAGTTTTCTGGCGGGTATGGATGGATGCAACTTGCTTTTAAAACACAGCTTAATTTTCAATAAATAAGTTTTTTCCAATATTAACTGGTCGTTCAGAGATGTATGTATAATAATAATTTTTGACATAACCAGTCCTGCCGCACTCCGCGGTGTAGCCCCGTCCACGGTGCGCCCGCGCCGCTTCTAGTATGAAACTGGTCGCACACGCGGGCGCACCGTGGACGGGTTTCGCACGCGCTCTGTACATATTTTTACTTTATTCTCTCGAGCAAAGATTTTACATATATTGTTAGTTTTTAGGAAGTGACACTTCTGTACGTAGTACAATAGTACTACGTATAGTATTATATATTATGTATGTATAAGCATTTTGTAACATAACACAAAAATAATAATGAACGGTATTAAAAATGAGTACTCACGCTATCTCTCTTATTATGTTGCGCCGGCACATACTGATTGCATTGATAGTCGTTCGTTTGGCGTACCGTGGACCCACTCTGCAACACAAAATTATACCAACATTTAGAGATATTATTCGGTTAGACTATGTTGATTGTTAGCATCGTAACTGTTGAATTATTACTACGAAAGTGAGTGTTTGTATGTAAAACATTCACGCCTAAATAGCTGAATTGATTTTGATTTATAGATGCCAAAATATAGATGGGAAGGAACCTTTATTTTTAGAGTTGAAAATTAAATAAGGCCTCGCCCTGGGTCGAGCGGAAGGGCGTTTCAGACTCCTGTTCATCAAAGACCACTCTGTTTCTTCAATTGCGTTTCGTATTCTAGGGCGGTAAGGCCGTAGCACCAGGTATAGACAGACCCGCCTCCCCCTTAGGCCCTATAAACGGCCAGTGAATAGGTTGGACCCTAGAGGGGTTTTGTATATACATTGAAAGGGGTGAAATGGGGGATCGAGAGCGAATTTAAAAATATTTGTCTAACTCATTTACATTGCGGCGGGGGTCAGAGAAAACGAGCGTAGCGAGCTGCGCTTCTTTGCCCTAACGTTTTAGGAGTTAGTTATTACCCATCCGAAATGCCTATAGAAATTATTCTTTGATATCATTATGAGTAAACATTATTATGTCTGATATGTCTATGCATGAGAAATTAGCTCAAAAATTTATGCAATTTATTATCTAATGGAAATTATTAGTTTTGCAGGGTCTAAAGGAACCAAACCAAACCGATGTTCGGGGTGTCCCTGAAATCCTGCTACACTGAGTTATAGATTTGGTAAGCATTTATTTATTTTGGTTTACAAAAAGAATTATTGACGAACATTCAAATTGTAGCGTTAAAATTTTATGAAAATCAATTTTCTCCCTTATAAGCAGTGAAATAGTTGGGGTAGATGGCTAACACCTCATGTTAAGAGCGTATATTCCGAAAGCTGGCAACGTCGCAAATGGTTGTCAAATATTAAAAGGTTTTAATTAATTTAGCATTGTTACTGTATGAAAAAAGAAATATGGCTCTGTAGTGCACTAAAAAAATTATAAGGGAAAGCAATCATTAATATCGTAACACCGAATATATAGTTTTAGATGTAAAAAAAACATTTCGAAGCTTTCCAAATGCCTTTCATACACCTGAAACGGTTACAACATCAAATTCAGTGTTTTAATTGCATTCCTATATCATTTTTTTAGTGCACTACAGAGCGATATTTCTTGTTTTCATACAGAAAATTTGCCAAATTAATTAAAACTTGTAAATATTTGACAGCTTTTTGCGACGTTGCCAACTTTCAGAATATGCAGCTTAAAGTCGATGATGGCATGATGTTGATGAGGATTAGTTGTCAAATCTCAACACTTACAAGAACGCCCTCTTATAAATCTGTTTTATCAGTGACACAATACTAACAGGCGGCAGGTGATGGTCGTGTTCCCTCTTGGCCTGCGCCTCTTGCTGCGCCAGCGCTAGCAGACGCTTCTTCTGACTCTGAGGAGTGGCCACTGCCGTGCTGACGTTGGAGCGAGTGGACTGGTTGGTCGGCTGTTGCGGTACAGCTTGTTGAGGAGCTGGTTGTTGCTGTTGTTGTTGCTGCTGTTGCTGTTGTTGTTGCTGCTGTTGTTGCTGCTGCTGCTGTTGTTGTTGCTGTGAGGACGGGTGGGATTAAAACGGATATAAAATGAGAGAGGCGCAGGACCAACGGCATAACGTGCTTTCCGAGGCACACGGGTATGATACCGCCAACTTCCAAACTCCGGGCAGCGATTGAGAAATTATTTTTAGAAAAAACCAATAGCAAAATAAAGGAAAACTATAATTTTAGCTGCTGACTCTGAGCAGAGCGACAGTTACGGTTTCACTACAAAAAAGTTTAACACACAGTGAAAAAACTGACATTTGACGTTGATATAAGGGTCGTTTTGAAGAAACACTTTTTTTAGACAAGTGTTTAACAGGTGTTTAACTTTTTGTGGTACGATAGTTAATGTTTAGTTAATCACTAAAGGACTGGACTATGTAGTTATTTACCTGATGGTGGTGATGACAGTTCTGGTGCGGCTCGTGCTTGACGTGCTTGTCGTCCTTGGGCGAGCGCGCGCTGCAGATGACGCCGCCGCTGGCCGCGCCGCCCGACCCGACGCACTCGCCACTGCCGCCTGGGATACAAATACATTGAGATTATAGAATTATCTAGATCGACGTTTTGAGACAGTTTCAAAGTTCTGTTCCAAATTCATTGCAGTTGCTGAGCCCAAAACCAACAATGGCGACTAAGTTTCCGAGGCAATTAAGTTTAACAAAGTCTGATCGCTTTTGACATCGTCTCTGCCAGATAAGTCTGGAATAAAATTCGTTGACCTCTGAGTACCGATGTTTTCCAACATTGAGTGATACAATCAAAACAACGCGCGGGCCACATCGAAAGACGTAAGACGAGGACGTGATGCTGACGGGCGAAAATGTATGAGAGTCGCGTCCGCGCCCTGTCTCTTCTTGATTTACGTCGCGACGCTTCTATACATTTTGTATGAAAGAGACGCCGAAGAGACATATTATGTCTCCGCCCCGCCCCGTCTACGTCTTGCGTCTTTTCTATGTGGCCTGCTCCTTAGGATCTCAATGACCTTTATTCCTGACTTATCTGGAGGGGACTTTAGCATGTTTTTTTTAAAAAAATGCCAATTTAATGCAAATTTTAATGACATTCATGAATTAATTTAGTAGTAAACAGGATAGCTACCTTGATTGTTGATGGCGTGCGCGGCATGCGTGTGGTGCGTGTGGGGCGCGCGCTGCCGCCGCGGCTGGTCGCTGTCGTCGTCGGAGTCCGAGATGGTGATGACGGACACGGCGGGCGACGGCGTGTCGCGGATGGTGATGGTGTGCGCGGCCGCGCTGTGAGGGAGAACCGAGTGTGAGGCGAAGTCGATGACGCTGTCGGTTAGTAGTGGGGGCGGTTAGTTGGTGGAGGGTTTCAAACCCTTTATATTTCAATACACATCTTCTTATACAGAATTAGGGCACAATGTTAAGTTAGTACTGTTAAAACACCCAATGAAACAAGGATCTTAGGACAAAATCATAAAATATCAAGAATTTTTCCACAATATCTTTATCATTTTGGTCCTTCAAAGAATTTTGAAGCAAGCAATTCCAATGACTTTTAAAAGCTCCAATAGCCTTGTAGTATATTAACTACCAAAGTAGGACATTTAAAATTCTGTTGTGTGAAATATTTGAGGGTTTATTCTCAATAACAAGATAACTAAATACAGAGTAGCTGAACTTTACATTTATTTTTCAAGCCTGCTCTATCCCACTACAAAGCAAAGAAAACCCTTTCGATACTTTTCGCGAACCCTGTCCTGCTTCCAATTTTAATAATAATTTCGAACAATACTTTTTTGTGTTTTAGTTAACAATAGAACTTGGTAAACTTACGTGTGATCATGGTGGTGATGCCTGTGCCTCGAAGGTGGAGTGCCTTCCTTCACCCGCTTCTTGACCGGAGACAGCTGAGTCGGCTCCTTCTTACCGCCGCTGCTTGCCATACTGGATATTAGGTAAATATGTTAGTTTTACAGATTATTTTTAAAACAGCAGCTTTGCCCCACACTAGAATCCCATACATTCTTTTTCTCACACAAAGAACCAGATCGGAACAACAAGATGTTGCCATACAAATATTTGTTCCGTGCGGGAATTGGACCCGAAATATTTAGCGCAGTAGCCAATCGCCCAGCCAGTGCGCTACATCTATTATTTGCTGTAAAAATACAGACTGTTGATTACGTGATGAATCTTTCCGCGAAACTGAAATGACAGTCCATCTCTGCCCAAGTGGTGCCCACAATGGGGTTGTGGGACTGTCTCAAAGGGGCACCCTAGCGTTGCAAATGCAAAGGGTATGTGAAAGAAAAAGGGTTGTTTTAGTCAATAAGAGACGGACAGTCCCTGCCGCCTCACCCAAGAGGTAGAACTAACCCAGGGAGGAGCCTTTTGATGAGTTTTACACCCAAAACAAGGGGTGCCCAGAATATAGATCTATATCATACAATAGCTTATTACCGATACTTTTAAAATATAATAGTGATGCATGATGATATCACATCATCAGCAATATAGTAGTGATGGGATGTCTACACGTGTATCAGTTAAATACTGATGGGACGACTACTATTGTGTACTACCCAGTTATATAGTGTGGGGACAACTACAAGTGTACTACAAGTAATAGGCACCTGTATTGATGCGTTTGGTGGTGCGGTTGATAGTGCGGCACCGTCGTCTGCTGCTTTGTTGATCTGTCGACAACCCCGGCTTTTAGTACTACACCCATTTTATTCATACTTATTATGTAAATAACTACTAACCTGCCTAAACTTACACTTTCCCATTATAACTGAGTTTTCTTTTTTGGATTTAATTTAATTGATATTTTCTATGTTTTTCTGGTATATTTAATAAGTGAATCATGTAAAACTTCAAAATAAGTAGTGAACTAACTAAAAGATGTCCAGTCCAATGGAAATACCAATAATTTAGGCCATTTGCATCTTTAAAAAAAATCTTATCCGCTAATTTTATTTGGATAACTAAGCAAGTATGAAAAAAATCAAGAAAACAAAATCAATTCTATTGGTTACTAATGAAATCCTTAACAACGAATGGAATTTTAGTTTTTACAAGTACTTTTACCTAACCACTAAAATTATCATCATAACAATTTAATTTTTCAGTATGTTCTGCAAACAATTTGATACCACATATTGTTCCCAATATACTAGATTAACTTTTATCTGAATTTTTCATCAATAACCCGATACTATATTCCCCCAACCCCACCACAACTGTATATAAAACTGACCTCTTATGCGGATGATGATGTTGTGGGTGATGAGGATGGAAGGCATCCCACACATCAGGCTCAGGCATGGGCGCTGGCTCCACGATCAGCGGCGCACGCCACTCGCCCACGCCACTGACGTCGGCCACGCCCGCCACGCCGGCGTGCTGGTGATGCGCGGCGGCGGCTGCGGCTGCGGCGGCTGCCAGTTGTTGTACCTGGTGGATGTCATACTTTATGTAATGTTATTAGGGTCGGTTTTGTGGGATGATTGTAGTATTTGGTTAGTTTTGTTTATACTGGGTGGAAGACAGTTAAAGTTAGAATTTAGATATCTACAGTATGAAAGAAAATATTTATTGGCAAACGCAATCACAATTACTTTCATAGTTATCCTAACAGCAGAAGCAGAGCAGTGGTGGCCCAGTGGTATCGATCCCGACTTACGAGTTGTAAGTCGTGGGTTCGAACACCCCGCCAGGCGCATTACTTTGTGTAATTTATTTCATCACAACTGCTCTTAAAAAAGTTAAGGAAAACATCGTGACGAAACCGGCATGTCCTAGAACCAAAAATTCGAAGACATGTGACATCTACCAACCCGCACTGGACCCGCGTGGTGGATTATGGCCGACTCCCTCTCACAGAGAGGAGGCCTGTGTCCCAGCAGTGGGAACATTATAGGCTGATGATGATGAGTTCATATCATATCGTATCGTATCATATCATATCATATCGTATGACTGGGATTGTAGCACCACATTTTTGTTTTTTTGGTCTTCTGATAATTCAAAAGTACCCTACTTGAAACTAATGCTTTAATTTTGATTTTGAGTTGTTATACTCATCATTAGCGACACTAAAAAAATCTTCTTTTTCATTTTAATTTAATTCATACCACAAAAAAAATAAACATCTGTTGAACGCTTGTCTAAAAAAAGTGTAACTGCAAAACGACCCTCATATCAACGTGAAGTGTCGTTTTTTTTGACATTGACAGTTTTTTTAGACAAGTGTTCAACAGATGTTTACTTTTTTTTGTGGTATGAATTAAATTAAAATGTTAAAAGAAGATTTTTTTAGTGTCGCTAATGATGAGTATAACAACTCACACAGACGGAGAAGATTTCTTGAAATTCTGTCAGAATACGATCATTTCTTTGATATAAGTTTAAGGTGATTGCTTCGATGTAGCCCGCGAAATTCATTTTTGCAATTTGCAGGCCAGTGGCATGTTGTAACTTTATAAATATATGTGTTGCGGTAATAACAAGTATAATTTTAAATATAAAAATTATCAAAAAATTCGCTCCATCAGCTCTCACATAGAAAAGGTGCATCGTAGTTAGATTTCGGAGATTTTAACATGATGCACCTTTTCTATGTGAGAGCTGATGGAGCGAGTTTTTTGATAATTTTTATATTTAAAATTATACTTGTTATTACCGCAACACATATATTTATAAAGTTACAACATGTCACTGGCCTGCAAATTGCAAAAAACGTAAAAAAATTGAATTTCGCGGGCTGGTTGGAGCATCCCCCTTAAATGAACAGTTCCAAACGAAAAAAATATTGTACAAACATAAAAATTAATGCCATAATTGAAAACAATCATTACTTCAGTTATTTATTGGTCTTTATTTTATTAGCCTCAAAAATTAAGCAAAAAAATGTATTAGTTCATTTTTCAAGATAATTTTGCCTTCCACCCAATATAACTACAATTAAAAAGAACGCTACTTTTAAAGATATTTACCTGATAGGCTGGCTGGCACAGTATCGATGACACAAACTGATGCGGGAATGGTTCAGCAGCGCGCGTGGCGTACTGTCGCGCACCGCCCACGGCCACGCGTCCTCCCTGGTACAGCTGGTACTGGGGATACAAACACAAAATTAGTTATTAATTTGATATTTAAGTTAAACTAGTTGGCCTAGTCGACGCAAGCGCGTCTAATGTAGCTCTATTCTGTAACGTTTCAGGATAGCACCGTTAAGCTTGGAAGTTCTGGTTTTGATTCAAAGTTCATCAGTGTTATTTGGATTTTTACTGATGAATTTCATTGTAGCAGCCATAGCCTCGCTACCATGGTTAGGTAAAGGCGTGTCTAAGCACACCTTTACCTAACCATATACCTAACATAATTATTATGTTAATTGAATGAACTATCTGAGACTTGTGTTCAGTACTGTGATCCTCACCAGGTTGTCATAAGGCGCGGCCCTCAGCCGCTGCTGGTTGATGGTGAGCGCCAGGTGGTGCGCGGGCGCGGCGCCGGCCACCACGCCGCCGTACTCGGCCGCGCCGCCCGCCACGCCGCCCACGCCTCCCACGCCGCCTACGCCGCCGACGCCGCTGCCTGAGCGACGGCAAACCTGGGAAACAAAAGTTAAATAAGTAATGTTCACTGAATTTTCGAAATCAATCATGCTGAACTGCTGCAGAACATAATTATCAACCTAGATGTTTAGAGGTTGAATTAACACACTGTAATTCGTAGTAGTTATTATACTGTAAATCAAAAAATAAATATGATAGTTTTATTAGCCTTCCTGGTAAAATTATAGCGGCTTCGACTCTTAGGCTGCGGTTCCACTGAGGCGTAGCGGAGCAGAGCGGAGACGAGCTGTGCAGCGATTCATTAATCACATGACTGATGCACATGGCTGGCAAGCTCTGCCTCAGTCGAACCGCAGCCTTACACGCGGCTTCCACCGCAATAGCAGGCGGCAATTAAACAAAGGAATGACAATGAGACAGCATAACCGCTCGGCGAATGCCGCCGCTATAGTGTGTAAGTAGCCATTACTCGTACCTTGCGATTCACAGAATCACACACTTCACCCACGGTTACCGTCAGTAATAGTAAAGATGTTATATTTACCTCCATCATCTGAACGGAGGCCTTGACGTTGTTACAGTGCGCGTAGTCGACGAGGTGAGCGAGCGTCACGAACGCATGGTTCAGCGCTTCACCTGGCGTTATTCGTCTCTCCTGAGAAAATAATTAATATTAAACACTAGCTTCCGCCCGCGGCGTCGCCCGCGTGGTGTTTTGATAGCCTATGTTGTTTCTCAGGGTCTAAAGATTGTCTGTGCCAAAATTTCATCAAAATCGGTTGAGAGGTTTAAGCGGGAAAGCGTAACAGACAGACAGACAGAGTTACTTTCGCATTTATAATATTAGTTTGGATTAGTTAAATAAATTCAGCAAATAGTCTTAGAAAATCGGGAAAAATTACAGAGAATCTGTTCATTTACAAGAAATTGCGCGGATTTAAAGCGTTATGGCAGTAAGTCTTATCAGAAACCGAAACAAGTAGCATTTGAACATTTCCGAACCCTCAATATGTGTCCCAAAGTTTGCTTTTAATCTTATATTAAAAATTTATTTATCTAAATAATAATCTATACTAATATTATAAAGCTGAAGAGTTTGTTTGTTTGTTTGTTTGTTTGTTTGTTTGAAATGCGCTAATCTCAGGAACGACTGGTTGGAATTGAAAAATTCTTTTTGTGTTGGATAATCCATTTATCGAGGAAGGCTATAGGCTATATAACATCACGCTATCACCAATAGGAGCGGAGCAGCAATGAGAAATGTTTCAAAATCGGGAAAATGTATTCCTTTTCGAGAGCTTTCGTTGCGTGCGCTGCGTAAACGGTTAAAGATACGCAAAAATTATGTACTACGGAATTATTCCTCATAAAAAGTTCTAAAATAAAGTCCGCGAGGGCATATATCTATCTTTTAAGATTAAGTCACTATAACCTTTTTTATGGAAATCAAATTTGTTTTAAAGTAATGCATTATTTGCGAAGGTATTTTCATTAATATGATATTAATCCTTATCAAAATAAATACTTTAATAATCATCACAAGCATTTAATTTTGAACAAAATTGCCCTTGACATCGTTTGATTTCAATGAATATCTTAGGAGATATCATAGTTTCAAAATAATGTCACAACAAAATTATTACTGCGTGGGCAATACTGATCATATCATAATTGCGCGTGAGGGAAAGTGCACCCTCTACCTCTCACCCGAGCCACCGCTGAAGACGCCCAGGGCGTCGGAAATAGTGGGTCATATTCCAGCTGCTTACGGACGGGGAGTAATGGGTAGTTTGCCGTCCGACGGCATGTATTTATAAAGAAGCACTGGCCAATCCCCGCTGCATAGACAAGTCGAGGCGCGGCGGGAAGAGCTCCGGCGCCATCTCAGGGGGCGGTATGATGCTGTATCGAATGGGGAAGGAAGAAACGCCTGGGTGTCACCACTGCAAGGATCGCCCGGAGGACACTGTAGAACATACGGTGCAGGACTGCCCCGCTCTGGCAGAGCACGGCCGTGTCCTCACAGCGGCGATAGGCACTGGTCGAGGCCATGCTGCGGGGCGAGACGGAATGGGAAGCGGTCGCCTCCTTCTGCGAAGCAGTAATGCTAGCAAAGGAGGAGGCGGAACGCGTGAGGGAGAGGACAGCGTCCACCTCACGACGCAGCCGTCTCGGGAGACGCCCACGGCAACGGACGTCGCAAGACGATCTCCGGCCACCGTAGGCGCGGGCATGCGGGCGGCGAGTAATGGGTGACTCGCCGTCAGATCATGGACCATGCCCGGGTAGACGGCGCGTTATGTTCCACGCGCGCCTCAAAGAGCTGTCAGCAATCTGACGGGGCCCCCTAAGAGGGCCAGAGCCTGCCGGGGTCGCGGGGTCGCGGTAACCGTGACCCTGGTACATAAAGGGCTATTGAAGGAACACCGTGGATTTTAATCAGTACAAGTCTGACAGTCCCTCCTGTCCCGCCCTAGGCGGGAGGACTCATTTAATGATTTTGCCACGATAAAAAAGGGGGCGGTATGGAGGGAGCGGCTATCGAAACCGAGGTTCGGGCACGCCTCAATCGCGGCGGTAAGACCTCTCTTTGAGGAATGGCTGGAAGGTGTCACGGCGTCCTGACCAACCACCTGACGCAGGTCCTCACTGGACACAGAAGTTTTGGGAGGTACCTGTGTCGGATGGGGAAGGAAGAAACGCGTGGGTAAGGATCGCCCAGAGGACACGGTAGAGCATACGGTGCAAAATTGCCCCGCTTGGGCAGAGCATCGCACATGTCCTCACAACGGTGATAGGCGGCGACCTCTCGCGTTCGGCATTGGTTGACGTGAAATAGAGTGGAAATAGCGAAGGAGGAGGCGGGACGCGTGAGTAAGAGGACAGCGTCCACCTCACGACCCACACCCATCCGCCGTGATAGACGCCCACGGTGACGGACGTCGCAGGACGAACTCTGGCCAACAGGCGTGGGCATTCAGGAGACGAGTAATGGGCGACTCGCTGTTCGATCATGGACCATGCCCGGGTCGACGTCAACGTTGTGTTCCACGCGCGCCTCAAAGAGCGTCAGCTCAATGACGGGGGCCAAACCCCTTAGAGGGCCAAAGCCAGCCGGGGTCGTAGGACTTACGAGCTACCGTGACCCCGGAACGTAAAGGCCTATTGAAGGACGCCGTGGATTTTAGTCAATACAAGTCTGACAGTCCCTCTTGCCCAGCCCTGGGTGAAAAGACTAATTTGGACGATTTTATGACGCAAAAAAAAGCATAAAGAAAATGATTTGTATCGGTATCCTCCCACAGCGCTTCGCACTAAAAAAATACATTGTTAAGTTCCGACATCCACGCGAACGAAGTCGCGGGCACAGCTAGTTATTTATCAATGCGAAATTTAATGAGAACGGGTCTGTTACTCTTTCTCATAACAATTACTGAACGGATTTAGATGAAAATTGGTAGAAAAATCATTTATAATTTAATGTAGATTATAGATTATTAGATTTAGATAACAATATTTTTATTCCTGGAACGACGTTCCCGTGCGATAATTAAGACTTCGAGAGGGCAACGCCTCCTAATATTTGTGTATCGAAATAACATGATCACCATTACTTGAAACAATTTTATCTGCCTCAATAACTAACCTGGTCCATAGTGAGCATCCTCTTGAGTAGGTCGATGAACTCCCTTCTGTCAGCTTTCTCGGCCAACAGTTGGCCTCCTTCAAGATCCGTTGGTACATTCACCTGTGAAACAAATACTTATGTTATAACAATGGAAATATAATAAACCACACTGATTACACCAACTCTTTATAGACAAGAGAGTGGAAATCTTCATTGAGGATGTGAAATTTTTTAACAGAGAAAACATGAGAGTAGTTAAATTGGCTTTCAGTATAAATAGGTGTATCTTACAGTACCCTGTTATTAATATGACAAATCAGGCTTGTAAAATCATCAAATGAATTCTCCCACCCAGGGCAGAGCGGGAGGGACTGTCAGACTTGTACTGACTAAAACCCACGGTGTCCTTTAATAGCCCTTTAAGTTCCGGGGAGTCATGGTAATTCATTAGTCCCGCGATCCCGGCAGGCTTTGGGCCTCTAAAGGGGGGCCCCGTCATCGAGCTGACACTCTTTGAGGCGCGCGTGGAACACTAAGTCCCGTCGATCCGGGCATGGTCCATGGTCGGACAGCGAGTCGCCCGTTACTCGCCGCTCGCATCCGGACAAATTAGGCTTTAGTTAAAGTTCGTAGCGCGTTATGTATTTTACCGATACCTAGGTGGTCTCTTAGGCCATCCATGGATAGACTTCTTAAAGCAGTCAATATGGACTATATCAAGTATGTCTTGTATGTACACACATACACAGAACCGCTGGAGCAGTTAATTCTAATTGTTGGAGCGGTAAGCAATCGCAGCTCAAGAAGCAATTTGACAGCTTGAGCAGTTTGTGTATGTTTGATCACTGGCTAACTGTTTGAGCAGTTTTTCTGTTAGTTTTGACGGCTTTCTTTTTGGAATTGTTTGACGCCACTGCAAATGGTTTGGTCAATCAAGTGCTTCAGAGTAATATCTGCCAGCTCGGTGCCAGTAATGCCCATATACGCTACATAGCTTAACATCAGTGGAAACGGTCACATAGCTTCGTAGCTCAGATTTTACATTCTCGCAGCATAGCTGCATAGCATATCTCTGGTGGAAAGGCACCCTTAAGGAACAAAGTCATAGAACCGATGGATTTTTTTTATCTTCAGACCGATATGTCAATTATACAACAGAGTACTGAACAAATACTTAGATATTCATATTCGAGTTCATACAAAAGGTTACCTGTCCAATGTCGTCGAGGCAGTTGAAGATATACTTCCTCGCCTCCTTGCTCTTGATGCCGGTCTCCAGCTCGTGTTCCTCAGGGGTCTTCAGACGCCAGAACGGGTACGTACTGTCCACGTCGCGGTAAAAGAACTTCGCTGTTTTACTTGCGCTGTTCAAAAACATAGTAAAATATTAAAATTATGATTGTAAGTAGCTGTGTTGAAAGGAGAAAGATTCGAGGCTGCAGGACAAGAATTTGCCTTAGATGATTTTCCCTTGCCCTTGAGGGTTGTCAGGTAATAGCGAATGCAACTTAGGTCTGCGAGATCTCTGAACTCGTGCAATATTTTTTGTGGTGGATAGTTTATTAATCGAAGAAGGCTAGCATCTAAGGCTAAGGCTAACATATAACATAACACTACGACCAATAGCAGCCCAGCAGGGAGTATGGAAACAGGTACAAATGATAAGTTTAATAAGTAAGAATTTAAAATATTATAATTAATTATGTTTTAAAACTGAAACTACTGACTGGTAACATTAAAAGTCTTTCTTCCAATCAATTCTCTGTTAGTAGAATCCCTCTATTTCGTAATTATTCTACCGGTACAGACCTGTTGAGCATGTGCTCAGTAGGCAGGCCCTGCGTCTGCGAGATGTACCGGATCTGGTCGTACTCGGACGAGCCCGGGTACAGCGGCCAGCCCAGGAACAGCTCGGCCACCACGCAGCCCAACGACCACATGTCGATGGCCTCGCAGAACGCCAGGCCCAGGATTATTTCTGGTGCTCTGTAGAAAGAAAGAATTACATGAGTAAGTGATTTCTAGTGGTAGTGGATTAGATTCGCAGCACATGTAGAAGGGGGTTTTTTCGACAAAAGAAAAGACAAAATGACAGAAGGTAGAAAGAATTTTACGGTTTCAAGCATGGTAGTAATACAGAAAAGTTTCTATTCTTCAATGGTCAAACAAATAACAATGAAATAACTTATACATAACTGGCGAAATGTGGGTGAACTGTTATGGTACGATTTTACGAAATACTGTTTGGCATATTTGTTCGCGCACTTCAGCAGCGCGCGTACTAAGGTATAACGTTTAATCTCACAGTGCAGCTTGTGGGCGAACATTATCACAGAGCTAAGTCTTGCAATGGGCGCACACAAATAACGAGTCCACTGTTGACGTGTGCGCGAACATTTTTAGAATTTTCATGCACATTTTTTTTTGTGTTTGCTTGAGTGCGTCCACCAGAGCGAATAGTTGTGCCCCAAACTGACGCACACCGGTGGAATGTTAAGGTTCTACTCTTCGTAATTATTGGAGGATCACAGGCGCGATGTTATGTGTATTCCTGTAGCATTCCTAGTCTTGATATAGTTACCTGTAGTATCTGCTCTGCAGGTAGGTATTGCAGACGGCCTTGCTGACGTGTGAGGCGCTACCGAAGTCGATCACCTTGACGCGGTACGGCTGACGCGCCGGCTCCACCAGCATTATGTTCTCAGGCTTCAGATCCGCGTGAATCAGACCCAGTTGCTGTAACAAAATTGATTTTGAATTAGTATAGATTATAATTCTTCCCTTCAGTAAGAATAGAACATGTAGCCACCCTAGTATTCCCACGTAAAATTGCGTCGGGGAGTAGCGGGATCTAATACGACTTGCAACCACGGACTGGTCTGCTTGACCTACTGAACTACGGGTACCATACACGGTGGGGGAGGTGGGGTGAGGTGTAGAACTTCCACCATTACGACTGTGGGAGACGTGTGTTGAATACTTCACGAATAATAGGGGTGACGGACGTCCCCGAATCATTCGCCCATGAACCTGTTTAAAGGGACCGGATAAGGGCATTTTTTTAGGACTAACTCTCCACACTATTCCCAAACCACTGGAACTCCTGAAAGCCAGAATCAACAGTGGCAACCACCAGAAAAGCGTCGACACAATGAAGCTCGACGTGTCCCGCAGAATGAATTTACCTGTCTTGGATCCTGCAACGGATCAGAAAAGCATAGTGGAGGAGTGGGAAAAAATGCATTTCTACTTCCCTCCATATTAAGCACGGATGCTGGCACTGCTCTATCTGACAACGCACGGTGCGTCTGCAGCCTTTCTGGTGGTACCTAGTTGGTAGGACGGGCTGGCTTAACAAAGTTATCTGAAGTCAACAAAACCAACTCACTTTTAGTTTGAGCAGCGCCGTAAGAACCTGCTGCAGTATAGGTCTGATGTATTTGAGAGGGAGTGGCGAGAACTTGTTCTGCTTGAGGAAGTCGTAGAGGTTCTGCTCCAGCATCTCGAACACCAGGCAGGTGTGCGAGCGGTGCTGGAAGCACTCGTACGCTCGTACGAAGTTGAACTCGTCCGCCGACTCCTGAGAGAGGCGGGAGAGTATTGATACCTGGAATGGAAAGAAAATAAAATGTTAGATTTTTTTTTTTCATTGGGTTACTATTTTTTTTTTTTTGGTACCTACTGCTTGGTCTAGACTACTGTCCGAATTATTGATATAGTATGCTGTTAAAACATCCCCGCAATCTGCGCTTTTATCCTAAGTTATCTATCTTAACAATTGGTGGTTTTTCATTGCGAGTCCGAAAATATCTTTTACCTCTGTTTCAGTGCTTATTTGATTTAAAACGTTTTGTTCCTAAACTTGGACGACAACCAACGTAATTATGTTTTCTTTGTTTTCTGTTTATCTTAATAAACTTTAAAACAAACAAAGACTATTATGTATAATATAAATCTCTGACCTACATAAAGGATTTTCAAACCAAATAATATTTATAGAGCACTTGGCAACTATTCAAGAAACTGCGTTTTGTACTAAGATGTCAAAAATGTGAAAATTGTGTTGTGTCAGCCACATGTTACACAACAATAACCGACCTTACATCTATGTTATTAAGACGCTTTTAGATTGTTACGTTTGAAATGCATTGAATGTAACAACTACCTGATACTGGCGTAAAAGTAGAATTACTTGTGTATTTACTACTCGAGCATTTACTATTGACGAGGTTGAGTGCATAGCTGTTGCTATTCTCTAAAACAAAACTTCTAGGCTGTACGCTACGGCGAGCTGGTCGCTGAGCTAGGTCGATCAATAACTTAGTGAAAACTAAACTGTAGTTTTGGCGTTGGGACAGCGTTGCACATAAGACTATAGGCCGTAGAGAATAGCATTCCAGATGTATGAACGTGTGCGAAGCGAAAAGATTATTAATTTAATTCCTCTTTTTGACGATGCAAGAAATGGCACTCGAGTTGCGTTACATTGCGGAAAATTGATGGACACTGAATTCAGTTGATCAAACTGATACCGTAATGTAGTCAAAATTGTATGAGGCTTAAGCGACTTAAGCATGTGGCATTCTGTAGCTTCTGCCTACCCTAAAAGGGAAAAGGCGTGAATCTATGTATAGATTTATTACTCATTCACATTGTAGTAACAATAGATATTTTAATGTAAAATGACTTATTACTATGTTTATAACAGACTAGTTGGCGACCCGTAGAAATTGGAAACGATTCAAGATTATATTTTTAACTTTCCTTAACTACTGCGTTGCGTGGCTGCAGACATTTTAGTCATCTTTGGTTCACAATCTGAGTAGTCACGGCCATTATACTCGAACACAACGGAAACATATCCATTGTCTGTTAAATGCAACAAGTCTTTATGACTGCGAATATATGTGTATAATTATTAAACGAGATATATATCTTAGAAACAATACTATGAAAAAATCTGTTCATAAATTCTACTTTTATTTCGCAGATTCGATTCGACAGTATTTGTTTGAAAGCCAACCCAGAAACAGTTACATCATATTCAGATTTTATCTTTAGTTAGTGCCGATCGGCATCCACCATTGAATAATCATGTTTAGCGGGCTCGAGTCGGTATAGAGCTCAGTCAGCCGGCATTTTTCCCGAACACACTCACTCCTACTCAAAGATGTGATTACTTACAAATCATACTCCGAATTCTGACAGCCTAATAAAAACGTCTGATATGACAAACGAGCCAAAAGTAACGTGATATGATTGGTCGACCAAAATAACAACATCCAATCATAGTTGATCTTTTACTGTATAATGACTATTTGAGTGGGAGAAAAATATAGCTAGCTTTACTACGAATAATCACCTTTCCTTTTCTATAGTTGAACGATGTTGTAACAGGGTAACTTTTTATTTTAGCTGGGTTTGCTATTGACTCTAGTCTAGGTCAGAGCCTCAGAGGTACTCGTAATTGAAAAAAGTCTAAGATGGAGTGTGGGTTGACCTCGTCTGCTATAAGAGCTGAGTCTAGCCCGAAATATGAGCAGTCTTGACACGGCTAGAAGGTGACACTACTTAGAATAAAGAACATGAAGAGGTGAGCTGGTCAAAACTAGATATATACATTAACCCTTGATTAAAATCATTGAGAGACATATATGATAGAGGCTGATAGTAATCATCATCATATCAATCCTGGGACGTCCACTGCTGAACGACCTCCTTTAAACATTTCCAATAAGACCGGTTGGAAGAGGCTTCCATCCAGCGCGACCCTGTGGTCATCATCAAAAACAAACATAGTTTACCTCAATCTGTCCTTGGCGGGCATAGCTGGGGTGGTTCTTGAGGATCTTGATGGCGACTATCTCGTTGGTGCCCTTCTTCCAGCACTTCACCACCTGCCCGAACGTACCTCGCCCGAGGAACTCCAACACCTCGTACCTGTAATACGAGAATTAAACATTAATATTTTCTAGAACAAGAACCATGCTGTCGGTCTCAAGTCAGGTAAAGAAGATACATAATTACCATAGGTCGTAATTAGGTAGAGTTATTCATGTGCTATCACGGTTTTCATACAGCGAAAGAATAAAGTGGATATGGCTTATCCCGGAATTACTTTTAAAGAGCAGTTTACTTTCACACAATTTATTTGTCTAATATATGTCTGATGTTTTAATTACTGTTATTTATTTGTAATACTGTTTTTAAATCCCGGGAAGTTCAATTTTAACATTTCGATGCAAGTAGGTACTAAAATAACTATCTTATTCCGACCTCTGATAATTACAGAATTGCATACATTGTAGTGCCTGTAAAACTTCAATTCAGGAGTAGCAGATTTTAAGCTTGATGGGTTGCATTTTGTATGAAAGTACCACCACTTTCCGAGGCTGGCTGTAGCTGTTCTTCAGTTGCCCCTAGCGTTCCTGGTTTACAAAGTTAATAAAATGTGTTTCTGATAAAACTGTTTATTTAGATGATTTTTGCCGATAAATCTAGGTGTAATGAGGAAATGAGAGTTCCGTAATTTATAGGTGCAAAATTCTTGACATTCAGAACATCGTCGGTCTGAATCAGTGCCAAAAGTCGTAAATAAAAAGCGTATCTTTTTTGGGGCGAAACATCATCAAATGAGTATTTCCTGGCTGAAGGCGAAAGGCATCAGACTCGTACTGGCTAAAAACCACCTTGTTCTCTCGGTTGCCTTTTACGTTGTAGGACCGCGCCAGTTTAGACAATCCCACGACCCAAAAAGCGTATCTAAAACTAAATGTAGAGGCGTGGTGTAGGAAAAATGAATAATGTATTTGGATAACTAGAAAGAATGCAAGGACTCTTGATAAAAAACGAGCGCAAGGATTTCTGTGCGCGTTTACTCAATGATTGCTGACGCGCAAATTTATTTTTAGGTAAAACTAAGATATTTCGGACAATAGCTCAAATAGAATGAGCAGCATATTTCAAACTATAACCTATATTTGAATCAAATTACTGTGGCCTGTGTCCCAGTAGTGGAAACATTTATACGCTGATGATTTCTTTCTTTTTTTACGTGGTAATATTATCAAATGACTCCTCCCACCCAGGGCAGGACGAGAGGGACAGTCAGACTTGTACTAATTAAAATCTACGGTGTTTCTTCGAAAAAAACTAATTCAATTCTAATTCAAGTTGCGGGACTTATCAGGTAACCGTGGCCCCGGAACGTAAAGGGCTATTGAAGGACACCGTGGATTTTATAGGCTGATGATGAGCAAAATTTCATGGAGATTCGTTCGGTCGTTCCACCGTGTAAGAGTACGAGTAACATTTATATCCAAGCATCCCAACTTTAACATTTATAATATTAGTTAGACGTCGCTACAACTACAACATAAGCCAAACCGAATAGCGAAAGGGCTCAACTACTAAACCTACCATAGAACGTTTAGTAATGTTTAGCAAAAGAATCCATTGCAAAATCAATGTTGAAATAAAATAAGGTTGAAGCCAATGTTCTACAATAACATTTACATAGCGATTGTAACGTATTCATAATACTCCATTGCGTGGAAGGCTGCAGTACTTCTTGTTAATCAAGATCAATCTGTATAATCAACAGTCCCGCCTTGTTCGTCGTGTGATCTTATCGAACGATGTGGTACCTCGGCCAATTACTCAGACGATCTCACGATGTGATGTACTTAGTTTGGGTCCATATGTTAAATGCTATATTATGGAAGAGCTCCTTAGTGTGAGAACTGACAGTCGTAACAACTATTCTATTCTCTTTAAGGCTCAGCGCCGAGTTAGCGCTGAAGCTATGGTTTGTCTTATATATTTATAATAGATTTTCAACTATATGCTCTAGCGCACAATGTTGTTAATCCACTACAGAAACCGACGAGAAAGTCACTTTCAGACGATGGACACCTGTCTTTTACATCAGAATGCTCACTCATGCATGCATGTGCCTTAATACTCGTAGAATATGTAACGGGGAAGAATCTTCATTAATTTCTGACTCCAGTGGCCAGTGATAATTAACTCCCTTCTGCAACCTTTCCCTCAAAGCCTGTACCTTGTAACTAGGCATGATAAAGGGATCACATACACCCTGAAACTCTCATAGATAGCTTCTACGAAGAGAAAGCAAAGGTTTTATGGCAGACTTGACTGTCAATTCATAAAGTTGCTAAAACTCACCTATTGGACGAGGAGTAGAGCACCTCATGCTGCACCAGCTGGTAGTCGCCATCGCCACCGCAGCCGGAGCCTGTAGTCGCAGTCGTGTCGTGTCGGGTCGTGTCGCAGTCGCAGCATCAATCGCACGAAGCCGCATCCGCATGCACAGATATTGGAAAACGACATATTAGCATCATGCGTCTATTGTACTAAATACACTTTGTTGCCAGACCACGGTAGAGATATTTGTCGAAACTGTTCTATTCGTTATTTTTGTAAAGTTTTTATGGAACACTTTTGGTAAACATTTCCACAGTGGATTAATGATAAAATAATGATACTTATGATAGGTTTGTTTGGACTTCTAAAAGGTTATAGTATAAAATATGTGTGTCTATATCTCACGTTTTGTTCGAGCTGTAGGTCTTCTAGAATTATCATTTTTTTTGTTGCCTTGTTGATCTGGGGAAGAAAAGAAAGACAGGGTTTTGTCAATTGAATGTCATTTCCCCCAGTTGTGCAAGTCAACTGAGAAAAATGGGGTTATTTTAGAAGTTATTTTTGAAGCGACAAGCCTGCGACTCGACACTACTTACTATGCCCGAGTCACTTTAAAAGCATTGCAAAATTGAGAAATTTTCTATTCAAATTCAAAGCAACAACTTAATAGCCATCTTTGAAAGGCTTCATAATTATGATTTATTCAAAATGGCCTTCGTTGACGGAGTGGCGATAGAAATAGACTCATTAAAATGTATAGGGTCCGGACACTTGCAGACAACTGTGGTTTAATATAAGCAGACTTAGTATTAGAGACATAATGACTGTGATTACAACGTCTACTGTCTAATAAATTGCAGATCTATTAACACTTCGAAACACATTAATTCCAGTGACCATAACATTTTGTTGTGAGGTTTTAGTATTCCGACTGCATACAGTGTTAATTAAAAACCTTTTAGAAGTCCAAAGAATTGTGGAGGATTCTAAAAGACATGACATGGAATCTAAGGAAATAAAGAAAGACACGAGAAAAATGATGTATAGTGAAAAAAGAATGGTACACACATTAGAATGCGCTCAAGCAATTCTTTACTCGTGTCAACATACATTATTGTATGGATAAGTTAGAGAATTTTATTAAATTCTCAGCTTGAGCACAGATTATATAATAGTACTACAGATGATTCTCTTCCCAAAAACAATCAAACAAATGTAAAATGTATGCACGAGAAAATAAAGTACATTTTTACTTGCAGCCGTACCGCTCACCTACTCTTATAATAGCCTAAACTTCCCGTGCGCAAGCAAAAATGTACTTAATGGTTACGCGCGAGAGTTTATTTTAGTTTATCTGACGCTAACGTCACATCAAGGTCAACGCTCGCCGCGCTCAATAGGGTTGTAACTTGCGAGGCACAGTTAGGTAGGTAGGTGTCTTTATGCATAATATTATGTTATAGTAGTTTATGTAACTGGTACATAATGAGGGGTATTATACACGAGTGTGAGTTTAAAAAACGAGCGAAGCGAGTTTTTTAATAGTATCACACGAGTGGTATAATACCTAGTTATGTACAGTTTCATACACTACTTTATCTACTCTCATTGAATACGAACATATGAAATAAAAGATAAAAATTAATTAACACTAATATTCATCCACCGAAATACAAACGTCAAAATTCCAACATTCCTATTTAAAGCGCGCGCAGCCACAGATAAAAAATGAAATAGATGTATCTATGGTCAGTAATCTGTATCATAATGAAAAAAAATTAAATTATAACATTGTTTTGTTAGAGAAACAGTGTTATAATTTAATTTTTTAATATCATTACGATACTCTATGGTATAAAGTATGTCATTATAAACTCGTTTTGAGTTTTGTATTTCGAATTTTACGATATGAGAGTAGATAAAATTACATTATTAAAATAAAATAATGTTACTCAAGGAATTTTGTTTTTATCATCAGCCTATATCGTTTTGTTTTCGTCATCGATTACTACATACATTATCGATAGGTAGCACAAAATGTTAATAGTACTTACGGCACCTTACGTTAGAAATGATATATACCAATATTATCTTTTCTACCTATTATTGTTCTATTTTAAACATTTCATCTTAGAAAAACAAAAAAGAATAATATTTAAAAATGTAGGATGTAGGTAGGTAAAGTTATGTAATGATCATCAATTCTATTGTAATGTTCAGTTAATTTGTCAACTCAACCCTTCCAAACTGAACAGCTTTTGCTTTATAACTTCCAAAAAATAACACTGCACTGTTTTGATGTTCTGATAGTCTCAGAACAAAGGTTATTTTTTCAATTTCATGTGCTGTGTAAACAGACATTCTTACTTTTTTATAGTTCATTATTTAATACATTATTGCTTCTTTCATGCATATTTCAGCGGGCTGATTGGCGTAAAAAATATGAAATAAAAGCATACTATTAATGATCGTATTAATTTTACATAACAAAAATGTGAGGCTCCTATCACTGTCATTATTTAAACAACCAAACGTTATGCAGTATTTTTTTTCTTCATCATATATATATTTTTTTAACTTATGCGTAAATACAACTAAACACCAAACTTAAATAATATTTAAGTAAGCGCGTGCTTAGTGGGTGGCGCGCGGCAGCCGACTAAATGCCCACTTCGAAATGGTCCCCGCCAATGCTTGCAGTTTTATACCTACACTGCGGAGTGAGCCAGGCCTGGCTTGAGTCTACTCAATGTGTACAAAGGTACTGTTTGCTGTGTCAACTGTGTGCTGTTGTCAAAGGATAGTGCAGGAAAGTTCAAACATACTACAGATTGGTTCCCACGGGACGCTTAGACCTTGAACTAAACATCCTAAGCATACTCCCTGTTTCGTTAGTTGAACGCCTTTGTACATAGATTTGAAATCTTTACATGTTAACTTTGTACATAATTTTTACTTATAAAATTCCGGTGTGCGTCTGTTCCAAAATCTATATAAACGGCTTAATCAATAATGAAGTTTTTTGCAGTACTCCTGAATGCGTATGACGACAGTAGCTTTTTATGTATTTAGTTTACTTGTTTTACTTTATTATTTAAATTTATTTTGTAGGACAACATAAACAAGGCGATGTGGTAAACAACAGTTGTATTACAAGTTATAATGCCAAGGTTGGGCAAAAGTGCAAGTAATATCTTGAGTTGGATAATCTGATTGAGATATTTAAAATGTCAAGTGAATTCTTATTGGGTGATGCACAGTATGAAGCAAATATTTTAATATGTATTTTAGTGAAGAAAACAACTCCATCTTTTTTATTTATTTATAAATAATATATTTAATTCTGTTTCGCACCAAACAGGTTGATTCAGATAGCTCTGAATCAACCTGTTTGGTGCGAAACAGAATCATCCAAGTAGGTAGAATTATTAATTAAATAATAATTTCAGAATATCTTATTTATAAACAACGAATCTAGTATTTATTTGATAATGTGTCACTTGACAAAAAAAAATCTCTGAACTGAAATGGTCTTTTAAAACGGACGATTAGATAATGCTAAATCGTATGATCAGACTTAGTAAAAGGGTTACCCAATTTAACAAAACCCTTAATGTATTTGAAACCCTAGAAATTGCTATAACGCGTTATTGAACTTTAACGATTCAGCGAATTTTGAGTTGGCTCAAATCCGAATTCATGTGATCGTTGAGACGGAAAGATATTGTAAAATTTTAATACATACATAAATTATTCTTTATGATTTTAATATTGTTTTATCTTATATTTGCCACTTAGCTACTGTAGTGGTTTTGTGGTTGTAAAACATGTTATTCACCAAAATACTTTTCGTGAACTGTCCAAAACTCTTTGTATTTTAGTGTGCTCTGTGCAAATACATTACCAGGTCAACTTCGACCGGTCATTTTTTAAACTTTGTGCAATAAGTAGTGTTCAAAGAAGAATAAGTAATTTAAAGGGGGTTTAACAACAAAGACATTAAGACAACTTGAAAAAGTCAAGTTAAAGGTCTGTGAAGTTCCCTGTGGCGGCTTACTTAACTCTGACACCAAGTGTAGCCACTAGCCACATACTCACACGAAAAAGAACAAGGCTATACATATGTATTTATTTTACTATCACATTATACTTTGACCTGTCTCCAAAATTCTTTGTACCTAAGTTAGTGTGGGTGTGAGTGAGTGTAAAAAGTGGTATAACAACAAAGACATTACGTTTGTGGTTACCTTGCGGCTGGGGCGGGTGGTTGGCCCCGCCCGCCGCCAGCTGCTTGCTGTGAGCCGTCGTCGTAGCGGCCTGTGGAGCCGTCTTGTGCCGCGCGCCGCCCGCGCCCGCGCCTCCCCCGCTGCCGACTTGGTCAACGACGCGGCGTTGTTCGATGCTATCTGCGACACTGTTGGGAAGAAAGAAAAGGTTAGACAGTCATAAAATCAAGCATGTTATCTAATATTTAGACAGCACTCAGCAGTTCAGGTTCACTTGACCTGATAGTACACTCACAAGTTATGTATGAGTCCCAAGTAACAGGTGGCAAACCTGAGTTGCTGGTCTCGCCCTGGGTGGACACATTTGATAATTCTACCAGGATAAAAAAAAGCAGGGGGCAAGCCCTTAACTATTGCCTTCAACCAGGCACAAATCCAATAACACATTCCGATCTGGGAATCGAGCCGGGCCTTCCTGCTGAATAGTCGCACTTGTGACAATTAGACTAAAGAGGCAGTCATAAGGTTAGAAATTGATATTACCAAAGTGAGAAATACGAGTCAGGTGTTATCTGGAAGGGCAGTGAACGCAAGACAATTCCTTTCTTTCTTATCGATGTCTTTGTGTCCTCTAAACTGCATTTTTAGAGACACTACAGCCAATAAATCTTATGGCTAGCACCATATTCACACTGAGCGTAGAAAGGATCTTTGCCAAATTATGTTAACAACTATTGTGATAAGGTGTATCAATTTGAAACGAGCAAGATCATTGAAAAGCATTAACAGAAGTTTTATCGTCTATAGCGATTTCGATGTAAACAAAGATGATTGCGGTCATCAGTTTTTAAAACTCTCATCTGACACCAAATAATTTCGTTACAGAACTTAACGTAACTGCAGAAATAGACATGCAAAATTGCAAAGACTCGATAGGTGGACGGTCACAAAACATATTTACAACGATCTATAACAAACATAGTTTGGTAGACCCTAATACCCAATATTCAGGTGGAAGTTTCCGCCAGAAGTCGAACACAAACATTCCACAATGTTTTTTATACGAATGCACCTACATTTCACTTTACTCGGAGCTCACAACTTTTTGCTAAGCCCAAAAATAATTTTGCTACAAAAAATAAAGGAGCCCACTCAGAAGTTCCCGTTAGAAAAAATCCCTTCAGCGTACGCGCATGTCTGCAACCGGGCCCAGCTTAGGAGCAATTCTGGTAAATCGGAAATTTGATGACATGGAATTTTCAACTCTATTTCTATTAACAATAGAGTTTAAAATAGCTTAAAGGATTATAATAACATTGGAAATAACGTTGAAAGTAAGGGACGAATTTTATTATTATTTACTAATAAGTGAAACACTTTTTGAAATAGAGAAAGTACGATTTACAGGTAAACTGTTTAAATTCCGAGGACCTTTTTAGGACCATTATTTACTTTAAAACAGTGAGCTAAAGTTAAACCTATTTCGGTATTACTACAAGCAGAGTAGACAAAAGCTTCTGAGAACAGTTTAAAACAATTAACAACACATAACGGGATTATACATATACTAAAGTACTTATTTACTTTGAAGTATGACACATTCTACAAAAAGCATTTTTGCTAAAAATGTACATACTCTGATTTTTAAATATTCAGGTACGAGGGGTGATCAAAAAGTAATGATAATCGGTTACTTCAGGTCCGCATAAAAATCCAAAGAATATGTTTTTTGCTTGCTTATATACTCACTACATCAGCCTAAAAAAAACATATGAATAGATCACGATTTCCGGGAGATACATTCATTTGAGTACGAACATGTCGAAGAAATAACATCAACATGGAGAAAAATGAAATTAGAGCTGTCATCAAGTACCTCTGTTTGATAAAAATGTCTATAAAAGACACACACAGTGACTTGTGGAAACATTGGGGGACTCTGCTCCTCCGTATACTACAGTTGCACGCTATACCAAGGAGTTTAAACTGGGCAGAACATCCACTGAAGATGAACATCGCGAATGACGCTCATTCACGTCCCTCACTGAACACAACGTGAAAAATGTCGAAGAATTCGTGTTAACAGATCGAAGGGTACCGAGAATGTTAACTGACGAGCAAAAGAAAAAACGAGTTGAGCCGCAGTTGTGAGGGCTGCCATTCAAGAAACGGAATAGGAACTGCTCGAAAACCCTCCCTATTCGTTAGATCTAGCTCCTAGCAACTTCTACCACTTTCCTCTGCTTAAGGAACGCCTCCGAGGCAAGAAATTTGAAGACGATAGTGAAGTGATGGCCGCTGTTAAGGAGTTTTGGGAGGGTCAAGACAAAGAATTTTTTTCAAAGGGAATCTTGGGTTTAGAAAAAAGATAGACTAAATGGATTGATTTGTTAAGAGACTATGTAGAATAATAAATTATTATTTTGACTTTAATGACCGTGTTTTATATTCATTATCATTACTTTTTGATCACCCCTCGTATAAAGCATTATAGCACACTTGCTATGATGCACATCACCACGTTCCAAAGTTTCTGCTTATGTGAAAAAATCTGATTACAAAAAACTAAGATATGTATCGAAAACTACCCTCCATTTTTATTTTTCTGGTTGTATCCTTTTAATGAAAATGCTCAATGGGTGCGTGTGCAATATTAGTTTTTGCATACAGATACATTTGCATTTTTAGTATGCAAATATGTTAAGTGAAACGGGGACGTAATTAACATACTCGATATTTTTATTAACACTTTTAAAACTGCAATTTATCTATACAACGATGAATCAATTCGCATGCACATACTAGAAGAGTTTGGGATCCCTTAGATATTTGTAATTATGATAAGCTTATCACAGTAGGAATTTAACTTTACAATAAGATCTTCAACTTACGCTTCTCCGAGATCAAAATCCTCGTATCCATCGTCTTCACACTCAAATTTCAATCTAGGTATCGACAGATCCATTATAACTAAAATATTTACACAATCACTATATTACACTGTACAAAACTTCACCAATATCATAACCAGTCCAGTAAAAACGCAAGTTTTAAAAATGGTGTTAAACTGTCGCGTCGCGGAAGTATGCGTGTGCGCATCGTAGGGGTTGAGGGCCCGAATGACGCGAAGGGACGATGCTAGCTGAGGGTAGCGGGGGGCCCAGGTAGCGAGGGGACTCGACACCCAAATTCCCCGTATTGTGCGCCCCATTCAATAAGGGTAACCTGCGCCGGGCGGCGCAACGTACTCACGCGGTGGGAACGCAACGATTGTAATAGTATGAAAATGTTTGCTTGTTTTTAAATTAGATGTTGATGCTTTGAATAGTTCAGTTGTTTTCTAAGAGCGACATAGATAATGTCGTAGATCCAGTCTATTGAAAGTAAAATAGCGGCGTGTTAGCCAAAACAGATCTCTATGAACATTCCAAAATGAGAGTTGCAAAACCTAGAGCAAAATTTAACTTGGCGTAATTCATTTGGCAACTGCATCTGCAGTTCTTCTCAAAATTATGTTAGAGCGCAGGCAATTACTTTCTAGTTTTATTTTTAGTGGTTTGGTTCGTGACAAATGATTTGCTAGCGTACCCATTTGGCTATCCCTAGCCAAAGTTAAAAGCCGGATTTAAAAAAAGACCGTTCATAGGGGCGCTTTCAAAAATTACATAGTGTGATAAAGTTCCCTCGACATTTGCATTGTGAAAGTAGCCTTAGTCCGAACGTATTTTAAATTACGTTGGACATTTTTTTGCGATAGCAAATAATTTCACATGCAATCCTTTTGGTCCATAATACCATTGCAATAGCGTTGTCTTGTTTTGTATTGTCAAAGCAAATTGTAATTAGTGCCTTGTAGTTTTGTCATCATTACTGCAGCCGCCATTTACATAGAAAGCTGATAACCCCAAAAAGTTGTTTTCGAGAAACTGTCAAAAACGGTGCTTATCGTTGTTTCTTAAAAACTTCCTATGATACTTTGGACACTGATTGTTGGACATACTAATTAATGCCTTAATGAAATGGAATTCATCATAGATGCTCTCAAATTAATAGTTGTTAGTTTATTTTATAGAAAATACATAAATATATTTATGTATTTTCTGCTGCTACAAAAAAATGTATTGACGTGTCATCGCGGGCAGCAGGGGGTGCAGCGCAAGGCATAAGCGGAGCGGGAAACTGCTACCTATGGTATACTAGTTCAGGAATTAAGACTTGTACAGGTCGCAGCCGCTGCATCACGACACTCGACAGAAAGTTTGGAACAAAGCAAATTTGGAGCGAGGGAAAAGCGGAACAGAGACGAACAAGTAAGAGTCGACACATCCCCGGAGGGATTTTAACCAAAGTAAAGCAGGACATACGTCACCTCTATGGTTTCAAAGTCACCGGACTTAAATTTTGTAACTTGCAACGCTTGAAAGATAAGTCTCTAAACCGATGTTGATACAAAGATAGATAGGATTTTGGAGATACAAAGCTTGAACTTGAAGTAGGAGAAAGGGGGAACCCAGAGAGTTATTATAAAATATAGTATACTAACGTGGCGTCGCGACAGCAGGGTCTGGCGCAAAGCACAGGCGGAGCGGGAGGAGGCGCGGGCGGCGGGGACCGCTCCGCATCGCACGCGCGACTCGGCACGGCGGGCGCGGTGCAGCAGCCCGGCCCGACGCCTGACCACCACTTGTTCTGCAAGTACAACAATCTTCTTAAGTTAAACGTTTTTGGTATTTTACACATATGGGTGCATCATCTTCTGAGGTGCTTTTGGGCGGAGCTAGGCTGGCTCTGTTAGCTAGAATCCCCACGCACAACGGACCGAATGGGAGTCTAAGTGCGGAAAAGGGAGTCCCATCATCATCATCATCATCTTCTGAGCAAAACCTACACTTCCACTTTTATCACTAGTCACGGCTGTTGTAATTACCTTAAGCCAACTCTTCATGAGTTGATCTATTCTGTTCTATTCATGAATTGATGAAGCAGTACTTTTGGTTTAATAAATATGTACAATTATGTTTTTCAGATGACGCTTTTGATATAATAATTTTCTAACAAATAAAATACTGAAATGATATAAAGAGTGATTAGATATTATGTAAACCGGCACTTATAACTTTATAAGGTGTTAGAACAAGCCTTTCCTTGGTGACGACACGGGTGGTTCTGCCAGTTGTTTCTAAGTTAAGTGAACTTAAATACATATAACAATGGCAATAGGCAATTTGCTAATTGCAGTCTATAGAATTTTGCAGTTCGACCAAAATAGTAAATCAATTTTTACCGATGTAATTACCCCCTTTGTCTACTCTTATAAAAGGCTTGCAGTTAAATGAACGGATTAACTAATACAACCAAAAAACATCAGCTTGTGAATAAAAAGTCTTAATTTGCGAGACTAAAATATTGTCATTAAGCTCACAGAATTTCACTAATGGCCTCATTTCTTAATTACTTAAAGTGCAAATTAGCAAATCGCTTAAGCTTATGTATTATACGACGCCTATAATTATGTTGGTTGGTGTTAATATTCAAACATGAACGTCAAATTAATGCTTCAGTATTAATCTATGTTCAGCAAAGTGTTGAAAACGTGACTTTTAATAAATGTTTTGCCAATGCTGAATAATTAATTTGAAATTACTCGGTTTTCAGTTTTGGGTTATGAAAACTGAAGGAGTCACAGTGTGAAATGTGTTAGATTTATATTTATTAATGCCCCATTTTGGGTTATCTGTTACATCGTAAATATGGGGTTTATTTTTCAAGTTATCAGAAAATGGCTCCCAGCCAGCTATTAGTCTTTATTTAACTCCAGTCGTGTAAATCACATCGTATGAATTTTTGTTCGCTTTTATGGTATTGTAATCTAAATACCTGTTTTTTTTTTTTCAAATAAAATTCTGGTATAAGTTGTTAACATTGTGAAAAACATTCGATCGAGCATTATCTATATGATATATTTTTTGCATAAAGTACAGACACCTGCAGGTCAACCTATCCGAATCTGTCCAAATTTTCGAACAATCGAACATTAACATTCCACTATTTTTTTATCGCGATAAAAACATCCAAATGAGTCCTCCTACCCAGGGCAGGGCAGAAGGGACTGTCAGACTTATACTGACTAAAATCCATGGTGTCCTTCAATAGCTTATTTAATACATATTATATTTTTTATCCCACTCCTTTTTCCACTTCTCAAGAAACAACACATACTAATATGTATTTTGAAACTTTTAAACAACTTGATGTATTTTATGCAAAGCTAGTAAAAAAAAATCGAACAGAAGGGAAAGTTTTTTGGAAAGTTTTCTGTATGTAGTCTGTGTGAAAAATATTAAAATGCTCAGTTCGCATGGCTATATTCTAACGATCTAATCAATAGGATGATAACATTCTTGTTAAATACGTCAACTACAAGAACAAAAGCAAGGCAGCTGTTTACAACCTCAGGGTATTTTCCGAGAAATAATCGGCACCTCAAAGATAGTTGGAGCCTTGGCAAAAGTACTGATAACAAACAGCGTTAATGTGAAAGTATTTTTTTTTTATTTCACATTATTTATATATTTTGTACCTGTTTCTTTTTCATAATGATTAAAAATATCTACCTTGGAGGAGGGCAAGAATTATGTAAAGAATATGTGATATCAGATGGTCTAAAAAGGTCACTTTGGAAGAATTATAATTTGAATTGAATAAAATTATTAAATGGAATATTCTACTCTACTGCTTTAGCAAAAACGTTGCCCCACAAATTTGAATTTCTCCTGTATCGTGGGTGCATTTACAAACATAGGTCATTCAAGTATTTATTCCGTGCGGGGATCGAACCCGCGACACAGCCACTGCGCCAACTATACCGTTAATTATTATTAATGGCGTCCAGGTTGTGTCGATGTTACGCCCTGTATTTTTCCTAACCATCATCAACCAATTAATTAGTTGTAGGCATGTAATGTGGTTATTCCAGCAAATCCAAGCTTTTGTAAACAGTGGAAACATTCGCATGTGTGTTTTGTTATAATTCCACTTACGACATCTGTTTACTCGCACCTAATCTTCGAATAATGGGAAAACGTTGCGTAATATCACTAACGCGTAAATCCGCGCTACGGAGTTAATTATCCGAATTTGTTGGGTATCGTTAATTACTTTATGTTTATAACTTTATACGTAGGTAGGTACATTGTGAACCGATTTTGAAAGGTTGGTTGTATGAGATTATTAATTAGTACCTCAAGGAGTTATAAACATTTTATATTTCAAATAAAATATTCAAACTTAGGCCGAGTGGTAACATGGAATTTTCGAATTTACCAATACTTTTATTGTACGCACAACTAAGGAGTGGAATTCCCTGCCGGAATCTGTATTTCCTGATAGCTACAACCTTGGGGTGAACTCTCCAACTTCCTTTGAAAAATGAAACGTCCTTAGAAAAAATGCTCCTCCGCGACATTTTTTCTTATGATCCATAAGGACGTTTGAGGGGAGCCCCTTCGTACACTAGGCGACGCTAGTCTCCAATACCTTACGACTTTGTTATCCATTGATACGTGGCTGTGTACGACCCTTTATACATAGATTTGCATTGCGATAGCCACCTGGATACCAAAGTCGTAAGGTATGACTGGCGTAGCCTAGTGTACGAAGGGGCGAATAGGTTACTTCTAGGCAAGCGTGCTTCACCATCTACCACATCCTCGCTTACTATCAGGCGAGATAGTGGTCAAACGCGACCCTATCGCTAAATTATAAAAAAAAGGAAAAAATCCTTGCATGGAAGTTTTGTTTTTAGGAAAATATTTCATGCTTCAAGTAACGAAGTTAAGAAATGCGGTGAATTTATGAATTTTGAGATTTTTATTAAGTAGAAGATCTTGGGGTGCTACGACAGGAAACCTCCACATGCGCCCGTGGACTGGAGTTACCTCTCGAATACGTCCGGGGGGAAGACCAGTTTCTCGGGCCGGTGCACCCTGGGATGCGGGCAAAAACTCTTCCTTAGGCACTGTGTGCCTAAGGGGTCTCTTTGCCCGTATGCGAATAGCCTGTCGTGTGGACGCTCCAACGCGTGTCCCTCTGATTAGCAGAGGGCACAGCGGCGGAGCGGGCTTGCGGACGGTGAGTAATGGGTAGCTCGCCGTCCGACCAAGGACCAAGCCCGGGTCAGTGGCGCGTCGTATTTCGCGCCAAATGCCTGCTGGGGTCGCGGGTTTTTTCTTAACCCAGGATACCGTGGCCCCGGAACGTAAAGGGCATAGGAAGGAACACGGGTGGATTTTAGTCAGTAAGAGTCTGACAGTCCCTTCCGCCCCACCCACGGGCGGGGGAGGACTCATTTGATGATTTTACCACCTAAAAAAAAAAAAAAAGTAGAAGATCTTGAATAATTATAAAACGTTTATTAGGCAACCTTGGCTAGTAGATAGAAAATTTAAACATGCCACAAATTAATGTTTCATCTGGTCGTTGCTCTTAAAATAGTACTTCACACTCTTAAACTTCTATCGAAGGCTTCTCTAAAAAAAAGTGGAACTGCAAAACGACCCTTAGGCCGCTCCCACTGGCGTTTTACGAGCGTTGACGTCAAAGTCGCGCCTCATAATACTATGGCCAACAAACGCCACGTCAACGTGGCGTCTGTGCAACGCCAGTGGGATAGCGGCCTTATATTAACGTGAAATGTCGTTATGACGTTGACTGTGGATGTTTTGAGTTGTTTATTACTCAATTACATCAGAACGGCTGCACGGATCTGGATCAAATTGGCACAGACAGATTATTACATGTAGTTTGGAATAACACTAAAGCTATAGGAAATTTTACGCCGGTATTACTGTCCCTTGTGATAATTTTCGACTATCATGCGTGCGAAACGACTGGCAAAAGCAAGTGTATCATATCTAAAAGATCTAGTGAACCTTGCAATAATACAAGCAACTGTAGTCCGGTTGTGAACCAGTCCGGGCGACATCGAGCTAGATAGCTGGCCTTATCTGACTGCCGACCAACATTTTCTACTAGAATTTGTTCTAAACTTGTCCCTGAATAGTTATTACTTCTTATAGTGATCAAATCTAGTGTTTTAGAGTTAAAAACAGGCGTATCACGTTCACCCAAAAGTTTCTAGGGAAAACTTTGACACAAGATATCTAACTAAGAAGTTTTAAAGATGTCAGTATTCTCAGTCAAGCATGAATACAGAGAAGATTTAACTTTAGAATTACTGTTCTAAAATCTTCTTCGAGAACTGGAAAATTACTACAACATAAATTGTTGTAGTACATTTTCGGGAAACTAAAGCTTGACAACTTGATTGGGAGTAGTTAAAATGTTACTAGGTATAACGTACAGATTTACAAGTTGTAGCTCTGTTATTTGCTCTAAAAGGAGTTGATCAAAACTAGTTTATGAGATCGAAACATACATAGTATCAAAGTCGTTCTAGTTCTCACACCACACGGCTCGGCCGCGTGGTAGAGCGGAAGCGACAGAAAACGTGTATTAGCGGTGCTCCGCGCGGACAGACGGTCTGACGTTATAAATGTGTGTGGCACGGGCTTTATACAAGCTACATTGCGAGTGAGATCTGTTTCTTCGTGTGCAATAGGTATCGTGTGAGAATCACCTAACAGGCCACACATGCAACAAAATACGTCACTAATATAATCAATCCAAACTTTCTCCTTTCAACCTGCTAATCAAGCCGTTTAGAAGTACACAGTCTACATACAAATTAACTTACGCATGCAAATTACTATTTAATATGGTGAGGGAACATAATTAGCGCATTATCAAGCACCTAGACAGACTTGGTAGGTCAGAATTACCCCATTAGCCTTTGTTGGTAAAGCTGAGAAAGACACCTACTGGTGTTCGCGTACTTTTCGAAGGCACAGGATTGTTTGGAATAAGACAATGCAAGTTACAGTGACAGGTTGATAACCTTCAAGACACTGCTGACTATTGTTCTTGTGACTGCGTGGAAAGATAAGTACTTATCATGATATTTTTATTTCTACTCCCCCTTCGTGATCCCCCTCCGGCTTGGTATATTAGTGTTTCTTGGAACCAATGTACACCAAAAGGAAGTAATTCGAATGTGGAAGTTTCGATGATCGAATAATCTCTGCCGAAGATGAACGACTGTAGCCGAAGACTAACGAGTGTAATGTGGTATGCGCACGCGACGTTAGAAACAGTATTTTTGAAAGAAGGTATTTGTAGTTTTATTTAATAGTGAAGTGTTATAATTTAACTACATATTATTATGATAAATCTGAAACAAAACTTTATAGTTAGCAATAAAATATTATGAATGGCCATATTAATAGCACATTGGTTGGCGTCAAAACTGCAATAAACTCACAATCATTAAAATTATTTAAACTGACCACTCAGACACTTTGTAATGTGGAATTTATCACTTTTCAAAGATGTTTTGTTACTCAGACAACCGTTTAATAAGTTGCTAATAGTCTCATTAAAGAAATTCCAGTAACTGTCGCACTGACGAATACGTAACTAATAATAAATTCTTCGGTAATTGTTGAGACGCACTCACCATCAATCAATAGCAGTTGGGCGACTCTTGCGCACGCAAACTAGTCACGTTGTTCATAAACGAGAGGCGGATACGATTACAATTACCACGCGCGGTTTAGCTTGATTTGAAGTTAACAATGTGATAGAGAAATCTTTCTAGATACTTGTTGCGTCAGAAGGCGGAAAACAAGAAAACATTTGTACAGACGCCAACCACAGCAACCTACTACAATCTGTCAAAAGTTCTTCAGTTTTACTACTTTATCACTATTTAGTAGGAGGCGGTCAATGAAATGGCCCATTTGTTCAATCAAACGCTAGTAATGAAAATAAGGGAAACAGCACAAATAAGATTCTCAAGAAGTCTCTACACAAAAGAAAAAAAGTGAGAAAAAAGAAACATGAAACAAGACCGTTCAATGATAATGATACTGTGAATACACAGCGTGATAATCAAGGAACCATCGATATAACGTTTACTATAAAGAAGATCTGGCAAGAGGCAATCGCCTTTTAGAAAGACAACGACAATTTTCTAGCTACAGACATATTTTATCACGTTTTTTAACAACGTCAAAGTAAATAACCATATTTGTATGTGTGTATTTGTGTGTTGTTATCAAACACGTCAATACAATGAAGATACACGCTCACACAAACGGTAGATACAACATTGAGTGTAAATGACCCGTGAAGGACAGTTCACTTCACAGTTTTGTCAATTGTTGTACGTCTGTTCTATATTCCTATGATCAGGAGTTGGATAAAAACCGTTTTGTTTAGGTTGCAAGTCTGTGTGGTAATATCCAAAAGACATCATCATCTGCTCAGTTTTTTCGGTCGGGTTCCATAAATGAGTATTTTACATGGAGCACTGCTTATCTGACCTCCACAACCTAGTAAATGGGTAACACTACACTCCTTGTCACACTATCGAGATTCTAACGGCATTTACTATCGTCAAAGATATAAAAATGACAGCCGGGACCAACGGCTTTATGTGCTTTCCGAGTCACGAAGAAATCTCGCTATGATAAATGTCTTCCATCCGCAGACCCAACCTCGGCAAGAGCGGCTTAACCTTGAATATATTGACATCTTTACATTTACCTACCACGACCTAGGAGCAAGGCAAATAGCATTTATATAGAGGAAGTAGAGATAATTTGTTGAGACGAGAGAAAAGATATATATGATCAGGAGATTTCGATTTTGAAAACTGTAGAATTTCAGCAAGATTCTAGTTTGGAGACGTGGTTCGTCTCCAAACTAGAATCTTGCTGAAATTCTACAACAGAAGAAAGTTGGAGGTTGTTTAGATTTTTCTATTTAGAATAGCACAATAGCTATTTGAAATGACAACGGCATAGACGTAGAGAAAATTAATGAAAACCCCAAGTAATAATTATGAACTCCATACCAATTTAAAGTTGCTAACATAACCACAACCACAAAAAGCGTCAGATAGGCGAATGACAAGGATCCCTTTGGGGTTCCAATTAATTACAACTTTCACTTTATACCTAAAAAGGGTATACTGAAAAACATGAACAGAATTCTGTAGAGTCAGTTTTAAAAATAAAGGCCTGCCTAACAAGCCGCCTGGAGACTAGTACTTAAAATCTTTTGGGTTTAATAAGACTATTCAAGAATTTTACTAACGAACAAAGAGCTTTAGAAGGTACGTTTTTTTTATTCACAATTGGAATAATTAAACATTTAAACTCATATACACAAACAACCAGACACGGAACAATTAATCGCAGATCATACTGTAGTATTTTATGATTATGTACCTCTATAGACTACGGGAAGAAATGTCACACATTTCACACTTACATCGACAGCAACCAGGTAGAGGAAACTGGAAAATAAATTATGATTTTGTTCGCATTTTTCGTGTATCTTAAGAATATTTAAATGCCTTCGCTAAAACAAGTATCGAAGAAAGCATTGAAATAACAGATGGTATGAAATCTACACTTTATTTCAAGTACACAATTTCCAAAGTTCGTAAATGGACGTAAAATGTAGAACTATGATGAAATTATCACTCGACGCAAACAACTGACCTATGTTAATGACAATTTTATTGTGACAAACCAATTAACTAACTACGCACTTACCAATATTCTTTGTTTAAGAGTGAAAAATGGGAGAAGTCACTAGCTTCTCTGGTTAAAATTCTTTTGTACGAGGAAGTTGTAACTTTGTACACATTTTCCTTGTTATGTAAAAGTGTTATCTGAATGCTATGATGATTGCAGACGTGCAACCTGTCACCGCGACTTATTTCCTTACGCAATATTGTAATCTTAGAAAAGAGTAGTTTTGTAGGCCTTAAGTTGATCTCACATTCCTGAGTTGTTTAGCGCAATAAGCTAATGCTCTAAGTGTAGTAGTATTCCAAGTAAGATTCATATTTTCGGCAGACATAGTAGTGTCCGACCGAAACTGATTTTTCAGCCGAAACCGAAACCGAAACCGAACTTTCGGCCTTGCTCTCAGTTTCGGCCGAAACCGAAACCGAAACCGAAACTTTTTAACACATTTAAAATTTCGATTATTTTCTGAAATTTAATGGTTTTTTTTACATTTACACACATAAAAAAAATTATCATAAATACAGGGTGAATTTCCTTAACTATGAGGAATATCGAAAAACGTTGAATGAGTCTGGAGACCGATTTTAACGATAACTAAAAGTGCATCATTGGATTTTAGAAAAATCAATAATCCGGACCGGGAATCGAAACTGCTGAATTTTTATCGAAATTTTGGAAAAGCGAAAAGAAAGTAATGGTAAACGGCAAACTAATGGAAATAGCAGATTTTTATGAAATTGCTTTTTTTTTCTATGCTATTAACTTTTACTGAGCCATACATAATCTATTCTAAATTATAAAAAAATTCATTGTTTTCAATGTTTCACTGGATTTGAAGTCTCAACAATCGCACTATACTCAGCAATACGAAATTACTCGAGTTGAAATAAAAAATAAATAAATAGCATTATTTCAATGAAGAAACAGTTAACTTGTATTTCGAATACAGTCATTACCTTGACGATTGATAAGTTCTTTATTCATTAACGTACTCACTCGTAACAAATTTGATTCTGACATGAATATACAGGACTTACTCTTGGCAGTAAACTCAAAAACATAACCTCAATTCAAGATTAAATGGACGGAGGCGAACTGAGCCGGGGCCCCGCCGGCAAGCAAGCCCGTGTTAGCTACGAATTTAACCGAACGAGGCACGAAAATGCACGAACACTTGAGTTTCGGCAGAGCCGAAAGTTTCGGCTATATTTTGGCCGAAACCGAAACTAAGGCCGAAACTAGATTTTTTGGCCGAAACCGGCCGAAACCGAAACCGAAACCGAAATTTCGGTCGGTCACTAACATAAAGTATTTAACTTCAACAAACTCTATTGTCCAGCAGAGTATTTCAGTTAATATGAACTGACTTGATCAATGAACGGAATCTTGAAAAAAAAATGCAGCATCAACAAGCAATTGAATGTTTCCTAAAACTTGTGACGTGTTTGGGAATTCCATTAAAACCCAAATCTGCGTCAACAGTAGACTGATACGGCACTTAAAACCCAACCAGCCACAAATAACTTCATGCGCATATCGCATAATCCATATAAAAAATGTCATACATGACATAGGCGTGATCCTGAATTTTAAACTTTCCGCTCTGAATTTTAATTAATTCAATAGACACCAGAATGTGCCTATGTATTTGGAGTTACGGAGTGGGAAGCGGTCGCCTCCTTCTGCCAAGCAGTAATGCTCGTGAAGGAGGAGGCGGGCCGCGAGCGAGAGAGGACAGAGTCCTCCCTCCGCCCCATCCGCGGTAGTAGACGCCCACGGCGACGGACGTCGCTAGATGATCTCCGGCCACCGTAGGCGCGGGCATGCGGGCAGCGAGTAAAGGGCAACTCGCTGCCCGACCAAGGACCATGCCCGGGTCGACGGCGCGTTGTGTCCCACGCGCGCCTCAAAGAGCGTCAGCATAATGACGGGGCCCCCCTCTCAGAGGGCCAAAGCCTGCCGGGGTCGCGGGATTATTTCCTTACCGTGACCCTGGAACAGAAAGGGCTATTGAAGGACACCGTGGATTTTAGTCAGTAAAAGTCTGACAGTCCCTCCCGCCCTGCCCGGGGTTGGAGGACTCATTTGATGATTTTACCACGCTAAAATGTATTTGGAGTTTATACCTAGACTATTGTAAACCCAGACAGGAAGAATTGACGTCATACATGAACAAACACTGTTACACGTGGGAACCGAGTTCATGGCGACTAGCGAGACAAACCATTTACCATAAGATTATGGAAATCGTATTAAACATAGTTGTTACCAAATATGTTTTCGTAGCGACAGACAGACTGAATAACATATTGACAATTTAGTTGTCTCCAGGTATTTACATATTATGTATCGGTTTGTTGGTTTTCTGATCTATTTTCCTGTTAGATCGGATTGGATTTGAAGTAGAAAAGAAAACAACTTATTTAGATTAGATTGTTTAATGGCTCACTGGCAAATACTTCTCAGTAGCTTGTGATTTTCAAAGTTATTAAGAGGATCGTCTACCGAGCGCTCGTCCATACTAAAAGAAAAAACGTTTTTCTACCCCTAAATGTTAACCCATCTCAATGATTTTTAGGGTTCCGTAGTCAACAAGGAACCCTTATAGTTTCGCCATGTCCGTCCGTCCGTCCGTCCGTCCGTCCGTCCGTCTATCCGTCCGTCCGTCCGTCTGTCCGCAGTTTAGCTCAGAGACGCCCAGTACTAGAAAGCTGTAATTTGGTGTAAATATACGGATTTGTTGTGCCGAAAAAGTGGTAAAATAAAATCTCGTAAAATATTTTTTTTTAGGGTACCTCCTGTACACGTAAAGTGGGGATGTTTTTTTTATTTCTCGCGTACCCCTTAGTGTGGGGTATCATTAAATAGGTCTTTAAAAATTATTGATAGTTTCCATTAACAATTTTTTGATAAAAAGATTCGTTTGTGAAATATTAAGCTTTAAAGTGCTAATTTTTGCTCGACTCGAGTGTCCCCCCCCTCTACCAGCTAAACGGTTATGTTTGGGGGTGTGAAAAAATTCACAATAGTAGTACATATAACGAAGTTTGAAGGAAAATTATCATGACTAAGTAGGCTTTACAAGTTTACGAGTAATAGTCGACCAACTTAATATAAAACGTACTTGGATAGCATATTTTCCTAAACAAAATGTATCGCAGAACATGTTCTTCAACTGCAAATGTAAGTTTGTAAACTTTATTTTTACAGCTATAATAGGTGGGTATGTTTTGGGGATAGGTGGGTTTTTCTTGTCAACTATTTTTAACTAACTTCAAAAAAAGGAGGAGGTTCTCAATTCGTCGTAATCTTTTTTTTATGTATTTTCCCCGATTTCTCAAAGACGCCTGGACCGATTTTGAAAATTCTTCTTTTTAAAATTAAATTCAGCGAATCACTTTAATTAGTTCGCATAAGTATTTTGATGGGCAACTACGGAACCCTACACTGTGCGTGGCCCGACACGCACTTGGCCGGTTTTTTAGAATGCTTCCTACACAGTAAAACACTAGGTTTATAGGTTTTCTTTTTTTCAACATTTATAATAGTTTGAAAGTTACAGGCGCCTAAGAGTTACTTTTGAAAAAAAGAAAACCTATAAACCTAGTTTTTTACTGTGTCAGAAGCATTCTAAAAAATCTTTGAGATAGGATAACATTTAGGGGTAGGAAAACGTTTTCTGTTTTAGTAAAGACGAGCGCTCGGTAGACGATCCTCTTAAGTACCTGGAGAATCCATTTTCTGTCTGTAACTGTATTCAGCAAGGTTCAGAAATCTTGCCCCACTTGGAATTCTCTTGTATCGTTTAAAAACATTTAGAACATTTAGACTCACATACACAAACACCCGGAACAACTACATGTCGGTCATACAAATATTTGTTTCGTGCGGGAATCTAAACCACACCACGACACTACGCAGCGCATCAGTCGATAGCTCATCCTCTCCTCCAACAACCGTGTAATTTGTCTACGAAGATAATATTATAAAAATCTCTAAAATAATTCATACTACTAGCGTACCGTTATTTTCTATTTCGCCATCACTTTTCATAGTTTTCATCCACGATAAAATACACAATATCTCTCCTGAGCAAGGCACTTAAACCTAGCAGAGTATAAAGCAATCTAGCTACATAATATTTCAAAACAGTTTCGCCTACGAAGCGAACTAGTATGATGTATGAGGGTTGCCCAGCATCTGGAAGGGAATCAATCATATTCTCACGCCATTGCCCTTGGCGTGGCCTCGCTTCGCTATCTGCGTGGCACAGGCCTAGTGTAAAATGAGATCTTCTATTGGAACTTGGTAGTTGCTAGGGTTTCTTTAAGGCTCGATTCTGTCCACGCAGAAAATCGAGTGTTAAAAAACTTAAAAAAAAACCTTCAAAAACAACCACAAAAAAGGGTAAAATAACCTACAAAACTTTTCTTTCGCATGCGAACACAAACATAATTTACTAAATCAGTCGATGCCAAATCCTTACTAGAGGAGTTGTACCTTCCATCATCAGCTTAGCTACATGAGGTGATGATTACCATACGCAAATACTTAAATTACTTCATAAAATTTGCGAAAAACGATGTGTGGGCCTATAAAAATTTGAGGGTTGCCCTCGATTTCTCCAGGATCCAATCATCAGATCCTGACATGGTGACAATGGGATCACTTCAGAAGTATCTCCTTTCAAACAAAAAAAAGAATTTGAAAATCGGTCCACAATTGGCGGAGTAATCGCGTAACAAACAAAAAAAAAAAACAAAAAAAAACATACCGTCGAATTGATAACCTCCTTCTTTTTGAAGTCGGTTAAAAATGTAGTATACATCGCCATTTTATCATTTTAGTTGTCATGTATAAGTTTCAGATATACTTGGCAAGTGGTGATGGCAATGGAAAGCTCTCACTGAATGGTTACCGAGAGGCGGTAGAAGTTTTGTTGGAGCATCGAACAGATGAGTGAATGATATTCAGAAGTTGCGTTGCGAATCTTAGTCAAGGAAAAATGGTACCAAAGGGAAGAGTCTAAAACCAGCATTGTGTGAAACAAGGTTGCCGAATGATGGTCATGATAATAATATTCGATGGGCCAATACGGTGTGATATAGCCTAAGTTAGTGTTTACTTAATATAAATGTGACACCATTTAAATTTTTCGCAGGTGCCATTTTACATTGAATAGCATGAGAAAACATTTTCCATATAAAATGGTGAAGAAAATTCTTGTTCAAGCGTTCTACCTAACAACTCCCGACGATCGAAAGGATTGCATTTGAATTATAAATCAAGCGACGAAGCACGCAAACTAGACTTCGTACTATGAGGATGAGAACAGCTGTTTGTACTTAGTCCATCGCTGTTTACCTGAACTGTTGGCCCTTGGCTGGTACTTCTACCACGTAATGGATTTCTAAGAAAAACATCGTCGTGTAAAGCCGGGTACTGACCGGCGCGGCGTTACGGCCCGTTCACAACCTTGCCACGCTGTGAACGGGGCTTAGCGCGAGACGGCACCTGAACTGCTGGCGCTTACTTCTACAAACTTAATGGATTTCTGAGAAATTCATGGTGGTGTAAAGCCGGGTATTGACCGGCGCGGCGTTAAGGCCCGTTCACGCCGCTGTGAAGAGCGGTGGCTTAGCGCTTAAATGTTTAGAAATGTCTAAACCACGCCACGGGGCGCTGCTAGTATCGAATTCGCTTATTTGCAAAGTAGTCGCGCCGCTTAGACTAAAGTGATGAACGGGCCGTAACGAGGCGTAATGTAACGTGTTACACACTTACACAGCGAGCATTTATGCAGTAAGTACGGGGGGAAACAAGGCGTTCGCAACTACCAAAAAGATACTAATTACTGGCTGTGAATAGTACATTACGACCCGTAACACCAGTTGGTTCCCACCTTTATGTTATACCGGTCGAGTTGTGTCCACCTGGCCGTCGATCGATTTCTTAAAGCCTCGACGGTAGACATGGCTTCATTAAAGTTTCATTGACTGTTTCCTAACAATTATTATTAATATGTTAGGTGTTCCAATGACTCACATGTTATGAATTGCGATTATTTCTTGTAGAACCAGCCATTATTTAGTCATAATACGTTGTCATCGCAAGTTGTTGAAATGTTATTGGATTGACTTGTTTCTTATCAAATATGTATGGAATACAATAAAGTTACTACGTCTAGCTAGAATGTTTCTAAATTATGCTACATACGTGCATAAACTAAGTTCTAGGTAAACGACACTTAAATAAATGACTATATAAAAGTGAACTGATGTATTTCCACAGACGCAATGACGCCAGATGTGCTTTAGAAGATCCCTTTTAGCAGAATCGTAATAGGATAACAAAATTAATTTCAATCAAATTCGTTAAATGGTCGCAGACCCAGCTAACATTGTGAATTGTCAATCGATAACATTTTTACGATTTTTATAATACAGGGCGTCCCATGGCTATGCCACATGAAGGTAAAGTACCTTGAATATTTTAGATGGAAGATTTTACTGAAAGAAGACTTTATTTTAAATGAAATAAGTCCTTTTTAAAAAAAAATTCAAACCGACGAAACATCGAACTGAAAAGCAAAAAATAAATTTTGAGGCGGCGCCAAACAAACAAACATATAAATTAACTATTTGAAGAGCAGAATAGCTCGTTGTATAGCTTGTCGTGGTTGAATAGCTCGTCGTAGCTATTCGTTGATTGTTTCTTTGGCGCCGCCTCAAAATTTATTTTTTGCTTTTCAGTTCGATGTTTCGTCGGTTTGAATTTTTTTTTAAAAAGGACTTATTTTTTACTTTTGAGTTTCCTATCTCGTGTCAATTTCTGTAACTAAAAACTCTCAACGACTGTCATACCCCAGCTACGTCTAAAGTTCTCATCATTATGAGTGAAATGAGCCCAAATACGTATAATTGCTGTTAACTGTTAAGGATCTCTTGTTACTGCCCTCTGTCACCATCCTCAGACCCTCGATGACAATTATACCCCAGCTAGGTATAAAGTTTTCATGAAGACTAGTGAAATGAGCCCAAACACGATAAAGGTGCTGTTAACTGTTGAGGACCTCTTGCCCCTGCTATCCGTCACCATCCTCAGACCCTCGATGGCAATGATACCTCAGCTAGGTCTAAAGTTCTCATCAAGCTGAGTGAAATGAGCCCAAACACGATATAGCTGTTGTTAACTGTTAAGGAACTCTTGGGACTGACTTCACAAAATAACAGGGATCTGGAGTTGATCTGATGATGGTGACGCCATCATGTTATGTTCTCCACATCTCTGCTATATAATATTGTCCTCAGAACTACAATTGTTAACTTTATTTCAACAGAATCGGTTCATAATTGAAAATTCTGTAGGAAGATTGACAATTAATTCCTTTTTTTCTGCCCTTAGAGGCCGATTTTAGTTTTGAAATTTAAATGGGACCAACTTTGAGGTATACTCTTTCTAACAAAAAAAGAATTTTTGAAATCGGACCACGTTAGGAAAAGTTATGCGTGGTCATACATAAAAAAAAAAAAAAAAAATAAAAAAAAAAAAATATACATGTCGAATTGAGAACCTCCTCCTTTTTTTTTCGTCGGTTAATAAAAGAAAGACCATTAAATTAAAATGTTAAATTTAATGGTCTTCTTTTTATTTCTGACACTATGTTATTAGGCAAAAAATAATCCTTATGATGAAGCCTTTCGATCGGTATAATAAAGCTACAAGGAACGAAGTTCCTTATCGCGCGTTGTGAAAGGGGGCTGGACGGAAAAAATTCTTACGAAAAGTTGTCACGACACTTTTTGGAACGAAGTTCCTTATCGCGCGTTGCGAAAGGGTGCTGGTGCTAGAGCTCAAAGAGTGGAGCGGAGCGGAGTGGAGTGGAGTGGAGTCGCGACGATTATTTTTGTTGAGTGTATACAGTAACTTCGTTCCATCCGGGTGTCCCTTGACACCTCTCAAGTTTTTATTTTCTCGAGTAGCGGGTTCGACTTCCGGTCCAATCATGTAATTATTTCAAAATCTATGAAAGCATTTTAAATTGTTTTTAAAATTAAAATAATGTCTTCTTTCAGTAAAATGTTCCATCTACAATAATATCAAGGTACTTTCCCTCCATGTGGCATAGCCGTGGGACGCCCTGTATATTATTATCCTATCTTAGATGGTGCTAAAGTGGTACTTTTAGGAACCCTCGGCCTCGTCAGGCCAGGTAGGTGAAATTCCAAGTGTATTTTAGCAAATATTAAGGTGTCGCTTAGTGTTAATTAAACGGACATTAGTCATTAAAAACACACAAAAAAACTCTAGCTTTTCTTATTAACACCAAAGCAAATACACACACAGAACCGATAAAAATCAACACTAATTAATTACTCATACATCGCACTTTCATCGAAACGTGCTCAAAGCAAAAAAAAAAGTACCGCTATAATGAGCATGCAACTACGTTTGTCCTGAAAATCATAAATGCATACAATACGCACTGATGCAAGACAATGACTTTCTGTTTTACTGTAGCGCCTTTGGAATCTGAACACAGCGATTGACACCGTAACAGCTAGTATTGACGCAAACTGTATACAAAGCCAAGCTATAAATATACAGGGGTCAAAAAGCATTCCAATGATAATCACACAAAATACTACTTCAAGTCATGCTGACACGGTGTTGTCCTATGCGATATTTTGCAGTAGAATTTTGGAATCACGTGACATTTTGTACCGTAGAATATTATGTTGTTGACATGTGAGCCAACTTTTCACTGTAATATATCGTGCAGGCACTGCAGGACAGCGTCGTTTGAGCAACCGTTTACTGCAACGCGCATTCATATGAGAGATGGTCAGATCAGAGTGATTGCGAGCCATGACCAGACAGATAACCCCCGACAAAGACGAACTTTCTTACAACCCGATATGCCATATGGGAGTAATCAGGCTTATCAACTGTCAGTCACTTAACGACTCAAGTCAATTTTCCATCGACAAGTTTGATCACTCTATTAGCGACCGTATGATTTGCTATTTAAAGGTTACCATGCAGACACAAAACCATGCTCAAAACGATAAAGTAAAAAACGTGTCTTACAAACTAAAGTAACAATCAGATAAACTAACTAGAGCTGATATTCCATCAATAGTTCTTGCAACACCTAATTAGAGATTATTAGAACACATCTTGGCGATACTATCGAAGAAATCTAACTGGAGCTACACGTCAGTAAACGAACTCGTTGCCGTACAATAAAATTGCGATAGTACAACGCTGATGTAACTTTAGAACTTTTTCTATACATGTTACGTTAAAGAGATAAAGAGAAGAACATGGTAGTTAGGACAATACGTGATTTAGCAAACATTGCTAAAGAAAATTGCATCATGCATGTTGGATTTGAATGGAGTTAAATTTTCTAATATTTCTATGCTGGGATGGAACCATATAAAACTCAGTAATGAAATCGTTAAAGTAGAAGCAGCTGGACAAAGACTTAAAATATATTGGACTAGCTCGTCGCATCACCCTGGTCGCGTGGAGTTCGGTTATTGTACCAAGGTATTATATTACCCCATAGTATTGTTTGTATTAATCCAGTTTATACACTAAATCATCCAAATCTGATCGGTAGTTATTGTACGAAAGAGCATCAATCATGCATCCATGAAAGATGTTCAATAGCTAAGATATTGTAGGAGACACTGCTTAATTGTCAAAGTCAAGCAATTTTACACAAGATTCTACACGAAGAGCTAAAAATTTTTGAGAGCAAAACGTTTCATCTCACGCCCAACCTCACCAAAAGAACATGCACCATTCAAAGTTTCATCAACGGCTAAGTCAAGGAGCTTAGAAAATTTTGCACGTCCTTCATCTCGTTCGAAATCTGGGACACATCCGCTGGGAATCCGGACGGATGGATGGGTGCACTAAGTCTTCGTACTTAGGCCTGTACGTGGGCCAGATCCGTCCGATGGTCGTCGAGTATCGCCCACAGCTCCGGCACATATTTATGAATAGACCGGGATGATAATTGGGTACCTCAGTACTTGGTAAACCGGTTTTAGAGATATGAAAATTGATTTACTTAGTCATGAACTAATGAAAGAGGTTTTGAGAATTGAGGCTGAGGTGTAGGCGTACCTATATGTGATCGATACAAGGGTATTGTTAAGTATTGTATTGATTACATGTACTCCCTTTTTCGGAAACCATTGTTGTGTTTTTTTACTGGTAGAATTTTGGTTTCTAACTTTCGACATTGACTTGCAATGAAAAAAGCCAGCTTAATTTATTGCTCCAATAGATAAAAACGTTTCGATAATCTAGATAGATTGTTCAATAGGAAGTAGAACATTTAGCAAAAAATATTAAGTAAAAGTAAAAACCAATAAAAAATCGAATCGTTCGCAATCAGTAATTAGAACCAAAGTGGAATCAACTTCGATTGACATAATGACGAAAATTGTGATAGGCACAGTTAATATCATTTGCCTTTAATGAAGTTTGAAGTGATTCAATAAAAGTGACTAAACTGACAGTCATTCCATAATAATTTGCTGCTGAATCTAATGCAATCATCATGCTTTTAAGAAACTGTATCATTCTTTGATTAATTGCATATGGGTTAGAACAGGGTTTCGAAATTGCCACTCTTGAAAAGGTATTTATTTTGATGCTTCAAAGACAAAATTTAAACTATTTTGTGCAATTTACTGTTTTGCTCGGCATTTATGTTTTTGCGGTTAGAGAATTCTGATCTCAACGCTAAAATAAAAAGTAAATGAGCAAAAACAAGCCACGGTTCTATCTAGATACACTCAGAGAGTACGTAGATAAAGTAAGATCTCTCTTAACAAAAGCAACTTAAGTTTTTAAACCTTATCTTTTACTAGCAAAGCTTACCTGAACACATTCACATGATACATTTAGTCTTATTGCCATTATTATCGTTCTACTTCGAAAAAACACAGCCCTAACTTTGCTATCGCGCAATCAGACAAAAATAAAGCACTAGGTTTTTCCATACCTAGTGTGTCAACTATGCAGGCTTTGGCAAACCATGTCAAGGATCCCTATACGCTGCAGTGCATCCACCTCGACAATCCGTGTTTAGAAAGACTTGACTCCTCGCTTCGGTACCTGACCTCATAACTGCTTTAGATGCGACGCGATCTACGTTTTCTCCGACGACACTGGCATATTTAGCTGCTTATATGGAGACAGTTTCTTTTGCAATATCAGTAAAACCTTTAAAGAGTGTTTTTACTCCGGTGCTGTTAGTCTTTATGTCTAGTACTTTGGCTTGCTTGTTGCTATCAGTATTGTGGAAGAGATATGATAAAATTGCATGTTTAGTATAACGTTGCTAAGGCTACAACTATCAGTAACACAATTCTGAGTAATGCTGTGCGATAAGCACAGTAAAGTCTGATGGAAGCGGAAAAATATTTGGTTATAATCAGAAGTGAACTCTAAACAGTACAGAACTAAGAAATAAATATGGTAGAACAAAAAAGCAGGTATGACGAATTGATTTCATATAAAATTCGAAGGAAAAACGTTTTCTAAGAAATCTAAAGTCACACACTTTTTAAAATAACGTTGATTATAGCTGTAAGTTGCAAAAACCCCCGTCACAGCTATCACATAACAACTAGTCCATTCAAACACTTCAAACATTTCAGCAAATATTTCTCCACAGCTTTATCTATTTACTTGAAAGGAGTCAAAATCAAAATCAATCAAAATCAAATCGTTTATTTCAAGTAGGCCAGTTACAGGCACTTTTGAATTGTCAAAAGACAAAATTAAAATAAAATAGTTTAAAAAATAGTTACGGTGCTACAGTCCCAGTCACAAGACATAAAAACTGTGAAAGTACTGTAGATGCCCATTCCAAAGCGTAGATCTCTATGGAGAAGAACGGGCAAGAAACTCCATGGACACTCTTTTTCAATCGCCAAAATTATAACAAAATCTTTGTTACATCATTCAACTTGTGATGGTACATTATTGTGAGAACGATGTTGCAAGTGAAAAGTGTCCATAAGTGATTAATATAAAAAAGACAAAATTCTTTTTAATTAAAATAAACCGTGGCTGCTAAGAGATGACCAGTCACGACTGACAGCGCCCGTTCACGAACATGACACATGCATCAGCATCACTCAGCTCAACCATTTTGAAGGGAATTAAATGATCCGACACACGCGCCACCGCCAGCGAGACATTAGAGTGAGCATGACATAATCTCAACCGCCAGGGTCATTCAAGTCATTAAAAGACGTGGGTATCTACTCATTGAAAGTTATAAAGTACATAGTACTCACAAAATGATTCCTGTGAAACTATATAATACTAGAAAGATTGACTCTATACAATGCAAGGTTAGTTAACAATCTTCATCAGCTCCGACATTAGTATTAGATGATACCCTACGACTGTCGTAAAAAAATAAAAGAATAAAAGAATAAACACACAGAAAAATAACGAATTAAAACTAAAGTCAAATACGATAATAATACAGAATAATTTGTTAAAAGAACATGAACAATGTCTTGTGTTCAACACAGCGACCAACTATGCTTATCATCTAAATAATCACTCACAGAATAGTAAGCCTTAGAACAGAGGTTAGCTTTTACTTTTGCTTTAAACACGTTAAATGGCAAATCTAGGAAAGAGGACGGTAACTTATTATAAAAAGTTATACCAACCCCAACGAATGAATTATGCACCTTATGAAGCCGATGAAAAGGAACACGAAGTTTGTGCTTATTCCTGGTATTAAAATTATGGATATCACTATTTTTACTGTATAGGTGAATGTTTTGCCTGATATATAAGATGTTGGCAAATATGTACTGCGAAGCCACTGTGAGAATTCCAATCTCTTTGAAGAAATCTTTCAAAGAATCTCGCGCACCAAGTTGGTAGATGGCACGAACAGCTCGTTTCTGGAGTACAAATATATTTTGGATATCAGCGGCTTTGCCCCACAGTAGAATACCATAGGACATTACGCTGTGAAAATAACTAAAATAGACTAATCTTGCTGTGTCAACGTCAGTGTATTGTCTAACTTTTCTAACAGCGTAGGCGGCCGAACTAAGCCTACCTGCTAGGTTCGATATATGTTGACCCCATTGTAATTTTGAATCTACTGTTATACCCAGAAACAGAGCTGAATCAACAGTTTCAAGCTCCACATTACCGAGGACGATGTTGGGACCCAGATTTCTAACATTGGGCAAAGCGAACTTTACGCATTTAGTCTTCTTGGGATTGAGCACAAGGTTATTTGCCGTGAACCAATCTATGACCCTCGATAGTGCGTTGTTTACGTCGTCAAACACTTGTCTATTCCTATCTACTTTAAAGATTAGAGAAGTGTCATCTGCGAACAGTACTACATCGCAGATGTTCTTCAAATGGTATGGTAGATCGTTAATATAGACCAGGAATAAAAACGGTCCAAGTATTGAGCCTTGAGGTACACCTAGCTGAACAGGTAACCCAGAAGATTTCGCGCCACTAACATCGACACATTGAAGTCTATTAGACAAATATGACTCAATTACTTTGAGGGCTTCATTCTGAACACCGTAATGACGAAGTTTACGCAATAGTGTATCGTGGTGTACGCAATCGAAGGCTTTAGAAAGATCACAAAAAACACCAATTGCATTTTGCGACTTCTCCCATGCGTCAAATATGTGTTTCAACAAAGCAACACCCGCATCAGTAGTCGAACGGCCTTTTGTGAACCCGTACTGATCATTATGAAGTAGACTATTTGAATTAAAATGGCGAAGTAACTGTCTAAGTATTAACTTTTCAAATATTTTGCTGAATGCAGGTAGAATAGAAATTGGTCTAAAATTACCAATATCATTTTTACAGCCAGATTTAAATAAAGGGAAAACTTTACTGCTCTTCATAAGATCAGGGAAAGTACCCAAGTCAACGCATTTATTGAAAGTAACAGCAAGATAAGGGGCCACGATGTCGATTATGTTGCTCAAAAGTTTTACAGAAATGCCCCAGTAATCACCAGTGTTTTTGGACTTGAGTGAATTGAAAACATTGACTACGTCATGAGGCGTTACATGTTCGAATCTCAATACTTGACTACATTCAGGGACGCTACTTTGCAAAAGGTTTTCAGCCTTGGACGGTGACGAACTTAAGGAGCGAGTCGTAGTTGCAGGAATGCTGGCAAAAAACTCATTAAATACCTCAGCTACGTCAGCTGGTTTATTAACTAATTTACCATCAACCATGATCTCAAGTTGATTTTCTTGTTTATGTGATTTACCCGTTTCGTTGTTAATGATTTTCCAAGTAGTCTTTACTTTATTATTAGAGTTTTTAATAGTGTCACTTAAAAATTTCGATTTTGCAATACGGCAAATCTTTTTAAATAATTTTGAATAATTTTTAACATATTCTAGAAAAGTTTTATCAAATTTATACTGCCTCATACCGTACAACTCGTATAATCTCGCTCGACTTTTATAAATGCCCGGTGTAGCCCATTGGTTGAAGCCAGCGGAAGTCCCAGCAACGTTAATAGATTTAGTTTTAAAAATGGATTTATACTCATTTTGCACAACATCAAAAAGAGCCTCATATATTTCATTAGGGGTTTCGTGTTCTACAATTGACGGTGAAACTTTAAGAGCTATATTATTTTTAAACTTACTGCAACGACTAACAGTATAAGGCGTGCATTCTATTTTGTACGGCTTTTTATTTAATGGCATAGGGAAGCTAGCCATTTGTCCACAGTGATCGGATGATAAATCGGTTAACACTAATATATTTTCGGCATTAACATCACAAAACATATTATCAAGACAAGTTGAAGAAGACGCGGTGATCCTTGTTGGTTCGAAAAATAAATTAACTAAATTAAAGGATTTAAACAAGTTGAGAAGCCTGATACTTAGTGGAGTAACATCTAAAATATTAACATTGAAATCTCCACATACTATTATGTTTTTACTACTGAATTTTACCTTATTAAGTGCATCCTCCATTACAAATTCGAAACTAGTAAAGTCCCCAGACGGGGGTCTATAAACACAAATAATAATATACCGCTCGAGCTCAACACAAGACAATTCGATGGTGCGCTCAATGGAAAGATTAACTAAGTCTAAACGTTGCTTACATTTTAGCTTGTTGGAAACAAGAACTAAAGATCCACCACGTATAGCATTTTTTCTCACAAATGCACTCTGTACGGAAAATAAATCATCATTGATAAACGCTACTTCATGTTCTTTCAACCAATGTTCAGTTAAACACAACACATGAACATTATAATATTCTAAAAATAAGCTTAACTCTAATTCTTTGCCGGACAAACCTTGCATATTTTGATGCACAACATTCAACATATGCGCCTTAGCCTTTGTCGAACTTAACAGTTTAAAGTACTAGGTGTAGGTAAACTAATGTTAGTATCATCATTACTAACAGAATCAAAAGTGAAGTTAGTACGAAAAGTATCAATAGCGACGTTAGTGTCACCACTAACAGAAAACGTAGGTACGATACAAGTACCGGTGTAAACGCGTAAAGTGTATGCTAAAAGATTAGCAATCTGTCTCCTACAACTAGCTGGCAAAAACATGGAACTATCAGTTAGCTTGTAATATGTAATAAAACTGTTACAATCAAAATATATAAACGCGTCACTGTGACGACAAGTCCTATTGTACATTAACAGGTTTAAATTATAAATATGCCTATTTTGTTCATCAGACAAACAATTAGAGTAAGGCAACGCTGAATAAATAAATTTACAATTACTGGACTCATGTAGCTTTAACATTAAATTAAAACATTCAATTACATCTTTCTTTCTGACAGCTAAGCTATTCCCAAATAACAATATAACAGTTGAATTGGGGTTTATTTTTGTCATTTTAAGACTATTAATTAACTGGCTAAAACTGGCACCGGGTAAACAATAATTAATAATATTTTGTTGAGAGCACTGACTTAAAAAACTACCAAAACCTTTACCAAATTTGTCTGAAAATAAATAAGTTGTGTTAACAGTTTTATTCAAAACATTATTAGTACCTACTGGTTGAGCCGTTAAGGTTGTGGTTGTATCATGCTGGGGTGCTGGTGTCTGGGAGCAGGCACAGCTACAGGAGAGGTTGTTGGTCAGAGACTCATATCTCTCTGCATTGTACTTTACCAAGTCCACCAGCTCATTAGCCTCCAGCATGCGCTTACTCAGGTCTTGTTGAGAAGCCTCATATTTGCTAAAGATATCCTTTAGAGCATATTCCCTCACAAACAGCTCATCCTGAAGGTTTTGAGTGTCAGTGTCATACATAGTCCTACAAATTTCCAAATCAGTATGACACTTCTTTAATTCTAATAATAAATTAACATTTTTTTCTCTAAGTTTTAAATTTAATTTGTTTAATTTTTGACCTTTTAATGACTTTTTAATTTTTCTAATAAACTTATTTATTTTAATATATTTTTTAATCTTATTATGACTAGTAAATGAACTGCATTTATTGATAGTGTCATTAGTTAAGTCTATGGTCACAATTGGCTCAACACATACGGGTCCGGACCGGCTATCAACTAACTCATCATACAAACTGCAGGTGTTCGCAGACACTTCACTAGCTCTAAGCATTTCTAGGTGTGTTACAGTGTTGTGTGCTTTACTTAATTCCATTTCCAGTTCCGAAATACGTTTTAAAGCCTGATCATAAGTGTCACTGCACCGCTCAAAGTTGCCAACAAGTTCACGGAGTTGTTGATGCTGGTCTAGTATATCCACATGCTGCACGTGTAGTTCAGCCAACTGGTTCTTAAGCTCAGTGTTCTTCTTAATAACTAACCCTATTTCCACTTCACTTTCTTCCCTTTCCTTTAACAGCTGACTAACCGTGGTTTGGCTAGATTGTAGCTCCTTCAAAGTAGCCCTCAGTTTTTCCTCTAAGGATGCAGCTCTGCGGGTCAACATGTTGAAGACAACCTCAGAGGCACCCTGGAATTAGATATGGAACAGCTAAGTATGTGAAAGAAAAGGAGTGAGGGACAGAATGAATAAGTAATAAAAGTGAAATCTAACTTTAAATTAAATTAATAGTTACAAAGAATAAATAGATAAGAAATAAGTGATAACTTAATTATTTTTAATTTGTGGGAAAATCTAAGTTAATATAATATTTAACTGAATAAATTGAATAAAAGAAAATTAAGATAACAAAATTCTTTTTGAGGGTACCTACTAGAACTAAAAACAAAAGTGGTTATTAATTTCCTCTAATGGTATTTAACTGGGAAATAATGAAGAATGAGCTATCTCTAGTAACCAAGTTAATGAATTAAACAGGACCTAAAAGGTATTGTAAATTATTTTTAAGTTTTCTCCTGCATGGACACAATGACAGGGTAAATTAGGCCACAGCTCGCAGGGAAAGGAGAATATTTGATGAGTGGGCAACAGGACACCTACTATAATTATCATTTATTCTAACTACAAGTAAAACTAAAGTAAATAAATCAAAATACTCCCCCGTTAAGGTGATGACTTCAAATTCGTCCGTTGGATGACAGCTGATTTTTGTTTATTGAATTTCACTCTGATTTTGCATCGAAACAACTTGCAAACATATATCCTTATTATTTATAAATAGATTAACAATTTTTAGTACATTTAGGACTTATTAAACACTTAAAAATATTATTTTTACAATTTAAATATATCACGTAACTTTTTGACAACCGGCTGCCAGTGTTGCCAGTTTAGACTAGTCGAGATCAAGAGGTAGTGTGTACACAACGTTTTGTTTATTTCGCTCATTTTCTACGCACCAAGGGCCGGATGCGAAGGTACCGGCGCCGACAAATCCTTGCAGATAGCGCGATGCCAACTGCCTGACGGAAATAAGAACCCTCACAGTATTGAACACCCGCCTTCGCATATACGATACACGCCATACGATTTCATACCTTATTGGTTGGAAATAGATTTGGTTTCCAGTAAACTGGTTCTCGTTTTAGTAGCAATTTCTCATGGATTTGTAGGAGAAATACTGAAATAGTGAGGTAATTCAAACATGATATTAGTATACGGTCTATGTTGAAACGGATATGTAGCTGGAGTGGATAGACAGGGCTTTACTAAAATGTTAATACTGACGTAAATAATGTTCTACATTTGATATCTTGATATTGAAATACAGTGTATTGTTTGCCATGGTTAACATGTGAGTATGTACTCGTATGTACATCATATGCCACTTGTACATGAGTTATCAATATGTGAGCATAACTCGATTTATAAATATCTACAGTGTATCTTAAGAGGTGTCAATAAACTAACTTTAATTGGAGCAGTCGCCTATGCGCTAGATGATACGAGTATTATGTCTGCGAAAGGACAGCTAAAAGATGGTAGATTGAAGAAAAAGTAGTACGTTTGGCAAACCCGAAACAAGCATGCAAGCTTGCATGGAGGGAAGTGGAAACATAGTTTTCCTACTCCTCCACTATTGTTTTCTGATTAATTTCGTTGCAGGATCCAAGACAGGTAAATTCATTCTCCGGGACACGTCGAGCTTCATTGTCTCGTCGCTTTTCTGGTGGTTGCCACTATTGATTCTGGCTTTCAGGAGTTGCAGTGGTTTGGGAATAGTGTGGTGGGTTTATCCCAAAAAAAAAAACCCGAAACAATTTTATTTTTGTTTATTAAGCGATAGGCTAACGTTTGACCACTATCTCGCCTGATAGTAAGAGAGGATGTGGTTGACGGTGGAACACGCTTGCCTGGAAGTAACCTATTCACTCTTGAATTAAATTTGACTTCAAATTCAGGAGAATGACCAGGGTAATATGAATTGTAGAAGAGTATGTATATTAATTCTAAAACTACGGAGGGGTGGGCGTTAGCACTGCAAAAGACAGGCCATTCGCCCCTACTATGTATGTATGAGCAAAGTAATTTAAATTCAAACTCATTCAGTAAGGCTGGCCATCCTACTCAAAGTGACGAAGCGGACAAAGTCAGATACTCGAAATAGCTGTGAGTAAATATGAGTATATTGACAGATATTATTCGTTTGAATTCATCCAATGAGTTTGTTTGTTATTGAATCGATCAAAGTTAAGCCAACTGTATCCGAGCACTCACGACTATACTGGCGAAATTGAAATTATGGCTTTATTTTTAATTGAATTATACTCCCTTTCATCTAGTGTGGGATGTAGAATGAGACTAGACGAGCTAATTGGTACGAAAATAATGTACGTAGGGACAATAACAACAAAGACTATACTTTCTCAAAACTTGTTACTTAGGCGTATTTTGTGGCTAATAATAAAGTTAACAGCCTGCAGCAAGCGATACTAACTACTACTGACTTTTTACCGATAACCGACACTAACCGTGGTCAAAAAGAACTAGAGGTATTTAATACCGAGATGACTTTTAGAAATGTAAAAGAAAATGTGGAAGAACGCGAATTCCAAATAAATCATAACAAAGGACAAGAGAAAGATACAGATAATACATTTTAAACTAAACATAACATACCAGCAGTTAATAAAACCCAACTAGAAAATTCTATGAAACATTTGAAAAATAAATATTTATTATTCAAAGATAACAATATTGGAATAAAAACAGGTCCTGTGACACGCTGTCATGATGCCAGAGACACGGACAGTCTCATGCCTGTCCGCGGCACGGCTTCTGTACTGTGTGCATTGTCCGGACTTGGGACACGACCCATTTATATGACAGTGACTGAGGTCCAGTACATATTACTGCTAATATTGTTGGACTAGGTATCGACTTCATTTACTTAGATAACCTTTATAGTACCTGGAGAGAATTTAATTTACATAATTTGGCAATGACAATATGATTAAGTTCTATATTAACACTGATGATGTATAAGGACGGCTCATGATTGTGACAGCCCAATGCCAGCCAACTATTTTATTTGATAATTAATAACTTACTCAGATTTGGTCAAATTCGAAGGTCTGCTTACCTAGAAACAAGAATAAACATCTATTAGTTAAAAATATAATATCATGAAAAGTGCTAGTGCATATTTATAAACACGTAAAACTACATGTAAATATAGAAAGAAAATAGAGGCGTAACATAACAGGCGAAGAACCTTGGAGAAGCCAAAGCTAACGTCACTAAGATAATAGAAATACAACTATGCAACTGTCAACTTTGAGAAGAAGTAAAAAAAATTGATTTCAGAATAAAAAGAAATCAAACAAATATCACAGAACCGTGTCAATCAAAACTTATACAATTGAGTCAAGGTGTTAAATCGAAAAGTATTTTATTAGTTTTGATGAATATTTTTTTTCATCAGCATCAAAATTACATGTCAAGGGCATATTGCAGCACATATGCTATTATACTTTTATATTGTTTCTTGCGAATCGTGGACTGTGGCGATACAATACTATGTTGTGAGAAACGTTGAAATCCTTGTGTTCAAATGATTCGTTTCTTAAATTGAATAGTACAAAGAACTGTGTTTGGTATTAATAGATTTTATATGACTTTGCATTTTCAATTGTTCTTCTTTTTAACTTCGATCTACTCAATAATGTTGTAACAAATAAACATGTAAATGTAACCTAGGTAATCAATCTGTTATTCGTCTAAAATGCGCAGTTAAGATAAGGAAGATGAGGTTAAAACGCGAACCGAAAGTAATAAATCTGTCAAAACAAATCCAGCTTACGCTTCCCCATAAACTGTATTTATACCTCATTCCTTTTGAATTCCCCGACGCCTCTCACCTTTCGAAGTACTTAAGAATACATTACGTTCTCAATTACCCAACGTATACTAAATTTACGAAAAGGCTACTTAAGGCGCAACCAGAGTATCATAATATGTGTCTTAGTCACGCATGTAAGGGCGGCAGAGCCGATCCAAAACGAACAGTTTATATTTAAACCAGGAATCATTTTGTACCATTCGTGGTTTCTCTGACTCACTTCGGATACTAATCTTGTCAGTTTATTACGTCAGTATTGACTGAAACTTGATACAAATGATTGTATGTAGGCAGCCAAGCCCGAGCGTAAGTGATGCACTTTGGCAAGACCTGTGGGTTGTTAGTACTCATTACTAGACGCCGCTGTTGTGCAAGGCCGAAATGATTTGTTTCTCACAACGTCAATATATTAAAACCCTGAGACAATAATTTTCAATATCAATAAGTTTATTGCGCGTTGTTTGCAAATTGGAATCGTTTGAGAAGGCGAAGACTGCAGGAAAAATCTCAGGACCTTGGAATTGATTGTTTTCTGATGAATATTCAGAATCATATCGATTCACTCCATTATTTCTTGTTAACTGTCGGAAGCCAGTATGTTTGTCTGTCTTCAAAAATATCCGTGATTGCAGACCATCAAGATTGTAAGCTTGTTTGTTCTCTCTTATTGCGTAGTTTTTATAATTAGTATCATTTTATTGCCATCGCTTGTCATGTAATAAACTATTATTAAGACTAGGAAACGCCTTACACCTACTGCAGAGAAAATAGCTTGTTTTATATACGGTGGCGTAACGTAACAAGAAAGCACAACAAAAAGAATTAAAAAAATGTATCCTGTAGAACATTTTTATTTCTCTATTTAGTCTTTAACCATGTGCCGGAATCATGCTAAAAGTTTGAAAGGCGATCTTTCTTGTACGGTGTTCATTAAAATAGAAAATTATATCTTAGTATGAAGATTTGTGACGTCATAGATGCCGTGGCACGCGAGCGCGACAGACGACCCCTCTATGAATCACTACTCGAGGAAAGCCCACAAAGCTGACGTCATCGTACCTAACAGCTATTTATGCGCTTTGCAACTTATTTATTATGTAAGACTTAGAATATTGTACAATAATTACGATGCGAACGTCGCTTTGTTAGCATAGCTGTCTTAAGATCTCATCATCATCATCAGCCTATAAATGGTTCCACTACTGGGACATAGGCCTTCTCTCTGTGAGTGGATGTGGGCCATACATAATCCACCACTCCACAATTCCACATCCACCACCGTTTTGGTTCAAAGATATGCCAGTTTCCTCACGATATTTTCCTACACTGTTTTAGCAGCAGTGGTGATGAAATTAATGAATGAATAAATTATACCAAAGTAATGCAACTGGCTGGGTTCTACCCTAGACCAACTCATAAGTAAATCTGGGCTACCACTGCCTATTTTACACCAAATATTTTTACATCGATTTTCATGTCAACCAATGATTGGTTTTACTCCTCCCTTTGATTCTCATATCCGTCTGGAGCGCTGGACGAATGAATTTCTCAAGGAGACTGTTAATCGCAGCCAATTTCCTAGTCTCAAGTTGTTTTTTCGATTCGAAGTGCTGTTTTTTGTAGGAAATCTGGTTTAACAGTATGAAGATTGCTTCCTGCCCGGAACGGGAGTTGGTTTTGAATGTGTGTAGGAGGCTTTGAAATGTGGAAAATTTGAAATGTTCTTGAATATATTTCAATGAGTTTACGACACTTTTGGAAAAGTGACGTAACTCTTGCAAAATATTTATTTGCAGTCCATTTCATAATCCCAAACAATTATGAGTTAATATGGCGCAACGCAACTTTAAAGTTTTAAGCAGAACTAACAGCCAAGGTTTACATCTGCCTGACTACTCTGAAAAGGAACATTATGCCTTTATTTTATCAACAAGGTATTCGATAAGGTTTTAAATAATAAGATTTATAAGACTGATACGCAGATAACAGATTCTAATCTTAAATCCAAGATATCTTCAAGATGGATCACAGTAGTTGTGTCAGAATATCCAACAGTTTTAGTAACCATCGCACATTATGCATAGTATGTATTTATTCATGTTGTTTATCTATGAATACAAGTATCTTATAACTCTCATGAATAGTTATTCAGGTGTTCACGTCCAGTAACTCAAGCAGTATTTGAATTACAGTAATCTAAGTTGGATTTAATAAGTCTACCAGGCGGCAGGCCCACTTAACTCCTACACTTATTACGAAGTCAGTTTCAATCTTGCCTAGGAAGACGTAATTTAATCATCTGCTCCTTATATTTCTCTTTTCGTTCCCACCACGTCAAAAGAGTCTCGGAAACATTTTTAGAAGCCGTCTTTATTTTCTACTTCTTGATTCAAAATTAAACGAATATTTGCGTTTGTACCGCTCGCTGCACGCAGCAAAACATCGTAAATACATCAGATGGACGGGTCGCTTGCGAACCGTCGCGAATTTCCGCAAAGCATTCGCTTCACGCCGAATACCTATCGAATGTACGCTCGCTACGAGATTAGCGATACCGGGTTTAATTACCATGACGCTAATTGAATTTTAGACAGCATTTGTGGGTAGACGACAACGTGACAAAGCCGTTGTTTGGACTTCATGCCTGACGGGCCCCAAATGGGGTGTTTGTGGCAGATTCGGGTACTGTACATAAATTCGGAATGACGTTTGCAGAAAACTATGTTCTGTTGTTTTGGCATGATTTATTTCTGTACGCCCTAACAAAATAATATTTTGGCTAAGCAACTGAAGAAAGAAGTCATAAACAGAGACACACTTTGTGCGTAAGAGCAAATAAGAGAAACATAAGTTTTACTATTTCTGGAAATGGGCCAGTGACAACTATAAATCAAAGGCTCAAACTGTGCGGTACGAACATACATCCTCAAAGCGGTCTTGCTAGTTATGGCGGTAGGTTTATGGGTCGCTCGAGTCGCTCGTATAATTCGCAGGCGAGATACTTGAATCTCCAAATACAGCTGTCTATATTGCTTTATTTGTCCCCGTCCTTGTTGCTAACACCGTTACGAGAATGTGAGCCGAGCGTCGCCGGCTCGTCTATCGGAGCGTGTGACGCACTCAAACTATGTAAGTGGAGACAATAAGCAATTATTTGAACATCCAATTTATTCACCTCTACGAACCCCTCTTACGCAATGCCCTATATTTTATCGAGATTATTTCTAGAGACTATTCTAGACGCTATAGTACCTATCATATCTTTGTGCGAACGATTCTCTTTACAAAGTTAGCGAATTTAGATATCCAATCTTTTGGTACAGAAAGCTGGCTGGAGTTCAAATTAGAGCCTCTTTGAGTTACGCATATTTTCTTTTATATGCAAAGTGTCGTTCCTAGCAGATGGTGACTGGGTGATTTAAAATACTGATTCTATGAATCCCAAATCTGATTATGACTTTGAAGATGTGGCTCTTAGATTAAAAAATGTCCAGATTGATAGTAGGCCACTGAGAATTGAAGCCAAAAACACGGGGGATAAATGTCCCGCGTCGGTCGATCCATACGTCAGTCGCCTAGGAACGTTCCCCGCGTAAACTACGTCACGAGTCCGTGTTGTGATAATTTAAAATGATTGTTTTTGCTGTGAAATGGTTTATACATTACATTCCAAAAAAAAGAATATGCCATAATATATCATTTCATTATGTTAGCATTTAATTTCAGTATGCATTTTATTTTAAATACGTAAACAAAGAAGTGAACAGTTTGACACTGTGACGGACGCCATAACTGTTGAGTGTTGCCATGGACATAATTTTTTTTACCCAGTATTTTGTAACTATAATGACTTTAAAAAAAAGAAACGAGTTATGAAAAAAGAGTTTTATTCTCTTAAACGATATTTTTTTTATAAGTGTAACCGCGTTAGCTAAATTACTGAATTCAGTGCGCTCTGTCCATTGTCTTAAAGTCTCAGTTAGACTCAAATAAGAACTCAGAGTCAGATTAAGAGTCAGAGGTCAAATACACAGTCAGACTCGGTGAGACTCAGACTCGTTAAGACTCTGTCAGACTCGGTCAAAATCGGTCAGAATCTTTCAGACTCGGTCAGACTTGGTCAGATTCGGTCAGATTCTGTCAGACTCGGTCGGACTCTGTCATACTCGGTCAGACTTTGTCAGACTTTGTCAAACACTGTCAGACTCAGTCAGACTCGGTCAGACACTGTCAGACTCGGTCAGATTCTGTCAGACTCGGTTAGTCTCTGTCAGACTCGGTTAGTCTCTGTCAGACTCGGTCAGAGACTTTCAGACTCGGTCAGACTCAGTCAGTCTCTATCAGACTCTGTCAGACACGGTCAGACTCTGTCAGACTCAGTCAGACTCTGCCAGACTATAATGTAGTAGGTACTTACATTATAATATAAAATGAATCGCTAAATGTGTTGCGGTGTTGATAAGCGGTAAAGTCGCACATGACAAATTACACAAATTAAAGAAATAATGTTAAAACTCATCAACCGTAATGATAAAATCATGTCATTACTGTTGATGATATATTTTACGCTTAACGTATAATACTGAAAATCTCCCACATTTTAAGGGTAATCTCCGCCACTGGTATTACACGCACATTGCACACAAACGCAAATCCGATACGTAATACACTCCGGAGCGGGGCGCTCACTCACACATCTATAAAAAACTCGCTTCACATAAATCGTTTCGTTTTGTTTCGAACGCGGAATCTATGTGGCTGTATTAGATTTAACGAACGAAAATTATTTAGACGAGCTCAGTAGCCAACTTACCTGAAGAATACAAGTCATACATATGCTCCTAGTTTGAAATTGCAACAATTGAAGTATTGTAAAGCCAGTGGGTTCAAGATTTGTGTTTACGAAGTCGACTGCGTGACCTTGTGGTCGTTTAAACAAATTGCTTTCAAACGATACAGAGGGTGGACGAGTGTGATAAAATAATAGTGCGATGCGGGTACTGCGGGTAGTTTCGATATACAGTGTAATTTTGATACTTGTAGCACAGAACTACAAAAAATATTGCGGTCTATTGACATCTGACGATGAAAAGCAATTACTTAGAGAGAAGTAACAAATTGAAATTGTCCAAGCAGTTGAGTAAGTATAAATTCAATGCATGAATAACTTTTTAAGGCTAAAAACTCCAACCAATTGAGTATTTCAAGACCGTTAAAATTCCTTGTACAGCAAGAGTCACAATTCTCGTGGTTGCCGTTATTGTCAGTTTGTTTTCCAATTCCAATAGCGGCTGTTCCCTTGCGACATTCACTGCAACCATTAACAAGTTTTTTTCTGTGTGAGAAAGGCGTCCATTATCGTCGCCTGCGCCGCTTGGCCCGACCTCCGCAAATCTCGGCTGACGTCGCGTTTCTACCGTTCTAGTTGTCGGTGCACACAAATCTATTGTTATAACGAGTTTAATCGCTATCTAGATTTCAGCTGCGCTATTTTTCTTTTAATTAAAGATTCTTTTAATATTGTTCTTTATCTGAAGTTGCGCTAATTTCATTGGAAAGGGCACCTGGTTTCGCTATTGTACGATTCTGTTATCTGTTGTGTATTTTTTGTAGGATTTAATTGCGTTTTTACTCAACAGGAGTAGGTAGTGAAGTATTTGGTAGTGATTTGATAGATATCTACAATATAATGTTCAGAATAATTATATCACTGTTATCTTTGTTGTTAAATGTGGTAGGTAATACATAACATAACACATTTACGATAACAGCTTTGATTTGTGTTAGAAGACGAACGTTTATTTTAGGTTTTCTAACAAAATAAACAGTCCATTATTATTCCTGTTAGCGACACGACACTCAACGATTCGACTGAAAAGGCCATACAAACCACAGACATGCTAGAATGCTAGTGTCACAATTATTGATAAATTCGTCCGTCCAACTGGTATTGTGGTTTGGACTACAATCAAAACAATATTTATCGTGGCCTATCAGTCATTCATGTGACTGTACTTCTGATAAAACATACTCATTTATGTCATTTTGCATGTCTTATCGAGGTTTTTAAAAACTTGCCGACAATCCTAGCAAAACATGCAAAAGTAGTATTTATTTACCAAACTTATCGACTACGTAACGGATTTTTCCTTAAATAAAACCACAGATTATAAAACCTAGCAGTACATGAATTGTGATAATCTCTTTGTAAATTTCATGAAGGTTACAGTACTGAAGTCGTCCTTAAAGTTAGAGGGCAGACAAAACATTTGATCTTGTCTTGCAGGCCAACAGCCAAGTTGGTGGCCATATACGCATACATTGAATGTCTTAGAACTCTTAGTACTCTCAGCAGTATCGTAAAATGTCTTGTTGAAGTCTCCCAAATGCGTCATACAGCCTACCCAGTTTAACATACTTTTTAGTATTCGAACAATATCTTCGGTGTTAGTCACGGCCGTAGTTTTAAGAACTGGAAAATATTTGTACAATATTATCAGCATTTTGTCCTTGATTCGGTAAGTTAACTTAGTGTAAACATGGGCTGGTTAAGAACACATATTTTAATGTTACCGAAGTATTTTATTGTAAATTTTAGTTTTAAAACGTCGTTAATATTAAGGTGTTTGAGAAATTTATAGAAGTGAAGGAATGCTAAAGGCGTTGGACGGCTCAAGAGCGGCTCGTCACTAGTTCGGTCTTCCGTCGTGATCGGTACAAGGCGAAACGTGACCGCTTTGACGCGGTTGTGACCGCAGCATTTAGCTATCGAAGTAGGAAACTGCGGTGTTAAATATTACTTTATTGAACGACATTTAGTTTTTACGGAATATTTTTTGAAGGTTGCGGCTCGATTTGAACGGGTCATAAGAAAAGTCACGACTATCCAAATAAAATTTGTCTTTTGTGGAATTCAACGGATTGAGTTTGACCGTTTATAGACTAAAAAACATTTCAAACGTCAGCACTCACTTTGTGATCAAAACTTGGCTAGATTTCGTCGCATACTACGAGTAGCATAGTCGTGGGACACAAGTTAGCAGCCCTAACGGCAAAGTTACCAGCGCTATTGGCATGGCACTAAAGCCCTAGAGACATTTTCTAGCGATGCACCGACTCCTCTGTAACGTAGTAATTAGTTCGTGATGGTACTAGTTCTAGAACTAGCAATGATGAACTAAAACGGAACATGTTGTGAAAGTGGTCGGGCGGTCGGGCCGTGCGTCTGCATTACGATGTTGGCAACGCATATCAAAGTTTGGCAGGCGCCAGCGACTTTCGAAACGTCCCACATTGCTGGTACAAAGTTAAACCCGTCTAGCGCATGGTTGACTCATGCAGAGAAGTACATACGTATTGGAATTATTACAAGTTTATTTTTGGACCGGGATATCTATTGGGCCAAATTATCTGTTGATTCAATTGAGCTATTTGAAGGCGTTTTTGGGTATAGAGACGTAAAGATATGAGCCGAAGGCGGGATCGCAATGAAATTTATTTGAATAACCAAAAGTCAAGACTAGGAGTTATTGGATCCCCTTGCATAAGTATGAATTTTAACTACTATTGTAAGTCCAGGTTTGCATGACAACCACGCCATACGAATGAGACACACCCTAGCCAGACAAACGAAATCAGATGGGTGCATGCACGGGCAATTTTTTATCAGACCCTGTAATGAAACCTAGCGGGTTATCCGAATCCTGGGGCGATAAATTATTAAAGCTTAATGAATCGCAACCCTGGCAACAGAATTACGGGAACATTTTACATTACAGCGGGATGCGGGATTTCGAGACTGCGGGATTGCGAACTAACAACATTTGCCAGCAGATATGTATGTGTGAAGCGTATAATTCCAATTTGTTTTGGTATACATTCAATCTGTTTGTATGTATCTGTGTCCACGCAATTATGTAAATCCTGAAGTAAATTGAATACATTAATAATAAGTAGCTCGAAATATTGGATTTGCATCAGCTGTGGCTTATTCCAGATATTTTTAAGTCTGCGTTAGAGGGTGGATTTTTTTTCCTTTTTCTTGTAATTGTATTGTTTAATTGGCTTGTTTGATTATCTCTCTCGTCTAGATAAGACAGATTGGTGTTGAAACAATAGGTAGACCGTTAGAGAAAACTAAATTTACTTTGAAACACAATGAGTAATTACATTATCGTTGCGTGATGCTTGTATTTGTTGGCATTGTGGTTTGAGAATGTCATCGAACTTTGTACATTGTAACTAGCGATCAACGAAAGCAAATATGTGCTTGAGATTATGTGTTGTAGTGAATATAGAAAATCATAAGCATGTATGACAGTTTTCTTTGAGAGTAAAATTTGAAAAACACGCTCAGATTTTCATTTTAAATGAATAGATTCATTATTAAACATGGATCTGTCTGATATCAAGCCGTTTTGCCTGATCGTAGTACACATACTAATTCTATTTACGGATGCTTAATTTTAGAGGTATCTATAAAATGTGCATAGTGGTATGAGGCATCATAACAAACTATTTTTGTAATCTTTATCCCATACCTTTTTAAAATGCATTATATTCTGCCCTTCAGTTGCTCACTCAACACAACTGCGGCCAAAAGTCCTGTCACTGATACCCTAGCATTGGCCAAAGGAGTTTATTCATTATCGTCAACAACACAACATCTACATCCTCAAGCAGTTTTATAAATACCAACAGCAGCTAAAAACGCATTTATAGCTGAGTCCACCAGTTGATGCGGTGTAATTAGAGCGAGGGGGACGACGCCTTCACCAGATTGCCTGGCAATTGAGTTATACGCCGACAGTCGGGCTTCGCAAGGACGCCAATCGATATCCAAGTACTGATGGGGTTGGTCACGGGAGTAACGAAACACCGTGACCCCGGAACGTAGAGGTCTATTGAAGGACACCGTGGATTTTAGTCAGTACAAGCCTGACAGTCCCCCCGGCCCGGCCCTGAGAGGGAAGACTCATTTGATGATTTTAACAAGCTAAAAGAAAAGTACTGATGGGTTTGCATCAATACGTGTTCGGTTGCGAGGTGTTGGACTAATTGGTGTCGGGGAGAGGATACTGGAGTCTTGAGCAATTAATAAAGGAAGTCATTTTATGTTGCGTTGACTGGTCGATTGAATATAATTATCTAATATTATGATGAGCTTGGAAGCTGGGAGCGGCGCGGCGGTGGCCTGGTAGCAGTCCCGATTTACAAGCTGTAGGTCGGCCGAATTACTTTGTGTTATTTATTTAACCGATACTGCATTCAAAACGGTGTAGGAAAACAGCGTGAGGGAACTGAAACCAAAAATTCTGTGACATGTGACAACTGCCATGACCAAAAATTTGCGGGACTGTTTTGTCTAACTAAAGCAATTTTGGTGTAAAAGTGTTAAGTCTCAGTATTCAACAACATTTCTTTAAAAATAAAAAATATCTTTTAGAATTTGATTTGTCGGAAGAAACAAACCAACGTTATTGAGTAACGGAAGACTTTTTGTATTATCACAAAACCTGGCCCTGAAATTGTTTCAACCAGCTTAAGCAGTTTTGAATTTTCTTGAATATAAATCAGTAGCAGCCAGCAAACTACTTTCAATACCTAAAAAATCTAATACATTAACCAGTCTCATTATTCACTACATAAATCTTATCTTAATAGCGGGCGTCTGGCAAAAATAAAGATACGGAGGTACATACGTCCGAACTGTAGCAAACAAGTATCACGTGAGAATAGTTTACGTCTGACGAGGCCCCTGCAGTAGGCCGAACGCCTGCCGGGGTCGCAGGACTGTCTAAACATGGTAACCGTGACCCAGGAACGTTAAGGGCTATTGAAGGAACACCGTGGATTTTAGTCAGAACGAGTCTGACAGTCCCTTTCGTTGTACCCAAGGCAGGGGGAGACTCATTTGATGATTTTTTTCACGCTTAAGAAGACTGACAGATGTTTTTTTTTAAGTTTTTACACTCTCACGCCTAAACCAATGGCAATTTTGGGTGAAAATGCTTTAAATTACGCTATTTCTTTTTATATAAAACTTGAAAGCAAAACGGGGACGCGCAAAAGTTGGTACCTAAGTTCCTAATGCACAGACCACATTTTAACACACAAGTCACTACGATCAAAGGAGATCACAAATTGTATGGGTCTATAAAGGCTAATTATTATTAATGGCATCCAAAGTCTGTCTCTTCGAATGAATGGCCCTTAAGAGTATGTGGAGCAAATGTATGGACATGTATGTATGTATGCATAGAGACGCGTCGCGATGTTGCCGGAAATTACAATTCTGTATAAACATGACTGCTTCTATGTACTACTCCATTAGTACATACTTAACTATGAATTAATGTTGCTTCATATTTGAGTCTGTTCGTGTATTATTAGTGGAAATAAAGGACGTTAAGTTTGCTGCAGGATTTCCAACTTTCTGGTTAGGACTGAATGTTGAACTTGCACTGTCCAATTTCAATCAGTCGCAAGAGTGACGCGGTGGATCGCGGGTCCAGTCAATCTGACAATTTGCGTGTTTGACATTTTGCGTATCTGACATGGGGCGTATAAATCAAAATTTCACGTGAGCGAATTCGCAGATAGATGCTACGTAGTACGTACAGCTTACATAATACTAATCTTTCCTTACATTCAACGGTCAGTTTATACCAGTTTTACATAGCTTGATTTGTAGCCGCATGTACGTTTAATTCTAAAACAATATTAACAGTTAATTATAGGGCAAGTAACTCGTGACCTACATGCGTTAACCTCTCGGTATGATAACGACATAATGCAGCAGTAATCAGTTGACAGTGGGAGTCTGTATATCCATTAAAACATTAATAATACATTAATATGTACTGTATTTATGTTGTTTAGATTAGGGATGGCTGGACACAATAAGAGGGCGAGAGATTATTGTATATGACCCTTCTTGTTAGGCGTTGTAATAATGAAATGAGAGGAAAAGCATTCTTAATTGAATTTAAAAACGATTAATCGATAAAATTATCATCAAATCTGACCATCACGCCCGTAATACCCGAAGAATTACACAGAGGCGTGCCTGAATCCATCGGGCACAAATCCCTAAATACTAATTAGATTTTTTCAATCAAATAATAATTATATTGCACTTGAGACCATAAGTCGCAGTTAAATTAGATAGATCCACTCAAAAAGCTCAAAACATGACTAAGGACGATGACCATAAAACTACTAACAATATCTAGCAAGGCTGTCCTTATCTTGAAAAGCACAGGTTAAAAAATGCAGTTTTAAACCTGGCAGCCCTGTAAGAGTGGGTATAGAGTTTAGCTTTACTGACGGCAATGAGGACAGGCAAACATGTTTATTTGTGTCAGCCCAAACGCCATCAGTTAGCCACACAACCAACCCGACCGTAATTACCACAAAAAGCTTGATTAACTTCGCGTAACCAGATAGCGACTTGTTAATTGTTTTCACAATTGAAAATTTGTTGTGTGTCAGAAACTAGTGTGTTACAGTTTTGAGCTCTACGTATGTAAATATGTACAGGCTGATTGAACAACTATTTTGTGGTCTTTCATAAGTTTATAGGTGTAACACTTTTTCCATAGAGGTATGGCGGTCAAAATGCTGTGTTCCTAGCAACACAGATTTTCGCAGATCTAATAGTTAACGATTTTAGATGTTTTGAAATGGCTAAAAGGTAAAATTTGTTTCAGAGATAAGTTATTTCTTGTTAGTATTACGTTCCCGAAGGCTAATTTTGTCTTTTTTAATAAAAACTTTTTCAAAAAAAATGTAACCGCCTTCAAAAACAACCACAAAAAAGTGTAAAATAATCTACAAAATAACTTTTCTTTCGGAAGTCGGTGCCTTTGTTTTTTTTCTTTTCATTGTCTTTTTATAGCCACCGACTTCCGAAAGAAAAGTTATTTTGTAGATTATTTTACACTTTTTTGTGGTTGTTTTTGAAGGCGGTTACATTTTTTTTGAAAAAGTTTTTATTTTACTCTTTTTAGTTAAAATATTCAACCCGAATTCTTGTCAAGAACATTATTCTCTTACATGTGCACTAGAATTTTGTAATCCTTCGCACCAGTACTTACATCACTCATGTACACATTAAGCTAATAAAATTCCATATCTCAAAAATTACTGAACCGATTTTGATGAAACTTGCAGTATTCTCTAAGTTAAATGATACCTAGTACAACAAAAAAGGAATTACTTAAATCGGACTTGTAGTTCCGGAGATATGCGAACACAAAGTAAATCAATCGATGCCTACTCCTTACTGTTAAGGAGTTGTACCTTCCATCATCAGGTCATCCACCTGAGATGATGATTATCAGATGCAAATACTTGAATAGCTTTAGAAAATATATGAAAATGGTACTATGTGCCTATAAAATTTGAAGGTTGCCCTCGATTTCCCTAGGATCCCATCATCAGATCCTGACCTGGTGATCATGGGACCAATTGGAAAGTATACCCTTTCAAACAAAAGAAAAAAATTCCAAATCGGTCCAGGCGTCTTCGAGAAATCGGGGAACATACATAAAAAAAAAAAAAAAAAAAAAAAGATTCCGACGAATTGAGAACCTCCTCCTTTTTTGAAGTCGGTTAAAAATTAAATCTATACTTTTGTAACTTAACCTTTTACTGTTGTTATCATAATATGTTGTCTCGGGTGTATTTACACCTGTGGGAATACAATATATAGTTAAATTTACATTACTACTCTTGACTGTATCATGTTTTTATTTTCTACCTTGCTCTGGCCCATGTCTGGGACAACTGTAACTAGTTATAGTATAATTTTCCTGTATGTAAATCAGTTTCCTACATGTTCAAGTCACACCTATTTACAATCCTACCAGTTTGTAGTTACAATGATAATATATACATAATAGTTTCTTTGATTGCAGTAGATACAAAGTAATAAGCAAACTTATTACAGCTGCAATTATCACATATCAATCAAAACCTCTATTATGTACCTACGAGTACAAGTCGGAAGTAAATAGTAATCATTTGTTATGTACTTATATTCAATGGATGTAGGAAAGTTTTGTGTCTACTGAACCACATGTTATGTTATAAATAGATGTTATATGTTAATTCAGAACTGTTTCTGGATGCTTCTTCGTTCGCTCTTAAATCATACATGGTTTGGCATAGCCTTTGGATGCAAGACTGGACTCCCCTTTAAAAAGTATGTAGGCCAAAATCCAGCTCAAATGTCAAAATCCCTAAAGGGACAAACGACTGGGGAGGTCACGGGACAGTCCGTGTCCATGGGTCGCAGCCCTTTAACCACTCTGCACGACAACATTTTGACACATGACACATCAGCTGAGTCGACCGGGTGATTCGAAATTTGAGCTATTACACAAGATTTTTTTGTCAACTTTCAGCATCCAATTTTTGATCAAAAATATAATACTACAGCTATTTCATGCGATAAGTTTGTGAGCAATATCTCTAAGAACATGTTGAGGTCAATAAAACTGCCTCATTCTGTTGTAAAATGTGTGTAACATACAAAATGCTACACCGTTCCAAAAACTAGGTAATTTAGACGTGCAGAAAAATATGTACATAAACAAGCTTATAACATGATAATAATGGTTACACAGTGAAATAAATAAAATAACTTACTATATACATTATTAGATTTGCTGGTGTTCATACATAATTTCATAAATAATAACGATCAAAGTCTGGATAAAAATTAGCAAAAACTATGTTGCAACATGACTCTTTTTAGTGCTGACCGTAAACCCAATGTTCACAAAACGATTAAAAACGTTAATTCAACCTAATCGATACTCGCATCATAATCGAACATGAAAAAAAAGTAAAACAAGACATAGAGCATGGACTGATTTATCCGCTTATTTGACTATAGAAAGCTCAGTCCATGCAATAAGTCTATGAAACTAAATCTGAATCATGTTATAATATTTCAAGTAGTGTCGTTTACGCAATAATTTATTTAATTTTATGTTTTATATAGTAATAAATATCGGTGTTTCATTGGAGGCTAAACACCGGGTTCGGATCTAATGCTGAGAGATGGGAGTACTTCTACATGATTCCTTGCAGTAATAAAGAATTACCTACCTATTATTTCCAACGGGGCGTGGATGGCTAAATTTTGAACTATGAGTAATAGCGAAAAATCCTGAAGGAAGTCTCGAAGTCGATTTGATAAAAATTAAAAGACATCATAAAAATTAAATTTTTGAAATATAAATTCAGCAATCAAACTATCAATATTCTGTGAAGTAGTAACATGCAACAAACTTGAGGTATAAGGATTTTTTTTTAATAATTCGATTTTTACGAGGGATGGAAGGATTAGGCGTACAATGCCACATTCGCAAAATGACATACTGACGCAAAACGACACATTCGCAAAATGTCATTTCTCAATATGACACATTAGCAAAATGCCACATTAGCAAAATGACACATTCGCAAAATGTCATTTCTCAAAATGACACATTCTCAAAATGACACATATTTAAAAGTTAGGCCGATGATTTTTAAATAAAAATAAAACTAATTTAATTACGTATTTAATCTCATTATTTATTCATTTTTATTTATTTTAACAATATAAATTAAAAATGTAAACTGAAATACTATTTAGGTATGTCGATAATAGGATAACAAATAATCTTATTGTCATTACACTAATTTTATTTTCCTTCGCTCACTCTTAATTTTTCTTTAACAATTTAAACATTAATAATGATTAGATGCAACTGTAATACAATGCTATATCATACATACAGGGTGGTCCAGGTCAAATAGATATAAATTTTTTTGAAGGTACATAGTCTCTATAAGGACATATTTAATTTTGTACCCCGCCAGGAAAATTAAAAAAAGTGTTATTTTAAAAGTTTTTTTTTTTATTATTTTAGTTGGAGTTTACGAAAAATCTGTCGATTTCAAGGAAAGTAATTATTCTTGCATTGATATGAAATTAAATGCACTTCGCAGATCAGTCTGATTTTTTTTCTTTCTGAGAGAGCGCAATGTCTAAGCACCTAAAATAAAAATACTATATAATTTTTCACTTAAAAAGTAAATAAAAATCATGAAAACATTAAAAGTGTTGAGATTTCTAATATTACAAAAAAATCATATATTGTATAACGGGTGACAAGCGACTTTTTTTCCTGGCAGGGTACAAATAGGTCCCTAGGCCGACTATCTAGAAACAATTTATATCCATCTGGCCTGGATCAGCCTGTATAATTAATGCCAGAAGAACAATTAAAATCATGACTCAATCAAAGTATTTTTCCGCATGCACCATGGTACTCCTTTGGGGTAAATTAATTTGCAACATTGATTATAGGATTTGCTTAAGGGGGATGCTCCAACCAGCCCGCGAAATTCAAATTTTTTTACGTTTTTTGCAATTTGCAGGCCAGCGACATGTTGTAACTTTATAAATATTTGTGTTGCGCAAATAACAAGTATAATTTTAAATATAAAAAATATCAAAAAACTCGCTCCATCAGCTCTCACATAGAAAAGGTGCATCATGTTAAAATCTCCGAAATCTAACTACGATGCACCTTTTCTATGTGAGAGCTGATGGAGCGAGTTTTTTGATATTTTTTATATTTAAAATTATACTTGTTATTTGCGCAACACAAATATTTATAAAGTTACAACATGTCACTGGCCTGCAAATTGCAAAAAACGTAAAAAAATTTGAATTTCGCGGGCTACATCGAAGCAATCACCTTAATCAAGTCTAAAATCTAAGATCAAACAAATCTCGGAGTGGAATATCTAAATGTCCCAAGGGACATTTAGATATTTTGATTATTTGACATTGTGTGAAAATGGTATTTTGCGTGGCATTTTGCGAATACGACATTTTGCGAAAATGGCATTTTGCTAATGTGACGTTTTGCGATGTGGCGTTTTCGGAATATGACAATTTGAGAATGTGGCATTATGCGAAATTTGAAAATGTCATTTTGCGAATGTGGCATTGTGCGCCTAATCCGGATGGAATCATAATATTCCATTAAATAAAATTTCGCTACATGTTCACAACATACTGTTCTCATTTCAAATTTTTATTATCACTTCGCGGTGCAAATACATTAAATATTTTTTGAAATTCGAACTTCAATTGAGTTTGCGCGAATTTTGATTTTGATCTGCTGTACAATGACTAAATTATTGTCTGTATATTAGTTCATATTTTACCAAATTATCATTACTTCACCGAATTTGATCCTTAACAGCGACATCGAATAGTATAAAAATATACCTAGCATTTTCTTTTTTTAATTCAAAAGCTCGATTTCTGACTTGTAATACTTACATGATCAAACCAATCTCACGAAACAATTTTGTACAATAAATTAATTAATTTGGCTATCTTTTATTTGGAGCCGCGAGAGGGAGAGGACAGCGTCCTCCCTCCGCCCCAACCGCAGTGGTAGCCCTGCCCGGGGTGGGAGGACTCATTTGATGATTTTTATTACCACGATTACCACGATATTATTATTAGATTACCACGATAAAAAAAAAAACTTTTATTTGGTAAGAAACAAACTCATTTATAACAAGCCTATCAAGATCCAAGGCATTCTATATTCATTCAAACTTAAAAATTATAATTATTATTGTACAAAATAAAATGTACAGTAAAAATTAGCTAATAAATTAAAATGTTATTACATAAATTTTGAATAGCGAGTACCACAGCGAGCGCATTCCTAATTCAAAATTTTAGAATTAAATAATTGCCGCGTATTCAAACATTTATTACTGACATTGTTCCTTTGTCTATTATTGTTTTTTGGGAATGACAATGTACGTATAATAATATTATTATAAAAGCTTTAAACAATATTATAATAGATAGTAATTGTATTCTAAGCTTAAAACAAATTTATTTTAATTTTTATTAATCGATTTCCTAGTTTCCTTATTTTTTTCACTCGAGTTGACAAAAAATCAATTATGGAATCGATTAGAATACTCGCTTTCACACATCATTACGATTAAAAAAAATAAACATGGTTGTCGTTTACGAACACAAATTGAGTAGTGGTAATGAAAAATACGTGTTATTGGCCCTTTATTAGAGAATTACGCCAAGATCTGTACTTTTTTACGTTATTTATAACATTTGGCATGATATATATATCTTAATTTTTATTGAGTATAAGCGCGCGTATGTGATCAAAGTGAAAAATAAAAATGTAAACAAACAAAAGTGGCGCGAAAGTTCGAGTTCAGATATCAAATTCTTCATTACCACTGCTAATTTATGTTGAATGATGTATGAATTCGTTACAATACTAAATGAGAAGTTATTCATTCCTCCTATAATGATCCGTTGGATGTCCGAAAACCACATTTTTATGATTTTTAGCCCTACCCAGCACCGCCATCAAAATGGCGAAGATCGTATTTACACTTTTGGATTTTGATACGGTAAATTAAGAAAATAAGCGCTAAATGTAGAAGTTTTAATTTCGTGAATAAATCAGACTTTTATTGAACATTCTTAATTAATGCGCACTCATAGGATTTTACGCAGGGAATATTATATTTTTTTAATTTATAATGAGGATGTCGTATGACTACAACGTCTGCCCCTTTTGGACCCACTACTGAGCCAGCGTAGGTTTACTTGTCGCGCCCATTTCGGGGGCGCTACCGAACTATACGGTTAATGCAAATGTGAAGCAACAGGGTGGTTTTACAGTCCCTTCAGCCTTCCTCACGAGGGAGGACTCATTGGATATACAAACACATTTCAGTTTGGTGATGAACCGGTGACTTTTAACTTCTACGAAACAAAATTTTGGTCAAAATAAATTGGTGTATCCAAGTGCCTATTAGCAAACTCTCAAAACTAAAAGCCCACATACAATAAAATTAAACGTAACTCCAACATTTAAATGTAATTTCAAGCATACAGTCGTAACATTAACGCCAGATCTGACTCCCGAGCAAAATTGATGATGATTAATGGCGTACATATCTCAGTTATTATTATAAACTGAGTTTAAGATGAAAGTGGTACAAACAGAATTAGACTCGCTCTCCTACTGAGGATTCGCAAATAGTTTTTCTAGGAACTTCTTTGATGTTAGGACTGATGGTATTTGAATAATTAATTTTGTGCCTTTATTTCTTTCTTTAAGTCAGGAAGTGGCTAATGGTCGGAAGACTTGAAAGGTCATTAGGGAGGAAAATCTAGATATATTGATCTGCTATTAACTCTAAGAAAAATCGTTTTTATAACATTTTAGTGCAGAAGTGTCCTGAATTTAATATTCAGGACTGTTTTGTTTTTTTGCTGTAATTTTACTTTCAATTAAGGGAAGAAGCTACTACAAACTGAAATGTTTACTGTGTAGGTATATTTTTTTTTAATATACAATTAGGTACATAGTAGGGTGCTGGTCCATTAACTAATTTACGTGAAACGGAAAAAGACGAGCCTAGAATATTTATAATAGGTTTAACAATCAGATTCTTAATGACATTTGCTTGAGACTGACGTCAATTAATGACGTCGGCGTAAAAATAACATTACTGACCTACGATAACAATAATTCATAATTATTACCATCACAACTATAATCTTCGCAGAACAAGGCAGAAATGTAGCTCTTAGTACACTCATATTAGAGCTAGAAAATATCTTAATCAATCGAATACTAGTCAATTTGACCAAATGACATTTGCCACATCAAAAATCGTCCGATATCTTCTTTCTATCTCCCGCGCAATGTTGAACCGACCATTTGGGCGTTTAAAACCGGTTTTTTGAACCAATTCCAAATGGTCCACATTACATGATTTATCATAGTTAGATGGATTTCAGTTTTCAGTGACCGGGCCTGAACACACCTAAACCACCTGATTCTTGCTAGTCCCCCTTTAGTACAATCACTCTACTTTGCAGCTATTTCTCGAGAAAGTTACTAAAACAACCAACAATCTCATTTCTGTATGTATTTTCACAAGGGCCACATGAACGTCAGCCAAAAGTAATTTATTCCATAAATGTATAAGTTTTGAACAAAACTCGTCGGTAACACCGCAATAAGCAGGGAAAACTTGACACAAGTAAAAACTTCAATTTATTTAATGAGCCACGTCCGTTTGTAGGTTCATTGAGATGGGGGATAAAAGCGCTTCAAGCTGTATAAAAACAATACAATAATAAAGCCTCCTGCAGACACACGCAAAAATACGCGCGCGGCGACATCACTAATACCGCGCGCGTTTCCTTGCCGCATTGTTGGTTCACATAAGAGCGCGCTACGCGACGACACGACGGGGCACGATTAAAACATGACGCGGCGCGGCACTGCAGAGCCAAGCCCTGCCAAGAGAAGTGAACCCAATCGTCGTACATTTAGAGTGGAAATTACATTGGCAACTAGCGCCAGCGCGCGCGGCACGCGACGTTTCCCGCCGCGAAAAAGTGCCAAAGAAATATAAACTCTAAATGTACTACGGTTAGGTCACGACGCGGCACGGCAAGACGCACGCGCCGCGCGGCACGCGTCGCGGCACCGCAGAGCCATGCCGTGCGAAGAGAAGTGAACCCAATCGTAACACATTTAGAGTGGAAATTACATTGGCAACTAGCGCCAGCGCGCGCGGCACGCGGCGTTTCCCGCCGCGACAAAGTGCTAAAGAAATATAAACTCTAAATGTACTACGGTAAGGACACGACGCAGCACGGCAAGACGCACGCGCCGCGCTACAAGACGCGCGCGCCGCGCGGCACCGCAGAGCCATGCCCTGCGAAGAGAAGTGAACCCAATCGTAACACATTTAGAGTGGAAATTACATTGGCAACTAGCGCCAGCGCGCGCGGCACGCGGCGTTTCCCGCCGCGACAAAGTGCCAAAGAAATATAAACTCTAAATGTACTGCGGTAAGGACACGACGCGGCACGGCAAGACGCACGCGCTGCGTGACAAGACGCGCGCGCCGCGCGGCACCGCAGAGCCACGCCCTGCAAAGAAAGGTGAACCCAATCGTAGTACATTTAGAGTGGAAATTACAGTGGCAACTAGCGCCAGCGCGCGCGGCACGCGGTGTTTCCCGCTTATGATATCATTGGGGCCAGACGCCTAAAATAACGCGGGTAAAACCCCGGGTAGAAGCTAGTCTTTTATAATAATTATATGACTGTCGCCGTGTCGTCGCGTATATCGCGGCAGAACCGCGGCGGCAAAATCGGTTCTATACAAAATGTTCTACACTTGGACTGATTTGTGTCGCCTAGCGTGACGCACTTGTCGCGCGTCAATCTTGCCGCAAGCCGTCGCAATAATAATAATATTATTATTGCGACGGCTTGCTAAGCTGATATTATCAGAAACGCGATACGCCACGCCGCTTCAGTGTTAACAGATATGGGTGTTTTCATAGAAAATGGACTAAGTAGGTTTTTCCAACAATCGCCACGCGCGGATAATCGCGTGTGTCTGCAGGAGGCTTAATAACCGTAGTACTGCTACATTTTGATGGGGCCCTTGCTGGGCCTGTTCGGAGTAGTGGGACTGTCGTATGAGGTAATCATAACCCTGGAACGTAAAGGGCTATTGAAGGAAACCGTGGATTTTAGTCAGTACGAGTCACAGTCCCGCGACCCCACATCCATATGGTGGAGCAGCTATGCAAGTAAATGAGAGATCATATATTTTGAACCATTGGGTTATGCTAAACATGTAGGTAGTGTAGTGCTTGGGTTTTACCTCACTGAGTCATGCTGTGACTAGGGTTTTACGTCAATTGTTTTCGCAATTGTAGGTTTCCTATATTAATTTATAGGTGATACTGTAAGCCCCTTCGTACACTTTTTTTTTTTTTTTTTTTAGCGTGGTAAAATCATCAAATGAGTCCTCCAACCCCGGGCAGGGCGGGAGGGACTGTCAGACTTCTACTGACTAAAATCCACGGTGTCCTTCATAGCCTGTTAGGTTCCGGGGTTACGGTAAGGGAATAATCCCGCGACCCCGGCAGGCTTTGGCCCTCTGAGAGGGGGGCCCCGTCATTATGCTGACGCTCTTTGAGGCGCGCGTGGGACACAACGCGCCGTCGACCCGGGCATGGTCCTTGGTCGGGCAGCGAGTTGCCCTTTACTCGCTGCCCGCATGCCCGCGCCTACGGTGGCCGGAGATCATCTAGCGACGTCCGTCGCCGTGGGCGCCTACCACTGCGGCTGGGGCGGAGGGAGGACGCTGTCCTCTCTCGCTCGCGGCCTGCCTCCTCCTTTACGAGCATTACTGCCTCGCAGAAGGAGCTGACCGCTTCCCACTCCGTCTCGCCCCGCAGCATGGCCGCAACCAATGCCGGGCGCGAGAGGTCTCCGCCTATCGCAGCCGTGAGGACACGTCGGTGCTCCGCCCAAGCTGGGCAGTCTTGCACCGTATGCTCCACCGTGTCCTCCGGGCGATCTTCGCAGTGGTGACACCCAGGCGTCTCCTCCTTTCGCATCAGACACAGGTACCTCCCGAAACTTCCGTGTCCGGTGAGGACCTGCGTCAAGCGGTAGGTCAGGACGCCATGACTTCTCTCCAGCCACTCCTCAAAGAGGGGTCTTACCGCCGCAATTGCGGCGTGCCCGATTCGGCGAGTCCGATGTACCTTACGATTTTAGTATCCATTGACGCGTGCCGCTGTACGAACCTCTATGGATTTGTATCGCGATAGTCACCTGGATACCAAAGTCGTAAGGTATCGGAGACTTGCGTCGCCTAGTGTACGAAGGGGCTTACTGTATCACTTATAAATTAATATAGGGAATCTTCAATTTACTAAAATAAACTCAATTTTTTTTTTACGAAATAAACGTTAAAATTGAACGGTAACATTTGAAACGATGAATAAAGACTAGGAAAATTTTAACGGAGACATTTTCCTTGTAAACTTTGCATTTTTTGTTAAAATTTTGATCTGCTACTTAACAAGTTAAAATTTATTTAAGAAGTTTTAAATTTTCTTTTCTGGACTTATTGTTTTTTTGGAATTCAATCTTAAATGGTTATAGCAATAATTATAATTAAATTATAATAATCGGTCAATTCAAATTCATACTTTATGACACGTCATAATGGCAAAATCAAGACCCGGTACAGAATTACTTGCTCACCCGCAAAGCAATAATATTTTAAATATTTATCTTTATCCCTTTGGGGTCAAATACAAATAAACCTCATACACATTTAATATGCACATGCTACCAACGAAAACCGATACATTTATAATCCTGGATATAATTCATCTAATTTATATGCACAGCGCTGCGGTAAAAGTTTAATGTTATTCCAAATCAGAAAACACGCCGCGACCACGATTAATATATCAAACTGAACATTTTATTTAAATTATATTAATAAAGCCTACACAAAAACTAAACTTGCACCGTAACTCATGTGAAGTGAAATATTTATCAAGTAACAATTTCCAAACTTATGAAAGAAAAGTTTTCAAACACCACTTAAGAAAATAATAAGGAATAATGGCACAATGGTCGTAAGTCTAACAACACAAAACAATATAGTAGCTTTCGTAAACAAAGAAGAACGTAAAGCAGCCGAAAAGAAGAAATAGTATAAGAATAATTTCTGTATCAGTCCCTAAACAAACTCCATTAAAGAGCAGTCTGTTATGAAATGAGTTATATGAGCAGTTCTAACGTATATTGTAATCGATTCCATCAATCTGTCTCGATTACTACTCGAGTGCCTAGCTGAATATCTGATACTGTTTTCGCTACTAGTGTTGCCTCTCACCATGAAAGAATGCATTGTTTTTGTACAAGAGGTGTTTTTCCAGCGCCCGCGGTACTAAGAATAAGATCTTTACAAAAACATTCCCACATGTTAGGAGGAAGCCCATAAAATACTTCTTGGAAGTATTGATCCGGAGAAACAAGGAAAATAAGCTCCTACAGGATAATTGTAAAGAAAATGAAGCTTGCATAACAAAATTTGCAGAAAAAACTAATACCAATAACGTTAATGTAAACATAACGGTTTTTTTAGACCACACCGACATTAACAATCAAGCTATTTTAAAATTTAAACCTTAATCCTCCAATCACAAAACTTGCTAGATGGGTTGAGCTTAGACTCACCGAGATAAGACGGTCAGATAGGATATTAATTTAATAGAACTGTCCATTCATCTGAATGAAAGTCTCTCTCAAACTTAGAACAGGCCTCAGTTTCCGAAACCAATTTGTGTTAGTTTGGAGGGTCTCCCAAAATACTTGAGGCCATAGTGCTCGGGTCACATACATTACCCACATAATAATACATTGTGAGTGCTTCGTGTTATCTGTGAGAGGGTAATAGAGGGCATTGCTATCGCTCAGGGGTTCAGGCCAGCTGCTAGTTTAGGAGATATGGGCGGTAAAGGAAACATGGCCGACGGGGCTTTTAAATGTAAAATGATGTTATGACGACCGGGATGTGTTAGACTTGATTTTGTTTCGAGTATTGTTGATGATGATAAAGTTACCTTATTGGTCATCATTATACTAACACAGAGGCTAGTTACTAAGGTGATACCTAATAAAGCAGCTGTAGTTAAAAAGGTAACTTTTGCAATAACAAATGTATCACTGCAAATAACCTGACCCAACCTTCGAATAGGAAAACATATTGCAAGGGAATTTACACAAAACCGTTTCGTTTCAAGGTTAAAAAATATCCAGAAATAAAGCAGGAAAGAGCTATAATATAATTATTTGAAGAGTAGGCGTGATTAATTGTAGGTTTTCTAAACATCTGCATCGGCTTCGGCAATAACATTATTTAAATGATTGCCTTTAGATGAACTTTGACTGTGAATACTGATTTGATGACCACAGTTTCATCAAACATACGTAGGTGTTGTTTAATATTAAAATGTTACTAGTAAAGTAACATCATAAGGAAAAGTTCAAGAAACGTTACTGCTAAGGGCAGTGTGGGCGGAATTCTTGAAAATATAACTTGTATAGTTCATACAGGGGTATCGCCTTTCCGTAAAAAAACTCTTATAAGAGCATGTTTATTTCTAGTTTTAGGCTAACAATCACGCAAATGCGTAGTTATGATTTCATTGAACTTTCGAATGTATTATTCCAATTTTAGCTATACCTACTATTGTGTCAACGATCGTTTTTATGCCATTCAACATACAGTACACAAGATTCAGACACGTGTGTTATACGCCCACGGGGAGGTGTCAAGAGTCCATCTATTTTGATTAATTATCGGCCTTCAACTATCATAATATTTGGGTGAGTTGCTGAGTAAAGGCAGCAACGTTCACTTTGCGTGTACTTGCTACATTATATACATTTGTGTTGAATGACATAAAAGCATGGTTGAAATCAGCATAACATGCCTTGGAAACAATTATTAAGAAATTAATAATTTAGAATGAGGCATTCAGTCTGGGTTTCTGAATAACTTATTTTCTACTGCCATGAAACTTTTATTTCACTACTTCTATCAAGCTGAAAACCTTGGATATTTTATCGATCACATTAAGTATAGACCAGTGGACTCAAAGGTCGAAAGTCCCATACCACTTACTCGAAGTCTAAATAACCAGAATTGTGACACAGCTCACAAAAGCCACTTTCAATCATAGAACAATTTAGTACTAGCCACAGAGTCTCTGTACTAGCATTAAATACATTAAGGCGCTGACAACACCCAAATTGGCTTGTCTCAAACAATTTTTTTGCCAAATCTATACAGTTTTTGACCGTGAAAAAAATATATGTTAATCTTGAACATATTTCTGAGAACACTGTTGTTTTCGAAACACGTTCTTGTAAAGTTTTCTCGATACAAAAAAATTGTAAACTTACCTCTTAAAATGATCTTCCAACAAAAAAATCTGCATTACTCGTCAACGTACATTGATAAAATTTATAACATCAACGTATCAGATGTAAATACAGAACTTAGTTGTTTTTTATTTTTGAATATTCAACTTATTTAAAAGTTATTAATTTACATTATGGTCTGTAAAACGTTACGAGCGTCCTGTGATCACGCTTCTCTTTCTTACGTATACAATCCGACAGTGATCGCATAGACGCGCTGCTAGACGGACGTATGTCGCTTGTCGCTTTGCCCCGCTATCCGTTCACTTCATTATTTGATGTTTGATAAATTCAAACATTCGTAATATTTTATTTTGTTCCAAAAAGTATCTATACTAAGTTGTATAAAAATTGGCACGTAAAGACATTGGTATAGGAAATAAGTTTAAACATAAATAATGTTCTAAGTTGTGAAAACAATTTTGCTGTGCAAAATGGAGAATAAACAAAAAGGCCAGAGGCCAGCAAAAAAGCGCTTGTAAACAAACAAACAAAAACATAGGAAAGTAGTAAAGTAAGACCATTTTTATATTGCATTACCAAAGATAAATATCGTATTACTGACAAGACTAGTAAATAAAATTATAACCAAATAGGTACTATGAAGGCTATTTTGTACTACCCATAGCGTAAATTCAATCGGAAGTGTAAGTCTTGGTTGGTCTAGTGGTATATGAACAGATCTTGACGAACGGGTACCGGGTTCGAATCTCTGAAGAGTTTTAGAAAATTAATAGATATTTTTATTTACTTGTAATATTATTTTTTATTCACTTTTTAATTTTTTTAGAATAATTATTAATATTTTCTGTAAAGAAGTAATAAAGTTCTAAGTTGTGAAAACATTTGCTGTGCAAAATAGGGAATAAACAAAAAAGCCGGAGGCCAGCAAAAAAGAGCTACTTTATTAGCAAACAAAAACATCCAAAGGAAGTAGTAAAGTAACAACATTTTACATTGTAAAATTTGACAAGACGAGTAAATAGAATTATAACCAAATAGGTACTACAACGTATATGAAGGCTATTTTGTACCACCCATAGCGTAAATTCAATTTCAAATGTAACGCTAGGTTGGTCCAGTGGTATTTGTACAGATTCTGAAGGACGAGTATTGGGTTCGAACCTCTGTTGAGTTTTAGAAATTTTAATTAGGTTCTTTTTTATTTACTCGTAATATTTCTTTTTTTTATATTTTTAGAATAATTATTAATATTTTCTTTACAATAAAAAAAGAGACGTTTGGCGAACAGTTCCGAAACAGGTGAAACTTCGGAAATTGTTTTTCACCAGTGCGTTTAGCGTTATATGTACTTCTACTTAGGTACTGATATACATTTATATGTATTTTTTTTTTCACTTTGATAATAAAAAGAAAGTCACAAATAAGTGAAATTATTGCTCTTATCGGTAGCGCGGCAGATGTCCACTGATAAACTATACAATTTACATAGACCTATGATTCTCTTAGAACTGGACTTATAGGGAAATACTCGTAGCTTTGTCCATTGTTTCTTGCTCACTCTATATAAATCATCGGGTGACTTTTGGTATTTTTAACTGTCTTCAAAGAGGAGGAGTTATGGTTTTGATAATTACGTTAAAATAGTACCGACTTCAAAAACAAAAAAGTTTAAAATAACTTTTCTTTCGGAAGTCAGTGGCTTTGTTTTTTATTTCATTGACTATTGCCACCGACTTCCGAAATAAAAGTTATTTTAAACTTTTTTGTACCTATTTGTTTTTGAAGTCGGTACTTTTTTAAAAAAGTTTTTATTTTACCCTTTTTTGTTAGTTCTGAGGGGGTATTACGTCTTAAAACCAGGCTTGTTCCAGTGAGTGAACGAGATGGCGCTAGACGACTTGTTTAGCTGTCACTTTCACTCGCCGGAACAAGCCTGGTTTTAAGACGTTGTAATACCTCCCCAGATATTCAACAAAAAACTTCGTATACAGGAGTCTGCCCACTACACCGTATCATACCATGACCGTAATAGGAACTTGTCAGGCAAAAAAATATCTTTATATAGAAAAGCATGACACTTCGTCCACTAGACCATTCCGTCACCGACCCGTACCGTCGTGTGCCATGCACGGAGCATTAATAATTGTCGGCGAGAATATTTTGCCGGTGCCGATACGCTCCGCGCATGGCACGTGACGTTCCCAAACCGATGCCCGACGGTTGCCTGTACAACGTCCAATATATTCTCCTTCAGTTTTTCGTTCTTTGAGGAAGAAGAGAAACAAAAAACCACTCGACGCTTCTGGATTCACGATACTTTATTATCGTGAATCCAGTAGTGTCGAGTGGTTTTTTGTTTCTCTTCTTCTTCCTCATACAATATTATGACAATCATTGCAAGTTGTCTTGTCTAACAGTTAATCTTTTAAAAGCCATACCTATTTTATTATTTTAAAACTTGATAGCACTCCCGAAACGTCCAGGCGTTACCGATACACATGCGATTATGAAACGGCTTATAAGACATACAAATTACCTACAAATTACGGGTGGGCAACATACGGGTAGCATACGGACACCATACCGTTTACCGTTTCAGTGGGCAAAGCAAGCCGTATCGTATTGCCGTTCTTTATACGTTCATAGCTCGGTCATGGTATGATACGGTGTAGTGGGCAGACTCCTTAATCGGCGTCTTTAAAAATATATATCCAAGCGAGCAGCAAAAACGGATCTATGCGGGCAACGTCACGAGATATCCATTATTGTTATATACTGAAACCTTCCCTAGAATGTATCAAACACTTTTCCGAAAACCGCATGAAAATCGGTTCAGCCAAACACGAGATAATTGTGAACAAACAAACAATCGACTTTGAAAGTCTACGATCTAAGTAAGCAAAAAATTCCCTATCTCAAAAACTACTCAACCGATTTTGATGAAACTTGCAGTATTCCCTTAGTTGAACGATACCTAGTACAACACAAAAAGAATTACTTAAATCGGACTTGTAGTTCCGGAGATATGCGAACACAATCATAAAAACATACATACATAATTATATACATTAAACATACATTCGCTTTTGAAATTTGGTACATTTGTTCAGACGCTGATATAGACTAACATATACGAAAACTGGGCCGTTCTGGAAATATTTCATACATACGGGTCAAATTGATAACCTCCTTTTTTTGAAGTCGGTAAAAAACGATCGAGCGAAACTTCAACGTTTTACATTCACCCTGTATGTTCTAATGTTGATTTTTGATGAAAGATTTTATAATTTTTACTTATGAATTTAAATTGGTGTCATTTTGAAATTATCATAATAAAGTAAGTTTCAAAATTGGTACCTACATACCACGGTAAAAACATGCATAAATACAACAGTAAGGTCGGCAGTTTGTTTTTATTTTCTTTACATTTATACTGTTTTAAATTCAGTATCTTAAAATGTATAAACCAATACATTCATTTTAATCGCCTGATCTAATTTGTTTTTAGCTCTTCATACAGAGTTAAAATATATAAGAGCGCCATCTATTGATTCATTGACCGCGTCCTTTGCTTCTTCGTTGGTAGTTCGCTGTATCACCGCTCTTTAAGAATGGCGCTAAGATACCGGAGAAATAGTGGGCGTGGCTAAAATACCTAAACAGCGCAGCTCAATTTCGGTTTTCAGCGTCTTAAGGTTACTTAAACGGGTGTAGGAATATGATACGTAATATTCTTGTATTTCATATAAGGAAGCAGCTAATATAATCTAATACCTCTATAAACGAAGCGAGCTATATTTATTAAGCTCTCTATAAAAGGAAAAAGACCAAGGTTTTATCCGATAAAGTACAGACAGAAAATGAAATTTAACTGGTAAACGTTTATTTCCATCTTTAACTGTTTCTGGAGTAAAACTAATCAGCAAGGTTTTTACCTCGTCAGATAAAACAAAGTTATCTCAGCAGCGGATGAACAGATAGGGAAAGTTGATGGTTACGAAAAAAAAGCCTTAGCAGAAGTTAAATTAGATTCTGATACGCATCAATCATCGTGGGTTTGTGGACTTGTGGATTAACTTGGACAAGACAACAAAGGAGTAATTATAAAGTGGCCAGCAATTTGTTACTGGTACTGTGTAATTAATCAGCATCTCTGGTCTGTGTTGAGAGTACGCTTGTGAATTTAATCGCCTACCATTCATTACTGCGGAGGCGTCTATCGATTTATCAACGTTAGTTTTACGGACGGATAAGCCCTTAGCGCGAATCCTGAGTCGTGATGTTTTTACTTGCGAAGAAATATCTGTAATTAATCTCAATTTTTATGTATTTCAGTTTCGAGCATTTCATGTTTTGTTTAAACTAAAAGGATTTCTGCTTGATTGATGGCAACATGCTGGGTATCGGAACGATCGGAGAAGTTTATCTCTTCGTGGAATGATAAACAATTTCCGTGCAGACAGATAAATGTATCAGGTTTTCAATTTCTATCATTAACTGGACTGTAATAATTGGATATTAAAGGACAATGGTTATAAGAACTATATTATCGTCCCGGGCCAAATGAGACCAATAAACTTATAATGACCACCTGAATAGCGGCTAGCATTGTTTTCACAACTCTTTGAACGAATGCCAATAGACAGTTACACCATTCGTATGAAATATTCGTACGAATATCAACCTTATTGCTCCTGGATAAGGAACTTAACCACCAGTAGTCAGGCAATAATTGTGAGGTACATTGTATAGGGCGTTATCAATATGTACCGATGTGGAAAATAACAATGTATAATAACATGAGACGCGAATACACGATATCACATATTGGTGGCTAAATATAATGAAGGAACAGAAACAAACAATAACAATCCTAACGATGTATTTGTAAAACAGTAAGTATATAAAATAAAGATTAAGTTCAAAAAAATATAAACGTCTAAAATAGGCAATGCCCACCACCTACACACACGTAATAAGGAACGTCACATATTCATTAATTGTATTTTTTTTTAATTTTTATGCAGTAACATTCCTAACATGGAAATTATGGAAATTCTGCTAATCAAGGTTGAATTGGTGCATCGATAACAAATTCCAATCACTTATTTATAATGTTTACTACCTGAAACCCTGGAAAATTTAAGTTGAACCGCAAACTTTTCGATCGACCAAATCTCACAAAACTTAGTCAAATTAACATTTAACAGTAAATATATTTAAGAATCTATGCTAATGAAATTCGTTGAACATTTTCGTCAATAGTCAGAATCCAATACCTAATTTAAATGATGAACAGTAAGAATAAATTAACCAAAGTAATTAAGAACACGGTCAGAATGCAAAAAAAAACAAACAATTGTTAACGTACCAACGGGTACTTAATTATAAGAAAAAAGCATACAATGGCCTTAAGGATGTGAGAAAGAAAAGCAACAGAGGCACTAGAGGCAGTGTTTGTGAAACAAAACAAGAGCCAAGTGAACGCGACAACGACAAACTTGTGCTGGGAATTCAAATAGAACAGTTTATGAGAATTTATTGCACCAATCAATACTCCGTGACATGCAGTTTCAGTACAATATGTTGATTGAGATGCAAAAATCAATGTACAAAAACCCTCGTTGATCAGAAAGCAAATCGATGTAATAAAATCGAAGAAACGTTTCATTACGTTCAGGATGACTTAGTAACAACTAGGGAATAAAGATGTAGACAAATGAGGAGACGCCAAGATAGATCTTAGTAATGAAACTAAAACAATACCCAGACAAAGACAATGGAAGCAAATTCAACGTAACAGAGAGTAGAACGATGATGACTAAAAAAGGAAACGCGGCTTTAATTGAAATAACAATAAAGTAGGTGACTCAACACCGGCGAGATACAATTTCTAGGCAGAATTTCGTCAGTGTTGCCACACCGATGTCTATTAACAATGAAGTTAGGCGCCAGGAAATAATAAAGTTAACATGATAGATGCAGTAAAATTGTATCAATTGAATACAGTTTTGCACGATACCGTAACTTTGTAGGTGCGGAAGTAGAACCTGATAGCAAAACCACTATTTCTGGTTTAATAAATAGCGGAACAGTTTCTAAAAAGGAAAAGTTATTAATTTGATGTCTTTGAGGAATTAAAGAGAAGTAAGTCCATTTTAATACTAGTCCCGTTGGAAAAAAATAAAATCTCAGCAATTAATGAATTCGTTAGAGCAAAGTGCGAACTGAAAAATTAAGAAAGTTGGCCCACTGAATTTATTACAATTATCGTACACGTGAGTTTCGTTAATTGTGTGGTGTATGATAGCATTAAATACTAGCGTGTTGTTAAGCTCAAAACAATAGTTAGCATTGTGAGTACTAGTATATATTTTCAGTAATTTACCTCTCATAAAATTCCCAGTTTCTTTTCAAAATACACGTTGTAGAGTCTTCATTACCTGGAAAAAAACGAAATATCGAATAAATTGTCTATTTGGTTTTTTATTTTTAAAATATTTGCAGTCTTCCAAATTGTTTACTTTGTTTTTGGGGTCAGAGACAAGGACATTCGGTTGCCAAATAAAGGAGGATAATGGAACTTGTTTTTTTATGTTACTCAGGCTGAAGTTATACGTGACTTTCAGTGAAAGACAGCTAAGTTTAGAATTCAGACCAAACTTTCTAGCCCTGAAGTTTTCGTTGGCAACAATTAGGACCGTCGAGACCCGACCAGCAATAAAGGTTTTATTGTAGGTTCAAAATTAGCTGAAACGGTTAGCTTTCAGTAAAAACTCCTTCAGGAATCGTTTTTGTAGATAATTTGATTGATCGCAGTGAAAAGGAAAATTGTTTTTGCAGACAAAAAGGTCAAAATATAACTGAGCGGTATTTGGCAGGAGGATACAATATGGGTTTTGTATAAAAAAATTAATATTGTAGAAGTTAACAATAAGCTGTTGACTTCTGATAACAATAACTGTTTTAATGAATGAAGTTGTTGTTTGCTGTGAGCGGTTGTCTTATTAATGTTGATGTTTTTATTTCGTTTCTGTTACTTTGTTCAATGGTTACCGTTTGTTTAATTAATATTTGTCTTCATTTTCAATATAATAATACACAAAAGAAATATTAAAATCATTAGAGAATTACACGACAAAAGTTTTTATGTAGTTGCTTATGGGAATAAGGAGCTGTAGCTAACTACACATTTATTTTTTATGTTTTTGGCAGACGAATTTCCTTACATATATTCTCTCACCATCATTCTGGATCCAAGAGCATGGTTTGTGTATTGTACAGAATTAAATTTATGGTTTCTTATAATAAGACAGCTCTCGAAGTAACTGTACGGACAGACATGATACAGTCAATCAAGTAGAAGAATACACCCTTGTCTCAATTATTGCTGCTATAAAATATCATTTAATACCCTCTGATTACATAAATATATCAATTGATCTCCATGATTTACTGTTCCATACACAACTATCAAATTAATGTACAGTACATTACTGTAAAAGACTATCAAACTATTATAACTTTAACCGAATATTGATAAACTGTATGCGGGTTTATAATTCCTATTAAGCTAATGGAAATTGTTTGACTTGACTGCACGACCACTTAGCCTTATTGCTGACAACCTCACATCCAGTCCCCGAAGCATTAGACAAAGGTGTACTTCAAGGTACACCCATTTCACCTGTTATGTTTAAGTCTCATAAATTCACGAACCAGGCAAAAGTCCATTCCGTAGCTGTTATTATTGATGGCCACTATGATTTTAATAGAGGAATGGCAGACCAGTGGTAACGACACTGTGTTAAGAGATGCAGGTCGTATGTTCGACACGAGGCAAATGAATTACTTTCTGTTACCAAAGATTCGAAAACACCTATTCCCTCGTATAGAGAAGGGTCCTGTGAGGTCTGTCCGAATAATTTTGCTTGATTTAAAATAACGATATATCTCTATGACTTTAATACACAGATTAAAACGGCCTTTATTTTTTTTTTTGTTTTTGTCGTTATTTTTAGATTTGACATTTAGTATGACCTTTCGTAGATGCAAATTGCAATGGATTTTAATATTACGTGTTTTGTATAAAACATTCAAATACTGTGTTGATTAAAATCATAAGATTTTACTGTGTTTGTTTGGGTTTTTTTCTACACTGAGGCAAATTAAAAGTTTTCGGACACCTTAGCCCAGTAGGGGGAAAATGCAGGTTATTTTATTAAAAATAGATTCTAAATTGCTTGGCATCATTAAATAAATTATGTAACATTTATTAAACGACACAATAATAACATAATGTCAAGTGAACATAACCATATTACATAACCCTCAATCAAAAAATTAGCAACGTTGTTTGTGTCATTATGTCAAATAAATAAGTACTACCTACATACATTTGATTTCGTAATTGGTTTTCTATGTCTCAATATAGTGAAGTGATGTTTATTAAAAAACTGTTCGAAATTCGATCAGTTTGATAGACATTGCAACCGTTACAGGTACACTAAAATGTAGACTTTAAAAATCGTATTTTCCTGCGGTAAAATGAAGACTTCCTGGTCGCAGGACTGTCTCATCAGGTAACCGTGGCCCTGGAACTTAAAGGGCTATTGAAGGACTACCGTGTTTTTAGTCAGTACAACTCTGACAGTTCCTCTCGTCCCGCCCTGGGTGGGAGGACTCATTTGATGATAAAAAAAGAACTCTAGCAATACATCGGTGAAAATTACATTCGATTTCATGAAGTAGTTTAATTTAGATTTTGTGTGAGGAGTGTACGAAAGTAGGAACACACACGGAAAGAAATTCTATAAACTTTTTTGGTTTATGTTGCTCTAAATTAGACCCTCAATTTAAGTTTTTCCTTTTCAATCAAATTAATTTACAGACATCGGCCTTTTACAATTTAATAAATTGAAAAATTATTAAACAAATCAAACAATTAATTAGACCAATAAGACAATACTTCTTTGCCAAGTCATCTACCTACAAAGAAAAAGACTTCTCTATCCAATATAGCCTTTTAATTGTCGAATGCAATTACTATAGCAGTAATTATCACAAAGTCCACAGCCCAGCCATTTAATTGGACATTGCAATGCTAATCTATGCCAGTTGTCCTGGATAAACAGACATTACATTATAATAAAACGGTTCGTGATTCTATCTAATTAATTTATTACTTATTTGAAAGAAACACAGTGATTGGTATAGTCGTTCATTTGCAAACTGGTGTAATTACTACGTAGGGTAAGTTTTATAATTGATAGCCAATTGACGACTTAATTGTGATGTTTTAATGGGTAAACGTTTGGAATCTAAATAGATTCATACAAATGAAATTAATACGAATCTGTATACTAAATTATGGACTTTCTCGCCCAGTCTTCTAAATATGTTAGTTCATTGAAATATAACATATCTTTAGGCTTAATGTGCATTTTTGTCAGAGGACTCAATTTTATTTTTTAAGATGTCAAGGGGATGTTAAATCGAAGTTTATGGGGTCGCAACCCTTATCCCGAGGCTTAACCGCCATCTTGGAAAAGAGTTGCAGATAGCATTTATCTGGCAAACTATTAGTCGCACAGATTTGTTAAAAACCTTTTTGTTTTTGTAAATTAAATTATCAAAAAGTATTTTAATTTTGTGCCCGTGACATTGTAAATTAGAATTGTTTGATTAACTGAGCTCAACGAAATAACAAAAAACATTTTGTGTACCTCATCCCTTCGCCTATATCACGAAAAACATATAAAAACTAACAGCACAGTACATCAGTTTACCTCAACGTATGGCGAGGCCAGTCAATACAGTCCACACGGTAATGCCATGTCGTGATATGTAAAATTTAAGGCAAAGCATTGGAAAACACCGACTCCATTTATGATATTGTTGGCACTATGCCTACGGAAGGAGTGCCAAATGATGGCTAAGCTTAGTATCAGGGTGGCACGCAAGCATTGCGACATTATATTTGTACTACACTATGGTAATTTGCCTTTGTTATTTGTGTAAAGGCACATATTACATATAACTCACTCCATACAAAATGTTCAATACCTACCGCTATAATAGCCTACACTTTCAAGTCGATGGACGCTGCGAACGAAAATGAACCTAATCTTACAAACGTAAAGTTGAGTTTTGCTTTGTAGATGCGCGCCGCGCATGGATATTGTGAATTGCCAGGGCTGCCTCTGTCGACATAGATCTTAGTAGGGATTTTTAGTTTAGGTACTTTATATAATAAAACACGTTTTTTAATGTTTCAGAATGTAGGTATTATTGATTTAACAAATATAATTATTTAGGTTACAAAATTTTATACACTCGGCTTTCGTTAGTTCAAACCTGCGATAATTCTAACCACTCCATAATTCAAAGTTATCAACTATATCAATACAATTTTATGCACTTGTAATAAAATTTAAACGAATAAACATCGCTACTACGTGTACGTGACAAAACAAAGCTTCGCGGGCGAGGCGGACGGCGGCGGCACGGCGCAAACACTCGACAATTCAAGGTTACAGAGAGAAAGAGACAGAAAGAATATAATTTATAATTAGGTATTGTTTTGTAGGTACATTTCGAGACAAGTTGAAACTTGTATGATCGTGTATTACGACAAACCTACAACTATTTAATAAAGAACAACAGTATTTAATAATTGTAGGTAAGTACTTACCTAAAATTTTTCATACAAATAAAAAAAAAATACCTACCTACTTACATTTCTGTATCACGAGTAAAACAGAAAAAGAGAATATGAGTAAGTGCGCGCCGCGCGGTTGTTGACAACCCTCTGCGCTATGGGTAGCGGCTACCCGGCGCCCGGTAGGTGGTTAGCGCGCGTAAGTACATGGAGTGTAATATCTGGTAATCTGTGGTAAAGGGTTCAGACAAAACACAGTTTAAGTTACAACTATTGAGATTAGAATTTATTTGTCTGGGGTGCGAGGTTGAGCTGAGTATAAATGGTGGCGCCTTTAGACGTCATTTCTTTAGGTTCAAAATATCTCGAATAAATTACGGTTGCCTACAAAATGCCGAAGGAATTAATTCTATCAAGGTTCGTCAAAACTTTAAAGAACCGATTCTTAGTAACGGTACCAGCTCGTGCCCTTAAACTATCGTTAACAATTTACCAGAAAACGTGACTTGCCCTTACAAACAAGGGCCTTAGTAAAATGCGTCCACCACTGAACCTTGAACTTATCATGTCATGTACATTACATTAGTGGAGTCGCCCAAGGCTACTACGCCACAACGGGGCCTATCGATCAAATCAAACGTCACATGGTGTACCACTTTCTAAAGGTGTCATGTCGCAAATAGGTCGAAGACACACACTTTTTAGAGGTATTGTTCTCTTAATCAACACTACTGATATTTATGACATTGACTATTTCCATAATATTTTTTTAATTCCATGTTTTCAATTAAAAAACCAGCCGTACCGTCATCTTGAGTCAGCGAGTCAGTCTTCAAAATTGGTTGGCTTCTAACTAAATTATGATTTATTTTATTGAAAATGGAGCTTAGCATGATCTAAACTTAGAACAGAAAGTTGCCCGACAAAACAACCTCTGACGTCAAGAACTCACTCCACTCTAGTTGCGAAGAGCTGGGAAAACATTTATTATCCAAAGGTAATTCTTACAGTAAAGATAATTCGAAGAAAACTTCGCTACATTTCTTTTTACAATAAAATTTACTTAGGTAAGCTAAGTACTTTCTCCTTACCGGCTGGCTCAGTATAAATTCTTAAGTGGCCTTCACGAATTGCCTTTATTGAACTACGCCTAAATTTCTTCGGAGAACTTTATGGCCGACATTGGGAGGTCGGTCCAAAGACCAAATATAAACCGCCACAAATTGAGTCGTAAACTACGTTTCATACTGTTTACGTGAGGCGAAAATAATTTTAGACTTGCGTTAAGAAGTAGTTACGTTCATGAATATAGTATCAATCATGTTGGTGCTTATTTTTAGGCCAATATTGTGAAAAAAGCGTGCAAGATTTTTGACAAATGATGTATACTTGGCACGGAAGCAGCATTAGGTTCTAAAGCGCTTTAGTAGATGAACTCAATCGATTTTCAAGCCGTATAAAATGTTTCATTTACATAATCACCAGTACGTAGATTGAGGTAGGTCTTTACCTCGAGGACGTCTGTCGTAGTGGTCAACTGAGTCATCATGTTCCAAGTTTCCCGTACCTCACTGTGTCGTTTCCGCACTGGCCACTTACGGTATTTGTCCTCCCAAGATGGCCGCGCTATTTTGGTCAGACACACCGTTTTAACTGCGAACCGAGGACCGAAGCGAGGTTAGGTATTGATGACATGTGGAAGCAATGGGGAAGGCAAGTGTCAAAGTGACAAGTGACAGTTTGGTCCCAAAAGAACTGTCAAACCAAAGGAATTTTCTGAAAAAAAAAAACGATTTATTGATGTAAAATGACTAGATGTTGTGTAATAAGCTGTAAAAATGATGGAACATACAAATTTCCGACAATTCACACTATCAAGAAATAATGGGTAGCTGCTGTGACTGCCTTGAGAACAAAAATTTAATTATAACTAAGGAAAAGCTATATAATAAACAAATATCCAGCATTGCGAAGCCGAGACAGGCCGTTAGTTGAGTTTATTAATGAAATTCTATGATTAGACCATAACTAAACAATCGAATACACTTTTCAAAATAATATCTACTTTTCTATTGGAGGTTAAGTACCAGTATTGCATCGCTCCATAAATCATGAAATGGTTCGTCTGGCGGAAGAATTATCACCTGGAACGAGTTTTGTGATAGTTGTGGTGTTAAGAAATTAAATATAAATTGTGATATTTCTCGAATCTAAATAGAAAAAAGGGGTAAAATTACTGACTTAAAACATTATGATATTTTATCAAAATAGAAAGTCAGAAGCAGCATTACATTCTTGTTATAGGAGAGGACAGGTAAAACATACCTAAACTCAAAAATTGAAACCTCAACTACAAGTAATTGAGGATTTATTACGGTAAAATCAAATGTATTACCACTAAATTAAATCACTTTTTTTCCTCTTGTAGACGCACCGCGGCGTCTTAATTTTTCTTTTAGTATATGCACTTGCATTGACGAATAATTTTCCATATTTGTTTTGTGTTTATACCCAATTTTTATAACAATAAATCTTGTTTGTTTTTTATACAAGGTAGACAGTAATCTGAAGTAGGGACCAACTATCGCAGCGCCATCTACGATTAGCTTTGAGTTGCCATCCCCATTATCGTCTCCTATTCGTACCTATACGAGACTATTTGAAATGAGTTTCAGATATTCTCGTTTGAAACGTCAAACAGGTGTCGCCAATTCTATCAATTGTTACGTTTCATGATACGCCTTTTCCGTGCTGTGTTGCCAAAGTCGTCAAAAATAAAAATAAAGTATTATGAGACTGTTTCTTATGTCCTAGGTATGCAGCTCGATCTGAATCACATAGTGTTGCGCAATACATCATAGATACATACATAATAAATGTGGAATCACAACAATCTAGTGAAACCAGTTGGTTCTACTGCGATTGTGAGCATGTGTGCACGCGCATTGCATGCAACCATAATAATATCATGTTTCTAGCTCACATGCATATTGGTCAGTGTTGCCTGCCTTCGAATTAATTTCGCGTTACAAAATTATATTTTGAATATAATGAATTTTAATAAGTCCTTTTTAAAAAAAAAATCAAACCGACGAAACATCTAACTGAAAAGCAAAAAATAAATTTTGAGGCGGCGCCAAACAAACAAACATATAAATTAACAATTTGAAGAGCAGAATAGCTCGTTGTATAGGTTGTCGTGGTTGAATAGCTCGTCGTAGTTATTCGTTGATTTTTTCTTTGGCGCCGCCTCAAAATTTATTTTTTGCTTTTCAGTTAGATGTTTCGTCGGTTTGATTTTTTTTTAAAAAAGGACTTATTTTTTACTTTTGAGTTTCCTATCTCGTGTCAATTTCTGTAACTAAAAACTCTCAACGACTGTCATACCCCAGCTACATCTAAAGTTCTCATCAATATGAGTGAAATGAGCCCAAATATGATATAGTTGCTGTTAACTGTTAAGGATCTCTTGCTACTGCCCTCTGTCACCATCCTCAGACCCTCGATGACAATTATACCCCAGCTAGGTATAAAGTTTTCATCAAGACTAGTGAAATGAGCCCAAACACGATATAGCTGTTGTTAACTGTTAAGGAAATCTTGGGACTGACTTCACAAAATAACAGGGATCTGGAGTTGATCTGATGATGGTGACGCCATCATGTTATGTTCTCCACATCTCTGCTATATAATATGTCCTCAGAACTACAATTGTTAACTTTATTTCAACAGAATCGGTTCATAATTGAAAATTCTGTAGGAAGATTGACAATGAATTCCTTTTTTTCTACCCTTAGAGGCCGATTTTAGTTTTGAAATTTAAATGGGACCAACTTTGAGATATACTCTTTCTAACAAAAAAAGAATTTTTGAAATCGGACCACGTTAGGAAAAGTTATGCGTGGTCATACATAAAAAAAAAAAAAAAAAAAAATATATATACATGTCGAATTGAGAACCTCCTCCTTTTTTTTTCGTCGGTTAAAAAGATATATGCAGATATTAACATACTCGTACATGCAAATTCGTATGTTTCTCATCATCATGCATTGTCGGACAGAGCTTGAAAATGGACGTTCTCTCTTGGATAAACATTACTTTTTTTCTACCTGTATTTCTGATATCCAGCAGATAATTCCATCAGCAATTCCGTTAATAGGTGCACGGCGTCAGGGAGCCGACCTATCGAAAATAGACCGGGAAGCCAAATAAGCGACTATAACTGAGCACTAGAATGCAGACGCGAATACCTATACGCGCACGTGTCATATTGCATGATCTCATATTAGACCCGGTGGAAGTCTGCATGCCGAACGAGAGTATTTAGAACCGCCGTTAATTGATGAAGCACTTGATTATTCTTTAAATAAAATGTTGTTTTATTTAGGAGTAAGAGGAGAAGAGAGAAGTTTGTCATTCCCTTTGGTGATGTGTCTGGTCAGGATTAAGAGGGCTTTTACACGTTTCGTTGTTTTTGTGCGACTTTTGGAACCTGATTCTAGGTATGTCATAGCCACAAATAAAAAAAATATATATACTCGAGAAAGTTTGATTATTTCTGTGTGGAGTGCTTTAAACAAATTTTTAGATTTGTTTACATACATGAGTAAAAACCTTGTCTCTGCAAAGGATGTTTCATAAAATTCTACTTTTTGTCATACTTTGGTACCGAATTACATAGAAGGTATAATAGTAAAATAATATTTGAAAATGTCCATGGTACATCTGAAAGATTATATTTGGACTGCATTAATCACTTTTTTATTTTTCATTCAGAAATACACCAAAAATAATTTTTCAAAACAGGAAGAATTTGACATTTTTTCGTCCGAAATTATATTTTTTATCTATCAATATTTACTGAATATTCAATCAAAAAGTATTGAATAACTAAGGTTACTATCTTAGCTTGCATTAACAAAATAATTAGCTCATTTAAAAGTAAAATAATAGTATTAAACATTATAATATGCAATGACAAAATTCAACATAAAACCAAGAACGGTTTGTTCTTTGATTTAGACGGCGCGGGGCGCCTTTTGAGGGAGGACGTATCGCTCGCAACCATTTTGACATTAGTCACGTAATTATTAAAATTTAAAATACACGCCACCATTCATGACCTTTATACGCGGCGCTAGTGTCTTTGTCATGACATAAAATTCCATTTGAAAAATGTAGTACCTCGAATTTTCCGCAGGTCATGAGTCGTGGCCAGTAATTTTCACAATCGCCAAGAATACAGCATAACCTACCTTTCTTGATACAAGCTAATATTTTGAATTAATTTAATTTTGATCTGTTTGCAATGTAAATATATAAATGTGTTGATTGTATTGTCCCACTATATTCGAATGTGGATATAATTGTAGATAATAAAATAATGTAAATAATTCTGATAGCTTTTTTTCTGAATTGGTAATTAAATGTAATTTCAGATTCGCTAACTTCCCAAACATTCCAGTTCATCATCTCAGCCGTAGGAACCTCCTCTTTTGATTTCCACTTATACCGGTTGGAAGCGACCTGCACCCAGCGTCTTCCGGCGACCTTTATAAGGTCGTCTGTCCACCTTGCTGGTGGACGTCCTACGCTGCGCTTGGTCTCCACTCTAGTACTTTTCGACCCCATCGGCCATCTGCTCTGCGAGCAATATGGCCTGCCCATTGCCACTTCAGCTTGCTAATCCGGTGGGCTATATCGGTGACTTTGGTTCGTCTACGGATCTCCTCATTTCGGATTCGATCACGTAGAGAAACACCTAGCATAGCCCTCTCCATAGCTCGTTGAGCGACTTTGACCTTTGAGATGAGGCCGATAGTGAAATACCACGTTTCGGTGCCGTAACTCATCACTGGTTGAAGACTTTCGTCTTGAGGAACTGAGGTATGTCGGACGAAAAGACATTGCGCAGTTTCCCGAACGCTGCCCAACCGAGTTGGATTCGGCGGTTGACCTCTTTCTCGAAGTTACTAGTTAGTTAGGACCTACCTAACTGGACTACTTGTCCCAACGACGATATAATACTAGACTCCTAATAACAGGCGACCGATGTCTGCCAACACATTAGGCAAAAAAGTCTTATATCCGTCTCATTTCGACCAATCCTGTGAGCCGTAAACATACGTTGAGACAGAACAGACCTTGAGTTAGCCAATCACAACGCAGTACCCCGCCCCCCTCGCTTACGTAGTACCTCAGCGAGTTGGCAGAATAGTTTTGTTCGTTAGATCGTGCAATGCGTAGTCTAGTATTATATAGTCGTTGACTTGTCCTAAGTAGATATATGAGTCAACGACTACGAGTACCGAGTTTCCAACAGAGACTGGGGTGGGCACAACATTGGCATTTGACATAATTTTCGTCTTGTCCATGTTCATTTTCAAGCCCACCCGTTGTGAAACTCGGTCGAGGCCATCGAGCATCATGCTGAGTTCCTCCATCGACTTTGCCATGACTACGATGTCGTCGGCAAACCGAAGGTGAGTGATGTATTGGTTGATTCCCTTTATGTCGAGTCCCGTTACGTCGAGCCGAAAACCTTGTCTCGCTTCTATTACCCCTATGTCGAGTTTAGTTTTCTGTCCCGTTTCTATTCCCTTTACGCCGAGTTTATTTACCATGCTTCTATTACCTTTATGTCGAGTTTAATTATATCATATTTTAGAAGTACAGTCACGTCCAGTGAAATGAATACATGCACATAATTTAGAATTATTAATGATTGGAATTGTTATTAGGAGAACTTGGGATCCAAGAGCGAGCGAAGCGAGCTCGGGACTTGTGGGCACCCCGACACGGACAGGTTAGGTTCGAAGGGGATGGCGGGGTCTGAAAGACCCCGCCATCCTCTTCGTGTTAGGTTACTTTAAACCATGCACGCAGAAATAGGAGCCCCGCGGAGCGGGGCTCCGTTGAGCTTCCTTTTTTAGGTAATCTTCACCTATACTTGTTTAATATTATTATGTTTTTGTGCCATTGGCTTTTAATTTACATTCCTGACTGTACTTGTTCACCAAACTCGACATAAAGGTAACAGAAAGCGTAAAATATCAATACTTTGGAGAACAATAGACTTCCAGACTCGACGTAACGGGACTCGACATAAAGGGAATATATCGATGTATTCGCCATCGATGTTGATGCCAAGTCCTTGCCATTCCAGAAGTCTTCCATTGCAGCAGTAAACAGTTTCGGAGAGATAACGTCCCCCTGTCTTACGCCTCTTCTCAATGGAATCGCCTTCGTGCTCTGCTCCTGTACTCGGACCAACATGGTGGCGTTATTATACAAGCACTTCAACACCTCGATGTACCGATAGTCAATACGGCATCGCTGGAGTGACTCAAGTACCGCCCATGTTTCCACTGAATCAAAGGCTTTCTCATAGTCCACAAACGCTAAGCATAGTGGCTAGTTATACTCTTCGGTCTTCTGTATAACTTGCCGCAGCGTATGGATGTGGTCTATGGTACTATAGCCTCTTCGGAAGCCGGCTTGTTCGGAAGGCTGGAAGTCATCAAGTCTGTGTTCGAGACGGTTCGTGATAACCCTTGAAAACAGCTTATAAACATGACTTAGAAGCGTGATGGGTCTGTAGTTCTTCAATAGGCTGTTTTCACCTTTTTTGAAGAACAGCACCACCTCACCTCTACCCCATGTTTCAAGCGTTTTGCCCTCAAAGAGGACGGAATTAAAGAGTTTCTGGAGGACTTTAAGTACCGGTGTTCCACCCGCTCTCAGATGCTCTGAAGTGATTCCGTCGTCGCCCGGCGCCTTGTTGTTCTTAAGCTGCTTCAGGGCCATCCTAATCTCGTACAGACTGATGTCCGGGATATCTTCGGTATAATGTCGGGACAGCTTGGCTCTTGGATCTCCTACCAAGCGGTCAACGGGCTTTGCGACCGAAGTGTATAAATGTCCATAGAACCTAACTAATCCGGTGGGCTATATCGGTGACTTTGGTTCGTCTACGGATCTCCTCATTTCGGATTCGATCACGTAGAGAAACACCTAGCATAGCCCTCTCCATAGCTCGTTGAGCGACTTTGACCTTTGAGATGAGGCCGATAGTGAAATACCACGTTTCGGTGCCGTAACTCATCACTGGTTGAAGACTTTCGTCTTGAGGAACTGAGGTATGTCGGACGAAAAGACATTGCGCAGTTTCCCGAACGCTGCCCAACCGAGTTGGATTCGGCGGTTGACCTCTTTCTCGAAGTTACTAGTTAGTTAGGACCTACCTAACTGGACTACTTGTCCCAACGACGATATAATACTAGACTCCTAATAACAGGCGACCGATGTCTGCCAACACATTAGGCAAAAAAGTCTTATATCCGTCTCATTTCGACCAATCCTGTGAGCCGTAAACATACGTTGAGACAGAACAGACCTTGAGTTAGCCAATCACAACGCAGTACCCCGCCCCCCTCGCTTACGTAGTACCTCAGCGAGTTGGCAGAATAGTTTTGTTCGTTAGATCGTGCAATGCGTAGTCTAGTATTATATAGTCGTTGACTTGTCCTAAGTAGATATATGAGTCAACGACTACGAGTACCGAGTTTCCAACAGAGACTGGGGTGGGCACAACATTGGCATTTGACATAATTTTCGTCTTGTCCATGTTCATTTTCAAGCCCACCCGTTGTGAAACTCGGTCGAGGCCATCGAGCATCATGCTGAGTTCCTCCATCGACTTTGCCATGACTACGATGTCGTCGGCAAACCGAAGGTGAGTGATGTATTGGTTGATTCCCTTTATGTCGAGTCCCGTTACGTCGAGCCGAAAACCTTGTCTCGCTTCTATTACCCCTATGTCGAGTTTAGTTTTCTGTCCCGTTTCTATTCCCTTTACGCCGAGTTTATTTACCATGCTTCTATTACCTTTATGTCGAGTTTAATTATATCATATTTTAGAAGTACAGTCACGTCCAGTGAAATGAATACATGCACATAATTTAGAATTATTAATGATTGGAATTGTTATTAGGAGAACTTGGGATCCAAGAGCGAGCGAAGCGAGCTCGGGACTTGTGGGCACCCCGACACGGACAGGTTAGGTTCGAAGGGGATGGCGGGGTCTGAAAGACCCCGCCATCCTCTTCGTGTTAGGTTACTTTAAACCATGCACGCAGAAATAGGAGCCCCGCGGAGCGGGGCTCCGTTGAGCTTCCTTTTTTAGGTAATCTTCACCTATACTTGTTTAATATTATTATGTTTTTGTGCCATTGGCTTTTAATTTACATTCCTGACTGTACTTGTTCACCAAACTCGACATAAAGGTAACAGAAAGCGTAAAATATCAATACTTTGGAGAACAATAGACTTCCAGACTCGACGTAACGGGACTCGACATAAAGGGAATATATCGATGTATTCGCCATCGATGTTGATGCCAAGTCCTTGCCATTCCAGAAGTCTTCCATTGCAGCAGTAAACAGTTTCGGAGAGATAACGTCCCCCTGTCTTACGCCTCTTCTCAATGGAATCGCCTTCGTGCTCTGCTCCTGTACTCGGACCAACATGGTGGCGTTATTATACAAGCACTTCAACACCTCGATGTACCGATAGTCAATACGGCATCGCTGGAGTGACTCAAGTACCGCCCATGTTTCCACTGAATCAAAGGCTTTCTCATAGTCCACAAACGCTAAGCATAGTGGCTAGTTATACTCTTCGGTCTTCTGTATAACTTGCCGCAGCGTATGGATGTGGTCTATGGTACTATAGCCTCTTCGGAAGCCGGCTTGTTCGGAAGGCTGGAAGTCATCAAGTCTGTGTTCGAGACGGTTCGTGATAACCCTTGAAAACAGCTTATAAACATGACTTAGAAGCGTGATGGGTCTGTAGTTCTTCAATAGGCTGTTTTCACCTTTTTTGAAGAACAGCACCACCTCACCTCTACCCCATGTTTCAAGCGTTTTGCCCTCAAAGAGGACGGAATTAAAGAGTTTCTGGAGGACTTTAAGTACCGGTGTTCCACCCGCTCTCAGATGCTCTGAAGTGATTCCGTCGTCGCCCGGCGCCTTGTTGTTCTTAAGCTGCTTCAGGGCCATCCTAATCTCGTACAGACTGATGTCCGGGATATCTTCGGTATAATGTCGGGACAGCTTGGCTCTTGGATCTCCTACCAAGCGGTCAACGGGCTTTGCGACCGAAGTGTATAAATGTCCATAGAACCTCTCGATCTCGCCTAAAACCTCTGCTTTGGTCGACGCTATGCTGCCATCCTCCCGTTTCAGCTTTGTCACCTGGCTCTGCCCAATAGACTTGTCCTTTGCGAACACTTTAGAGCCTTGGTTTCGCTGTATGGTCTCTTTAACACGATTCGTATTAAAGAGACGCAGATCATGTCGCAAGGACTTAGATATCCGTCTATTGAACTGCCTTCATGACTTCGCGTCATCGGAAGACTGCAACTGTAGCAAACGTCGTTCAGCCATGAGGTTTAAGGTTTGCTCGGTCAATTTCTGGGGTCTATCTTTACGACAGGGTCTAAAAAACTTAGACCCTACCGAACGGACAGTTTCCACTAGCCCGTCGTTGATCTCGTCCACTGACACTAAGTTCTCAAGGCAAGCAAAGCGATTAGAGAGCTCGAGTTGAAAGCTTGAATATGGGGCCGAGTAGGTCGGAGCGTAGACTTTATTAGGCTGGACCCTTTAAGTTTAACATTGATATTCAGCGAGCCTCTTACGATTCGGTGATCGCTACCGGTTTTTACCCTGTTGATCACAGAAACATCGCTGAATATCCGTTTCTTGTCGGTCATGAAGAAGTCTATCTCGTTTGTCGTGAATCCATCGGGACTCAGCCAGGTCCATTTCCTGTGAGGCGGCTTCTGGAAGAAAGAGTTCATCATAAAGAGTTCATCTTTCTCCAGAAAGTCGGCCAGCCTCTGTCCCCTAGGGTTCCGTTGCCCATACCCAAATTGCCCCACTCTCAACTCATCACTGCTTTTCTTACCCAACTTTGCGTTAAAGTTATGGGAACAACAGTGAAGTGGGTTTTAGAGCTATGTATGGCCCTACTTACGTCCTCATACATTGTCTCCACTTCATCATCGGAGTGTGACGAGGTCGGTGCGTATACCTGAATGACCTTCAGCAAATATCTTTTGGATATTCTGAGTATTAGGTATAGCACCCTGCTCGACACACTGTCGATGGTTATTATGTTGTTTACGAGGGACTTGTGAACGAGAAACCCGACACCACCTTGGGACTGTTGGTCGCCCTCCCGGTAGTAGAGCAAGTTACCAGACTTCAGGGTTACGGTGTCCTCCCCCTCTAGAGATTATAATTTAAAGCTCACCAAAACATTCTGTTTTAAGAGTGAAATGATCTGAAACTTGTTGAATTCTGATAGATCTGTCTATATTAAAAAAATAAACCAGCTGTAACCCAGTATAAGAAGCACTGAAGCCCAGTCCAAACAGTTCAATAAATTTTCTCCTTTGCAAATGTTTAACGATTTGCACCATCCGCTCACAGTTAACTGCAGGCGAACCAAGAATCTTCTTGAATATTTTTAATCTTCATGGTGTCGATTCGAAATTTTCTTGTCAATTATAGGGGAGCTTGTGGCTGGTCGCAATGGAGTTTGTATGATCCGCGCAGTAGATTATCGCTCTCTTTGCACGGTTTAACGAACTTGATGGTCTTCTTGGGCCTTACTCACTTTCTTCCTGGATCACGGCGTTTGGTGATATTACCCGTCTCTTTTGACACTATATAGTTTCAAATATTTTGTACCACTGCCACTGGTTGGAAATATTCGAGCATTAAACCGACCACTTCTGGCTATATCTCCTTATCTATGTCACCGTAATCACCCCAAGGGGCTGGTTTTGCGTCCATTATGTCTCTGAATAGATGGCATAAATGACTGTTTGATGTATAAGTCAAAGAAAAAGTTTGAAAAATTTTAAACACCAAATCGTAAATTCTAAATAATTTCAAAAATCTAATTAAATAAGTTATGAATTCAAATTAGCCACTAGAAACAAAATTAACACTTGAAAGATATCATAACAAGATAATTTACTCGTATTATAGAATAGAATTGAATAATCTTTTTAATGCGCACTTTGTAAATTACAAATATATCCATTTCGCAGATTGACACAATGTGCGGTTTAAAGAGTAATAATAATGAGTGGCCCTTATTTAATTTTGATAGGTATACATTTATCATATTATCCATTCGTTTATGAATATAAGTAGGGTCTAGAAGCCCGGGATCTTACTTTGTTTATTCGAAAGAAAAGTGGCAAAAGCTCATGTGGTTTTCTTCCTGGTATACGAGGCATATCTGTTTCGTTAGTGTTTTGTTTTTATGCGGGGGGCATCACGATGTCAAATTGACAGAAACTGTGTTCTTTCAGTATGTCATAGCGCTCTTAATCTTTCAGTTGTTCATTTTACTCCGTAGTTTTCGCTAGCGTTGTTGTCATGTCTGCTACATGTAATATGAGGATTTCTTTTTTTTTCTGAGAAGATGCATGCCCTAATTCACCATACGAACCCAGTGCAGGTTTGTTATATCTCACACGTTACCTTTATTTCTAGGACTTGCCCAGTTTCCTCTCGATATTTTATTACAGCAACGTTTTGAATATGAGGACCTGTATCATCGAATTCTTAATTTCTTCAGAGAGGAAAATAACCGGATTGCTAACAAGTTACATAACCCCAATGAAGATTGAAAGACGAGTGCAACAACAAATTCAAGTATCAGTGTCACCAATTGACACAGATGATGATGATTGGCTGCAATTCTGTACAATTGCACTGATGGCTCAATCTGGGAGTAGGTAGGCAGTAGGCTAGACGATGCTTGTAACTCGTCATTCTTTGGTAAAATCTTGGCATAACGCCTGTCTGCGTCATTGGCGGTCAGGCCATGATAGGCAAAGAAGGTTGCTGGTTGGATATCAGTTACAGTTCAGTGCACAACTAATTCTTCGAGCGTTTAAAATTGAAAGGGTCAGTGAAGTAGACCATAGAGCAAATTAACACGATAACTTAAAGGCCCTTAATAATAAAAAGGGCTAAGTGAATGTCCGACTTTCGACGATTTGTTTTAAAGGTTAACGCAATAAAAATTACTTACAAGTACTGTGACTCGAGAAAATTTTAATTAAGCAATCAAAAAGTGTTCGAGTATCCATAATTAAAGTTGAAGTATCGATATAATATAGGCTTCATGAATTCAGGACATTGGTTATGATCAAGATTGTGATACCATACAATCCAATTCCATTACCTACGTAGGTAACCTACCTTTTTGTCCAATTTGAAAGTTCCTAATGAGCGATTTGCCTGACTGAATTCTATTGATATTTTTGGTTCAAGGTTAAAATTAAAACTTTATCTTTGAGTCAAATAAAGCGTTAAGGTTAACAATAAATATTATCCTCACGCAGACGCTATTCGGTCAAATTGTCAATTCCACTGTCTTGTCCGTACCGACCTTTATCGAATGTTATTGAATATTTAAGCGAGGTTTTGAAGAAAAACCAAATGTTTTTTGAACATTCCGGCGTAAATTGTACAAAGAGTTTCAATCTAGATACCGAAATACCAACAAAAACTGAGAAATCGTCTAAAAAGAGAACAAGGAGATGATTGCCCAACGTTATTCAACCGTCATTTGTATTGTATCATTGAAATATACCTCAAAACCCAACAGACAACCTTCGGATCCTTCCCACACAACTTCAAAAAATCATTCGTTAAATGTTTAAAAACTGGAGTTTCGTTCCTCAAGCGGTCTGGGTCGCCCGCATACACGCAAGTGCGTGTTGGCTGGCGAGCTGTCATGTGAAGAAATGACCACTTCATGTAGACCCGTCAGTCTACACCACCTTTCTCCTGTTTACCTTTTCAAATATACCGCTGAAGGAGGCGTGGCGGGTCAGTTTATGCTAGTGTTGTGTCGATCAACCTCGCTGCAACCGGTTCCGAATCGGCCCAGCCGAACAAGGCTGCGATAAATGCGTGATAATAACATTTTGTATTTGAGGGGGGGAGGCCAAACACTGGTGAAGACCAACGGAAGCTGACCAACTGTTTTTTGCCACTTAGAAAGTCAATATTTAATTTAAGGACGGTGTTAATGAGGTGGAACCATTAGTTTGATGTCATTCGAACTATCAAGAGCAGGGGCCTTACTCTTGAAATCAATCCCAATCTCGATCGTATTCCAATTCGATTCAGTTTCTATTCCAATATTCAGAAAATTGGCACTCTTGAACGAAGTCGAGATTGAGATTTGAATCGATTGCATGTTTGACTACACCTACACTGATTGTCATGTCATGGAACAAATGAAAACATTAATTACTAAATTTAAAAATATTTAATTACTCATTAAATCAATAAATAAATGTGTGCTGATATTTATTTTCGTTCGAGTAAAGTCGATTTCGTTTAGTTCCAAAAAAATCCGCCCAATACTGTTCCAATCTTGAGCTAGTGTAACATTCAAGAGTGCCAAATGACAAGATCTCGATCCCAATTTCCAATTTCAATTGAGATCGAGTGTCGAGAGTAAGGCTGCTGAATTGATTAATTAAGCTTTGATCAAGTAGATTGTTTTCGTATTTTTCTGATAGAAATTGGCGTGTGAGAGATAATTAATGTGGGAAACGTGTTTCACGTGTTTGTAATAGAGATATCGCATCGTAGGTAAGTTTGTATGAAACAGTTCAGGTCACGCATCACCTTCAATAAATTGAATTCGTGGAAGTACATGGCCGTGTTGTGGACGTGCGTGATCATACTCCTCTATGAATATTATCGCTATCTATTAAATTTCTATTTTATCGCACTCCATATTCATTAGGGAATTAAAAGGAGCTGTTATTAAGTCAACAAAGTTATTGAGGACAGGTCGTGAATACAAGTCGTTTGTTATTTTTCTTGTAAATATACAATTTACGTCGACTTTTATAAAAAGCCACTTTTTCATACCGTTTAGGAATTTGTATTTATATCATTTATTTAACGTATGTCTGACAACGTCTTGACTAGTTTTTCTGCACTATAGAATTGGGAACTGTTATGATAGTTGTATGTGTATAAATTATAAATATCTGGTTGACCGAGCTTCGCTCGGTTTTAATAATGTCTATATCTTGGGAACCGAGCTTTTCTCGAACCTGGGACTTGATAAATCAATTCCTTGAGCCGAAAAACCCCTAATATGTAACTTTCATGAAAATCCTTGGAGCCGTTTCCGAGATCCTGATTATATATAAATATACAAGAATTGCTCGTTTAAAGATATTAGATAATATGTATAGCCATTGACACTTCTGTATCTTTTATCATCCTTGCAGAGTGAAGTATCTCCAAGGTTTTAACCCAATCCCTTGTGAAAATTAGCACAGCCAGACGTTATAAAATTCACACCACAATTTGTTCAGACATTTTTATGCCCGAGAATGCAGCTAATAACTTGAAGCCAAGTATTCGTGTCGAGTTATTTACTGAGAAATTATCTCCAACATCGCATCAATGAAACACGAGGTATGGCGAAACAATATCAGTTGGCATACGAAGCCACATGAGTAATAAAAAAAAGTTATTTATTATGGTATTCATGAATCAAGAACAGCGTGATATGTGTTGGAGATATTTTTCAGTATCATAACATAAACATACTTCCACAACACTACTGAATGGTAATGTTGGTCCAAGCATCATCATCTGCCTAGCCTATTCCCAATTATATTGGGGTCGGCTAATGGCTTCACGTCGAACCAGATGCAGCTGAATATTAGTATTTTACATGGAGCGACTGCCTGTCGGACCTCCACAACCCACTGACTGGATATACGATACCCCATGGTTAGACTGGTTGTCAGACTTATGAGCTTCTGACTAACAGTAACGACTGGTAGTCCAAGCAAACATCAGGAAATTACTAAAAGAAAATCAGTTTGGAATTTTACACCTAAACAATCTTTACATAATTGATTATTATTAAGTCGTTTTTCGCCTTTTTGTGCGACAACCAATGATATTATAAGTAAAAAAGGTGTAGATACGTCATACGCGCTCAATAACGTATGCGCTCAAATGAGGCTGATTCACACATCTTGATCTCAGTGCGACGTTGCCAGCGGCACTTCACGTACCACAGACTGAATCAAAAGTAAAAGTGACTCAAAACTACCGAAAATGCCGTCGTGTGTGATGAGATATTGTACAAATTAAACATGCAAGACTTCTAAAAGTCAAGGAATCACATAACATTCGTAAATATACTATATAACTTTAATATTTTCACAAATAAAACATTACGTTTTTATAAATATGGCGTCGTAAAAGAAAGAGTGCGAGCACGGGTGCGAGTGAGAGGAGACGCTGACGTGCGGGGGGATTGATGACGCGTGGCGATCTAGCTGTCACTTTTTTTCTTATTGGTTTTATCAAGCTATCCTTTTTACTTGTCGTGAAATGTAATGTGTGTAAATATAAAGTGTGTATGTGTGCTCGGAACACTTTTTTCCGTTGTTTTTGTACGTGATAACATATCTATGACTTTATAATATCATTGGCGACAACGTTGATTTTCTCAACTAAGAGCCTATGCACGCCACGTTTTTTAAACGCGCCGGTGCAGCGCGTTTTAGAAACGCGCGTCGACGATGCGTTTTCATCAGAGCAGTTTGTTTTAGGCTGCGTCTGACTTGCGTGCGTATTGCGTCTATATCGCGTCAAACACTCTGCACCGGCGCGTTTAAAAAACGTGGTGTGCATAGGCTCTAAGTAACGCGTTTCAATCTGATTTTCGCCATCATTTTAAATAATCTAGAGTTCGATGAAAAAGCCCTGTGAAATATAAAGAGGCAAGATTTGTATTCCTGTGTGTGTATGTTATTGTTTGTAATGAATAAACTCAAAAACTACTGTGGCGATTTAAAAAAAATCACCATTTGAAAACTACATTCACCCTGAGCAACATAGGCACTCACAACAAAATTAGGACCGCTAGTTTCTTATAAAAAAACCAAATCGAATTTACAGGTACTGCTACAAACGTGCCAAACTTCGAAAGTTTCAACCAGGGACATAACGAAAAGAGTCCTAAATTTAAACTTTCCAGACGGCACGGGGATGGTGGCACATGATAAGTGTGCTCCAGCACCAAGTTGCGGCGAGTGGCTCTTCACCGTCAGAAGACAGCGTCCTAATAATAGTAGCAGAATTTATTCTCGTCGGCCTCCAACTAAGATACGGCTCTATCTATTTTAGTTTTGGCCACGTTGCGTGATACGCTCGAAACACGAGCAATTTAGATAATGTAGAAGGGTTCCGTGGAGTTTTTATGGCGATATGTATGAGAAAATGTCGCGTTTTAGATATGGCGATGGCGACATGAGAGTCTGAGTTCATTTAAATAAATGAGTTTGCACAATGATGCAAGCGATAAAACTATAAAAACAAAACATATTCTTTGGTGTTTCAAAAATATGTCAGTAAAATATTGATACTTTGATCTTTTATTTAATCTTTATCCTAGTTGATACTAAACAGACGGGCATAATATTGATATTTTTTCTAATTTCAGTAATCTTTTTACACCCATTATTTTAACACTAATTGGGACAAGATGAAACTAAAATTGCAACACGCTGACATTTTCCCGCCTACAACACGCAATTAGTAAATTACTCTACTGCTCCTTCCTGCCTACTTTACATCATAAACAAGTGAACTTTAGCAGTAACATATAAATGAATTGCATAAGCAAGGAAGACGCTACCATGCAGAAACATTGACAAATGACTTGGCGGCCGCACTAGCCTGTGTAGAGTATGACTGGGGTCGACAACTTAAGATTATAAGCATGATTATATTCTTACCTCCTGAGACAATTGTCGTCGTAAAAGGTGATTGAGGACTTACTAGAACTACTCTGGCTTTAAGACGTAGTACACACAGGCGACATGTTAGGTCACCTGTTTGACAACAAGTGAAAAATTGTGTGGAAATCAGATGTCGTAATTTGGTGATTTGATGCAGAGTAAGGGGAAAATTACGTGTCTGAAGCTTTTTTAGTTGTAAATGGGAAGACTGAAGTAGTAATCGGTGGAGTGTACGAGAGTAAGGCTAGAATAAGGATAAAAACCGGCCAAGTGCGTGTCGGGCCACGCACAGTGTAGGGTTCCGTAGTTGCCCATCAAAATACTTATGCGAACTAACTAAACTGATTCGCTGAATTTAATTTTAAAAAGAAGAATTTTCAAAATCGGTCCAGGAGTCTGAGAAATCGGGGAAAATACATAAAAAAAACATTACGACGAATTTAGAACCTCCTCCTTTTTTTGAAGTTAGTTAAAAATTGTTGACGATAAAAACCTACCTATCCCCAAAAACATACCGTAAAAAACCTATTAAAGCTGTAAAAATAATGTTGACAAACTTACATTTGCAGTTGATGAACATGTTCTCCGATACATTTTGTTTAAGAAAATATGTTATCCAAGTACATTTTATAAGTTGGTCGACTATAACTCGTAAAGTTGTAAAGCCTACTTAGTCATGATAATTTTCTTTTAAACTTCGTTATATATACTTCTATTGTGAATTTTTTCATACCCCCAAACATAACCGTTTAGCTGGTAGAGGGGGGGGACACTCGAGTCGAGCAAAATTTAGCACTTTAAAGCTTAATATTTCACAAACGATTTTTTTTATCAAAAAATTGTTAATGGAAACTATCAATATTTTTTAAAGACCTATTTAATGATACCCACACTAAGGGGTACGCGAGAAAAAAAAAATACATCCCCACTTTACGTGTACAGGAGGCACCCTAAAAAAAAATATTTTACGAGATTTTATTTTACCACTTTTTCGGCACAACAATTTCGTATATTTACACCAAATTACAGCTCTCTAGTACTGTGCGTCTCTGAGCTAAACTGCGGACAGACGGACGGACGGACGGACGGACGGACGGACGGACATGGCGAAACTATAAGGGTTCCTTGTTGACTACGGAACCCTAAAAATTATGATGATGAAGGCAAAAAAGTTTGGCCTGAAAGAGACGCTTAGATGCGTCCATAGACAATAAAAAAAACATAAGGGGCTCTCTGGCGCTAGTGTCTATTATCATTACATCTAGTTGCATGAAAATTTAGTAGGTACCACGAATTCTCGCAGGCCTTATTTCGTGGCGCTCACTCTTCATAGTATGTTCAGCATAGAGAATAGAGACAAAATTATCAATATAGATTTTAAGTGTGAAGAGATTCTACAAAGTAAAGTCAAAGAATTTTAATTGGATCTATAAATAATAGCAAGTTATACAAATAAAGCGTCAATCATCAATCAATTTGGTGTCAATCATCATTACGATTGACACCAAATTGAGATATTTAAACGAATGTCAATCATCTTGGTCCTTACTCTCATAAGGGGCATGATATGTGGAGTAAATAAATAAGGAACCAGAGATCTTACCTGGTTTCGAAAGAATGCAATTTACTATCAAGATAATATAAAAAACACACAAAAATTGACGAATAGGTTTTGTCGCTCTCGAGTTTTCACTTAACAAAATATTCACATCATAAAGGTTCTGGAATCTAGTCAATTTATTTTTAACTTTTTAGGAGAATGATACCACTTGTCATAATTATCGGTCTTTCAATTATTTTCAACAATTTCAACTAACTCTTTTTTACCATCTATTTATTTTGCCTCATTAAATTTCACGGGGCAATCTATATCACGGGGAATGTGGAAAACTACTCCATAATATCAAAGACCTAAAATTCCCAAACAACTTAGGTTATTAAAGAATTAGGACACAGATTGAATTTATGTAAGTACACATACGTGATCAATTTATGAGTCGATACTCGAATATATTCATTACCAAATCGGCTTCATATGTAATTGATTACGACATAAACAATTCAATTACAAAAATCTGGGTCAGCAGACATTTTTACATCACATAACATGCATTAGATATTATTACATATTACAAGTCGTGTCTTGGCCAGTGTTGTTGTTTTATTTTCGCGACGAGCTAGTCTTATTTTTTAACATGATGGTTAAAATTAAAACTGTTGTCACAAAAATGTCACCGTAAAAGCGACACACACGTGACACGCCGCCGTTCCGTTTCCCGTGTGACGTCTGCGCCGCGTTAACGCAGCGTTCAATTGACTCCAGTCGAAACGCCGCAACAACGCGACGCCTGCGCCTTGTCGTGGCGTCTTCGCTGCGCATACGTTTATCGTACGCCTGGACAAACGCTAGTATGAAGGCGCTCTAAGACGTCAGAAACGTATTGAAAATATCGACGTTTGTAGGCAGGACCTCGGTGGCTCGGTCTGTACTGAATCTAAAGGTTCAAATATGCTCGCGGTTCGCTTTTTCCGCAAAAATCTTAAAAATTCGCGACGACGCATGCATTAATTAAAAATATTTATCCAGGACCAGTTATTTAGGATCTAGAGGTCAGAGAGAGGATGTAAATACGATCTATGGACGTGTAAAGCGTTGATGATGATTATAGGTAGGAAATGAATCATCAGGTTTTTGATGAATTATAATATTTGTAATACCCAAAGCTTTTTAAATATTCCGCTTAGCAATAACGGTTGTGCCCGGATACACGCAAAATCACAAACTTAATCTAATAAATGGGAAAGCAAAAACGTAAAGAAACAATTACTGAGAAAAAATAACAATTCGTCTTAAGTTAATGTTCAGCCATCTTTAATTTAATTATGTCCCCTCAGTAATACTAAATTCCGCCGAAATATTACGAGCAATTGCTTCATAAATATGGAAACTGTATTTTATTTTGTTATAATAAAGATTGACTGGTAGATAAATCCTACTAATATTATAAATGCGAAAGTTTGTGAGGATGTATGTATGTGTATGTATGTAGGTATGTTTGTTACTCTTTCACGCAAAAACCACTGAACAGATTTGGCTAAAATTTGGTACACAGATAGTTTATAACCTGGATTAACACATAGGATAGTTTTTATCCCGATTTTATGTTCCCGTGGGATAATTTTCGAGTTGTAGCGGATGAAGCCGCTGGCAACAGCTAGTACTTAATAATTACAAACAAATATCTTCATGGCGTACAAGTATTTGTTCCGGGTTTGGATGTTTGTGTTTGTGAGTTTTAATATCTGTAAATGCACCCACACGATACAGGAGAAATTAAAAATGCAGCAAAAAAAAAATATAGATTGTCTGTGTCCCAGCAGTGGGAACATTACAAGCTGATTATGCTTATGATTTTCTTAGGCAGTAATTATCATTAGATGTTTAAGACGAAGCAACACATTAACCCATTTGGACCCAAACATAAATGAGCAGTAGGAAGAAAGCAATTTCTTATGTAACGGGTAGAAAACAGTAAAATAAACCAAAAATCATCAAAATAATTAAAAATATTTTTTGTTTTTATAGAAAAAAATGCCGTCCTCAAATGGGGACGATGGGCTCATACGGTTTTTAATTTTCAAAACAGTCTTTACCGACGCACAGTGTATTACAATATTTTTTGTGTTACTAATAAGCGTTTTTATGAGTGCAACGCGTCATAGTTGGTGGGAATGTTTTATAGAATAATTTCCCACCCCATTTTTTTGCTGGCATGATACCATCACCACTGCTGGCCGAAAACTTTCGCAGATTGTGTGTCTCAAACAATTAGAAGCGATATAACAGTGTGACAAGCTGATTTATCTTGGTTTTATTAGTTAGTAGGTGGACACACAAGGCGGTCACAATAGCTAAATCCAGCACGTATATGTGAACAAAACCCATCAACACTTTTGGCCAAGTATATCAAAGTGATGCAGAGAAATAGATTGTACATCTGGCTCGATCATGTCCATTCCTTCTTGTAAAACATGTGGTATGCCAACATCCACTGGCTTGAGGATATAGCCAAGAACATTTACCAAATAACTAGCCACACACATAGCAGGCTTCGTTCGAAATGAATGAGTAAATGAGGTCTTAAAGCAGAGTAGGACAGACGCGCTCCTTATAAATTTGACTATGTCATTTGGTTACAGCATCTCATGTTTTCTAGTTGCTGCGGCCCCATTCCTCTTCGTCCCGTAAACAAATCGACTCTGCTTGGTATATTTCATGATATGACATAGTTTTGCATATAGTCATCATCACCTTCGTATATTCGTATATGCGGTTGTTTCTGGTGGAAGACCTACTAAATCTACCTCTCTAAGCCAAATTTTCCTTCCAACACGGCACCAAATGCTTCCTGAAGGCCATGGTAGTCATTTTGACTTGTAAATGTCACTTGTGCTAGTAGTTGCTCAAAATAAATGTCACAATAAAAATCGTAAAAAATACCTCTGAAGTTCCCAACGTCCTCAATTGGGGACACCGTTATAAAATCACTTATTGTACTAAGAGATTTCTATATTTTTGTTGTGAAATAATTTTATTATATTATACAGAGTACATGTAAGTATTTTATTAACAAAAAATAATTTATCTTGAAGAAAAAGTGAAAAATAAAAATTGTTTAATTTTCGGCATTCACAGAATTTGAAACACCTCTTTTAAATGCACCACAGAATCTATTTTAACTTTCAATATTATATTTTTGGACTAAAAACATAAAGATAAACTATCAAATATCATTTGTCAACAATGAAAACAAGAATAAATAAAGTAATTAAAAAATAGGATTACTTCTACGAGTGTCCTCGTTTGGGCACGGCTGGGCCAAATGGGTTAAACTTACAAAGAAGATTTTACTGCTGAACACAACACATAAAATAAATTGTCAAGAAATAGTACACTAACAAAAAGTAACTCGGCTAGTAATTTTAAATGTTTTACGAGTACACCAAATAGTGCTGAACAACTGAATGATTCAACTTCAAGCAACTATCCACACGAATCGCTTACTCTTTAAAAGTCATAGAATTGTTGAACAGCAGACCAAAACGAACATGCTTAGTCACAGTTTGATAGATTATCTACTCCAAGTTTCACACCCACGCATGACGAATAAAGGCTATAAACCAACGGTTCCGTCGTCATGTGAACCGAAATCATATCGATATAACCGTAGAAGCAGTTCGTACATATTTCAGAGAATACCAAAATTCGAAAATCAATTTGGGCTGGTGCGGGCTGTTCCCGGGGTGAGCTGGGAGAGTCACGGCCAAGGTCGGTCGAACTGGCCCCCCTTGCTCTCGGGGCCTGCTCCCCAGCCCCCATCCCGCTAACGAGCGACTCCGTCGATACCACGCCGCTCATTGAGCACGCACTCACACCAACATCTTTTTGTACATGAAGAAATTTACACGTAGCTCTCTAATATTTAGGTAGCAATATCGACTCGACTGGCCCGGCCTTTATGGTTTGAGAAACAAACAGCCCTGTAATCTCGCCTTGGTGATCGATTGAGCAACTCTATATTTAGTACGGTGTTCAAGTCTCCATTGAACTGGAAAATACCATAGTTTATACAACATATACTGAGGGTGGTGTTTTAAGTCACACACGGCACTCGCGGTAGCATAATGTTATCAAGTATTATCAGTCAAGCGTATCAGACCACAAATATCTAAATGATAAGACTATTTGTTTATGTGCGGTGTACGAATGCATTCGCTAACATACATAGTAATGGGAAAACATTTGAATAGAGGTGTTCAATTTCGTACATAATTAATTTAAATATGGTAATGATTCACTTACAAAGTGCTCCAAACAGAATAATCACATACAAAATACCTACAGGTAGGTGTCAAAACGAAGTGAATCAGCAAAAAGAACAAGTCATGACACAAATTAACGCAACACAATGAATATGACATTGAAATTAGTCCTCTTTTTTGCGACTTTAATCAAAATGTGTTTGGACGCGAGCCAGGACAAAAAACGAAAACTTAACGATTTACATAAACAATGTGCTCCTGGATTTGCATGAGATAATGATAGAATACAAAGTTCTGTTCTAGTGAAAGACAGATTGAATGTTTAAAGGCAGAAGTAATGTACAATTGTACAATTTATTGACCTGTGGCAAGACTACAAGACAAGCTACCGACGTCCTCCATCGGAAAAGTAGGCGACGTTTCATTGGAAACGGAAGCACGAAATGTTACCCAATAAACATCTAGACGAGGCCGTACAATCAGGTTTCACCTTTGCCTCAATGCCTTAACTTTACAAAATGTACATTGGTTTCAATATCTCCAAATTGCAAAATCGATGCAATGCTCTTCGATACATTCAATACGACGGACAATATGCTCATACAAAATGCGAGAACGTTTGAAAAAGGATTTAAAACAAGATGAGGACAGGTGTTCGGACTGGTACCAAGCATGACATATGGAAATTCCTTGATTTATGACTATGTACCGTCGCGTCGTCGGCGTCTGTACTGTCTAGGGCTGAATGGAGTGCGGCAATATTTTTGCTTTGAAAGAATTATGAAGCAGTTCTATGATCATTAAATCGAATACAATCAAGTTACAAAAAACAATCGAATAATTTTGCAACTGTTGACGTATTTGCCAAAGATCTTATACAGACACGGAAAAACAAAAAAATCCCCCACATGCTACAGCTTCGAACTTCGAGTCAAAACAAAATAAGTCCAGTCCATGTTTTTGTTCTGCAGCTTAATTTCCGTGAATATTTTCAAATGCAAAGCAACTGTAATATTCCAGGGGTGGCACATGCAAGTCGCCCGGACTTTTTCATTGTTCCTAGAAAATAGCTGCTATAATGAGTCGCAGGGGTTGCGGCTCCCCGGGGCTCGGGCTCCGAAATATGCTGACGTAAACCCTTAATACGATGATCCCCTCTCAGTTATTCTGAGACTTCGCCTGATGAGAAAGTGGTTTTATTTCTATTGTTTCAACCAAACGTATTTTGGTTTAAATTCAATTTGCAAAGGACTAATGCAGGTAACTATAACTACCCAAGGAGTTTTACTAAATATTTATCAAAATAATTCTCCTCGCAGGCACTGCTGCCAAGAATCGTCCTTGATTCATGAGGGAAAATCAAATCAGTTACTTTTAGTTAATGAAATTGTATTCTGGCTGGCAACAAAAAGTAGAATAACCATAATGACATAGAGCAATTTTTAAAACGATAAAAGTACTAATCGATCCTTGTGTGTTCTGTCCATAGAGCCGGTATCATGATGGTCTATTTTTATTCAGCTCAGTGACGAAAGCATTGCGTGATATGAATAAAATTATCCCACTTACATGGAATCTATTTTCAGCAAACGAAATAGTCAAATATGACGAATCACAATACTGCTTGTGGTCGGCGAAATGTCTCCCGGATTGCTCGAGTATGTACAATTGTACAGTTATAGATCAACCACGTTTATGATAAATTGAAGAGGCATTGAAGTGGAGATCCTATAATACATTTTTCCCAATGTACTCTTAGTCCATCATGCCACACAAGTTCGCATGCCAAACTCAGAGCACATCTCAGAAGTATGAATAAAATAGGAAAGCGCCATGAAATGCTTTGTTCGAACGTGTCTGAGAAAACGCGAGCTGTATGTTTTTGTTGCCATATTGAATAAAGAAAGTTTTCAGAAATAATAAAACTAAAATGGTGAGACAGAAAGAGCGTATATTAGGTACGTGTTGAAGTAATAGGAGGGTATCTATGTGTGGTGCTCATTCTACGGGTGTTGAGGGCGCGAGGCCTCTCCCACGAGCCTCCATTGAACGACTCCCGGGCTCAGGGATCTATTTTTAGGGGCCAGGGGTGGCCCTGGCAGGGGGTCTGACGTCACGCGCCACCCCTGCCCTCCACACAACCAAGACTTGGGAATGAACGCAATTTTCAGTGAAATGCTGACGGTAAAACATGTTGTTGAGGAGTATATTTTCTCTGGCATGGATAATTTTGTCTAACTTCGTAATTGGTGTCGTTTCGTTTGTTTATCTTGCTTGTAAAGTCCAGATACGTTGTATTGGTAGATAATTACTGTAATAGCGGCCATACATAATATATATGTACACGGACTGACGAGAAGCAATTTGGGACGGCAATAATGAATGTAATCATAATTTACTGATATTCAAAGAGGCCGTACTATAATTAGATTAACTTAATAACAAACATGAAATGAGTACCCACATCGTAAAAATCAGAGGTGTTTCAAAGCAGACTTCCAAAAACATTGAACGTACCTAGTAAAAACAAGGCGTGGGCGACAGACTGAGCTGAGAAATAGAATCATAGTCTGGGATGAAGAAGCCAGTTTTAATACTGAAAGAGAGAAAGGGTATTGACTGTAACGCTGGAACAAAATACAAAGTACCTTACGTCGTCTCCTAGCCATTTGGGTGTCAACGCCCGAATAAAGCTTCAATAAAGACAGATACTACTAAAATTTGTGGATTTAAAACGTGTGTGTATAGAAAGTGTTAGAATGCGGAACCTTGGCAACAAAACCAAGGTGGTCCACGTCATTACCCGTGTAGCAAATTGAAGAGAACAAAGAATTTTAATAATAAAGACAAAGTGCAATACTCTCGTAGCGTTTGATGGTAGATAGAGATTTCAACGATTAAAGTTTGACGTCAATGCACAATGAAAGCCAAGAACGTATAATAAAGTATACAAAGTAAACTGATTAAAGACGAGCAAAATTCTTGATGCACTTGGCAGAATTTTAAATTGGTTTGAGTGAAAATAACATCTTTGAAGATCAATATGTTTCTTAGATAGATCTTTGAATATTCATAATAACTACAACTACTTGACGATGGATATGAAAGCCAGGCTTGGTATTAATCAAAGGAAAGTTGATATGCTCGTTATGATTATAGAAAAAAAAACACCTTTCCTAAATATTGATACCTATTTTTCGAAACTTTTTATGAGGCCTCGTGTGCCTTTGTGAAATAATGTGTGTAATCTGGTTTTCATATTCTTAATTTGTGTTCAATAGATTAGCCAGAGTTCTCACTGAATCAGCATTTGTGCTATATCCCATATCTTGTTGCTGTTTGATGTTCGCTAAAAAAACTAAAAAGCCTTTGTACCACATGGCGTATTCTCCCACGGCTCACAAAGACTGCGTTGAGAAACCGACGGCATGGTTTTTAAAGAAAGAATTGACGTAGACATTACGCCTAGATTTGATGACGATAATATGAACAGTTCAGAAAGCTAACTGATCTATTTTAATAAAAATAAATCACTGAAATGTTTGCACGAGCATTGCTGCCGAACGACTGCTCTAAATTGTATTTTTTTTTAGTTCTTTCTTTTTTTTTTGGACAAGGTTTGTATGAAAATTTGAAATTAAAAAAAAAAGAAAATTACGCCCACATCGAAGACAGGGCGGGTCGCCAGTAGATAATAAAGAAATTGTATAGGGAAATTATGATTCCTACGAATATGAACATTGTTATTATGATAAATTCAGTATTACAAATACTCGACACAAAACAAATATTACATCAGTAATGGACCTGTCTGGACTAACAAATCATATATTTGTTTCGAACAAATAATATCCATGGCATGTAACAAATATAATTGCCATGACATTAACATACCTATTTCAATAAACAGACGAAAACAAAGTAAAGATTAGAATGGTGTTATTTGAAGATTGAATCACGTATCCATAAAAATCCTTACAATTTATTAGCTTTAAATTATTGAAACTGTTCTATAAAAGTCTACCTTCGATTTCATATATTTGGTCAAGCTACACACGCGAGCATAATATGGAATCATTTACTCTGATCCGGGCGATCTTGAGTACTTAATAACTAAAGATGATTTTTGAGGAAAGAAAAATTCAGTTGCAAGTGGGATTCGAACCCGCGTCTTCTGGATAGGTACTCCAGACGCCTTAACCAACTAGGCCATTGCAACCCACACCTACAAGCTGAAATTCTCTATTCCTCGTTTGAACGCTTTTCAGTAGCGTGGCGCCATCTCTTGAATTAGTGTTAAACTAACTTCCTCAGAAGACGCGGGTTCGAATCCCACTTGCAACTGAATTTTTCTTTCCTCAAAAATCATCTTTACGATGCGCGTCGCATGCGTTAATGCGTTTAAATATAATTAATACTTAATAACTAGTTTAGAATTATAAAATGGTACCTTTTTAAAGGTTTAACTGTTTACTTTAAATTGGTACCAAATTCATTCAAATCACGCCATTATTTAAGGAGCTATCCCGAATCAATTCCAGTGATTCCATCCTTTTGCTCGCTAGTGTAGATCTAGATTTAGTATAGACTAGATTTGTTTTATTTAGACCGTAACAAGAACGAAACCAAATATGCTTGCGTAACTTTCCAAAGAGTCTGACAGAGTGACCTCGTGTTACATAGACTGAGTGGCGAGGCCTTATAGTAATGATCGTATTTCAAGTTTAATTACGTTAAAAATAAAACAAAAAAGTGAAAAATATTTTTTCGGAAGTCGGTGACGATGACGGTGAAATTTTATACTGCATTGAACAAAAAAAGAATTAAACAGTTATCGGAACACAAACCTCTGAGTAATCGGTGTACCTGTACATACATACATAAAAAAACCCGGTCGTAATTGAGAACCTCCTCCTTTTTGAAGTCGGTTAAAAATACGTAACATTCTGCTATTGTTTACTGACCTTATTCAAAGTTAAGAATACTCATAAATGATGGTTTGTTTACCTGTAACAAAATAAACATGTCGATTTAGATGTGAATAAATAATGGTGGATGCTTTTGTTTTGTACCCTTTCGGGGACAATATGGGGGAAACACATTAAACATTAAATACTAGTACACAATGAATAACCTTAATTAAAGAACTTGAATGTTTGAATGAACATTTTTTGAACCAGTGAATGAAGTATGTACTTAGACACTTTTGTCTAGTCAAGTCAAGCGCGACTGGCGACTGCTGAGAATGAAATCTCGGGTTCAGTTCCCAGATCGGGAAGTGTTATTGGGTTTTTCCATTAACAATTTCTGAGTAACTGCTACGGAGCGTGGATCGGTGTCCAGTTTAATGGTAATAGGTTCCTCCCCTATCACATACGACTTAAACAAACACAGCTGCAGCTGGCGAAATGAGTGTGTATTATACTTTTCTGAATATCCCTTCTTGATTATGTAAGAACAGTACCTGCAATTTTTTTTTTCTTTCATTACTTTGTTCCTGATAAAGACCTGGAAGTTTGCCTCGTATCGTAAGTGCCTTAACATTAAACTCACATACACAAACACCCAGACTTAAAACAACTACTGGTAAATTATACAAGTATTTGTTCCGTGCGGGAATCCAATCCGCAACACGTAGTGCAGCAGTCAATTCCTCACTCACTGCGCCAACCGTTAAAGATAACGTACACTTTCCAAAGTGAGATTCTATCTACCTAATGATAATGACACTTGATGGATTAACAACTTGCATCGTAATTCGTAAACACACGTCTGCCATAATTGGTGGTTGGCACGTCCTTGCACTGAATAGACTGGCAACACTAAGTTCTACGTTCAAGAACACTAAACGTCGTTGATTATCATCAGCAAGAAACATAATCATGTTGCATTAGTTATTTGTTATGCAAGGCTGCAAAGTTGATTTTTGGCGCGAGTACTTGAATTGAAAACTGAGCGAGCGAAGGATTCTAAGATTGAACCGCGAGAGTTACGAGCGGTTCAAATATAGAATCCGGAGCGATGCGAAGTTTTCAAAGGTACGAGACGCAGAAAAACTTTGCTGCCGAGTGCAACACACAACTTTTCACCTCACACAGCGAGGAAATGTAGTGGGGGCGGCTCGCCTTTCAGTGTAGAAAATAATTGAATACAAGGCGTGTTCGAATTTTGAACAACACTTTGTGCTCTAGAGCACAAAATGGAGTTTTGCGCTCAGATTTTGAATGAGGAATAGAATCTTTCCGAGCGTGTGAGGTGAAAAAAGTTTTTGAAGAGCTATTTGAAAAAAAAAAGATGCTAGATATATTAAGGTATAGAACCTTAAAAATATACAGCATCTTTTTTTAAAAAGTAAAAAGGAACCCTTTTATTAAGACTCCGCTGTCCGTCCGTCTACCATTTTGTCTGTTCGTCTGTCACCAGGCTTTTTCTCATAAAACGTGATAGTTGACAGTTGAAATTTTCACAGATGATGTATTAATTATGTATGATGCCGCTATAACAACAAAATAATACAAAAATAAGGGGGCTCCCATACAACGGACATAACTTGCCGTTTTTCTAGCTAGATAAATGGTGCGGTTTGTCAATCAACGAATACGTACAACAATACTTTTTGATACATAATAACATTACACAGTACTTTAAGTTGGACGTTGCCCTCGATTGCGTGTGGCGTAGTGTAGTAACTAAATAATAAAGGAAACCCAAATAACACCAGAACTAATTTGATTATAATGTGTTTCATATAAACTATTCTTAGAAACACATTAATGTGTATATGTTTGGAAGCCGTAGAATTATATACTCAGGAGTATAATCATACATTACATACTAAGTAGCTGTTCAGCTCCTGTTGATCGTAACGTGATGTTCTATAGCCTAGAACTTCCATCGATAAATAGACTATCCATTAAAAATATTTTATCAAATTCAAACCAGTTGTTCCTGAGATTAGCGTGTTCAATCAAACAAACAAACAATTCAGCTTTATATTATTACTTTAGATGGGTTTTTTAAACTATCATCATAACTTCACTCTTGTGCCCGAACAGGTACTTTTTACTAAATTCCTTTTTGAAGTAGGCAATTCTGAAGATGATTTGGATGGACGAATTGTGTGAAATAAACTCGGAAAACCCCAAAGTAATATGATATAAAGCTAGTAAGATGATGGTAAAGGCCCATGCAAGTTGGACTACATTGCGGACTGTTTGTTGTGTTTCAGTTGATTAAACATAAACCGCAATGTAGTCAAACTTGTATGCAACTCGAGTGTAACGGGGAAGGCCGGTCAAAGCTAATTGTAGATGACGCCACCATAGCCAAGTCCTAATCCGACCAATGAGGTAGTACTATTTTGAAGTACCTTTATGATTTGAAACAATGACGATGCTTGGAACAAGCCATACTAGCGCCATTAGTTCCCCAGTTGCCAACCCCATTACTTGCATAGTCTAAATGGGGGATAACATCGAGACTAAAAATTATACTACGTACTTAAAGATCCAACAAAATTATTTTCGTCAAAACAGTTTCAATGATAATTTTAATTATCACAAGATCGTTTAGGCGTGTTTCCTATGGAATAACGCCAACATTTTACCAATGGTGCGTTTGAAGCCCAGCATATGAAGTTTTGCTATGAAATAATACATTCGTGGGCCTTGAGTCGGGCGACGAACTCTAGAATAGGAACGGTCACCGGCCATCACTGTTGGAACTCGAACGCAACTCGACTACAAAGTGAGATGTAGCATTGAAACCATAGATGCGTTTGCGCAAGTTATTGGCAGTGCTGACATGTAAATTAGCAGAACAATAATTTTAAAAAAAAGTTGACTAAACTGTTTACACTCATATGCCTTTTGTTTTTTCCCGAATAAGTTAAGTCAGGTTAGTGCAACTGAATTCCAGTACTTCATGAATTACCATCACATCCCATAGAAAACTGGCAAACGATTGGTAAGTCCAGACTTTTGGGTAGATGTCACAAAAGACAGAAGATACTCGGTATTGAGGTTAATGGCAAAAAGCCGATTTAAATTATCAAATTACCACTTTCTTTAAGGCTATTGTAGTACGCTAAACTAAGTAATAAGGAGCAGTTTTCCGCCAAGGTCGGCCGTCTAACTTTACGAAAATTTAAGTATTCGACCTTGTGAACAGACGGCGAGAATTCATTTAGCTTTATTATCAGTAAAATATACACTTAGCATTTATAGCCTAACGTGGCTAACTCAATCTACTTGGTATGCTATACAATCAATTCTTTCGGCTAGTATTTGGCAACATTGGTTCTGTGAGAAATTCGGCCAATGCATTAAATTGTGGTACGGACGAGAATGGGAATGTCCACGTCTTGAATATATGAAGAAAAAAAAAATTATATGCTTACAAAATTTATTAGGGGTCGTGAAATTGAACTAGTACTGAAAATTAGAAAATGATGTCAATATTTGGGAAAGTTCTCATATTTTTTGGATAGACACGATTTTAATTAGAAATGATTTCATTTTTCAAATAGTTTTTACTGATTCTGCTAGCCTGCGTCGTCCCTTGACTTCCAGTTTATGATTCATAGTATTGTTATTTCAATGGTACTTCTACAAATACTTGTAAAAAAAACTAAGGACGTTAAAATCCAATCACGTATGACCTCACGTTACTTACTGTAATTAGCTGACCTCCAGTTCAACGATTTCAAGCAACTCGTTTTTTATTTTAATACCCGCAATATTATTTTAGGAGTTATTTTTGATCGCTTTCTTTCTTGGTCTTAATATTTCAGGCCTCTAAAGGAAAATACTAGGTCGCAATAACAGAGGAGGCTTCGAATGGATCTTGAATGAGTATTCGTTCCACAAACTCAGTGAAGCGTCATCAAATGTATTCAAGTCATTCAATCCCAGTGAAATAGTTATTTGAATTCAAGGATTTTAGCTCAGATTTGTCCTGGCCAAGTTAGCGTAAGGAAAACCAGCCAGTATCAGATTTTCCTTATGCCCCTTGCAATTCATGGATATGTTAATTCTGCGCCCGCGCAACTGGTTACAATGGACTAGTTGCGAGCGAGATTTAAACTGGTACGTATCGATGTTATCGCTCCCACGATGTGACAGTATAGAAAACATCGATCACTGACTTTTACTCCAACATAGTCATTAACAAATGAATTTCAACTTTATTGTTGTGTTAACAAGAAACTGAATGAATTGTTAAATTGTAACGTTTAACATTAAACGATGTTCTACACTGTTTAATCGGTGCATTGGAAAAAAAGTTTTTAGAGCAAATGTGTTAGGTGAAAGTAATCCGAGTACGGAACAATGGTGTTGTGTAATTTTCGTTTAAATTTCGTGGCAGTCGAGTTAAGCAGGCGAACATTTGAGGAACAATGGTTGAGTGCGGCATCAATTGTTATCTTAGGAGTGTGCAAATAGGCAACTAGCCGCGACTAGAGTGCAATGCACTCCGTCAATGCAGGCCGACGTCGACATGCGTCATCTAAGTACTAACTACCGCCGCAATACTGATAGAAATTGTCTCTAATAAGCACCGTGTTTGAATTCGAAGCGTTGTGCGACGTTATTGATGCTAATGCCGGGATCTACTATGGAGATGTAAATCTCACTTTGATTCCGTTCTGTTTGTAAAATGTTGTCATGAATATTAATATGTAATTTAAATAAATGATGAGATTTTATATTAAGTACCCACTGCTTACATTACAGTAGTATCTAAGAGACAAAAATTACAAGGACACATTATGTGTTATGGTTGCTATGAAGAACAATGAAAATTGAAAACAATATCAAAGCTAAAAGAACTAAAACATATCAATTCAGAAGCTTTACAATCAATTACTTATGAGAAAGAAAATAAGAATCATTTGAATAGAATCCTTGTAACGTTTATGAACGAAAATGACTCTATGTAGCAAGAGCAACCTAGAGAAATCGCTTTTTACGAGCACTTAAAGTAAAGAGCCGTCGAATTAATTAACTTTTTATGAGGGCTAACAATAAATGTCAAATAAAGCGGCGTAATTAGGCTGTGGGAGGCCAAAGCTGCAGGCAGGGAGGTGACCAACAATAACATGTTCAAAATCAAAATCAAAGTATTTATTTCAAGTAGGCCAGTTACAGGCACTTTTGAATTGTCATAGACAATCAAAGGAATATTATTAAACACTACAAAAGTTATGGTGCTACAGTCCCAGTCACAAGACATAAAAACTGTGAAAGTACCGTAGATGCCCGTTCCAAGAAGTAGATCTCTATGGAGAAGAACGTGCAAGAAACTCCATGGACACTCTTTTTAGATCGCCAGAATAATTACAGAACCTTTGTTACATCATTCATTTGAGGTGGTACATTATGTGAGAACGATGTAGCAAGTTTTTGATTAAAAGTGTCCAGAGTAACAATTAAAACAACGACAATTCAAAAACAAAATGATCAATAATTATTAAATTTGTTACGGGTACAGTCAAAGATTATGTAAAAGTCGAAACAATTCTAGTCAAAGCAATGCTTGCTAGGATGACATGAGAGAATGGAAGAGTAAGAACTCTAATAACATGAAACAAAAGCAGAAATATGAAGATGAGAAGACCATGGCCAAACAACAGAAGAAGTGGGACAACTGATTGTAATTAGAAGAGCAGGAGGCCGATGTTGATGTTGACCATGATCGGACAACAGAACGACTAGGATCACTGGCTGAAATTTCATATCATCTGTTTTATACGTGAACAAATAAAGAAGCAAAGACTGACGAAAAAGTGTAGTATATACGAAAGATTGGCTCCAGAAGGCAAAGGACAAGGTGATGTGGCGCAACTTAAGAAAGCCGTTGAACATATTCAGAAGTGGACTGTAATAGGCTGAGTTGATTGATCAGATAAGGTGAGGATTAAAGCTGTGGTGTGACAGTGCATCCCTAACAAGACTATAGTTCAAGTTTGCCGAAGCAAAGAATACTTGCTCAGGTGTCGTGCAGTGAAAATATGGTACTACTCCACAAACCATGGCATGCTTAATATCGTGTCCTGCGATTGTTCATTACAAGAATTGATGCTTCCGAAGATGCCAAACTCCTAGTTCAGATCTAGGTCGGCTCAATTCAGATTGTCATCGACCATCAAGAAGGAGAGGTCTAAGTATTTTTAGCAGTTGTTAAAGCCAGTGATGACGACTGTTATCGCTAAGGAATTACAAACAGGTACATTCTAGTGCACAGATATGGTTTCGTGGAACTTCGATTCTAAGGACTACGATAGCTAACTGTTAGCGAATGTTGCCATAATAATGTTTCGCAGGAGTATCCATCGTATCATAATATCACATTCCTACTTCGTACTGGCGGCCTTACAAGGAAGGCGTTCAATAATTGTGGCATTTTATAGTTTTGATTCAGGAATGTCTTAAGAGGATACCACAGACCATAAATGCAAAGGGTAGCCGAGGTTCGATTTAGCCAGTCAAGTCTTATAGTACCTTTCGCTCTAGTCAGAGTAGCAGGGCTCCCTGCCACCACCCAGACTTTGCACAAAACAAAAAAGTTTTGATCTGATATTTTTGTTCCATTGCCTTGTTGGTTTGGCAATCGTAAACGTAATGAGCACGTCGTTTTGGGTTCTATAACAAGGTGGGTTTGGGTGTTCCCATTTGGAATTTGGCAGTAGCAGCCACAAAAACACTACACCTGCGTGAACTGTTACCAAATTAGTGTAAAAAACTTTCTCCATACAAGTTGATACAACTGTGGCCACTCCGCATGGAGCATGTAGTATATTGTTATTGACATTACGGTCCACATTTACACAATAGATAACATAGCGTTGTCTACCAACAGCATACAAATGAACGACAAACGGTCCCATACAGATGTGACGGCCGACATACATCGGTACAATGCTATGCTAGGACAGGGCTGTCATGCTAAAAATATAACGCTAGCGAAAACAAGGGGTACTACTGAAGACTGTAACGCAACACTGTATCTGAAATATTCAACGATGACACTGCCAATTCTCTGCCAAGTATTAAAAACGACAAATTATTTGGTTCTCCGTCCTTTGCACCAAATTTTTCCCTACGAGCTTTTACTCACAGTTTAGCCCGCCCCACTCCCTCTATATGCCACCTATAATTGTCTCCAAGGTTCGATATATCTCTGTGCCAAAAGTAATTAAAATCGGTCTAGCGGTTTAGGCGTGAAAGCGAAACAAATAGACTTCGCATTTATAACGCAGGATTTGATTGAACATCTCCTTGATGGAGGCTTAGGACGGACAGTCTTGGTTTTATGGTTGACGATAAAATAATTCAAAAAGTTCCGGTCAGAGACACAGGAGATATGTAATACATTGTTTCTTTGATCATTATCATCATCATTTTCTTGACTCTATTCCATTGTACTTGGGGAGGGTGCTACACTTTATCTTCAATACAAGATCCTTTGATGATCCAAAAAATAATAAAATTCTTTCCTTGCAGTCATTGCCAGCCCTAATCACAATGTACACAACGAATAGCGTCATTGTAGCCATGTGACATACGAAGCCATCATCGGAAAGAGCGCACAACGTCAATTTATAACCAACGACCGCGTGTAACTGGCTGCAATTTCTCCCATCAACACCCTAAGGAAACGCATAAAGATGATAGTCTAACTTGCATAATTTATGTCCTATGCTATGCTATATCTTGTTAAGATGGTTTGTGTAGTGACTATACCACTCTCAGTTATGGTGACTATATTCTAGACGAGATAATCTGAGACACGGCGAGTGCGAGATTGTACCCATAGGAGCATTAGTCTAGCATCGGTATCCCTCACTTGGCTTTACTCTCTCTCACTCTCGTGCTCGCTCTGCCTCGGTGTTCTCGTTTCGACTAGAGTGTACCTTTAGGATTGCCTCCGACATTTTAATATTTTAATTTAAGTATGTACACAACATACTTGAAAAGGATTCGTAAAACTGTTAACTGTAATTCAACGGCTGTGGTCAACTCAAATGTTAAATTCAAAAGATAGAAGTAAAATCAAAGCAGAGACCGCTTAGTTGATTATTCTAGGTGAAAACAGTTCATAACGCAACCATAACGAAGTTTCTGAAACCACAACCGCAGCTGTATTTGTGACATACGTTTAATTTATTTCTTGTCGAACATTTTCTATCGGATTGTGAGTATTATATCAGATAGACACAGATAGGCATGATTGACGGAATTTATTTCGCTGATATCAGCGCCGAAAATAAATGGAAATACACAGGGAAATATTGCGATAAAAATCTGCTTGTTGATTCTACTGTAATTTTACGTTACGTTAGCTTATTGTGGAACATCACAGTTTTATTTCTTAGAATTTAGCAGCAGTTTATGTCGCATCAATTTTGTGGCAAATCAAGCACTTCTGAAGACATTCAGGATTCTGATTTAAGGAACGCTCGACAGATGCTTGATAAAAATTTAATACAACAATTAATTAATAACATAACAGGATTTTGGAGCGTTGCTGGATGTTTAAACATTATCTCACGATGCTCGAGTACATGGACATCAAAACATCCCGTACAGCAGAACTTGCACTTGTGTTATATCTTGTATCGGCAATGTGAACGTATACTTCGTTCATGTATACTAAGTACTTTGGCATTTAGTGACAGTCTTTAAGGGTCATTTTCTAGTAGACGAACGCCCAGAGGTCACACCATTTTTCCTTGACCTTTGATATTCGAAATTTTGAGGTATTCCACATTGGGCACCCGCTGAAATGGCACCTGAGCTAATGGCACCAGTAACTATTCCACATAATATAATATGTCTCCTATCACATTTTTTGGTAGATACCAGGTGCTTAATGTTGCTCAAGGAATTTAAAAAAAAATTGGACAGATCAAATCTGCAAAAAACAAAAGACCATCGCACACGGTCGTAAAACCACTGGTCACCTCTAAATATGTAACACATGGAATGTGTTTGAAATAGAAGCAGCTCGAAACTGCGGTTATCGCCTAAACTCTAAACAAACATCGGATGCTGTGCACATAAAAGTGTTGCAAGTACTTCGTTTCTTTAATAAAGCCATTTACAAACAGACTTTGACCAAAATGGCTGATATTCAAGAAAATGTAATGAAGTAAGTGGAACTGCCTTGATATACTAGATGAAGTAAACAATATGCCAGATAAAATGACACTATCCGATGTAGTGGAATTAATGAAAAACGTCACTTAACCATTATAATATATTCATGTCTGTGCCAAGCTGTCTCTCTGATGAACCAACAAGTATAAGATAATTTCCAAGTGCTTCACTATTTAAATTTTTATCACTTCGTCATAACTGATCAGATTTGAATTGGACGTGTTCATCTCAGAGTTGTATTCAAATGCAAATACTTTACGATTCAATACTGCACTTAAGCGCCATAATGGCTCGTAAAAGTACCTATTTAGAAAACTGCAACGGTTTCTAAAACCTTGTGATTGTGAGAGTACCTAGAGCTAGTGCTGACGGATGTGGCTAAGTCATTATTTTATCTCGTTTGACATTGTCATTTACAATGTAAAATAGAAACGCTAAGATAGTAGTCAGTACAGTTAGAAATTTTAATGTTCTGTCAGATGTCTAGATAGGACGACATTTTTAATTTTAGACTATCATCAATGTACAAAGATAAAATTTGACCTTCAACACTGCAGTTTAGACTGTCTCTCGACTAAGATCTTATATATTGTGGGTGACATCAGTTTATGTGCCCCTCACAGTAATTTTCATTGTCTTAAGTTAATCTCTCTGTACTTTATGAGATTTACTCCGCGGATTTCAAACCGCAACTCTGCGCATGCGACTCTGAACACTGCGCAGTAGAATTATAATGTTTTCATGAGAACAAACGCAACAAGATTATAATGAAAGATAATTTTATACGCCATATTTAATTAGGCTTACTCTTGTGGAATGTTACTTGAATTTTCATTATAATTAAGACGTTTAATTTGTGAAAACGGACGTTTTTTTTTTTTCAATTAGCTACAATCGTAACTGAAGGTCGCTCAAGTTCTGAGAAGTATTCGTCTTGTTTGTAATTGTATTAATTATAATTACTGTTCTAATTTCTTTGATTGTTCATGTTGATTATGAATGACAACTTGACAACGGAGAGTGTTTGTTCATCAACATCCATTTTTCCGGAATATTTTTGCTTTTGATAACTATAATACAAACAGGCAGCTTTTCAATTGTGCGATAAATGTACCGCCTCCATGTAGCTTGGATCATCTATGTATATGGAGGCAATGAGTGGGAATATAAATCAATGGCAAACAAGTACCGATCGCGGGCAACGATGTACCACGTCTCAGTCATATTAGTCGATAGGTAGGCCATTCGCAAGCTAACGACATACCTACTTCGAAGTCAGACGTGAATGTATCGACTGACATCGATGGAAACTGAGCCGGGTCGATGTCGACGCATCTACCTTGGGAATGTGCCCTAACATGCGAACATTAGCTCTAAGCCGCGCTGTTATAAGTGCACCAGGCAAATTGATGGTTTTCATTTGACGGGGTCGCACGAACAAGCACAAAAGCTGTATCAGTAACGACCGTGAAAGTTAACGTTTGTGACCCGGAGATACAATATCCTACGGTGCACGGAGGTGAAAGTTTGTGACACTGACTAATCGATGTGACATAGAGTTCGGCCGTTTTTTTCGTGAATTTATCGCATGGCCAAACAAGAAAAGTTTGCAGACTTCCAGTTTCTTCAATTTATATGAGAACAGTTTGTTTTATGCAAAGTAATTTTAGATAAAGCGGTCCGGACGACCGAAACGGACAGAGTGACTTTGATAAGACGAGATTACCAGGCGCGAATGATCGGCATGGAGCTATCGACTTTGGCAATGTCGTCGTCAGTGTGGCAACAGCGCGGGTGTTACGTAACGTGAGGGGCGCGGGGAGAGCGGCATCGCCGGGTTACTGACCTGTATGGTCCGTCGGTGCCAATTCGCCCATCACATCACATCACGAAATCTTCATTGCACAAACACGATGCAAGCGACTTTTGAACAAAAAAAAGCGATCCTTCGCGCTGGATTTGCAAATGATGTCAAGGTATACAATGTACCCTCGGCTTGTGTACAATATGAATGTTAACGGCTGTAAGTAATGTATCCATCGATAAGAATTTTGTCGACGAATGTCATCGGATGTAGATACATCAGATCAATTAGTTTAATGAGAAATAACAGATTACAGAATTTGTAAAAGAAGAATAGAAATTCGTAAAAGAAGTACTTAAATTCTTTAAACCAATTCAGCTTGTGTGGGGAACTAGGGAAAATATATTGGATTAGGCGCACAATGCCACATTCGCAAAATGACATATTGACGCAAAATGACACATTCGCAAAATGACATTTCTCAATATGCCACATTAGCAAAATGCCACATTAGCAAAATGACACATTCGCAAAATGTCATTTCTCAAAATGATACATTCTCAAAATGACACATTCTTAAAAATTAAAGCCACTAAGGGCGACTTTCACCAAGAGTTAAACATGTTTAAAATTTTTTTTAGTGTCAAAATTCAATAGAATTTTGACACTAAATAAAATTTTAAACATGTTTAACTTTTGGTGAAAGTCGCCCTAAGTGACTTCCGAGCCGATGATTTATGAATATAATTTATTCATTTTCATTTATTTTAAAATAAAATAAATAAAAAATGTAAACTGAAATACTTATGTCGATAATAGGATAACAAATAGTCTAATTGTCATTACACTCATTTTATTTTCCACGTCCCACCTTCGCTCATTCTTATTTTTTTTTAACAATTTAAACATTAATAATGATTAGATGCAACTGTAATACAATGATATAATATCATACATACAGGGTGTTCCAGGCCAAATGTATATATATTTTTTAGGTAGTCTGTTTAGGGACCTATTTAACCCGCCAGGAATATTTAAATAAAGTTTTTTCTAAGTTTTTTTATTGGAGTTTATGAAAAATCTGTCGATTTCAAGGAACGTAATTATTCTCGCATCGATATGAAATTAAATGCACTTCAAATTTGCAGATCAGTATGATTTTTTTCCTTTCTGAGAGAGTGCAATATCTAAGTAAGCACCTAAAATAAAAACATAATATTATTTTTTCATTTAAGAAGTAAATAATAATCACGAATACATTAAAATTGGTGATATTTCTAATACAAAAAAAAACTTCTTGTAAGCAGATGACAAGCGATTTTTTTCTGGTGGGACAAATAGGTCCCTAAGCGGACTACTTATCTAAAAAAAAAATTATATCCATCTGGCCTGGACCACCCTGTACAATTAATGTCAGAAAAATAATTAGAATAATTATGACTCAATCAAAGTATTTTTCTGCATGCGCCATGGTACCTTTATTTTTTGATTTACAGTATTGATTATAGGATTTGCTTAATCAAGTCTAAAATCTAAAATCCAAAATCAAACAAATCTCGGTGTGGACTGACCGTTTATATAAAAAAATGACTATGTCCCAAGTGACATTTCGATATTCTGATTATTTGACATTGTGCGGAAATGGTATTTTGCGTTAAGGCATTTTGCGAATATGACATTTTGCGAAAATGGCATTTCGCTAATGTGACGTTTTGCGATGTGGCGTTTTCGGAATATGTCAATTTGAGAATGTGGCATTTTGCGAAATTTGAAAATGTCATTTTGCGAATGTGGCATTGTGCGCCTAATCCAATATAGGATTAGGCGCACAATGCCACATTCGCAAAATGACATATTGACGCAAAATGACACATTCGCAAAATGACATTTCTCAATATGCCACATTAGCAAAATGCCACATTAGCAAAATGACACATTCGCAAAATGTCATTTCTCAAAATGATACATTCTCAAAATGACACATTCTTAAAAATTAAAGCCACTAAGGGCGACTTTCACCAAGAGTTAAACATGTTTAAAATTTTTTTTAGTGTCAAAATTCAATAGAATTTTGACACTAAATAAAATTTTAAACATGTTTAACTTTTGGTGAAAGTCGCCCTAAGTGACTTCCGAGCCGATGATTTATGAATATAATTTATTCATTTTCATTTATTTTAAAATAAAATAAATAAAAAATGTAAACTGAAATACTTATGTCGATAATAGGATAACAAATAGTCTAATTGTCATTACACTCATTTTATTTTCCACGTCCCACCTTCGCTCATTCTTATTTTTTTTTAACAATTTAAACATTAATAATGATTAGATGCAACTGTAATACAATGATATAATATCATACATACAGGGTGTTCCAGGCCAAATGTATATATATTTTTTAGGTAGTCTGTTTAGGGACCTATTTAACCCGCCAAGAATATTTAAATAAAGTTTTTTCTAAGTTTTTTTATTGGAGTTTATGAAAAATCTGTCGATTTCAAGGAACGTAATTATTCTCGCATCGATATGAAATTAAATGCACTTCAAATTTGCAGATCAGTATGATTTTTTTCCTTTCTGAGAGAGTGCAATATCTAAGTAAGCACCTAAAATAAAAACATAATATTATTTTTTCATTTAAGAAGTAAATAATAATCACGAATACATTAAAATTGGTGATATTTCTAATACAAAAAAAAACTTCTTGTAAGCAGATGACAAGCGATTTTTTTCTGGTGGGACAAATAGGTCCCTAAGCGGACTACTTATCTAAAAAAAAAATTATATCCATCTGGCCTGGACCACCCTGTACAATTAATGTCAGAAAAATAATTAGAATAATTATGACTCAATCAAAGTATTTTTCTGCATGCGCCATGGTACCTTTATTTTTTGATTTACAGTATTGATTATAGGATTTGCTTAATCAAGTCTAAAATCTAAAATCCAAAATCAAACAAATCTCGGTGTGGACTGACCGTTTATATAAAAAAATGACTATGTCCCAAGTGACATTTCGATATTCTGATTATTTGACATTGTGCGGAAATGGTATTTTGCGTTAAGGCATTTTGCGAATATGACATTTTGCGAAAATGGCATTTCGCTAATGTGACGTTTTGCGATGTGGCGTTTTCGGAATATGTCAATTTGAGAATGTGGCATTTTGCGAAATTTGAAAATGTCATTTTGCGAATGTGGCATTGTGCGCCTAATCCAATATAGGATTAGGCGCACAATGCCACATTCGCAAAATGACATATTGACGCAAAATGACACATTCGCAAAATGACATTTCTCAATATGCCACATTAGCAAAATGCCACATTAGCAAAATGACACATTCGCAAAATGTCATTTCTCAAAATGATACATTCTCAAAATGACACATTCTTAAAAATTAAAGCCACTAAGGGCGACTTTCACCAAGAGTTAAACATGTTTAAAATTTTTTTTAGTGTCAAAATTCAATAGAATTTTGACACTAAATAAAATTTTAAACATGTTTAACTTTTGGTGAAAGTCGCCCTAAGTGACTTCCGAGCCGATGATTTATGAATATAATTTATTCATTTTCATTTATTTTAAAATAAAATAAATAAAAAATGTAAACTGAAATACTTATGTCGATAATAGGATAACAAATAGTCTAATTGTCATTACACTCATTTTATTTTCCACGTCCCACCTTCGCTCATTCTTATTTTTTTTTAACAATTTAAACATTAATAATGATTAGATGCAACTGTAATACAATGATATAATATCATACATACAGGGTGTTCCAGGCCAAATGTATATATATTTTTTAGGTAGTCTGTTTAGGGACCTATTTAACCCGCCAGGAATATTTAAATAAAGTTTTTTCTAAGTTTTTTTATTGGAGTTTATGAAAAATCTGTCGATTTCAAGGAACGTAATTATTCTCGCATCGATATGAAATTAAATGCACTTCAAATTTGCAGATCAGTATGATTTTTTTCCTTTCTGAGAGAGTGCAATATCTAAGTAAGCACCTAAAATAAAAACATAATATTATTTTTTCATTTAAGAAGTAAATAATAATCACGAATACATTAAAATTGGTGATATTTCTAATACAAAAAAAAACTTCTTGTAAGCAGATGACAAGCGATTTTTTTCTGGTGGGACAAATAGGTCCCTAAGCGGACTACTTATCTAAAAAAAAAATTATATCCATCTGGCCTGGACCACCCTGTACAATTAATGTCAGAAAAATAATTAGAATAATTATGACTCAATCAAAGTATTTTTCTGCATGCGCCATGGTACCTTTATTTTTTGATTTACAGTATTGATTATAGGATTTGCTTAATCAAGTCTAAAATCTAAAATCCAAAATCAAACAAATCTCGGTGTGGACTGACCGTTTATATAAAAAAATGACTATGTCCCAAGTGACATTTCGATATTCTGATTATTTGACATTGTGCGGAAATGGTATTTTGCGTTAAGGCATTTTGCGAATATGACATTTTGCGAAAATGGCATTTCGCTAATGTGACGTTTTGCGATGTGGCGTTTTCGGAATATGTCAATTTGAGAATGTGGCATTTTGCGAAATTTGAAAATGTCATTTTGCGAATGTGGCATTGTGCGCCTAATCCAATATATTCAGTGTTATGGTTAATGACTATAGTACAACAAAATCAACCTGTCCAATAAAAGAACCTTGGCTTTGCCAATTAAAACAGTATACAACAGGAAACAAGAGCACAATAATACAAGACTGTCGGAGTCTGTCGCAACATCCGGGACTTGGTCTGTCGTTTTCCCACCTGCGCAAAATCCAATGCGCAAGAGCAAGAGACGCGTTTTTTTTTAAACGCAGCCATCCGCAAAATCGCCACTAGAGGTCTGCAAAGTGGCAACGTCGCTTCGACAATAAGATAATCGTGACATTCAATTGTCAGACCCATTTATTTATTCATGTTGACGAACGCAGGGGGCAGTGCGAAAGCAAATACTTGCATTGATAAAGAAAAGAACTAAAATAGCATCGAGATGTTATGGGCATAAGATCTTAGCGTCAATAGAACAACTGGCCAAAGAATTTAGAGATTTATCAACAACAGTTAACGTTGGCAATCTCTCCATGCGGCTGTTCAGTTGAGCTGACAAAATCAAAAACTACATTTGGTACAGTGCCTCCTCAATTCTTGACAAAAAGTAGTCATGCCGTCGCGGGGCTCAGTAAGCAACCATCATCGCGACGCCAAATTTGGCACAAGCACGACTTGGCAACGTCGTACAAACCGCTCGCTAAATGCACGTACCCACTTTGCTCCACGTAAACAAACACTATTGCGTCACTCGTTGATATACACGAAATTACACCTAAACTACGGCTACAGAAAGCTTCATTTTAAATGGATCGATAACTTCGGTTCTGATTAAATTGTCGTTCACGAAATTTTTGATACCTAATTATGTAAAATAATTTAGAACTGGATTTTCCTTCATTTTAAGTGTTTATGTCGAACCGTGACTGTTTTGAACTGAATTTGTTAGGAATACTGCGCAGTTGAATTCGAAAACTGAACTCCTGTTACAAACATAGATTTAAACAGGGTTCATTAAAGTGTATAATGTTGTATCGATTACAAAATAAGACAAAAATAAGATAAAAATACGTCTTGTTTTGTAACAATTTGGTAAATACAATGATATTCTTAAACTTTTTCCTTAAAGTAGGAGCCGCCCTAAGTAGCTTCCGTAGGTCGATAAATAAATTCTTGGAAATTACGAGTTTCAATGTGACATTTCCTCTCCAGTAAGTCCCAGTCCAGTTGTGTATTCCCGCGACAGGGCTCACGTTGAGCCATCACGAGGCCTGCCTCCCGGCCACGTGCCGCCCGCTTACGCAAACATTTATATTACTTTTCACATCAGAATATCGCCGAAATTGTACCACCGAATAACACAATAGCATTTTCATTATAATCTTCGAAAAATTATGAGGTAAGTATGAAGTAAAGTAGTATCGTCATAAAGTGCATTTGACGAATCGGTAACAAAGTTGTCATTCGAGCATCTTCAGTGAACTTTGGATGGTAATAAGCGCGGTTGGGAACGCATTGTTTAGCAACACTGACTTGATCACATGACCGAATGAAATGAGATTCGGGTCGCAAACAAAGATGCATTGGCTAAACAAAAGCTATTTGGCTTTGCAGCAAATTGAGAACGGCAATTTGCACTGAGTTTCGTAAGTCTACGCCATTTTATGTACAATCGACCAAGTTGAATCATGACCCACCATAAGCTTATTTTCCTACAGACTTTAAATACAATTAGGTCCACATTCGCGTAAACATACATATCCATGGTAACAACTTTGATCTTTGTCAATTTGACGGATTCAAACGATTTTTTGTCAAAATGGGTCATGATTCAACTTTGTCGATAGTACCTATCAACTTAAGAACGGCGCTGAAGTTTTCGTAATGCATATTCTTTAAACTTTCACGTACCTTTAGGGGGTTATTTAAAATTTGGAACAACAAAAGAAGTTGCAAATTGAAATAAAAAATTTTAACGTAGGACGTAAGCCAATATTTAGTATAAATACACAATAAAGGACTGCAAACCAATTTTGGTTGCGTCGTGTAGCAAGCGGCATGCCGAGCGATACTTTCAAAAGTGCCCCAGATGTTGATTAACGGTAAAAAGACCATCTCGCGACAGATGCGCCACTGCATATTGTGGAGTTCGCAAAGGGGGCTGTTTTAAAATAACCGCCGGTTGTTTTGGAAAATCATTATATCATTGAATTGTTTTCTCTAAGAATGGTTCCATTAAAGTCCCTTCTGAAAGGAATTTGACGAAACTGAAAACACAGCCTTCTTCTTTGGGCATATCATCATTAGATTTGTCGTTTATTAAAGAAATAGCCGCGTCGTCAAAAACTGGTGCGTGTACAATAAGAATATGGCGTCTTACACATTTAATAGAGTCCAGCAGGCGCGAGCCGTTCATAGAGGCATGTAGGCACTGCCTACCCTATCATAACAACGCACAAATAAAACAAATACATTTATTGAAACTATGTAATAAAATAAAACAAAAGATTAAAAAGTTAAAACTCCTAATAAAAAGTTCATAGCAACTTTCACAGCCGCCGTTTGACGAGAACATAGTCCCGACTCCAAGCTCCAGTCGTAGTAAGAATGCCTGCATTCGTAGTAAGTCCATTGATAAATTACGTACTGTTTTGGTGCGCGGCCGTGTATATGAACTGCATACATGTAAGATTATGTCGTCGTGTGTGTAGAAAATGGCCGCGGTTTAGGCTAGGCCTAAGTCCAGTGCTATTGGCTGGCTGAAAGTATGAACGAATGCCAGTGTGGCAATTTTGTTGAAAATTCCCTTTCTTTTATTTTAATGGTAAAAAAACCAGGATGATAGTGTCATTTTTGCACCTATCAAAAAAGTTTAAATAACTTAAAATGTAAATGCAAACTGCATGTTTTTTTACTTTATTGTTTATTCAAGGATTTTTTTTCTATTTGAATTATTTGAAATTTCGCGTTTATTTTTGGGGAATTAAGAAAATGTGTTTTGGCAACCCCAAAACCGTACTGTCAGTAACCTGGCAGATTATTACTATTTTCGATGTCGTATTGTTTGTTTCTAATACAAGTCGTACGAAAACATCGCAAAAAGTTTTAGAAACTAACGTAGCGTGAATAAACATAATAAGTTAGTAGTTTGTTTTTGAAAGAGTGTTTTAAGTTTACTTTCAAAATTAGTGAGGTTAAGTGTTTTGTTTATGTGTTCTTAAACCGGTGGTCATGTCTGTGTTCGAAGATAAAATCAGTAAATATTCGTATAATGATAAGATTGAAGCTAGAATAACCCGGAAATATGATAATTCATCATATAAAAACAAGCGGATCGTGTGAAATAGGCCAAAATCTTCGAATCTTTGTTGAATAAACAATGGACATTGTGTTAAATAAGCATAAATGACAAGTTTGGTGAGTTCTTGCATTTATATTTTTGTTTTCTGTTTTATATTACCTACACTTTTACTTAATTCCTATCCGTAAACATTAAACGCACAGTACCTATTTGTCTTATATTTTATTGTAGGTATATTTTAGCGTTCTCGAAAACTCAACAATTTCGTTTGAATTTGCTGTGGATGTTTGCGGGGGCGAAAAATCGATCTAGCTTGTTCCCATAACTGGAAAAACGCGTTTTATCAAATTTTCAAAATGCATAAAGATTTACAAGCACAATACGAACGTCTAATTTCGTCGCCGAAACTCCGACCTGCGTGGCCAGTTATTTCAATGCTGATAGCTGCCATACTGATGACCGAAAGAAGGATCATAAAAAAAAAAAAATGTCGGTTATTTTTAAGGGATTCCTATTTTTTTTTGTTTTTTTTTTTTTTTATAAGCATTTTTTTATTGCATTGTTTTTTTTCGTTAGTGTGTGTTGCCTACGTTGTGCTGTAATCCACCGCACGCTGCTGGAGTCCAGCTTGTTGTTGGAGCAAACAAGGGCGAATTTCTCTCGGGAAATCATTTTGAGAAATGAAATTAATTATTTCATCATAGATTGAAATTGTTCTGAAACTGAGAATAAGTACAAAAAAAAAAAAGTTCAAGGTATGGATTTCGACTGGAAAGTCATAAGATGCTGCAGTTTGATCTTCATAAGAGGGCAGTGAATATGCACTTTAAAATGAACAATAATAAAGTTAAAAATGCAGTGACAGCCGTATACACCATAGCCATCAATTTACATTAAAATATTTGTATGGTCTGAACCTTAGACCACACCCTCCTTTGTGGAGCGAGTGTTGATAATATGATTACATATTCATCAGATGGTCGGTTTCTGCGTCACGCAGACTTAACTACACATGACTCCTTGATGTGACATTCGCGTTATACCGTCTTGTATCAATTTTGATATCATATTCGACAATGGCGAGTAGAATATAAGCTACTATATGTATAAAATTCATGAATTCGTGCTATGAACTCAATCGTTGGTCGATACGTCGCTCGGTAAGTAGAACAATAATGAATCTGAATATTAGGACGGAAAAGATTTTTCCTATTCAGTATTCAGGAGATTTTAAGGAATGCCATTAGTTTTTTTTCTATTTTTGTTTTTGGTCTCCTCTTCTTCCACTTTACCTATTAGTAAAGGTTGGCTATCAACTTCTGGTTGCTTCGGAACTATCATGAAGTGCTCTGAATTTCCGCCATTCCGTTTCTTTTTTCCGGGTCACTAATTAGATCAATATCGACTTTTAAAGGACATTGTAAAAAATGGCCTATGAACCAACACGCATGAAACATTTACTACACTTCTCATCAAAAAAATCGAAACACCTCGCAGTTTATGATTTGATAAGGATTATCAGAAAAATGTGTATATTTAGGAATAAATGTAAAATGTCATTTAATAGTGAGTAGTATGAGGTTTTTAAATCCTAATGTTAATGTTCTAAATTCAAATTAAGTCTTCATAGGTTTCGTATTTTGTATAATGAGTAATTTTTACCCTGTATGGAATATGAAGGAAATGGGTAAAACAACACGCGTAAATGAAAAAAAAATGTAAGAAACGTTTATTTAATAACTTGTATTCCCTCCGCGAGCTCTTATTACTGCTTCCATACGGTTCTTCATCGATCGGATGAGAGTCACGATCACATGTTGTGGTATATTATCCCATTCCTCTTGGATTGCATTTTGCAGCTGGCTAAGTGTTTCTGGGGCTGGATCTCTTGCTCGAATTCGTCTCTTTAATTCATCCCATAGATGTTCAATGGGATTCATGTCCGGGCTTCTTGCTGGCCATACCATAATGGAGATACCGACTTCGGTAAGATAATCTCATACGACGCCCGCGGTGTGAGCTCTAGCATTGTCGTGCATGAATATGAAGTCGTTGCCAATAAAATGTGCATAGGGCATCACATGAGGTTCAAGACACTGTTCGATGTACCGATGAGAGTTTAGTGCAGGCAGCCGTGGCCCAGACACAAAGGCAAGTTCTGTCTTACCGTCGGCGCTGATTCCTCCCCAAACCGTCCACGAACCGCCACCATAGCTGACCTTTTCTTCAATGCAGCATTGTGCAAAGCGTTCTCCATCTCTTCTGTAGACCTTGTTCCTTCCGTCGTTACCATACAGCATAATTTTACACTCATCAGAAAACAGTACTTTGCTCCACTGAAGGTATGACCAAGTTAGGTGCTCGCGTGCAAAGTTAAGGCGCGCTCTTCGATGGTCTGCAGTTAATTTCGGCCCATTCGCTGGCTTATGCGGTGCCAATCCGCGTTCCTTCAACCTTCTTCTTATTGTAGAGTCACTTACAGCTACTCTTCGTACAACGCGAAGCTGCTGCTGCAGTTGAAAAGCGTTAAGGCGTCGATTTCGTAAAGAAGTTGTTACAATAAATCGATCATCTCGCTCAGAAGTGACCCGATTCCTGCCAGATCCTGAACGGCGCGTGAACGAACCAGTCTCCCGATAGCGTTTGTAGACTCTATGAACAGATGATAAGCTTAGATGCAATCTTGCAGCCACAACACGCTGACTAAGTCCAGAATCCAGCAATGCCACCACTTGGGCGGCTTCTGCGGGCGAAGTATCCATATGTTTTAGAAAAAAAAGTTTTTTCAGACGTCCCAAAGTCACAGTAAATGAAATAAGAAACAGAAAGTTTAAAGACAAGCGCTAATTTTTAGTTTTTAAACGAGAAACGTACTCCAACCCTAAATACACATTTGTCTCAAAACAGTGATTAATTTCATTTATAGGATAAACAAATGAAATTATTTCGAATTTTGATTTTTTTCTTCTTACTGTAATGACCAAACTGCCAGCTACACAGTAATGTTTGTTTTTCATGGAATTAATTCTCTTTTGTAAAAAATTAGGACAAAAACAATAAAAACGAAAGTGTTTCGATTTTTTTGATGAGAAGTGTATAATTACTAGTTCTTTTAATCATGTACATTACATGTATTTCAATAGAACGGACACTTTTTATTTTCGAAAACATTTTAAAAAGTATTCACTTCCATCCTTAGCTTCCGTCATAATTCTCGGTGATAGTTCTGTTAATTTTTGGTTCAATTTTAGGTTTTTAATAGGCAAAGGTATTATAGCTGATACAGCCAAGTCTTTGTAACAGCATTCTTAATAAGAGTTGGACACAAACAAGCGTCAGTATTTTCAACATTTGATTTACGATAATGATTTTCAGTTACAAACAGTCCGCTATGATGTCGCGGAACCATAATACGACTTATCAAAAAAACTCGATTGAAAGCACTTTTTGAAACGAGCACTATTATTGACACTGACAGTTGTTGAATTGACAGATGACAACATTTGACATTTGCATTCAGTATTAAATGCTAAGTTAGTGCTACACGAATGCTTTTATTGACGTAATTATAACCTCAAAATCCGAAAGTGTTTTAATTTTTTCAGAACTCTCAAAAGTGTCCGTTGTTTTAATTTAGGTTCAATCGAATACATACATTATCTAAAACCCAAAGGGTAAATACACCTGCCTGTTGGATCTTAGGCGAATTATGTATGGACGACGAGCAATGTCCTTTTCAAATTCCTTTTTGTCCCTGTTCGGGCGCCACGAAGCATGTTGCCGAATTTTCGGCTGATTTTATTTGTTACGCTAACTAGAGATGATATTTCCATTTCATACCTATGTCTTAATTCACAATGATCTCTTTAGGAAAAGCCAGTTACTAATAATTAAAACTGACCATGTTGCAACGATCGAGATTCTACATTAAATGAGCACGTCTTATTCCGAATGAAATTTAAAATATTGAAGTAAAGCAATGTTGTCCTGTATCGATAAAACCAGTTGTTTATCAACTAGTGTCTGAGCACTGGTTTGATATTTTTACATGGATATTAAATGTTGAAATACACCAAGTAACCTTTTCTACGCAACATATGAGTCGTCTATTACAATATAGTGGAATTTCCGTGAATCGAAATCGTCGAAGTAGTGTAGAAAGTGTTAATTCTTTGCTTTCCCGTCACGTTATGTTCTCACATTTTCCCCGAGACAAAGAAACTGCCAAAGAGATATATTGTGTGCGACGAAAAATGCAAACTTCAAGTACAATGCAAATACAGCAACAATATATTACTCCGCATAATATGTCAAACTATGAAATAAACACGAAACCAACTAACGATGACGTTTTTTTCTAATTAAAAAGATGGTACTCGTATCTTCAAAGACAAGTATTCCAGTCGACGGGTTGGAATCAATTTATTTTCTGTAGTTAGTTCAAATTAAGGATGAACAATTTTAACGACTTTGATTGTTATAACTTCGGCGGTGACGAAAACAGAATACTGAAGTTAAGGAAAAAGGAAAGTTAAAGAAAATAAGGATATTATCAAGAGTATTCAATGAGTAATCACCTGATCGAGTGATGTAATTAGATAATTTCTCATACGAGTACCTCACAGGTGGTGAGTTATTCATAACTTACGTGTGAAGGTTTACGAATGCGGTATTCGCTGGCATCGCAAACAATACCACCCTAGTAGTAATACAAACGCGATAAATTACTAACTAGTCTTAATACCCGTCTTCTGCTCAGTCATCCATCACATACAGTTAATTTATTGTCTCGTTTGTATCAGTTCTCACCTTGTAGCCGCTGTTGTCAAGCTGTGCGTGTGGTATTCCGTTATGTTGTTGCGTTTGCGTGGGGCTCAGTATACGGCGCTTCTTGGCAGGCTGTTGGAAGGCCGGCGATGCTGCCGGGCGGTATTCTGGCTGCGGGCACTGGGGCTGACTGCTGTGGTATTGCGACGCCGGCTCCGGGTACATGACATGCATTCCCTACCAACAATGATAACACACGTTATACATAGGAACGATAAAACAAAGAAGATTGACACTTTGACATCATTATTACACGGGACACGACATATTTAAATTACTAACAGAGGCGAAGACTTTCGCCAAAAAGGCATTTATTAAATTCTGATAACGAAACCTCAATATTAAAAGTCAAGCGACCAGAAATTAAAGAAGCCGCGTGAGACATCGACAACGGCGCAATTTTAATATTTTCGTCTTTTACAGCCGAGTAATTTTGCAGAAAGCGTCGTAAAAATCGAGTTTTCATTTGCTAAGAGCCACCATTACCGTGAAGCATGTCTCCGTTCCGTGAAGCCGACTCGTAAAGGCCTCGGCATGGAAACTGACGACGCCAACACGAAGGAGGCACATTCATTAACAAATTGAGGAGACTTTCCTAAACATGATACCTAAGATGGCGACATTACATGTAACGATGATAACAATCGCTCCTTGGATGGCCATTAACCAAGTTGACTATAACTTCTATTATGATATTAATTTGCGCTAACGGAAAGGCGAAAGAAATACGAGTGGAGCAAAACAATCTAGATTTACAATGAAACCCGATTCTCCTTGAACAGTCGCGACAGAGTTGAGCCGGGCGGACTGAGCGCGAAATCCGCTTATTATAATAAAATCTGAGGCTACAAGGTTTCCCTAAGTATGCAGCAATGTCTGGTATTATCTCTTAGAATGTGGTGTTCCCGTATTATTTCTGACCACTAGTTATAGTTAAAGACAATGACATGTGAACAGTTTCGGGCGTTGAACTATGTTTTAACACTTGGTTAGTTTCGGAAACTTTTTGTTTATCAAATTGCATATTTGCTACATATATATTCAAGATTCTAGGAGATGCTAGATTGTGATCTAGTTTTAGTTCACACGGGTACTGGCTAGCTAGCCGGTCAAGCTATAAGCGGACACGAAGCAAAACTGATTTAGCGTCTGTTAATTAAACTTGTTAGTTAGAAACGAGAGCGTTTAAAGTTTGATATTGAGGAGAAAATTGCTGAGGAATAAAATGTAGGTATTTCTGCGACTATGTTTGCGAATTGCAAGTTTTTAGAATTTCAATTTAGTTACCTATGTAGCGAAATACATTGTAATCAAAGCGGAAAAAATATAATAAATAAAGTTTGAGATTTTAAATACTCTTTCCATCCGAATAGAATTCTGGTCATTTAAAAATCGTGTAGAAATTTTGGAATCTGTAAATTTTTTAAGATGGTTATCACTCAAAGAATATGTATTTATAACCGACATGTTCTTAGTATTTTTAGAAAAGGGAGATTTTATCTGTTTAAGCTAAGATGATAAGAGTAAACAATTTCGGATGCCTGACAAAAACTGTATACAGATAGTGTGACGAAAATACGAGGTTTAAAACTTCTACCATAGTGTTAACTATTACCAAGCGGGTCGAAATTTCCATACTAATTACTCGCTACTTCCAAAGGCGAGGGTTTCTGCTGCCGTCCTCGATTCTAAGGGCATCCTTTCGCAATTCACACTCAAACGAGAAACTAACTTTATTTAAAAGGAAAAGAGTATAAAATTCAGTAACGAAATCTATTCCCCATTGCCAACTCATTTTTTTTAAATTCTGAAACAGTGAGTAGTTTACAAACGTGATGTTTTCCTTTTAAATTGCTTGGCAAAATGCAACAGTACAATAGGAAGAACATTTTGGGGGGTTAAACCGGTCCTTGGCGAGCTAAAACCGGTTAAGCCGTATATCCATAATCGCCACACCAAATCCTCGTCGTGCGGAAGTGAAAATAGCATTATGGCCGTATCCTATAATCCTATTGTGGTTGGAGAACAATGCGAGAACTGCCGGCGCCGAAACCTAAGTATTTATCGACTTTCTAAAGGCAAGCGTGGCCGCGTGGGAGAAACTGCCGGACATGTTACAAATGGTAAATTGGACTCTTAAATCCGAATGAACAGGCAGTTACTACGTTTTTACGTATGTCCACGTAGGACGCATTTAGATAATGATCCCATAAGTTTGCTATAAGGTGCAGTAAACAGAAAGTCTAAGCTGTTATAGAACTGGCTGTTTAACATTGGCTTCAAACTCAAAGCATTTATTTCAATTTAACCATTAAGCCCATTCAAACAATGCAAGAAGTTGTATGCAAGTTTGAGTACATTGCGATATTGTTTAATCAATTGAATTTATTGTTCATCAATAATCCACAATTTAACGAAAATTGCATGCAATTTCTTGCAGATCTTAAGACTTTACGAGCACTTTTGAGTTGTCAAGTAAAACAGAATTAAGCTGCCTACAGTTCCAGTCACAAGGCATAATACCCTGTTAAAGTACTGTAATTTATTCTGACATGGAACTGAATTAGGCGCTAAGAAATGAAACACAAGAAGCACATGTTTTATATTAGACTAGACTACCTAAACCCGCGATTTCAACCGTGAAGATAATCAGAAATAATTTCAATAAATCGTACTACCGGGATTAAAATTATCCCGCAATCTAACCCTGAGCTGGCCGTTAAAGCGTCAAATGACAGAGTTATTTTTGCAAAATATCATTAAGGATTTGATTTAATCCGTCATTATCATAGTTTAATAGCTCATTGTTTGTAAGGAGATCCAGAGAACTGGTAAGAACGAGCTATTAAACTTATTTTTCCGCCGTCTATTTGGTGATGTTAAAAATAAATTACAAGACAATAAACCAAGTCTGAATAAACCGTAATTTACATCTAAAACAAGGTTGTAGAAAATGAGCTCACCCAAATTGCTAAGTGATTTTAGTAATTATTACTATACATATAAAGTACAATCAAGAGTTTTATGTCGAAAACGTGATGTTCAAATGACATGTACTCCTACGGCATTAAGAATAATGAGGGATTATTATCAACTTCTTACTTTTTTATAATATGTTAGTGCTCATGCTTTCACGATTTTTGTGAGTATAAAATATGGGATTTTATGTTTCTAATAATATTTAAGAATGGCAATGATGCCCTTCAAACATGAAAACTATGTGCTTAGCCTAAAACATAGGCTTGAGTACCAAAAAAATCTAATTAGTCTGCCAGATCAAAGAAAATATTTGACACGTATTTTTTTCCTCTTGTTACGTAAATAAAAATTGACGAAGATAATTACGACGCTTTTAAAAAAAAATACGTCATGCCGTGGTTTCATTTTTAGTTGGTCCTGACGTCACAAACACGCACTCTCGAGTTTGAAGCGTTTTGTCTTTGTCACTGATTTAACAAAAAAAAAGAAATGACTTAGTATTTTTTTTTCGAAATTCCAACTAACGGACTAATTATATGTATTTGCAATTTATTGATATTGAAAACTCTCTTATTAGAAAGATCTTTACATAAATAAAGCAGTCTGTACAAAAATTTTATCTGGGGGCACGGCAGTGCCCCGCCAAGTCTCGAGCAAAAGGGCACGGCCGTACCATCTTTTCTCGAAGCGATTCGCGGCTGTTTCGCCCCCCCTATAACTTCGACTTGGACAAAGCTAGGAGTTTAGGTTTTCGGTGAATAATAGTAGGCATTAGAACAAGCTTAAGTTCGAAATTACATGCCAATTGAATGAATAGTTTAGGAGTTACGGTCGATCAAAGTTACACCATTTTGTCACTCACTCACTGACTCACTGACCGATCATCAAAAATCTAAGGTACTTCTAGCAGACTTAGAAACTTCAAATTTTGCACCAAGATAGGTCATTAGCCACATATAAAGGAAAAATTATAAAAACATTAAAAAATAATATACCATAGAAAACAATTTTATATTTGCGGTTTGGCAAGAACATTGTGTATGGATTTTGACTGCATTGTTAACTTTGTTCGTTGTTTAAGTTAGTATTCAATTGGATGAATACATACATAGAATAGAAAGGAATAATATAAATGTAATACATAGACTATAATTAATATAAATTAATACATAAAGTTCATAATTCATTAAATTAATAAAGCTAAAACTCCATTGTATTGCGATAAATATTGTATGCGCGCTCGATAGATGGCGTTGTACCTGTCTGAATCGCGCTATGGTTTCGTTACAGAGCGCAGTCTAAGTAGTACTTTAAAATAATTCAATAATTTTCATTCGATAGCGCCATCTATCTATGAACAACCATTTCGAAACTAAAAAAATATTGTAGCGATATTCGGAGTAGATTTATTATTGTTACTGAAACAGTTATTTAGGAAAATAGTTTATTAATATAACATAGACATAGTTACATATATTATCTAGTTGTTTACGTGTTATTTAGTTTAGTTATATTTAGTTTGTAAGTTAGCAGATATATATTTATTTAGTTATTTGTTAGTTAGTTTAGTTCTATTTAGTTTGTTAGATAGATAATGGGTCCTAAGCAAAAAAGTAGCTGAAGTCCAAGAAATTATGAGGACACCTAAAAAAAAGAATGAAATACACTTACAAAAAATAAATGAGATCCCACCAAAAAGCAATTGCCAAGTCACTATAGTTATAATATAAAGAAAACTATTGATATAATTACTAAATGTTGATTTATAACTACAAAATAATATGAATAGGACTTGGCTTCTGTGAGATCTCAAAACTTTTTACGATGGAAAGTCTGCATCGAGAGACTTGGCATTTTTTACATTTAATGTTTTTGGTGGGTCAATATTTCTCTCAGAATGGTAAATGAAAACGGACACAGAAACGAACGGACTGGCCAACCAAAAAATCTGAAGACATGTAATGTGACATCTACCATCCACCCGCTCTGGGCCTACGAACAGAGGAGAGTCCTGTGTCCCAGCAGTGGGAACACTTTAACTAGACTGGCTACATTATCCTCTACTTAGATATGAACCAAGTTATTTTCCTTTCACTATCTGTTCAGAGCAAATATAAAACGGTATCATAATAAACAAAAAGTAATATATTAGCTTATAATATGTTTGTATTACATAGCATTTTCGCGGTTTATCTTTGCACGTGCGTAATGTCTTAGGGTGCGTCCACATCTGGCGAATGCGCCGCAAATGCGCAGCTCGCGCGCCGTTTGCAAACTGCACGCGTGCAGATCGCGTGCCGCGCGCGCGCTTCTCGCCCGCCTTTTGGCATACTAAATCATTGCCGAGAATGCACGCGCGCGGCTCGCGCGCAGCTAGGAAACGGCGTGCCAGCTGCGCATTTGCGGCGCATTCACCAGATGTGGACACACCCTTACATAATTTACGCAGTCGCTATGTTAGTTAACTATAAAATAAAGATGTAATAATGGGTTATTTAACTTTTAGTCGTATAAAATTGTAATTTTAAACCTTAGATGCATAATAACCTACATTATATCAAGGTAATAATTAATATTACCATATAATAATTATGCTAAGAATTTCATTGATTTACTTGTAGAATCGGTTTGTAATACAACTCCATTATTAAAATAAAATAAAAAATAGACATTGTTTCATGTTTACAAACTAGTTCAGTCATAAACATTACGTCAATTTGAAAAATGGACGAAGAACACCTGAACATATTTGCTGAGAACTGCCAAATAATATCTATGTTTACGACAGCCAGTAACGTAGATGTTTTTTGAACTGAATTGCTGTAACATGGAGGACTTGCTAAGTGGAGCAACGAAGTTTTTTATTTTCCTTATAAGATCTTTGTTGCTTCACCATTGCTGATTTAACCAAGAGAAAAAAGTATGCATCTATAGATGATACTTCATATGCAATATACAAATTCAAAAATGTGCTAGTTTTGTTGACAAAGTCAGGCGAAAATAGCATGAAAATTTCAATTAAAAAAACACATGATTGCAAACCGATTTCAAAAGTACCTACTGTACGATTTTGATTTAGTTTACAAGCAGAACCCCATCTTCTTTACCTTAAATGCATTAGTAAGCCAGGTTCGTGTGGAGTAGTTGATGATGTCTTGCATATCTTGATGGAGTGTGTCCGGAATGAAAATGATAGGGTAAACACTTTTGGACCGTTAAAAATTAATGATATTGGCATTTGTAACACCATTCTTGCTTTTCCATGTGCTGATAAAGCCAAACTTTTGTACAAACTTGTGTTAAATAGGTCTTAAGCTAGTATTATGTAACGTGTTTGTAACTTATAGAATTTTGTTTTTCCCGCACAGGGCGATGTGGTCTCTAAGAGACAAAGCCCTTTAAATAAATCTAAAAAAAAAAAAAAGCCAGGTTCGTGTTCGTGTAGCAGAATTTGGGGATCATCGATACGGCAAGATGCACTTTAGCTACTTCGTAAACATGACTAAACAGGGTACAGTGGCAAGAACAGGGTAGTTTTTCATCAGTAAGAGTTTGACAGTCCCTACCGATATTTGGTCATTTCAAACTTGAAAAAAATCCAAATTGAGGACATAATTATCCAGAATCTCATATGACAAAGAGAAACACAGTTTAAATGCAAGAATTGCATAATAAACCCAAATCATCCTGTTACTAAAGGCTAAAGCAAGCATAATCTGTAACATTCCCTGAAAGGCATCGTAGTTAGATTTCGGAGATTTTAACATGATGCACCTTTTCTATGTGAGAGCTAATGGAGCGAGTTTTTTGATAATTTTTATATTTAAAATTATACTTGTTATTACCGCAACTCATATAGTTATAAAGCTACAACATGTCACTGGCCTGCAAATTGCAAAAAACGTAAAAAAATTTGAATTTCGCGGGCTGGTTGGAGCATCCCCCTTAAGAGAGCCAATGTATCGCTTGGAACATGTACTATTGATGCAACTCGATATGCGAGTTGCCACTTTGTCAGGCATTCACCTCATCTGACACCAGTTCAACATACTATTTTGTCTTTATGTAATGGGAATAAAGTTGGTATTGGTTTTTCAACTGTAAATGAAATACTGTAAATATAATTGCCGAGAAACTAAGGTTGAAGCCAGACGAGCGTAAATTGTGTTGTGAGTCGCGTAATGTCGGTCGGTTTCATAGAAACTTCTGCCGCGACCTATTAAGACATTTTCGCAACCCTGGTCTTGATGCCTGATATAATAAAATATTTATATTTATTTTATTAAGGCCAGGTTTCTGATGGCGCACATTGGGAGAGGCCTATGTCCAGCAGTGGACGAATACAGGCTGGTGATGACGATGATCAAGATGAAGGTAAACAATATATTTAACCTTTTCAAATCTATCTATACATATAATAAATTTGTAGAAAAGTGGTGTCTGTACAATGAAAATATATAAAAAAAAAGGATCAGGGATTGTTATTATATCGATGCCGAACCCGAAAATGTAGTTAAATTTTTTTTTGTCTGTTTGTCTGTTTGTCGGTTTGTCTGTTTGTCTGTTTGTCTGTGTGTTTGTGCACGCTAATCTTCGGAACTACTGGACGGATTTGAATAATTTTTTTTTCGTTGTATAGGTATTAAGTCCCGTTAACATATAGGCTATAATTTATCTTGGAAACTTGAACACCTGATGCAGAACCGCAACAGACCTGCTTAACTATAAGAGATACAGAAATGGTGCCATAGCAAAAATTGTTCCACGTGATGAGCATTTTCTGCTGAGAGTATAAATTTGGAGATCCTGGACACCTGATGTGGAACACCAAGAGCCCAGCTACACTATGACATATACAGGAACGACATCTTAGCAAGAGTTGTTCAGCCTGATAAGCACTCTCTGTTGCTGTATAAAAATTTGAAGATCTGGAACACCTGATGTGGAACTCCAAGAGCCCAGCTACACTATAACATATAAGTGAATGACGTCTTAGCAAGAGTTATTCAGCCTGATGAGTACTCTCTGTCTACGTATAAAAATGAAGATCTGGAACACCTGATGTGGAACTTCAAGAGCCCAGCTACACTGTAACATATACAGTAAAGACGTCTTAGCAAGAGTTGTTCAGCCTGATGAGCACTCTCTGTTGACGTATAAAAATTAAAGAAATGGAACACCTGACGTAGAACTCCAAGTGCCTAGCTACACTATAACACATACAGTAAAGACGTCTTAGCAAGAGTTGTTGATCCTGATGAGCAACCTCTGTTGTCGTATAAAATTTGAAGATCTGGAACACCTGATGTGGAACTCCAAGTGCCTAGCTACACTATAACACATACAGTAAAGACGTCTTAGCAAGAGTTGTTGATCCTGATGAGCAACCTCTGTTGTCGTATAAAATTTGAAGATCTGGAACACCTGATGTGGAACTCCAAGTGCCTAGCTACACTATAACATATACAGTAAAGTCGTCTTAGCAAGAGTTGTTGAGCCTGATGAGCAACCTCTGTTTTCGTATAAAATTTAAAGATCTGGTACACCTGATGTGGAACTCCAACAGCCCAGCTACTTTATAACATATATAGGAATGACGTCTTAGCAAGAGTTGTCCAGCCTAATGAGCACTCTGTGTTGACGTATGAAAATTGAGATCTGGAACACCTGGTGTGGAACTCCAACAGCCTAGATACTTTATAACATATACAGTAAAGACGTCTTAGCAAGAGTTGTTGAGCCTGATGAGCAACCTCTGTTCAGTTGTCGTATAAAAATTGGAGATCTGGTACATCTGATGTGGAACTTCCAACAGCCCAGCTACTTTATAACATATATAGGAATGACGTCTTAGCAAGAGTTGTCCAGCCTAATGAGCACTCTCTGTTGACGTATGAAAATTGAGTTCTGGAACACCTGATGTGGAACTCCAAGACCCCAGCTACACTATAACATATATAGGAATGACGTCTTAGCAAGAGTTGTTCAGCCTGACTCTTAGAATTCGACGTTTCAGATCTTCGATTTTGACGACCCCATCGTCGCCGGCATAAGCAACAGGATCCGCGTACGAAGTCGCGGGCAGAAGCTAGTGTGTAAATATATAGGTATATTCACGAGAGCAACACAAGGTTTCAGCATCATTTGTTGTTCACGATTTCACAACGTGGCCAAGAAAAAAACTGGAAATTGAAAAGTAAAATTGAACATCGTAGGTATAGTATGTCTCTTGTCGCCAATGTATTTTGAGTGTGGTGTGTTGTTTTACAATTACAATGATGTAACATCGAAAAAAAAAACAACTTTAAATACAAAAAGTCAGGTCAGTCAGGCATTTTTGTTTGTTCGGTAAGTGTTAGTACTTAACTACTTACCTACTATGCTTGATTAAAGAGACAGGTCAAAGATGGCAATAGATTTTCAAAATGAGTTTGAAAATGAGTCTTTCAGCTCAGAATAAAGCTTATCTTATAGCTGTTATTATGATTACACAATCAGATTATCATTATAAAACGAAAAACCGCAAAGGTCAACTGCCACTATTATAATGAAAAAAAATAAAATGAAATAAAGTATTAATTATGCAATTCGTTGCATCAGAACTGGCTCATATTCTTTAATTCCATCTGAAATAAGTCCTCTTTGCATTCCTATAGAACCCATTTGATCCAATTGCGATGGAACTTTGGCGGGTTTTTCCTGTTTACTACGAAGGAAAAAATAATTTAGCAATCTCTCAAATCTAATATGGCATTGTGCATAGCGGGTACAGCTAGTTGACAAATAGGTACTTGGTGACTTTTACATTTTATTCGATTTTCTGACCTTGTTTTATATTTTATCAGTTATCGAAAAATACGCTACGTGTCTCAAAGGTCAGACTTGCCAGTCACAAAAAGAATCAAAACGATTGTTAATGCTGTGGAGCAATCTGTGGAGATACCTTGGAGATTGGTATCGTCTTTTGTAATTTTATTTTCTCTATTTAGTAAATGTTTTTTTAAAGCTGCAATCAGTATCTTAATATATGTACAATGTTCAGTCTTATTATAAGACCAAAGCGCAAAACCTAACCTGCGAAATTATTTTTCCGAACGATTTGTAGCTCTATTGGTGATTTTAAATGTTACAAATCTTGAGAAAAGCATCAAAGGGACATATTTTCATACCAGTTCTTTCAAAAGCTCAAGCAAAAATTATAATTTATCTAGAACGAAAATAATATCTAGTTTTCATCCTCAGCGGCGGTGCGTGCGTGTGCGCAACAAACAATGACTGGTTGCCGTTATGTGTTTCGGTTTTACGCCGACAATAGCCGAGTAACGGTTCCACGACATATCACGACGAGGATTTGAGCGGCTGACCTTTGTCTACAAGTTACTAAGTGTTACTTGTTATGCTATGGTGCATACTGACTAAACGAAAAAAGTTCATAGGGACTAGCATCAGTGCGTGACGTAAATATAATGTAAATCTGCTGATTATTATTGGATAAAAATACATATATGTAGAATGAGAATTTGTTTGTTTTTTTTTTCTACGAAAACTCGGATTTTGAACATCTTCTTAAGATACCAGAAACCTTTTACTTATTCTGTGATTAATCATAAGGAATTTGGGATTCCCCATCCAAGGGAAATGTTGACAGGTAAAAAACCAATAGTATGGAGAGTTTGAGTGACTGAAATAACTGTACAACACAACCTAGATTATATAAGTATAATGAAATCCAATCATTTTCTTGAGATGAAACTTTCAATGTCTGCTTGTGATAATTAATAAGATTTCACAGGAGGTCCAACAAAATAATCTCTTTTAAAATTACATTAAATTACTTATTTTTGCTGTGTACTAAAGTGAATGCTTTAAACCAGTGCCTTATAAAAGACTAAATAACTAAGTACTCAAAAACAAAATTAGTATGTAGGTATTAACGGTTTTTATGCAACTTCCTAGTATTATGCACAGACTATATTGAAAAACCAGAAACAGCTTATATTAGCTGAGAATCAACAATTTACTTCATTAAATGGAGGAAACAGGAAATTAAAGTTTATAACATAGTACCACAATTATAGTACTATGTATAACCTGCTTCTTGAATTCTTACAAAAACAGTTAATAAGTTCTGAAGAATTGTATTGTTAGGGGCTCCCTTTTCTGCATTTGGACTCTCGACTGCAGTCCAATATGCATGAGGTGGAATGGTTGGCTTTATGAGCCAACCCAGCTCCTTCCAGAAGCTCAGAGAAGTCTCCTGGGATGTTCTCAGTCTTCTTGGAGTGGCCTCGGAGTGCCGAGATTTTGTGCCCGTTGCTCACATTCCAGGATTACCCAAATTGCCGTTTTATCTGTGTTAAGGCGGCCCCCGCACAACAGACTGTCCGTAAGGTTGATGGTGAACAAATGTTTATTGAGTGGGCAGTGACCGGTCTGAAGAACTGACTTTATCTTTATAGAAAATGTGACTTTAATCACCTACTGATAGCACCACAAATCACTAAATATTTATTTCCAAACTAATTAAAAATGTTTTTCATTAATTATTTTGTCAATAGTGTTGAAGACATCAGCGACGTAAATATGTTTTGCAGTATATCATAATAATTGGTGTTGTGTACACATTTACCACATTGTGTGTATATAACAAAGTTTAAAAGAAAATTATCATGACTAAGTAGGCTTTACAAGTTGACGAGTAATAGTCGACCAACTTATAAAACGTACTTGGATAACATATTTTCCTAAACAAAATGTATCGGATGTGTTCTTCAACTGCATGTTCTTCAACTGCAAATGTAAGTTTGTCAACTTTATTTTTACAGCTATAATAGGTGGATATGTTTTGGGGATAGGTAGGTTTTTATTGTCAACTATTTTTAATGTACAGAAGCCAGCACATCAACCTACCACAATCTGTCAAATTTCTTTAATAGATTTTCAACTAAATAACAAAAGATAGAGATTCATTTTCGATTGGGAAAATTTGACAGATTGGGGTAGGTTGTGTCTGTCATCATCAGCCTATAATGTTCCCACTGCTGGGACACAGGCCTCCTCTCTGTGAGAGGGAGTGGGCCATAATCCACCACGCGGGCCCAGTGCGGATTGGTGGATGTCACATGTCTTCGAATTTTTGGTTCTAGGACATGCCGGTTTCCTCACGATGTTTTCCTTCACCGTTTTGAGAGCAGTGGTGATGAAATAAATTACACAAAGTAATGCGCCAGGCGGGGTTCGAACCCACGACCTACAACTCGTAAGTCGGGACTGATACCACTGGGCCACCACTGCTCACACTGGTTGTGTCTGTACGTAAATGAAATTCAGCGAATCAGTTTAGTTAGTTCGCATAAGTATTTTGATGGGCAACTACGGAACCCTACACTGTGCGTGGCCCGACACGCACTTGGCCGGTTTTTTAAGATGAGCTATTTAGAATGCGTTTAAATTAAGAATATACCGTATTGTTAAAATAATTATATGAGTGTCTTGGTAAGAATACACTAAATAGATTGCTGCAACTCATTCTGTTGGGCCATGATAAAATTAGTAAGACCTTATAACTATTTATCACCTATTAGGTATTACTAAAGGAATCTACATTTTGAATAGTAATAAAACTAATAATAGAAAGTGATTAAGTAAAAATGCAAAAAGAATTTGTGAAATGAAGAAAAGCTAAAATACAGTCAGCTTTGTGAAACTGTCTCAAACAAATTATTTCTTTATGCTAGTTAGTTTGTACACAAACCGACGATGTTGACTTTTGTGAGTATTTTTCAACTGTTATAGTCATGCACAAAAGTTAATACTTCCAACGTGATAACACCACGATAAGTTCCTCATTCAACAACACGTGACTGGCGCAAAAAGTATTCCAATAAGACGTGTCTAAATGGAAACAGTTTATTTTTAGTCGTGTCATATGTTTACCTCGTACCGACAAACCTCGAGTTTCACGGCACGAAAATCAACACCAAACTATTATTAAACTTGCGTTGAAGCCAGCCCGCATACCTCCACCAGTATTATCAGCACACAAACGAGAAAATAAAAAGGTTATTAGAAACTCACACGTTGCTAGCGATCGTTTCGTGGGTATCGCTCGCCTAGAAAGCAATCAACCGACACCGCTCAGCGGCGGGAACCAGTAATTTTCCACTCCGTGTTTCTACACAAGAACCACTAGAACTTAGCAAGAGCTTTCCTCACCTCTCTAAGATAATTTTCTGACAGTACGATCCCACTATCATGCTGAAAGAAGCACACAAAAGCGGACAAAGGGTCCTTCAAAACACAGCCATTTTGAAACCGTCCATACGAAATGTTACGTGTACCGATGCATACAATGTTTTGGGGATCAAAAAGAAAACTAACTTATCCGTTCGCACTCATTTTTGTTTTTTATGCACAATAAAAACTAACACTTAACATCTCACACACTTTTAAGTACGATTTCACTTCATACTTTCGCACACACCCGTTTACGTCGCACAAAGTCCCTGACGGACGAAAGCGACGAACTCACACGAATGGAGCTGCGAATGCGTGCCACGGCAAATGATGTGGTTGCCAGAGTAAATAATTAAAATACTACTATAAAATTTACATGATTTTCCATTCAATATAATTATTCGTGGTGCAAGTTTCGAGAGCACTATTGTAATACAACTGCTGCACATCATCATCATCATCATCAGCCTATAATGTTCCCACTGCTGGGACACAGGCCTCCTCTCTGTGAGAGGGAGTGGGCCATAATCCACCACGCGGGCCCAGTGCGGATTGGTGGATGTCACATGTCTTCAAATTTTTGGTTCTAGGACATGCCGGTTTCCTCACGATGTTTTCCTTCACCGTTTTGAGAGCAGTGGTGATGAAATAAATTACACAAAGAAATGCGCCAGGCGGGGTTCGAACCCACGACCTACAACTCGTAAGTCGGGACCGATACCACTGGGCCACCACTGCTGCACCCAGTAAAGTATTTATTACAAAGACTTCAAATCCAAAAATTCAGTTTACATTAATAAAAATATTAACATAATTTTGTTACTGTACTAAATTCTTCAATCTATCTAAGTATTCTAAGTTATTATGATGTTTTTTTTCGTAATCCATCAATTGTGCGTTCAACTTCGACCAACGCCAATCGAACCAGACCGTTCTTTTTTTAAAAATCCACACTTATTTATTATCAGCTATAAAAATAAATTAAAGACTTTTGTACAATAAATCGAACGAAATAGTTATTAAATCAGAACCTAACACTATGTATTTTCTCTACTTTTTATACTTAATTTATAATCACTCTGTCCCGATTTGGGCCGCGGTAGATCAATTACAAAGTTGCACCTCACTGTTTAGAAATTGCGGCTTTTGTAGATTATAGTGGCTTATTAAAACAAGACATCAACAGTGTTTATAGATAAGTTTGATGAATCTCATGAAGCTATAAAAATAAGTTAAAAATAACTAAAACGCGACCACGAAAAAAACGCGCACTCAAAAGTATAAAACAAGAACAATATTCATTTGACCGATAATGACAATATCGGTCAAATGAATATTGTTCTTTGTTCTTGTTTTATTCTTTTGAGTGCGCGTTTTTAACTTATTTTTTATTTACACTATTTTGGGGTTATGTTATTATTTATTAATTATTTGATAAGTATAATAATAAAGCAATGTAGCGAGTGAATTTTAAATGTACATGATACCCATGTTGACACTGTTAGAAACAGGCAAAGTAGCTAGTAGAAGCTATAATGTATATATATTTCAAATGTGCACATCAAGCCCTTTAATTTGATACCCATGTCGATACTGTGCGAAAAATTATTTTTTCTCTGTTACGACTTTACATCCTCTAGAGGGCGCCATTTTGGATTTGGTGACACGTCACCTACCCTATAACCAGCGGACAACTGAGACGCTTCTAACGACACCTCATTTGTTATGTAATGATAAGTAGTTTAGAAGTTATGAGGGAACAGACAAACATACATACATACATACCGGTCAAAATCATAACCCTCCTTTTGGCTTTGCCGTAGTCGGGTAAAAATCAAATTCAATTTTCACTCAAGAGGCGATTTCTACTAAAAAGATAGAATTTTTATTTGTTGGTATTACTTTTAGCCATAGACATGCAATAAGTTTTTTTAGGTCGACTATTCGAAGTGATTGTTCGAATGCATTACCTTACGTAGTTACATAATTATTTCATTTGTAATAAAGTGGACAATAACAAAATGTTTAAAACAGTAATTAAAAAAATATGTACTTACTAAATATTTATAAAAAAAAATCATATTGTGATATTCTGAAATAATAATCCAGTTTACCTTATAAAGAACTTCTTTGAAGAGTTGGCCATACGCGCGTTATTCAATTTAGTTGCTAAGCAACGCGATAATAATCCTAAAAAGCACAGTTGTATTTGGCCGATTTTCGTAGTGAGTTCATGTCCTGATGAATTATAAATAATTTCCGGTTGTAGGTGTGGAAGTAGACGAACCAATCCATTCGTAATTAAAAATTGATTACAAAAAATGACGAAATTAATTTCTAAAATCTTACGGACGTGAATATTGTAGTTGTGGTGTTAAAATAATGCATTTGTTGTTAAATTAATGTGGGTATAAAAACTATATCTATCAAACAGCATGGTTAAAATTAATATTCAGTTTTTCTTTTTTAATTATATTGTTTTTGCGTTTGCTGAAGATTATGAGAGTGACGATAAACGTAAGTATAACATTAATACATATTGTATTTTTTTAATGGAACAATAATTCCTTTCGATTTTTTAGTTTTATCTATTTGGGATTATTGGAATTTCTGTCTTATTTAAAACACTTGTTCTGTAAAACTCGGTCGTATGAATTTTAATTCGTAATGATTCATAAATCACAAGAAACTGTGATAAAAGCAATGATAATTATAATAAAATCAACTTTTGATACTATAATAATTAGAACCCAGGTATCTACACCTACTATATTTTTGAAAATAAAATAAAAATGATCAAAAAGGAGATTTATATTCTTGGTTATGTATCGTACAAAATGCGTTTAATACCTACACCCGTCTACAGCTTATGGTTTTTTTTGTGTAGCCTAATGTGGCCCACTGCTGGGCAGAGACGGACTCTTCCATATCCAAAGTTCTCTACTTCTGGTAATTTCGGGCCGTTTTTGCTCCGAAATTATTTTTAAATACTCACCTTACTCTTTGCACCCCAAAAGCAGATTTTAGGATAATATTCTAAAACTGAACAGGATATTGAATCTGTAAAAACAGGCTGAATCGGAAGATCACAGGTTCAAGTCCTGTGTCCGTATTCGATTTTTCTTTCCACAGTTATCATTATATCCAGTTTACCTGCACCCTGCGAAGATCTTCACTCTACCTAGTTATTTTTTACCGTGTGGAAATCCTCATGGAGTTCCTCTGTCTGGGTAAAGCACAGGGGCATGTCAGACTCGACTGACTAAAACCACATAGTGTCTTCTATTGCCTTATATCGAAGGTTCACTCGTATAATTACCTATCGCTCTCCGCTTCACCTAACCTAAGGCCATCCTACTTTCAACTTCATCATCATCATCGACACCCCTGTTCCACCTACTGCCGAGTTTAGGCATGCTCCTTTTTATTCAAGGCAATGCAAGCCACGTAAAACGTATGGCGGAGAGGTAACCGGCCTTACTTTGACGATTTTCCGTCGCCACTCACGAACACGTCATCATTTTAATAATACGCATAGGTACTACACTAATCTAAATTAAAAAAGTGTGAATAACGACACGTCAGGCAGCCTGGTTAATTTTTAAAGCCTCTGTGGTCTAAGCTTAGTGAGAGCCGGGCTAAACCCTAAAACCATAGGCTACATTTAAACTTTGAAAACAACAAATCAGGAAATCATCAGATTTTGGCTGTCGTATTTACTACAGCTTTTAACAGGACCCAAAGTAGTAGGTCCCTAATCAAGGCTTTAAAAAACCCTTGTCGGGGCCAACCCATGGCAATAGCCAATCTATTTGAATAGAATTTTGAATACGATTGTCCGTGATAACAAAGCTCATTCAATTTCATTTAGAATTAACCTGTCTGAAAAGTGATTAACGTCATCATTAACCCTAGTATTATCTTGTAATAATATGTCCTCGTATTCGCTCATAATTGCGATTCAGGTACTACAGTTCCCATAATGCACGTAGGTACTCGTACAATGACATAGACAATTATAATAATAATCAATCAAGGTACAGGCAACATCATAGAGTCAGCCGACCGCGTCCCGCGTTTCCGCTGTCACATGGAACACAAAAGGTGCGTGCGCGCAGTGCCCGCGTAACCGCCGCCATTACGGTGCTATTATATGCCTTTTTGTTAGGTTTTTGTTGGAAATGAATTCTGGTTACTGACAGGATGCGTGCTCTCGAATTCCACAGACCTACATGACTCAATGTGGGCGGTGAATGAAGTACTCCTGTGCGTCGGCCTTTAATGAAACTGAATGGTTGTAGATGGCCAAATTGTAACCAAGTTGGCTATTGTCGACTTCTACAGCTAGTTGGTAAAATTTGGCTTTGCAATGCTATGAATGAGGCTTCATTGAATAAATCGTCAATCGACAGACATAAACTCTACCAAATAACCTTTATTGTTGCAAGTTTAAATGATTAACAGAACTTCAGCACGATTCCATACATTACTTTGAGAGGCATGGCAGTGGCGTCAGGCAATATTTCAAAAGACGTATCCGATGTAGATCCTAGTTGCCTTATAATTTAGCCAATTCACTATCTTGAATAAGTCGCATTCCTGGGCCACAAGGTACAAGCTGTTTGTGGGTCACTGAATATCATAGGTTTTCGAAATGTTACTTTTTGTTAAGTAAACCTAACATATGACTTAACTGAGAAGAGTGAGTTAGCAAAGCAAAGTGATACCTATACTTCGTATTATCGCAATCCTATGGAGATGAAGCATAGCCAAAAATAATTCTAGAGCTGATTCGGCAACCCAGTTTATCAAAAGCAGGAATTAGAATATAACTCTTTAAACTTGTTTGACTCTGTTCAGTATCCGTGTCGTGACCGCTCCGATAATTCCGGTGCCATTCGGTGCACTGAACCTTTTTCGCGTTTTCCGCCATTGCCCTAATATTTCACTCATTTCTGGTTGGTTGTGCAATTTTTCCTATTAATGTAGGTAGATATCATTATGGCGAAAAAGTGGTGGTACCCCTAACCACAACAAACATTACAAAATGTTCACATTTAAATTGGATTACTGTCATATTACTTTGGTTCTTCACCGAATTCATGAAATATATGTAAAATGCTATCTTAAACCAGTCGTCAACCTAAATCTAAAAAATTACATTTTAAGTAACTTCCTTACTAAACATTTTAATGTCGACTACAGCGGTTCAAGTTGATGCAACGTAATTTACTTAAATTGTACCTTACAACCTACAACAAATTAATTACAAAATCGATGCGCAGTCGAACGCAGCAACTAAGTAGGTATAATTACCATACCTACACACTCACCGCGACTATGAACGAAAAGTAAACATCCGTACTCTATAAACTTAATACACAGATATAATATTGAGGAAATGCGTTCCGTACCGTTCGAACTCTGGAGCATGGTACGGGTTGGTGCTACTCCTGGTCGTGGGGTTCTCTAAGTCTTGAGCGATTAGCGAATTCAAGAACCGACGAGCGACGCGAGACTTGTGGAGGTCTGAAGTCTAGCTCAAAATGAGATTGAGTATGATTGGCCACAACTCGTCATCGGCTTTATTTGATTGAAACAATTCGTCTAGTGGAAACTTAATGTGTACTAAAACAAAAATCTTATTGAATTCGTTCACTGGCAGATATATACATACACACATCAAAAGTGTCTAGGGATCAAGCATTTTTATGCGGATTTCTTGAGATTGAGATGTGGCTTTGTAATAAATTTATGATTTTATAAATTTATATGGATCCTTTTTGGTGCATTTCATAATTTGAATCAGGAACTGTAAATCAAATTCGAGTAAAAGATGAAAATCAGCTGTCAATATTTTCCCTATAAACATACAACGCATTGAAGACATTATTAGTGCTACTGTTTCCCTACTACTGATTAAAACCAACGTTATTATGGAGCGGCGACGTCATTTAAGCAGGGAAGAAATGCTCAGAGCCGTGGGAATGATAGAAGCTGGTTCCCGGCAACGTACTGTGGCTTTAGCTCTGAATACAAGTCAGAGTGTTATCAGTCGACTTTGGACACGTTACCGAAGCACTGGTACCGTGGCTGAGCGCCATGGAGGACGGTATCGCTGCACCACACGGAGACAAGACCGATACATTCAAATCTTAACTCGAAGAGCTCCAACAATAACCGCCATGATGTTAGCCGTGAGGCTTCATCACTCTTCAGGGAACTTAATTAGCGACCAAACAGTCAGAAACCGCTTGCATGAAGTGAACCTTCATTCCCGAAGACCGCTACGGGTACCACCTATAGCAATGCACAATCGTAGGATTCGATATCAATGGGCTCTTGAACACAGAAATTGGGCAGAAGAACAATGGCGTTTCGTGTGCTTTTCTGATGAGTCTCGTTTTGGTATGAGACCGGATACAAGACGTATACGACACTGGAGAACCCCTGGACGCCAACAGCGATTAAAATCCTGCCAGGAAGTCCATCCTTATAGTGGTGGAACCATCATGGTATGGGCGGGTATTTGGATCGGCGGAAGAACTGAGTTGATTTGGATCAGAGGCAACCTCAACGCTCAAATTTATGCTGAGACGATTGTATCAGACGTCATCGTTCCTCTACAAGTGCAAATCGGTCCCTTATTTCAGTTAATGCATGATAATGCACGACCGCACACCGCAAGAGTTGTAAGACAGACTCTCGCCGCAGCTAACATCAATGTCCTGCCCTGGCCTGCTCAGTCGCCAGACTTGAACCCGATTGAGCATGCATGGGATATGCTACAGAGAAGAGCTCTGCCGAATATGGAGGGTATCCAGTCGCAAGAAGACCTTTTTTTGTTGTTGCAACGAACATGGGCGGCCATTCCACAGCGTGATTTGGATGAACTCATTTTGAGTATGCCAAACCGATGTTCTTGTGTTGTTAGTGTTCGCGGTAGAAACACGGATTATTAATTGTTTAAGTTACCCAATAAAATTTTGAAGAAAACTGTTATTTCAGTCTTTTTTTCGAACTTTAATGTTAGTGGTTCAAATGTCAAAAATCCCTTTATTAGGAAAATGGCAAATTTCTTTATGAATGCAAAGGTGACTTGGTTTATCGTTACTGTGACAAACGATAACACTTTATTTGATGAATCCTTAAAGAACATTTTAATTAATATCAATCAGGAGAAAAGTTATTGCAAAAATGTATGTTGATCCCTAGACACTTTTGATGTGTGTAATTCATGTAGATAATTCGGCACTGTCTAAACTGAAAGAAAAACAAACAGTATGAAAAGATTTCTGAAAATCCTCACCTCAAACTGCTTTAAAAGATGTAGACAGTTTGACTTTTGTCGATGGGATACTTCATTAGGCGGCTTGTAAAAACATGTGTTGTGCCTTTCATGTAATTAAATAAAATACGGACTTGGAGGAAGCTTCTTTTAACTGTAGTTACTGTAAAAAGAATGGGTGAACTCGCTATATAACTCTTATAACTTGAACTTAATGAAAAAACTCCCAGCAACTGAAAGTTACAGGGAGGGCCAATAAACTGTAAACCTCATTTATTCGGGAGATCACGCGATGTTACAGAAGTCAGACATGTTTACATCGACTGACTTCGCCCTTTTGGATAATCGAATTTGAGCGCAAATTCTTGATTTATGTAATTTTAGGGTGCATATATCCACATACATTTATCGAGTTCATCATTTTGCAACTTTTATAAATATTGCAGTTTTTCTCGAAGATGGATGAATAATGAATAATGCAGGATATTAAATAAAATAATATAGAAAGTGGAAAAAGAACATGTTGGGCCGACCCCAAGATATGAGGGATAAGTGCAGGAATATGATGATGCCACGTTGTAACTCAAAAACATCTGAGCTGCTGAGCAACATCAAATGCAACTTCATTGTAGAAGTAGATACAATTTCTACATTATTATTTAGATTTTCATACTCTGCCGTCATTCGTATGCAAATATTCCCGTTCCTTTGGTATGAAATTCTCGGCTGTTAAAATAAGTTTTTCATGCTTCGCGAGTAAAATAAATGAATGAAAGAATTTATAAAAACTAAATGTACTAGTTAATATTTTAGAAGCAGCCTGGCACATTTTATCAAAATAAAATATTTATTAATTTTGCTGCAAGGTCGAAAAAATCCTTGCAGAATTAACAATGAAGCATGACAAAGCATTTTAATCGGTAATAGATATTATAAATATCACTCTCCATTTTTACGACGATTGCTTAACTTTTATCATAATTAATATGTAAGTTAATTATTTCAGCTTCGTTCCTTAACATAATTTAGTTTATATTGCTGAAATTCTTGACATAATTTATCTTTTGCAGGCAAATAAACGATAGCCTGATTTGTTTATTCCTTCATTTCTGAAAATGGAACGAAATGAACTTATTGAACTGAATATAATAACAGATTTCACAAATTATGAAACTTCTACAGTAGACTAAATCTCCATATAGCCATTGGCTTTAAAGATATTGTCGTCAGTTGGTGCAGAGGCTGAGCGATTGGTCTGCAGCGCTGCGTGTTCGTTCCCCAAACGGATCAAATATTTAAATGATCTTGTAGTAGTTTTTCCGGTTCTGGGCGTTTGTGTATGTGAAATTAAATGTTTGTAAACGCATCCACGGTACAGAACAAATGACTAATAAGCAATGTTAGAAAAAAATAGGCCTTCACTTTTGTAGGTAAGTAACAAATACTTTTCTATAATATCCAGTATACATGCTGGTCTCTCAAGACCAACATCAGCGCACTCCTCGCCTGGAAGACTTCTTCTGGACGGGCTCAGGAGACGGTCCACCTCCACCACCAGATGCGCCTCTACCAGCACCTGTTCAGCCATCCACACCAGTGGTACGGACCACCACAGTACTTGCTACTGTGTATCTCGATTCTTATCCACCACAAGTAAGTCACTCATGATTAAGATACGATAAGACAAGTGTATGTTTAATCGTTTCTACCTCTACATAGACAACATTAAGTTTCTATAATTAACAATTACCATTTTATTCCCCGACTATGGGCACAACTCGCAGTCGTAGATCTGTAGTAGGTAGAAACACGTCTTCTCCACATTTACACATCGTCATGCTTAAGACGATATAAATCTTTCATCATTCTGCCATTCCGTCTAATTCTTCCGTTTACAAAACCCATTACTACGATGTCATGCACCGCGTGCTGCGTGCAGCTGGTGGCATCAACCTTTGGCAGACTCTAGTAATTTCATCTGGCAGATATTCAGGTTTTAATTTATCTATCCGTACTGGTTTTACCGTACTGATCTACATCGGTTCTACATTGTTAATTCTATCATCAACTTACGCTACATAATGAGTCCCTCATTCTCTTGTAGTAGCCGAATTGTAACAATTACCAACTTTAAAATACATTAGGGAAGCACGAATGTTTAACTACTCGAGCATATACCACGAGTTCATAACTTCCCCTAACTTTTGGGGTATGATTGTCATAATAGAGTTATTAATTCTCGTTTAGCTTACCCTCTTTGTGGTTGATTTTTTTGTCTTGCTACTAGTATGGATCCACAGAGCTGCGAGTACTTTTGCTATTGTGGCCCAGACATGCAATATTTATCATTATAATTTCGCTAAAAGTTTTAAGTTCTTCACAGGCGGTGACGGACAGATCAACTGGCGAATGCATGCTCAATTGTGGAGACCCTGGCGTGCCAGGTAGCTTGGAACCAGAGATCCCCGATGATCGAAGGTACTGGCTCCTCACTGTCATTCAAGGATCCACTCCAGATAGCCTGCAATTGAGACTCGCTAGGTTGTACCAGAAAGCTTTCTTGAGGTAACCAACGTTCCCCTTTAATCATGTTTTTAGTAGTTCCTTTTCAAGCTTCTTTCGCTCTACCATCCCACGGGGTTTTTCATCAAACTCATTTTCGTCATTATTCTTTTCATTTCATGTATTTAAAACCATTTCATCTTTAGTTCACTTTAGAAAATGGTAATAAACTGCTAGCTTATTTGGCTCTATTGCTGATTACAGCATTGTTTTTATCATTTTCATATTTCTTATTCCTATTAATTCCAGGCAACAAGAGCGTCACCTGGGCATCATAAAGTCTCTCGACGCGCCACCAGCCCGCAAGAAACATGACGTTCATTCTTTCGTAGTTAACAAAGACCATAATAATAGCCCAGTAGGTCCACAAAGCACCAACACACCTTTCAAATATCTTGATATTGCCAGTTCTATGGTTGCTCCTGGCGAAACAGTTCCTAACTCTTTAGATAAAAAGGTCGAAAATTCAAGTAAACATGCGCCGGATTCTTCTAGTGATTTCGTTTATCCCGTAAATATAGAACTGTTCTCAGTAGATACTAACACGATCTCCTTAAATGCTGAGATAAAAGCAACAAAGTTGAATGAAGTCGAGTCATGGATATTGGCCACACCAACTGTTGTTATTCGTAAAAGAGAAGTGGCTGATATGGAACAATTAGAAGAAATGAAAGAAGATTCGATTGATATACCTTTAGAGTCAGATAGCAATGAGACAATGTTGTTTAAACGTGAAATATTGAAACCAGAGCAGCAGCCACCGGTGCAAGTACATATTCAAAATATTACAGAGGTGAGTGGTTTATTAAGTGGCAAAGTTCATCTTAGTCATCCAATATACTCGTAACATCTATGTACGCATATCACCAATTCCACAAATAAATCTATGATATTGACTACGAAACCTATCAAAGCAAACAAACGGGTTCTTTTCTTCTCATAAAATAATTTAGAATCAAAATAAAACTGCTGTTATTACATTCAATAGTATTCTACAACGTCTCTTGACACAGCCATTTGATAAAAACCCTAGGCCGAATCCAACACAACAATTTATTAACCGCCAGTTCCATCAGTCCTCAGATACTGGTAGCATTCAGATTGTATACGTGGTGCTGGTTGGTGGAAGAGCAGTTCCTGCAGCAGTGGCTGCCAGAGACATGAGGCTGGTGAGGGATGCTGAGGTCGCAAGAGAACTTGGAGCTGTTGTTACTACGAAAGCTGAGCGTGAGTATGATAAGAAGCTTGCAGCTGATGATTGTTTTACGTGACTTTTTAGAAAAAGGATGTAATCATAAACTGATTCACAATCATTTTGAACGCTCATAGATTTTGTAACTGTCATTTTTGTGATTATATCAAGCACAAAAGCAATTAGTTCATGTTTTGAAGCGGGTGTTTTCGACGATGGAAAATGCCAGTTACTTTCAATTTTTTCTCGTTGATTATAACCACTCGTTTATTCGACCAGTAAGTTGTTACCTGGAGACCTCTCTGATACCCGTTTCTAATGCTGGACTGAAAGAATATGAAACATGTCTGGCTCCACACTGGCAATAATTTTGGAATTGTCCATGATGGCAATTTGAAGTCATCAAATATAAATCCGTTCTCTTTAGCAGCGTACCTGAAAACAGCGGAGGGATTGGAGGGCGAAGCAGAAGGTGGGGTCCACGGCACAGAACTGTGGGCACTAGCAGTAGGAGCTACAGTGGCCATATTACTGCTACTCGTCTTATTAGCATTGCTATGTTTTGCTCACAGGTGAGAAGTTAGATTCGTAATTGTTATTCATTCGTAGCAACTGACTGACAACTTCGAAAAATTATGTTCCAGGAAAAAGGCAATGAAATCTGCAGCATCGATCCGTGCGTACAGAAATGAGCTCTTGAGAGAGGCGGAGAGGAACCAGCTCAAGCAAGTACACGAAGAAAAAGATGGAAGGGTAAGTATAGCCATCACAAAGTAAGAAATGGGAGAGTGGAACTGTGGTCTCATTCGCAGACGAAAAAGAAAATTGAATTCGAGTACTTAAACTATTGTCCACATCTCTAGGTATATTTCAAATTCGGTTCGTTATATGCTATTCTGAATTTAATCAAAATAGTCCTGTATGGCGATACTAAAGGAATTGTCACAATAAAATTTTGTTTTACCTTATTTTCTTTGTTTTATTAGCTAATCAGCGTCGTGTCTCCGAGTAGAACAAGACCAAGCAGCACCCTTCTGCCAATTTACAGAGCAGCTAGTGCTGCTAGCAGGTCAGTAAGAATCGAAAGATTTCTTGGTTCTAGTTCAAAATTTTCTCTTTCTTTTGATTTAATTATAAATAGCTTATAAATGATAGTTACCATACCATTCCGAACTATTACGAAAAAGAAATCGGCTTTCAGTCCCAAAAGAATATTCATCGAGCTTTTCTTAAATTCTTTTATTCTAAGTTGTAAAACAAAACTTGAATTTATTCGCAGTCTCCTAAATTCAACAAACTATATTTCAGAGACGATCAAATAGTCTGCTCTTTACGTTACCAGGCGCTTTGCAAAGAATTAGAAATTAAATATTTAAGAGTCTAGAATCAGTGCCGAAATTTAAAATACCTTATTTAATAAAGTACCATTCTAGAGCACATTTGGACACCAAATGTCTTAAAATTTGGAAAAAAGATCGTTTTTATAAGAAAAACTTAACATTTTTACTTCAGGAATATTTATCGCAGACAAAACTCATCTTGTTTACATAACAAGCAATTTCCAAATGGACCGTTCCTAGGGCGACTTTCACCAAAAGTTAAACATGTTTAAAATTTTATTTAGTGTCAAAATTCTATTGAATTTTGACACTAAATAAAATTTTAAACATGTTTAACTTTTGGTGAAAGTCGCCCTTAGTTGTTAATCTTTCACTACTAGGCTAGAAAGAGGTTGTCTGAAGGGATGACATTTATGAGAATAGAAGCAAGGAACAAGAAGCCAATGGCACTGTTCCGACCTCTAGATAATGATGGTGATGATCATCGACCACATACCCAAAAATAAAATGATCACCTTCTTGTTGCTGGTAAGGTAATCTGTGAAATTCATCATAATTTGTTATAGTTCTTCCACAACCTCATCGGGGGTATCAGAGGTTGCTACAGCTTTTCGTCGCAGGCAGAAGAAACCGCATGCTCTAAGGATGCCACAGAAAAAGAGAGGTAGGCAATTCTTCTATAATCCTGTATTCAGTGGAGTCTTCGTGGGTCTGATCCATTCTAAGAAAATTAAAAAAAATGTGATTTGCGCCGCGAGAAAATATAATATCCAGTATCCCATACCCCTAATAACGTAGCAACGGTAAAAATTTCAAACATATTTGGCCCGTTGACATTATGTAGGTAGTTTCCTGCATGTAACGCCATTTGGCATGAGATGGAGGGGTTTCAGACGGTCCATTTAGTGTTTACGATTCTTCATTCTGATTTTTAAGAGCTCTTGTCTTCGGTTGGTCATTGAGGTGAAGTTGTTCCACCATAATAATCTATCCTCATGACGTCTTTCTCAGTGGGCACAACTGATAGCTTACTAGAAGCTGCTGGATTGGACAGTTCCGACAGTGGACAACCGTCGGCACCACCGACGCCCACGTCGTACCTCTCCATGCCTTCAGTCAATGCGTTCCCAAGGTATGTATGATGAGATAGATTATAGCCATTGGGTCTTAAACGGCCACTTATTAATATTCCAAATGATTTACTTCATAAATGAATACCCAATGATGTTGTTGGAAACGCAAGAAGTAAAACATCAGGAATATTGCTTGAAGTGGCCATTTAAGACCCGCAGAATCCTCGAAAGAGCTACAAAATTTCAATTTCTTCAAGAAAAGTGTAGAAAAGAGTCTGCGAAAATTTTAACGAGATTCGATTTTTAGATAGCTGGAAGTTTGGTGAAAAGGTAGGTACAGGCCAAATAACTTCGTTAATCCAAGTTTTGCATTCGACGGGCACAACAAAAATTAATTTATCGGAAGTAACAATGTTTTTTATATTTTTACAGAGGCAACGTTGTAGAACCCCTATCTCGTATCTTAGAGCCCGTATCAGTTCGCCACTTAGACATCGACTCGCCACAAACTACGCCAAAGAAAAGCAAGCCAGACCCTGCGACGAGCAAGGATGTGGTGCCTCGGAGACAGATGGCATCACAGCTGGTCAGGCTCGGGAGTATCGACAAGGATCCTGGGGTTATAGGGCCACTGGTGTGGGATCTACATTGTCAGAGGATTAAGGATGGTAAGTTTATAAAACTTTGCCACACGCTAGGAATTTTATCTTATAACGTGGGTGCGTATACAAAAATTTAAACTCACATTACAAACAGAGAGGCCCATAATCTGACGTCGTAAAACACTAGTAACTCCAATAGCTGTGTAACTTAAGTTACCGAGTTTTCATTTACGACGGTAGCATTTACTTGTAGCCAAGCACATAATATCTTTTCCGAGCGGGACTCAAGGATTGGTGATTACTTGAGATTTTTGTGGATGAGAGCCAATAAAACAGCTTTGTCCAGAAGTGGGCTGCGATGTTAGTCTTCCTGAATTCCACCCGAATTTCAGCCATAGCTGCCTACGTCCGCCTCAACTAGCCTTCGTCGCGAGAGATGTTCTAGTACACAAGTCTATGCGCAAATCCACTGTCAAATCCAAATGCACTGTTTCTTGCTACCCACTTTGACTGGACAACGATCAATCATTAAGCTGCTTCTTCCAGCTTCAAAGCCCTCCAGCCCCGCCCGCTCAACAGCCTCAGCCCGCAAGGACCCCGGACCTTCTCGCATGAGGCAGCGTTTCAACGAGCTGATGGACGATGCATTCACGCTGTTCGGCAGCGTCAACTCCAGCCCCAACTCACATGACACCTACACTGTGGAGGAACGGGATTCTAAGGAGAAAGATAAGAAACAAAGTCAGGAAAGGGGTACAGGTATGTGGTAGAACTAGCGTCTCCTTATTTCTAGGGTGTCGATGGTAATGTACAATCGACAAAGTTGAATCATGACCCATTTTGACATTAAATCGTTTGAATCCTTCAAATTGACAAAGATCAAAGTCGTTACCATGGATATGTATATTTACGCGAATGTGGACCTAATTGTATTTGAAAGTCTGTAAGAAAATAAGCTTATGGTGGGTCATGATTCAACTTTGTCGACTGTACATTAGGCAGGATCAGAATTTGGCGGCGAGAATAACACCTTCAGGCCTCGAGTCGAAGTCTGTATTTCATATTTTTTTCTTTATCTCACGTTACATCTAGGTACGATCTAGATGAACGGGATTTTATAGAAAAGCATAAGAAACAGCCAGGAACGAGGTAAAGCAATTGTCTAATAGATTCTTATTTTTCCTCTTGAAAATTAAAATCCACTAAGACACGCAGCGTGGGCATGCGGGCAGCGAGTAAAGGGCAACTCGCTGCCCGACCATGGACCACGCCCGGGCCGACGGCGCGTTGTGTCCCACGCGCGCCTCAAAGAGCGTCAGCATAATGACGGGGCCCCCCTCTCAGAGGGCCAAAGCCTGCCGGGGTCGCGGGATTATTTCCTTACCGTGACCCCGGAACAGAAAGGGCTATTGAAGGACATCGTGGATTTTAGTCAGTAGAAGTCTGTCAGTCCCTCCCGCCCTGCCCGGGGTGGGAGGACTCATTTGATGATTTTACCACGCTAAAAAAAAAAAAGAAAAAGACACGCAGCGTCTTTGAAATATTGGCACTGCAGGTAGGTAGGTGACATACTAGTTAGGGAGGGGGTCTTAGTTCGATATTATTTAGCCTTTTGATAATTCTTCAGCGCCAGCCTTTTTCTTTTTTTTTTTTTTTTTAGCGTGGTCATCAAATGAGTCCTCCAACCCCGGGCAGGGCGGGAGGGACTGTCAGACTTCTACTGACTAAAATCCACGGTGTCCTTCAATAGCCCTTTCTGTTCCAGGGTCACGGTAAGGAAATAATCCCGCGACCCCGGCAGGCTTTGGCCCTCGGAGAGGGGGGCCCCGTCATTATGCTGACGCTCTTTGAGGCGCGCGTGGGACACAACGCGCCATCGACCCGGGCATGGTCCTTGGTCGGGCAGCGAGTTGCCCTTTACTCGCTGCCCACATGCCCGCGCCTACGGTGGCCGGAGATCGTCTCGCGACGTCCGTCGCCGTGGGCGTGCACCACTGCGGGTGGGGCGGAGGGAGGACACTGTCCTCTCTCGCTCGCGGAGTCGCGGCGCGGCCCGCCTCCTCCTTAGGTCGGCTCCACACGTTGGCCCCAACGCTCGTACCAACGGAGACGGCGCTATACCAGAAAGCAAGACGCAAATAATTCTATCTCGTTTCTTAGTATAGCGCCGTCTCCTTCTATTCGGCCAACAGGGCCAATGTGTGGATCCGGCGTTAGCGAGCATTACTGCTTCGCAGAAGGAGGCGACCGCTTCCCACTCCGTCTCGCCCCGCAGCATGGCGCAACCAATGCCGGGCGCGAGAGGTCTCCGCCTATCGCAGCCGTGAGGACACGTCGGTGCCCTGCCCAAGCTGGGCAGTCTTGCACCGTATGCTCCACCGTGAGCGCCAGCCTTAATGAAATAAGAATGAAGACCACACAGACTTGTCTATGGCAGCCCGATAGCAAAGGTCTGAATCATCTCATCACTTCCCTAGTCTTTTTCCAACGTATCTTATCTACTACAAGCTGTTTTTACCCGCTGCTCGGTGCCTATTGGACTCAGCGTGATTTTATATAGCCTTTGGACTACCTCCATCAATATTTTTTTAATTCGAACCAGTACTTCTTGAGACAAGTGCGTTCAACCAGACTCTTCAGCTTTTTAGTATTAGTTTAGATTTTAGTGTCATGTGGCTTATAATTAATACTATTGTTCCAGGTTCAGACGAGCAAGCTGTTTTGGCGCAAGCTCGTAACGACAACGTCCGTCTGCCCGGCTCGCCATACACTGCCATGGATACGTTGAGAGGAAGATCAGCAGGGCCTAGGTAACATTCATAGCAACCTTTTTATACCAATGAATTAGGTACCTCATTTGCCAAATATTTTTGTAGGCAGTTTTGCTTTTCAATGATTTTCTTCAGGTCTAAAACAGCCACTAAGCAACATTCTTGATGAATCATCCATGATACTCTTCGTGAATTTTCAGCAACGTCAAGCCATTCTTCTAATATTTTTTTGAAGACTTGCATTTCATGATTTAGACCCGTTGATTTATTTCCCTGAGGGATTGCGCAGTTAAATTCATTCTCCCGGACTTCGCCAAACGTCATAGCCTCTGCGGTTTTTTGATGATCGCCACAGTTGATTCTTGCACGCGGCATAAGTTGCAGTAGTTTAGAAATACTATGATGGGTGAGTTTATCCCGTAAAAAAAACTGAAAAATCATTAACTCCGGCTTTGAGGTTGAGGCCTTACCTTCCAGAAACTTAAGACTTAGGTATTACTAAAACACAGCACTTCTGGTAGAGCTGGCCCCAGCACATCAACTCCAGTCCAGCAAGGTGAAGGTGGTCGTCCTCGCACGTCGTTCACGAGGACTGCCGCCGAGAGGAGAGTGCCGCCGCCTGCGAGGGCCTGGGGACATACACCGCCACAGGTAACTTAAAGTCGGTGTTTTACCCTAGATATAGAGTATGGACTGAGTGTTCCCGGGCAGCAGAGATTTTGGATCATCGCACACACGATCGCTTTGTTTTACCTCATTGGTCAATTTCATTTTCGGGTCCATTCTCTATATCTATGGGAACACAGAGTAACAATCAATTTGAAAAACTGAATAGTGTTTCTCCTGGACCCTTACCACGAGCTCTTAACGCGATCCAGTTTAGACTGTGAGAAAGAGACAGAGCTATACAAGTCGTCTAGCGCCATCTCTTTCCCACAGCCTAAAGACTCACGCTTTATGAGTTCATGGTAGGCCACCTGTTGTGTAACAAATAACTATGTAATTTGTAGGTAAGAGTGGAAATAATACTTACCTTGTAAAATATCTTGATTTTTTTATTTAATTTGGTTTTGTAACTAATCCAAGAAGTTTGAAACAGCTGGTGTCGGGGTTAACCAAGAAAAGTCTTTAATCAGGCTCTAAATATCAACTCCTGAATCACCAGACCTTACTTCCACACAGCAATGGGACGGCAACTCCATGATAATTTAACGGTGGTAGTCCCTAGGTGCTCGGCCGGTCGTCAACCAGGCGCTGATCACCACTGAGGGCAGGTTGCCGGGAGAGGACCCGGCTATACCTCTCATTTCAGCCATTAAGACGGAGATACAACGCATCAAAGAAACTGCCAGCAAGCCTAACACCTAGCCAAATTGATGAATTTTTAATTTTTATCAGGTTGGTAATTATCAAGATAATTTTAAGTCAAGAACGTTACTTTTTCGATTATTGATACTTCTGCTCGAACTCAGTTAAAATATGAAATCCGTATCAAAATCGGTTCAGCCAAACGCGAGACAATCGCGGACAAACATACAGGTCGAACTGAGCACCTACTTTTTTTGTAGTCGGATAAAAACGGTCACAAACAGAATTCTAGTTTGTGCACTTGTGCTCTCATTTTTTAAATCAGTTATAGACCAGTTTCGAAAAAAAAACCTGAGTCAAACATCGTTTTTTTTTTGTTTTGTGGATAAGTTTTTAAAGAAAATTATCTGGATAATTTCGAACCTTGGCTTTTAGGATTACTTATTTTTGAAGAGTCAGAAAAGTACTTTATCAGAGCAACACCAATCAAATCGAAATCCGCTTGAGCCGATTATGTTGACACATGTTTGGCGCAGTGGTTGGGCGATTGTTACGCTGCGTGTCGCGCGGGTTCGTGTCTCGTACAGAACAAAATATATTTTTTGTATGTTCAACAAGTTGTTCCGGGTCTGCGTGTTTGAGTATGTGAGTTCAAAGGTTTGTAAACGCACAAACAATATAGGAGAAATTCCTAGGGTGGGTTGGGCAAAGTTTTATTAATAAATCACCGCATTTATTACGGTGTCAAGTCACGTCGAAAGCGACCGAAGTCTTTTTTGATATTATTATGAAAATCAAGCTCAAACAGATTCTGTGGGGTCAGTACTAAAGCGCATTTCACACAGAGAGCGGGCGCGGGTCGGGGCGGGAGTACGGCGGGTCTAGTTCTTTGTATTTAAATGGAAGACTTCACACTGAAAGCGTGCGCGGGTCGGGTCGTGCCCGTACACCGAAACGCGCCCGACCCGCACCCGCTCTCTGTGTGAAATGCGCTTAAATAAAATATGTTATTGTTTAAGAAACTTCGTGTAAAAATACTTTTATATGTATAGGTAGGCTATTGTTGTAAGTTGGGAATAAAGCTCACCATTGAAGAGATATGTAATAAGTGCAATTAATGATATTTTTATCATGAATCTGTTTGTCGTCATTATAGTTTTTTAAATTGTTTAGATAGTTACACTTATTTGTTTTTAATATTTTTATGATTTAATTGTGATCATTGTTAACAATCGTATTACTGTTTTCAAATGTTACTTTTAATTCATGTTATTGACAGATTTTTTAAATGAAGCTGTTGTTTTCCGAAAATTATTATTTCAGTTACGTTTAGACTTAGATTTAAGAATAAAATCAGTATTAGTAAAATATACAATCATACATAATTCACCTAAGTTATGGTTAAATTATTATAGGTACAAAATAATGTTTGATGCCAATTATTGTAGTTTACTCAACTTATCTACCTGACCTGTTTTTGAATCTCTTTATAATAAAACCTTAGAACTCATATTGTATTTTGTAAATCAATTAAAATTCTTCCTAAATAAAAGACAGTTTACATAAGTGCATATTTATTTTGTACTCAAATTGCGTTATAAAAATTCTGTTAAAGTCTAAAACATAAATATTTACATACATGTATGTTAGAAGTCGTTTGAACACTGTTTTTTCAAATATTCAGAACATCTCTTTGGCTTCCTAATATTTTAAACAATGAAATAATATTTCTGTGTTAAAATGAATGCAGTAAAAGTAAATATTAGTAATGACAGAATCAAATGAAATGAAGAGTTACTTTCACATAATTTAACATTGATAAAAAATAACAAATAATAAACAGATCACACTATAATTTTGGAATCAAAACGGTTAACAAATTCCACGAAATCACGACACTATAGTTAATCCAATTATATCAACATAATTAAACCTAGCCTCTACTATACAAAGTTTATTCACATCAGCCTTTATGAAGTCCTTGAAAATAATTTATTTATTGATGAAATTACAGGTTTGTTGAAAATGGCAGTAATTACTTGCCATAGAATTGTTGACAATTCACTTTTCGACTAATCTTGATCAAATTTCATTCGTTTGTACGCACTAGAAAATTACGCCTTTTCCCTTGGATCGCAATGGCAAAGGCAAAAAGCTATGGAATCTCAACTGCTATGGTGCTTTTTCCTTCCATCTTTTAACTGAACATTGGTAAAATTAACATTCATTGATGGAGCCACAGCTTCAAAATTTTAATTAAATTGACTTTTATCTATTATATAAAAATAAGTCGGGTTTTCCTTCCTGACGCTATAACTCCAGAACGCACGAACCGATTTCCACGGTTTTGCATTCGTTGGAAAGGTCTCGGGCTCCGTGAGGTTTATAGCAAAGAAAATTCAGGAAAAAGGATCCGCGTACGAAGTCGCGGGCAGAAGCTAGTCCTGTTATAAAAGTGTATCTGCAGGACCACTACAATAATAAGACATTATAAGATTTTTGATCATGATCCAACTTTAGTAATTCACACAATTTTTCAGGATTCTAGGACCCTATACGCCTTTACCGTTCATCTGTTTGTCAGCAGACTGTATCTCATGATCCATAATAGATGAAAAGTTAAAATTTTCATAAAATATGTATTTCTATTGACGCTTTAGCAACAAGTAATAAAATAAAAGGTACAGAACCCTTCATATGCGAGTCAGACGCGCACTTGGCCAGTTTCTTATACAAACACTTTGAACTTCACGTGTTACAGTCTTCAATCAAGTCCCACTGGTCAGTGCCAGTTGGTCACTAGATCACTGATATGATAGTCTCCTTAATAATCTTCATTGGACACGTGCTACGTTGATTGCATAGTCTGTGGCGCGAGTCTTCTCCACTGTGTAGGCTGCTGCTCTTGACCTTCGTCGTCCTGGAAAAAGAAGCTCTGTAAGTGTATTTACGAATTTTATAAAATAAATTAGCTATTTGTCATTTTATTCAGAAGTGAACTAGCAAATTTTATTGATGGTGAGTCGTAAGTCATTGCCGCCGCCTTCGGATCAATAAGTCTATAGATCCAACATCCAAGTAAAACATCTCATATGAAATATAAACTACATCACCGAATCATATTCATAGGATAATTGCCATGCACTGTACTATAGTATTAAATTTTTAGATGACTTCACGAGTTCTACCCACAATGTTTGATTTTAATGACACGAATGACGCAGTGGCTGAGCGATTGGACTGCTACGCTTCGTGTCGCGGGTTCGTTTCCCCGCATGGTCAAAAGAGATGAAAGATTTGCATGATGGTGAAAAGAGATTGAGTTGTCTTTCATTTAATACAAAAACAGCAATTACCTGAATAATTGTTATTGAAACCGTGTCTGGTTTGATGTCTTCTAGTCCTAACTTCTGATCCTCAGTCATATGTTCCATATTCTCCATGTTCCTGTAATGTCAGCACATTCCAAACAAATAAATATAAAGTTCTTATGATCCTTATCCACTAACAAAGTATTCTATGTAGAAATACGAGGGTAGCCAGTATTATAAACTTACTTTCTGCTGCCCGAATGGAATCTACCGCCTTCACCGCGTATTCTGTTCATTGCGTGTCTGTGTCGCGACTCGTGAAGATATTTCTGGGAAAATTCAACCAATAATTAGATAGTTTACAAAGAAATGTAGAGCAGGTTTCATTATAAGATGACAGCTGAACAAAATAACCTCAGAAGTATGATACAATGATATATTCCATTTCAAAATTTTACTGAAATTGTCAGGTACTGCACTGAGGAAACTTACAAACACGATTTAGGTCACAAAACGACACAGACACCGACTTTCGTTCGAAAAATCTAAACATATCCAGTATTATCCAGCCTATAATGGATCTTTTACTGTCAGGACACATGTCTCCTTTCATTCACAGAATCCACATGTCACATGCCTAGACTTATTTTTGGCTCTAGGGCATGTTGGTTTCCTTTCAATACTTTCCTTCAACATTCTGCAAGTGCAACAGAGATAAGTAAAGGTTTCACTTACAGGTCTTTCCTTTGGTATCTTCCCCTGTTCATGTAGCTTGGCTCTTGCAGCGCGACGCTTAAGTATACGTTTGTACTGCCGCGCGTTCACGTACAGAAGAGGTTCTTCATCAGATCCTGCTGCGGAAGAACTGGCGCCTTCAGACATTGATGCGCTAGTGCTTGCTGCGTTGTTGCTACTGTTCACCATCTGAAATGAGAGGATTGATATTTTATAAAAATAAAACAATTACAGATTCTAGTAACACTAAGCAAGAAGAATAGCTAAACATAGTTACTGTTGCCAGGGGTTCAGTCAGTACAAATCGAAAATGATCCCATGGTTTTTGCGTAAAGGAGTAACAAACATCCATCCATCCAAATGTTCATGTTTATAATATTACCAACAGATTGCTTTTGATTATTTTACATATCATCATAATATTGTGTTAGAGAAAACAGGTACACATGTGCAAAACTAAGTCAGCTAAATAGCCTAGCTAACTAACTTATTTCATTTATTATGATGAAAAACTATCTTAGCTGTACAAAGACCTCCCAATTCATAAGATAACCCATCACAACTGGATTTATGGTCCCTGCACCTTAGTTACTTGTTCAGAAAATAACTTACCATAACAATGTTAGGCTGGTTGACGATTTGCTGCGCCTGCACTGCATTGCCGACCCCGGCCACCTGCACCAGATTGCCGTTCAGATTGATCACTGAAATAGTACGAGAACAAATATAAAATACATAATAGTAGACTGAATTTAATTTCTAGAATGTAGGCTGGCCTTGTAAACCAATTACTACTGTTGGTTGTGGTATAGAGAAATGTTAACATACTTATTGTGAAAACATCTCATGTCAAAACTGCCATCCTTTTTGGTCAGAAAAATCTCTTGAATTTCAGTTTGTCATTGAATCAACAACTGTTTAGTTTGTGGTGGTGAAATATTGCCATTAATGTGGATGGATTTTTCTCTTGTAGCTTCTTTTACAATCTTTACCTTCGCATGTTAGTGAAAATTTAAATTCAGTAGGCCCAGAACTGGACCACAAGTTTACTAAACAGGGTTACTTGTAATTCATGTTTCTCTATTACATTTATCCCAAGATAGACATTCACGTATTTATTAAGAAGTAATAAACTTACTAGTGGGTTGGTGAATGATCTGATGTTGATCAATAGTTGGTTGGGCATTGGTTGCTACTGGCTGGTATATGAATGTCTGTCCATCTGGGGTCTGTACCAACTGCATTGGTTGAATGTTTCCTCCAGCTGTCAATGAAAACAAATGTTATATATAAATGAAATTATGTTGCATCTGCAAGTCCCTATACTTGGGGCAAATATGCCATCAGTTATTTTTTAAGTCCCATCCCAAGAGGGGCAAGCCTTATGCCTGAGATTGGGCACTCAGTGACCACAAATTATTGCTAGTATATTATGATACAATTCCTTTACAGGCGTTCTCTGATACTCTCCCATAGCTGAGTATGGTTTTCTTTACTGAGCACTGAGCTAAGTGGAAAATCTTACAATAACTTATTCTATTACTAAAATAGATAAAATGTAGACCAACCTTGAATGTTAGAAATAGGCACAACCTGCAACTGTTGAAGTTGCTGTCCACCTGGTGTGGCTACCTGAAAATATAATGAGAACCATGAAAAAACTACATATTCTGATTAGTCTTCTGCTGTTGCACTAAGTCTATAACCATGTACATATATTAAGGGTACACGGCGCATGTAACCCGCGCAAGTAAAAGGGCGGGTTTGCGCTTTACCCGCGCGAGTAACACGGCGCATGTAGCTTTAGCATGTTGAGGCACTTGCGCGGGTTACATGCGCCGTGTACAAGCACCCTAACCCTAAACCACTTGGAGACATACATTTATGTTCACTAGAGATAATAATTGCCTAAACAACAGAAGTAATAAAAGAATTACAGGATTTTTAAGTCATGAAATAAAATTGTACACACATTGCTAACTTCATTGAAGTAACTATTCTGATTCCTTGTATTCATAGAAATCTTCATAACATAAGCAAAAATTAACACTTTTTATTGTTATTTCAGGGTTCATTCCTTATTAAATGTTTTTCAGAACCTTGAGTAAAATTATCCCTTTCCCCAAGGTTGAATATGATAGTATAGATTAAGACAGATTTATACAATGGGTTTGATGACTCATGCTTTCAAACTAATAGAAATTATAAATGATACAACTACCTGGATCTGTTGTGTCCCAATCTGGATGCATGTACAGTTAAAAATGAGTTAAAATTTTACAAAATAGAGTCTCACACACAACATTTTAAATAGTTAAAATGTAAACGTATTAGAAAAATTAAAGAAAGAGGAAAATTTTGAGTTAATGCACAGCATTGCCAGACCGTACCAAAAAGTACGGTTTTCCGTACTATTCGTCATACAATCGTACCACAACCGTACCTTGGCTAGACCATACCTTTTTCGTACCTTTTCTATACCTATTTGTGATTTATTTTTCACTACAAAGGTAAAAAACAACTAATAAAACTAAAAGTAATAGAAAATAATGAGACTCCTACTTTTTTCAACTTTCTGACACATTTGATACTAAAATATGGGCCCAATTACATAAATGGAATTTTCTTAGTTCCTAAAAATTATATTTCATTTTTTTTTGATAAACACCTTGTTTTTTCTGTAGAATATGAGTAGACTATAGCATTTTTCAATATTCTAGCGAAACCGTATGGGTCGGAATTCTTCTGCAAGAACTAGATCAGTTTCTTTGAGTTCATTCTATAATTGATTTACAAATGAATTTGTTCAATATTGGCAATCGGTAATAATGTTCTACTTCACCATGTCCCTTTGAATATTCGATTCCATATCGCTTTTTTTCGAACCTATGATCACAGACAGCCAACTCGAAGAAGAAAAAAAACTGATCTAGTTATTGCAGAAGTATCCTGACCCAACCGTACCTTGAAGTTAAAAACCATACCTTTTCAGAAAGCCAACCGTACCTTTTTGGGAGATCATACTGGCAACGCTGTTAATGCATTTTCATTTATGAATAGATAACCCACTGACCAATGTTTTTTCCTTTACAAATTGATTTTCTTACACCAAAATGCATGCAAACATCAAGATGACTGACGGATGAGCTTAGAACATGCTGTGGCCACCTTTTGATAAAATTATCAATACCTGTATAGCCGGTCCACTGGAAGGCACTGCATGCACTACAATCTGTTGTCCATTAGGACCTTGTATCACGTGCGGAGAGTTGTTCATTTGCAGAACTTGCAGCTGTTGCCCGTTTATTGTCATAACCTGAGTCCCATCGGAACTCTGTATCTGTGCGTGCTCCATTGTGAATCACACTGTAAAGGAAAGGATTTACCTGTTTACTAATTTCATTATTGCTGATATAGAATTACTAAGAAAGTTCTTGTGACTTGAATGGCATTTCTTATTATTCATCATGATTATAGGTTGGTTGGAAGATCAGCTCATATGAATCCCACTGACCAATGTTTGAGAAATAGGAACTGATATTCTCGGATTATGAAACAGCTGATTCTTTAAACTGAGCTGAACTATGTAACTCTGTCAGGTACGTAACTTGAAAAAGATTTATTGAAACTCGATTGATGGTAACTCTAATTTCTTACATTAATAGAAGTATGATTGTTATTGTTTCCCGAAATTCATTTTACGTCTCACTTGGACCGATAGCTTGAAGATAAGCGTGAAGGTTGCGAGATAATGCTCCAGGAGATTTTGATCTTGCCAAATCAGTATCATCATCAGACACTAATAATCTTACCTTTGTCAAATAAAACAGAGTTTGTTATTCTATCTTCGTAAGCTGAAGGGTAAAAGAAAATTCAAATAGAAAAACTTTCGCAAAGTCTCACTCACAAGGAAAAATCAACACGTCACTGCTGCGAGGCCAAGGAATGCAACGTAATCAAAATGGCTGCTGCTTTTCACGTAATTTCATCAGACATTGTCGTAACATTATCTTGAAAACGCTTATTTTTCGCGTATTTCCAAACATTTGCCGGTACAGCCATCACGAGAGAATATTCGGCGAAAATAAATTGTAAACTTACATTGGGTCCTCACTGGTTTCTCGATGATTGGTTGACAAAAGATAGACCAATGGCCGAAGTCAATGATCGCAAGAACGCAGTAGATTGGTTCGGCGCATTACCACTCCCAAAGAAGCGCGCTCCCTCAGCTATCCAATCGTTCACGTAATTAATACGTTGTCTATGGTATAAATTAGCCTATTAGCGATGGGTCGTTGACGGTTTTTCCGTCAACGAAACGTTAACGTTGATTCACGTTTGTCAACTAGTTGATCAACTAGTTAAATTCGTCAACGAGTTGAACGACTTAACGTGTTCGTCTCGTTGACGAATTTAACTGTCAACTTGTGTAAAGCTTTAGTGTATTTCGTAAAGCTTATAATTGTTTTTATGTTGCCGTAGAATTAAACGATATTAATAAAACTTTGTTTTATTTTGTAGAAGGATATATTTTACATAAATGTGACAAGACCGATATAACAAAACATTGCTAGGCAACAACACAAATATGAAGGTTGTATATCTTCACATCCACGATACTTTTTTTTTTAAAGCTTGGACAAATCTTGAAGTCCAATCCTACAGCTTAGCATGTTCAGTCTTGGTCCAAACAATGGCTTCGTAAACATGTCCGCCAATTGCAATTCTGTAGAGACTTGTTTGACAGCGAAGTCTCTATTCTGAACACATTCTCGAATGAAGAAATGTTTTATCTTGATATGTTTTGTTCTCCTATGGAACTCATAAGGTGGGTTCTCAGACAACCTTATAGCAGACTCATTGTCAACGTAAATTGTCGGTTTTTCATTCAGGTCTGTTAAGTCCCGTAATTCCTCCAAGAGTTCTTTTAGCCATAAGGCTTCTCTCGCAGTTTCTGTCAAGGCTACGAGTTCAGCCTCCGTTGAGGAGATTGCAACTCTTGGTTGTTTTTGGCTTTTCCACATGATGGGACCGGAGAATAGGAAAATCATCCCTGACGTCGAATGGCCAGTCGTTGTGTCACCACCATAATCAGCGTCACTGAAACATATCAGCCTCTTCTCCCGGCTTTTCGCGAAGACAAGTCCTTTGTCTATAGTACCCTTAAGGTATCTAAAAATTCGTTTGACTCTCATCACATCAAACTTAGTCGGACTTTCTAGGTGCCTTGACGCAACACTCACAGCATAGCTTATATCTGGCCTTGTAGCGACCATGAGGTATGCTAGGGCTCCCACAGCTTGACGATAGGGAAATGATGAATTTGATTCATCATCTTCTTCTTCTTCTTTGCCAATTTTTACTGCCGGCGTTGCAGCAACTTTGCAGTTAGTCATTCCAAACTTTTCAAGTATCTTCTTAGTATAAGACCTTTGGTTTAAGGTAATACAGCCATCTTTGGTTTTATTAATTTCAAGTCCAAGAAAATAAGACGCCGGTTTTGTGGTAATTTTGAACCTATTTTTCAGCTCTTCAATAAATTTCTTTCCAGCATTTTCACTAGTTGAAGCCACCAAACCGTCATCTACGTAAAGCGCAATTAACACTTGTTCACGTAAGTAAAGACAAGGATCTTTTGTGCTTTGCTTGAATCCTGAGTTTATAAGATACTCTGATATGCAGACATTCCAGCATAGAGGAGCTTGTTTCAGCCCGTAGAGGCTGCGTTTAAGTTTACACACTTTCTTAGTGCCATCGTTGAAACCCTCTGGCTGCTTCATAAAGATTTCCTCTTTTACCGTTCCGTTTAGAAACGCAGTCGATACATCAAACTGTTGAAGTACTAAGTTTTCTTGAGCAGCTATTCCTAAAACAGCTCTTATAGTACTAAGGCGAGCTACCGGACTGAAAGTCTTCTGATAATCAACGCCAGGTTTTTGTGAAAAACCTTTCACTACCAGTCTGGCCTTATGTCGCTCAATTGTACCATCTGGATTGTTCTTTATTCTGTAAACCCATTTACATGGCAATGGTTTACGATTTTTCGGAGGGTCGACTAATTCCCAAGTCTTCATTTCTTTTAATGATTCCATTTCATTTTGCATGGCCTCTAACCATTTCACCTTATCCTTGCTATTCATAGCATCTTTAAACGTTTGAGGTTCTGTTTCATTATCCATATCCATGGCTGCCATAATATAATCCTCAAATATTTTAGGTCTGTCAATCTGTGATCTATCACGAAGATTGTATGACCTCCGTTCTTCTGGGACAAGAACAGATTCATTGACATCTATGTCGTTTTCATTAGATTGATCAGCAGTTTCACTGCCGTCATCAGTCCCGAGAGTGTCATAATACAACTCGTTATTTTCATTTTGTATAGGTACCTCATTAGAGCTTGCAATATCATTATCTTGTACTGCTTGCTGTCTACTAGCATTTTCTTTTGTAGTACCTTCTAAATATATTTCTGTTTCATCCAGTTCACAGTCAGTCTCGTTAGATCGCTTGTGATCATTTAATTCTTGAAAAGGAACAGAAATTACATTTTTATTATCTTCATAGAACATTTTCTTTAAAATTCGAACATCCTTAGAAATAAGAATGCGTTTCTTCGATGGGACGTATATTCTAAACGCTTTTGAAACTTCCGAGTAACCAGCGAACATACCTGGAATTGCCTTTGAAGCAAATTTATGTTCATGTTTTCCTTTCTTTAGGATGAACGTTTTAGCACCAAATACATACAGATGATTAACGCAGGGTTTTCTACCTACCCATCTTTCGAATGCTGTTTGATTTTCAATACTCTGATTAACGCTTCGGTTTGACAAGTAATTTGCAGTATAAACCGTTTCTGCCCATAAACACATAGGCGCTTTTGATTCCAACATCATGCATCTTGCTTTTTCTATAAGGGTTCTATTTTTCCTTTCAGCGATTCCATTTTGATGTGGAGTGTATGGTGCTGTCAACCTTCTTGCTATACCATTTAGCTTCAGATATGAGTCAAACTTTAAATTTCGGTATTCCGTACCGTTATCGGTCTGTAGGCATTTAATTTTGTTTCCTGTGAAGTTCTCTGCCTCTTCCTTGTATTCTATGAATTTTTGTAATACTTCATTTTTATTTTTAATAAAGTAAACTCGGCAGTACCTACTGTAGTCATCAATGAAACTTACAAAATACCTGTTGCCATTCAGTGAAGGTTGTTTAAGTGGTCCACAGACGTCACTGTGTACGATCTCAAGACGCTGACTCGTACGTGAACTATTTTTGTCACTCTTCTTGCTAGGCACTCTGCTCAATTTCCCTTCTATGCATATTTCGCATTCACCTAAAGAACTATTAGGGTCGAAGTCTAATCCAATCAGGCTTTCATTCTTTAAGGCGAGCTTCAAGTCCCTTTCGCTCATGTGTCCCATTTTACAGTGCCATTGTTTAATAGCATCTGACTCCACTACTTTTGCTACCTCATTACTACAATCTGTAGCATTGGCTCTATGTCTGTCAACATTATTATTTTTGGTTTGGAGATAATATAGACCATCGTCTTCTCTCACTGCTTGCATTTGTACTCCTCGCTTGTGATCATTAATTATTGCCTTCTTCTTAGTGAATAGAACAGTGAGTCCTACATCAGTCATTTTCCCAACAGAAAGAAGATTAGCACACAGGCTTGGTACATAAAGTGCATCAGAAATTCCAATTTTTCCTTCTTTAATTTCTATTTCTGCAGGCCCTGACCCTTTTATCTCTGCAGTTTTGTCCTTAGAAGCAAGTTTAAGGGTCTTTGAAATTTTTTTCATCTCTATAAAGGGCTTATCCGAAAATGTCATATGTGACGTACATCCACTGTCAAGTATCCAGCATTTTTGTGCTTTGTCACTTATGAAGTAGCTACTGAAGAGGTTTGTTTCTTTATCGTCCTTTTTGGTATAGCTGTTCTTAGGCTTCTTATTATTCTTCTTGCCTGTATTCTTATTTTTAGACCAGCATTTGGACGTGTCATGGCCTTTCTTTTTACATATCTTGCAAAAAGTGTAGAAACTTTCTTCAGCGTCATTCTTTACGCTAGTACTAGGGATGTCGCGACGACGTGCATCACTCTCTTCTATAATTTTAATCTTTAGCTTTTCAGGGTCTGGAAGCGAGTCTTGAGATTCAATTGCAGTCCTGAAATTTTCGTATTCTGAAGAAAGGCTATAGAGCATCATGATTGACAATAGATCACTGTTGATATCAATATCCATATCTTTTAATTTATCAACTATATCCATGAATTTCTTTAAATGCTCGCGTGTATCTGAACCTTCTTCTAGTTTTGCTAATATTAGTTGTTTTAGTAGAGTAGCCTTTCTGGCTGGACCCTTACTAGCATAGATGGATTCAAGAGTCGTCCACACATCTTTGGCAAATTTACAGTTTTTTACCTGTTTCAGTTCTGAAGGCGCTATCAACAATATCAGTTCCGATTTCGCCATTTCGTCATAGTCAAGATCATTTTGTGACGCACCTACCTTTGGATATTCTTTTATACATGCCCATAGTTTATTTTTAATTAGGTATGCTTTTGCATGTATACACCACGTATCGTAGTTTTCCTTTCCTAAAGCTTGGATTTTTACAATTGACATTTCGAAGTTTTTTTTTTTCTTTTCGTTTTTATTCCAATTTTCTACTTACATTTTTCGCTCTGCTACCATGTAAAGCTTTAGTGTATTTCGTAAAGCTTATAATTGTTTTTATGTTGCCGTAGAATTAAACGATATTAATAAAACTTTGTTTTATTTTGTAGAAGGATATATTTTACATAAATGTGACAAGACCGATATAACAAAACATTGCTAGGCAACAACACAAATATGAAGGTTGTATATCTTCACAACTTGCAACGTATACGTAATTTTTTTTTTATGTACAAACTAACAATAACATATAAAATTGTGTGAAATCAAAGTTATTATTTCAATTTTTCACAGAGTTCGCCATACCTTTGCGTCTTAAATAATACATTGGGATTAGGTATCTGTATCTGTGGTAAACGTATGTAAACAAATTGCACCAAATTACTATTCTTAAAATAAATATTTCGAAAATCAACTCTTTCAACCGCTCGCAAAGTCTCAATCTATGACGTTAAAAATAACGAACCAAAAAACTCAACGTTGAAATCAACGTAAGTTTTGTAAATTGCCTCGTTGCGCGAATCAACGAGACAAACGCAACGAGTTCAACTCGTTCGTCTCGTTGAATTAACGAGAACGCAAATCGTTAATTCAACGAGACGAACGAGTTGAACTCGTTGCGTTCGTCTCATTGAATTAACTCATAAACGCCGTTGACGAATTCAACTAGTTGATTCATATACAGTTAACGTTAATACGTTGAAAGGAGATCAACGGTTGATTCAACTAGTTCGTTGATTCAACGCTCATCCCTATAGCCTATCTCGAGAAGGTAAACTATCGAATGAAATCTATAAAATTGAATTATGTACTTTGAGAATATTATTAATGACTTTATAATATTGATGGCAGACGAAAATTAATAAAACTATTGTGCACATAACATGCCTTTGAAACCATCACGCATTTATGTATGCTGTTTCGGCGATCTTCGGGGGTCTCTACTTTGTTCCTGAAAAAAAGCTTTGACCAAAAAAGCGAGAAGTTTTTGTACATAATGTATTGACAAGGAAATCATTGTCGTGTAAAATCCAACATGATTGTGCTTTATTTCACGAAGATTGTGATAATTATATTATATTTCATTTTACGTGACTCGCTCGTATTGTAGCCCCTTTTCTGGGATTCAATTCGTAATTTTAGTTTTATACACAGACTAGAAAAAGAATTAATATATAATAGAAGAAGAAATTCCCAAATCAGTTGTTATAAAATGAATTATCCAGGCAAGTACAAATTTTATGTAACAAAAAGCTCTGAGTTAATATGTATTAAAACATTGGATCACCTCTGTAGCATGATCTAAACAAAAAATTATAAATCGCGTAACAAACAAACAAAAAAAAAAACAAGTTGAATTAGGAACCTCCTACTTTTCTGAAGTCGGTAAAATAATATTTAAAAAAAAACAAGCATTTGTCTATTACCACAATTCTGTTTTGAATTCGATAAGGTTCCAAATTCAAGAAAAACAGTAATCTTTAGCATGTTCATTTTATGTTGTCTTTTTCATACATAAGTCGGTAGGTATGAAATATGAGATGGCAGTATTTATTATTGCACCACAAAGTCTCAAGATTATGTCAAAACGGAATAGTTTATGGTTGCCATTTTGTTTGGCGAAAACGATGCTTGCTTTTGTTCCTCTGAATGAGAATTTGATAATTTGTAACAGTGACTGAGTGATTTTTGTGAATTATCCTACGGGCATTGATCGTACAGACGTTGTTTTAACACGTAAGATGTATAATTCGACGGTATCAGATGATTTAACCCGTGAACATTTAGCATTTGAAGCCGCAAAGTGTCTAAGTAGGTTATGTTTCAAATATCGAAATTGTCATATTTCAATTGTTTTATTTTGGGTGATAATTTGCATTTTTGTGTATTTTTTTGGTGTTTTACAGAATATATATCTTTGAACAGCAAAAACGTAACGTCACTACACAAGGAATTATTAGAAATAAACTTGTCAATAACTGCGTACGTTGAAGAGAGCAAGCAGCGACTTGCAGGGCTTCGCTTGGAAGCAGCGCACGACGCGAAGAGTTCTCAGCAAGTTGTTGAAATATTATCTGAAAAGTGTGAGTGTTTTTTATTTGTTTACATTATGAACAACTTCTAAACGAGGCCCTGAACCCTGCCCTTAACATAGACACAGGGTCTATGTTAAGGGCAGGGTACCCATGTCAAGGGATTCTTATTAGCAGAACGGCAGAACCATCTGCTAATAAGAATCAAAATAAGATAAACAAAGTATACTGTGTCAAACTAATCATAAAAAACAAAGGCTCCTATACAATGATACAAGTTTGAACTTGTCTCAAGAAGTACTTAGAAGTATAAAAGGCATTCTTTACAATCTTTTTGTCTCTTTCGGTCTCTCTGCAACTTTGAATTGTGCAGTGTCTGATGCCGATGAGTTTGAATTAATGCATTGTGTTGTTATGTAGCAATGATATTTAAGTCAAACTCGTGATAACTTTGAATTACAGAAAGGTACTAATTGTCATAGGTTTGAATTAACAAGAGTCAGCTGGAAAACCATTATGTAATTCAGTTCCACTTAAATTTTACAGAAAATGTCCTCACCAACCACACCTCGTAAACGTAATGCCCAATCAAGATTCAAAACATCAAGAGAAAACAATAATAATACCAGCAACAAATTCTCAGAACGTCAACAGGCACGTACCTTCACTGCGTGGTACAAGCGCATGGTAGACCATGAGCGTTCCAACTTAGCTCTGTATCTCTCTGACGATGCAATGCTGGAATGGTTTGGAAGAACAATCAAAACCAGAAAAAAAGTTTCCGCTTTCCTAAAATTTGACATGCAGTGTTCTCGGCATGATTTTACTACAGTTGAAAGTATAGATAAGATTCAGAGTAGACATGAAAGTCTTCAAAGGTTTGTATTGATTTAGTTTTGATTAAAATAGGTGCTTTTTAATTTTTGTTTCTTTTTATTACCCTGCTTTCTACCTACCCACATCCTACTCACATTGATTGATAATGAATTTACCAGTAATTAAAAGGGAACTGCTAGAAGTTAGCTGTAATTTAAACATAGAAATAAAATAAATTCTCCTTTTTTTTGGTATTTTCTACTTGGGAACCCTAAAATAATTACTGATTGGAATTACATAATATTGCAGTATTACCAAAGTTTCTGTTCGAATATTTTCTTAAAGATCCTCTCTCATTCCTTTTTACTTCCTGCAAGAATTCTTTTAGCTGGTGAGAATATTTTATCATAAATTCTTATCATTTTCAGAAAAGATGATTCTATACTGGCTAGTCCCCTGCATTCCCCAGAAATTATTAGAACAAAAGACAGAAGTCACAAAAGAAAACAGCTCAGATCTAACTGCAACAGTCCAGAGTGGGCTGAGGGTTGCCAGCCTCAAGACGAAATTAGCATAGACAAGAAACAAAAGACTGACAACACTAGCCCTGATGACGAAAAAAGTATTGCAACAGATCATAATCCCTTGAAGAGATCATTTCCAGATGAGGATTCAGAGATAAGTAGTAAAGGTGATGGGCTACATAAAGTGAAGAGGAAGTGTGTGCCGGTCACACCTCCCAACCCGGAATTGGGGCAAGGTGATTGTCTCCCCTCAACCAGTGGAACAGACTCTGATAAATCACATGATGCACTAAATGCTCAGTTGCCAAAATTAGCTGTAGAATGTAATGGTTACATAGAATTTACTAGAACTCGGAACAGTCGAAGCACTGATGCAATGAAGTGGGAAAGAAAGTGTAAAGTACAAATTAGTTATTCGGAAGATCCTCTGAATGTTGGAGAGTACATTATTTGGGCATTACGGTACACAGATGAGAATAAATGTCGAAGGAATCTATTGGCTGCTTTTGAGGAAGTAGCTAAGGAAGAGGAATTAAAGAATGTTTAAAATAAGAATGCATTAATTTTACTGTCAAATTGATTATGTTGACCCACAACACAATGTTGCCAACCTCCCTTGCAATAGATTTTTGGGTATTTTTTTCAGTTTACTAATAAAAGTATTTCTTTACTAGCTGTTGCCAGCGGTTTCACCCGCTGCAACTCGAAAATTATCCCACGGTAACATAAAATCGGGATAAAAACTATCCTATGTGTTAATCCAGGTTATAAACTATCTGTATACCAAATTTTAGCCAAATCCGTTCAGTGGTTTTTGCGTGAAAGAGTAACAAACATCCATACATCCATACATCCATACATACAAACTTTCGCCTTTATAATATTAGTAGGATTTCAAATCTAAGTGTTTTGAAATGTATGTATTTTCTAGCTTGCTTACTTCTCAAAACTATAATAGATTATAGTTAAATGAATTTGACAGTAAAGTTAATTAAAAACCCATTGAATGGAAGCAATTTTATACAACTTGATAACCATGTGATAAGAAGATATTGTATTTTTCTATGTTATAGCATTTATTTTATTTTTATGTATGATACTGACTGTTTACAATGTGACCAATTGTACCTCTTAACATTATGAATTTGTATGCTATAGTAATAATTTTATAACAAATATTTTATTACTGTACTTACTACTTGGACTTGACCAAAGTTTTTAACCCTATTTTCTTTGTAAGGGAAGTCATTGCATACAAATGACACTTTTACAATACTCTTTTTGTAAGACAGTAGTCGACAATGCCATGTAATGACTCCATTTCTTAGGTTGATACAATTTTAAGAATCCTGTAATTTTAAATCTTTAAAACAATGCTCCAATATTTTTATAAATGAAATGTTTATTATGTAATTTCGAAAAGTTTGTAAATGATAAAAATGCATCTAATATTGGAGACCATTACAGACGTTATTTTTTTCACTCATTCAGTATCGAAGTTACATTATTACTGAATTTATGAATAGCTATTTTTGCTTTTATGTTTATTGTAAAATGTAAAATAGGAAAACGTCAATTTCGATCACAATATCTGATTTACAGATAATAGATTTGATTGACACCATTTTACAAAGAATATCACAAAAAAAAAAAACGGAAGTTTAGCACTCACGCATTACATGGGTGTCCGTAATTTGTATGAACCTTTGTTCATACATCCTTTGGTCACCATGCGTGATTAGCGGCGGCGATTTACGATCGAAGTCTGTGTCGCACTTTATAAGACCGTCGTCACAAGTGCTTTTGCAAAATGGTCTTTATCAACTTTATCAGTTTGCCATCTAAATTGACGTTTCCTCTGCCCTTAATGCGATCTCTGTCAATTCCACTATTCTTTTTACCACCGACTTGTAGCTTGTATTCATTAGGGATAGTTTTAATTATAATTACGAATGTTAGCTTAGTTTTAGAACTTAAAATTGTGACTCAATCTTGTTCATGTTATGAAAGTCATATTTTTATTAGCTCGGCTTATTTAGTACCTAGTTTATTTGAGGCATGAAATGTAAAATATTTTTGTAGTAATTATTTTAATCTGGCTTGCTCAGGATAAAAAACCTACAGTTTACAACGGAAAAACGTTCGCGTTATTTGGGAAATAACAAAAAAAAAAAAATGTTAAATTCAATTTTGTGTTGACCAAATGACCAAGATTTTGCATTAAAATGCTAGCTGTACCAACGCACACTATCGACAGTAGCAGCGTCAAATAATCTCATAAAATTATCCAATGGGGATGGCAACTCAAAGCTAATCGTAGATGGCGCTGCGATAGTTGGTCCCCACGTCTACCTTGTACAAAAAAACAAACAAGATTATTTGTTATAAAAATTGAGTATAAATACAAAACAAATATGGAAAATTATTCGTCCATGCAAGTACTATATACTAAAAGAAGAATTAAGACGCCGCGGCGCATCTACAAGAGAAAAAAAGTGATTTAATTGAGTGGTTATACATTTGATTTTACCGTAATAAATCCACAATTACTTGTAGTTGAGGTTTCAATTTTTGAGTTTAGGTATGTTTTACCTGTCCTCTCCTTTATCAAGAATATAATGCTGCTTTTGACTTTCTATTTTGATAAAATATCATAATGTTTTAAGTCAGTAATTTTAACCTTTTTTTCTATTTAGATTCGAGAAATATCACAATATATTTAATTTCTTAACACCACAACTATTACAAAACTCGTTCCAGGTGATAATTCTTCGATTTTCGAGCGATGCAATACTGGTACATAACCTCCAAAAGAAAAGTAGATATTATTTTGAAAAGTGTATTCCATCATTTTTACAGCTTATTACACAACATCTAGTCATTTTACATCAATAAATGTTTTTTTTTTCTGAAAATTCCTTTGATTTTACAGTTCTTTGGGGACCAAACTGTCATTTTCACTTTGACACTTGCCTTCCCCATTGATTAACGAGTCGTGGTGATTACTAGGCTACTAGCTTTATAATATGTCGGCTTTATCCTGTTTCTCATCATGAACGTAGACTCGATCCACGACACAGCATTGAAATGTCAGCAGATTATTCTCATAACAAAATTATTATAAACTCATTTATCAACATCCCCGCCAAATCACTGAAACTCCTGAAATTCATAATCTACAGTGGTCATCGCCAGAAAAGCGCAGAGGCAATAAGGGCTACACCACATCTGGCAGCACGGAATCGCCTTTTTCCGTCGCCCTTTCTCTTTCTGTCGCTTAGAACTGCCATTTGCGAGACAATGCATAATGCGATAGCACGCGGCGGAATGCGCGAGGCGGCCGGCTGCTGTCGCATTGTCTCGGTCTAGCAAATGGCAGTTCTAAGCGACAGAAAGAGAAAGGGCAACGGAAAAAGGCGATTCCGTGCTGCCAGATATGGTTCAACCCTGTCTTGGATCCCACAGCAAAATCATCTGAAAACACACCTTGGTTATAAAAAAAACTAGATACTAGTATAACAATAGCCTATGTTGAGCCCTAAACTGTCCGATTATTTACTTTATTTTAATATGATTTTGACCTAAGGAATTCGGCAAATGTATTGTAAATGAGATTGCCTAATATGCGTTGTTAGTTTTAACTACCTACTTTAAGTTTTATGTTGTTAACTCATTACTTGTGAAGTAATGGCGGTGGGAATATTTTTGTTTTGATTATGCTAGAGATGTATAAGGTAAAATAAAACTTGTTTAGAAATATTGATGACTCGTTTTTGGAAATTCACGTTTTTGAAACCAAAGTCAGTTGAACTCTGTCAGTGCCTTAAAGCCATATATTAGCAGTAAGGTCTGTTTTTGTGGGCTGGCTTCTCCTCTAAGGGAATTATTAATCTTTTAAATTATTATTTTTACTATCTAGCAACCACACAATTGAAATTGGGGTTGCATTTATGCATGAAGATATTTTCCCCCACTATTAATTAGTAGCTGTCGAACAAAAAGTCACTTGCAAGAATGTATAAAAAGAGATGTTATCTTGAGAGTTTGTATAACAATCAACTGTTTTGAAATTATTTGGTACATAAACAAGCAAACCGCTCCCAACTTAGGGTCGATTTATACTAGCACAGAGTCGAAGCGCATCGAAGCGCATTTTCTAAAACTGAACATAACAATTTCAACCTTAACTCCACAGCGTAACGCACACTTTACTTCTAAGATTTTCACGATTCACGATCGGCGTTGTTCGCGCGCAGACGCGCGAATTCTGAAGAATGCGCGCGACTTTTTAAAATCTTAGAAGAAATTATGTGCGTTACGCTGTGGAGTTAAGGTAGAAATTGTTATGTTCAGTTTTAGAAATTCGCTTCGATGCGCTTCGACTCTGCGCTAGTATAAATCAACCCTTAGCATAGATTTCGAAAAATGAAGGATAAGAGTGAAGCCACGGGGAACGGCTAGTTTATAAACAAAAAATGGCTTATGGCCCGGCGCCCACCATCGCGGTCATCGCGGTCGGCATCGGTGGGGCAGACCCGGAACAACTACCTACATACTTAGACAAATATTTATTTCGTGCAGGAATCGAACCCGCCATGACACGTAGGTACTGCAGTAGTTAATCGTTGCGCCAACCACCGACTACTTGTGCCAACCATGCCCGGGGTCGTCTTTAACATAATTGGAGGTCCCTGGGCGCTACGGGGTTTATGTGGGATGCTAAAGCGAGCAAATTGAAGCGAAAGCGTCTCTAAGGCCGAGTAGGACCTACCGAGGTAGGTCCTCCGCGTCGGGTACGTTCCGTTTTTTAATCGTCTTTGCAAGACTATTCTATACGAAAAAAAAAGAGAATAATAGAAATGTAGTACCTAGGTAAGAGTTCTGGAGTCTTGGGTGCCCAGAGTGTGCAATGGAAAAGATGGATCTGGCCATGGTGCAAGTGTCCGTTTCGACCGCGCGGCCATGACGTTTTTTTTAAATAAAAACCATCCCAAGTTTTTGTAAAAAAATGTAAAAGTCGATTCCCAAAAACCATAAATTTGTCAAAGCAATGGTTAAAAAGTTATAAGGGTTTGAACGTGGCCGCGCCATCGAAACGCTCCGAACCGCGCGGCCATGGAGATCTTTAAAACTAAGAGTCGCAGAGACCTGAAATTTTGGGAAATAGTAGATTGAATTTGTAAACCAAATGTAAAAATATAGAAAAAAATCCTGTGTTTGTATTTTAGGAGTTGTAAGGATAAAACCTCATGGCCGCGCCATTGAAACGGTGTCAAAAACGTTATAGCCGATATCTCACTGAAAAAGAATCTCAGACGTCTGAAATTTTTTGTAAAACACAGATTTGAATTTGTCGAAACTAGTAAAAATACAACAAAAAATCCTAGGTTTATATTTCAGGAGCTGTAAGACTAAAACGCCATGGCCGCGCCATCGAAACGTTGAAAATTTCGTTTTTCGCCAATATCTCGCTGAAAAAGCATCGCAGAGGTCTGAAGTTTTTTGTAAAACACAGATTTGAATTTGTCAAAACTAGTAAAAATACAACAAAAAATCCTAGGTTTATATTTGAGGAGCTGTTGAAGAAAATCTTCAATGCGTCTTGAATATGTCGATTAGGGTGACCACGGATTATTATTTACAGAGAAATTTCCACCTTTTTTATAAAAAATGATATCTCAAGGATTCGTTGAACAAAATTTTTAAACATGACATAAATTAGAGATTGTTCGATTGTTGGTACATATATGTTTAAAAAAAAAGTAATTATTAAATAAAAAAATCAGGTCGGTTTCAGGTCGGTTAAAGACGATACATAATTTAACATATGGTTTAATCGATGACTATTAAGATATTAAACAACAGGAGAATTTTAAAAACTATAGTGAGAATAAGCTCCATTTAAAGACGGGGCGTCTTTAAATGGAGCACTCAACATAGAACAATCTCTAAATTATGTGATTTTTAAAGATATAGCCATATTATTGCTCCTCATTGTTCGACGAATCCTTGGGATATCATTTCTTATAAAAAGAGGTGGAAATTTCTCTGTAAATAATAATCCGTGGTCACCCTAATCGACATATTCAAGACGCATTGAAGATTTTCTTCAACAGCTCCTCAAATATAAACCTAGGATTTTTTGTTGTATTTTTACTAGTTTTGACAAATTCAAATCTGTGTTTTACAAAAAACTTCAGACCTCTGCGATGCTTTTTCAGCGAGATATTGGCGAAAAACGAAATTTTCAACGTTTCGATGGCGCGGCCATGGCGTTTTAGTCTTACAGCTCCTGAAATATAAACCTAGGATTTTTTGTTGTATTTTTACTAGTTTCGACAAATTCAAATCTGTGTTTTACAAAAAATTTCAGACGTCTGAGATTCTTTTTCAGTGAGATATCGGCTATAACGTTTTTGACACCGTTTCAATGGCGCGGCCATGAGGTTTTATCCTTACAACTCCTAAAATACAAACACAGGACTTTTTTCTATATTTTTACATTTGGTTTACAAATTCAATCTACTATTTCCCAAAATTTCAGGTCTCTGCGACTCTTAGTTTTAAAGATCTCCATGGCCGCGCGGTTCGGAAAGTTTCGATGGCGCGGCCACGTTCAAACCCTTATAACTTTTTAACCATTGCTTTGACAAATTTATGGTTTTTGGGAATCGACTTTTACATTTTTTTACAAAAACTTGGGATGGTTTTTATTTTAAAAAAACGTCATGGCCGCGCGGTCGAAACGGATACATGGTGAAAGAAGAGTGGACGATTGTAAAATGAACCTTTGGATTTGAGCAATAAAGTAGGTACAGCTTGGCCAGAACGGATTGACGCGGAACTAAAATTTTTATTTCTGACAGCGTTTTAAAATCTTTGATATTTGATGTTAACAAAGACCGCAGGTTTGTTAGATTTATTATTGTGCCATAAAACTAACGTAATAAGTGAAAAAAAAAAAAAAATTATTCAAAGTGCTGGTAGCGCGAAGACAGTGGCGACTTCCGGTTTTCTACATTTTTATGTCAAGCTGTAGGCACATGTTAGTAGAAATGTTGAGGCGATTCTAAAATTATTTTTCTCATCTTTATACATAGGCGGTAATAATAACAACACTTCGTTTTGAGTTTCAAGTTATACACATCATAATGCAATAAAAGAGAACGAATAAAAAAGGAAAAGTCTATACAATTTATTCCTCAACTATATGTATATAAGACAAATAAGAATTAATACAGCTGTTCTAACATTACTCATAATAATTATCATACGTAAATAACAGGACGACGTAATTCATAGTACATTATGATATAAGTGCGGTAAGTTAATCATTACAGCAGAGGCGATATTGGTAGCACAAGCCGTAAGGCGAGTGCTATAAGAAAGCAGAGGCTGTAATTATCAAACCGCACGTATGTCATACGACGTTTTATAACACATTTGTGAGTAAATAAATAAAATCATTACATCGAAAAGGAAAAGCAAGCGGAATAATTTTTACTTTTTCACAAATTAGCGATGCGCGCGCACCAGCATCTTTTGTTTATGGCAAAGGCACAAAAAACAGCCAGTATTACTAATAAAGTAAATTAATTCTTTTGTGGTTTTATTACAGATAAATGATTGTAATTAATTGTCAAAATTAATTAAATTAAAGAATAAAATGTTTATTTATTATATTTCATCTCCCAAATTTAATTTTAATAATAAAATGTTGACCGCCTTTCTGACATAAAAACTCTTTGCTAAGATTTAAAAAAGTACCGTTCGTTTTAGACGGAGCATCTTGATAAACCGTGCGATTTACTTTACCATTACCGCACTAGTGCGTTTTACTTTACCATTACGCACTAGTGCGTAATAAGATACATTACGATACTGAAATAGGTGCAGTAAGAGACCTTTTACGAGCAAATGTGTTATAAAAACATTTTACATTATCATTCCGGTATTTCTTACCTATTATATTACATTTTTTGTTTCATGAGGATGGATGAAAATATCAAATATTTCGAATACCTAATAATTTTAAATGTCAAGAAAATGGGATTCAAATTCGAAAATTGAGCAAAACAATTATGGAAATTACTCATCAGATCTATTATACCTACTCATTTCTGGCACCATCATGGCGTTTACTAACTAGCTAAATAGGTACCAATACTTGTGATTCATGAAATATTATCTAAAATTATTGCTAACCAATTATGAATTATGGCTAATGGCTTCACCCGAAATTGCACATAAGTTATGAAGTTCAATCGAGCCCTTCCTTATAAATACGAGATTAATAGTATTTCATAAAAAATAAAATTAAAAAAATGCTTGGAACTTTCACAGTACAAAGGCATAAAATAGAAAAATCAGTAGTTTTTGTAAATGCACTTACAGAAGCTAATTTGATCTAAAACACCAAACGTCGGCGCCGTCGGCGACCTCGAGACAAACCATAATTATAGGGGCTGTATAGACAACATCTTACAACATAAATATACAAAACATAAAAAGCCAAGTAAGTGGGAATAAGACTTTTACAAAATAATTTGCAACAGAATCGTGATTAATTTCAAGAAGAGCAGTGAAGTTGCTGGGAGAAGCTTCTCAGTTTAAGTTGATGACCTTCTAACTGAAAAGCAGGATGAGTCACGATTCTATGAGAGATTATGTGTGCTATAAATCAACCCTGTAATAAAGGCAGGTGTAAGTAAGTCAAAAGAAAGGTGAAATGCCATAAAGTTTAAATGTACAAGTATGAAATAGTCATTATGGCATCTACACAGCTACAAAAAATTGCACCATAAACCTAATGTGGGATGGTGTGTGTACATTATGTAGACACATTTAGATAAAACATTGTACAGAGAGAGGAATTAAATACTCTTATCATATCAGAATAATTCAGTGTACAGTATTTTTATGTTAACAATTAATTAATCGTAAATTTAATGTAAACATAGGCTTAACTGCTCAATATCATGTTTTCTTTATCTGCCTACTGGAATGATTTACATTGATAACTACAATAGAAAAAAAAATACTATCTGTTGCTTTGATCTATTCAGTACATATACAATGGTTGGAAGTGCAATCTGATATTTCTCGCAGATCTGGCCATCAATCTTCCATACTTTCACAAGAATTCCCTCAAAAAAAGGTAAGTCAACATTTTCAAAAATGAAAAGTATTTTTTCATTAAATAGAGCAACATACTGTTCCTTAATAAGTGTTGTTGGATAGCAATAATTAGAAAACAACAACAGCTAAATATTATAAAAAGTTCAATTTTACTAATGTTGTTATGTACACTATTTAGCTTACAGCCTTTCTACTCTCAGCCTCATACTTTGTCCTCTACATGGTAATAATATCACACCAGCAGGCCACCAAATTATGAGCTAGTACTTAAACCTATTGTAACTGAGGATCAAAGTCATTGCCATCATTCATGGCATTGGTGTCCTCTATCTCTTCCTTAGCATCATTATTTTCTAACACTGGTTCATTTATAGGGTTGTGGGCACTTAAGGCTGGGCTCATCTTAGGAGGCTGAGCTGCCCCTGCCGGAGTCACTTTAGGAACTGCAGATGGATTTGATGGCTTTGTTGTCAGTGCCAACTTCAGTTTCTCAATCTCTTTCTCCAAGTCCTCAATCTTCTGCTTCCTCTCCGCCAACTGAGTTGTAAGAGTATCTTTTTCTAACCTCAAGGTTTCCACTATGGCAGTCTTACTCACTTGCAAATTCTTCAGTGATTGTAACTCTGTCTTGCAAAGCTCCACGTCCACTTTCGTGTGGTTCACTTGCCCTTCAGATTTTAATAGTTTACTCTTGTATTCATCCACATCGTCGACCAATCTAGATTTTTGTTTGTCCAATTCATTCACCTTGAGCACATACCCGTCGCGCTGTTCAAGTAAATTTAAAGATTCTTCCATACACGATGTCTGCTGCTTGGAACATTCTTGTAGTTGTGCACTTATCTCCGAAACTCTGTTTCGCAACTCAGTTTCCGCACTCCAACTATTGATTAGTGAAAGTAACAATAAAATGCAGACGGCAAATACAATATACATAGGCCAACGACGCATGTTTTCTATGCCCATGTTACTTCAATATTAAATAGAGCTTAAGTGAATGTAACTAAATTAAATAAGCTTTATGGTTAATTTAACAATTTTTATGACCTTTTCTCCAACAAATTAAAAATAATTTGACTTTGACAGTTTGGTGAGTTTGGCATTTGGCAGCTGTCTTCATGACTTTGACAATGACAGTTCTTTTGATAGTTTTTTTGGTTTTTTTGGCCAGTTTTGATATGAATTTGTTTATGAAACATGTTTCACATTAAAATGATTTGTAGTAGAGCAGTTTTCTAGCATAAAATAAGCTAGTTTTGATTTCCAAGGATAACTTAATAAGAATGATATTATGTTCGATATTATAACGTAAATAGCGACACAAAAAATTTCACACTTCTTTGATGAGGTACTTCCACTTCTAGGTACTTCACTTCACATAACATCTTTCATAAACACACTTTGCAATAATTCATCCACATCCAGTTTAGTCTAAATTAATATACACGTTTTTTTTAGTTATATTTTAGTCAAATATCGAGAGTTCGAAAGAATTCAATTTATTCCGAATTAATGGAATACAATTCAAAAAGTTAATTATTCTTATCTGTGTACTGGCAATTTAGTCACGTGACCAGCTCTTGTTGCCCATAGACAGCAATCCTTCATCGACTTCTTTGGTTTATAGCCACGAGGTTTTTAGAATTATTTCAATTTATTAGTGAAATAATAAAAAGATACTTCATTTTATTCGAACAAAATGCCACCCAGTAATCCTTTGCCACCTAAAGAAAATGCGCTTTTCAAAAGAATTTTGGTAAGTACTATTGTAAACATACAATTCGGTTTGGTACTGCTTGTCATTCTTGGCGATTATCTTCAATTTATAAAATAATGCAAATCATAATTAGAGTATTTTATGCTCTTTTGTGATATCGAAACCTGTATGAAAATATTTACAGTGGTTTTTTAGGGCTGTGAATCATATTAGCATCAATACACTTTAGTACTAAATCCTAGGCTAGAACCCTTTTGGGTGCATCTAATAATAGAGGTTAAACACTCAATGATAAATGCATTTTTATCTTGCAGCGCTGTTACGAACATAAACAATATAAAAATGGGTTGAAATTCGCCAAGCAGATACTGTCTAACCCTAAATTTCAGGAGCATGGAGGTAAGTTCAAATATCTATTATTAATAACTTTGCAAAAATGTCACAAAACATTAAATTGTTGTCTAATATTACATCTGTATTTTAAAGTTACGTCCAGCTTGATTAGTGCTGCATTTATTTACAATTCCTATTGAAGTTATGCATTATCTTTTGTAAAATCACTTAAATTCTCTATACAGAAGTTATGAAGTTGTAAATTGTTTTCAAAACATAAGTCTGTGTCAGTGTTTACCTTCTCTGGAATTGTTAGAAATATTCTTTGATAGATTGCATTCATTCTTGCTAATAATAACAATTTAGACTGATTAAAGGGCTTCACACACAGCGGCTATAATGTACATACACGCACGATACATCTCATTACATGTTCCCATAGAAATCGTCAGGAGACCACACACAACAGCTATAATGTATATTTTTACATCTTCTTATCTTAAGATACAGAGCAATGCGAAAATATACATTTATATTTCGATACATCTTAATATTCTTAATACATTTCCCTATATCTCTCCTCGAAAAGGATGTTATGAAATGTAGGGAAAGATACATTACATAACCTGTTGTGTGTGAGATACATTAAGATAATTTAAAGCTATACATCCCGGGATGTAATGTACATTAATATACATTATAGCTGCTGTGTGTGAAGCCCATAAGAGCTACAATTGCTAAATCCTAAAACACTAGAGTTAAAAAAAAACCCTCAACTTTTACCATCACAACAAATACTTACTGATGAAATTTTTATCTTTCAGAAACATTGGCTATGAAAGGATTGACTCTCAATTGTCTGGGTCGCAAAGATGAAGCTTATGAGTATGTACGCCGGGGCCTCCGCAATGACCTCAAGTCCCCAGTCTGTTGGCATGTGTACGGTCTTCTCCAACGTTCTGACAAGAAGTACGATGAGGCCATCAAATGTTACCGTAATGCCCTCAAATGGGAGAAGGAAAACATTCAGATTCTTCGGGATTTGTCCCTGTTACAAATTCAGATGCGTGACTTGGAAGGTTACAAAGTAAGTTATTTAAAAATCAACAAATGATTCCTCCCACCCTACACGGGGTGGGAGGGACTATCAGACTCGTACTGACCAAAATCCATGGTGTCCTTCAATAGCCCTTTATGTTCTGGGGTCACGGTCATGAGAGAAGTCCCGCGACCCCGGAATATCCTTGCTACTAGTTAATAATTTAAACATCAGTCCAAGTATCTAGGTATCAATCCCAAAATGGCAACACTTTATGTGCTATTCAAAATGGTTAGAGTTGTGATGTCACAGTTGCAGACATGAGTACATCATTTTTAACTGTTATTGTTTTAGATACACAGCATTTATTAGACAACAGAGACTGTTTACTAAACATCTACTTGTGGTACTTCTTGTGGCTCTCTTGTGAGAGACCAAGTCATTTGTCATGCTTTACTCTCTTTTTATTATAATAACTATGAGGAGATTTAAACCTAATTTAAACTTTAGGAAATATTAAAATCTAAGCTTTGACAAAGTCCAAAACAGTGACAAAATATTTAGATACCATGAAAAACCTAACAACACCACTGCTAAATATGCAAATATGCTGCAAAAAGTTTTTAATAATAGCACACAAGCTCCCTTTCTGCTCAGAATTGGATATCCACCAAATGGCAAACAATGACTTGTACTTAAATACATTATGGCAGTGGCTAACCCAAACGGAAATCAAACTATGAAGTAGAATTTGTGTGTTTTAATTCCTTGTCTCCCGAAGATTTCTAAAGGGAACGACAAAAGCACCATTGGCATAGTGGCTGAATGATTAGCTGCTGCAGTGTCAGTTGCAGGTTCAATATTCCTTCATAGTACAAAATATCATGTATTTGTATGATGAACAACAGTTATTTGTTAAGTTTATGTGTTTGTTATTGCACCCAGAACTCCTGAGCCATAAAAAAGGCGTGCGATCCGCTTGTGGATAAAACTAAGCATACAATGAAATGTAGAGTTTTAACTCACAAATTCTATAATTATTTTCAGGATACTCGTTATCAGCTGTTCATGCTCAGGCCGACACAGAGGGCATCCTGGATTGGTTTCGCCATGAGTTACCATCTACTTGGTGACTATGAGATGGCCAACAGCATCCTGGACGCTTTCCGCACCAACCAGATGAAGGGGCCTTATGACTACGAGCATTCAGAACTGCTTCTGTACCAGAATATGGTGCTGGCAGAGTCTGGACAGTATGAGAGGGCATTGCAGCATCTACACAAGTTCTCTGCCCAAATACTTGATAAGCTATCCATTAAGGAAACCTCTGGGGAGTATTATTTGAAATTGAAAAGGTTAGTTGGAAATCGTCATCATAATAAGCTGGCTTTATACCTTACACGACGCGCCACATCTCTTACGCTCGCGCTATGCGCCGTTGAAGACTATTGCTCACGCTCAGTGTGTGAGGAGCTACCTAGCTTAAAATGACGAAAAAAACAGCTGAACATTTTCTGTGCTTAACATTATTTGTCATTATACATTCTCGTACTTGTGAGAGAGTAGAGTACTCCACTTAGATTATTCCGACTATACAACCGATACGACCAATAAGATTCTTGTAATCTGCATTAGCTTTCTGCAAGTATAAGTGTTTTTTGTTATCTTCCAGCTCATGCTACAATATTTCAAAGTCAGATCCAGCTATAATCTCTATGAATTATTGAATTAAGACTTATTGGGCTTAGGTTAACAAAAACCATTGAACTTAGACTGTAAAGAATATTGGAGGTTTACATTCTTGGTAGGCGGCGGTGACCTCTCGCGTCCGGCCCCGGTTCAGGCCATGTTACTAAGCAGGGGGGAACAGGAAGCAGTCACCAGTAAAGCTAGCGAAGGAAGGAACGGCAATCCTCCACCTCACGTCCCAGTCGCCTCTGGAACCGACCAGGCTAGAGCGTCACACGTCGCGTTACTTTCCCGCCAAAAAAACTTACATTCTTCTTTTTTATATTTCAGATTTAAGGAAGCAGAAGCTGTTTACGAGGACTTGTTGAAAAGAAATCCTGAGAATGTGATGTATTATGAAAAACTTATAGAAGCTAAACAACTTACTAATCCTGAAGAAAAAGTGGCCTTCTTTGATGTATATAAGTGAGTAAATACATTTTTATGTCTAACTAGTTGTTCCCCCGCGGTTTCACCCTCTGCTGTGTTGTTATAAAGCCTATAGCCTTCTTCAAAAACTAGGCTATCCAACAAAACAATTTTTTTTGCGCGTTGTTACTTTTCAGCTTTTATAATATTATGAGATCACCAACAAGAAAGAGGTCTAGAGAGTAGGAATGCTGTAGGTTGGTTATTTTCAAAAAGTGTGGTATTGGCACATCTTCTGTCTTGGACAAGAATTTATCCCACAAGAATGTTTTTAGTATAACAAATTAAGCTTGGGTTAATGTAGATTTCCATTAAAAAAAAAATTGAAGTAACCCTCTAGTAATCCTCTTTTCAAAATAAGTATATGTATTGTAGCAATTTTTCTGGCTTAATTTTTTGTTAGTATAAATTCTGGGGTACCAGACTATTATGGGTGGGCACGGCTTCACCCGGCCTCCCCTTTCCTACGCCAGTGCCTCTAATCTACATATAGAAGTATGCGTAGATTGTTCAAGTTATTTAGATCTATTAAAGCCAATTTAACTGTTTATTGGCAATATGAAGATAACAGGCCAAAATGTGAAGATAATCTCAATTTACGTTATTAAGTGCAGATAATCAGTAGCAATAAGTGATATGAATTCATTATTATATTAATCTTTAGAGATATAGGTCATTCCATAATCTCAATATTTCCAGAAATAGGTGTATGAAGTTCTAATTATGAGAGTTTTTAAATGGTGCAGAAACCACATCAAAAACATTTTTTTTAGCTTGAAAATGAATTGGTCACACATTTGGAAAACGATTGTTTTGTATTGTTTGTTGTAAGTGATAGTTGAGGTTTAGACTGTGATTGAATTGGACACATTTACTACTTTGTCACAGTTGTATCGTTAGTTTCTGCAACAATATTTCATTAGGGTCATGATTTTTTATTACATTTTGAGCAGTGTGTTACGGATACACACCAAAACCTTGTATCCCTCTCTCCTCTTCACCCTTGAGCCTTCCAATGCCAAGTGTAGGTTTCTTCCAATCCACTTTTATCAAAACATAATTGGTTCAAATTATACTGATAGTCGTCAATTTAGTTTTTTATTTAATTCCGCTATTGACCTGCTCAGTTTACGCAAGCATGTGTTTAAAAAAAACTCTTTCCAAACACAACAAAATGCGCTTTGCTACACATTTAGTCTTTTATTTTAATTTTAAATACAATGTTATCCAATCGACCATTACGCTGAGCGTAGAAGCTTAAAAATACTTGACGACCGAAATACCTACCTACGAAATATTAAAAAAAAAAACATTGAAATTGGTTGAGCCGTTTCGGAGGAGTGGAACCACAAACAGCGTGACATGAGCTTAGATTACCCAGTTCCTCAAAAACGCTTGCCCTTCAATTTGTTAGCTGGAGAGAAAATCTCTAACAAACCCAAGAGCCACAATACACAAATATGTTTTTATAACACCAATACAATCCATTTATTTACATGCCTATGTATTATGTATGCGTCGAGCGCATTATTAGCAATAATACATAATGTTATATATTTAGTGGCCTAGTTACATAATGTGCGACGGATCGATAATGATCGTGTTAATAGATCTAATGGAAGTGTTTTGTTTGTGTATTGTGGTTCTTAAATGTAGTACAAGGTCTTATATTTGTATTCATGTATAAAATTAGCTCGATATCTTTCGAATGAGTTTCGGAAAAGTGCATAGGTTTATCTTGCGGGTCTGCCTTCGTTGATGTTGAAAATAGCCATGATGACAGTATCAACAAAGCTAAATAATCCTTAAAACCCCCGGAACGCAAAGAGCTATTGAAGGACATCGTAGATTTTAGTTAGAACAAGTCTGACAGTCCCTCCCGCCCTGCCCTGGGTTGGAGGACACATTTGATCATGTTACCACGATAAAATAATGTTATTAAAAAAAGATGGACACCTTTTTCATGACTGCCGCATTGGCAGGTTATTACCAAGTACACTTCTGTTTACCCAACGGGGATACAGGCGTGATGTTATAATTATTATCATCATCATCATCTCAGACTTTTGCAGTCCACTGCTGGACATAGGCCTCTCCCAGGGATCGCCACAGCGCACGATCTCCTGCTTTTTTCATCCAATCACTGCCAGCCACCTTCAGGTCATCGGTCCATCTAGCCGGGGGGCGTCCCACCCACGCTTACCTACACGCGGTCTCCATTCGAGAACCTTCCTACTCCCCCTATCGTCGGTTCTGCGGCAGACATGACCAGCCCACTGCTACTTCAACTTGCTACGGATTTGTACAATATCTGTAACTTTGGTCATAAGCCGTAAGACCTCATTCCGGATTTTATCCCTTAGTGAGACCCCAAGCATAGAACTTTCCATAACACGTTGCGTGACATGAAGTCGGTGGGCCAGCTTGAATAACATGGACGCACTGATTGAACACCCGGCTTTTCAGGCACTGCCATAATTATTATAGACATAAACATATAATTAATATATCTCTTTGTGATTTCCAGGAAAGAATTCCCGCGGGCGATAGCACCGCGCCGCTTGCAGTTGACGGAAGCGCTGGCGCAACCCGTCTTCGAGAAACTAGTCGACGAGTACCTGAGACACGGACTGCATAAAGGAATACCTCCACTATTTGTTGATCTTAGGTACGACTATTCCCATTGGTCTTGTGGTCAGAAGTGCCGCTGTTGAGCTGAGTCGGGCATAAAATAAAATTAGGTTTGTACATGAGAAATTTCTCAGTATCAACCCAGAGTTTGGAACTTGAGAGATACCTCTGTGTCACGGAGAGCATGTTAAGTCGTTGGTTTAGCGCCTGATCTTTTTCTAGTCCTGTCATTTTGAATGGATGGATATCATAAAGATAGTAAAAAAAGAAAAGCGCGTTTATTAGCATTAAACACATCTTAATACTAAGCAAAATAAAATAGCTCACCTGTACCTGCGCAAAGACTTGTGCACTTAAATATGTGTTATGTGTACTAAAATATTTCTGCAATAATTCCAGGTCGTTATACCAGGACAAGAGCAAAGCGGAAACAATAGAGAAACTAATACTCCAATATTTGGAGAACCTACCTGTAAAGGGCACATTTGGTCCAGACCCCAGTGAAACGAAGCAGCCGGCCAGCGCGTTGCTATGGGCATATTACTACGCTGCGCAACACTTCGATCACAAGCAGCAGACTGATAAGGCGCTGCATTATATTGATGCCGCCATTGAACATACTCCTACGCTTATAGAATTGTTTATTGTTAAAGGAAGGATTTATAAGGTTGGTACACTTGTTTTTTTGAGTGGATTTGCATTTGGTGGTGGTCCTGCGTATGCGCTGGCTGCGTCTACGCAGACTATTTTCAAGTTCCTTCGTATACCTGGCATGACGGTATTTATATTTCATTTATTAGCTGTTCCTCGTAGTTATACCCCCGCTGTTCGTGGTGTTATTAGCCTATAGCTTTCCTCGATAAATAGACAATCCAACACGAAAATATATTTTTCAATTTGAACCTGCAGTTCCTGAGATAAACGTGTTTGACCAAACCAAAACTTCAGCTTTATAATATAGCTTATTATTTTCCGAGTGACTAATAACTTAAAAGTCGACTAAATGTTTGCAACAAATAAAACAACTTGCCAGCGATTAAATATTTTCGCGACTATTATATTATTTATGGTTCAAAATTATGGGTGTTATAAAAACTAAAAACTAGCAGCTGCGTTTAGGTAGCAAATAAACTATACCAGTCAATTGAAATATTAGGCGAGGAGCTGTATATAATGACTTGGCGACTAATGTTAGTAGGGTGGCATTCGCCGGTAATGTGTGCAACTAACACGTTAATGTTTAGTTTTGTTTATTTTGTGAGCCAGCATGACAGATAGTAGGTAATCAGTTATTTGACCTAGGATGCAAGAGCGAGCGAAGCGAGCTCGGGACTTGGGGCACCCCGACACGGACAGGTTAGGTTCGAAGGGGATGGCGGGGTCTGAAAGACCCCGCCATCCCCTTCGTGTTAGGTTACTTTAAACCCTGTACGTAGAAATAGGAGCCCCGCGAAGCGGGGCTCCGTCGAGCATTCTGGCAGGTGATACTGATTTAAAGCTATTAAAAGTCACACAATTATAAGCTAGTTTATATTTATTCTTCATACAAACAATTTTAAATAGAATCTGATTTGTATTATTTATGTATGCCCATTTTCTATTTTATTTTCATCATTAAGTTTTCGCTTAGATATTAATTCAGTTCCCAAAAGAAAAACTTGATGCTAGTTTAAATTAAAACGGAGCATATGACTGATATATTAATATGCTACCTTTTACTTATTACGATACTCCTTATTAGCTGCCAACCCATTATCACAAGGGAACAGCATTTTTGTTGCATGAAATATTATGACTAATATTATACTTTCTCGGGGTGCTGATTACAGATCTGGAAGTCAGATTGTTTGTATCAGCTTTAGTTTTTGAGATATCATTAAAACGCGTTTTTAAGAAAAATCGTTTTTTTCTGAAGAAAACCCTTAGAAAATCAACCACAACTTATAAAAAAAAAATCTTTTAAAAGATTTTCTTGCTTGACTTGGTTCACGAGGGCTGTTTTTGAAGCTCCAGCAATAATCCGCCATCTTGGAGCATTCCAGTGACCCTGGTAACGTGCCTCCATAGCCCGAATGTCTTCGATGGAACCGTTCCTCTTGTTCTTCACTCAATTCACCATGATTTTCAGGGAAACGGTCTAAATGGCTTTGGAGGAAGTGTACCTTGATGCTCATATCACAACCAAGCTGCTAGAAGTGTGACACCATCAGTTAATTATGCTCCACATAGCTTCAACCTAATTGTTTCCCAACAATTTTTCTGTTATTTTTCCCAAAGGCTCTTCGATGCTTTTATAGAAAGACCAAGGGTTCTGACTTATGCACTGGGGTCTTCCTGATTAAGGGGCTGGGGGTCAGCAGAAATATCTGGGTTAAAATCGTTTAACACTATCATAACTTGAAGAAGCTTTTTTTTTCTTCTAAAACGGGATTATTTTGTATAGATGAAGAAGCTTGGGAAACTGGAGCATTGACGGAGTACAAGGCTGGTCGAGTAACAGATAACAAATTAGGATAAAACCGTTTCGGACGGTTTCCTTTGTAAATCCTGTTTATATCAACCACACCAGAATAGCAATCATCTTGATGATTGGAAAGTTAATGCCACATCATTGGTGTTTGATACACACAATGGGGTCTTTTCTTATTCCCCCATAATCTGAAAGACTCCACACATCTTTTACTTGCCCAAGGAGATACCCAGTACTTGTCACGGATGCCCAAAGGGAATCCAGAGTAATCACAATACATCTGTTTTATGAAATCCGACACACTTAGTCCACGATTTTTTAATGTATATTCACCACAGATGTTACAAAGGTAGTTGGGATCGTTCTACCAGATCTTTGTCGACTTGGACATTGTTAAACAAAAAATTGTTTTAAAGAACAGCTCGGTAGAATTGAAATTTAAATGTGATTAGTACTAAAATTTGACTGATAGCTGTATCTCAAAAACTAGAGCTGCTAGAAAAAAACTGAAAGTAGATTTGAAATCAGCGACCTCAAATTAGTAAGAAGCAGGCATAAAATTCCATGCAACAAAAAAAAAGTTTATTTTGTTCCCTTGTGTTATATATGGTACCCACTCTATTTTTTTTTAAAACCTAAATTCATTTTACTTAGTTGCCGCATTAAATACATGCCTTATAATATTAGTGTAGATTAGCCCAAAACTTCACCACCTTTACAGTGCTGTCGTTAGTAGTCCCGAGGTTACTTTGGCTGCATGTTTTTTGGCTAATACGGCAGAATAGGATGTGGAGCATGGTTTGCAATACATCTCCACATCCACACCTCGCTGATTTTCCAATAAGATAGTCTCACTTAAAGAGGTTGAAATTACATCTTCCCACCTGGTTCCGGAGATGGTTCAGGGTTTTTCCAGGTGGACCACTGAAAATACAATCCTGTATTTTCAATAAAGCCACTCACAAGAGCTCCAGCCGTATATGACGAGCTCTTATGGGATTAAAACGCTCTACTTTTCAGACTTCGTAAATACTAACATTATTTGTTCTTCAAAAAGGTACTTGCAGTACACACCTTCTCACTATCACCATGAAAGAAGAATAACTAAAACTGGGCATGTATGGAACCGAAAAGAAAACAAAATGTATTTGAAAACCTTGCTCACGTTTGAACTTTGTCTTTTTCTAAGTTTTTAAACTGACATGGTCACTCATACTATCATCGGAATTTAAAACGGGATATCTGTTTTGAGTTTCCTTTAATTTGTGTCAAGTTCCATGACCGTGAATAAAGTATGACAAAAAAAACCAAATGTTTTCTATTTGCTACGCATGACAAAGTTCTAAGACAAAAATCAACGTTTTCATAAGCTAAATAAATACCACACGAATTAAAACAATAAACATTTCATTACAGCATGCAGGTGACCCTGTATCTGCATACCAATGGTTAGAGGAGGCGCAAGCGATGGACACGGCTGACCGCTACGTGAACAGCAAGTGTGCGCGGTACATGCTGCGAGCTGGACATGTCAAGCGGGCAGAGGAGATGTGTGCCAAGTTCACCAGAGAAGGTACGGACTGAGGCAGGGCTGTCTTCTGCCAAGCATTGTCTCCTTAAAATTACTTTACTCTCTAGAAAGAGAGAAATACAATAAAAGCTATATACCTCCTATATGGCAATGTCTATGGTAATAAATAGATGGCCCTTTGATTGTTTTTCTCTTTCTGGAGACTAAAGTTTATTGGATATTTGGCTTGGGAAGACAGTCTATGCCATGGCCTCCCCCTAATAATACCTTACGATAAGTTAGATTTTTTTTACAAAAGTCGATATTTACTGCTTAGATTGTCGCGGGAACTAGGGGACCCTTGATTGAATAGCAGAGCCTTGAGCAAAAGCTCAGAGTGCTCATTCGAAAAGACGGCCCTGAATTATGGCATCATCAATAAGTACACATTTGAAAACCCTAGATGCCCTAGTTCCTTGCAAATTCGACGTCATAAAATGTCGATAAATTCTTAAAACCGTCAGAAAAAAAAAGAAAATCTGATAGAATAAGTTGATATTATTATAGGTGTACCGGCGACAGAGAATCTGAATGAAATGCAGTGCATGTGGTTCCAAACTGAGGCGGCCGCGTCCTATAAGCGGCTGCAGCAGTGGGGCGAAGCACTCAAAAAGGCGCACGAAGTTGACAGGGTATGTATCATTTAGTATTGTGTTAAAAATATTTAGAATCAAAAGTCATTCATCCAAACTAAGCTGATAAATCAGGACTTTTGTTCTGGTGGTTGCAAGTGCGATTGCTGAACAATAGGTCTTGGATTCTTAGTTCGGGCAAAGGTTTATTCGATTTTTCCGTAAGGCATTTCTAAGTAGCAGTCACATAGTTTGGGGTTGTGCCCCTTATAAGCATGCATTGTAGCTCCACGGAAGGACCTTTTTTATATTTTAAAATTCCGAGTAAAGGCCTATCCGCACACAACAGTGCCGACACGTTCCGTACCGTACCGTGACGTGCTATTCATATATACGTCGACGCTATCCGTACTGATTAGTGACAGTGCCGTTCAGTGATGTTCGTTCACTCGTATATATGAATAGCACGTCACGGAACGTGTCGGCACTGTTATGTGCGGATAGGCCTTTAAACTGAACAATTTTTTATCAAAAACTAAAATTGCTCCGCAGCATTTCTCCGAGATAATGGAGGATCAGTTCGACTTCCACTCGTACTGCATGCGCAAGATGACGCTCCGCTCGTACGTGGGCCTGCTGCGGCTGGAGGACGTGCTGCGCGCGCACCCGTTCTACTTCCGCTGCGCACGCGTCGCCATCGACGTGTACCTGCGCCTGTACGCAGACCCGCTGCAGGACGCGCCGCAGACACAGGAGCCCGATACAGGTCAGTCTACCTTTACTATCAACTCTCTTTTTTTATGAGCCTGCTCTGTCCCACTCCTGGGCAATGGCCTCCCTCTACTCCTTCCACCTTTCACGATACTGGGCGTCCTCTTTCCAGTTCGGACGGACCCTGTCCAACTCTCTTAGAAAGTTTTATATTTGATTGACTTATTACAGAATTATCACAGAGTGTCGTTTGAATTCTGTAATAAAAATCAAGATAATTCGAGAAAAAAAAATTAATAACGTTAGATATACCTATGTATGGTCTACAGTTTGGTTTTGGAATCAAATTCCAACTTCAAACTAAAAGTTTAAAAAATGCTGTTGTCCAGTAATTTTCCAAGGTTCCTCAATGATAGAGAACGACATAAATATCAATGTGACAAAATAACTTACTCAACAATATAATATTTACATTTTGGCTTTGGGGACAATTTCTCAATGGGTTTCACCAGAATCCGTTCAGTCGTTTTTGCGTGATTGAGTAACAAATATTCATACAACCAAACTTTTCATTTCTACTATAAATAAGACCACAATAGGCTAATTTACTAAAAAAATGAATTACTCCGAAATATAGATTATCAAAAAATGTTTGACCCGTATTTTTTCTTTTCTAACGTGAACCAAAATATTGTCGAAGATACAAAGCGTCTAAAAGTCACAAAACGTCACTCGATCGGTATAATTTACAGGCGTTTTGATTTCACAAGCACCACCCCTGAATTTCGAAGTGTTTTCTATGTCAAAATATTTTTGGATAATCTTTCTTCCGGACTATATAATAAAAATCTTTGAGTAAAATAAGCTATTATCATATTCCTTTTTTACTCCTTACATCAAAACATTACAAAATAAGCATTATGTATTGTTATTGCAAACACCGCCTTTGCAAGTCAAGTTCAGCGAATTACTCATGATTTCATGAATATTTTTCATTAATATTCATAAGTTCTGTTAAACGGTTCAATAGACAATTTAACTGAATACATTTTGTATACAACCTATGTTGTTATGAATCCCACATGTATTTGATTTGAATACTAGTTGTTGCCTGCGGTTTCACTCCCGCTGTTCGGATTCTATTAGTCTTAGCGTGATGTTATATAGCCTATAACCTTCCTCGATAAATGGCCCATACAACACAACAAGAAATTTTCAAATCGGACCAGGGGCCTTACTCTTGAAATAATCCCAATCTCGATCGTATTCCAATTCGATTCAGTTTCAATTCCAATATTCAGAAAATTGGCACTCTTGAACGAAGTCGAGATTGAGATTTGAATCGACTGCATGTTTGACTACACCTACACTGATTGTCATGGGGTGGCCATACAAATGAAAACGTCAATTACTAAATTTAAAAATATTGAATTACTCATTAAATCAATAAATAAATGTGTGCTGATATTTATTTTCGTTCGAGTAAAGTCGATTTCATTTAGTTCCAAAAAAATCCGCCCAATACTGTTCCAATCGTGAGCTAGTGTAACATTCAAGAGTGCCAAATGACAAGATCTCGATCCCAATTTCCAATTTCAATTGAGATCGAGTGTCGAGAGTAAGGCTGCTGTAGTTCCTGAGATTAGCGCGTCAAACAAACAAACTCTTTAGCTTTAAAATATTAGTATAGACTAGAGATTTATCCTGTATTGTTATGAATCCCACATGTTTTATTAGAATACTAGCAACAACCCCAGCTTTGCAACGGGTGGCTGCAATATACTATTATTACATTTTTAAACGGATTTTGCAATTTTCGAGTTCGCCCCCTTTAGAGGTTTCGTGAGACTAACAAACAGCGTTTTATTTTACATTATTTATGAGAATCTAAAATAGATATTCGGAACGAATTGCTAAATGAGGTGTTTAAATACAAGGTTAGTTTCTAGGACAATGATAAATTATTCTTGAATATGTTTAGATTCGTCGTTAAAGTGTTATTCATAATGTCATTTTTCAGTTTCGCTCGACTAAAGTTTTAACATTAATTTTACAAGTGAAATTGTATCTATCAAGCGAGAACGCAAAAATAAGGATTACTTGTTATGTCAGTGATGGATCGACCGTAATCTTACTTGGCAAAGTTGCAGTTTTTTTTTGTGATAATCTTCATATTTGATAAAATCCTCGTCTAATTAAGTATTTATGTTTTTTTTTTAATAATAAGAATTCTTGTTTATTATTCTTTCTTTGTCGTGTATTATTGGTTTTTTAACATGCATAATACAGTTCTCATATCACGATCTTATAGCCAGCTATCTCTCAATACGCGGTCATTGAAGTAATAATCGGCCAGAAATAAAGTATTTTATCTCCTAGACTGTAAATATTACAGCAATTTACCTACACTTTACTGATAAATCAAGTAATAGTATCTAGAAGTGCAATATCACAGGGAAAGTGGCCAAACGACCTTGTATGACTGCTAGGTCAAGTTGTAAACGTTTTTATGTTACACACTTAGTAATTGTTCTAAGGTTTATGTCCCTGGCTTAGTTTACTACCGATCATTCAATGTTTTAACAATGTTCTTTGTAAAAAACTGACCTAAACTACTTTATGTCATCGAAGTAGTTGAGTTAGTTATCATTCGTTAAGTAACAGCGTTATATCAATCTAACATCATTCTATTACTTGACTTTGTTAATCGCTTTTTACTTCGCTTTGTGCCTTATTTGTTACAGGAAAGAGGAAACAAAAAACACCATTTATTCATAACATTTTGTATTATTTTATTTCAAAATTCTTTGTTTTAAAAATACAATACAAAATCACATTGATTCTTCATCAACTTTTTAAATAACAATTTTTATACAAATAACAATTGCTGCCATCATTACATTCAATAACAATGCCACAATCATCGCACACATATCACATCAATCCATATAGTTCGTTGAATACTGACATAAATAAATTAACTATCATTACGCATGCACCACAGTCTCTTACAAATAATTTAATAAATAACGTATCAAAAGTAGAGCGTCCGTTTTTCACAACACCGCTGATTGAGAACTTGTCTCACGTAAAGCTAAAACTCGCTGTTTAAATATTATGGCAACGCGGTCCATCCCGCTAGTCTCTTACACTACTTAGGACACTTTAACATCACATTTGCGCTTTTATTTACACGGCACGTCGCTGGCGACGTTATCAGTTCAGACTAGAGCTTTGGTTTCACCGGCCGTAGCCCGGGGCTCGGTACCTCTCCCGCGCCGCCTGCGCAGCCGCTTGAGGCGTCAGGAAGTACACGTGCGCTCCCTGTCCGGGCAGCCTGTAGGACACGAAGGACCCGGGCCGGCCCTCTCCCGCCGTGTTCACCGGCCCTATCCACTCCGCGTCAGGATTCACCGGCGGCAGCGGCCTCTTGTAGTTGACTGCCGTGTCACCCGCCAGTGACGGCCTGTTCAGGTCATACTGCTCGCTCGTGAACTGAGGCCTCTGCACCTGCGTCGGCGCTCTGTACTGCTGTGGTGTCCTGTAGCCAGGGTTCGCAATCGGGATGAACTCACTGTCAGGATTTATTGTCGGTCGTGGAAAACGATCATTGACTAACGTATCGTCTTCTAGTGAGGGTGGCTTCTGCTGTACCAGCTCTCCGTTCACTTGCGGTATTGGTTCACTGTCTGGATTGACTGTAGGTCTCGGGTGACGGTAGTTAACAAGGGTATCTCTGTCTAAAGACGGTGGGTTAGGGCTCTGGTTCTCGACGATCTCGTATTCGTATTGCAGGTTTATATTGTTGTTTATCGGCGTCCTCACCGTGTCTAGTGGAGCTGTCACTGCTAATCCGTTGACGTCGTGAGTGTTGTCCTCTAGCTTTTTACCGAACACGTCAAACGAGTTCTTTGTTATGTCATCGAAGTATGTCTCGTCCTGTTTCGTGTAGTACCCTTGGCTGATCGGGTTCGGGGTGGTATTCGGATACCTTGGTACATGATGGACAGGCGCGGGCTGGTCGCTCTGTATCTGTTGTCTGTTCTTATTCCGAACATCCTTTGAAAACTGACCATCGTCATAGTCTTCTTCGTATGGTTTTGTTGTTGACGGTAGATAATATCTGCTGGAAGTCGGCGACTCTGTCGTCACGGGCACATTTTCGACCAAATATTGCTGATTGTAGCCAGGTGATACTGACGGTGTTATAGCGTTGAAATCGTTTGCCGTATTGAAAGGCTTGCTGTAGCTCACCATAGGCCTGAAAGGTTCCGGGTCCAATTTAGGTGCTCGGAATGGCAAATGTTCCGGCCTCGGTTGGGTTTGGTAGCTGAACTGATACACTGGCCTGCCAGTAATAGATTTAGGTTTGTGTGTATTAGGCCTGTGAGAGTGCGCTTTAGGTCTCTTCGTCGTGAAGAAATCAATAGTTTGTTGTATATCAGCGATTTGTTGATAGAAAGCGTCTGGCCTCTGTTTCTGTTGTTGTACATAGACAGGCTGTGGTCTAGGTTTCTGTATACTGAAGTATTCCTGTGTGAGAGTTCGTGGTCCCTGTTTTTGTGGCCACAGGAACAATGCATCAGCTTGGTCGATAGCTCCGTAGGAAATATCCACTGCTGGGTTAAAGCCACTCTGAGTGTTGACATTCTGCTGTTGCGGGTATGGCGTTTGATTGACTGGTACAGTTTTGTAGTAATTCCTGCCATCGAAGAATGTGGCTGGGGAAGGCGAGGTTTTTGGCTGCTCGTCATAGAAGTAATACGACGCAAACGCATTTTCGTTTGGTTTCCTGTTGTTATAGACGGGTTGCAGCTTCGTAGTAGGCACATCATTCTGTACATTCGAATAGTGAGCTCTTAGTGGTACTTGCGTTGAAGATATATCGTTCGAGGTCACTGTCGGTCTCGGTGGCACGTCATATATTAAGTACGGCTTCTCCGATGTCGTCGGTACTTTGTTGTCGTACACAGTTTCTGGGTAATCGTAAATTACGGATACGGAGAGAGGCTTGGATGTAACCTTGGTTCGTGTTTTATAGACAGGTTTCTCTGTTTTCGCCCTTGTTGTATTTTCTTCTGGCAAGTTATGAACTCTAATAGGATGTCTCGAAGGAATGCGTTGCGGCTTCCTTGTTTTCATAGTGGTCACGATCTCGACTGGTCGCGGGGTCGTTATCGTTGTTGGTATTTCAGTGGTTGTTGGCGCCTCAGTTGTGGTAGGGCGCGTCTTGTACTTCGTACGCTGCACCATGTGCTTGGTCGTCGGCCTCTGAGTCGTCTTTGTCCTCGTGTATGTCGTGGCCGGCCTAGCGGTAGTAGTCTTCACAGCCTCCGTCGTGCTCTCCTCCAATGGAGCAAAGAAGTCTGGTGGAGGCGGCAGTACAATTCCAGGTACTAGTGGGCCCGCAGGCACTTTACTGTTGTAGTCAGCGCGGTAGGAAAAATTGTAGGGCGGCGGATAGTAGATCGAAGGGTCGTCTTCGTCGTAAAGGTCTGACTGGTTGCTCGGTGGTGGTAGAAATACTGCGCCCGGTGGAAAGCCTTCTGGAAAAGAGCCGTTCATGGATGGGAGGAATGGGAACGCTCCCTCGCTCGCATTCCCGGGTAGGAATGGGAACGGAGGACCTGAGTGCGGCGCTCCCCCGGAAGAAGTGTTTCCCTGATTATCACTCGAGGGGTAGGGCGCTCCCGATGGAAAGAGGAATGGCGGAGGAGGAAGAGGGCCTTCGCTCTCTCCTGTAAAGAAGGAAGGGAAAAGGGACGCAGGGACACTGCCGTTTGGCGTGAGGAAAACGAGCGGTCCGTTGTCGGAGAGTCGTACCGGAAAGGGCGGTGGTACTTTGGGTTTCTGCGGTAACTTTACTTGCCTGTTAGGCGCTTCATAGTTGTCGATCGGTGGCCATGGTCTACCTTCCGTCTCTTGAGTGCGCTCAGGGAAGGATCCCCCTTTTATAACTAGTAGATGATCCTCTGCGAGCCAAATCTCATCTTTCTTAAGTCCACCGAGACTTTGAAGGTTATCTTTTGATCTTGTCTCCGCGTTCGGCTCGTAGCTTACGATTCCAGGTCGTTTAGGAGCTTTGGCGAATATTTCATTCTGAATGAGACCATATTTTCCTTCGGCCACCTGATCCGCTAGCGTCTTTTTGTCTTCATCGACCTCCTTTGTCTTCGGTGCGTCTTTCCCTTCGCCGGCGCTGGACATGAGCATGCCGTCATCCCATATCCCTTGATTCCAGCCCACGTTGCCGCCTGACTGGTCCGGCGCGATCACGCCTGCGAATTTACCGCTCGCGCTCTTCTCATTGTACGTTAAAGAATTCTTAGCTGTGCCGTAATCTTTTTCGGGTTTAATCTTGAGGTGTCCGCCGACGAGTCGTTTGATGGTTCTCTGCGACTCGGCGTGATCGTTGTCTTGTGGCGGCGCGCCGAGACTGCGCTGATCGCGCACGAACGAGTCAGGCGGCAGCACGTACGTGGGCACGAGCACGCTGGCAAGCGAGCACGCCCATGTCAGCGCCAGCACCAGCGCTAGGGCCGCCCCTCTCACCATCTGAAAGTTTGGAAAACATCACTTTTTAGTTAAATTGCACATATTTAAACACTTGAACACAACACGTTAATCCATAAACTTATCTAAGTCGGGCTTTCTTTGTTAATCGTGTAGAACGCTACGTAGTGGTTCATGAGCGCGCAAAGTGAAAGGACCGAAGGAGACAAAAGCGTCGGCCAGTGGCGGTGTTTCGGGCACTGGCGAGCCGCGCGCCACCACCCGCCTTTTATTAAGTTTTGTAGAGCGACCACCTCCGACCCGGCTGGCATTGAGAATCAAGCGTTTAATTGGAAACTGAATGGCGAATTAACGCCCGCCGCGAGACAGGAAGGCCGCGAGGCCTAAATACGAAAAAATACAAGTGTCGTGCTTAATTTGTATCTATTTACGTATTGTTCAGTAATATAAGACCGGAGCTTCATTGTTCAACAGCAACTGTGTAACCTCACCGGAGAAATGTTCATTAGCCTAGTTTGCAACCACTAACGACATAGAAATCTTCGAGAGTTTTGAAACAATGATCGGATAATTTTTTCAATTTCAATCGGCACGAGTTCTGTAACGTAATCTTCTCGCCGCAGTCACGAAATTATATTCTTACAATCTTTATTATTAACAACGAAGATATCAGCTAGTGCGGTCGCTGTGGGTGACAATAACCACCGCTTAAATGTTACAAGATACCGCTAGTTTAATTGGAACGAAAGCGTCTGAACTATACCCAACCGAATAATGAACCGAACTAGATATGGAACTATTAGGGCAGTGAAGGCAAAGTCGCCCGTGGTGTCCGGTGGGCGTGGCCGGACTCCGTGAAAGGCACGGTCACCCAACTCGATTTCGCCTTCGATAAAACACGAGCCTAACCCGCTTTGTAATTGTGCTAAGCTATGCACCGAACCTGTACTAGATGATAGAGCGGCGAGGGCGGCACCGCGACGTGCGCTAACGCCTTGCAGCTTGCAATGCTGCGCTCAATCGACGGTTTAATTGGTTGCGATTGTGCAGCACTCGGACTAATGATATTACTACAATAGGTCACTACACATTTTCATACAAAGTTAGACAACAATATCAGCTAACTCTAAACTACACCAGATTATCCTCGTGAAAGAGGGAAACGATAACGCGCATTAGCCACGTGATTCATAATGAATAACCTTGATTCGGTTTATGATCATTGGGTACGTTTAACAGCGTCGCGCGGAGTCTGGTTGAGCAATACTTGCCGTAACAGTCACCGGTTCTTTCCTTTCAGAAATCTATAAGTTGTAACATAACAAACCACTGCGTCGATTGAATTGACTGCACGTAGCAACAGACAGGTGAGCCGTAAAGTTCACAGCGAATACACCGACTTGACATTTGGCCGCGATGCTAAGGCTCATCGCGGTTGCATCCTTTCGTTTGCGATATCCAGTTTGCCTTCATAAAAATTGTGTCGCGATTGTTAAAGCCCTGCGTTTTAACGAGACCGTGTGCATTGTTGGCGTAATTATTTAAAATGAGCGATGGAAACTAAGACAAGCGCATGGCCTTGCTCCGCAAGGTGCCCGATTTTTTTTGCGGTCAGTACAAAACGTGAAGTGATTAACCAACTACTTGCTGGGAGTGTCACGGTGGCCGGTGCTTTCAACAAAGCCGCCAACCTTGCAGCGTGCCCGCGGAATGAACGCGGCACGACAATTGTCTCATAGGGTCTTTTAGTATGTGAATAAAAAGCTTTCTTTACGTTCTAGTTTCACGGTGACAGAGCGTTGGGAAATTCTCTCGGCTGATGTATTGTTGACGATTTGTATTCAGTGCTCGGCCCGTGCACTCGGCGCTAACTTTCCATCAGCCTTTGTTTGTGTTGACTCGAGTTTAACCGCCAGGACACGCCGATTGCCACGTTTCACTATATTTCCTCCACACTTTCCAATAACTTAAGCAAATAACTTTAATCAAGTGTGTAATTTGTGGCCTTTTGCATGTTCTCGTTATGTCATCGTCAGATTATTCTCAACTAATTCTCAAAGTGCGTACGAAGGCTGCTTATTTACGTAATTACCAAGATAAGTCCCCTACAAATTAAAGTGTATACGTTTGTAGTGGCAGGTAATTGCATGCATTGATCTCCTTGAGTTTGCGGAACGACGGAAAGTCGCCATTTATTTATTACAAACTATAACCGCCTATTTGCGACATAACTGTTTGTTGACCACTCCTTAGTGTCCGGCACGCGTGTGTCCAGAACATTGCGCAATGGATAATAATAATGATTGCGATCGGCAATCAATAAAACGTTCTTACATACGATGTTGCTCTGGTTTGTCGCGGCATTATGAAACTGTATCGGATCGCTGAAGCCCTCGAGCGTCCACCGCAAATTATAACGTTACTTGTCTGTCTTCAAGACATGTTTATCAAGACAAAAGTAATTGGCGTATCATCGGGCCGTCGCGTGCGCTTAATTATATATATTTGCTATTCATTATAAGAGATTTAAAACCGCAAAGGTTACAAGACAGTACTGGTGTGGTCATTGCTTTTTATTTAAGTTTATTAATAAGATTTCGTTTAAATTCTGGATATAATTAATAAATTGGATTAGTTTGTAGTTGTTTTTTTCATGAATCATGTAAATCTGTTAAGTATTTCCAGTTGCATTGAGCAAAGATTTTTAGTCTAATTTAACTACTCTAGTTCAATGCCTATTGCGAAATTCATTTCGCACATAAAACATTGAAATATTTTTATTTGAACAGTATACATTTCGGTTAGTGGCAACCTTAGTTTGATGCGCAAACGCAACCTGGCGCGTGCCGTTTGATTGATCAACCGGTTCATTACATTTCCTTTTATTTTAGATCCGAACTACTTACCTCTTAAGTTGTCTGGCTTTTGTTTAAATTAAAATTAATGATTATCCGACCATTGTTCAGATACAAAACATTATACTCTTGCGCAAATGATATAAATAATAGATATGAATTTAATTAGATTATATTAATGAACAGAGAGTTTTTATTTGCATCATTAAAGTTTTGATCATGGTTGATTTTCGAGTACCTATTTTGATTTAGAAAATTAAGAAATTGTAATTCAGTTGTAGGAAACACATAAAACCACAAATGTAAGAAGCCAATTTCATACGAGCGACCTATAAAACTTTATCGCAAACACAAAGGAATTCAGCATATCAATCCGTTGGTATTAAGACTATTAAGTTCTATACCTTGAATGTCAGAAGTTACGTTCAGGTATGCGAGACACGAACTACGAGAAATGTTAATATTTTAATAGTGTCACAGCGAGGACTTACAGCAATTCAAGTACATAGTGGATAAGTCGCTCGGTCAAGGCGGTGCCATCTTATAACCTGTTTTAGCAAATGCACCCATCTTGGATTTTGTTATGCCATATAAATTCCTTTTACGTTTTATTTGTTTATCAATCGATTTAGTTTCTAGAAGTTTTGAGGTAGTTGACACTCCGACCTTTCAAAATGTTACCGTTTCAATAATGCAAGATTTACGAATTCTTGTTTCTGTTCCAAATAAATATTCCGGTTTGAAAAATTAAAAGATCATGCATTTAAGATTGACGGAAGCTTTCAATGATAATAAACTATTAAGAAGTAACGTTAAAATTCAAAATAACCTTGTCTGAAATTGGAAAAAAATAGGCAAATATCAGAGCACTGGTACGACCGGCTGGGTTTGCGTCATCGTGAGGTTTCCTGTTTTATTTATGTCAATTATCTGGCTCATTTTCGAATTAATTATTAGGTACTAGCCTAATGTCTCACGAATTTTGTGTATTACTATTCTTTAGACGTGCCTTATTATGATCAAAGACTCCCAATTAAAAGACCTTGCGTTTTAATGTGGGAATTCTTTTATGCATTCCTTCACTTGTTAGTTCCAATTTAGATTATCTCTGTTTAGAAACGGATTGCTGTAATAAAATGTTTACTTTGTGCAAAATATCTCCGTGAGTACATTGCACAATGTCTTTAATCCTAGTTGCATTGGTTCTAAATGCTCGATGTTAAATGTGTACCTAGTTTTAACAGCGTGCTATTGTTGAATAGGTTCCTATCTAGATTTGGTCTTAAATATTTGTCTCTACCATTAAAATCTTAAGGTCACAGTTTTATGAAAAATCGATTCTTCTAGATCGTGACCAGTTGTTATCGTGGAGAGCGCACGCGCCGTCTCGGGGCCATACAGTGAAATATATTCGAAACTATTTCTACTAAGCACTGCCATGTAGACTATTGTTGGCGGATTTATGATTTATGCCCATAGCTCGGTTTCAAGGTTCATCGCTTTGCTCTATATTGTGTAAGTTATGGCTTACATGACATACGTTACTTAGAAACCAATAAGGTCAGGTTTAGTCTACGAAAATCACGTTATTGTTAATTGAAAATATAACATGACTTTGACTAGTATTGAGGTGATCTCAGATGGAAACTTACAATAATCTAGAATCGTCTTGCTTGTATTATAAGCATACATCGTTTATGGTAAATCTTTTATTAACCATTCCACGCCCTCTACATGTTTTCCAGATAAAATACGGTTTATGCATACAATGTTAATCCCACCCTTGAGAATAAAAATAACCTTCAGACCGATTATAATGTCCGAAGCTTCCGCATAGCCTGGCCAAGTAAGTTGCTCTCGGTCCATATGGCCAAAGATGTCGCTTTATATTATCAACTAGTATTTATCATCCAAACGTCGCTATCTCAAATAGTCCTTGAAATGAAGGAAGTTGATCTAGCCAAAACGTGATCTATATTATTACTGCTTATTAAAATATCGTTACATTTAGCTATCTAAAGTTTTTATTGACATTTCAAGTTTTCATTGTGGTTTTCAAAGTCGTACGTGATACGATTTAGTATTCGCGCGCTTTCGTTTCTTTGTTTTAAAACTTTCTTGTTCATTGTTTCGTAATTGGCGACTGGTCCTACTCGATGACTGTTCGTATGTAATCTTCAACGTAATGCTCTTACGGGGCGACATCGTCATTGTTGACCGAGTCCCCTTAAATAAAGAGAAAAAAAAAAAAAAAAAAAAAACGTAATGCTCGTTATTCGTTTACATGTCATCAGTAATTGCTATTACCGCATCTCCACTGTTTTTGTGCACTTTCCACGTTTCTTTTTAAAACTAATGACTAAGCAAAAACGTGGGCCTTGTTAACATTTTGAACTTACTTATCTGTGTTTTTATTTCTCTAACGATACGTTTATTTCTTGTTACAGGTAAGAACTCATATCTTTCCAACGCTTGCGCTGTTTCGGTAAGTAACATTGTATAGTAAGTTAGATCGGATCGGCTGTTGTGGGCGGTTCTCTTATTGCGCTCCTACTACCGGTGTAGTAAACATCAATTAACTGATTTCAGATAGATAATCGACGTTATTAGTTACTCCTTTATTGTTTAATATGAGGCGTCTCTTGTGCAATAGTTTCAAAATTTTTCCGCTGTTCTTGTGTTACCTTTTGGTGGTTTTCGGAGCGTGGCGGATAATAGGCAACCTTAGATTGCGCCCGAGTCCTTCGCTTGGAGTCGTGCGAGGAAAAGCTGCATATTTTAATAGCGAATTTCGTAATACTTTTTGCAACGTCGGTGATCAGTTAATCCGTCCGTATCTTTCGGATTATCGGCGTTGGTGATTACCTCTGCGGCGATTCTCTGGTTAGTTTTCGCGTTACATGACAAAGGGCCCGTAATGACGACTTATATTCGTCACGGCTATTAGCGATGCTGGTGCTGATGATGCTGACGATGCGCGGCCGCAACTAATTGCTGTGAGCGCGGCTATTGTTTAACGTGTCACACCAGACACACGAGTTGCTACATACAAAACAATTTGTCATTGTTCTCGACTCTCTAAGTTTTCGTAGACCTTGCTCGCATCGAGATACTTGTCGACCGGTTTCTTACAAGTGTTGCCCCTTTTTTGCTGCAGTGTTATCGTGGACTTTTCATCGTTTGGAGCCGGATGCGGATTTTTTTGTTGACGATCATAAGAGCTCATGACGCAATCTAATGATTATATTATAATGAACATTGAAATGAATTTCAATTGCGGGGAAATTTTGACTTGAATGTTATTATTAGGTCTGTCAACACCTGATAGTGCGTTGATACTGCATTTGATTCCGCAATAGAAAGATTTCTTTTGCTGTAGTGAAATGTGCAATGTTGACAAAATAGCTCAACTGGAGCGAAGCCATTGCCAAACGATATCATATGCTTTTAAATAGAAATTTTACGAGGAACGGAGAACTGTTTGGTATATGACACGGGTGTATTATTTTTCGCTTTCGATTCATTTCCAATACAACTTCAGCTAAAAAGTCTCTCTTACCGCATAATGTTGAATTTATGGGAAAAGTCATTACTATTAGTCTTTTTGATATAGCTGTACGCTAAGCAACGTGATTGCACGGTTTGCACTTCGGTTAGAATTGAATTATTATGTTCTTGTATTATTGTGCAAAGCTGCGAGAAACTGATAGGCTGAAATAAACTCAAGGCAGATTGCTGGGTATGGCATTCCGGGATCGAAGAAGGTAAACTGGCTTCGTGCCGGTGTGTCATCGTAGTGCAATAGGACCTTTAAGTACTATAAACTGAGCTAACACCTTCACATTGCGTGTTATGTGACCCCTGACTTCAACTCTCAATATTCTTTATTATTTCCGTTCGCATGCAACTTCGCTTTAATATATTAAGTGACTAACCAGTAAACCTGTATCTTGTTCAACTCGGCTGAATATTTGCTAAACTTATGATCATGTCTGAGTCTACATTCCACAGAAATACCTACCATATTAATTGACAGTTCGCGTAATCCATGTAACAATGTTGATTGGACACGTTATACAAATGATGCTGATTTGAATGAACCAGTCGGTTTTGCATACCAATATGTTGACGTATGTGTCAGGCAAGTACGATATCAGCGTATCGGTAACATTTACTTTCTAATACCACCAGTGTTAGATCTAGCAAGATTTTTAACACACTTTTTCTCACCTAGAAAAGTTATCAGAGTTGCAAGTTGTATTACGCCGGAAATGTTAATATTATATGCCCCAATAAGATGTTATTGATATTAGTGTTTACGTCCGTGTTTTAATTGGCATTTGTTTCGCGTTCACACGGTTTATCCGGATCGGCAATTATGCGCTCATTTATTTTGATGTAAGTTGATCGCATCGACTATTACAATTCCGCGTATTTATAAGGACTGTTGGATATAATTTCCGCAGTTTCGACATCTTTAGATTGTTGATTAGCGTATGTAGACCGACGATTATTCGAGTAAGACAAAATTGCGTTTTCTCGTAAGCAAAAGATTCCCTAACATTGCAAATTGCTACCATTTGGTTATGTCATATTAAGTCCATGTTCGACTTACGTCTCGCGCCGCTTTCGTCCGCTTTAACAGTGCGTCTTCTTACGATCGGAAGACGGCTATTTGTATGTCTGTTGTGATATAACGGAGCATCAACACGAACTCTTGATTTTATAGGTATATTCTATGTCTTGTTAGATAAATCGGAATTTCATCTTTAACCCTTCAATTGAGGAAGGAAATATCAAATAGTTGAAAACCGATGATTTTGATTGGGAATTCCCGGTAAAATTTGTTTTTAATAAAAAGATTTAAAAACAAGAAGGTAGCGAAGAAGTCATTGAATTGCATTTGAATAAATTTTCTCACAAGATCCAAATCCTGTTTCTATTGCCGCACCGAAGTTTTTCTTTGAAAACCAATTAGGACTGAATCGGTACGTGATATAACGAAATACGACAACATCGACCGTTTTAGAGGTTTATTTAATGGTAGGTATATAAAATAGTCACGTAATGACGATGTCCAATCATTGATTATAAATTTTGCACGCGTACTAATGTAGGTCCGGTTAAGAGTTCCGTTAACCATCACACTGTTGACATCAGAATCACCATTGATCGATCACGTAAACACGACTAACCATTTTATTATGTTGTACTTTGTATCCTCGGAATTACCCGAATACCGAATATTCCTCGCTCATTATAACGTCTTTGCTTAGACTATGACTAATGCGTTCTTAAGCTCGCGTTGATGCAATTCAATTAAGCAAGGATGATTGTATTTCTTGTGCATCGGCACCATTAAGCTCGGAAGAAACCATTATTGCGGCTTAGTTTTCATCTATTTTGAGAACTTTCAATGTTTCACGAGATTATATTTAAACATGAGCATTTCATTCATAACTTTCTGAAAGTGTTTACGATTGGTGGTGTGGGTGATGTTTTGGTATCGTGGGTACTAGGACGCCAGTTCAAGCTACATAATAATAACCGGCTTTGTAATTACAACGCAAGTAGGCGAACTAGAAGCGAATATTGAATTTGGTCACGTCAGGACCACATTTTAAGATTGTTAGGCAACACTACTCACACAAAACGTTGAAACACTTTGTTTAAATGTTCTCACAGGTGTTTGTAGTGGCGTCATTGGGTTTTATGTCGAAGGCTGGTCGCTGTGAAACTTTGACTTTAATATTTGTGTCGTGATACCCGCTGCATTGTTTCTGGAGTCGCGCTTATTGTTGGTGCGCCGGCGCACCGTCTAGCTCGTGAGATCTGGGTCGGGGACCTGACTGGATGCATGCGATTGTCATATACGCTCACTAGCATACTATCAAACGCGCCTAATTTAATCTTTATTGTAAACAAACACTATCTTACGTTTTCTGTTAACGGTTGAGGCTGCGGCTGTATACACTGTTGTTCGTCTTCAATCGCACATCACACGATGCCGCTGTAAAGTCACTTCACTCTTGTTCTAATTCACTGGTGATCAGTCACTGCACATACTGGGGGTGTAGTGTCACGGTTGTCGTTTAGCGGTGGAATGTCGGTAGTGTTATGTCCCGAGGGTCACGGCGCCGGTCAGTGGTGGGGTGCACGTGTGTTCGGCAGGTCGCGCGGCGCATGAGTGGCCGCGGTGGTAGGGGGCGCCGGTGTAAATACACCGCTGTAGCGCGTGCCGCCGCCTACGCACACCGCCGCGCCGCGACGCACACTGCCCCGCGTAGCACTGTAGCGACAGGGCAGTGACGTGATGCGCCGATCAGACCTCTAATGACGACTATTGACATGGAATTTATGGGAGAACCCTAGTACCCTCGTGTCCACACGGATGTACACAAATCACGTACACACCTCCATGACATAACTTTGTTTTGTTTTGATTATACTTAATCCACTTCATAACGTGACCATTCAATTCAGAACTTCGCTACGAGTTCGGCGCCTTCACTGAATCCAATCGATCGTACCCTAATGATCCCGATTATCGTGAATCGATGACTGATCAATTATATGCAAAAACTTGAACTCAAAAGGCTGATTGATTGACGTGACAGATTTGTGATATGCATAATTCAGTTAATTTATGATGATGTGGAGTTAAGTACAGACAATAAGTAATTTAATCTTTATTGAATTGCTTGTTCTTACTGCAATTTGACCACTTCACATGTGATTTAGGTTTGAATTAATCTGTCATAAGCATAAATAGACAATTTATTGATCAACATCACCTTGATGTCTTTGTCCTATGTTAGAATCGGTGCAAAAATGTTTTTCTAGTTTCTTCTTTAATTATGTCCCTGCCAACAAAAATCAAACTAAAAACATGTGTAATCTTTGTATTAACATAAAAACAATGATTATCATACAAAGATGAGGTCAAGTTTAAATTCCTAGCATAATCACTACTATTATGCAACAAGACATTAACGATAAAGAAAAAGAGCGAACATGACTATAGGCAATGATATAATGCTTGATATAAAACGGAAACAAAATAAAGCTAATTAACACCAGTTTTTTTTAATGTATTTCAGTGCTTCTGCTAGAATACATAACATTAATATTACCAAAAGAGTAGTGAGAAAAAAATTGGAATTTCTCATAAAGGTGTCATTACTTAGGAATGTTCCAACATTGGTTAAACCCAGGATTAAAGTTCAGTTAAAGGAATTCCCTTTTCTTGAAAAAAATACCTCTTACATCCAAAAAAGTAAGACATTCTTCACATAAATCATTGTCTATATTTACAGTATCTATTTATATACTTAGGACATTATTTAACTTGTGGTCAACACATCTATGACTAAGCTATATTTCCATGTGATGTCACATAGGCCTGAGTGTCAAAGGATCATATTGTCATAGAGTATGCCATCATCAGGGTCAATGATAAATTAATTTTCTTGGAACCCAACGCAGCATGAATCGTATTACTGCCAGTTCTTAATATAAAGAGGCTTTGCCCTTTCCTGGCTTGAAGGATATGATGTTACATTACTTAGTCTGCTTCCGTCTTTCTTAACCTCTGTTCAGAAAGTTACTGCACTTCCTATCTGCCAAATATTCGGCGATTTAAAGATGTGTTTGTTTATTGAGATAATATTTGAGTTGGCAAACTATCTTTGTCTGTGAAGGTCTCTCTTTCTTTTTCGCGTGAGAGTACCACCCTCTGATTTTAGAGTTAAGAATTAAGCGGCTTTTGGCAACCCCACAGACCTCTGACATGGCCTTATTGTGAAGAGTTGAATCTGTAGGGGAGGTAAGCCAAATACGGGTAGCCCGCCTCTCCCTATGAGGAGACGCATCCTGCGTGCACACATTCTCATAAGCAAGAACGACGCGTAATTTAACATGCATACCCGTTTTAATCCGGCGGAATCCCCGTCTTGGGCTTACCTCACCTTTCGCCAATTATTATATTGCATGTAAAAGTCTTAACACCTTCCACCAGAATTCATCAAGCTAAAGCATGATTATTGACAAAAGCCTCATGACCTTGACCCTTCACCAGTTTACAGTTCAAGATAGCCACGGTCAATGCAGCCCGATGTCAAGTCCGAATTCAACGTAGAGATCCGCATTTTAGTACGCGATCATCTACTCGCCGGCGGCGCTCGGTTGCGCAAGCGCACGAGTCATCGACACCGGCGCGTCCTCGGAAGGTCGCGGAGACGTGGACGGACCCCGTACGGGACCGGCCGCATTACCATAATATTATACATATTCACCAAATCTTATCAACGTTGTGTATCAACATGTTTATGTATTGGTGTGCGTTCCGGATCTAGCTTTTAAAAAGGTCGTTGGTTGTTCTTTTTTATTGTTACCTGTGGTTTCGGGTTTTCCCAACGTTAGGGGAGGAAATACAGTAGTCTGTTTTTTGTTGCAAAAGCTGGTTTAAATATTTTCGTTCGGTGTTGACTGTTTTGAGTTCACCTTAAAGGGGTCACAAAATACTTTTTTAATTGATGAGGTCGCCGTGCCCGTAACATACTTTATTAACTGTGACTTTATATTGGTTTTTATAAAATATGGCGCCTACCAAAACAAATAGATATCATCAATCAACAGAAAAAAACAATTTATGATGAATTACTTGATTTATTTTACCCATTCAATCGTGGATAACCTCTAACACCGAAGGAAAATTAATATTTTTCGTGGCAATATGTAAATATGCTAATTGTGTAGGTTAGCTACTTACGTGTGTTGTCAATGAATAGAGTAAACCATTGCCAAATCGTGTGTCATTATTTAAACTGCAGGTCTTTATGTGCTCTTGCGCATGGTACGGAACAATCACACAAATAATTTAGTTTTGGTCTGTTATAGCACTTCGTATATTTTAAAAGTAGATAATTATGTAGATTTTTCAACAGCTGAAATTTTTTAGCAGTTAACACGGTGGTCAGTTTAAGTAATCTCGTGGAATTCTATCAACTTGAACAATCCACGAGCACCGCGGCTTGAAGCGATTCGCGATGGTCGTTTGTTATTTTCATTGTTTTTTTTTTTCTCGGAATCGTGTTTAGGTGGTGTCGCCGCGGCGCGTCCGTACCACATTCCGCGACACCGCGGCGCTTGCTGGCTCTGACCGTTTGACCACTTCATAACTTTAAGGACCTTACTACTTGTTCTCGATTCGGAATTATCGCTCACCGACGCCGAGTGTTTTAAAACGACAATGAGTTACCCAGCCAATTTAATTACTCAAACTGATCACGATCAACCCATGTAAACGTCGTTTAAGAGCTGTCAGTTTAATATTCCATGGCAATCAAAGACATTGAGAGCGCTTGAATGCGGTTTTCATACACTCATTGGTGAAATTCGCTCTTATTCTCCACCGTAAACTTAATAATGTACGCTGGTCACGTTCAATTTATTGTTTTCGTGATTCACTTTGCTTCACGTTACTGTATTTTGAACGAAAACAGCTGTGGTTTTATGTCTTTAGAGAACACATAAAATACGAGATTTGACAATATTATTCCTGAACGGGCGCCAATTGCGTTTACTCAGAAATTAGTCACCGTCTCCCGTTCCGTAGACTAGAATGATTATGCTGTCATAAGTCAAGTCGAGATAAAGTTCGCTTCATTTAGATTTCTTGAAGCAAATTACGTACCTAAATTATTTCAGAGAAATGGTCCGATTATTGTGCACAACTGAAATAATCACCAAAACAAACAATTTCCTACAAGAAAATGCTATTTATGCCGTCGCGGCGTCTCGCGTAGTAACACAGAGAAATGATTAGATTTTAGAAGTCAAACAAGATTTTGATAAGTTTTGGAATCAGGGTACAAACGCAACACATGACCCGGATCTTAGCAAAAATGTTAGATGATAAAATTATGTATTTAGCTCAAATGACAATAAAATTGAGCTGCCAACGGTAGAATAACAGCGCATAGATAAACCTGAAATGAATATTTAAAAGGTAGTTTATGAGTCCGGATTTGCGATGGTGCTTCGATCATCGTCAAACCATACTGCACAGGATGATCATCCTGTAATGAACCCACTGCTGGGATACAAAGTATTGTGGCTTTCATATAGTCAAAGGATCTCTCAAATTCGCGATACCATAGTAAGATGACAAACATCCGCAGAGGCGCCGGCGGCGGCGATCCCGCGCCCGCCAAGTTCGGCTCCAAGCCTCCGCTTAAATTATGTAATCGAATATTCATGATGCCTTTTTGCGGCTGCATTGCTTTTTTTACAACAACTAGACGTGTTTCACGGTCCCGTTTGCGGTTTTTCGTATTGTTTAAATACGATTTATGACGTACTTAAAATTGGATGAGTTTTGAGAAAATTTTGGAGATCCAAGATTCTAGGAATCGTTGTTCTTTATTGCTTTTGGGTTTCGGTTAGCAACTGCTACTGTTTTGTTTTATTGATTTCTTCGCCGTTGCTGTCAAAACTAAGGAGGAAAACCTCACGAGGACACAGGCATATTATTATCCTAGAGTCATAAATCTTGTGGCTTGCAACTGAGACCACGTGGTTTGCGCTCTTCACATTATTACGACTGTTTTGTTTATGTAATGGAAAGAGATGATAAATTATGATGCGATTTAGAAGGAAACCTACAATTAATGGAAGTTACGCTACAGACTGTTAATTTATAATTTATCACGTACGTGCAGGTGTTTACGATAGACAGACACATCAATTCGTCCCGCATATAGTTCGATTGTAATCAATCGATTGGCAGTTTAATCGATATCATAATCGATTTCGCGGTTGAAGCTGTAACACCTTGTTATTATTTTTGGTCTTAGGCTTTTTGGTTACATAATTTAGCATCCGTTGTTTCGTTCGAGATAAGTTGTGTATTGATAACGATTTTAGATAAAAATCTAGCCATTTATTTGGAACGTGCTTCTATTTCTGGCGTTGTCTTAAATAAACGGGATACTTTGATCGGATTTTTTGTTCGTCGAAAAAAAGAATGGGACTGATTAATAGTGATTTTGTAGTCTTAATTAATAATTTATTTAAAGTTTGCTTTTTAATTTATTAAAAATTTGTTTTTTTTTCTTTTGCTTGCTTTGGTATACAATTATATACTTTAGAAAATTAATATTAATGTATTCAAATTGTCACAGATCTCATTATTATAATGATGCTCGATCGTATTATTGTTTATTAGTCCAAAACTTCTGTTTGGCAAATCTATAAAATTATTCCGTGACGTCTGGCATACGGCTGATCCATTAATTTAATTTGAATTTGTTAATAAATATAATATGTAGGTATTTTTTTTGACTTTTAAGGATGCTGTTTCAAATAGTTGGAATTCTTGTATTTTGACGTAAGTCATTTGTTTACAAGTATGCGGATTCGACTATTTGAGAAATACCTAATTATTACTATGAGTTGTTTAAGTATGAATTGTGATAATTAATTGGTAACAAGACGGTAAATTATTTATCTCATAACATAACAAAAATTATTATGGTATTTTAATTACTTACAACAAAAATAAGTATTTGTCCATCTAAAATCCTTAAATATTTTCTGGTGATTATTTTCAATGAGTTTATTTCTAGATAAAAATAATTGGAGACCATTTACGATCCATTAAAAACTTCAATTATCTCCCGTTTCTCATCTTCTGCCGGAATGCGAAGTGTTAATTATTATCAATCAACCAATTATATAATAAACTTTACATTGAACCCTCTCGATGGTTGATGTGGAATCATTTAATTCAATTGTTAAGTTTTCATACATATTCTCATGGAGTTTCGCAATAAAGAGCCTTGTTCCAATTAGTTTCCTCTGATATTTTAGCACGTTTCGAGCTGTTAGCACCCGATGCAACTTGCGGTTTTATTATGCAAGTCCAATTCACACCTTTGAGGTTTTAAAAGGGCCCTTTAATATTTTTCTCACTACAATTGGGAGGAGCCTTTTATAATTTGAAGGAGTTTTTTATTTTTTCTATCTTTTTTTATGGGACAAACCCACCACACTATTCCCAAACCACTACAACTCCTGAGAGCCAGAATCAACAGTGGCAACCACCAGAAAAGCGCCGAGACAATGAAGCTCGACGTGTCCCGGAGAATGAATTTACCTGTCTTGGATCCTGCAACGAAATTAATCAGAAAAGAATAGTGGAGGAGTAGGAAAAATATGTTTCCACTTCCCTCCATGCAAGCAGGAGACAGAACAAAACAAGGCCAATAGGCACAAAGGAACATTACAACTGGGAGAAGCCCAGTTGCCTAGCACCACGGGTAAATGTTTTCTATCTATAGTTATCTTAGTGGCAAATGATTCACGTGGCTTTAATTTTTTTTTTTAGATTTCCATACACAAAGGGTAAAACCGCGCTTTCCGTCTGTCACTAGGCTGTATCTCATGAACACGATAGTTACACAGTTGAAATTTTTTAATCTCTTCATTCACTATGATAGAATCTGATGTTGTAACATTACAGGCGAAAGCTCCGGTGAGGGAGCACCTTTATTCGCAAAAAATTGGTATAGTAAAATGGCGCTCATGATTTCCTGTTTAGTATGATAATTGAAACGTTTTAAGGTGATGAAAATTATAACGATGTGATAATTGCTTAATAAGCTAGGAGTGGTTTCCGTTCTTAAAGGTTGTCATTAATTCAAGTTTTTTACAAACTTTTTTACTTAAAAAAGGATTTTAAAATTTCGGTTATATTTGATGACGTTGATCACCTCATTTGATAGTAACATACTAGGACATTATAAAAATTCTCATTAAAATGTTTACAGCAAAATTTTGAAACGCATTTTTTTCTAGTAACACAACGGCAGTGTTGCAAGCCTAGAAATGCTTGGTTGGTTTGCTTGCTTCACTCTGAATAAAATTTAATATAAAATGTTTTATTTGCCACCTATATTTTATGGTCATAGGTCATTGTGCCAGTTAGATGTTTCTAGGCGAATGCTTGAATTGAAAACACCTGTCGAGATACCGTTTTGATTGATCTTGTATATTATTGACAAGATACTTGAAAATATCAGTATCCGTTTTACTGACTTTCATATTTTTGTAGCCATTTATTTGTCCATTAATGGTGAAAGTAGGTAATTATTTATGTATTTATAAAAAAGTAAATGGCGAATTCAGTGTTGTTCCTATAAAACATGGATAAAGCTGTGTGATACCCTTTTAATTTTCTGTTTGTTCTAAATTTAAGTTGTAATGAAATCATCAAGATATTATGTTTCAAAAAATTTACAAATATTGAAATAAATAGCGGAGACTACACCTCTGCACAATCCAAAACGTATACATGACCTTCTCATTAAATATCAATTTCGTTTTATTTTTAATTAACCCACGATATTTTTATACGGCTTGATAATATCACATCGACCCACCAGGTAATTAAGATATTTTAAACATCTCAAAGTATTGTTACTCGCATTTTTGCGACAGATGTCTGTGTTACGTAACAGTTGAGGCAGGCATATTTAAGATGATCAAATGTCAAGTTCATATCACCATCTTAAAAAAAAACAGATGGTCATATAGCACCTGTTTTTTTTTAAGTCTTGTTGCTCCGCAGTTTTAGCACCTCGTTTCTCATGCATGAAGTTGCGAATCTAGTCCAGGCAAGTACTGTACCTACCATGATGTGTCTTTTAATTCGTATGTACTTTAGTTTATCATCACATCACTGACATCAGTAAAAATCAATTGCTGTTCGTTAGTTCCGCTAAAACTCGAAAACGGCTGGACCGATTTGGCTAATTTTTGTTTTGAATTACTTTTGGAAGTCCAGGGAAGGTTTAAAAGGTGACTTTGATGCGGTACGAAGTTTGCCGGGTCAGCTAATAGTGTATAATAAATATGAGTCAGAGGTCTGTGGTGTTCAAAGAGGAGGCTTACATAACTCAGACACCAGAGGGTGGCCACTTACTCACACGAAAAAGAAAGAAAAATCTTGTTAAAATACAGCTTTTCTTTCTTCTAAAATTTAATAACAACTAAAAGGTAACTGGTATTGCACTTTTAGTATTGATACAAAAGTATCAGCCTACTTCCGTAAAAGGAGACTTCGTTGAAATTATTGATTTTTACTGATCTAATCAGCTAACTTAGGTTCAAAAACCATTTGATAATCCAATTAAAATCTGGTTTGTTATCGTTCGCCTTTAGAGTGCAATGTAAACTGCACTTTTATCATTAAAATCGATTCTATTGGTTCTAAACAACTTATTTTCTAACAAAAACTTTCAAGTTACAAGATCTTTAAAACATAAGTACGCGTTTGACAAAAAAACTTAACGTTCATTTATCAGACGTTTTATACAGTCGTCTTGTATATTCTAGAAAGATATTTTATTATCTATGTCTATTTTTGTATGTGAACCACTTAAAGAATTTTGATCATTATGCGAAAGAATCTCGTTTAGATGTGACATTTAAATGACTGATGATGAATAGCACATTAAACTTTTTGAAGATTCAAGATTATTCCATATAGATACTCGTACGACTTGTTCCAAACTTTTATAACTATTCGACATCAAGTACAGGCCTTAGCTGTGCTGCGATAGTGTAAAAGCTGAGCTACGAAGCTGTGTGACCGTTTCCACTGATGCTACGCTATGTAGCTGGGCTAGGAAGATGCGCAGCTCGAGCCATGCGATGTATTGATAGAAAGAAGACGACCCATAGCACGCGTCCATAGCACGCAGCCATAGCATGCATCCTTCCATATAAAAAACACATCTTAGTTGAATCCGTTTTCACCAGTGCTGTGCTATGTAAACCAATGAATATGATTGGTGGATAACAAACGCATCCGCAGCAACGTAGCATAGCACTTCTCTGGTGGAAAAGCAGCCTTATGGGCATCATCATTTATTGTCAACGTTAACACCTCGGTTCTCAGACACAAATGTATCGACTTCAAAACGTGGAGTAGGAGTTCTCAAAAGCGGTTTAACTATTTCTGTTAGCAGACCTTATACCGTTTACGAAGCCAGGTTGGTCGCTGCAAGTATAACATGGTCCGGTGGAGGTACTGCGATGAGGAGAGGTGCGACTGCGCGAGCCCCAGCACAAACGATGGCCCACCTCCTCACTTGGGCTTTGAGCAATTCCACCTGCACTCTAAGGGACCTGTCCGAGGCCACCACCAACGCCGTAAATGTGGCAGAGTTTTGGTCGAAGCTCATCTAGACTTAAGGAATCATCGACACGACGAAGAAGAAGCAGAGTGGTCAAACACTTTTTTATCGTGGTAAAATCATTCTGCCCCGAGTGGAGTGGAAGGGACAGTCCGACTCATACTGACTAAAATCCACGGTGTTACTTCTATAGCCCTTCACGTTCGATGGTCATTGGTACCTGTTTAGACAGACCCGCGACCCTGGCAAGATTTGGCAAACCCTCAAACGCAAAAGAAAGATCATTATAATTTCCAGCTTTGGTCCACCCGCCGCATAGTATTGAATGTCTTTTTTTGTGCTATTTTTCCATGGTTATTGCGAATACTGTAGTATATGAAATATGCACTATTAACTAATGTTTTTACCGTTCCAATTATATGCTTAACTATTTACCTATTGCATTGTGAATTGTTGGGCTGACAAAATCGGAAGTAATTAACCCATATTGCGAAAAATGTTGAATTAAAATTGGCGAGGAATTTAACCAACGTTGAAATAAATGTAAAGTTTTGTGGGTATCTAAAGACCTAAAGATTTTTAGTTGAAATTGATTGTGATTGCTTAGTACTCTTGACATAAATGGTTCTTATTAAAATAAGTGCGAAATGTGGTACACGTTTGGCTACAGGCATGATGTTAAGACTAAAAATAAAGTATTGCCGACTTTTAAAGAGTCATCATAAATCCTAAAAATGTAACAAAGCTGAGTAATAAAGCTTGTGTCGTGTCCTTCTCACCTTACAGAGTTTGCCCTTGCAAATTATTCATAACGGCTCATAAAAAAACCAAGGTCGTCGCACTGCCGAGATTGCGGATTTGGTCGGTCGGCCCGCGGACCGCGGTCCATATACTTTACCGTATAAAATGTAAACGACTGGAATTCTTGCGGATCGCGGATCCCGACCAAGATACGCGACGCGACAACACTGGCGCCTTTTAACTTGTTTCTTTTTTTTCATCGAGTTTTAATTTATGGCGTCCGCGGACGCCATAAGCTGCCAGTATTACGCCGATTACGCGTATCTGAAAGAAGGTTGTATATAAAAAAGTGTTTTCCTTATTTTGGAGATAAAGCATGCATTCCTGAGAGATTTTTGACTGTCTGTCTGTATGCATTGTTATACATAAGCACGGGAAAATAATGACTCGAACTGTGAGACAGTTTTGCAGATTATTTACATAGAAAATAACTAAGCATTACACAACTCACGTTAAATAAATATTACGGAAATATAACACAAGAGGACAATAACAAAAGATTTTTTTATAGGTGCGAGTGAATAGAGAGCTTATATTACGCAACGGATGCGAGACAAGCCGGGTTCCCGCGGACGTAACTTGTATGTAGAAAGTGTAGTGGTAGAAAATACATGTCGTTTTAAAGGGAAAGGGATCAATTTGAGCTCGCATTGCTCAGAAGTGGCTCAAAGCATCCGCTGTATCTAAATTGTTGAATCATTCTGCTTTTTTAATTGGCGCCATGTAACGGCGGCGTCTGAATATGGAGCATTTGGAATTACAAATTTTCTGCTTGTAGATTTATTAAGATTTGCGCTCTGGCTTTGTTCTGACTTCTGTCTGGGTTCTAAAAAGAGTTTCGTAAATACATATTAATAAAACTAAATTACGACTAGTAAAATGTTAAATCCTTGTACACACAGCTACACATCAACCTATACAAAACTAGTATAAGCTGACCGTTCAATATGCGGAAAGATCATTTAAAGCGAGTCCAAGGAAAACTGGTTTTGTATAGCTTGATGTGTAGCCGTGTGTACTAGTAGAACATCAGTTTGTCTGAGTTTTCACATATATTTCAAATTCATGTAATTATAAGAAAAAATTCAAGAAATGGAGCGTAGATTTTCTTCTCCATTGATTCTTTTCCTTAATAATTTACCTTTCCGAATGGATGTAAAATAATTATGATAATTTAATTTGCGACGTTCACAATTGCCTTTTGATGGCCTTAGTGAAATATTTAGACTTTGATTTCTTAATATGGCAAGAAATCTTTATTCCAATGAATTAATGCTTTCTATGTAAGCTGTCATAGAGGCGGCGAAACAAGGTAAAAAGGTATATAAAATGCATTTTTATATGGATAAATATTTTTCCTATTAAGTAATAAACTTATAAGAATCAAGGAAAAGCTTATAATTATTATACGGTATAAAATCTCTAACAATATTTGTGCTTATAACTTGAAAACGCCATAATTGCGCTGTGGGAGGTAAGCACTTGACGGATCATACAAAAAATTTAATGGCCATAATAAACCCTGTCCATACGGTAATCACAACTCAAATATTATCTGTAGAATTACCTCACAATAATAACATCATTAAAAACCGTTATTTCCTTTTAAAATAACCCCGGGTAAACACTTTAAACGTTAAACTGAAAAAATGATATTTGTCTTTCACTTATTGTTAAAACTTATTTATTTTCTTTACATTTTGTTTATTTATTAAAATTGTATGCCCAAGTTTTAAAAGGCCCGAGTTCACCAAAAATTGATCGTCCGATAACTTATTTAAATGGTCGATTAAAATTTAGCGTTCGTGAACGCAAACTTAACTAACGCTTGATTATAACCGTATCGGTTTACGTAAGCCGAAGTCACGTTAAATCGTAATGTATGGAAACGTGCTAGTGATCTGCCGACCCGGCGACCTCACCTCAAGTTTATGGTCACGTGAGCAGGATTACTAATAGACTACATATTTATAGATACCTGGAAAACACTGGCTGCGAGTCCATGACTAAAGATACATTAATGTCTGTACAGATCATTCTGCATTGACATTGTCACTAATTAAAAAACAGAAAAAAATGTGGTCAAAAGAAGCCATTAGCAAGCGGGTCCAGCTTACTTTTAGAATTAACATTAATTACTATTTCATTAATTGCCACGCAAATTATTAATTAATCTCAATTCATTAGCTTAATCATTTAAAAAGGTCAACATAGAAAAAACGTAACAAGTTTCACACATTTTCTTATTCGAGGGCTAAACACTCGTTAACGAACACATAAATAATTAACCGTCTTGTTATTGTTTTCATTATGCAAATAAACCAATGACATTGACATTGATCGTACGTTTAAATCAAAAGGTCGAGCGTCAATCGTAATACACGATTTTTTTATGCTAATGAGAAAGGCGGATCGTCGAAAAGATCGCGCGCGCGCAAGCGGTCATCTCCGCATTCCGACAGACGACATGCGCTTGCGACGCACAACGGAATTCCCATCTAACTCAGCATATCCTTTATAGAGAAAGAGATAATCACCATTTCATTGATCTATGGAGTCTGTGATATTGGGAGTTTTAAGGAAATTACAGTTTGTAGTATTTTAATGCGCAAATTCATGTGATTACTAATAATAGATGTCGAGAGGTTGTCTGCCCCTGGAACGTAAAGGGCAGTTGAAGGAACACAGTGGATTTTAGTCAGTACATTTCATGGACCAACTGCCTATCTGATCTCCACAAACCAGTAACCGCCTAGTTATGATACCCCTTATAAGACAGGTTGTCAGACTTTAGAGCTTCACAGTCAGGATCAACAATACCAAATTAGGGCTTTTACGGAATTACTGGCATTGTGTTCAAATCTTGGGGTCGAACTGAATTCCATCTTGGTTTGTCGATGTTACCTTAAATGGTGAAGATGACACATAAACGTTGTCGCTAAGCGAACATGTCCATATTTACCTTTCTTATAAGAAAGGTAAATATGGACATGTTCGCTAAGTTTATCGAAACCAGGAGGTATTTTTACGACGATTTGATAGCTGGCGCCAACAAATGGCTTCTCGACTCTTACGAATATGCTTGACCGTGAACGAGATTAATGTCGAAAGATTATAAACAAGTCGTTATACTTCTTGTTATGGTAGTTATGGTTCTAGCGACCCAACTTCTGAATTAGCATAACCGAGCAGAATCACCATTAGGAACGGTAATGGCGACGATAAAAGTCCAATATTTTAATAGCTGTTTACTTCGATGTTTCATTGTTATTTAAGGTATAATTAACGAGATGTTAGAAAAAAAGAATACGTTCAACATCCGCCTTATATTATAGCTAGTCGTAAAAATTCCATAGATTTATAAAATACGGGTCCAAAGACTCCGGAGGTAGGAATAATCAAACTCCTACGCGGTTAGCCGTGTGGGGTCCGATAAAGAATAATACAAAATCGGAACATGACCTGTGAATGTTCGAGAGATTTGATAAAATTACAATTGTGTCATTTTTATTGTAATGTATAGAATGAAATGCAGTGCTTTAAAATATTATTAAAAGCAACAATTAAATTGCAAGTAGTTATCAGATTTCAGCACTGAACATTACTCACGTTGGGCAACTTTTGGCACTCGACCATTTTACGTTTCGCCGCTAAATTATGACAAACGTGAAATTCAAAATAAACATAAATAATTTCCCAGTAATTAAACAGCAGCCACTCCGTCATTCCATTTTATACTATATAAAGCTTTAAAATATATTCGTAAATAAATGAATAAAATAAAATCACCTTCAGTACTCGGGTTCTGTTAATATGAAAATAATGATGAGTAATTCTGCGAAGATGTAAATATGATAGTCATTGTGAGCTCCGGCTGTTTCTTGTACATCGTTTCTAATTAACATAATGACAAATAATCAAGGTGTCAAGGACGTTTTCCTCCGTCACCTTGGGAGAAACACGTAATTGATCTAGAATATCTAGATCATAGATCACAAGGTGCGCGGGAGTTCACTTTCGATGGCCATTGTGTTCTTAATGAAGATTATGAAGTTTTTCTTCGTGTATCAATTTGAATTAATGAGAACTTGCTAGTGAAATGCCCGGCTTTTGCAGATGTATGGATGCTGGAAGATCTTCTATATTATTATGTATAGATAAATAAATATGCATATAGGTAGTCTGGCATACCATACTGATGTCGCCATTGTTTTGCCCAGGTATGCTAATTTCACCTTGCAAATATTCTTTACCTGTTTAGTTTATTTGTTTTATCTATTTTTTGTGTTTTGTATCTGTTCTGGTTTACAACTTACCTAAAATCTGCTGAAACTATTTTGTAGAGTGACCTAATTACAGGTGTATTATTTACATCTACAATCTTATGTAATTAAAGACAAATTATATTACATAAATGTATAATTGGATAGAAAGGCTTCTTCCATTGCACTTACATCTTAGCTTTCACACGGGAAGAGAATATCGCGCCCAGAGACAATGACGCGGCCTAGACACTGACAATAAGATGATAACCCGAGCACTTTCCACTTTCCCGCGCCTTCCCACAACATGGCCGCCCGCCGTATGAAAAGCGCGCGAACAACGCAATGCATGCTCGCCAACACTTAATCCCGCGGAAATCACTGTGAAAACTTGTCTTTTGTACATATAAATTAAATACAGTTCGTGTATCAGAGTCTCAAGCCTCCATTTTCGAGTTTTGATGTGTTTTAGCTTTATGAATATTCTCTGATTTAACAATAGAAGAAATACGCGTCCATTATTTTTCTAAACTCTAACTTATGTACTGATTAGATTTGCAATTTATCGATGCTGTAAAGTAACCCATTAGAAAAAAAAGAAACTTATAATAATTGTCTGGCCGATAGTTCCAACAATTTTATTTTCGCATCGTTAAAGTACTATCTAGAACATGATTTCCTTATTGAAATGTTCAGCGGAGACAGGTTTCAGAGTTTATGGCCAATTAAATGTATCTGTGCTTATCCGGTGCATTGTCGTTAAGCGGCTTAGTTGAGCACGAGTTTAAGAGTTTCAAGCTTTCTTTGAACCCATTTCCAGCTAACAAAGCCTTCGTAACCATCTGAATGTAGATGATGATAGGACAAGATCGATGCATGGACTGTGTGGGTGATAATATGGTTAGAAAGGGGGATATTTATGAGAAGAAGACTTCAAAGATGTTGCTTGTACCTATTTTAATTAATTGGGATAAATGTAAGAGTGAACCATCTCTGTTTTTGTCCATCGCGTCTTCATAGTGTTCGCGTTGTAGTAAATCATAATAATATATTTGTTTCTGAATTCCAGCAAGTCAATTAAGTGCTTACACCGCGAGTTAAGATTAGCAAAAATGAAGAGTAGTCTATATTTAGAAAATCCAACTGTAGGTGAAGATAAGCCTAAAATAAGCCCATCTTCACCGAGTGATCATGGTGATTCCCTGAATCTTCGAAAAAAGAAAAAAAGGCAAAAAACCTTAGCTGTAATATAACTAAATCTGGGGGCACGGTAGTGCCCCCGCCAAGACGAGCCAAGCGAAGCGCAAGGGCACTACCTACCTTTTCTCGGTGTGTAAAAAACGACGAAACACTTCGAGAAAAGGTAGGTAGTGCCCTTGCGCTTCGCTTGGCTCGTCTTGGCGGGGGCACTACCGTGCCCCCAGATTTAGTTATATTACAGCTAAGGTTTTTTGCCTTTTTTTCTTTTTTCGAAGATTCAGGGAATCACCATGATCACTCGGTGAAGATGGGCTTATTTTAGGCTTATCTTCACCTACAGTTGGATTTTCTAAATATAGACTACTCTTCATTTTTGCTAATCTTAACTCGCGGTGTAAGCACTTAATTGACTTGCTGGAATTCAGAAACAAATATATTATTATGATTTACTACAACGCGAACACTATGAAGACGCGATGGACAAAAACAGAGATGGTTCACTCTTACATTTATCCCAATTAATTAAAATAGGTACAAGCAACATCTTTGAAGTCTTCTTCTCATAAATATCCCCCTTTCTAACCATATTATCACCCACACAGTCCATGCATCGATCTTGTCCTATCATCATCTACATTCAGATGGTTACGAAGGCTTTGTTAGCTGGAAATGGGTTCAAAGAAAGCTTGAAACTCTTAAACTCGTGCTCAACTAAGCCGCTTAACGACAATGCACCGGATAAGCACAGATACATTTAATTGGCCATAAACTCTGAAACCTGTCTCCGCTGAACATTTCAATAAGGAAATCATGTTCTAGATAGTACTTTAACGATGCGAAAATAAAATTGTTGGAACTATCGGCCAGACAATTATTATAAGTTTCTTTTTTTTCTAATGGGTTACTTTACAGCATCGATAAATTGCAAATCTAATCAGTACATAAGTTAGAGTTTAGAAAAATAATGGACGTATTAAAAAATAATTTCCACAATGTATTTTATTACTAAACGCTTATTTTAAGTGACTGTTGACAGATCGATGTCATTGACACCTTTCTATAGTTGATCTGCATAGTATAGATATTGAAATTTCGAAGCGCGTTTCGTATGTGAAAAACAATACAAGAAAGCATAGACTACAAAATAATTATATTTAGCATTCAACAGCCAGCCTTTCACAATATGTAGGCGAATTTTCGAGAAATAATCTTAAAGTACGAATACCATCAAACACAGACTATACAATATGTTTAAAAAACCTATATAAAAAAATGCGTCGGAAAAACCCACACCTGCAGTTTTTCTTATATTCACGTGTCACCTCTAAACTATGTATGAGTATTTTTTTATATCCCAATTAAATCAAATAAGTAGGTACTCTTATGATGAAGTATAGTAGGTATGTATAATATAAAATTCTATGTGCGGTACTACTGATATATAAATATTTACTTATTAATGAGCGTACTCCTCTGTTTTTATTTGAACAGTTAAGACCTTGTTATTGCCTAAATAGAACAGAAAGAATCCTATATAAATTTTAAAAATTAAACATAAATAGAATAAATTTTAAAAATTAAAAAAAAATTGAACATAAATAGACCATAATATTATAATATCAATAAATTATATTTATTTCTGTATACAATTGACTCGACCCCAGTAACTGACGAAATGTGGGTGTACTATTAATAGTACACTCAGTTCGCTATTTTGCTTGGCCCAGCCCTTCGAGGGTCACATCACAAGTGTAATCTTACGTTATGTTATTTCTGGTAACAGATTTGTGCAATCACTCCACTTTTTACCCTACATTCTGCTTTGAAGTCATTGATAACATCCGACAAAAAAAAAACGATATAATGGAAAAACTAAATCTAGGTCTGCTAATGTATCTAGATAGATAGATAAATAAATGGTAAATGTTGTTTGTACGATTATACACCGAAATAAATAGAAAATATCCGTCTACATAATTGAAATATAATGTAAAAACAATCAAATTCCAACAATACGAAATACTGACCACAGTAATTGTCACCAATTGAGATTTATTTTATTTCGCAATTATTCTTTATTTATAATAAATTACGTTTGGACATACATCGGGGCGATTCTTATGTATGTACGTAGATAGATTTATTAACTGTTTTTGTTCTGCTCACACCTCGGTGCTCATTTACATGTGTACCTAAACATGTAGTTATATTTTTTGTTTACTACAAATTACATGGTTTGTAAACGTGACTTGGATATTTGTATATAACCACATAAATACATAATGATTTATGTCATTTTCCCGAGATGTGTTGTGGGTTATTATTTATTAGGATGTTTTTACTTCAACTTTTTACTTTATCTGCTTGGAATTTAAGCCAAGCAGTTAAATAAATATAAAAAGTTTTAATAAAATTAATTATGGGTGATTGAATTTTTTGTAATTAGTATGGAAAAACACTAAGGCTACGATTTAAATCTTTGTGGAGAAGACAGGATAACTTCCGTTCTTTTCCCTTTAAAAAGCATCTGCTGGGCAAAGACCTGGCGTCCAGAAGCTTTTATCCAGTGCCACTTCGAGCCAGCTTTCGTTGGATGCCTCCAGATCGTCTCGCTAGCGATTTCATGGTCGGCCACGGCGACACTATCCATTCTTTGGCTTAAATTGAGTGGACATAAATAAAAAAAAAAATCACGCACCAACAGTTTAATATGTATTTTTTTTCCATTACATTTTCATCAACAAAGTGCATACAACAGTTAAAATGTTATAAACGAATTGATCATTGCTTCCTTCTTAACAGTCAGGTACTTGTAACGTCACGATTATTAAAAAAAACGTAATCAATGCGGAATAAAGGTGGTGTCAGCACGATTGTATACTGATCGGTACAAAAATAGCATTCAGTTTTAACATATAGCGTTACATGTTAGACAGTAATCCGCAAAGGTCAGTGGTTATTGTGTAATAGACGGAGAATTTTATCATTTGCACGGAAATGTATCACGGATTTAAAGGGTTACTGTAGATAAGAAGGTCGTGGCTAAATAATAACGAGTTATTCCCGTTTGAGCAACAATTTTCAGAGCACCCATGTTAAGACCAACTATTATTCCCGATTGAGCACCTATTAATATTTTGACAAGTTGCTCAATAGGGAATGAAAATAGAATTCACATCTATTCTCTGTTTTCCATCGTAGTAAAATCATCAAATGAGTCCTCCCATCCAGGACAGGACGGGAGGGACTGTCAGACTTGTACTGACTAAAAACCAAGGAGATCCTGCAAGAGCCCTTTACGTTCCAAGGTCCCGGCAGGCTTTGGCCCTCTCAGGAAGGCCTTCTCAGCAATCTGACTGCTGACAGCTAGATCCAAACATACCTGAGCAAAGTCTAGGCAGATAATGATTGACACTTACAACAAAGCCAATGAACCATGATTAAATTAAAAATATACAAATCATTCACTCGATAGTGATCTATAGATCTATTCTGGTACATAAATGATCTAATATCTAGTTTGACACATGAGGCCATTGTCACTGTGTATTGATTTGTTCTGAACAATAGCACACGCTAGATCACATAGGTCCTCGCTCCTTTTGTTACGGTATAGTAAAACATGGGTAAATATGTCATGGTCACGAGAAGACATTTGGTGTTATGTTGTCTGTCAATTTATTGTTTGAAATATGTTATGTATGAGCATACGTTATTATGACAAAGTTGATATTTATGAATGGAGTTATATTGCGTGTATTAACAATTTGGTTTTAAGTAGGTAGTATTCGTTGAAACTTAGTTTAAAACAAGGAGACCGAGAAGCATGGTAGAAAAATTGGAGGCCTAAATCCAGCAGTGGGTGATTTAGTGGTCAAATAATAATAATGGCTAAAAGTGTTAAAACGTTCATGTTAAAACAAAACCCACCATAATTATTTTTATGCAGTAGATTTCAGTATTTAGCCCAGAAACCATGAGTTCACCATGTTTCTCTATGACTACGAGTTTAGAATTTACTCAAACCGAACATAATCTGAGCCCTTTTGGGCTCAGATTATGTTCGGTGGCCCTTATACGTATAAGTGTCCTTCGCTAATTTCCTATGGTATTATGCGACTGAAATAAATAGCTCTTCTTTTAGTTACTTATATCCATGCTCGACCCGTTTTCAAGCTATTACATGTCCACTATGCAATGTGTAAACTGTGTCACCACAGAGCGTGCCATGAACTGCCCAGTACATTAGCAAGGAAATAAAAATCAGACCGTGACCACGTTTATAGGACACCATAAAAGCGGCCATCTTGATTTTATCATCACCAAGTTTGCTAATCTCATTTGTATTTACCACGCTGACCAATCACGATGAAACGCTTTACATCACTGTTATATAATCTACTAACTGTTCCCCGCGGTTCCTGCTAAGCTCCTATTGATCGTGGCGTGATGGTATATAGCCTATAGCCTTCCTCGATAAAAGGTCCATCAAACACAAAAAAAAATCAATTCAAAATAATAGTTCCTGACATAAAACTTAACAAACTATTTAGCTTTATAATATTAGGATAGTTATTGATAAGTCCTATTTAAAAATCAATTACCTACTATGTTTTATCTAATTACTTGAAACTTATGAATAGTTAATCCCTTTGAGGAAAATCATTGCACAATGGAAGTGCAATTTGTTAGACAGAAGATTTTGCCCGCTGCTTTTGCTCGAGTTGTGGTCGAAAATTTTCTCTTTACATAGTCTTGTATACAGCATACGATACTCTGGGATATTGTAGCTATCTCCATAACCTACTGAATGAATTTTCTTTCGGAATCGGATTAATGGATACTTGTGAAGTTAGCGTCTTTTTTTTGTTGGAGTGGGCAATCATCAGATAACTTCTTCCGCCGTGAGAGCGGGTTTTCAGACTCGTATTGACTAAAAATCGTGCTGTTCCTTCTATTTTTCCTTTGCGTTCCAGGACCATGGTAATCTGTTAAGACCTTCCCGTAGCTCGAAGATAGCCTTTATGGAGGCTATCTTCTGGCTGCCCAAACTTGCAAACATACAAACTTTATAACATTTTTATATAGGGTGACTGGTAATTAGTGTACGATACTTAAACACGTGATTGTGCTCATGATAACCAAAACTTTTACTATGGGAACAAACCTGAAAACGCGAAAAAGAAATCAGCTGTTCAGTACATTAATGTTTGCTTAATGTACTGAACAGCTGATATTTTTTTCACGATTTCAGGTTTGTTTCCATAGTAAAAGTTGTTGGTTATCATGAGCACAATCACGTGTTTAAGTATCGTACACTAATTACCAGTCACCCTATATATTTAAATCCTTGACCCCCATCCATTTATAGTCGGAATAAAGCCTTCGATTGAACAGAGGTATGTAGGATGAAAATACATTAAATTTGATACGATCGTATACAAAAGAAAACTTAAAGAAATTGACAAGGTTAATGATTAAAATTCATTCAATGGGTTAATCATCATTTGTTGTTGTTCAAGATAGTAATAGATATAGAAAGAATAGGTTAATTTAAATCAGGTTTTGACATTGAATAAAGGAGTTTAATGACGGATAAATTTTGGCGAAAAGTACGGTCTACTGTATAAGGACTCCTAAAGTTGGCACTACGAAACTTTCTTAGATTAAAAAAATGGTGTCGAATCATGAATGGGAATAATAATTTCAACAGCAAAAATTCTCCGTCATGTTCTCTCCGATAAGTTGTTAAAGTCCAGAGGGTCTAAAACGGCCACTTACAGCAATATTTCTAATGATTCACTGGGAAACGTCATTAGCTATTCTTCTATTATTCATTCACGAATTGAATCATGAGGAATATTTATTGCTAAGTGGCCTTCTTAGACGCACAGCCAATCTTCTCACAAAGATGATGATAACTTTATAAAACGTACAATATTCTAAAGCCTATCTACAAACAGTCTTTGAAATAATATTTAATCAAATAATGACAGACCAGATTCTATTGAATTTACTAAAACCCACATTTGAAAAATATTACAAATTGTCTGAAACATTATGTAGCTATCTCATTCTCATTAATATAAAACAAATAAATAGAAAATCAATAATACAGTTAATACTTTTAAACCTTCTAAAATCTAACTTGACACATTACTTCTATCTTCAATCGCCTCCGGACCTAGATATGTCGGCCACGCCACCGGCACCGGGTCAATGGATGCTGGGGCTAACGAAGCGTACCGCGAATGTGGTACGGATGCCCCGGCCTCTCGAACTTGACCCTGCAAACCGACCTTCAAAAGTTTCTAATATTCAAACATGTAGACGAAATTATAGCCTTCGCAAATTGGCCGTAAATATTGTTTTTTTGATGCTTCGGAACGCCTTGATGACTATGATCTGCCGGGGTCTCTTTGATTTCTCTATCGATTGCTTTTATTTTATAATTGACGGTATCAACCATTTTGCTGGTATTTTAAGTCTGAGTTTCTGGAAGCATCAGATCGAAACTTGATGATAATTTCTAGACTTTCGACGTGAGTTATTGATCAACTACAATCATTAATCGAAAGCTCAGCTGCAATTCAGGAAGCCCATGATTTGTTTTAAATAAGCAATTGCCGCTTTCATGTTTAGCAAAAGTTAATTGTTGGTAGTCAAATGCAACACTAGTATCTGACGCCTGTAGCTTAGTAATCTTTTGAAATGCGATATTTTCCTGTTTCGTTTCCGGCGACGTTTCTTCTTGCTTATTAGCATCAACTTTCATCTCAAACGACATAACTTTGATCTTAGTAACAAAAGATTCAAGAAATTGATATCTTATTCGTTTGAAACGATGATGTGGTCGAGTGCGATGCGCAAGCGTTGGTATTGCGCGGTCTCCGTGAACTTGACCGTTTCGACGGATGCGCCCGCGCCGCCGGTCAGCCTTCTCTAAACATAGCTTGTGTACTATGATTTTGAAACAGATAGCATCATCTGACCGCTCAGAAACCGGCTAACGATCTTGATCTCTGTTTTTTACTATGTTATGTATTATTATTACACTTGTTATGTAAAAATTTGCTTCTTATTTTATTTGGAGAGCAAATCAGCATGTTCGTAAACAGGATGTCGTGCAACTACGTCTGTGTTTACTAAAATGATACTTATTATTAACGTGAACATTCTTCTTATTTATTAGACCATTATATAGATTTAACTTTTGGATTTCTCATATTATAAGTACTTTACGTACTATTGTAAACATCGTTCTACTTTCCAAAATGTCTTTCTTGTCATACTTATATTGCGTTGCAACTAGGTCGCATGTTTTACTGTAAACAAATTGTACGTATACTTCTATGTTAACATGTTTATACAGTTTTCTTGTATTTGCCAAACGTGTTCGTTTCCGAGTGTTCTAGTTTCTTGCTGTCCATGTCCATTTAAAGTTGGCACATTTCTATTACTGCGCCGCGATAGATGCTATTTACAGATTAATCTAGATTTATGATTTCATTTAAGGATAACAGCGTCCTTTATCCAGCGATATCATATAAATAAATAATAAACTACAAACAAAAGGTAATTGCTATGTGTCAGTCAGGTAAAAGTATTAAACCATTTTTGAACTTGACAAGTTCGAACATTAATCTCCAATGTATACAGTCAACCTGACACGGTTGCCGGGGAAAAGTAAATGTTCTTGTAAGTATTTACGGCTGACGCAATTTACTGTAAGACATGACAAGTGGCGGCTGTCCACGGAGACAAGCGAACAGATTGGCTGGACCACACGTGATGGACTAATTGAATCTTGGATGTGAACATAGGGATGCATGCTCGTAAATGATTAATGGAAGAAGGATTTGTATCGTGAAATTCAAACTGTACAAAAAGCAATTGACGGAAGATAATGCGATGATTCTGATAGATATTTGAATATTGAATCTTCATTATCTAAATACTAAATGCATAACAAATGTTGCATCATCAGTCCCGATTTGTCAATGTTCAAGCTTACGTGTGGATCATAGATATCTACGCGATAAGTTCGACTGCACAATCCATTACACCTCAACAAGAAGATAAAGATAACGAGGTTCAACAATGAGATGTAAGAGGTGGAAACCCTACGCAAGTTTAAGTTAAACGATACTCTGACGAAGTAATATCGTAGGCGTTATGTGCTTTTGATTAATGCCAATGATAGTACTGACTTACGTAGTCTTGCGGTTATGAATGCCTTTGTCGTCTATATGGACAGCTTAATAATGCATCAAAGAATATTTTGAACGATGTTTAAATGAACAATATGCAACTATGACATGACGTCTTTGCAAAGATAAAAGTAATAAATGACGGGATGCCAAAAAGAATGCAATGAAGTTAAAATTCACACCAGCAATCTTTTGAAAATTTAAATCAATGATGAACGAATGGGTAAAACCTGATACGTGATTTGTATGAATGCAAAGAATGTTATTACAAAATGGAGATTGTGAATAGCTATGACAGTTCAGGTGGGTAATATCTCAACTCGCCACTTCCACCTAAGGTCACTGCGAACCTTATAAGGATGGAACGGAATGATGTAAAAAAGTCATGTGAAATAGGCCACAAATGCATACGTGACGATGCAATATTTCTCCAACTTGAAGCCTCGCTTGTCAAGTTGTCGTTGACCCACAAAACAAAGGCTTAAAAATCGTGACATGCGCGGGTCGCAATGTTACGGTATTTCGTTGATTCGCGTAATTATTTCGTACAGCATGTGCGTTGACTATAAATGGACCTTTTAAGATAATCTGATCGGTGCCATTTTGTATTGGATTACTCAATTTAAGTAAGCTCAAGGTTCGAAAGTCTATTTAGTTTTGGTTGTTGTACGCTGTGAATTTGATGGATTACTTGCATGGGTCCATTAATTCAGTAGTTCGGTATCAACGTCACATGTACCGTCGATAGTGTTATTAATTTCTTTTGAGGTTGATTTATTCATTGTTGCAGCAAGTATAGCATTTCATTCTCTACGAGGATGGATTATATAGATCAAACACTTATTGAAGGACATAATTTTATTTAAATGTTATTTTTAACCGACTTCAAAAAAAGGAGGAGGTTCTCAATTCGTCGGAATCTTTTTTTTTTTTTTTTTTTTTTGTATGTTCCCCGATTTCTCGAAGACGCCTGGACCGATTTGGAAAATTTTTCTTTTGTTTGAAAGGGTATACTTTCCGATTGGTCCCATGATCACCAGGTCAGGATCTGATGATGGGATCCTAGGGAAATCGAGGGCAACCTTCAAATTTTATAGGCACATAGTACCATTTTCATATATTTTCTAAAGTGTCCAAGTATTTGCATCTGATAATCATCATCTCAGGTGGATGACCTGATGATGGAAGGTACAACTCCTTAACAGTAAGGAGTAGGCATCGATTGATTTACTTTGTGTTCGCATATCTCCGGAACTACAAGTCCGATTTAAGTAATTCTTTTTTTGTTGTACTAGGTATCACTTAACTTAGAGAATACTGCAAGTTTCATCAACATCGGTTCAGTAATTTTTGAGATATGGAATTTTATTAGCTTATTGTGTACATGAGTGATGTAAGTACCGGTGCGAAGAATTACAAAATTCTAGTGCACATGTGAGAGAATAATGTTCTTGACAATAATTCGGGTTGAATATTTAAACTAAAAAGAGTAAAATAAAAAACTTTTTCAAAAAAAATGTAACCGCCTTCAGAAACAACCACAAAAAAGTGTAAAATAATCTACAAAATAACTTTTCTTTCGGAAGTCGGTGGCTAAAAAGACAATGAAAAGAAAAAAAACAAAGGCACCGACTTCCGAAAGAAAAGTTAATTTGTAGATTATTTTACACTTTTTTGTGGTTGTTTTTGAAGGCGGTTACATTTTTTTTGAAAAAGTTTTTTAATATATCCTATCCCACAACAGTTTGTTTTTTTACGACTAAACAATACATTTCGCAATATATCTCATTTGCTTGTTAAGATATTTTTGTATTATCATAGTCTTGGTTACTCACGCTAATTCCATTTAATTTTAATCAATAAACTACTAATTACAACTTTATAACACAGGCTAATTCCAAGATATCCGTTGTGTAATTTAAATACATTCTCAATTGTAACAGTAATATTTGTTTTCAATATAGTAATAAAGATGACACAGCTGTCATATATTTATTTGTTTCCAAGTATCAGTAACATCGTTGAATGTATATTATTCATATCATGTGTTAGGAATATATGTAGACTTTCATGGAAAATTGTTATTGTATTGCTGAATTATGTGTAACTTGTATACCTAAATGCTGAATATAACCAATTTAATTATAACATTTTCCGTCTCGATTTATTGGAATTTCAAACGAATACATTCGAGGTCATTATTACTGAGGGAAATTTTGGAAATGAAAAGTTTCTATTATGGAAACATAGAATTATTCTCTGTTTTAAATTCCCCTTTAGTTTTTTTTCTAATTGGAAAATATTACATTTTTCCATTGAAATTTACTCTAGTTTTAAAATAATCTTAGTTTCTCATTAGCAAGTTAACCGAGACAATCATGAATCATAGCCGGGTCGTGGTAGGTGGGTAGGTAGCAGTGTACAAGGTTATGAAAGCGTGGCCTTTGTCTAGTGTGCGCCTGCGCCACCGGCGTGCATACTTGCGATTCTTTTATGGTGTGTTGTTCGACTGCATGTTATTTTATTGATATTTTTGGGTTTTACGTTCTTTTTCGTTTGGTTGTCAACTCATCAGATTGTTGTCTAAACATTCCCCAAATATGTTGGTTGGGGTCGACGTCTAGACAAATGCAATTCTGAATACAAGTATTTTATATGGAGCGACTGCCTACCTGTACGCTATAGGATTGCCTACCTTAGTCCTGGGTATTATGTACTTGTTTTACCATATCTTAAAACTTGTTAGGAACTTCTGGCTTCTGTGTACCCGTAAGACTGCCAAATATCTACAAGTGTCAGCTGAGACTGAGGGCTCCCGAAATCTGGAGCGGCCTTAACTGATTGGACGAATAAGTGCCTTTAACTGTCTCCAGGGTATAAAATCTCGGATTCTCGATACTAAAATCTTCAAACTCCATTCAGCGATTGAAGGTAACAAATAAACTTACGTTCATCATCATCAGCATAAAATGTTCCCAATGCTGGCTCACAGGCCTCCTTTCTGTGTGACGGAGTGTGCCATAATCCACCACGCGTGCTCAGTGCGGGTTGGTAGATGTCATATTCATGCCTTCGAATTTTTGGTTCTAGGACATGCCAGTTTCCTTTATAATGTTTTTCTTTTTGAGAGCAGTGGTGATGAAATAAAACGACCAGGGCCTGTAAATTGTGAGTTGGGGCAGATACAATTAATCTACCCTTGCTCTCACTACTATTCACGCTCGCGTTTATAATATTTTTATTTATTTTTTGCCTTTTCTTTGTTCATAAGAAACTTCAATTATTTTGATCTGTTCATGTATTGATATAGGGTGGGGCGCGCCGCCTGGCACCTCGCACATTGGAACACGATTTCGGCTTTGTTCTTTATGATAAATATGTTTCTCTGGCGAATGTATGTTCACGATTGTGTCGTGTGCGGGCCCATTTGTTTGCAAATATGAAGGTCTGCACATAGTTGGAATGGTTGTGGTTTCGATATCTGGTTGTTGTAAGTACAGTAATCTTGGGCTTAGTCTGTATGTTGCTGGTTCGATTCCTACATGATCTACAGGTAGGTAAGTAGTTGTTCCCGTGTGTATGTGAGTGAGAGAAATCCCTAGTCAGGGGCACTTTGTTATTAAAAATAAATTATTGCTTTGGAGGGTTTTGACATAATAAATGCAATTATTATAATTTGATAAAAGATCTGAATACTAAAATATTTTCTGCGTTGTGAGAATTACTGATAACATTACGTATTTTACGTAAATGGTAAAAAGAGTATAAGTTGAGAATGGCAATAAAGACAATGAAGAATATTTCTTGTTAGTTTTATTACTGTGCACAAACAGCGTCTTAAATGCACCGAAGCGTACCATCTTAGTTGAAGTAGTCCAATTTGTAACGAATGCATCGGTCCGCTGCGCACGCGCTGGCGACCTTGCAAGGTCGAGCGTGATGCATCGCATTATCCACCTATAAATATTCACACACCTGGAAAATTAGCGAAAAGTTCACGGTTATAGGTCCCAATAATAATAAGACGCAACAAATCAGATGTCATAACTTTGAAATACGTAAAATTTCAACTGCTTGCCCTTGTCACATATTCCTCTCACAATACACCCTTCTATTTCTATAATCTTTCTCTCCATCGTTCAAAATTTATCACATCATAATTTATGGCGCTGTTATGTAGTGATCAGGGTCACTACATAACAGCGCCATAAATTATGATGTGATAAATCTCACGAACTGCCCAGCCAGGCGCATCACTTCGTGTAATTTATATCAACACTGCTCTCAAAACGGTGAAGGAAAAAATCGTGAGGGAACGTGAGGCATGTCTTAGAACCAACAATTCGAAGACAACCCATACCGATCTGGCGTTGTGGATTTCGTCCCACCCTTCTCACATATAGGGAGGCTTGTGTCAGAAGTAGTGGGAACATTAAAGGCTTATTTATTCTTGACTAATATCTGGGTTCAACCGAGAGGGGTTCACGAAACTTTAAAAAAGAAAAAAATAACAAAGTAAACAAATTAATTGAAATTACCCATAAACAACTAAATCTCTAAATAATTGTGTTTGTTTCTTAAATTATCATATTGCCTAAATGATCTTTGTTGTTTTTTTTCAAATTCAATTACAAAAAAGATTTTTTTGTATTATTTTTGTATGTTTTATACTTCAACTAGTTATTAGATTGATTACAAATAAGTTCGCATTTTTCTATATGAAATGTAATTTTAAATAAGCCATTTAAAATTACATTTCATATAAAAAAGGAAAGGAAAGGTTTTTTTTTTGAATTGTAAAAACAAAGAAAACAAAAATTAATTGAAATTCCTATACTTAAAAAATCAACTCTCTAAATAATTGTGTTCTTTTTTCTTAAATTTATCATAATTAAGAGATCTTTGTACCTACTTTACATCAAATTACCAAATAGATTCAAAAATTATTATATGATTCTACAATGGAAGTTTGCATGTTTCTAAATGAAATGTAATATTTAAGCAAATTATTTAAATGTTTTTCAAAGTTGTAAAATTCTCATCTTATGTCGTGAAATAAAAGGCTTTTTATTATTATTATTATTAATATCTGGGTAAGATCAGAGCAGACACTCGCAATTTAATTTTTAAGCAATAGGCACCTGTTTCACATATCCTTCTTTCTTTATTTTTCCTGCACAGTCCAGTTTTTTTATAGTGTAAAAAAAAGTTTATTGCCCAAAAAGTACAGACATGTCGAAAAGTAGGTAAATATTTTGGCAGTTCTTTTATTCGAACACGTGATTCGAATAAAACCACCAAGATAATGATGTTTTCACATTAATATAGGACACAGAATTCTTTCATGCTCATTCAATATTGAGGAAAACCACATTAACGCGTGATTTTGTGGTCATGAATATTAACAATACTCTACTTTTGTCATTGTATTATTGTTTTGTTTTTTATTACCTACCAAAAATATAGGAACGGTTAGTAAAAGAAAGTAAAGTGATGGCAGAATGTTTTCTTTTTATCTCAACGAACTCTCACTTTTCATGTCTTGAAATCTAATCTAGATTTATAAAATTACAATTTGTAAGTATTAAACGCATAATTGAACCTTGTGGAGTAAATTCTTCTAAAATATGTTTTGCAAATAGTGGTGGAAACTGCATTAAACTGATGCTGTTTGTAGTTTAGGAAAAACCAAAACGCGCACACAGATATGCACAATTGCACACGACTCTACTGTCTCGAGTGATGAATTATTTTCTAATGTAATGTGATTTCAGTGTATTTTTTGTATCCAATATTTTATACTAACAAATCTGCGCTCTATGACATACCTAGCTCTTCTAAATATGCTTAAATACAGACGCAATTTCTCAATAGCAGGTATAACCGTACAGTTACATGTAACAGTTATCAACATATCCATTACGAGTGCGATTGTAACAGATAATCCACCGTTCTTCCTGTATACGCAGCATCCGCACATCCGCGTCTTGCCATTGTTACATCCTGATTCTGAGCTACGCAAATTACTAGCATTTATGTTATTTCATATTTCCGTAATCTACGCGGAAAATAATATATTTTATGACATGGCATCGGTGAATCTTTAATGAAGAAGTAGCTTTTCCCCGTGATTTCACCTCCCTCTGCTCGGCTCTTATTGATCGTAGTGTGATGTTAAATAGCCTATAGCCTTTCTCGATAAATGGACTATCTAACACAAAAAGATTTTTCAATTCGAACCAGCTCTTGCTGAGATTAGCGCGTTCAAACAAACAAACAAACTGTTGTGCCTTAAAATATTATTATGTGTAGAAGTACAGCTTGGCCAGAACGGATTGAAACGGAACTAAAATTTTTATTTCTGACAGCGTTTTAAAATACTCAATACTCAATTCTTTATTGCATTCCATATGTCACATAATTAGATGGTAAGAAATAAAAATGGTACAAGATCAAATATGGACCCCGTCGGGCACGCAAAAATTAGGAGAGAGGAAGAGGGAAAAGAAAATCTTTGATATTTGATGTAAACAAAGACCGCAGGTTTGTTAGATTTATTATTGTGCCATAAAACTAACGTAATAAGTGAAAAAAAATAAAATAAAATCATTCAAAGTGCTGGTAGCGCGAAGACAGTGGCGACTTCCGGTTTTCTACATTTTTATGTCAAGCTGTACAGATATGCTTCTCTGAATGCGAGCTTGGTAAAGTTATTGTGAAACACAATTAATTTGATATTAGATTGATTTTATGTACACACAGCTACGCATCAATCTATACAAAACCAGTTTATCGTGGTCTCGCTTGTATGGTCTTTCCGTACATTCAACAATGAGCTTATACTGGTTTCGTATAGCTTGATGTGTAGCCGTGTATACGCAGTGTGTTCGCAGAATATAATAAGAAGCCATTTTTTTCCTCAACCTAATTCGTTCCAATTCTGGTCAAAATCAGTTTAATGTACTTACTCTGCATTCGGAGATTTATATTTTTAACCGAATTCAAATAGGAGGAGGTTTTCAATTCGGTTTTTTTAAATATAATATATTATGTCATGTACACCGATTACTTCCGAGGTTTCCCATCCTATTTCTGTGATTATTTTGATTGTTCGATGGAGTAAACTTGTTGTTTGGTCTCATACAATTTCATTTTTGATTCGGTAGTATTCAGTCGCTCCATGTTAAATACTGATTTTCAGCTGCATCCGGTTCGACAGGAAGCCGACCCCAACTTTGGGAAAAGGCTAAGCAGATGATGATGTCATCGTTTTCAGAATATGAAGAAATAAAACACAATTCTTCACTTATAGATACAAAGAACAACTGACAATACTAATTTGTAAAGAATCCGCGTCTTAATATAGAAAACGCGAATTAATCTAACCGGAATAATGAAGTTTGCCATGTAAGTCATTTATTTTGAAACCGAATGGGTTTGAGTCGAATTAATTGCCACATATTTCCCTATTTGGTAATAAGTAATTTTGGACATTGTTACATGAATTATGAGACGGCATTCCAATACTAGGGAGACGCATAAATCTACGACTAGTAACAAAAGGCTTTAATATCAGAAAACTACATTGAAAAATGAATATGATCTTCAAAGCTTGCCCTGTAAAAAAATATTTTTATATTGATTTGTATACTGCCATAACAAAATATCAAACACATGTTTTCAATACGGAAGAAAAAAGAGATTAATCGCGATGAAAAACCACATTTTTAACCTCACTAGTATGTTCGCAGCTTTGTCCTCGTGGAATTCGGTATTTTTTCCACTGGATCGTCATACCAGGATAAAAGGTATTCTTTGTGTTAAAATAGGTTATAAACTATCTGTGTATCGCATTGCATCTAAATAAGTTCAGTAGTTCTTGTATAAATGAGTGACAAACATCGATTCAACCTCACAAATGTACGCATTTTTAAAAAAAAAAACACGCCCTACACTTGGAAATTCTCCTGTATCGTGGGTGTGTTTACTAAACTAGAAACTGCCATACTTAATTTTTTTTAGTAGTAGTATCAAGATTTGTAAACAGAAAAAGCGGATTAAAAATTTTCAGGGTACAAACATCCCAAAACATACACCTATAAAAAGTACGACCCGAAAGTATTAAACCAACTAGATGAAGGCAACAATGATGTAACGAGGAAAAAGATCATTAAAAATACTATAGGTTGCAAATTAAAATAAAAAGTTTTTCATTACAATCGGTAATAATTGCTATCATCCACTACGTATACTATAATCATCGAATGAACTAGATCATAAATACAGAGTCATATTTTGTAATGAGTTTCAAGAAAGTCATCGACTTAGCATCTTACGCTGCACGCTGGTATGATTTTTAACAGTTGCGTAACGACATAGCGTAGCATGACATGTGTGATGAGCATAGGTCGGAATTAGTATTAATATTTATTATTTTGGTACTTGCATCGAAATGCTGATATTAATATGGATCTTGCCGGGATTTCTAATAGACAATCTCGTGTGGAAAACAGTATTACAAAAAAAAAAATAAAAAAAAAATTGGTGGCGCCAAAGGCCAATTTAGTGGACTGTATTTGCGGAAACTTATTTACATGATTGACAAAACGCTGGGTGTTAGGTAGTCTTCGAGTTGCGGTGGATGTGGAGCACTGGAATGCAACCCGATTTAAATAGGAAAGGAAGCACAAACCTTTACTGGGGCCACGTGCTCACGTCGCCGGTGCACCGGTTCACTTTCCAGGTTCAGGGGCAGCTGGGCTTCGAGTTAATGTTCTCACACTTTAGACACAAGCACAGACGATTGTTTTCAAGCCTTATTACACACAAAAATGCAGTAATTCCACAGTTAGCAATAATTTTAAGCGGAGCGGGTCGACGCCATGCGACACTTGTTGCGGTGCGATTCGGAAGTGACAGCGACAAGAAATGGCGTATGTAATGTGTAACAATAAATAACTTTTTTAACGAATAAATCACGGGATTTATTTTTTGCTCTTTTAAAGTAATTCCGGGACTTGGGGCATATCCACTTTTATCGCTGTACGAAATCAGTGTAATTACATGAATAACTCTACCTAATTCCTATCTATGGTGATGAGTTGATGATATTTTTCTATCTTGGGTCATTCAAACATGGTAAAAATCCCATTTAAAATAGTACTGATAGTTGTTGCTGTATATAATTACAAATTCATGAATTTACAATCAGTCACAATTACATTGTAAATTCCTACTTAAGAATTCCATTATTACTGGTATATCTGCAGTTGGCATCATTAAAAACCTCTAGTCTTCATTATAAAAAATGTAAATTGACTTCTTGTTCATCAGGCAAATGATAATCACCGATGCGTTTGTGTAACTAACATGTCCATTGCAGTCGACAATCAACAATTCAACGTGATTGGGACAAAATGCCGCGTACAATAGCGGTGTCGACGTAGAAACATCTAGATGGAAGAAAATGTTCGCACGATGCCCTTAAACAGTCGAGAAAAGACACTTTTTAGGGTTCCGTAACCAATGGGTAAAACAGGACTCTATTTACTGAGACTCAGCTGTCCGCCCGTCTGGCTGTCTGTCCGTCTCCAGGCCGTATGTCATGAACCGTGATAGTGAGACAGTGGAAAATTTCACAGATTATGTATTTCTGTTGCTGCTATAACAACAAATACAAAAAAAAAAAACAGAGAAAAATAAATATTTAAGGGGCTATCATTCAACAGACGTGATTTTTTTGCTAATTTTTACAAGATTTGTTAACAGTTAGGCGCTTGAAATGTTCACAAAATATTTAATTATGTATACAATTTAAAAACAAATAATTAAATTAAAGTAAAATAAATATTTAAGGGGGCTCTCGGCGTTTTTATAGATTAATGGACGGAACCGTTCGAGCGCTAGTATAATTCGCACATGGCCGGTTTTCACTTATGTTCTAGTATGCTAGTGACGTTTGTTGGCATAGGTCTCGGTTGTCAACCTATTACGTTCTAGGTAAATGATTGAAGCAATTTTACAAACCTACGTAGGTAAGTGATTGTCTCAAGACATGTTTTTACATGTAATTGACCACTTAGCTTTCGATGTTAGTTACAGCAAATTGTATAACTAAAGAAGAACAATAGTTAGATTATTAACTTAATTAAGGTTTTTTATTATCTGGAATCTATTATATCAAGTGTTTACATTGTACTTAATTATACCGTGTATGAATATGGACGAATACATTTTGTCATCCATTTTTTTTGGAATTCTTTTCACCACGATTCTTGGTATGGTAACACTTTCGCTTAAGTGGAGTCATTGCCATAATTTTTTTAGTTTTTTTGGATAAAAAAACTGTTTCTTAGCAGATTGAACCTCTGATAAAGTGGTATTTTTAAAGATTCCACACACAAAAAAGTTAGTATATGAGGAAAACTTAAATGACAAAGTGAGTAAAGAATAAATAAGTTGATGAATGTAGAATTTCTTCCTCGAAAGAGTGGATGCAATCGTATATATTAGATTGATGTCATGTGAGGAAAAGAACTAAATAAAGGAGAGAGCCAAAAGTATTAAATGGGAAATATTTTTGATGATAGATCAAGTAACCAAAAGTAAAGGCAAGCAGAAAAATAAGTGTCAAATACTTTAGATACAGCTGTTGACTAACCCCTTGAGCAAGGATAACCCAAAGTTCAGAATTGTATTTTTCAAAATTCATTCATACTAAATCAGTTCCAGAAGTAAATATTTGTAAAGAACATTAGTCACATATCTCCCATTGCCACTTGACTATTAGTTTTTGCACACGCTCTTTTTGTCAGGTAATTGTTGTTCCAGTGTTTGTCCATAACATATACTATTATGCCTTTTGTCTTATCAGGTTCATTCCATTCTAACCTTTAATGCTGCAGTGAAACTGATAATCACTAAGGCTAATAATTGTTCACTTTGTATTCAATGGTGGGAGTTTAATTTCTTCATTCCGTTCTATGTAAATTATACGTCCATTGTGATGTGTTTATTGTCATTTGTGACTTTTAGGTGAAATCTTCTTTCAAGTTGCATTTGCTTCAACTTTCTTATTGTGCCCAAGTCTTTGTGGTGCGATTGTGAATGCAAAGAGACTCCTTGCCAAAGAAAGTAATGCAACCGTTGTTTTACTTGAGATATTGTGCATTTTGCTCGCGAAGTCGCCGCAACATAATATATTTGTTTAAAATAAGTTGAAAGCAATCTTACTGCAGCTTTCACGGGTATTGTCGCCTTAAGAAAGTGTTTTCTCTTCCACTTGACATCTTGACACCTTTTTAATTAGCGTATAATGAGAACTGACGGTAATTACTCGCGCCATTTTACACTAAACGTTTTTGTATGTATAATATGCGTGGTTATTTCATATTTACGATCCACAAAGAGTCCATTAGTAATATTACCCCAACAAACCACGGCTAATTGCGTATTAGCACTTCATCCGCATACATAGAGTATTTAATATGAAATTAATTGCCGAATCTTCACAACAATAGAGGTGAGACACACTTCACAGGCGTCGCAACTTGTTTCGTTGTGGGGGATTTACACGGGTCGATTTTAACCGCAGTTCTGTAGCATCGCTTCACAAAGTTGTATACCCATTAGAGGTTCGTATAAATTAAATAATACCAGATATTGACTGAAAGTTTACTTTTTGCCATGTATATGTAGAACACCGGTGTGGAGCCGTCTTATTAGGGATATACACAGTTCAAACGGATGTGATTAGGTTTTGAAAATGTTGAGCACAACAACAGAACTTCAATCACAAACATCGCATGCTGAGCATTTACGTGACTGGTCGTTACGGTTAGCGCATGCTGTCTCATATCACTCGACAAAAGTCAAAAGTACCTACCTAGTTTGCGTTTATAATTTGCTGTTCAGTTGATTTGCTAACTACATAAAATGCAGAAACAAGAGAATGTTACTGCCATCTTTAAACATCATTGGAAGCCTTATCACAAGATTTCTGTATTTTATTTACATACCGTAGGGTATGTAAAGAAGAAGAAGAAGAATTTACTGCTTTTTATGGAAGATTGGATGAACTAATATTTCCATCAAATAAACTTCAAAGTTCCCGTTTACTTTGCAAAAACGTGAAAAGTCATGCTAGGGCTTTTGGTCATACACGCACGTCAATTACTATTTACATTGTCGATTATTATCATCGTGAGGCCTATTCTTAAATCGACCCGTGTGAATACACAATTATGTATATTCTTATAGAGCTGTTATTTATGTGATGTCTTCTTATCTGGTCGACATGTTTTTGATGTAACGGTAACATTGCGTGCTGTTACGATGTATGGTTTAATTGAACATTGCGCAACACCAATGTAATAGCGTATCGGCTTAGTTACTTCATTTGCGTCCGATATGCAAATGTTTGGCGAGATGGATTTTGAAAGCTCCATTACATACCAACTCGCAGTAGGCTCTGTGGTGGATTATAGTTCATTCCCTCTCACAGAGAGGGGAGGGAGCCTGTGTCCCAGCAGAGGATTTGCATATTCTTACGCTTCTGTCATTACATCCAAGCTCGGGCACGCTGCGGTCTTACTGCCGGTTGGACACGGACGTTTCGGAAGGTTCCTGTGTCGGATTGGACGGAAAGAAAAGCCTGCATGTCACCACTATTAGGATCGTCCGGAGGATACGGTGGAGATCTGCCCCGCTGGGCAGAGCGCCGCTGTATCCAAAATCGCAAAATTAGTGAGGGTGGATGGATGTTTGTTACTCTTCCACGCAAAAACTCCTGAATGGATTTGAATGTGTACACATATTATAGATTATAACCTGGATTAACACATAGGATAGATTTTCCAGTTGTAGCGGGCCAAGTCGCTGGCAATAAACTAGTGAAATACAAACGAAACCGCGGAAAGTACATAACCACTTATGTGCTCCATTATTTATGATTTCATTGTCCTCATGTATTGTCACTGTCATTTTTAAGTGTACTGTTATTAAGTTCAGCTAATTTTATATATCAAACAGTCGTTAGTAGTCAAATACTGACGCAGGTAGGTATTGTTACGGTACTTAAGAATACCGTGAGAATTTTAAAATTGATTGTACAGACGGCTACATAAAAAGCTATGAAAACGAGTTAAAGCTGATTGTTGAATGTGCGGAAAGATCATACAAAGCGAGACCATGATAAACTGGATTTGTATAGCTTGATGTGTGAAGCCGTGTGTACAATGTATATTATGTTACGGGCAATTTACTCTACATATTTAAAGAATGTGCCATACCTAGTAAAAAAATGTCGTATCTACCAGATGCTTCGAATGAAATCTGTTTTAAATCTGTTGACTAATTCAAATATTCCAGGAAAACCCCATTCCTTGGAAGAAAGTCGCCATAGTAAAAACTATCTCCTCTTCCAGACCCTTCGAATGACACCTGTGTCAAATCTGTTGGAGGGTGGGGACACTTTCAACCATTGTCCTTTCTAACACGCCAAGTTGCTCAAATGTCTCGCTGATGGTGGCGCGTGTGTCGGATCATTTAGCTCCCTCCAAAATGGTTGAGCTGAATGGTGCTGATGCATGTGTCATGTTCGTGAACGGGCGCTGTCAGTTGAGACTGGTCATCTCTTAGCTGCCACGGTTTATTTGAATAATTATTGATCATTTTGTTTTTGAATTGTCTTTTTTTTAATTGTTACTCTGGACACTTTTAATCAAAAACTTGCTACATCGTTCTCACATAATGTACCACCTCAAATGAATGATGTAACAAAGGTTCTGTAATTATTCTGGCGATCTAAAAAGAGTGTCTATGGAGTTTCTTGCACGTTCTTCTCCATAGAGATCTACTTCTTGGAACGGGCATCTACGGTACTTTCACAGTTTTTATGTCTTGTGACTGGGACTGTAGCACCATAACTTTTGTAATGTTTAATAATATTCCTTTGATTGTCTATGACAATTCAAAAGTGCCTGTAACTGGCCTACTTGAAATAAATACTTTGATTTTGATTTTGGTTGCGAGTAACGAACCCCTAGACAAACGGCAAGTTAGTTCACGGCGATAAACGCTCAGTAGTTTGTCAACTGGGCCTAGCGTTTTTGCAGACATATTTATCACCAATGAAATCGCACCTGTAATCAGATATTCCTTATCGCATTGAAATGTCACACGGACCCGTTCCTGCAGACTTCAATAATTTATACAGGGTGTGGACAAACTTTCAGCTCGGTATCAAGTAATCACCTTGTTAACTTTTCACTTTCGACCCACTCGGACCCACCATCTTGAAAGTTGATTATTTATTTAAACTTATGTACTACTGCCAGGGAAATTAATTGAGAAGCAAAGGGACACTGTGTAAAAATTGAAATAAATACGTGCTGTTGAAGTTGGTGACAACCGTATTAAAAAACATTCGCTGACTTTATATTTTCCCGTCGGAACCCAGATGCGCCAAACAGAAAAAAGAAGGGTAAACTCAATGCAAATAAAATCACCAATTTAAAAAAAAAAACATCCTCAGCCTGAATTCACTTATTTTTAGGTAAGGAGCTTTTTCATTGAGGTGCGTATGTCCGTTGAAATTTACATAGGCGGACTTAATGTTACAAGGCTTTATAATAAAGTTTCATACATATCCAACTATTTATATAAGTGACAGCCGTTTTGGTGAATAAACGACATAAACGCGCGTAGGAAGCTGTAGGCTGTAGATTGCTATAATAACTACGCTTCGGAGGCGTAATTGGGCATAGAAAATTGTTAAACAGTCACATAAAACCATGTATATGGCTTATTATTACCAGAAAAAGATACGGGAACTGCACTGCTAATCTGTCTCAGGATAGGTCGAAAGGAGTGACTTGACAGTATTTTAATGCAATGCAATTGCATGAGCAAACTAGTCGTAGAATCGAAAATTTAGAGACATGTGACATCCCACTAGTGGGCACCACATTCTCTCTCTTCCTCAGAGATGTGCATTATGTTTTTGGTAATGAGAACATTATAGGATAGGCTTACTGTCTATGTTGTATAATTATGTCTATCTTGTTCCGTTTAACTTGGGATCGATATTTTCTTTCTCCTTATCGAATGTACAGATTCCTAATAGACCACTGGGAATTGAAGTTAAAAATAGGAAGAATCATTCACTTCGTTCGATCCGTTCGTTTCACGCCAAGGAATTTATTACATTTAAATGTGAGCGTGGCGCTCACTAGTGGTTTCGCGAAATCAACAGATCAAGATTAACAGCATCTTCTACAAAATCCATCCAACTTGAATACAAAGCTTCTGTTATGTTAATTTGTATTATTAACTAGCTGTGCCCGCGACTTCGTTCGCGTGGATGTCGGAACTTGTGTGTCGCAACACACAACTTTTCACCTCACGCGCTCGGAAATATTCTATTTCTCATTCAAAATCTGAGCGCAAAACTCCATTTTGTGCTCTAGAGCACAAAGTGTTGTTCAAAATTCGAACACGCTTTGTATTCAATTGTTTTCTACACTGACAGGCGAGCCGCCCCCCTACATTTCCTCGCTGTGTGAGGTGAAAAGTTGTGTGTTGCACTCGGCAGCAAAGTTTTTCTGCGTCTCGTACCTTTGAAAACTTCGCATCGCTCAGGATTCTATATTTGAACCGCTCGTTTCTCTCGCGGTTCAATCTTAGAATCCTTCGCTCGCTCAGTTTTCAATTCAAGTACTCGCGCCAAAAATCAACTTTTCACCTCACCCGCTCGGAAAGATTCTATTTCTCATTCAAAATCTGAGCGCAAAACTCCATTTTGTGCTCTAGAGCACAAAGTGTTGTTTAAAATTCGAACACGTCTTGTATTCAATTGTTTTCTACTTTTCTACACTGGCAGGCGAGCCGCCCCCACTACATTTCCTCGCTGTGTGAGGTGAAAAGTTATGTGTTACACTCGGCAGCAAAGTTTTTCTGCGTCTCATACCTTTGAAAACTTCGCATCGCTCAGGATTCTATATTTGAACCGCTCGTTTCTCTCGCGGTTCAATCTTAGAATCCTTCGCTCGCTCAGTTTTCAATTCAAGTACTCGCGCCAAAAATCAACTTTGCAGCCTTGCATAACAAATAACTATTGCAGCCTTGCATAACAAATAACTATTTTAGTGCGAAGCGCTGTGGGAGGACACCGATACAAATCATTTTTTTTATGCTATTTTTTAGCGTCATAAAATCGTCAAATTAGTCTTCTCACCCAGGGCTGGGCAAGAGGGTCTGTCAGACTTGTATTGACTAAAATCCACGGCGACCTTCAATAGCCCTTTACGTTCCGGGGTCACGGTAGCTCGTAAGTCCTACAACCCCGGCTGGCTTTGGCCCTCTGAGGGGTTTGGCCCCCGTCATTGTGCTGACGCTCTTTGAGGCGCGCGTGGAACATAACGTTGACGTCCCGGGCATGGTCCATGATCGGACAGCGAGTCGCCCATTACTCGTCGCCCGAATGCCCACGCCTGTTGGCCAGAGATCGTCCTGCGACGTCCGTCACCGTGGGCGTCTACCACGGCGGCTGGGTGTGGGTCGTGAGGTGGACGCTGTCCTCTTCCTCACGCGTCCCGCCTCCTCCTTCGCTGGCATGACTGTTTCGCAGAAGGAGGCGACCGGTTTCCACTCTATTTCACTTCAACCAATGTCGAGCGCGAGAGGTCGCCGCCTATCACCGTTGTGAGGACATGTGCGATGCTCTGCCCAAGCGGGGCAATTTTGCACCGTATGCTCTACCGTGTCCTCTGGACGATCCTTGTAGTGGTGACACCCACGCGTTTCTTCCTTCCCCATCCGACACAGGTACCTCCCAAAACTTCCGTGTCCAGTGAGGATCTGCGTCAGGTGGTTGGTCAGGCCGCCGTGACACCTTCCAGCCATTCCTCAAAGAGAGGTCTTACCGCCGCGATTAAGGCGTGCCCAAACTTCTGTTTCGATAGTCGCTCCCTCCATACCGCCCCCTTTTTTTTGATCGTGGCAAAATCATCAAATGAGTCCTCCCGCCCAGGGCGGGACAGGAGGGACTGTCAGACTTGTACTGACTAAAATCCACGGTGTTCCTTCAATAGCCCTTTATCCACCAGGGTCACGGTTTTCGAGTGAGACAGTCCCGCGACCCCGGCAGGCTCTGGCCCTCTTAGGGGGCCCCGTCTGATTGCTGACAGCTCTTTGAGGCGCGCGTGGAACACAACGCGCCGTCGACCCGGGCATGGTCCATGATCGGACGGCGAGTCACTCATTACTCGCCGCCCGCATGCCCGCGCCTACGGTGGCCGGAGATCGTCTTGCGGCAGATGGAGGCGACCACTTCCCATTCCGTCTCGCCCTGCAGCGTGGCCTCGACCAGTGCCTATCGCCGCTGTGAGGACACGGCGGTGCTCTGCCCAAGCGGGGCAGTCCTGCACCGTATGTTCTACCGTGTCCTCCGGGCGATCCTCGCAGTGGTGACACCCAGGCGTTTCTTCCTTCCCCATTCGATACAGGATCCATACCGCCCCCTGAGATGGCGCCGGAGCTCTTCCCGCCGCGCCTCGACTTGTCTTTGCAGCGGGGATTGGCCATTTTTTTTTAATTGGGACAAACCCACCACACTATTCCCAAACCACTGCAACTCCTGAAAGCCAGAATCAACAGTGGCAACCACCAGAAAAGCGCCGAGACAATGAAGCTCGACGTGTCCCGGAGAATGAATTTACCTGTCTTGGATCCTGCACGAAATTAATCAGAAAAGAATAGTGGAGGAGTAGAAAAAATATGTTTCCACTTCCGCGGGGATTGGCCAGTGCTCCTTTATAAATACATGCCGTCGGACGGCAAGCTACCCATTACTCCCCGTCCGTAAGCGGCTGGAATATGACCCACTATTTCCGACGCCCTGGGCGTCTTCAGCGGTGGCTCGGGTGATAGGTAGAGTGTGCACTTTCCCTCACACGCAATTTTATTATGATAATATGCTCAATATTGCCCAGGCAGTAATAATTTTGTTGTGACATTATTTTGAAACTATGACATCTCCTAAGATATTCTTTGAAATCAAACGATGTCAATTTTGTTCAAAATTAAATGCTTGTGATTATTAACGTATTTATTTTGATAAGGATTAATATCATATTAATGAAAATAATGCATTACTTTAAAACAAATTTGATTTCCATATAAAAGTTTATAGTGACTTAATCTTAAAAGATAGATATATGCTCTCGCGGACTTTATTTTAGAACTTTTTATGAGGAATAATTCCGTAGTACATAATTTTTGCGTATCTTTAACCGTTTACGCAGCGCACGCAACGAAAGCTCTCGAAAAGGAATACATTTTCCCGATTTTGAAACATTTCTCATTGCTGCTCCGCTCCTTTTAGTGATAGCGTGATGTTATATAGCCTATAGCCTTCCTCGATGAATGGACTATCCAACACAAAAAGAATTTTTCAATTCCAACCAGTCGTTCCTGAGATTAGCGCGTTCAAACAAACAAACAAACAAACTCTTCAGCTTTATAATATTAGTATAGATTGAAAAGATTTGCTTGATGTATCACGTGTTTTACAAACAATAATACCGACAAATGTACCTTTATTAAAATCAGATGCTACGTTTAATTATTGCTTATTAAAACTAGGTTCCATCACGCTTGTAATATTAATTGTATCAAAGAATTATTCACAAAAGAATAAGTAGCCGCCATACCACTTAGTATGCTAAACCATTTGTGATTTGAATTACATACCTAATGGCGTGATGTTATTAGCTACTATTAATTATATAAAACAATGGATTTATGCAATACAACGCATCTCGATACAAAACGTTTTGTTATCTAGTTGTTGTGAAAACTGTTTTTCTTACATTTAAAATTTTTCCTATCAACAAGATGACAACATCAACAACAAAAGTGGTTTTTGTCGATTTAAATCTTTTGTAGAACGAAACTTATTTGAATATTTTATACGTAATAATTGTGTTGTTAAATTAGTAAAGTGGTATGACGTTCTAAATGATTCGAGGATATACAAGCTACTAAAATGGAGATAACTGTAGCATTAGATTTAGTGAATCAATATTTAACTGCTACTTGGGCACCTACCTACTTAGTTTATGGCACCAATAAATAAGCTTAATTTAGCAAATGATTAAAATTAGCTCGCTTTTAAGTTGACCGTATCATCTCCTAACATCAGGTCAATTAGTGGTCGAACAGAAGGATAACAAAGGTGACATTCAAATAAGAACGCATACAAATATTGATCAGAATCCTCCATAGGTAAATAGCATTTGCAATTTACCATAATTATACGATACCCTACTGAATATTCCACGATCACGTTTCGGCATTAATCAGGCACTTGATAAGTTGCTATCCGACAGTTTTTATTTACATGAATGCAGATGCGATCACATACGTTTTGTCTGTCTGTCTGACTGTATGCACGTAGGCACTTAGCGTATTTTTAATTTGCTTTAACATCATGCATACCAGGCCTGGTGCGACGAGAATGACTGATTAATTACTTGCAAATGTACCGTCTTCAGCTCAATGCATTGACACGAATAATTGTACTTCTATATGGTAGTGTTCCAATTTCTGGTCCAGCTTGAGGATGACCTTTTGAATCCTTTAGTGTTTTGATTCGGTTGTGATTTGCTGTGAGGTAACCATATGTTGCAGGTGGTTATTTTTATTAAGTTGGCAAAGATACAATGGTATTATTATTCTAAATAAGAAATAATAAGCACTTTCTTACAAATTAATGTGTCATGATTATCCCAGTCGAAAGCCTTTGACAAATCAAAAGGCGTACTCCAAGGCATACACGGTACTTAACAATTTTTTCTTTTTTTTGCTCCAGTACTATACAAGTTACATTGGAAATAGTATTTACGCACTTTGTAGCATTATCATGGCAGACAGGATCGTGACCGGGGCGCAAGCCACCTTAGCAGACAATTTATATAGAATTCCTTGATAGCTGTCTGTCGGCGACGTAATGGCTCATTAACAGGCTATCGGCTCTAGATAAGTGTTAGCACTTCACTATACTCCTATGCGGTGAATTGAGACTGCTCATTATGTAAGCCAATACTGGGAAATTGTGCGGAATAAATATACTGAGAAGTCTTCAAAACTGTCGGTGGTCTATGAGATGACATGGACTAGGAAATTCTCTGGAATTCATTCGATGGAGTGTTTGTCTTTTAGGTAGAGCCTAGTAGTTTCTGTGTACACAATTTGTCGAAAAAAAAACTTGAGAATATGTAATTTTTTTTTCCCATTGAACAAACATGTATTCAGCTAGGTTAGATATTCATACTATATTATCTATCTTGTTTCACTATAGAGTTGTAGATTCTCGCCTCATAGGAAGGTCTGATGTGGTTGACAGTAAAGCTCTCTTACCCATTAACCTATTCACTCTTGACTAGCATCCAAGACTAGATATAGACATTGTTTGCTTGCGTCGTTGGTTCTAGAATTCTGTCTGCGTTATTGAAACAGAAGTTCACATTCGAAAATGCCTTTCGAACACTTCGAACTTTGGTTTGTTGCTTGGTTTTCAAACATAATGTTCAATACTGATGACGCATCTTACTAGTTATTTGCGGATGACACGATCACTGGAAAGTTTTGCAACATTGTTTATTCCTCGTAAAATGATGAAAAAGTATAGGTACCTTTATTAGTACCGCCAACAAGTTCACACAGAACAAAAATAAAATCAAAATGAACACTACGCAAACATTTTCCGGTTGCATAGAAAAACTACTGTCATTCTACTACATAGTACATCTACGGTCAGTTTGAAGCTTATGACAAAAATATGTTTCTTGTAATCTTTAGTGATGACTATAATAACACTCCAATGCCATTAAAGGAACAAAAAGGATAAGGATATGCGATGCACTTACTCTGTCATTTGCGAGATGAAATGTATATTATTTTTTTTCATTTCTTTACATCAGTTTATGGAAGGTATTGTTTATTTTTTAAATTATCGTTTTGCAAAAGTGCTCTTCGAAATTCTTGTTGCTTTTCCTTCTTGAAGGTACATAATTGGATTTTGAGAATCATAACTGTAATGTTGTAATCTGTAATAAAAATGTTTTTGTTTACGACTTTGGTCTTGATATGATTGATGAACGTGGACATCATACTTTAGGAGAAATTTTATTTTTGGGTAGCAGTAGAGATCGAATAGGTATTTCAGTAGATATCAGGAAAAAGTCGCTCAAAGTAACACATTTTACCAACCCGATAAGCATGATACAGCGAAATGTAATACCAAAAGTCAATGTACCGATCGGCTTATGCCGAAAGGGTGACAGAACCTTAACGAAGCCGAAAGCCACGCCCGAATCGCTTTGTCATAGCATCCTATACTGCCATGTCAAATCTGCCGAAACGAAGTAGACACATGTCACTCCTAATTATTGTAATAACGAATTTAATTCCGTTTCGGAATACTTTGAGTAATAACTTGTAAGAAATAGACTTGTTATATTAGTCACATTAATTATATTCATGTTGCAATATATTGATTGATTGCACAATATTATTTTTTTCCGTAAAACCTATGATTCTATCAATCTTGTTATTAAACCCCTTATTAATCGGTTTGTTATTTGTTACAGGTAAGTCGGTGATGAGGATAAGTTGAGAATACATAATATAATGCAGGTAAATGATTCCAATAGACTCCAGCCATGGCGTACTGGTTCGCCTTAGAGAGAAAGAGGAGGGCGTCATGAGACGCTCTTGTTGACCATTCTCCAGTTCTAATTTGCATGGATCCGCCATTTTTTAGTTTGGTTCAAGAAGTACATAGTCTCATTGAACATTCTTGTAGACTTAAAATCAGATTAACGTGTACCGATTTGGTGGAATTTTCAACTAGTTTTTACTGTCAACTTGACGAAGAGGAAAGCCAAAGAAAAGATGGATGGATTGTCTAAGGAATTATATAAAAGAAAAAGGAGTAAATGAAATTGTGACGTCTGATAGGGGAGAATGGAAGAAGAAAAAGTGTTGCGCCGACCCCAAGTAAATCGTATAATGGCTGGAAGTTGATGATGATGATCATTGTCAACTGGTATCGACCACCTTAGGCCTCCAAATACTCAACTTGTAAGAGCGTCGCAAACCGAAAAAGTTTGTGAATCCCTGGCAGTAACGAGTAAAAATAAGTAACTTTGTAAACATCAGTTTCGAAGATCATTTCAATCAGAGTAATGTAACAAAAGAGTCGAGACAAACTGAGTTCTTACTTAAAAACCTTGAAGCTTTAGAATGCAAAGCGTGTGCCACGACAAACTCTCAAGCCTAGGTACACAATGCTAGCAAGTGAATATAGAAATAAATCTTATATAGATCGAAAAGTTACCTACAATAAACATTAAGTCAAGCTGTATTCCTCAAAGATATAGGGAGAGATGCAACTACACACATCAAAAGTGTCTAGGGATCAACATATATTTTTGCAATAACTTTTCTCCTGATTGATATTAATTAAAATGTTCTTTAAGGATTCATCAAATAAAGTGTTATCGTTTGTCACAGTAACGATAAAACAAGTCACCTTTCCATTCATAAAGAAATTTGCCATTTTCCTAATAAAGGGATTTTTGACATTTGAACCACTAACATTAAAGTTCGAAAAAAAGACTGAAATAACAGTTTTCTTTAAAACTTTATTGGGTAACTTAAACAATTAATAATCCGTGTTTCTACCGCGAACACTAACAACACAAGAACATCGGTTTGGCATACTCAAAATGAGTTCATCCAAATCACGCTGTGGAATGGCCGCCCATGTTCGTTGCAACAACAAAAAAAGGTCTTCTTGCGACTGGATACCCTCCATATTCGGCAGAGCTCTTCTCTGTAGCATATCCCATGCATGCTCAATCGGGTTCAAGTCTGGCGACTGAGCAGGCCAGGGCAGGACATTGATGTTAGCTGCGGCGAGAGTCTGTCTTACAACTCTTGCGGTGTGCGGTCGTGCATTATCATGCATTAACTGAAATAAGGGACCGATTTGCACTTGTAGAGGAACGATGACGTCTGATACAATCGTCTCAGCATAAATTTGAGCGTTGAGGTTGCCTCTGATCCAAACCAACTCAGTTCTTCCGCCGATCCAAATACCCGCCCATACCATGATGGTTCCACCACTATAAGGATGGACTTCCTGGCAGGATTTTAATCGCTGTTGGCGTCCAGGGGTTCTCCAGTGTCGTATACGTCTTGTATCCGGTCTCATACCAAAACGAGACTCATCAGAAAAGCACACGAAACGCCATTGTTCTTCTGCCCAATTTCTGTGTTCAAGAGCCCATTGATATCGAATCCTACGATTGTGCATTGCTATAGGTGGTACCCGTAGCGATCTTCGGGAATGAAGGTCCACTTCATGCAAGCGGTTTCTGACTGTTTGGTCGCTAATTAAGTTCCCTGAAGAGTGATGAAGCCTCACGGCTAACATCATGGCGGTTATTGTTGGAGCTCTTCGAGTTAAGATTTGAATGTATCGGTATTGTCTCCGTGTGGTGCAGCGATACCGTCCTCCATGGCGCTCAGCCACGGTACCAGTGCTTCGGTAACGTGTCCAAAGTCGACTGATAACACTCTGACTTGTATTCAGAGCTAAAGCCACAGTACGTTGCCGGGAACCAGCTTCTATCATTCCCACGGCTCTGAGCATTTCTTCCCTGCTTAAATGACGTCGCCGCTCCATAATAACGTTGGTTTTAATCAGTAGTAGGGAAACAGTAGCACTAATAATGTCTTCAATGCGTTGTATGTTTTTATAGGGAAAATATTGACAGCTGATTTTCATCTTTTACTCGAATTTGATTTACAGTTCCTGATTCAAATTATGAAATGCACCAAAAAGGATCCATATAAATTTATAAAATCATAAATTTATTACAAAGCCACATCTCAATCTCAAGAAATCCGCATAAAAATGCTTGATCCCTAGACACTTTTGATGTGTGTAATTCATAAGAGAATCGAACACTTCGCCCTCGACTTAATCCGCGATGATTTCGTAATTTTCTTATAATTTTATCCCTCAAATTTTAATTTTTAATTATAGGACTGCATTTGTAGTTTCAAGTAAATCGGGTGACAGTACAGCCCTATTCATTTCACTTTTAACCCCTTTAGGGGGAGATCTTCCCAAAATCCCGTTCTTAGTGCACATTTACGTCATTTACGCAACGTTTCTGCATATTTTTCTAGATCTAACAGTTTCAGCTGTGCATTGATCGATCAGTTAGTTACCCAATAAATTTCTTTTTTTATATTATAAAAAATAATCGATGTTATAATGTCGTAAGATGTTCTAAAAAGATAAGTTCCTTCATACAAATCAATAACGCAAAAGTTAAATGAAATGTAAAACAACAATATTAATAGTTGTTTACAACGCATTGCTATGTCCTGCAACGATGCAGGTAGTTATAAATAATAGCAGTAGAGTGTTAGCCGGATGTACTGCGGTGTCGGATTTGCCAACTGATTCCGCGATTGAATATGTTAGCGATATGTGAGGAAAATAGTACGCTGCTATCTTAAGACGGCATGTCATGGCCAGTACTCTCGATTTTGAGGTTTTGTTGTGGGATTCCTTGACTTTTTCGTATCATCTCTTTAATATCAGTCAAAATAACACTTTCCTTGTATTGTAGACAACTACTATAAAATAGTCATTTGTAGACCTTTGACACTCGTCGCTGACCACCTGTCAGCTCGAAGTTGACAGGCATTCTTTCCTAAAGTACAGTCAGTAAAATGACATTTGTACATGAATGAAATTCATTGTTTAATGACAGTTGCACAATAGTTGCACTTGTCATTTTACTGACTGGAATTAATAATCGTACTTTAGGGGCACCGTTTACTAAAATAACTGGGTAGCTAGCGATTGCCTATCTGACGTCCATAAACGTCAGATAGGCAATCGCTCCATGTACAATTCTGGTAATCAGATACATCCAGTTAGACCAGAGAGTCCACTCAAATCTGTGTGTTAATTCTTCAAAAGACTGTGTCAGACACTAACCTGCATGGTCCTCGTATCACTTGACCAATACAATGTCTGGACTTTAAAAGAAATTGTTTTGACTGTTTCTTCTTAGAGTAGTCAGAACTCAGGTACGGCCTCATCAAGTTTGTAAAAAGACGACGTGCAAAAATGTACTTTATTACCTACTTGCAAATTAAATATTATTTACATTTCATTAGGTTGGGATCCGCCCCAATTCCGTTGGGAAAAAAATACACGATGGATAGTACAATCGACAAAGTTAAATCATGACCCACCATAAGCTTATTTTCTCACAGACATTCAAACACAATTAGGTTCGTTTTCGCGTAAACATACATATCCATGGCAACGACTTTGAACTTTATCAATTTGACGGATTCAAACGATTTATTGTCAAAATGGGTCATGATTCAACTTTGTCGATTGTACATAAAACTTGCACGATTTCCAACTTATGCATTATTATTAAGGACAATTTCCTAAACAATATACCGGTACTATATTTAATTATGATTATATTCACCGCACTATATCCTGTTCCATAAGTGACTAGATATTATGAATTAAATCTATATTTATCCGTTGGTTCTTACGTTGAACATTAATATGGGATATTTTTAGCATATTTCAATGATTTCTCAGAACCATTTAGTTAGGTATGCGGTTATTTCTAAGAATGCTTACATTCTCGACTGCCTCGTTATTCTATGCTTCTAAGGGTGCTAATGTCATACGTGGTTACTGCGGTCCTGGAACACAAAATGTAATTGAAGAAACAGGGTGGGTTTTAGTCAGTAAGAGTCTGAAAGCCTTCTCTTCCGCTCCTCGTTGCGTGGCGGGAGGATTTATTTGATCATTTCTTCCCAAGAAAAAACGTCTCGCAAGTGTAAGTGACTACTAAGCATGAGGTCCTAATGGGTTCTAATCCCACTTCGGTTAAAGTGTTATTGGGTATTTAATAGGATTTTTTTTTTGTGGAAGTTTCAGGGTCTGTAGTTGTGCCAGGTTGATGGCAGTAGTCTCAACTCCTTTTTCATTGGACTTCACAAAACTGGTGAAATTTTATAGTAATATCCTCTGCATTATCCAGTTACCCTGAGGATGTCGGGGCGTGGTCTGATATGATAATATATTGTGAATAATCGTGTATAGTTAAATAATATTTTATCAATGATTTTATTTAACATGTTATAGGAAAATCGAATTATTACATTCCGACCGCCAAATATTCTGGCCGATGTATTCGATAAAATGTAAAAGAAACGTTAAAACACAGTCAATAATTTAATTCTGTAGTAATTATCCGTTTAACCTGCCTAAAATAACCCGAAGAACACACAATTAATGTTTTTCCAAATTGAGCAAATGGTCGGATGTTTGTCTAAACTTATTACACGTAATTGATTTATAATTTGTACGAAATGGGTAAAACAATAGATTCCGCCCAGGCCAATAGAAAAAAAAAAAACTTAACCACGAGTGTAGAAAACGCAACATAAAATACATGATCACGAAATTCTTTATTATTCAACCCCGCTGCTCGGTTCCTTTTGATGTTTTTTTTTTATCGTGTTAAAATCATCAAATGAGTCTCGTCCCGACCCAGGGCAGGGCAGGAGGAACTGTCAGACTTGACTAAAATCCACGGTGTCCTTCAGTTGCCCTTTATGTACTCGAGTCGCGGTATACGTGTGTCCCGCGACCCCAGCAGGCACTGGCCCAAAAGGGCCCCGTCATTGTGCTGACACTCTTTGATGAGGCGCGCGTGGAACACAACGAGCCGTCGACCCGGGCATGGTCCATGGTCGGACAGCGAGTCGCCCATTACTCGCCGCCCGCATGCCCTTGTCCTTTTGGTGGTAGCGAGATGTTTAAAAACCTATAGCGTCATTGATAGATTTCTGAGACTAGCGCATCAACCAAACAAACAAAATCTTCAGCTTTTTATTGTTAGTTTAGGAGAAAAAAGTGAAAATTCAAATTTATAACAACATTTAGGTACACCTCTGCTTATCCTTTCAGGGATTATAAGCGTCTTATGATGAAAATAATGTATAAAATTCAAGATAATAACGTTTTATATTTTTAGAGCAACTTGTTTACTTAAAAATGCTGTTAATCTTTGCTATAATTAGTATGGTCATGTTTATGTGGAAAATTTCTAACAAAGATTTAAATAAAAGCATTTTGACGTATGATTAATATACTGCCGACATCAGAGAATTCACTGGAGAGAACTGTTTATTTAGATGACTGTTAAGTTAATTAAATTTACTTTTTGTTCAAGTGTCACTTGAACTTAAGACATAACTGCAGTCTTCATGTCTGAAGATGCCGATCAAAAGGCATAAATAAATGGAAAATCACGTTTGATTTAAGATTAATTAATTAGAAATATGTGTTTGCAGAAAGCTGTACTCATTCATTTCATTGCCTGAAGTGAAAAGTGCCATTAAAACTCTAAACAGATAATTGTTAGTCACACAAATATATTAAAGTGTGTGGGTACCATAAGAGCTATTATAATACGATACGACTCACGCTATAACACAAGGTCAGTGTATAACAACTCTTTAAACGTTAAGCCAATGCAATTATTATGTTTTTGACACGTAACCTGCCCATTTAAAAAGCTTTGTTGTTTGATCGTAGGAAGTAAATGCGCGTGTTTTTATCTGCGCATAACTGTTTAATTATTGGTTATTACGCCTTTTAAGATGAGGTTAAGGGTTTGGAATTTTGAAGTTCTCTTCTTAAAAAATAATCCATTCTCAGTAATAGTTTCATGAAATAAAAATTTACATTTCCAAAATGCTATCTAAATCACGATTAATTTTTTTGGATATACCATTATCACAGTAATTTCATTAAATAAAAATTAGATGCATACAAATTAATATGTAATTACAAAAATAATATGAATACTGATACTTTTAGCCTGCGTTATTCCACTGCTGATCAAAGTCATCTCACCCCGTACAGTAGAATAATTTCCTCTTTCCTTCTATAATTTTTCTTTTTCAACTTCTTGCTTTTCACGGGCAATTATTGCGATCATCACTACGAGTATAACACTAAGAACATCTATATTTCACGTTATTAACTTATTTTCAGGGATAAAGAAAATACCTAAAACTCCATACTTTTACCGATACTCAATCTCTTTACCTCTTGAAATTCTTGGTATTCGGTAAATAAACACGTCAAATGCTGATTCTTCGATGGGGATCGCCACCCATCACGCGATACCATATAAGGTGTTATGATAAGTGCCAAATTATCTTATGGAATGTGCGAGAGGTCGTTGACATTATGGTGCCAAAACAGTATCCTATTAAATTGTAATATTTTGTCATAAAAAATAATTGTGGTAAAATATATAGAAACAGGTCATCATAGTGTTCTGTTGGGTAATTTTAAGCTGAGGTCATTCGAATTTGTACTCAACAGACTAGCATTTTTGTGTAACTCTCATTTCTCCATAAAAAAGGTACCTAGTACAGAAATACAACTTGCCCTCTGTATTCATCGCCATCTTTTCAGACATTATGACGGAAAGAGGGAAAGACAGACTTGCTTTCAACTTTATAAAAATAAAATACACCTACCACTGCGTCCGCGACATTGTAAGCATCATTAAAAAAAAACTGCTAGCTGATACGTTATCAGATCTTTGAATCCGTCCAAGTTTTTGAGTTTATCCATAACAATTAACGTAACGTAAGCGTAAGTATTTTATAGCAATTATTTCATAGCTCTTGAACGCGGTCAAGTCGATTGCTCAGTTTCATTTGTGAAATTCTTTCTCATCTGTGACAGTAACTGCATTACCAACTGGCATAGCAGTCAATTATTTAATTTCCTAGTGATGTCATATCATTGCCACCTATCGCTGAACGAAAATATCGTGATGAAACTTGGATTTTTTAATCAATATAAGTCTAAAAACATGTCAGACGCTTGTGGGTTTCCTATAAGAGGCGGCTTAATTAACTCTGAACCCATGCAGAGAGTGAACACATCCTCACACGAAAAAGAAAGTGTATTTCAACCTAAATAAACATAATCCCAGAATTTAGCAATGACAGTTGCCTTTTCTTTACGTAGTAAAATGATGTAATGAGTACTCCTACCCAAGCTGGGACGGGAGGGACTGTCAGACTCGTACTGACTAAAATCCACGATGTTCCTTCAATAGCCCATTACATTCCAGGGTCACGATTACCGAATTAGGTAGTCCTGCGACAAGATGTTACATGATGACGCAGTCCCGCGACATGATAGTTACCCTTTGAGTTTCGTTTTAGTAGGCTTAGCATCCGAGTCTGCATCCGTGTAGGTAGATACATACAAATAGCAAATTCACCAACGTGTATAAACCGCTAATTGTGTCGAAGCACCACCATCAATCATACAGCCACATGTGATAATTATATGTGGCTTTGGTATTAATTACGTACCGACTAGCAGCTGTGGTATTAGTTGTAGGTTTTAAATAAACGTCTCCACAATGTGGTTTACTGCCCTTGAAACGTGATTTATCGATGACTTTACTATTGTGCTAAACACCTACTGAGATGCTTTTGTGTTTCAATTGTGCCCACTTTAAATATAGGCGTGATGTGTAGGTTCATTGACTTCAGTTAGTTTTTCAAAGAGGTGTGACAACAAAAGTTACTGAATGGGAGAATAGAAAAAATATATCTGAAAATATGTTTATTAATTTCATAGGTTAGATTTCAGCAGTCATCGTCATCTCCCAAGCCTTTTCCCAACTATGTAGCCAGCTTCCCGTCGATTCGGGCGCAGGTGACTACCAGAATTTTACACGGCTTCTTTGCACTGATCTCCATAATCCAGTGACCGGGTAATATAAAACCTATTGGTAAGACTGGTTGTCATACTTTCGAGCTTCTCACTAACTGTAACGAGTGTCAAAAATGTTCAAATGACAGCCGGGACCGACGGCTTTATGTGCTTTCCGAGGCACGGGGGAAACTCGCTATGATAGATCACCTTGAAGAATATCTGCGCGGCTGTTATCATCTAGCCATGATTTTCAACAGTAAATGTCAATAATAAACATGATTTTCTATAACTCTCTCCCTCGCAAAAGTCAATCTTACAAAGTGAAATTCTAATCTAACTTAATTTGAATGCATCTGCCATTACCAACATTGTACTGCGTCAATGCAATCCATCACTTATCGAAGTCACAATTTTTTTCACGTATAGCTTAAGGTACAGTTTTAAGACTATCACAGAGGGCAACGGCATTGCAATTATCGCAATATTCACAGACACCAGTGTCGAACTAGTTCTGTATTCGAATTCGATGGCACCGTCAGTTAAAAAAAAAAACATTGAAAAGAAAAAGGAGTCAACAAGTCAGTAGAGTCAAGTGACCGCAGCAGCACACCATGCCGTAGCAATCTACGAAAATGCTTTCAAAGTATTAGTTTAGTTATCAAGCGCGACTGCTGATTTTGAGGATCTTCACTTCCCACGTCGGGTTTTAAATTAAATTTAAAGTTATTGAGGTTTTCCCATATAAGGTTTCTCTATTGAAGCCACTGAGACTGAATTAGTGTCTCGTTATCAAAGGTTCCCCCCTATTAAATTAAAAACTAGATTTATATTTATCTTGCAAAATGTGGGTGTACTATTAGATACGCCTCTGCCTAAGACCTCGGGGATCACTGGTATGATGCTATGCTACTTTGTAATCATAGTAATGCTGTCGGTTAGTCATTGCTGTCTGCCGTGGTCTATGAAACTGTACTTTAATTCTGGTCAACGACTTATCGCCACCCGGCAAACGCGTACTTTGAATATTTATGGCAGTATTGATCTTGCCCTTTGGAAAACCAAGAAATCTAAACAATGTAACTAGAATGAATACATTGAGTGTTCTTAACAATGAGCTTGTTTGTTTTGCGATGTGCGAGTTGAATATAAACAAAAATAATTAAACATTTGTGATAATAATAAATGTACGTCTTTCATCTATAGGCGAATGCTCTCTTATCCCAATTTAATTTGGGTCGGTACGAGCACATCATGTCTTCTCCTTCCATATTTTGCTATTAGTCGCACACATCACGACCATCAGACCATCGAAGTTGCCAACCAATTCGATATGTGGCGCCATGCCATCATAAAAACATTATTCTTCGTGAACAGTCCTTTTATGAGGACTAAACGTACTCTTGCCTAATAACGTGCCTAATTTTAGGATAATCAGTTCAGTAGTTAACCCGTAAAAATGTAACAAAACAATATTAGTTAGGATTAGGATACAATGTAAAACGCCAGTGTATTCATTTATAAATCCAATTAACTATGACGTATTAAACGACGTTGTTAAAACGTGTCACCAGAGCATAAGTCCTAAGAGCACAAGGCAATACAATGCCTAGTCATTCAATAGCCAGTTTTCTGACGACACCACTTAGGTTCATTACCTCGAGGAAGGAACTAAGGGCAGAACAAAACGGTGAGTATTCATAGACGCCATGTTTACGGTCTGAAGTTCAACCTGCGAGCATGACGCCCTCGAAAGGATTGCGTTAAAAGGAAAATCTGTATGACTTCATATTTAAACGGTAGTGTCTGATATTGAAGAAGACAGCTGTGACATTGGAATAAAACACCAATCAGTCATACTTTAGTAGTCAACTTATTTGAATATCTGCAATACAAAAAAGCATCAGTTTGTTCGTCCCGTAAGAAAGAGACATCATATTATAAATGTAGCGTAGGCGTGACGCACTACAACACTACAATGTACCAGGGGGCACAACAATACATCAGTTAACAGCCGGTTTTTCCAACTTTTTACATTTTTCTTGGATAATAAACTCGTACTTCATGCAAATTAGTGATTACATCGGAAAAACCATTATCATTTCAATGTTTTTAACAATAAACTTGGCTCCGGCCTTGTCACCAGAGATTTATTCGTTCCCACAGATCTCTGTAGTTAGAACTCCATGTAATAACAGTCGTCAATCGTCGGCACTAATGTGTTATTCTTTACACATACAATTATCAGATTCCTCGAATCGATATTAAGTTGTCCAACAATTTTAATATTGATGAGGTGCATCGAAGTCTCCGGGTTGTCAATATGTTGACGTTCTTACATTTATTTGATCCGTGTAGTTTTATCGGCTGTACTGTTTTCCACTACTAAAATATAATATCTCGAGTGTATCTTCCCAACTTACACGTGCTTAGCTTTTATGGTCAATTCTATTTGTCATCCATGTGCTGTAAGCTGCATCATCATTCACTAGAAGTAATTAGATGATGTAAAAATTTGTGTCCTGGACCATAAAAGGAGATCAAGTATGACAATTGATGCTAATTTGTTTATTTCCAATCTAAATGCAGATGCAAACGATACATTTATGGTGTTGATCGATCAGGATAATCATAATAAATGGCTCTATTTCTTAGAATTAAGACCATCATATCGCTTTGTTTTTGTAGTATTTGTATTATTCTTTGAAATATTACAACCGGATGAAAATAACTCTTTCATTCACAAATTAGCGTCCGGGGTCGCCGTCCCTTCGTCACGACTTTATATTCTGCCCGATTATCTGTAGTCATCATAATACTTGGACTCAGATACGTTTAGTCATCAGTGGTCAGCACCTAAGAATATTCCTTCGTTTATAAAATTGTAATCGCCGCCGTGAGTCAGTGATTGCTTGCTACTGTATGTTTGATTTGACAGTCGCTCACCATTTAGGTATGCCGTGACGTTTCTGTGACAGCTTAAGCGTTTGGGAATGATGTCATTGCGGTGTGTGTGCTCAGCAGTGAGTCGTAGTGTTATAATTACTTTTGTTTCGTCATTAATCCAAATAACGTCAAGCATAGGTATTTAGGTGTCTGCTTCATGCCGCATTGTGTTGTTGTTTAGTAAGTGTTGTAGGATGTGCCTTTTAATTACGTAGCTGTTGACGACTTGACTGCACAGTTTGATTGGGCTTTACCTTGACATCATACCAGAGGTGATGTACAGTTTAGGCACAAAGGTTAACGTTTCCCTGCGTCTACGTCACGCCTACGCTCATCTAATGACGATTCGCTGTGACTCGTCCTGATGCACAGCACGTGCGTGCTCCTACGCATGCACGAACGTGCCTACATTAGGCACTTGCTACATGTTTGGTCATTCCAAGTGCGCCGCGCTTTGACCGTCACGCCCAGGAATCGAGTGGGTTTTTCTCAGTAATGTTTACGTAGCAGGATTACGATCTTCGGTTGTGAATTTGATGCGTAACGGATGTGTACGGATTAGGTGGCTGCTAATCGTGATGTTGGACGAATACGTGACGTCTGATCGTGGTTCACAGTGGTTTTTTTGGGACGTGCTCGAAATATGCTATGCGTATTTAAGTGCGAATGGAATCAGGTTCACGCACGAAAATAACCAACAATTCTGAATATTGAAACAGTATAACCTAATGATACTACATATCGTCGGCCTAATTCGTTAACCTGCTAAGTGCATTTTTGCAAAGTTTACAGGACGAAGCAAAAACTGAATAATATCTTTATTAGTTTAGCAATCAAAATTTTGAAAATCCCGTTGACTTCTATATTTTTTCTTGATATTTTAAAAACATAATATTTAAAGAATCCTAAACAGATTTTTCAAAAATGAGGAAAACGTTTATTTAGCAGTTATTGGAGGTGAAATTTCAAATTGCTTGAGGACTTAGCAGTTTTTATCTTTTTGGTATGGTGTATAGATAATTGAATAGTGCAGTTAAACGAATTCAATCAGTAATCAAAATTATTATTTATTATTAAAAATTTAACAATCAGTTCCTCTTTAATAGGAAACAGGGTTAAAACATCTAAACTAAACTCTTCATCGCATCGGTGTGAGGGGTTTGCATCGGGGCGGCGGCGGCGTCGGGAAAACGATGAAGTACTTGAGACTCGTCCTCGACAGCCGGTGGAACTCCAGGGAACACTTCCTGCGTTTGGCCCCAAAGCTAAACCGGGCAGCAACCGCCCTCAGGCGACTCCTGCTCAGTCTCAGCCGGTCAAACGCCTCCTACCAGAAGGTCATGGCTATGCGGATGATCCGAGGATACCGCACGATCGCCGGTGAATCAGCCAACCTCCTTGCCGGATGCTGCCTTGGGATCTGAAGGCAACTGCTCTCCAGCGCGTCTATGAGTGGCGCGTGGAGGCGCAGCGCCGCCTACCCCCCGCCGGGGCGAATCCCCACTGCCTCGACTTCTCGAGGCGCGGCGGGAAGAGCTCCGGCGCGATCTCAGGGCAGTATGGAGGGAGCGACTGTCACAACCGAGGTCGGAGACCCCTCTTTGAGGAGTCGCTGGATAGGCGTCACGGCGGCGTCCTGACCTACCGCCTGACGCAGGTCCTCATCGGAAACGGAAGTTTCAGGAGGTACCTGTGTCGGATAGGGAAGGAAGAAAGGCCTAGGTGTCACCACTGCGAGGATCACCCGGAGGACACGGTGGAGCATACGGTGCAGGACTGCCCCGCTTGGGCAGAGCACCGCCGCGTTCCTCACGACGGCGATAGGATATTATGCGACCTCTCACGCCCGGCATTGCTCGAGGCCATGCTGCGGGGCGAGACAGAGTGGGAAGCGGTCAGCTCCTTCTGCGAAGCAGTTATGCTAGCGAAGGAGGAGGCGGGACGCGTAAAGGTGAGGACGTGGCTGCGTCCACCTCACAGCCCAGCCGCAGTGGTAGACGCCCACTGCGTTGGACGTCGTAAGACGATTTCCGGCCACCGTAGGTGCGGGCATGCGGGCTCCAAGTAATGGACGAGTCGCTGTCCGACCATCGACCATGTCCAGGTCGATGGCGCGTTGTGTTCCATACACGCCTCAAAGAGTGTCAGCACAATGACGGCCCCCTTAGAGGGCCAAAGCCTGCCGGTGTCGGGTCTTACGTATATCGTGACCCCGGAACGTAAAGGCTATTGAAGGACACCGTGGATTTTAGTCAGTACAAGTCTGACATTCCCTCCTGCCCTGTCTTGGGTGGGAGGATTCATTTGATGATTTTACCACGATAAAAAAAATGGTAAACTCTTCATACACAATCAGTAATCGTTATAATATACGTTATTATAATGTGTTTTTTGTCTTGTAGTACGTGTTGTACTCCTAAGTATTTTACTATTATTAATGACAGCTATTAAATATTGTTTTACTACTGCTACTGTATCACAATCAATTAATTATTATAACAATAAATTAAAATAATCAATTTTCCCAAACGGCACGTGAGTTTGGGAACCTTTTCTGTGCAAAACTGAGGCCGTAACAGGATTTAGCAGGTTTGCGTTGTGGAGATTGGCTAGTGGTAAGAAAGCAGTTTTTCGTGCATAGCTTTTTACACCTTTTTAGGCTGAAATCGCTGCTATTTCTTAAATGCTACGGTAGATATTAGGCTGAATTTTCGAACTGCATCAAAAAGTCAATTTTGCCAAAAATGGACTTAGCAGGTTAACGAATTAGGCCGACGATATTACATTTCCGTTTCATAATGAGATTGATTCGAAGTAAGCTATTGATCCAGAATAATGACCTTTGATTGCACAGCCGCACGTATTACTAGATTTATTGTAGCAGATAAGTCTGTGCAGTAGAATTTATGTAGTTACCAATAAGTTCACAGGGCGGTGCCTGACTGCCGCCAGGTGTGGAATTGACGTAAGTTTTAGTAACGGCCGGTTGTCCTTCGAGGTGTCACGATGTAGTTCAAAAGTTTTTCGACACTAGACATGAAAGCTGTTGCTATGCGGTTCGATTTCTTGGCAAAAATCAACCGTTTATTAAATGAGCTAAAGATCATGGCTTGATAAGAATCAAAGTAAAAAGTAATTCATCAGCATCATCAGTATATCCTAGCTTATTTCAGCGAGGCATTAATCAGGCTGATTTACATTGGTCTAGTAACTAAATCCAGCCTCACTGGATTGAAAAGTAGGAACTATTCCGATCCAGCGCTGAATACTGAACGCTGCGCGCTGTACTGAATTGAAACATGTTTACATTACATTATTCCAGTGCGTATACAGTGGCGCTAGAACCAGCTATTGGATCAATGTAAGTTAGCCTTTATGTAAGTTAGGCACTCGTCATCTGAGCAGCCATCTTCTCAATAGCCTTCGATTTTCGAATTGTGATCGTTTCAGAGAAGCCTTTGACAAATATTTAGATTCGTCTAAAAATGCGTGAGTCATCAGATCACGACTAGGTGGGGTCATGCAAAGTGTTTGGGTGCATAAGGAAGTTGACTTTAAATTAACATTTTGCAACCTTGGACTTACATAATCTGTTTTTAGTGTTGGAATGTTATAATTTGATTCTAGAAATATAGGCAAGAAATAGCTGGACATGGCAAGCTGATAGTATTCACTGTAATTATTTTAATGTACTGGTATTTCTAGTCTATTACCTATTTTGCAAAATAACTACGTTACTATTTGACTGTCGCGGCAAACTTGAGTGGTCCATTTAGCATGTATTGTTGTATTTGTGCCAAATACAAACAGTAGGTATATTTACTTACTTAAACTTACTACGATTCTCGGTATAATTAAGACCATTTGCATATATTAGTTCTGTTTTTAGAGGTATGTCTAAGCTAAAAATATAGAAAACAAGTTAAGAATTTATAATTTCGCAATGGTCCTACTCGGTTTTGATATTGCTACCAAACAAAGCTGTACATAATTCTTTTTTTTTCCAAAAAGTTATTTGCGCCTGCGCAAGTGCAATACAAGCTTTATCCTGATGATTTATATTTCGTTTAATAGGCCGATATTAAGGGTGTGGGGGACAAAAATTTCTCCATACAAACGTAATACCAAAATCATTCGCGATACGAACATTTTACCGACTTAAAGTTATGTTATTCGGATACAGACGGTATTTATCTAGGTTCCTATTAAACTTTAAAAAAAAAATAATTACTATTTACGAAATGCGAGCGAATTGCATTTCGTACATTTTAACACCGCTAACAGCATGTTTTCAGCTTAATTATTCTGTATTAAAAACATTAATGTTCCTAATATTATTTTAATAGGAACATAGCTTATATTGTCTAGTTGTAGATTATCAAAACTTAAATGGAAAAACATCAACTTTTCATTCATAATTTTTGGTATTACGGAACACAAACAAATTTATTGCAAATCTTGAACGACAGACGCTCTGTCGCATCAATCGTAATTGTGTTTGTGTGCGTGTACGCTTGTAGTTGGTGATCGCAGAAACTCACACTTTCGTAAGGTTGTGTCGTAGAATCGTGGCGCTCGCTGGTCTTGGGTTTTCAATGTTACATAGTCATGTATTTGACTGTGCTACGCGTGCGTTATTGTTTGCGAAATTGTCTTTTCACAACATTGTAATAAAATCGTAGAGCTGTCATTCCTGTACATTGAATATTTTTTTCTTTTTGTATTTTTTTCGAAATACGGGATCGATTCTGAATTCTGATGACAGATCAACTTTTAAGCTATTGCATAGCTTCTATCGCGGGCCTTGAGCGCGGGGACCGAATCTAGAAATTCCGTAACGAAAAAACCTCACGCTCCCCACTCCGACGGGCAAGGAGGTGTGATTGAATAATTATAAGGTTTATATACACAATACAAAATATATAGGGGAGGGGAGGGGAGGGGAGTGGAGTGGAGTGTTCGAGGTTTTCGTCATGGGTGTCGTTTTCATGGTTTTCGAGGAAGTTGAAACCGATTGTGCAGTCAAAATGTAAATCCAAGATGGCGGCTGCAAAAAATATCGAGGTTTTCGTCATGGGTGTCGTTTTCATGGTTTTCGAGGGTGTTGAAACCGATGGTGCAGTCAAAATGTAAATCCAAGATGGCGGCTGCAAAAAATATCGAGGTTTTCGTCATGGGTGTCGTTTTCATGGTTTTCGAGGAAGTTGAAACCGATTGTGCAGTCAAAATGTAAATCCAAGATGGCGGCTGCAAAAAATATCGAGGTTTTCGTCATGGGTGTCGTTTTCATGGTTTTCGAGGAAGTTTAAACCGATTGTGCAGTCAAAATGTAAATCCAAGATGGCGGCTGCAAAAAATATCGAGGTTTTCGTCATGGGTGTCGTTTTCATGGTTTTCGAGGGTGTTGAAACCGATGGTGCTGTCAAAATGTAAATCCAAGATGGCGGCTGCAAAAAATATCGAGGTTTTCGTCATGGGGGTCGTTTTCATGGTTTTCGAGGATGTTGAAACCGAGGGTGCAGTCAAAATGTAAATCCAAGATGGCGGCTGCAAAAAATATCGAGGTTTTCGTCATGGGTGTCGTTTTCATGGTTTTCGAGGGTGTTGAAACCGATGTTGCAGTCAAAATGTAAATCTAAGATGGCAGCTGCATAAATTTATCGAGGTCTTCGTTCCATCCGGGTGTCCCTTGACACCTCTCAAGTTTTTTTATTTTTTTTATATACACCCCCAAACATAACCGTTTAGATGGTAGAGGGGGGGACACTCGAGTCGAGCAAAAATTAGCACTTTAAAGCTTAATATTTCACAAACGAATCTTTTTGTCAAAAAATTGTTAATAGAACATATCAATATTTTAACTTTTTTTATTTATTTAATAATAGAAAAATTTGTTTTCTTATCGGTCACCACGCTCAAAAAGTGTAACTTGAATTAATATCAAAGAAAAAGCAATACTGCATGAATAAAATAAAATTATAATTGCATAAGTTGATACAAAATGCTATGCAATAGCTTTACCGCGGCAGTCCCCGAGTGCCACACGTCTTTTTTTTTTTCGATTTTTGTAATGTTTTCCTGTTTTGATCTATCTCCGAAACTACTGTAAAGTTGTCGATCAAATTTAATGTTCCTAATAATATGCTTCTGTTAATATGCTATGTATTATTACGCTATTGTCCCTGGGAGATAAGCAATTTTGAATTTTGTAGTTTTTTTTTTTTTATATATGTTTTGAGTTGGATATTATTTATTCAATTTTTCCTTAAATATTCCTTACTGCGCTTCAATTAATAGGGTATCTATAATTACGCTATTCCCCTTGGGGGATTAGCAATGTTATATGATTTTCAGTCACTGTTGACATTTGTTTAAGAACCGCTATTTGATTATCACTGTTAGCGAACCAGCTAGTCTGGTGAGTAAGCTGCTTGCCTTTCGTGCAATGGGGTTCAGGATCAAATCTTGGTAATTTGTTTCTCACTTTTTGTGATTCTTTATTTTGTTTTTATTATATCCTGTGAGAGTTTTCAATAATTCAAAATAATTTTATGCATACTTTTATTTCAATATAATTTGCAATTTTATTTTTTTCTAAAAATTTTCAGTAGTTTTCTAGGATGATTCTGCACTGATTTAAATTGTAGGTAGGTACCTAGGTAAGTTGGATATTGGATATTATTATTATTACTGCGATTTTTGCTTATGCTTATGCAAACAACTGAAACTTACTGACTAAAATCCACGGTGTCCTTTAATAGCCCTTTACCTTCCGGGGTCACGGTGATGAGATAAGTCCCGCGACCAAATACAAAAAACCTACCTTGAATTCTACGTACCTACCTATTTGATCGTACACGTACAGGCCGTACAGCGTAGGTACCTGTATTTACTTGTTTATTACGAAGTAAAAGCCAATGAATGACCAAAAATGTATGGAAACTGGTGGCTTTTTTAACTGACTTAAAAAAAAGTAAAGTAGGTTCTCAGTTCGACCTGTATTATGTATGTTTGTTTGTACAATTACGAGTATGTCTATGTATGTTTGTTTGTTCGCGATTATCTCACATTTAGCTGAAGCGATTTTGATGTGGTTTTCAGAAAAGTGTTCTTATGCTATAACTCTCACCGCGTGAGAGTTTAAATACTTAAACATAATTTTAATGCATAATTTTGTTTTTCTAATATTTTTCTTATTACTTTTCTGAAAACCACATCAAAATCGCTTCAGCCAAATGTGAGATAATCGCGAACAAACAAACATACATAGTCATACATACTCGTAATTGTACAAACAAACATACATAATACAGGTCGAACTGAGAACATACTTTACTTTTTTTTAAGTCAGTTAAAAAAGCCACCAGTTTCCATACATTTTTGGTCATTGGCTTTTACTTCGTAATAAACAAGTAAATACAGGTACCTACGCTGTACGGCCTGTACGATCAAATAGGTAGGTACGTAGAATTCAAGGTAGGTTTTCTGTAGGTATTTGGTCGCGGGACTTATCTCATCACCGTGACCCCGGAAGGTAAAAGGCTATTAAAGGACACCGTGGATTTTAGTCAGTAAGTTTCAGTTGTTTGCATAAGCTTATGCAAAAATCGCAGTAATAATAATAATATCTAATATCCAACTTACCTAGGTACCTACAATTTAAATCAGTGCAGAATTATCCTAGAAAACTACTGAAAATTTTAGAAAAAAATAAAATTGCAAATTATATTGAAATAAAAGTATGCATAAAATTATTTTGAATTATTGAAAACTCTCACAGGATATAATAAAAACAAAATAAAGAATCACAAAAAGTAAGAAACAAATTTCCAAGATTTGATCTTGAAACCCATTGCACGAGAGGCAAGCAGCTTACTCACCAGACTAGCTGGTTCGCTAACAGTGATAATCAAATAGCGGTTCACAAATGTCAACAACGACTGAAAATCAACTAACCTTATGGTCACGCGGACTTTATTTTAGAACTTTTCATCTACATATCAGGAATAATTCCGTAGTAAGTACATAATTTTTACGTAACTCTAACGGTTTACGCAACGGAAGCTTTTGAAAAGGAATACAATTATGTTCCCGTTTTTGAAAAAAATCTCATTGCTGCTCTGCTCTTATTGGTGATAGCGTGATGTTACATAGCCTAAAGCATTCCTCAATATGGACTATCCAAATATATATTTTTTCATTCCTACTAGTAGTTAGATTACAACAGATAAATCTCAAGATAAATACCTACGTTATACCTACTCGACGTTTATTTTATTAGATTTTAGATAATGTCCTAAAATCTTCTAATGTAGCCATTGTAGAGTTATTTCCAAAAAACGCATTGTTGGTTTGTGCGTTCACTAACGATTCCCCAAATTAGTTAACAAAAATAAAGCAAATGTTGAACAAAATTAGTACAATGAAATGGTTTTCTGTCAATATGAATGATTCATTACAAACACACACACGCACACACACAGCTGCGCGCTGCGCCGCGAAAAGTCAGACAGAGATAGCAATGTTTCGTCCGATTTTTGTGCTCGCCTCGAATTGCAATTGCGAGCTTCCTCCACTGGCCTCTTAAGTACCGTTGACTCAACGCGGAACACCAACAATGGCCAGTTTATGGCTCAAATAGTCGCTTATACCAAAAACTGGACCACTTGCAACTCTAGTTTCAATAAAACCTGTTATAGATTTACATTTGCAGGTGTAAATTCCCACAATTATATGTACTTACTAGCTGTGCCCGCGACTTCGTTCGCGTGGATTTCGGAACTTAACAATGTGTTTTTTATCAAATGGACAAAGTTTCATACAAACTTTCATCCCCTATTTTATCCTCTTGGGGGTAGAATTGATCAAAATCCTTTCTTAGCGGATGCCTACTTCATAACATCTACCTGCATGCCAAATATCAGCCCGATCCGTCCAGTGGTTTGGGTTGTGCGTTGATAGATCACTATGTCAGTCAGTCACCATTGAGTTATATATATTTAGATTTAAGGAAATCTAGATAGAAATTGCCAATAAGTTACCGGCTAGATAAATTCAGCTGCCGACTTAATACACAAACTTATAAATGCTGTTTAATCAGAAATTATTTGACGCCATGTTGTTTTTGGAAAATGTGGCCAATTTTTTAAATTTCTTGGTGGTTGATTAATTTGTATTGGAATTTGTTAATATGTAAGATTTAAAGGCACATAAACGGCTTGTAGAATAAACAACAAAAGTGATAATAACAGATCAAAAATTTCATTGTCGAATGATCGTGCGTAGTCGGGCCAGGCTGCTAGTAATTATTATTATTATACAAAGAGCCTAAGACAATCTGTACCAGAATGAGATCTACAAAGTTAACATAATAATTATATAACTTCAATGGATAAGGATTCCGTCGTATAGTATAAGCAGTTACATATTTTCTCACAGTTATCCGTAAGCAATGGCTGCCGTGCGTATGCGCAGCATTAGCTAAATCACGCGCGGTTGAGTTGATACTGCGATTGCATCATAACTGAATATCATAGTTCTGATTTGACTTTATTTAGTTTACCTTTTGTTACCGCTTAAATTCTGATCAATCATCTTACAGTGATCTCGACTTTATTTGCAGTTTGTGACATTTTGCTTATTCTACAAATCTACAGTTATATCACACATTCTAGCATTTACCTCTTCAAGTTGTTATGCCAGTTTATGTATCGCCATTATTTTGGGTAATTTCAAGTGTATGCACTTGGGAATTCCAAATAGAGTAGCTTGTCCTGAATTTGAACTAGTTTCATGGTTACCGTTTAAACGGAGCGGGTCCCACCACATTGTAGACAAACAGAAATAGGACTCTATAAACGATTAAACGTACGAGACTCTGAGTTTCTATCTTCATCTTGCTTTTCTAGGACAGACGTTCGACAACTGGCAGACGTAAAGCTTTGTCTACGTATGTACTTAGTAGCATTTGTAGGTCTCGCTCTTAAAGTTTACAATTGACGAAAGAGCTGGTCATTCTTCGTTATAAATACTAAACAGTTTATTTTGACTATAATGTTCCCATTTCCAGTTCTAGGGTCAGCAGCAGCGTCAGAAAACTGACTGTCCCCTGTAGAGCTTAACGGCGAGATTACAGGGTCTTAAAAGGGCACCGCGGCCCTTAAACGTAAAGAGAGCATGTGAAGGAACAGGGTGGTTCTTATTTTGTACGAGTCTGACAGTCCCTTCCGCTCCACATTGGGCGGGAGGACTCATCTGATGATATTAGCAGGCTAAAAAAGGGCATGCCGGTTGCCGGCGATGAAATAAAATCGAACCAAAGGCCTATTGTTTGTAAGTCGGGGTTGTTAACTTGCTACAATATACACAGACCAGAGACAAAATTAAACTGTTTGATCTTGCTTCGTATGTCCATGAAAGCCATTAAATCATTAGAAAAATAAATTATCCTCAACTCCTTTGAGTGGATAACCACTAGCTTCAATTGAAAGCGATTGATAGAGGCAATTCAATTCCCGTTCTTAGAACCTACTCTTTCAATTTAGTATCGTCGTTCATTTTGGAACGAAGCCAACAGGAAAACTAAAGTGAATCGTTTAGAACTTATAATGCTTACATTAGTAGCTTTTATGTTGCATATCCTTGTGTAAATGAGGAGTTTATGGCTATATAGTAACAGTCGCACAGGTCGAACTAGGTTAGACTGCGCTTTCCGAGGTTGGTCTATGGATGGGTGACTATATATCATGGCGAGTTTACTTCGTGTCATTTAAAATACTGATATTCTGTGTCTGTTTCGACAAGAAGCGTGTTCCAAACATAGTTGGGAAATAGCTAGATCCTTACGTAAATGAGACTTTTCCTGAGTTTCCTTAAGTGTTTCATCATAATAAACTTAAATCTTTACTCATCATTAGCTTATGATGTTCCCACTGCTGGGACACAGGCCTCCTCTGAAAGGAAGTGAGCTCTAACCCACCACGCGTACTAAGTACAAAATTGACTTGATGGTTTGCTCACGATGTTAACCTTCACCATTTTGAAAGCAGCACAAAGATATGCGCTGACTGGGTTCGTACCCACTCGTAAGTCGGGGTCTATAGCTCTGGGCCACCACTGTTCTCAAGTATTTACTGCTGTGACATACTAATAGGGTTTTCTCTCTGTGAGAAGGAGCAGTTCGAAGTCAACCACGCCGCGATTCATGATAGGATAGCCAAGTCAAACAAAGGCGCCATGAGATCTTTTATCTTTATCTCTGAGATGAGAACAATGCCCTTGGTGATGGCCTTCTCTCATTCATGAGGTTTCCCAGCTGTGTGAACATTATATGCTCGTTATTACTGCCGAGTATGAGATCGATACCCACACAACAAAAAAGTCCATTAGGAATTTGGCATCACTAGCCCAAAGAGTCTGGATTTCTGGACCGTTGATAGCAATAGGCCATTTTCTTTTCCTTTCAAACGAATATCAGTATTTTACATCGAGCAATTGCCTATCAGACCTTCAATCAAAACGCAGTAACTGCGTAAGATGATGCGCCTTGGTGATCATGGTTGTCAGACTTTTGAGCTTCTGACAGACTGTCAAAGATCTGCAAATGATAGTCGAACCCAATAGTTGGAGAGCTCCGTACATTTTTGCGAATGTGCTTGAGGCACGCTGAAAGCTTGCTCAATACTTCTTGAATTTTACCTAGACAGAAATGCAGCCCTGGTGACCTAACTAGCGTCATATGACACGAATAACTTATATTTGAATACACTGACCGCAAAATGTGTTGTTTACGATGAGTAGTAGTGAATTATTACATCACGTATCATACTGCGGTGTCACTGGGACAACTGATAACTTGAGTTGATTAAATCAAATTAGTATTTACTTTAGGTTATCAAAGGAATTTTAAAAATGTCGACTCTCTTATTAAAATAATTCGACATGATATGTTTTAAATGGCTGTGCTATCTACCTCTTATCTTGGAATAGGCATTTTATGCATGCTTTTTGTAAAGGTTGAGGTAGAATTTAGGTAGAATTATTTTTTCTCTCAACGATGATTACTTAAAAAAAGGAAGCTAAGAAATTGGTAAATGCCTTCCTAATGATCTTAATATCTTATTCCTTGAGAAAGCTCACATATAGTTTATTTATCCTGGATTAATACAAATAGGTAGCTTAAATATCAGTCTCTGACAAAACCTAGAATGATAAAAATACGTCAATGACATTGATCAATGAAGAAATTAATCACATTCCTAAATTTTTATGATCGGCTCAGCAATATTTTTTTTTATGACACAAGAATGTCACTTAGATGAAAGTACCTTAGACAAGCCATATGTGTTAGGTTTCCTTTCTATGGAATTCAAGTTTATTAGATAAAAATATTGATCCGGTTAGTTTTCAATGGGTCTTGAGCTGCTTTCCAAATGAAAGCAATCTGTCTTTCATCGTCCGAGATCATACAGTTAGGTATAGAAATTATGCCATCTTGTTGTCAACAAAACGTTGGAAATTTTGTTTTGTTAAATCACCTTAGGTATTAGTTCTTCAATAATGCCTTTAAAGTCTACCAAGATGTTTTTCTTGGAAACCCAATTTTACTCAATGAGAAACGTGTTTTCTTAAAGTAATATTCTGCTAGATGGCGATGTGCGACATTATCAACATGACATTCTTGTTTTAAAAACAAAGCTCGGTCGTCCTATTACTGATTCTATCTAACATTTGCTTCAATTGAGTATAATATTGTCAACAAAATCAAACAGTATTATTACTCAACCATTTAATAAACTTGGAGACCATGGAAATCCTTCAATTAACGTTTACATAAATATTATGTATGATATCGGATACGGATGCACGACCGGCTTACCTCGGCACTCGACAGCTTATTGCAGGTTGCAATTATAGGTGAATTTGTCACGAGGTTTCCGTGTGTTTCTCAATGCCACCTCCATGTGTCCCCTGTGATTGTATGTGCGTGGCGTCCCATTATTTTTGTTTAACCCAGGTTTTGCAGATAGCTTATGGATACTGAGAGCTTTATGGTCAACGTATTGTTGTAAATATTGCATTGGATCAATTTCGCCTCAGGTTAAGCACCGATCCGGCACAGTGCTAAGTGTGAAATAAGTTGTATATGTTACTGTAAAAGCTCGAACTATGGTACATCCTAAGATTTTCTAGTAAAACCTAAGATTTACCAATTCTTTTAATGGTAAATGTCCAGAAAGGTTTGCGATCCGAACGTTTACAACCATTCACTTGGTAAATCTTGGGATTTACATAAAAGCACGGTACACGTGGAAAAATAGAAATACAACATGTCATAACTTGGTTCGGCAATATTTCCGCGTGCAAGGTTTAAAGGAACCTAACCAAACCGAACCTCGGGGTGCCCAAGAGTTGTTTAAGAATTACTCACAGTATTGTTCCTAAAACCAACATCTACCAGCTGACAGCGGTAAACCTAGCAAATACTGCATTCGAATGGTAAAAGCCCGTAAAAATCGTGCCATTTTCAGAAATACTAACATTTACCAACACAAGTCGGTAAATCCCAAGACTTACCCTTAAATCTTAAAATTTATCATAATTCGAGCTTTTACAGTAACATATACAATTCGTAGTTGATATCAACAAGAACAGGTTTTATTGGTAAACAGCAACTTTATCAACAACCATTATACTTTTTGTAGCAAAAATCCTATGATCGTGACAGGTGCATTTACTACTAAGTCGCCAAGTGTGTTTGTAATGATAATTTGTACATTTAAAGGTCTTTCTGGTGAGAAAATTACTTGGCTATTACATGCTGCGCGTAACTAGACTATTTATTTTTGCCGCCAGACGAGAATTAGCGAGATATCTGATCAAGTATTTTATAAATCGCTAGTGTGTTGTAAATACAAATATGCTGATTTGGCACCCTGCTGGCTGGTTTACCCTTGTTTGGCAGAACAACGTTTCGTCGAAAATCACTCCGGCTAATTTTGGTTACCGTAAAGTCGTTTCGTAGAATTATTCATTTCACCGAATAATTAATTTTTATGTTTTCATTTAGCCTATTTATTTCTTTGAAATAATTTCATTTGACCGAATTTTCAAATGCACTAATTTTATTTAAACTAATGTTTCACTAGGCTAATAATGATTTAGTCGAAATATCGCATCGAATATTCAGTTAAATATTCGTTTTCTTTCATTGTCTATAAAAAAATCGGGCTCTGCCGAGCTACCTTGGTAGGTGGTAATCAGCAATTTTACCAAGGATGCAAGAGCGAGCGAAGCGAGCTCGGAACCTGGGGCACCCCGACTCGGACAGGTTAGGTTCGAAGGGGATGGCGGGGTTTGAAATACCCCGCCATCCCCTTCGTGTTAGGTTACTTTAAACCTTGCGAACAGAAATAGGAGCCCCGCGAAGCGGGGCTCCGTCGAGCTACCTTGGTAGGTAGTAATCGGCAATTTGACTAAGGATGCAAGGGCGAGCGTATATTACTGATAACCACCTACCAAGGTAGGTTGACGGAGCCCCGCTTCGCGGGGCTCCTATTTCTGTCTGCAAGGTTTAAAGTAACCTAACACGAAGGGGATGGCGGGGTCTGAAAGACCCCGCCATCCCCTTCGAACCTAACCTGTCCGAGTCGGGGTGCCCCAAGTCCCGAGCTCGCTTTGCTCGCTCTTGCAACCTTAGTTTAGTTACTGATTACTACCTACCAAGGTAGATCGACAGAACAAATATTTACAATGTTTTCTTTTCTGCATTACATTGCACCAATCGAATATTCGATAAACTAAATGTTATACCACCTGAATATTATATCAAATGAACATTATACCTTTTGAGCAATAGCGCAAATGTTGTTATCGCTAATAAATATTCGATGAAATGAAAATTAAGTTAACCGATATTATACAAACTGATTATTTTCTCAGACGTTGTTCGAATTAGTAAAATTATATCAAAAGTTGTTCTACCAAACAAGGGTGAACCCTGCTGGCTACCTTAATTTTTATAGATACTAATTGCTTTCATTCGACAGCCAATAACCAGGTTTCGACATAAAAAATTGATCGATCTTGATACAATTTTTGCTTCGGCTACTTCAAGAGAGCAAACCCTAGTATACCTATAACTTTAGAATATAGTATCTCGGAAATCATAATAATAATAGGTTCAATAGTAATAAAGTCAAAGCTAAACCACAGATTGTAGTAATAAAAAGATATCTCGCCAAAACCAAACCACGTCTTTAAGCTTCGGTTCCTTGTCCGCCATAAAATTTGCTGTTAGAAAACAATAAAACTAAATATTTGCCTTAATAAATATGAATTTACGACTTTAGTATAAAGACCAACTTGTCTTCATACCAATTTCTAAGGAAGTTTTAACATTTATTTCGAATCAACAATAGTTTTAAAATGCTATCAAAAAACTGCTAGTCATTTGTGGTCACCAAATATGGCGGCTTGGCGCCATCGCCAACGTGGATGTCTTGTTAATAAATAACAAATTTATTAGGCATCCACCAATAACATAACATAGCATAATTATATGTTATTATTCTGGTGTTCAGTTTATATTGGTTCCTGCTTGTTTTAGTTTACACAGCTTTTAGTTCTAGGAGTTAAAATTATTTTTTCTGATAGCTCATGAACGAAAATCTTTTGTAAAACCAATTTTCTTCAAAAATTACCTCTATCTTTGGAAATAAACACCGTAAAGTTCAAGTTCTGAGCCGCACAGTTTCTGATTACAAAATAAAATTATCACCCAAATAATATCTAAATCAAGTTTACAAAACTAACAGGGCAACAAAAGTTCAACCAACGCGCCCGCATTGTTCGGAGTCAGGTGGTCGCTTTCACAAGCCAAACGTGCGCGTGCGACTAAATGCCATTAATCTTATTGTTTTTAATGACAATATTTTAGTCAATATTTCAAACTGTAAAAAAGTATGTTAGATTGTTAATAAAGGCTTTGACTATTATTTTATTTGATGAGTTAAATAATGATTTCAATAAAAATTGTCTTCTGTTACCTAATAACAGAAGAATGACTAATGATGATCGTGTTCAAAATCGAGCAGGTGAGTTTTGACAGGTGCTAAACTGATGACTGATGATCTGTCATTGAACTCATTTTAGTTACACATGTTATTTCATCTTCTAAAAATGTAATCATTTATTTTATGTCTTATGTCGATGTGTTTAACACTTATTACATTTCTATAATATTTTTGTTACTTAAATTACTATATTTTTATAATAATATTTCTGAAAGTGTATGAAGTTAGGGTGGGTCGTTAGGTTAATGACAGGGTTCGTATTCGAAATGATACATAATATTATGTATCTTGACAATTATAAATTTTTAACAATTAATTCTTGCACCCATGAAAAATATTTCAAGTGTCGGTTCTAACGATTTGTCTGTAAAGTTTTAAGTACTTTTTTTGAGTACTACTTTTACGAAAACAGTTTATGAGATACCTATTTTTAAGAACAAAGCTTGGACGCCCCGTTTTTTTTTTATTCTAACGAATTTCATTACTTAATATGATCGCAGCGACAGCAAACAAAACTGATAAATAAACAAAAAAAGTGAGAAAAAAAGCGGTTTGATTCAAGACTTGAACATTAGTTAGAACATGAATAATCTAAATCTAGTTCCCCAACGTACGTCAAAACTCATTTAATTCCACTCACTCCTAAAAATAAGAAACCCTCTACAACAGTAGTTTAAAAGCATCAGATAAAAATACGACACGCGTGAGAATTAAAACATTAAAATAATTTAAAACAGCCGAGTTCGACATTACAAATTGTGCTCCAGTTTGTGAAGCCGACCGGCTGCGCAGGCGCACGCCCGTCGCACGAACAAGTCCGGTCGTTGCGACATGAGCCCTGCGTCAGGGCTGCTTTGATAATTTGTAGCTATTGCGATATTGTTTACTGTAACAGAAATTACCTATAACTTAATTAACTTTTAAGGGCGCCTAGTTTTAAAATACTGACCAAAATGTCTTAAAAAATTCTAACTTGTAGCAGTCACAAGTAGCTATTTAATAACAGTCGCACAGGTCGATCTTTATGGTTAAGTACCGCTTGCCGAGGTTGGTCTTTGGATGGATGATCATTTATCATAACGAGTTTCATCCGTGTCTGGGAAACCACGTAAAACCGTTGGTCTCGGCTGTCGGTTTTAGATATTTGGCAGTCGTTAATCACAGTTAAAAACTCGAAAGTCTGATAACCAGTTTTCCCAAGGGGTATTCGTGTTACCCAGTTCTGGGTTGTGGAGGATAGGTAGTCGCTCTACGTCAAATAGGTACTGATATTCACCTACATCGAGTCCGACTGGAAGCTGACCCCATTATACGTAGTTGGGAAAAGGAGGTATTCCACATAGGGCACCTGGCACCTGCAAAAAAATTTGACAGGAGCCTTATGTGAAATAGATAAGGTGCCATTTTCAGTGACACAAAAATCTGTTTTCCTATTCTTTTAATTTTGTTCAGGAGGAATATTCTGTTCATAAACTTTAAAACTTGCCATAATTGAAATCCTATCTTCGGTTTTATTTACTAAAGCTTTCTAATTTGTAACCTAACCCCCCATACTTTACAGGCATTCACAAATACCTGTGTCTACAAAATGTTAGATTTTAATTATAGAAATGACCTCCCCGACCTCGTCGCTCGGCCCACGGCCGCAGTTTCATTACTTTTACGAAACCTGCAGTGAATTAGAGCAGTAATTTGTGTGCGACGTGTCCTAGACATAAGGCACAATATGCTTACGTAAATAGACACAAGAGTGTCTGTCGTCGGTGTGGTGCGATCTTTACGTGGGCTGGTCGGCTTATCTGTTTCGTTTTATAAGGATTGCATTTTTATGAGAAAGGTAAGGATTGATAGAACTGGAAAGAAAATGCGTGGGTTCGCGAGAAGTGTAAGGAGCCTTTGCGTAGAAGTGGGCCAGAAAAAATTTAATATACCAAGGACAACAAGTGTATGATACAGACGCCAGCAATTCAACCTATCTTTATCTGTCAAATTTTACCAATCGAACTTTAACCTGCCACTATTGTGATAAGTTTGAAAATCTACATTAACAATATTAAAAAAAAAAAAAACTAGTCATACTCTATGTTGTGCTGATATTTACCGTAATTCCATAACAAATAAATGACCCCCAGAAGTTTCACTTAGCCGTACTATTTTTTTAACCCTCTTTGAAATTGAAAACGAAAGGGATATATAAATATTCATCGTTTTAAACTTTAGCTTACAATGTTCAATATATTATTTGAAATCTTTGGGAAGTCAGGTAACGTAGAAGCGTATTTGGAAACTATACCTCTAGCCAACGCTCCGTAGTGTTGAGATCGGGTATACATTAAAAATATATACGCCCGTGTTAGGGATTTTAAAATATACCCGAGCCCAACATTTTTCTGGGGTATACTTTCATGTAGGACATTTCATTATACTATACTGTAATGTATACCCGTTTTACTGTCTCTGTCGCATCTGATAAACACAGGGTTTTGGCCAAACCCCTAAGGGATTTGATCAAATCACGGAGGATGTTAAAATAACAACACGATTTTATCATTTCCCTAAGCAAATCTGGTGATTTGAACAAATTCCTAAATTGGTTCAGTGAAATGACAAAAATAACTTTTCAGTGGTATTTAAAACTAAGCTAAATCTAGTAAATGTCAGAAAACGTCGACGGAGCACCGCTGCGCGGTGCTCCTTTTTCTGGGTGGTTTAAAAAAAATAACCACGAAGGGGATGGCGGGGTCTGGAAGACCCCGCCATCTTCTTACCTAACCTGTCCGAGTCGGGGTGCCCCCAGTCGTTTTTACGACATTTTGTTATTTCTCAGTGCCCCGTTTCGTACACACGGGGTCAAATCCCGATTGGAATAGTAACGTGACAAAAGAATACCGAACGATTACTTCGTTGCGGTCGGGTATGTTTTAAAATACCTATATACACGCGAAATCTTAAATTTGAAAGTATACCCGATGTCAACGCGGCCAGTGACGTCACAAATGTTAGGTAAAGGTACATTTTATTGAGTTAATTCTTTATTTCTGAATTTGAAAACATACCCGACGCCAACACGATCTTTGACGTCATGAGCGTTGGCTAGAGGTATAGTTTCCAAATACGCATCGTAGAAATCTATGTATAAGGAATAGTAAGGATACCATCAAAAAGTACCGTTGGATAACCCGTCACGTTTGCGTCCTCCATAACTTGTACAATCTGAATGACTACTGACTCGATAAAACTTATACTAGCTCTAGCCTGGGGCTTCGATCGCTTTATCAAAGTATGTTCAGAGCAAAAAAAAGGATGTTTGGATGGACATCCATACTCACACAATTTTTTATTAGTTTTAGTTATAATTGTTCTCAATAGCGTATTTGACTCTACTGGCCAACGATTCCAAAACACAATTTCTCTAAAAACAGTTTATTTTGGACTCGAAAACCCGATTAACTTTCAAAAAGTGTTAATTTACAATTTTAAAGTTCTGCTATAGCAAAACTTCAAAATCTATGGAGAAAGGCATATTGCCAGCTCATAAAAAGTATATCAAATTGATTAGTGGTTATAACACTTTTTTTTTAACACTTTGCCCCACACTAGTAATTTCTCCTGTGTCGTGGGTAACTTATTATTGATATTTCTACACTAGGCTCGTTAAACCAGTATAATCTAATCTATTTCATAGTAATTTCTAGCTTGTCACGTCAAACGGCGCTGTACCTCGTTCTGCCTGTCCAGAAAGACCCGCAATGCTGGGGAATGTGGCAAGGTGCGCCGGATACCATGATCGCAACACAACCGTTACTTACTATGACTGTTTTATGCTCATGTACAATCAGGAGCACCAATATGTATTGGCTTGCGATTTCCACGTAGATTGTAGCTCTGTAAAAGACCTATTTCATTTAATTATGAGTTTCAAAATACATTTTACGTTAAAAAATAAAATTGGTTAGTAATGGCACGGAACAAGAGCTCTTGCAAGGACTCACGGGAAACCTATAATGGGACAGCACGGGCTGGATAAAAAAATTGTTTACATGTAGGTGCTCTTAACTGTACTTATGAACGTAGCGGACGGAAGCGAAAAACACTTGCAAAAACTGATGCTGGGATGTTGGTCAACGTTTGCAGACGATATAGTGACACTGTCGCATTTCTTGTAATATACTATTATGTGGTTTGTTAGCACGTTTGTTTCTTCTATCTGTAAAAAACGGCATATTCGCCCCTCTTATATTTTGTCTTCTATGAAAAATCATTCAGGAATAACTCGCCATAGTAGCGCCATCGTTTCGGTCTCCTTATGCCACAAAATGTGTATAATTATGTCGATCATAACACTGCACTGTTTGACTGAAAAAAATTAATTAGCTCATCAGAGATATCTAAAAATATTTGACCCGTTTTTTTTTTACTTACCTAAACCAGAATTGATGAAGATACGACATTTTTTAAATTGGCAATACGTCACAAGCAAGTAAAGTTTTTACTTGCTTGTGACGCCACGAGCCCCCACTCGAATTTCGATTGCGACTGATTAATTTTTTTAATTGATGTTATCAACGTCCTATTATCCTATAATCATTAGATTATTTTCACATAATATGGGTAAGTTTTTGTGTGGCAATATTGGTTAGCCACGAGCCAGCACTGTTGAGCACCAATCGATACGTAATCACCATGGTTTAGCTGACAATCCATTGTAGGGTTGACTGCATTGTTATGTCAAACTTAGGTTGTTTAGAATTCGAATATCAGAGATTTCAGTAATTTTTCTTCAATAATCCGATCTGTTTTTGCATTCATATAAGTAACTCGTATCTTTTCTTTCGGAAGTCGGTGCCAAAAAAGTAAATGAAATAAAAAACAAAGCCGCTTTCAAAAGAAAAGTTTCTTAATACTTTTATGTGGTGTTTTTTGAAGTCGGTAAAAACGAAAGTATGGCCGGCATGCCTACATACATGCATGTACTTCTAGAAGCAGTCAGTATCGACTGCGTCTGTCGGTGGTTGTGGTTAAGCAGTTGCTAGGTAGCTGTGACTGCTTTGGGGTTTCTTGTAAGGTATAAAAAATATGACAACCCTGTAATTGTGGGCGCGCTAGTTCATACGGCGTGCGCCTGCACATGTGGCAATGCTTGCGAAACTGTCTCAATAAAGCCTCTATGGTCAGCGGCTGTACCACCATTGTGTTTACTGCACAATATCCCGCCCTACCACCAAAAACTATGGCTAATATGACATTTGTATTGTTTATCCAATGGCATTTGCAAAATTTCAGTAGGTCATGTGATTATGTTCTGAATTACAAATTGGGGTTTGTTAACTTTGTTAAATGTGAAATGAATTACCTACCTAAATTATAAGTAACGATGTAGTACTTTGTTATATTGTCTTTTATTTCGTTAATTTACCACTAATCTACATTGAGCTTGTTTGTGAAGTTCATCAGAAAGGTCGACTGTGTGTGTGTAGTAGTATTTGGCGAGCTTGTATGACCAAATATATGGACATGAGGCGAAAGGAATATACATTGTTTAAGAATCGTAGCAGGAGACATTCTTAAGTATTATTAGCCTATTATTAAAAAAGGTGTGAATTGTATGTGGCCCAGCTTTAGCTGGCTGGTAGCGTCCTTTCGCGTTATTCCTTTTTATAACTTTGTCCCACAATTTGTAATTTCTCCTGTATCGTTTAGTTGTGTAGTTACCTTCGTAGTTACAATGTTTTATTTTCTCGACACAACTAGCAATACTAGATATAAAAACATATCATCACGTCTGTAAACCTCGAAGGGTTAGGCAGAGATTATATTTGAGGCCCATGTAATAATGGGCGAGCCATTGTCATCAACAAGGCACAAACCTAGGTCTAAATTACTGCTATTAAGGAATTTCTTATTGAAAAGCTAAACAACATTTTGCCCGACCTGTAAATCTAACACAGGAACTCTTATTCAGCAGAAGCGTTTGTGACCACTAGATACCAATCAAGTCTACTGACTCTAGGCGAGATACTCGATATAACTTGTATCACATAACATGTCATGTAGCATGCGCGTGCGCACGACCGCGACCCTTGCATTCACTCACGCGCAGCCGACACGGCGACTCCTTATCTGTTATCAGTCGATCTTGTTCGACAGCTCGCTGGGTCAGAATTCTTTGGATACTGATTCAGCCCTTTGTATGCAGAATGGGGGTAATTACAGTATGTGAGACTGTGAACATTTAGGGTAGATAACATCGTTTATGTTTCTCGTCTAAATAAGGTATTGTGAATGTCGTTATCTCTACATTGTTGGCCGTGTTTTGGTATTGGAGACATATCTGACTTGAGATTCGAACCCATGACCACCTCGTTAAAAAGAGAGATATTATTTTTAATTCACTACACCTCCTAATCTATACAAAAGTATCTTCTTTGGCTTGATTTTCTCTAGTATAAAGTGTTAAATGTGTTTCCTTAACATAATCAGCCTGTAATGTTTCCACTGGATGAGACACATGCCTCTTTGTAAGGTGGAGTAATACTTTAAGCATGCCCCGTGCAGGTTTCTTGCTATCACATGTCCTCGATGGGGCTATTCATGAAGTCAGTGATGTCCAAGATAAACTTAGAAAGAACATTATACATTGGTACTTGCCCGGGTTTTAGCTCACAACAAGTTTGAGATTAGCGACTTTAGGCCATCACGACAGTTAATTCTTGGTACAAACCTTGATCACTTTACCATTTAAGAATGGCTTCAGAAAGACTGGTGCCCTCTAGCCAAATCGCATCCACACTTTCTTTAGAAACTGGTAACATGATATTAAGCATTGTTTTTCTTCATTGTCAACAGAAAATTTGGCGCCGTCGGAGTTGAAGAAGCTTAGAAATAAACAGAGGAAAGCGAAGCGCAAAGCGGAACAGGAAAGCGCATTACAGGCACAGGTACAGGTAAGTTAATTTAACTAAGTGTCGCCGCACACGAGCCACTCGCGACAGCCACAAACGCCGCCACAAGAAGTAAGACGCGGCTACAGAGGTAGCTGAAGCGCGCGACAGCCATTTGTGGCCGGTGGTCGACATTGGCGGTCGTTGGCTGCTACTTTTTTTAACCAATGCATTACTGAGGTAAGAGAGAGAGGGGTGCGGAATCGCGCGAGTGGCGTGTGGCGACGTTTTGTGACCCGTGTGCGGGAGCCCTAAATGTGCCTGTTTCGGTCGCATTAACGTGACCCTGGAACGTAAAGGGCTATTGAGGACACCGTGGCTTTAGTCAGTACGAGTCTGACAGTCCTTCCCGCCCTGCCCTGGGTGGGAGGACTCATTTGATGTACCACGATAAAAATAAAATGGGCCTGTTACAACAGGGCTAACATTGAGGACCACAGTGTGGTCTCGTTAGCGGGAAAAAAGAGTAATGGGTAGCTCGCCGTTCGATCAAGGACCTGGCTCCGGGTGGACGATGCGTCTGCCCGGGTTGCGGGACTGTGTAAGCAAGATACCGTGGTCCTGGAACGTTAAGGGCAACCGAAAGAATTGGGTGGACTAAGAGACTGACAGACCCTTCCGGTCCACTCTGGGCGGAATCATTTGATGATTTATTTTACCGCCCAAAAATAAGGGTTTTCATACATTCTTTGGCAAAATAATTGTTGAGATTAAAGGTACATAAACATCAATTGATTTTATGTGTAAATTAAAATACTTGGATTTCTATCGAAATCTGTACTTCCACAGATTATATGATATTTATTAACGTGTAATTCCTTTTGTATTACATACATAAATATCTGTGTGTATGTAACAGATGTTATTGTCCAGGTGAAACGGGAACAGCACCACAAAGCGCGGCAGCAACAGGAACAAGGCGACCCTGAAGCGCCGCAGCTAGACGAACTAGTTCCTGACAAACTAGCCAGGGTAAGTATACATATTTTCCCTGCCAGCTAATAGAATAGAATAAATAGAATAATTGTTTATTTGCACAGAAAGTAGGTACAATATTGCGATGTTAAGTAACAGATGATCCTTATCCCTTAATTTGGCAAGACCAAAAAAGTTGTAGTAGACAGTTGGCGTTAATATATTGTGTTAATATGCATTCACAATAATAAAAAAAAATATTACATGAAGGGTTTCCTGAAAACACAACGTTAAGTATACTCAACAAAATCCTATGGCTAAAAAATTAATATGTATATAATATTATATAAAATATAAATAAAAAAAGGTTCACATGCAGTATTTTTATGTAGTTAGAAATTTTCACTTCGTTAACATTATAATTAACCATTAGTTTTGGCACAAATTTCGTCAAACGGATTGTCAGAAATGAAATCGATGAAATAATTGAATTAGTTCTTTCTTTTGGGACCCTAGAGCTTTCGAACGCTTCTGGATCTACTTCAGCACAATGAAGGAAACTTCCATGAGACCATTTAAACTTGATTACATTTTTTTCTTGGGTATAGGGGTTATCTGGATCAGGTTAAGTGGAGTGGAGTGGAGACAGAACACAGCCTTCTGTCTCCGACGATTTGCTAGTAGCTGTAGTACATGTTGGTAGTGGCGCAAAAGCCAAGATTTGTGTAAATTGTAGAGGAGAATCACTTACCTGACTGAAAATGCATCATTTCATTTGAAAAAGTGGTAGAACTGTCGTTTCAATCAGTCTCACCATGCAGACTTGTTGAGTATACTCTACATAACAAGATTACTCACCATCGAATTTTGTTGAGTATACTTAACAATCAAGTTCACTGACTCCTCGTGTTCTTATTCAGGTGAAAAATGGATTTCTAATATTTTTAATGTACTGATTACACAATAAATAAATAGAAATAAGCAATATATGTACCAAAACTAGACCAAAACCCAACAAAAATAAATATTTACCTTTATTTTTTTTTTATTTTTTTTATTTATTTAGAGTCACCAACATTTGATTACACCATAACAATAAAAAATATACAAACAAGAGGGCATGAACTTAAGTGTATCAAACAATTATAGGTAACTACAGCGTTCACTAATACGACGTACTATTTAAGAAGTGCTTAATTGCTATCTTGTATAATTTAGTATAATATTCACGGTGGATTAGCCAATATACATTTAAATATTTTAGATCGGAACCGACCAAGTGAGTCAAAATGAATATCAGTAAGATCACAATATTTATTGACCATTCTACAAAGTCGCGGTAAAGGTGAGTTTGCACCAAAAACGGTTCTACGGGGCGGTGGATACAGAGGTGTGATACGATTTCGTGGGTATCGGGATGGTGCTCTATATTTTACTCTTCTTACTAATTCTGGGCAGTCTACACCATTGTTTAAAATTCTGTGAATGAAGAGACAATCGGATAATTCCCTTCGACCGGATAGGGAAATCATATTAAGTTGTGACAATTTGTTTAAATATGATGTTTTTTTCTTTATTTTGTTCGATTTGTGTACCAAATGCCACATGAATCTCTTCTGAATACGTTCTAATCGAAGGGAATGTACTGCAAAGTGTGGTCTCCACACGACGCTGCAGTAGTCCAATATACTCCTCACTAGACTATTATACAGCATAATTTTTGGTCTGCAAGTGCGAAAAATTTTACAATTTCTTATAATAAAACCCAACATCCTGGAAGCCCTTTTTATAATACATTCTAGATGGGGCAGGAAAGTCAGCTTCTGGTCAAACAGTACTCCAAGATCATTTATTTGGTCCACAAATTGGACCAAATCACCACCTATGAAATAGTCACACTCTATGAGATGGATCTTCCGTGAGAATTTTACGTGAAAACACTTCTTCCCATTCAAATCCATACCATTGCGGTTGCACCATTCAATCAGTCTATTAAGATCGCTTTGTAGTAATGCTGCATCCATAACTGATTCTATCATTCTACCGAATTTCAAGTCATCCGCGTACATAAAACTCTCAGAAAATTGAAAACATGTTGGCAAATCATTTATAAACACATTAAAAAATACAGGGCCTAAATGGGAGCCTTGTGGTACACCAGATGTAATTTTCCAGGTGTTAGAACGGAAACCATTAACAACAACAAAAAAAGTACGGTCTTCAAGATATGATTGCACCCACTTCAGCAAGGCTCCCGTTAACCCGTATGCGGAAAGCTTTTTTAATAGTAATCGATGAGAAACGCGGTCGAAAGCCTTACTGAAGTCCGTGTAAATTACGTCGAACTGTCTGTTGGAGTCTACAGCTTCAGACACAGTCTCAGAAAAAGTGACTAAATTTGTACAGGTTGACCTCAATTTAGTGAATCCATGTTGTTGACCACAAATATATTTATTAAAGTGACTTTGAATGTAGGGGCACACCAGTGATTCGAATATCTTTCCAAAGGTTGAAAGGATGGAGATTGGCCTGTAATTACTAACAATAGTATTTTTCTCACTTTTGTGTACAGGCACAACTTTAGCGATCCTCCAATCTAGAGGGAATATTCCCGTCCTCAAAGATTCATTAAAAATTAACAAAAGTGGATGTACTAAGTTTTTAGCACAGGAAGATATGAACGCTGGGGGAATGCCATCGGGTCCTGCACCCTTGTTGCGGTCTAAAGACATTAATTTAGTTAGAAGAGTATTATGCTCAATAACGGGTAACGTCATATTCAAACTGTACCTATCCATGTTCTCTAAAAAAGGGTTGTCACGATCAACATTTTTATCACTACCATTGTCATTGGTATATACTGATGCAAAATAAGACGCAAACATTTCACAAACATTTAACCCATTGCTAGTTGTTGTTTTACCATCAGTCATTGACACTGGATAAGAGCCCAAGTTACCCCGCCTGCTTTTGACGTAAGACCAGAAAAACTTGGGAGTCTTTGTAATCCTATCCTCAAGATCAGTAACGTAGTTACGATAGCACAAATCGGCCATACTTGCACATCGTTTACTCACTATTTTTAGCTCAATTTCGTCCATTGGATTTCTGTATTTTTTATAACGGCGCCTAAGTTTATATTTTTCCTTTAACATTTTTATTAGTTTCCGATCAAACCAAGCAGGAAAGTGGGTTCGCTTATTTTTACACTTTGGTACGAAACTTTCGATTGCTGCTCGTATATATTGATAAAAAACCTTAGTCATTTCATTAACATTACTTAAGCCTTCGAAAATCTCGCTCCAGTTCAATTCCGATAAAAATTTGTTAATCCGATTGTAGTCAGCTTTGTAGAAGTTAAATTTTACGTTTTCTGTGTTATAAGAGAGTCCATCCTCAACTGTAACAGGAATGTTGATGTCTAGAGGCGGATGCAGGGTATCTACTGTACTAAGAGCGTCAAGACTTTCGGATACATCACAAGAAGGTACATTAGTTATTACTAAATCAAGTATTCGCCCGGATTTATTAGGAATGTTGTTATGTTGGGTCAATTTATTCAAATTAATAAAATCAATTAAATTTTGACTATTGCTAGGTACAATGTAAACATTTTTAGAATCACTTACTCGGTTCCAATCCACACTACTTTGGTTAAAGTCGCCCACAATACAGGTGCACATATTATCAGTACTTTCAAAAACTATATTACAATGATCTATAAAATGTTTCAATACAGTACGATGCACTGGAGGTGGTAGATAAACAGCACAGAGAGCCATCCGACGACAGGTACCACGCTTAGCTATATCCAAAATTAACCACAAGTCTTCACAATTACTGTCCCATTGACACATACGTTCACATTTTATGTTCTTGGATACAGCTATTAATACGCCACCCCCGTCCTTTTTATGGGTCACAGATGACGTTGTCTCGTTGTCTTTTCTGGTTCTCTATTGTCAAGTAAAATATTGACAGGCCGGTAGAAACTTTTTCCTACTATAATTAACTATCATTGAAGTATTCCTAGCCTATAAAATTTGAAACCACGGAAGAAAATTTGACATCTAGATTTTTTCAAATGTTATGTTGAGTATACTTAACTGTACCAAATTAAGGGTTATACTTTCTACCTTAACTAAGGCATGCAAAACAGTTTAAGAGCGCATATTCTGAAAGTTGGCATCGTCGCATATGGTTGTCAAATATTAACATGTTTTAATTAATTTAGCATTGTTACTGTATGAAAATAAGAAATATGGCTCTGTAGTGCACTAAAAAATTGATAAGGAAATGCAATAATTAATATCGTAACACCGAATATAGGTAGTTTTAGATGTAAAAAAAGCATTTGGGAACTTTCCTAATGCCCTTTATACACCTGAAACGGTTACAACATCAAATTCAGTGTTTTAAATGCATTCCTATATCAATTTTTTAGTGCACTACAGAGCCATATTTCTTGTTTTCCTGCAGAAAATTTGCCAAATTAATTAAAACTTGTAAATATTTGACAGCTTTTTGCGACGTTGCCAACTTTTCAACAATTATCTGCTAGAGTCGATTTCCTTATAGCTAGCTATCCAGCTTTATCCGACGCTTGTCTATAAATCCGGACACAGTCAGTGTGTCCATAGTGGAAGCCTAGGGCCTAGGCCTGTGGCGGGCGTGGCACTGATGTTGGCGCGATCGGTGTCCACACTTCACAGTGCCGAGCATTTGGACCCCATGTTGTCGGGGTTAAAATTGTTGGAAATCAGTTAAAGTATAACGCACTAGCTTTTCCCAACGGCTTCGCCCCCCCCCCCCATTATTGCCTATGTCACTCAGGACCAAAGCAGCTTTCAACTGGTGAAAGAATTTTTGCAATCGGACCAGTATTTTTTGAGCCTATTCATTACAAATAAACAAAGTTTTCCTCTTTATAATGTTAGTATAGAAGTATAGATTTCAAGGAATGCACCCAATTATAAATCAACCCATACATAAGTAATTGCTCTGCGCCCTTGATTGGGCTGCTTGCATTTGATTGTATTCGATAAAGTTTATTTTCAAATCAATTCTCTACCTATTGTTTGTTTCCACATCCTTAACTCACTTCCTAGGGAAGTTATTATCAAATAAGTGACTGATCGATAACAATGTCACAATCAATTAATTTATAACAGTACTTGTACTAAAAATACTTCAGCCACTACCTGTTTTATAATAGAGTGACTTTCGTTGACACTGGAGTATGTTATTGTTAAGTCCTCGTACACACAGAGGTCGGTTTTACAGCTCCGCTTTATCGTATACGTTTTTATTCGGCGGTGACGACGCATTTTGTTGTATGAGCGAGTTCACACACATGACTGTATTACGGATCACGGATCCGACAAAATAAATCCTCCAGTGGCGACGGATCTGTAAAAACGGTATTCTAAATACGGATGTTCTGTGTGTACGAGCCCTAACTTGCGAGTCGTGATTTTAAAATTATGACTCAATATAGCTAATTAAGATACAAGCCATGCACGCGATGAAAATGAACTACTTTGTCATTTGACCCCCACTGATATTTAAAAAAAATAATCAGCTTTTGGTATAGGTGCATTTTGTTCTAGAAGGTATTGAAATACGTATGCGGTATAAGATAGGTACCTGTTTTTATAAGTAAATCGACAACATAATTTATTTCATGCGTGTTTATAAAAAAACTGGCGGTTACCCGTGGTTTCATCAAATTGATATTTCATAGCCACAAAAATAACTTTTCAATTTGAACCCGTAGTTCCTCTTCAGCTTTACAATATTAAGTATTTAAGATTTAATTGATGCATTATTTTCACCATTTGCAGGCTGAAGATCCTCTAGAACAAGCCATCAAGTTCCTCCTACCTCTAAGAACACTCGCCGCTGATAGGATAGACACACATTTAATGGCCTTTGAAATATACTTTAGAAAAGGTAAGTTTTTTTTAAACACCCCACTCTATGAATTTCTCCTGTATCGTGGGTGCGTTTGCAAACATACTAACTCACATACGCAAACACCCAGACCCGGAACAACTACTTGCATCATATAAATATTTGTTCCGTGCGGTGATCGAACCCGCGAGGCTGCGACACACAGTGTAGTAGTCCAATTGCTCAGCCACTGCGCCAAACGTGCCGTTTCTCTAAATCAAAGTTTCTCATATTAATAGCGCGTTAAATGTAGGTAACTTCATTCGCATAAATTCGCATAAACTTAATTCGCAGGATGCAGCATGATTTTATTTAAGGTCTATGTATACCTAAAAATAAATAAGTGCCATTTTCGATGTGTTTTATTTAAAGATAATGAAATAGAAAAAAAAAATTGAAAATTAAATCGGTAAAATTTTGCCGTGATACTATTTTTATCAAATTCTTACTTTTTTCTTTTAAAATACTAAAAAAAAACTCTTCACTGACCGGCTGGTCTAAGAACTGTCTAACACAATCCATAATAATTATGTCTATAGTTATGACCATCATCATTATTCATCATCTTTCTGCCCTTATTTTATTTGACTTGGGGTCGGCACAACACGTTTATTTCTTCTATTCTCCTCTATCAGACGTCACAGTATCATTTACTCCTTTTTCTTTCATATAGTTATATCCATTTCCAGACAAACCATTGCTGATGCTGCAGAGCTTAAAGCGTGCATTCAGACTGGACAGTTCTCACCACCACCTCCACGATTGCCTCATCAGGTTCCAGAGGTGGTTAGACGAGAACCTGGCCAGCATGAACCCTTCCGTCGCCGCTGTCATCAACAAAGAGATTGAACCTGTAAGTTATTTAAACTAGCTGGCCTGGCAAACTTCGTACCGCCTATAACTAACGTCATTCAATTGTTTTGCCTTCCCAGAACCACCACTAAAACTTTATGGTATGGTAGTAAAGTTCAAATACGTGTTATTACGAATCTTTTGTATTGTAATGTAGAAAAGTGTTGGTTTTAGACTTTTTCAGGCAATTTTCTAAATTTTTCTCTCCGTAAGAACCATCCTTGTACTTCAACGAATATTATAAATAAAGGTTCAGCTGCTCTCGAGTTTTGCGCTTAGCAACGCATTCAGCGATTTATATTTATATCATAGTTGTGCTGTGAATCAGTACTTTTTGCATCATATCTGTATTTCCTGATAGCTGTAACCTTGGAGTCTTCAAGTCAAGAGAATATAGGTTACTTCTAGGCAAGCGTGCTTCACCGACGACCACATTTTGATTCTTGGCTGACCATCAGGCGAGGTACGAAACGCGAAACTATCATCATCTGCCTAGCCTTTTTCCAACTACTCGTATATTGGGGTCGGCTTCCAGTCGACAGATGCAGCTGAATATCAGTATTTTCAGAATCAGAATCAGAATTTTATTTGCTCTAAATGTAGGTACAGAATTAGTTAATATACACAGATAAATAAGTTCGGCTACATTTTACCTCCTGGCATGCAAATTGACGTTAGTCACACGAATAACATCATAAAAAAAAAACTGTCAAATAAATAAATTAAAATTTTCAAAATGTCAACAATAAAAACAATAAAAATATTAAAATGACAAAAAAATATGTAGGGATTATCCAAAAGTTAAATATACAAATAAAAATTATCGAGATGTCAAGATTACAAATAAAATACAGAATGTCAACAAAAATATAAAAAAATAATAATACAACTAAACAAATAATGAATAAACGTTGACATTAATTTGGTATAAAATTAAATTGAGTTAAAAAAAGTGGCATCATTTAAAAAATCGTGTATTGAGTAATAACAATTTTCCACAAGTAAAGCTGTAACCTCAGATTTAAATATGTGCATCGTGCATGGAATGTTCCTTCAAACTATGAGGTACCTATTTTACATGGGGCGACTGCCTGTCGGACCTCCACAACCCAGTAACTGGGTAATACGATATCCCATGATAAGACTGGTGGTCAGAGCTTTTAACTAATAAAAAAACGGCTTTACGCGCTTCCCGGGCACGGAGGAAAATGAAATAATGTTCCCTCATTATTAATTTCAAGAAGCTATTAAGGAATTGACTATTTGACAGCAGTCAAAGAGTTGTGAAAAATAATTGAAACGTAATTTTTTTGTTCTCAAATCACCAGTATAAAAGACTTCGGTATAAAATCTTGATCTATAAAATCTTACTGACATATTAGATTTTTTTTTAGAACCTGGGCCTTACTCTTGAAATCAATCCCAATCTCGATCGTATTCCAATTCGATTCAGTTTCAATTCCAATATTCAGAAAATTGGCACTCTTGAACGAAGTCGAGTTTGAGATTTGAATCGACTGCATGTTCGACTACACCTACACTGATTGTCATGGGGTGGCCATACAAATGAAAACGTTAATTACCAAATTTAAAAATATTGAATTACTCATTAAATCAATAAATAAATGTGTGCTGATATTTATTTTCGTTCGAGTAAAGTCGATTTCATTTAGTTCCAAAAAAATCCGCCCAATACTGTTCCAATCGTGAGCTAGTGTAACATTCAAGAGTGCCAAATGACAATATCTCGATCCCAATTTCCAATTTCAATTGAGATCGAGTGTCGAGAGTAAGGGGGCTATCCTGTTATCCGAAATTTCACGTGTATGAAGTGAAGATAAACTAGTTGTTGCCAGCGGTTTCGCCCGCTACAACTCGAAAATTTTCCCACGAGAAGATAAAAGCGGGTTAAAAGCTATCCTATGTGTAAATCCATGTTATAAACTATCTGTGTACCAAATTTTATCCAAATCCGTTCTTTTGCGTGAAATTGTAACAAACATCCATCCGTCCAAACATACTTTCACGTTTATAAAATAGGTAATATTATATTAGTATGATTATAGTAAGCAAACAAAGATGTGATTGTTAACATCAATGTTGTAATTTTCCGTATCTCCTCATTGTAGAATACTCGTACATGAAAGATCTCACGCTGTGTCTAAGCCTCGATAGTTTATAGTTCACTATATCATTGTTTACTCATGTAATAATACAATCGCTTGTTATAATTTGCTTGCCTTGGATGACAGCTTTCGCGAAAAGAACTTCTATGTCCCCGTCCTTGTCGGTAACCAATTATTAACAACCGAATTTTCCTATCTGAGTCTTGAATGTCCAATAAGGAGCAGTAGTCTGTCATTTTGGCCGTTGTAGAATTGATCAGGTATGAACGGCTATCCGCTCATCGATGGACCAGCTTCGGCTAGTATTACAAATGATATGAGAATGGTTTAATTTGCGAACCACAATATTCTCGGTACCTTTTGCCCGCCTCTTTCTAATCCTTCAGGGATTACATGCGTGATGTTATATTTGTACAAATAATAATTGAAATTCCAGATGGTACGCGGCCGGACCGCGGTGCAGATGGCAGAAGAGTTCATCAAGACCCGCGCCGACAGCACGCAAGCAAACGCATTGTGGGGAGCGCGTGCGCTGTGCCGCCTGCTGCCCGAGCGCACCGCGCAGGCGCTGGCGCAGGCCACCGCGCTGCACTACCCCGACACCTCCATACAGGTACGTGGAGTAGCTCATCTGGTCCCGCGCTGTCAGTAGCTCATCAGGTCTCGCGCCGACAGTAGCTCATCAGGTCCCGCGCCGTAAGTAGCTCATCAGGTCTCGCGCCGACAGTAGTTCATCAGTTCCCGCGCCGTCAGTAGCTCATCAGGTCTCGCGCCGACAGTAGCTCATCAGGTCCCGCGCCGTCAAGCTCATCAGGTCTCGCGCCGACAGTAGCTCATCAGGTCCCGCGCCGTCAGTAGCTCATCAGGTCCCGCGCCGTCAGTAGCTCATCAGGTCTCGCGCCGACAGTAGCTCATCAGGTCCCGCGCCGTCAGTAGCTCATCAGGTCTCGCGCCGACAGTAGCTCATCAGGTCCCGCGCTGTCAGTAGCTCATCAGGTCTCGCGCCGACAGTAGCTCATCAGGTCCCGCGCCGTCAGTAGCTCATCAGGTTCCGGGGTTATCTGATTTTTGACTTAATCAATCCACCTCTGTAAGCTCTACAGGCCCCTAATATAGCGTTTAGAAGTATGTACACTCATTTTATAAGTCTATGATTCCTCACGATGTTTTTACTTTACCGATTTCAGTACATGATTTTAATGTTTTCTTTGTTTTTGCAGGGTTGCGTGGAAGTGTTGGACAGTCTGCGAGATGGCGATTTCGGTCCGTGCGAAAAGGAGATAGAACAATACATCGAGGCGTGTCGCGCGAAGTTCCCGTACGCCATCGCGTTCAAGCCCGCATCGGAGCTAGCCGAACTAGCGGACGCGGCCACGTCCTCCGACGACGCGCCGCTACAACCGAAGGAGATCGCCGTCAACAACTGAACACAACACAACACTCCTTACTCGAAAACGGTCTAAAATTTTACATCAACTGTCCACGCATTCGAAAGTTTCAAACTTGAAACAAAAAGATGGCGATTCGATCCACTCTTTATAGACCAAAGTCTTAGCTGACGGCTCCGCTGTTCCGCTGAAAATGAATTTACAGAAAAGTGCGTGGAGTGAATTATTGATAGGCTTTTAATTAAAAATAAACTCTATCTTATGCAATCAAACGTATTGAATATACTCATTTACAACCCGAGAAACTACGAATATTTTGTCTGTAGTTATGGGTGAATCCTCATTAGAACTTTTCTACAAATTAGGATTTAAGTCGACACACTTCGAACGCTTATTAAATTCTAAACACTAAAGGTGCGGAGACTGTAAGCAATAATAGTATAACTCAATAATTAGTACAGGATTCACTCTTCATCTGTTCATTATCAGCGGAATGTTGAAGATACACTTAAATATTTAGAAAAAATATTCGTTTTACTCATTACGAATTGTATAGACATCTTTTTGACTGACAAATGTTGTTGAAATAAGGCTGCCATCAGACGGACTGCATCGCAGCAACTGCACGTAGTCGATATTTTCCACCCGCATGCGGTTATACGATCGACTTCGAACAGTTGTGATATCAACTTTATGCACTCTTCGAAATTATGCATACAGCGGGTCTAAAAAGGCTACTTAGCAATATTCCTAATAATTCACTTCAATTTCCAGCAACATCATTGGCAATTACTTATTCACGAAGTGAATTATTTATTAAAGGAACCGTTTTAGATACGTAGTTGTAACTTCAAAAGTGGGTTCGACACTATACGGCTGTAGTCGACATGAAGTTGAAGTCACGACTGTATGAAATAATATCAACTTCACCCGACTGCAGCCAGTCACTTCAAGTTGAAGTCATGACTGCTAAGTCAAATGTACCACTGTATACGGTAGAATAATATTGACTATGATGCATGGTTGCCGCGACACAGTCCGTCTGATAGCAGCCTTAAACTTTAAACTCGATATACTTACTTTAAAAATACCGTTTGTAAGTACTTTTGTTAACCAAATTTATAGTAATAATTAAGTGAATATAAGACGCGCTCTACTAAAAAAAAGCAAAAGATAAATTTAATAAAATCAATTTTGTTCTTGATCAGCAACCTTGTATTCAGTAGCATTAAATTTTGGTTTATTATAGTTTTAGACACTTGTTTTTTTATAATTAAATGTTTGTTATTGTAACAAAATTGATTTTATTCTAATTCCTTGGATTTTTGTTTTCTGAGGCACCTATGAAAGCATGTTGATTAATTAAAACTGAACACGTAACGCTGAAACTTGGTTCAAGCTTTTGACAGTGATGATGACATGAAAGGCTCTGAAATGTTGTTATCTTGTAGTGTTATTCTCTAAAGGCCTATTCGCACACAACAGTACCGACACGTTCCGTACCGTACCGTTCCGTGACGTGATCAGTGCCGTATCGATCAGTGTCAGTGAAATATGATATTGTACCATACATTTTTTACGACGCTATACGTACTCATCAGTGTCAGTGCCGTTCAGTGTTGTTCGTTCACTCGTAATTATATGAATAGCACGTCACGGAACGGTACGGTACGGAACGTATCGGCACTGTTGTGTGCGGATAGGCTCTAAAGACTCAGCAACGCTGCGACTGCAATTTGTCTCTAGTTGATTTTCAACTTTATGTTTTAGAACATTAAGTTGAAAACTTAAAAGAAAGTCGTCGACGAGCCCGTAGCGTTTATAAGAGAGTAGCATCTCTGATCGAGTTCAGTTTCACTGGTAAACTTAGATTTTAATCTCAGTGAGCATTATTTTATGACATAATCTATAGATTATCAAATTTGTTCTAAAATCAACATAAATGTCACAAAGAATTCGCCTGAATTTCGTTTGGTTTGGTCGTCTGTCGCTTTTTAGAACCGTGTGCCCTTTTTATTTATCTGCATTTATTTATCTATTACGTATACAAGTCAATACAATAATGCACTTTTATTTAGCGAGCCATTGGTTTCCAATATCATGCACATGAAATTTAAAAAATCAAACTTTATCTTTAACGTCATATTTGATTGTCAAATTGTGTACAACTGAGCCAGGTTATTATATAATCATAAGTTTTAAAACTTTAAATCCATAAAAAAAAACATAATTTCGTTGCCTCTGTTCGTTTGACACCCTTTTTTTCGTCCAATAACAGCGACACCCGCACCGTGCGGGCCAACGGGCCAATGGACACGTTCCTTTATCGACTTCACTTGCCCACCAACAATTATTTCGATTCGACGAATACTTTTTATCGTATGGCTCAAGTAACATGTCACAGTAATGTATATTAGCGGCGATAGAGTATACTTAATTACTTATTGATTGTAAAAATAACTGCTAGTTTATATATCGACAGCTGAATAATAAAGACGTAGCGTATTTGTTTGATTATGACTCGAGAGCCTCGGTTTGCAATGTAAAATGTGGAAACATGTTCCTTATATTTAGTTAGTAAGACGTTTCTTATGTCCTCGTTGCCCCATAACAAAACCGCTTTGCTATTATCTCACACTTACCTTTGAGGAGGAAGTGTTCGCATTTGAAAAATATCACGTTTGCTTTACCATACTTTTTCAGTTTCTCGTAATTAAATACAACATTTTAGTTCTCTTTGTTATTAATTAACCGTTATGGATGACGTTGTAATACTTATTGTTGCACCATGTAGTTTTTTTTTTATCACGAGTTAATGTTGAGAGGAAGTTAACAGGGCATTTTGCGTTACGCTGAGCGCGCGTTGCTAGTAGACACACCGCGCATTTCATTTCATTGGTTTTGAAAACGCGCGTTAGCAAAGCGTGTGTTTGAAAGCGCCCAGTGTGTACGCGCTGTAATAGTAATGTCTAGTCCTGTCATCCTTTCGCTGCCAAGCTTGTACTGGCAAACTGCTATGGGTTGCCAGTAAATTTAACCATAAAACATATGGCATCATTATTCTAAAACAAAGTCTCCCGTTTGGATTTGTTTGTAAAATAACATACTGTTACCTCAAGTGTTCATCAATATTCACGTAACAGAATAATAGAATTTAACATTTCAACTAACGACTGGTTTTTAATGTGTAAAATATAATGGTGTGTGGCGAATTGAGCAAGGGCCGCGCGTATCGCCCTCTGAACCGAGGGGACGCTTGTAAATAATTGTTACTTTTAAGTTTGTACTGTACAATATCGTTAGTTCAGAGGTCTTTGTCGGCGAAATTGATTGACTGCATGCGGCGCTAAGGTTTAATATGTACGAATGGTAAACATGGACTCAAATGTAAACACTTTTGTTGGATTTCGTTTAATTTTTTTATTTTTGTAGATATGTGTGAAATTTGGACAATAATTATATAATTGAATACTCCAAATTGTAACAATTGCATGCACTTGTGTTGTAAAACACACTAGGACAGTTAATTTATAAGATTATATCCACTGAATTTCATAATAATTTGTTTTGTATCTCGTGATTGAAGGATGTTCTGTACTGAACTGCTTTGGGTTGTCCTCCTACGCCGGATGTAGGTAGGATCTGATTCATTAACATTTTGACTTTTTAATTTTTCAATCATTTTCTTTTCAGTGGATGGCGCCGAATTATATTTATTTTACACAAAATATGTTCAATTAAGTTACTAATAAATCACCATGTTGATTTGTTTGTATTCAAGTTGTGTGATCGGAGTATCTGTACCCGTGTCATCTTGTACATAAAGTAATAAAATTTTATTTTACAAATTTATTTAATTTTCTGTTTCATTTGTATCAAGCACGTATTAGGCTGCGGTTCCATTGAGGCGGAGCGGAGAGCGATTCACCAATGACATGGCAGTCGAATGTCCATGTGGCACCCGTACCGGTTGTTGTTAGAAACGATACTCTCGAAGTTGTAGACCATTATCGGATTGTTCAGTTAAGTAGGCCCAACTTCGAGAAAGAGTTCGCCCGAAGAATCCAACTCGGATGGGCAGCGTTTGGGAAGCTACGTGATATCTTCTCATCGAGAATCCCACAGTGTCTCAAGACAAGGGTGTTTAACCAGTGTGCGTTGCCAGTGATAATATATGGCTCTGAAACGTGATCTTTGACTGCTGGCCTTTTAGAGAGACTAAGAGTCACCCAACGAGCAATGGAAAGAGCTATGCTCGGAGTTTCTTTTGCGGGATAAAATCCGGAACATGGATATTCGGCGAAGAACCAGAGTCACCGACATAGCTCATAAAATTTACAAGTTGAAGTGGCAATGGGCAGGCCACATCGCTCGTAGAACTGACAACCGATGGGGAAGAAAAGTTCTCGAGTGGCGATCACGGACCGGAAGACGCAGCGTAGGCAGGCCTCCCACTAGGTGGACCGACGACATCGTGAGGGTAGCGGGCAACCGATGGATGCAAGTGGTGAATTGTCATTCGGCGTGGCGGTGTAAGGGGGAGGCCTATGTTCAGCGGACTTCTCTCGGCTGATGATGATGGTCACTTTTAGTCCCTAGGAAGTAAAGGGCTATTTTAGTCCCTGTTTACGAGTTATAAACGAACTCTTTTTAATGTGATGATAAAAATGGTTGCCTTTGTTCCACAATGTACGACGGCACGTCTGGTGCAGTGGCTGAGCAACTGGACTGCTCCTGAAATATTTGTATGATCTTCAAATACCTAGTTGTTCCGGGTCTGGGCGTTTGTGTATGTGAGTTTATATTATGCTTGTAAACGCACCCGCGATATAGGAGAAATTTCTAGTGTGGGGCAACGTTTATTAAAAAAATGTGAAACTAACCTACCGCAAGCCACAAGTTACCTTGATACCTAACTGTTATTACGATGATACTGTGGTTTTATGAATTCATTGTCATTATCAAAACTTAGCGATAATATGAAGTGCAGATTATAATGCATCGCAGCTATATCTGATGATAACAAAAGTGTTATGCAGTTTACTCTTATCGATTTTTAAGGAACTACATAATACCTATATCTATGACGACATAGCTTACGTTCTGGGGTCACGGTAGCTGGTAAATCCTGCGACCCAGGCAGGCTTTGGGCCCTCCTTAGAGGGCTAAGGGGGAGACCTCTCGCGTCGGCATTGGAGAGGCCATGCTGCGGGGCGAGACGGAGTGGGAAGCGGTCGCCTCCTTCTGTGAAGCAGTCATGCTCGCGAAGGAGGAGGCGGGCCGCGTGAGGGAGAGGATATCGTCCTCCCTCCACCCCAGCCGCAGTGGTAGACGTCCACGGCGTCCGACGTCGGCAGACGATCTTCGGCCACCGTAGGCGCGGGCATGCGGGGCGGCGAGTAAAGGGCAACTCGCTGTCCGACCATGGACTATGCCCAGGTCGACGGCGCGTTGTGTTCCACGCGCGCCCCAAAGAGCGTCAGCATGATGACGGGGCCCCTAGAGGGCCAAAGCCTGCCGGGGTCGCGGGACTTACCTCATTAACGTGACCCCGGAACAAAGGGCTATTGAAGGACACCGTGGATTTTAGTCAGTACGAGTCTGGGAGTTTGACAACCTCTTCCGCCCTGCCCGGGGTGGGAGGACTCATTTGAGGGTTTTACCAAGCTAAAAAAGGGGGTGGGGGGGCGTCATTGTGCTGACAGCTCTTAGAGGTGCGTGTGAAGCAAGTTACGCAAGGAGAGCTAAAAAGCAAGCCTACAAAGCCTTTAAAAAGCTACATGGATCTAATAGCGCTAGATAGCGCGTGCGCACCAAAAATACGAATGGTGTTTATGGGTGTGGTTCAAAATATCAACCGTGAACAAGTTTCTCCAATATTCAGCTGGCTCATACAAACTTCAATACTTCATCGTCATTACTAGAGACCGGATTATTGTATTATGTATGTAACATAAAATTGGCGAAATATGCAGCATAAATGCCTGAAATCTGCACTAAAGTCGCTAAAATATGCAACGTAAAATTATTAAAAGTACTTTAGAATTTTAAATCACATTTTTGCTCTTGTGTCTTTTGAATTTCTTTTTATGGTTTTACTTAATTTAAAATTAGGTACTGTTACATTACATTTTTCTTTTAGGCAGGTACGTACTACAATACGATAAATTGTAATTTTGTTCTTGAAAATTTTACCAATCGGAGTACAAAAACGGTTCCGTATCAAAATAACTATGTTCATTTAAACTACTGTCGATAAAATAGCTACGGTTGACTCACATAAGTTCAAGACTCGTATTGGACGACTCAACTACTGTTCAACTGACATAATTTTGATTGAACTAAAAGCACAAAGTTGTCCAATGGTGTTTAGGTAGGAGTGCACTGAGGAAAAAATATGTCGTAAAAACGATTTGAGGCACCCCGACATGGACAGGTTAGAAGATAAAAAAAAAATAACCAAGTTTCGTGGTTATTTTTTTTAAACCGCCCAGAAGTAGGAGCACCGCAAAGCGGTGCCCCGTCGACGTTTGTATGTTATCACACATACCGTAACAGGGATAGTGATCGTAGCTAAATATACCGTAGTTGAATTAACCGTAGGTGTATCTTTCGTGTATCGATTTGAGGCACCCCGACACGGACAGGTTAGGTTAGAAGATAAGAAAAAATAACCACCCAGAAGTAGGAGCACCGCGTCGACGTTTGTATGTTATCACACATACCGTAACAGGGATATTGATTGTAGCTAAATATACCGTAGTTAAATAAAACCGTAGGTGTATTAAACGTGGGTGAATTAACCGTAGTTGAGTTAACCGTAGGATAAATAAACGTAGGTGAATTATCCATTATGTATTTCGTACATTAGTTATAACAAACTTTTGTGAAACGACCATTAGTTATACCAACTTAAAGGTCTTTTGACCGTAGTTATATCGGTAGTAGTTAAAATGAATTTAGTTATTATGATACGGAACCACAATTAAAACAGTGCTTTTGTTCTACATTCACTTGCCAAGTATCGTAACTGACATACATTTTGTTGAAAAGAAAGTTAAAATTTGAAAAAAAAGTTTAAAACATTCAAAATCCGTTGATTATAGGTAAAATATACAACAAGTTTTATGTATTTCTAAGCAATAACGCGTTTTCGTAACGTTTTTTGAGGAATGAAAAATTTAGCTGCGAGTGAGACTCGAACCCGCGTCTTCTGGAAAAGTTCTTGACACGCCTTACCAATTAATTAGGCCATCGCAATACACTAGTTTCAGGAAGTAACGTAATTCAAAACTAGCCATATAATTGAAATTGTAAATTAGTAGGTACTTTTGCCATCCACTACTGAGTAGGTATACCTACATTATCTTTCAGTAGAGTCATGTGGGTCAAGTGTGCGCATTTTTTCTTTGATGCTTCATAAACTCGAATATTATTAGTAGAATGAAATAAAACTGTATTAATTAGAAAGACTGTTTATTTGTAATCACCTTAGACACAACACTAATATTATCAGTAGCTTATATTTTAAGAAAATATAGAAAACAAAGACCCTTTCGTATGCGCACTTTTACCCCAGTATCGGGGTATGTGTACGCAGCACTGTGGGTAAGTGTGCGCAACAACACAAAATGTACATTTTAGAAGATAAACAATATTATATTTTATTTTTTTTCATCATAGGCACTTAAAGTAGTAGTAGTAGTAACATAATAATCATCTTAAATCAAAATAAGAGATCAACTTCGTCATTACATGTATCACAAATCAAAAAGTGCCGTGTTCGGAGCTGGTGCACTGTTCGTGCCACCAGGTTAAAGGGCTAAAAAGGCTACATTCAAGTTAGTCGTTCTTTCTTTATGGCTAATTTCTCTTTTTGCTCTTCTTTCTTAACTTCTAACTCAGATTTATAGGGACTTCCTTCCAGCGTACATCTGTGACGATCAGAGATATATGTGGTGACGCTGCGCACACTTAACCCAAACCATCGAAACAGGATTATATGAATATCGTTGATTATTGCGTCATCACAACAACTTAAACACTGGCAAATAACAAACTTGATGTTATGTTGCACTCGATACCAAAACGCATATTTTCAAAAAAAATACATGACTACAAAAGATAACGCGTCAAATGTGACAAAATATCGTAAATATTCTAGCAAAAATCTTCATTTACGTGTCAATCCAAAATGGCGCGCGAGAAGCCGTTGTAATTCGAACGCTTCACAGGACATCCCGCGGGGTACCGAAGAGAGGGGTTGCCGTTCCTGGCCGCTTTTTAATATTCGAGATATTTAGAATGCGCACACTTAGACGCTGCGCACACTTGACCCACATGACTCTACAAAGTATGTGCCCGCACACGTCGTCACGTTGTTGCGCCACGTTGTGGCTATCGTGAATAGACCATTAAAGCGACGCGACAACGTGGCAAATGGCCGTGGCGTATTTGGTCAAGGGTATGCGAAGGACGGAACAATCAACAAAGATTAATTAATGATTAAAAATGCATTATTGCAGCATGATATCAGATCTTCAAACGATAAAAAGTGAATAAATGCAACTGGTGCGTCGATTTTTTTGAAGGTCGGCAGTTAAAATAAATTTGATCGAGTCGGACGACGAAGGGTTCCGGACCATTATCTATCATATCTTTGTTGCAAAATATTTATTCATACACTAGCTTTTTTTTTTTTTTAGCGTGGTAAAATCATCAAATGAGTCCTCCAACCCCGGGCAGGGCGGGAGGGACTGTCAGACTTCTACTGACTAAAATCCACGGTGTCCTTCATAGCCTGTTAACTTCCGGGGTTACGGTAAGGGAATATTCCCGCGACCCCGGCAGGCTTTGGCCCTCTGAGAGGGGGGCCCCGTCATTATGCTGACGCTCTTTGAGGCGCGCGTGGGACACAACGCGCCGTCGACCCGGGCATGGTCCTTGGTCGGGCAGCGAGTTGCCCTTTACTCGCTGCCCGCATGCCCGCGCCTACGGTGGCCGGAGATCATCAAGCGACGTCCGTCGCCGTGGGCGCCTACCACTGCGGCTGGGGCGGAGGGAGGACGCTGTCCTCTCTCGCTCGCGGCCTGCCTCCTCCTTTACGAGCATTACTGCCTCGCAGAAGGAGCTGACCGCTTCCCACTCCGTCTCGCCCCGCAGCATGGCCGCAACCAATGCCGGGCGCGAGAGGTCTCCGCCTATCGCAGCCGTGAGGACACGTCGGTGCTCCGCCCAAGCTGGGCAGTCTTGCACCGTATGCTCCACCGTGTCCTCCGGGTTCATACACTAGCTTCGGTCCGCGACTTTGTTCCGGCTCCGAGCCCCGACCTACCGTACCACGTCCGGTCCCTATCGCCCCTTTATACTTTTTCTGACTTCAGCATCATCATCTAACTGCCCTTATCCGTTTTCTTCTTTCATTCTCCCAATGATATTATAAGTAAAAAAGGTGCATTCTCCCCTATTAGACGTCACAGTATCATGTACATCTTTGTCTTTCAATCATTCCTTAGACCTTCATCTTTTCTTTGGCCTTCCTCTTCCTCTTCATCCATCAACATTCATACCCATCACCCTCGAGTCATATGAGTGTCTTCCCTCCTCATCACACTACTTGCTAGACAAAAAAAAAAAACGGATGAAAAAATTATTGGATCGAAGTTCATACAACAAAGTGTCCTGCTCCTACCTCTAGTCTTTAGTATACAGGGTGTCTAACATAGTGTCTAAATAGCACGTCATAATGCAGGATCACCTCCTGCTTGCGTCAATACCTGCCAAAACAACACAATATCCGATACCACAAAAAAGTGTAACTGCATAACGACCCAATAATCAACGTGAAATGTAATTTTAAACTTTCCTGAAATATCGACAATAATCTAGGTACCTACCTTGAATCATATTTTTAAGCAACTCTTAAATTAATTTTCTAGTAGGTACCTAGGTATATTTTTACATCAAATTATTCATGAATACTTGGCTTATTGATAACTTTAATTTCAATCACAAACAAAAATGTTTTCAAGAAGTATCATCTTTTGTTAAGTTTTGGTCTATGGTTTTGGTTGACCGATTTTCCTATAGGTATGTACCTTCATAGCTTGATTTTAATCAACAGTGGTGAAAAAAAAATATAGGTATGTGGCAGTTTTAATATTCAGGTTTTTGTAGCTTATTTGTTATTATAGCGGCAACAGAAATACTCTCTAAAAACAATACTTATCTATTTTCTTGTAGGTAAATTCAGTGTGTCAAATTACTTATTATCTTGGTTTCACTAATTCGAGTATAATAATTATAGTCACTCTTCACACTGAATTTGCAAGAAAATAGTTTTAAAGTATTGTTTTTTCAGAATCCAAAATAAATATGTCGCAGGAATATTACAAAAACAGGGATTTGGCCACATCCCTAGGGGATTTGATCAAATCACGGAGGATGTTAAAATAACAACACGATTTTAACATTTCAATCCCACTAAAGAAGTCAGTGAAATGACAAAAATAACTTTTCTGTGGCATTTTAAAAATATACTAAATATAGTAAAATGTCGGTAAACGTCGACGGAGAACAGCTTCGCAGTGCTCCTACTTCTGGGTGGTTTAAGAAAAAATAACCACGAAGGGGATGGCGGAGTCTGGAAGACCCCACCATCCCTTCTAACCTAACCTATCCGAGTCGTTTTTACGATATTTTTTGTTTCTCAGTGCCCCGTGTCATACACAGGGTTGGAAAAAAAAACAGTTTTTTTTTTAATTATAAAACAAACAGTTCAAAATGTTTTAAACAAGTGTTTTTTTTGTTTTTTTTTTTAGTTTAGGGCATTATTTCAAATTCATTCGACTATGTTTCTTTTCTAGGCTAGATCTTTATAAAATCGCCCTAATAAATTAAATATTTACAAAAAAACGATAATATTTATTTGTATGTTGCGTAATCAAACGCTTCACATTCACCCGGTAGGCTAGGTATGTTCTAACGTTGATTTTATATTGGGCGACACGTAGGGACTCTCCTAGCGGGACAGGCGGCGCGCCTCCTATTCGTTCGTAGAATAGTTCATTGTTCATAAGGTATATCCCCGCGCCGCGGTGCGGGGCTTTACCTTATGAACAATGGACTGAGAAACACCGATCTACTTAAATGTCTAAAAAATAGGGGAATTACCAAATTTCTTTCGACAGCCGACATTAGGCTCAACTCACACCAAAAAAGCGGCGAAGGGCAACGAAGCGGAGCGCAGTTTCTGTGTCATATGAATTTTAACTTTATTTTCATTACTCTATTACTTATTATCGAAAGCGCGGAGTCGCACGGCTCCGTTTACGGAATTCGCTGGAATTCCCGCGGCGCCGCGGGCTTCCGCGCGACTTGTTCGAGTTTCATAAAGGAAAATAAGTATTATAGTAATGAAAATAAAGTTGAAATTCATACGACACTGAAACTGCGCTCCGCTTCGCTGCCCTTCGCCGCTCTTTTGGTGTGAGTTGACCCTTAGGGATCGAAGTTTACGTTTTTTATTTATGACTAATGTTGTTTATTAATTAAAATTGTTACAATTTTAATTGTTTTGAAATTATTATGGTAATGTTTCAAAAATAGGTGCTATCTTGTCCCATAGAAATCCTGGTACTTAGATATTTGTTTGATTGAATGAAATACCTACATAACATAAAAATAATGTTGGCGGCATGTTTGAGTTTATGTTTGTAAACGCACCCACGACACAGTAGAAATACCTAGTGTGGGGAAACGTTTTATAAAAAAAAATGATTAAGTCAATTACAATGCCATTGAAAGTTCAAAAATATAACAGCAATAGAGACTCGATTGGTTTTATGTTGAACTATTCAGACTCAAATACCTACTTATTATTTTATTTTCATTTTATATTCAGTTATTGCGACATGAAAAGTAGTTTTAAAACATGTTTTATTTCGTACTGTTTTATACAATGTTTTAAACTTGTTTTAATCTTTGTTTTTAAACATGTAATAAAAAACACTGTTTAATTTCAAACTGTTTTAAACATGTGTTTTAAAACAACTTGTTTTAATCATGCCAACCCTGTGCGGCCGCGACCAATTATACCGGGCGCGAGAGGTCTCCGCCTATCGCCGCCGTGAGGACACGTCGGTGCTATGCATGCCCAAGCGGGGCAGTCTTGCACCGTATGCTCTACTGAAGTCTACTGTGTCCTCCGGGCGATCCTCGCAGTGGTGACATCCAGGCGTTTCCTCCTTTCTCATCAGACACAGGTACCTCCCGAAACCTCCGTGTCCAGAGTGAGGACCTGCGTCATGCGGTAGGTCAGGACGCCGTGACGCCTATCCATCCACTTCTCAAAGAGCGGGTCTTATCGCCGCGATTGCGGCGTGCCCGTTGTACCTATAACACACTTGCGAACTGCATACAATCGCTATGAAGCTCGCGCGGCAGTATGTCACTAACAAAGCAAGACACGTAATTTAACACTGTTTAAAATCCCAATCGACCTACACAATACTGAAAACCTACCTACCTACGCAGTTCAGGACCACTAATTTCCATTTGTATGGAAGATGAACACAGTATGAAATAAATCCTGTTTATCAAACTCTAGCTAATCACGGGATTGATTCACAGTACCTATATACAACATGGAGCATATAGTTACATAATATCAACAGGAAAAAAATAACGCTATACTCATATCAGGACGAAGGCAATGACAATTTATATTATACCAGAAAGGGTAGGAAATAAAAATGATACCTATTATGAGTGATGAACAATCATTGCTTGATGACACAACATTTATATTTAATGTATATGTACTTACCGAATGCATTATAAATTATTATTTCAATTCAATGCAATTGTTGCACTCGCATCGTACTTACATTGTGTCGTCGATTTTTGTGTGAACATTTCCGATTTTAATTTCTGCAGAGATCATGTCGTGAGTATTATGATTTATTATTACAAAAACTTTATTATTTTTTTTTCCATTTATTTATAACACAATCTTAGATAATTACAAAACATAAAAACTAAATATAAAATTTTGTTTCATAGAATAATCAGAAAAAAAAACGATTGATTTAATTTTAAAATAACTAATTACTAAGTGAATAAAGAAAGTTCTAATAATAAATTAATAAACCTCCTGAAATCCAACCTTATGTCCAAGCAAACAGGAATAGCTGAAAATTACGCGGTTAACAAGGCAGTGTAAATACAGGGTGTCCCGTTTTTACTGGATCAAACGTAACCAGTAATATTTTTTCTATTTTCTCAAATAACTTTTTAACGATATGGCCTAGAGATGTATGTTTTATACCAATTTGCAAACCTTGGTAATTGTACAAGTTTTTAAAATAATGGTACACTTCAGTGTCAAGAAATTTTTTTACAGGAGAATTTTTTCAAATGTGGTCTTTGCTTGGTAAAAAAAAAAGTATTTTTAAACATTTTTATCTAAGGCAATTTATATGATAGATACTTTAAAATCCGCTATCCCGTATAATTAGTAAGCTATTCATAAATATTTGAAAAAAAATATACCTAATAAAAATACATTCATTTGTAGCGATTAAGTTATTTGTTATTTGTTATTAGTTTATTTGTTATTGTTCAAATTAGTTGTTGGAAATCAGGTAAGCTACCTACTGGTTACGTTTGATCCATTATTTACGGGACACCCTGTATAGTAATAAAAGAAATACTTACACAACACAGATGTGTTATTCAACTTTCATTTTTCTCTTTAGAATTTTGACGCTAATCTTAGACAATGTTGGTGCGCTGATTACGAATATTTACTTGGGTTTTTCATTTTTCTAATTGAATATTAAAAATAATATAAAAATGGTAATAAAACTATCAGTTTTTCGCAGAAATAAACAACTTTAATTGAAAATTAAACTCTTATTTATGGGATAGTACCTAATACTTACATAATCAAATTTTTATTCCTCTTACTCTGATAGCGGTGTTCTTTCTCTTTCTAATCCTGGTATAAATCTTTCACAATACTCTCCACACAAGAAAGTAGTCCAATTTCGAATTATGGGAATGAAGTTTGATGCTCATGAAATATTAGTTAGTACATCATAATTTGTAGTTTTATGGATTTCATAGGGTGGGTTTAACTCGATTGGTGTTTTTGAAACACAAATTTTAAAAGATAGGTACTTAGGAATTCAGTTACTTCATTTCATTCTGCAATTTGGTAGCATAACTAACCTGCCCAAAAGTGTAACTAAACTTGTCCGGGGAGTTTTTAAACACTTTCGCGAGCTCGCACTCGCTACAAGTTCGTAGTGAACACCTGAATTGAATAATTAAGTGTGACGATAGGGTAATAGAGAAGATAATATTATCCTGCGGTAGGCTTAGCTTAGTGTAGGAAGTCTTTGCAACTGCTAAATTGAAATAGGTAGGTAGATAAACGCTCCGAACACGCGAGTGTGTCCACCAAAGCAAATACAAAATCAAATCGAATTACATTTCATATTGTTTTCTTTGTTTTTGAGAACAACTAACACTATTATAATAGATATATTCTGTGGAACAACTTTTACAATGTTCAAAGACATAAGACGGCATATTTTTAACCGACTTCAAAAAAAGGAGGAGGTTCTCAATTCGTCGGAATCATTTGTTTTTTTTTATGTATTTTCCCCGATTTCTCGAAGACGCCTGGACCGATTTGGAAATTTTTTCTTTTGTTTGAAAAGGTATACTTTCCGATTGGTCCCATGATCATCAGGTCAGGATCTGATGATGGGATCCCAGGGAAATCGAGGGCAACCTTCAAATTTTATAGGCACATAGTACCATTTTCATATAATTATTTTCTAAAGCTGTTATTGCTTTGGTGGACACACTCGCGTGTTCTGAGCGCTCTATCTGCCTATTTCTTTGATCTGAGTTCATAAGAAAACAAATGTTTAGACGTCTAATGTAACGACCGCGTGTTTCTGAAATAAATGTATTAGGGTTGTTTCGCCGGTTTCGCGACCACCTTCAGTAGGCGACCATTTGACGGACTAAGTTTCTTTAAATCAAGAAAATAGTATTTGTAGAGGTAATATACATAAAAAATAAATATAACGTGCTTTCTAATTAATTATGAAATAAGAATTTATAAAGTTTGAAACAAAAGGTTTAACCCAGAGCCGAAAAAATATTGTTCAATGCGCGTCTTGATTCCGTGGTGAGTGGAGGTACCGCGAGTTGAAAAAAAACTAACATGGCGCGCGGCGCTCAAAGGTAACTTTTAATACTTATTTCATGTTTTTCACAACAGTTACATGTTAAATTGTATAATCGATAAGTATGGATTATAATTTTGTTGTATTTTGCTTTTTTTAAACTTATTGTTATGATAAAATCAAGTGGTCGGTAACCGAAATGCTTATTTATCAAAAACGTTAGATAGCGACCACATGGTCGCAAACCGACGAGTTCAGCATTATTTTGTTTTGATCAATAAATGATCCTTATGCTTCATACAGGACTGTTATAATTTTGAATGTAGTATTGTAAAAGTCTTTCTTTGTAGTCCTTTGGTAAGCGACCACCAGTTTCTTTGTAAGAAGTTTATTTAATTTATCTACAAAATTGGACGCTAAACAGGTGGTCGTAAACCAAAGTAAGCGAAATAAAGACATTGGTTTCCGGCCACCATAATTTAGTATGAGAGAAATAACGGCCGCTAACAGAAATAAGTATGAAAGTTCATTGAGTATGCGACCACGTCTGATTTTTTGTATTTCGTAATTATTTAAATGTCCGTTTCATAATTATTTGTTGTAGGTACCTCATCATCTCGGCCATAGGACGTTCACTACTGAACATAGCCATAGGCCTCCCCTTTATATAGATCTCTACATTATCCACATATGCCGGTTGGAAGCGACCTGCATCCAGCGTCTTCCGGCGTCTGTCCATCTTGTTGGTGGACGTCCTACGCTGCGCTTGCTAGTCCGTGGTCTCCACTCTAGCACCTTTCGACCCCATCGGCAATCTGCTCTGCGAATAATATGGCCTGCCCATTGCCGCTTCAGCTTTCTAATCCGGTGGGCTATATCGGTGACTTCACTTCGTCTACGGATCTCCCCATTTCTGATTCGATCACGCAGAGAAACACCGAGCATAGCCGTCTCCATAACTCGTTGAGCAACTTCGAGCTTTGAGATGAGGCCGATTGTGAAAGACCACATTTCGGTGCAATAAGTCATCACTGCTAACACACATTGGTAGAAGACTTTCGTCTTGAGGCACTGAGGTATGTTGGACGAAAAGACATTGCGTAGTTTCCCGAACGCTGCCCAACCGAGTTGGATTCGGCGGTTGTCCTCTTTCTCGAAGTTGGACGTACCTAATTCGACTAATTGTCCTAAGTATATAGATAATATATGAGTCAACAACTTCTAGTACCGAGTTTCCAACAGAGACTGGGGTGGGCACAACATTGGCATTTGACATAATTTTCGTCTTGTCCATGATCATTTTCAAGCCCACCCGTTGTGGAACTCAGTCGAGGCCATCCAGCATCATGCTGAGTTCCTCCATCGACTTTGCCATGACTACGATGTCGTCGGCAAACCGAAGGAGAGTGGTGTATTCGCCGTTGATGTTGAGGCCTGGAATGGCAAGGACTTGCCATTCCAGGAGCTTGAAGGCGTCTTCCATTGCGGCAGTAAACAGTTTCGGGGAGAAAGTCCCCTTGCTTACACCTCTTCTCAATGGAATCGCCTTCGTGCTCTGCTCCTGTACTCGGACCGACTCGACGCATGGTGGCGTTATCGCTGCATCGCTGGAGTGACTTAAGTACCGCCCATGTTTCCACCCAATCGAAGACTTTCTTAGATTTCACAAACGCTAAGCATAATGGCAAGTTATACTCTTCGGTCTTCTGTATAATTACCGCAACGTATGGATATGGTCTATGGTGCAATATAGCCTCTTCGGAAACCGGCTTGTTCGGGAGGCTGGAAGTCATCAAGTCTGTGTTCGAGAGGGTTCAAGATTACCCTTGAAACAGCTTATAAACATGACTCAGAAGCGTGATGTGTCTGTAGTTCTTCAATAGGCTGTTATCACCTTTTTTGAAGAACAGCATCACCACCTCACCCCTGCTCCGTGCTCCAGGCGTTTTGCCCTCGGAAACGTTGTTGATTATTTTTAAATGTAAGTACTACATGTTATGGATATTGTTGGACCAATGATTGTTGATTCTATTAGAACTATGACTAATTCTCTACAAAATGTGAGATTGTTATCTTTAATTATAAGAAAACATTACACCAAATGATTACCATTTTTGTTTTTATTAAATAGCAAATATATAAATATTTTTTAAAGCGATTATAATTGTTTTATTGGCATATTTTTCATATTTATTATAGCGGTCGCAAACCAGCTCACTGGTGGTCATAAACTGATAAAAATGGTCGCAAACCGACGTTTTCGCTATATTTTCACTTTTTCCGTATTTTATAAATATTTTTGTATGAAAGTACTTTATTTTATGTTTTGTATCCAAACTACATTATATTTGGGACAAATTCACAGTAACATATACTATCTTGCGTGTAAACAACATTTTTTTTTCTTCATCTAAAGTGGGCAACCCAGCTAACTGGTCGCTAACCGGCGCAATCACCCTACTTAATTAAGTTATTATGAATATGCAATGTTTAGTCAAATTCGCGGTCACTGTATATGATAAAACATCAAGGTTATCAAGCTTGAAATGTTAAATGCAGTGGATACTGCAACTAGCGCCGTGCATCCGTCGAAGTGATAATAAAGCCCATTTATATTACCGATAACTTTTATCAATGTGCATTTTACTGTGAAGGATTTTGATTCTAAAAAATCATAGGTACGTGATTCTGCTAAGCGATATGAGTCGTGAACTCAAGAAATATGTTCTATCCAAACCTCAGAGATAACTTTATTTATTATCTGCTGACGAACTTGAATGACTATGGCAGCTTTGCCTCCGTTGTATACCAATGCTGATTCTTTGGCCTAGAAATATTAGAATTGTGAATACCGTTAGTTATAATCTATCTCGCGAGATTGTAAGCTGTCGAAAGATTGTGAACTCAACGTACTGCTTACAATTTAAAGTACTATTATTCGTTAGATTGTAATCTATCGAAGTGAAACCTAACCTGCTAGTGCATAAAGTCCCTAAGTGGACTTAGGGACATCTTTAATTCAGTCAATATTCTCCGTGCTCTACCCAGTTGGAGAAACCGGTGGAGGACGCGTCCGCCCCCAAATTTTTATTTGCTTAATGGTTCCTTATTTTTGGTTTAATCAAAGGTGGTTTAAAGTCTTGAATTTAAATAATATATGTACGAAAATTGTGTTCTTTAAACTTACCTTACTGTAATTCCAGTAACGTATCTACCGCTACTAAAAAACGTGAAAACTATATGGATTGGGAAACATATTTTATGGCGACTGCGTTTTTGGCGAGGCAACGGAGCAAAGATCCGGATTTTCAAGTAGGGGCTTGCATTGTCGACAGCGATAAAAAAATCGTTGGAATTGGGTTAGTAGTTTTGTAACTATTTATAAAAAAATCTCTAAATTTACAGACGCCAGCACATCAACCTACCTCAATCTGTCAAATACAGGCTTAAGGCTGCCTGTCCATTGATGCGGAGCGAGCTGGCGGAGCGGAGAAACGAGGAAATATTGACCGCAATAGGATTGCATAAAATCTCCGTTCCGCTCCAGTGGACACAGGTCAGCGAGCTAGTTTTTAAAATTCATACATATTAGGAAGCGGCGCGTGCTGGCTGGCGGGGCGGCGGGGATGCGTAGGTATAGGCTCCGCACAGTCCGCCCCACTCAGTCCGCTCCGCATCAATGTAATCTGTGAATGGACACACACAGTCCGCAACTCCGCTCTGCAATAGGTACTTGCTCGCTCCACTCCGCCAGCTCGCTCCGCGTCAATGGACAGGCAGCCTTAAGTTTATAATGTTTCTTTTTTTTCATAATTACAGATGGAATGGACGTCCAACTGGTATATGTGACGATTTACATTCGTGGGGGAAGGGTGAAAACGTAGAAGACAATAAACATACATATGGTGAGAACTCTTTATTGTAGGTACTAGCAACCCTCCCCGGCTTCGCTTGGGACCAAATAAAAAAAAGGAGTGCGCTTACTGTTTAACGAATATGCAACGCGAGTATTTTTATTTTGTGCTAGGTAAATCTCCTTTTTTGGGTGCCTAAAAAGCATAGTGAGAGCCCCGCTTCGCGGTGCTCTAGGGTTTACAAAAAATAATCGCGAAATAACACCCTTCTAACCTATCCGTTTCGGGGTACCCTAGGGCCCCCAGGTCGATTTGATTCGGCGTTTCATCCATTCGGAATATGGGTATAACGATCGGCATTTCAAACTTTCGGTATTTTGAATTTCGGTGTTTCGGACGTTCGTTATTTCAACCATAGGTAGGTACAGCTTGGCAAGTTAGAGTAGAAAACCGGAACTCGCCACTGTGCTCTCGCTACCAGCACTTTGAATGTTTTTTTTTCACTTTTTACGTTAGTTTTATGGCACAATAATAACTCTAACTGCGTTCTTTGTTTACATCAAAATATATCAACGATTTTAAAACGTTGTCAGCAAACAAAAAGATTAGTTCCGTTTCAAGACGTTCTGGCCAAGCTGTACCCACTATGAACTTTCGGAATTTTGATACGTACCCCCACAGTCCACACACACACTTTGATCTCAAAAGTTTCTGATTGTTTGTTTTTATTGTACTACAAGAATTTCTGGTTATGTACACTAATGTCCGGACCGGGTGCGATAGGTACTTAGTCATATTAAAATCTATAATTATTTTCGTTATTTCAGTATGCCATGCCGAAGCAAATGCAATTATGTTCAGGTCTACAGTCAATGTGAAGGACTGCACCATGTACGTCACCCTGCTTCCATGCAATGAGTGTGCTAAGTGCATTATACAGTCCGGGATCAAGACAGTGTATTATTTTGGTGTAAAAGAAGACGACAAAGGCGGCAAATTTATGGTTACCGAGAAAATATTCGAAGAGGCTAAAGTTGGTTGTCAGTAAGTACCCAGTTCAAAATATTCCTCAATTATTGGTGATATAAACTGCTGAGCGTAGGGGCCTGGGTTCGATTCCCAGGTCGGGAAAAATGCGTTATTGGGTTTTTCTCCCGGAGTTTGGAACTTGGTGGTATAATACCCGTGCCTCGGAAAGCACGTTAAGCCGTTGGTCCTGCGCCTCTCTCCGGTGGTATTGGATTGCGTTCCATCGGAACTGCGAGTACAGAGAGTGCACCTGTACCTGCGCGCACACTGTCTTATGCACGATAATAATGTCCTGCGCAATCCTGTTGGCTAATCTCCGTTGAGACTGGCCGCCATGGCCGGAATCGGTCAGGACAATTCAACAGGAATTACTCTTCGAGTACTGATACGAACTGAAACGTAAAATTCAAGATTCACAAGCGATTAACGAACAGTTGTACTGTACTCCTTCCACGTCCTGGGTGCTGCTCAGCAGGATCCCTTGTATGAATATAACGCTACCAAAGACGACAAATCCTATCCTATGGACACCAAAATCCGGGATACCTGAGATTGTTTTCTTTCCGCTTGTAGCATTCCTACAGCTCTCTGTACTTTCGTTGTCGTAGGCGTCTCCCACGGTGGAGGCTGTCCTCTCCCTCTCCCCCAGCACGGCCTCGGCCAATGCTGGGCGCAAGAGGTCGCTGCCGCCTATGAGGTCCTCCGTGAGGACACGCCTGACGCCATTTCACCTCAAATAGAGTTTGGTGTTAGTTGTATCATAATTTATACTTAGGTATATTTGTTAAGATATTTTATGATTGCAAGCTGCACATCAACTTTCTCTCTCTCAAGTTTTAATAACATAATATTGATTGTGTAAACAATGCATAGACAAATATGCGATAGCAGCAATCACCTTTTATTTGCTGTAGAGTTCCTTCGATTTCTCCAACATCCCGTCATAAGACTCTGACCTGGATTACCAAGGAACTATCTGTGAAGTACTAGCTTCAAACAAAAGAAGAAAATCTGAAATCGGCTCATGTGTAGTCGAGAAATCAGGCAACATACATTAAATGTAAGATTCCGACTAATTGAGAACCTCCTCCTTTTTTCAAAGTTAGTTAAAAAGTTTTATAAAGTAACCACTTTTTTTTCCAGAAAGTTCGAAGTGAAGGAGGATCGTGGAAAAATAGACCTCGAGTTTTCGAACAAGAACCTAAGTAACGCACAGTAATGGACAAGAAAAGACGAAAAAAACAAACCTTTTAAAATGCCATGGACAAAAGGCATCCAGCTGTTAAAATTTAATACTATTTTTCATCCGGTCTTTTGGATTCAAAATGGCTTGATATTTTAGGTACTTAGGTCTTTGAAAATTTGTATTAAGTCATATATTCTGTGATTAAGTACAGATTTTTTTTAAGAAAATTGTTACCTAAGTAGGTAGTCAGTTCAAAGATCACTTGGCATTTTTTATTTGTTTTGTTTTAGTTTTTTCCTATAATGGACAAAATTTAATGTACAAACTTATTATAATTGTGTATTGTTATAATTGTGAATTGAGATTTTTAACTTATTTTACTAGGTAATACTTTTATTCTTTACTAAACGCTATAGTTTAAAATGATTAAATGTTGATCTTTATCAGTAATGGACGTGTGTGTCCATTATTGGGTATTTCATATAAATCCAGATACCTATATTGCACTAACATTACATTGCTTTGAAATAATACAGGTCTTTTTTTTACATTCCCATAAATTTTTAAATTGTAAAAATGGTGTTTTACACATGGGTTGAGCTATCGAAGCTAAGCTCAGATACCTATGTTAATATTGCGCGGCAGCATAGCAAACACTACAAAGGCTGAGGCAAAGAAATAAGACGAAATCCCGCAGAATGAATTTATCTTTCTTGAATACCGCAACGAATCCTTATAATCAATGAGCGGAGAAGGAAATCATAACTACTTTATGTCATGCGTTTTAATGCTGAAGCTTTTAGAAATTGTTACCAAGTACAAAAGCGTCCAAAGCCATTTTAACACTTGGTAATTGGCACTTAAAAAAATCTGTAAATTAGATTTTTTCCCCCAGTCTCGACACCTGATAGACAACAAGTCGAAGTAATTTAGACCTTGAGTAAAAGAGTCCAAATTCAAAACGTATTCATGAATCAAATTAATTGGTTGTTAAATCCTCAGGTTATGGCCTGCCTCGACCAATGCCGGGCGCGAGGGCTAAGAGGGCTGTATATTCCAATTCCAATTAAACTCACTAAGTATTATTCAACATATTTATTTACATTTCCTGTCATTTACAGGGAGGTAAACTTGTCATGTTTTACAATAATGTATTACGTCATAATATCACATGCAATGTATTAAAATACTAATAATCATGATAATTGATCTTATAAAAAAATATAATAATTATTATAATATATAATTTATTTAGAAGGACTCATAGCATCCCAGTCAACTGTAAAGTTTATCTCAATTTTACTACGCCTTGGTATATATTGCCTGTAAAATAGAAAAAAAAAACGTTATGCAAACACTTGTACTTATTTGAGACACCTCTAATTATTGCGGTGTAAGCATTGACGACAAGGAAGTCGAAAGACGAGTCCAAAATACCTTCTGGGCCCAAGGAGCATTTGAATGAAAGTCTACCCATAAACTTAAAAAAAAATTATCGACATGTACAATATTGTACGTCCTACCCGTCCTAGCCTACGGTGCACAAAGTTGGTCATTTATTAAAAGTTCAAACCCAAGATATGTCAGCGCGCGATGGAGGGCACCATAATATAATATAATAATAATAATACACACTCCATCACCAAAGTAGTAGATGTAGAAGTTAAAACAGCTAGGCAGTCGGAGTGGGCGGGCCACGTTGAACGAATGCACCCGGAGAGGTGGGGATCGTGTAATTCACTGGACGCCTGAGGACATCACCGACGAGGTCGACCACGGCGGAGGTGGTGTGACGATCTGACCATGTTCGCGGGGCAAAATTGGCCAGAAATAACCCAAAAGTGATAGGTTTGGAAAAAGAGGCGGCCTTTGCTCATTTGCCCAGCAGTGGGACACGGAATAGGCTTATTAAAAAAAACATAGACATAAAGAATGGACTGAGCAAACCGTTGCGTAAAACGAATTACTCTTTAGAAAAAGAGAAAGCAATTTTGCGCGGACTATCTGCCAAATTGCTTTCTAAATTATACAAATATTTTGTTGTGTTCGGGAATCGATTTCGCGTCACGCAGCGCAACAGTCGATCGTTCAGATACTGCGCCAACCATCAATCAGTGGCGTAGCGAGCGAGACCGAATCTAGGAGGGGTCAAGACGCATGTGTCGGGCCGTTTTAATACCGACTAAAATTAATATAACATGCCTTCGCTTCTCGCCTTCGCTCCTCGCGAGAGTCTCCCTTGTTGTAAGATGACTTGGTAGCCCCAAGTCATCTATTATTATACCACATGTGATTGTGATGTGACAGCGACATCAGCTTTGCGAGGCCTCTTGGTCTCTTCCAGTTCCAAGTAACAAACAAAACGTTACTCGCGCGAGCAGTGGAGGCGCTTGACAAACATGATCATCAGCGACATCAGCTCTTAGGTTTTCATTTCCCACTCATCAGACACCACAAGTATATTATTGGAGGTCATGTTGAAGTAGAAGTTAAGTTGCACTGCTTTACTGTTTACTGACTGGTGATCGCCGTTGCCAAGATTTTTCTTTGAACGCGAGGCCCTTTCAGGTGCAGACGAGAGCTAGGATCCGCTTCGCCCCCGCCTAACTACGCCACTGCCGGCAATCAACTTAGCTTATTGCAGTCCACTGCTGGACATTAGCCTCTCCCAGGCTGTGCCACATCGTCCTAGCCACTTTCCTAAGGTCGTCAGTCCATCTAGCTGGGAGCCAGTCTCGCCTACTCGCTACTTTAGGAAAATTAAAAGTACTTACTTATATTCAACTTTAGCCGCATCAAACATTCTCTTTGAAGCTATATACATTGGGCGATGTCCTTTTTCATCTGATAAATAATAAATTTTAGTAATCCCTGATTGTATGATCATCTTAGCACACTCATTACATGGAAACAACCCAACATACATAGTGCAGTCTTTCACATCGGCTGAGTTTTTGTTCATTATTGCATTCATTTCTGCATGGCAAACTGTAATGATGAGAAGAATGTATGTCACGTTAAACACAAAAAAATATAACATATTACGTCTCTAATTTTATTGTGTGGTTGGTTAGACGCCAAACTTGTACTGACTAAAATCGAGGTGTCCTTCATTAGCCCTTTACGTTCCAGGGTCACGGTAATTCGATAAGTCCCGCGACCCCGGCAGGCTTTGGCCCTCTTAGGGGGGGGGGGGGGGGGGCGTCATCTTGCTGACGCTCTTTGAGGAGCGCGTGGGACACAACGCGCCGTCAACCCGGGCCGCGCCCGCGTTTACGGTCCGTCAACGTTGGCGTCTACCACTGCGGCTGGGGCGGAGGGAGGACGCTGTCCTCTCCCTCACGCGGCCCGCCTCCTCCTTCGGAAGCATGACTGCTTCGCAGAAGGAGGCGACCGCTTCCCACTTCGTCTCGCCCCGCAGCATGGCTTCGACCAATGCCGGGCGCGAGAGGTCTCCGCCTATCCGTGCTCTGCCCAAGCGGGGCAGTCCTGCACCTTATTCTCCACTGTGTCCTCCGGGCGATCTTCGCAATTCTGTCGCAATTGAGACACCCAGGAACACTTCTGGGACTTGAGAATCGAACCTAGGATCTTTTTCCCAACATTCGTTCTTGTGATCGCTAGACCAACAAGGTGATTGTAAGTTTCATGGGATAGGTGTGACCTATTTTTTTTAAGTAGTAGAATCAGGACGAAAAGGACCCTCCCTTTTCGTCCTGATTCTGAGTGAGACTTGTACTGACTGAAATTCATGGTGTTCCTTCAACAACCCTTAACAATTCAGGTTCACAGTCATGGTTGCTTCGCGGAACGATGTTATTAATTGTATGCAATAATAAACGATTGCTAACTACTTTTTCTCTCGGTTATTAAAACGGTTTTGTGGGGCATGGACCTCAATATGTGAAGTTTTTGTAATATAATAAAATAAATAATATTTACTCACCATAGAAAGATTTACTATCTAATGGAGAAGCAGTTTTCTTTGCCCAAGGAAATTCATCGTCACTACATCCAATTGGCATTCCGTTATATCTGAAACAAATAGAAAAAAAATAAAATCAAGTCATTTATTCTAATAAGGCTGATTTATCAGCACTTTTTGAAGGTCAATTTTTATATACTTAAGACAGTCCCCCAAAACGCCCCCCCTTCGACACTTCCTTGTGTTTTGCCTGGGAAGAAGAAGTGGCGGAACAAACTCCCCAGCAACACAGCTGTCTGTATGGTTAATAGATATAGCAAAAGTAACATTTATAGAAAAAAACTGACAGAATACTGTTTGACTACTGACCGATGTAGTTTGGTTTAATTTTATTATATTTGCAAACTGGTGTTTTGTCATTTATTTTGGGATAAAAATAATCCTATGACCATTCCACTGAGTCACGAAAATATGACTTGAGTGAATTGTTCAAGTTTACTGATATGACAATAATAATTTATTATGTTTATTATTCAGATTTAAACTTTACATACGATTTTTTTTTGGTTGTGTGAGTAATAAATATGACCATTTTTTTTTTCTTTTTAGCGTGGTAAAATCATCAAATGAGTCCTCCAACCCCGGGCAGGGCGGGAGGGACTGTCAGACTTCTACTGACTAAAATCCACGGTGTCCTTCGATAGCCTGTTATGTTCCGGGGTTACGGTAAGGGAATAATCCCGCGACCCCGGCAGGCTTTGGCCCTCTGAGAGGGGGGCCCCGTCATTATGCTGACACTCTTTGAGGCGCGCGTGGGACACAACGCGCCGTCGACCCGGGCATGGTCCTTGGTCGGGCAGCGAGTTGCCCTTTACTCGCTGCCCGCATGCCCGCGCCTACGGTGGCCGGAGATCGTCTCGCGACGTCCGTCGCTGTGGGCGTCCAACACCGCGGTTGGGGCGGAGGGAGGACTCTGTCCTCTCTCGCTCGCGGCGCGCCTCCTCCTTCGCGAGCATTACTGCTTTGCAGAAGGAGGCGACCGCTTCCCACTCCGTCTCGCCCCGCAGCATGGCCGCAACCAATGCCGGGCGCGAGAGGAATAAATATGACCATGGAAAAGTTTTACTGTTCTAATTTTAATAATTATAATATTATGTAGATGTAAATATAATGTAATGTAAGTAAGACAGGAAAAATTAATAATTTATTTGCAACAAATATAATTATATTCATTTAATTACCTACTGTGTAGTTAATTTAATGTATATTTGTATTTGTAAGTATAATATGTTAGTATTTAGTTTCTATTAAAATAAGAATACATATAAGTCCTATAATAGAAACAGTATTCAATCCTAATTCCTACTATCCTAATCCTACTAATCTATTCTCTTTCACGCAAAAATCACTGAACCGATTTTGTTGAAATTTGGTACACCAATAGTTTATCCGGGATTAACACATAGGATAGTTTTTATCCGAATTTTATGTTCCCATGGGATGATTTTCGAGATTTAGCGGGTGAAACTGCTGACAACAGCTACTACGACATCATATTATGATCTTTATACTCATAGCTGGCCATTAACTCGTTCGTCCCTCGTTAATCGTTAATTAACGAAGTTAACGTTTTGATCAACGGATTAACTTTTACATTAACTTTTAAAAATATTAACGAACACGTTGACTTCCGTTAATATGCAGAAGTCCGTTAATCGTTAATCCAATGCCTACTATTAATCACGGCATGCGAAAATTCGAAGGACAGAGATAGTTTAAGTGGCAGAGGGTGCAATGAAAGTAACAACGACGATGACGAGGAAGACTTTTTCGATTTTGTCACTCAGTCTATAGAAAGCCAAAGAGCTCCTACTCTTTAAAGAATAAAGCGCAAAGTCTCGGCAACGATATAAAAATGCAATTTTACACGTCATATTAACGGATTAAGGATAACTTGCGTTAATTCTTCCGAAATATAACGCTTTAACGTTTGAAACGCTAACTTTTTTTGTAGCATGTCAACGATTAACGAAGTTAACTATTTGATAAACAGTGCCCAACTATGTTTACCCTGAAGAAAAATGTATGATAGACTCTTACAATTACTACATTATTATGAAACATAAACAACATTGTTCCTTAATGTCCGGTGATAATAAATATACAATCAGTGTTTGAACATTAAGTACCTATTGATATTGCATTGTGACGTCAATCAATACAAGGACAATGATGCATAATGCAATGCACTATAGACAAAGCAATTGTTGGTTGTAAACATTTTATTATTAGACAAGTTGCGACTGTGGAGCCTCAGCACAAACCATGGCCTACCTCCTCACTTGTGCTCTGAGCAATTCCACCTGCACTGTAAGAGACCTGTCCAAGACCAACACCAATGGCGAAGTAAGAGTTTTGGTTGAAGCTCATTTAAACCTACGGAATCATCGGCACTATGAAGCAGAAGATGAAGTAAACAAGTTTTTTATGCATGGAATTACTAAATGATCCAATGAAGTAGATTATGGAAGACTTGTCAGTCTTCAACAGATGTTTAACTATGTTAGTAAGAGAGTAAATATTTGTATTCTTCAGTTATCAATTGTGTAGAAATAACATTGCATTGTCTTTGTATAGAATGAAGATGGAATTAGTCATGCTACTCTTGCAAGGCTGCAGTTACTCTCAACAAAACTCTGTAGGATAGTAATCATCATCATCAGCCTATGTTCCCACTGTTGGGACACAGGCCTTCTCTCTGTGAGAGGGAGTGGGTGTAATTCACCAACCGGGCTCAGTGCGGGTTGCTGCAGTGTAGGATAGTATTGCTGTGAAAAGGTTATTTTTCTATAATTTATTACAATAGTGTTCTTACCCAACTCCAACTATTTTATTGTCCTTATTGACAATGCATGCTCCAACTTGGTAACTAGGATCTTTGCTCCGTTTTGCCGCCAGAAACGCAGTTGCCATAAAATATTCTTGCCAATCTATGTAATCTTCGCGTTTTTTAAGTTTAGTCTCACTGTAATCACAATGAAATTAATTTATGTAATCATGAATTTTTTAATTAGGTATTAGATACCTATATTTACACACACTAAATTAATTTACAAAAAAAGTAGTTAATTTAAAAAGAAGTGCTATGCATAATTATCTATGTTCATAAAGTACTAGCAAACCCGGCGAACTCCGTTTCGCCACCAGTCTTTGCTATAAACCTCACGGAGCCCGAGACCTTTCAGACGAATGAAAAAACGTGGAAATCGGTTCGTGCGTTCTGGAGTTATAGCGTCAGGAAGGAAACCCCACTTATTTTTATATTAGATGATTTGTTTAAATTTTTGTAGGGGTTCAACAAATACCGGTACTTAGCCTTGTTTTGTTCCAAAATGTTCAAGTTTTATGGTATGATAGCAAGTGAAGTAAGTACTAATAAAAAGTATAGAACTTACTCTTGTAAAGACATATTTGCGGTCATTTCTGTTATGTCCATTTATTCTTATCAATAGTTTTATCATTGAAAACAACAAGACCAAAATAATAATTTTTCTTTTGGCAGCAACTGACACTGACATGGAATTGAGCATGACAGAAATGTGTCAGTTTTTTTTTTAATTATTTTCGACCGTGGATACAGAGCCTTTCAGCAAGTTTTAAATTTAAAAAAATGTGTAAAAAAATAAATATTTAAAAAAACAAAAAACCCGACTGCGTAAAAAAAACTAAAAAGAAAGAAACAAGCCCAGTAGTTTAGAATTCACTCATTCACACTCACAGTCGGGGCCCATTTAAATTATACCAATCAAATCTTCCCAAGGGGTGATTTGACTGTGAGTGTGAATGAGTGAATTCTAAACTACTGGGCTTGTTTCTTTCTTTTTAGTTTTTTTACGCAGTCGGGTTTTTTGTTTTTTAAATATTTATTTTATTTTACTATTTTTAGTTTTTGTTAGCATTTAACAGTCCAAATTAAATTGAAGCATATAAGTTACAGCTTGACATAAAAATGTAGAAAACCGGAAGTCGCCACTGTCTTCGCGCTACCAGCACTTTGAATGATTTTATTTTATTTATTTTCACTTATTACGTTAGTTTTATGGCACAATAATAAATCTAACAAACCTGCGGGCTTTGTTTACATCAAATATCAAAGATATTAAAACGCTGTCAGAAATAAAAATTTTAGTTCCGTTTCAACCCGTTCTGGCCAAGCTGTATATGTATTTTGGTAAACCATTTTCAAAATCCTTTAATTTGATACCCCACTTGATAGAATGTGAGAGATTTAAAAAAATATATTTTTAGTTCGGAACCCTTTGCACACGAGTTCGACTCGCACTTGGCCAATTTTATGTACCCAGTGACACTCTCACGTTAAAGACGAATCTAACGACACCTCTCAAGTTAAAATCCATCAAGCCGTTTAGGTTGCAGAGCAACACACAGAAACATACATACATACATACATACACTCGAAAAACATAACCCTCCTGGCGCAGTCGGGTAAAAAAGTAACTATGTTCATCATTCATCATCAAAAAGAATGATGGGCTCAAAGGCACATTGCAATTTCACAGTAGGTTTTTTTTTTTGCGCAATGCCACCAACAATAAACGAGGCAAACTTGGTAGAAAATTAATTGGTTAAAGGACACGGACGTTGGGTGGTCGCCAAGTTGTGTGACAGTTTCGGCAACATTTTTTTAAATAATAACATTCCGTTTAACACTAATTATAATTTTGCTACCTTCACTGGAGATTATCTGCCGTGTGTCTGTTCGGAACAAGGATATTCACCGAAAAGCAAAGTCTCCGACATAGCTCATTTATAGCAAGTTGAAGTGGCAATGGACAGGCCACCACCACAAATAAAGATAGAACTATTACCGATGGGGAAGAAAAGTTCTCGTGTGGCGACCCGACCACGAGTGAAGACGCACGTAGTACGAATTTGATCATAGCGACACGATCGAATAGTTTTAATAATACAACGTGTGATTTTTTTCCAAAATCAACGGGTTTGATTTGATTCCTGGCCGAATGAGTTAGTTTCCGTCAAAATCGACCTCGACACTCTTTTCAGTATTATTTGATATTCCTCATAATAATTTTGGATGTACTCTGGATACACACCCAGTTGAAAAATTCACTCGTGGGTATAGTAAGCCGCTATTTTCTTGAAAAACTCAAAGAAGGGTTCATCATCAGACTGTATTCGTCCACTGCTGGACCTCGATAGTCCATAAAGACATCTAGGCTCTCATTGTGTGACAATGAAGAAGAAGGGGCAGAGCAGGAGGGACTGTCAGACTTGTACTAACTTAATTCCACGGTGTCCTTCAATAGCCCTTTATGTTCCGGAGTCACGGCTGCTGAGTCCCGCGATTCTGGCAGGCTTTTGCCCTCTAAAGGGGGGCCCCCCCCGTCATTGCGCTGAAACTCTTTGAGGCGCGCGTGGATCACAACGCGCCGTCAACCTGGAGATGGTCTATGGTCGGACAGCGAGTCGCCTATTACTCGCCGCCCGCATAGGCCTGCGCCTACGGTGGCGGGAGATCGTCTTGCGACGACCAGCGCCGGGCGCGAGAGGTCCAAGCGGGGCAGTCTTACACCGTATGCTCCACCGTCTCCTCCGGACGATCCAGTAGTTACTTTAACAGCCTTACTAGAAAAAGTTAACACGTGTTAAACACTTGCCTTAAACCTGACGGAACACTTGTCCGACAGATATTTTACTATTTTTTAGTAAGACTAGGTATGTTCGTTCATATCACTGTTTGTGACTGTGCCTACTTAATAAAATCTTTAGAGTTGACCGTGACAGTAACCTAGTTTGCCTAAGTGGCCGTGTAACGCTTGAGTTACGTATCACTTTATAATTGTATAACCCCGAAGATAACAATAAATTTCAAGGTGAAGGATACTTGCTTAATCAAAAATACCAGATAGTTTAGGTAACAAGTTATTAGAATCAGAGTTGCCTTTTATTTTTGTATTTTTTTCCACTGTTCTAAAGCATTCGAATCGGTGAACCAGTGCTTTGGGAGACTCCCCATACGAACACGTAAACAGATTCATCTACTCAGAAAACTGTCTGAAGAAGGAAAGTCTTCAGCCAGGGAGACTAGACCTATTAACTTTTCTGGCAATTTACATCCCAGTGCAGGAGTTCTTCAGGGCTCTACAGTTTCGCCTCTGCCGTTTAATATTTGCATAGAAAGTAGTTCAATTGCGAATTCTGGGAATGAAGTTTGATGCTCATGAAATATACCATTTTCCAATATTTTTCTTCATAGTTACATCATAATTTGTAGTACCTAATATGGACTATGGACAAAGTTTCTAATACAATTTTTATAGGATGGCTTTACATCGATTGGAATTTTTTGAAACACAAATTATCAAAGTTCGGGCACACCGCAATCGCGGCGATATGACCCCTCTTTGAGGAGTGCTTAGATAGATTATGCGTCCCGCCTGACGCAGGTTTTCATCGGACACGGAAGTTTCGGGAGGAATCTTTGTCGGATGGAGAAAGAAGAAACGCCTGGGTGTCACCACTGCGAGGATCGCCTGTAGGACACAGTGGAGCATACGGTGCAGGACTGCCCCGCTTGGGTAGATCACCGCCGTGTCCTCACGACGGTGATAGGCGGCGACTTATCGCCCCCGGCATTTACCGAGGCCATGCTACGGGCCAGACGGAGTGGGAAGCAGTCGCCTCCTTCTGCGAAGCAGTCATGCTAGCAAAGGAGGAGGCGGGATGCGTGAGGATAAGGATAGCGTTCACCTCACGACCCAGCCGCAGTAGACGCCTGAGGCTACCGTAGGCGCGGACACGCGGGCGGCGAGTAATGGGCGACTTGCTGTCAGATCATGGACCATGCCCGGGTCGACGGCGCGTTGGGATCCACGAGCGCCTTAAAGAGTGTCAGCACAATGACGGGGCACCACTTAGAGGGCCAAAGCCTGCCGAGGTCGCGGGACTAACGAATTACTGTGACCCCGGGCCGGAACATAAAAGACTATTAAAAGACACCGTGTATTTTTAGTCAGTACAAGTCTGACAGTCCCTCTTGCCCTGCCATGGCTGGGCATGATAAATGATTCCTTCATTTTATGATTTTACCAAGATTAAAAAAAGTCGCATATTTAGCGTATAATGTTTGACTGCTCTTTATGAGGGGGAGTGGGCAGTAATCCACCCCGCCAACTCAGCGCGGTTTGGCAGATATACTCCTCTTCCATCTTCTACCTCACTTAGTTTTTCCTTTACCGTGTTGAGAGCATCGGTGGCTGTATTTAAGCTCACGAACTGCAATTCGGAACTTGGCAGCAGCGTTACCACCACTGCTGTTGAGACTTTAATACCTAGTTCCTTTTGCTCTATACGTAATGTTTTGATGGTCAAAATATACCTATCATAATTCATAACAAACCATTTTTTTGTATACTTCGTGGTATAATAAGTAGGTATTTAATTTCGCAAGGCACAGGACATTCATACCGAAAAAAAGAGTTCATATAATTTATTCCCATCAGGGTACTTAATTCGAAAGTTACCGTCCAAAAAGTTGGGTAACTAACAAAGAGTTACTGATTGTAGCTATTGAATAACATTAAACATAATAAATGAGCCGATAACGTAAAAATATCACCATTTAGAAAATAAAATTAAAGATTCATTAAAAAAAACTAGAGCTACATAATCATAAATTACAGGCATCGTAAACACTAGTGCTACCTTGAACTGCATTCGAGGATCGTAGGTTTACCACAAAATATGTGAATTAAAAGATTCATATAGGTAGGTATTTACTTTGCTCGAGAAACACATTTATTTTTAAAAGGCTTTAACAGACAGCAAGCTCGGCGGTTTGTTGGCGGGGTGCGAGCACGGCGGCGGCGGCGAGATGGCGTTGTGTGATAGTTGTGGAATATTATTATTATTTGTGTCAGTGTTCGTATGGGTCCCCCAGCTAACGGCAGAATGATCCTTTATTAATTTGCTCACCCTCATCCGCGGACGTAACGTAGATGAGCTTTTGACGCCGGACCTATGCAAGTGGTTTGTCGCTAGCCAGTCAGACCCTGAAGGGGTACATTTATCTCTAAGCGTACCTAACGGGTTTTGTCGCTTCTTACGACACGCGTTTGTTCCCTTTCTGCAGGGGGGGGGGCATATTTCATTCAACGCCATCCCCACATGGTATAATGGTTGTTATGAGCTAATATAAGGTGCACAACCAGTTACAACAAAGCGACTACCTATTTGCAGCTGGTTTGTTTTTTTTAAATCACGGTTCACATCACTTAGCATGGCCTGAAAATCTAACCCAGATCATGAATCCAGTCCCAGATTATAAGATACGAGGACTGGCACAGATTTAGGCGACTGACAAATTCGAATATCCGACAATCCTTTGAAAAGATGGTCACCAGAATTGTTCTAAGTTACTACAAGCCTATTTATTTAGCATAAATTGTAGGCTCGTCGGTATTTTACTATTTAGCGGACAGTGTGTCTACTGTCTGTTCATCAAAGAGTTATGCGTTGTGTGTGATCTCATAAAAAAAATTGTTACGGATTCAGAAATTCTGAAGGCAGATCGGTTTAATTTCGACTAAGACCTAGTCAAGAAAGAATTACAAAAACGTTTTCCAATTATGGACGAAGTTGTCAATGATTTGTACAACATTGTAGAGTCTTTTCGGTACACATCGGTAGTTCAATGGTTCCTACGCGCCCTGACGTTGTCACAGGCAGTTCTTCAGACAGGATGGCCTGACAATTACCAGATAAAAGGTAAATCACTTTCAATTTAATTATTTTGAACTAGTTTTCCTTCCTTCCTTCAGAAGCGCGCTTGTCGGGTATCCCACGGGAATTTATGGCCGGAATAAAGACTATCCTATGTTTAATATGTTTATCCAGGTTTGTCCAATAAAAATCCGTTATACCGTGAAAAGTAACAGACAGAATATACTACCAAGGCGTGCAAGAGATTGAGCACTGCCGACCTAGGTGCCCAGACTTATGAGTTGTATGTAGGTGTTGTATTTCAATCCGGCCAGGCGTATTTCCTCGTGTAATTTATTTCATCAGGTACTGGTCTCAAAACGAAGGAAAGCTTCGTGAAGAAACCGGTCCGACCTTAAATAAAAAGAAAAAATCGGAGACAGACTAGTGATTTTAAGCGTGACCACTGACCGCCTCCTGGGTTGTTCGGACCGAGCAGACTGTGGAATGGGACCCAGTGATGTGGCAAAGCTCAGGTGTCAGAGTAACTTTTGACATGGGTTTAGACTTATAATATCAATTATATTATTTAAGCCCAGGTTTTCACATGATTTAATCACCGATACAATGTGAATTGAAAAATACACTTAGGTATTTGTTTGGGTTTTAATTCACAACCTGGTGCCTAAGAGGCGATGTGATTACCATGCCATTAATAACTGTTAATCTTTTTTCTCAGATGGTGAAAAGTTCGACTTTATTGTAGTAGGCAGTGGATCAGCTGGCTCTATAGTAGCTGCACGTCTGTCGGAGATACCGGACTTCAAAGTACTTCTTATTGAGAGTGGTGGAAATCCACCACCTAATAGCGTGGTAAGTTTAATGGCGAATGCCATCTTGGAAGGAGCTGGTCGTTATCCACGTAGATCTAGATGACGTACACGTAGATAGAGATCGTGGTAAGGCCTCAGTAGTATTAATTGAATTGCTTATGAAAAGAATTAAAACAAATCTAGCAAGACCAGGAACCATTTTTTTCACGACTTCTTTTGCATCTTTGACGTACAGAATCAGAGGATTTTATGTACGTCAAAGATGAAAAAGAAGTCGTATAATCTCTGTAAACTGTCTTGTGTAAGGAAAGAAACCCACAAAGAATTGCACGCAGTAAAATATACCAGTATCATATAATAAAATGCTCTTATTTACGAGTGAACAATGAAACGTATAAATTAAAACCACAATCTTGAATCTTCAGACGTATTGTCTTACTGGTGTGGTTACTTGTACTTAATCTCGAAAAATATCGGAACACAAAATTAGAAAAGAATAATGTCTTCTTGCTTCAATATCTAGCTGTCAATATACTTTGGCTGACTATTGTGTGATATTTCAGATTCCGGGGTTGTTCACAACGTTACAAGGCACAGAATATGACTGGAAGTATAAAGCTCAGCTTGATGCAGGCATCGGTAAGGCACATCCCGGTGGATATATTCCTTACCCTCGAGGGAAAGTGCTCGGAGGCTGTTCTTCTACAAACTATTTGATATACTCCCGAGGAAAACCCGAAGATTACGAAAAGTGGAACGGAATAGCACCTGGGTGGGACTGGGATACGGTACTTCCCTATTTTAAGAAATCTGAAGGAATGAGAGATGCAAAATTGTTTGAAAACTCACGAAATGCCTATCTTCATTCAGAAGATGGTCCAGTAAAAGTATCCAGACCTGTGACCTTGGAGTCCACTGCTGACATCGATAATAGCAGATTACGTTCTTACGAAGAAATGGGTATCCCGAGAGTTCTGGAAATCAATGGTCCTGAAATTGTAGGCGCTGCTCGACCACATTTTACTTTCTATGATGGTAGGAGATCAAGCACGGCTGAGGTTTATTTGAAACCAGCTAAAGATAGGCATAATCTTAAAATAGCTAAATACTGTACTGTAACTAAGGTTTTAATCGATCCTCAGACATTGCGTGCATATGGCGTTCGTGTAACTACGTCTGATATGAAAACAATCCATGTTCACGCCAACAAGGAGGTCATCATCTCCGCTGGTACAATAAACAGTCCAAAAATTTTGATGCACTCAGGTATCGGACCTGTAGAAGAACTATCAAAATTTGGCATTGAAACATTAATAGATCTACCCGTTGGCAAAAATTTTCATGATCACCAAACCACACAGTTAATTTATAAAGGTAAAAGTGGAATCCTCTCGGCTGCACAAAATATATTAGCTGCTCCACAACTGGATACTTTACCTGTCCCAGTACAAAGTGGGCATTTTAGAGTTAGTTCAAATTTTTCAGACCTCTCCGAACTACAACCTCACTTTCAATTTTTCAATACTTATGTTGGGGCTGGATTCTCTGCTGCATTAGTAATTGCATGTAAATACATCACTAACTTAGATAATAATATTTGCTACTCGCAAGGGGCAGCCAATGCATACAATGAAGTAGATAATGTAATGGTCGTTCTTTTACATCCTTCGTCGAGAGGTCAAGTGAGTTTAAGAAGTGCAGACCCACTTGATGATCCAATCATTGACTTGGGTTATTTTAGGGATCCAAATGATTTAAAGGTGACTGTAGAGGGAGTTAAGTATATGAACTCTTTAATAAATACCACACATTTCAGAGACGTTCAGGGTAGTATTGCGAAATTGAGTGTGACGAGATGCGAGAACATAGAGTGGGGGTCGGATGAGTACTGGGAATGTTTTGTGAAAAGTACTGTATCATCATTGCTTCATGGTGTGGGCACTTGCAGTATGGGACCTAATGGTGTAGTAGATGAAAGGTTGAGGGTCCATAATGTAGCTGGATTGAGAGTAGTCGATGCGTCAATCATCCCATTGATTCCTAGCGGTAACACTAATGCGCCAGTCATGATGATTGGAGAAAAAGCTGCAGATATGATAAAGGCAGATCACCTGCAAGTTAGTAGAACATACACTGACAATTATTTTTACGCTTTCAAGTGATAAGTTAAGGATACTAATGCTTACCTGTTTTTTTTTCTCAATTGATTTCGTATCTGATGTTATTTAATTAATTAGATTATTAATGAGGGCCAAAACCAGGATTTTTGTGCATTGAAACGCATATGTGCCATTAAAGTATTATAAATATTGTATTTTTTTATTTATAAGTATAACCTATGCATGTCTGATTGTCCATTTTCATCGGTGGGTGACAGAAGATAATGGCTGTAATTTGCCCACTTAATTGCGTAACAGAATTAATAATGTAGTAATTGCTACATATTAGTCTACTATTATAATAACTGTCATCCATTTCTCTAATTGTTTGTGAGTAGATACATCAAGGTCACACGATGCGATAATTAGGCCCACCTGAAACGACCGGGGAGTTTACGAGTAGCAATGGATTTCGATTAAAATCTGCCACATTAGTGGCGTTGGTGGTTGCTTCGGACCCTAGGTCCCATAAGGTACGGAAGGATGGTGAAGGTACAAAGAGTACAGGACAGGAGGTAGAATGAGAAGAAGTTAGTAGATTCGTAAACTGATGAGGAGTTAATATCAAATTGTATTTTCATGTAAGTGGTTATCCCAAGTTCTGTGATCGTCAACAACAAAAAAAGCAACAGCTGTTATTGTCGTTCTGTTGTATCTTTCAACTAAGTTTATTTGAGGACAATGCCGAGGAATGAAGTGTATATGAGGGATTTTATGAGAGTGTAGCATAATATAATACCCGTTAATTCAGGACTTATCGTTTGTGGTCCATTATCAAGGATAACAGTTTTGGTATGCCATAATTCATGAAAAACTAAGTCTTCTTAGATAATTATGTTTGTTTATCGCGGTAGTTGCATGTTGTATAGGAATAAAAAATAAGTTAAGCCCGACTACGAAAAAATGCGCACTGAAAAGTATAAAACAAGAACAATATTCATTTCACCGATATTGTGCTAGCCGTGGTCGTGTGCCACCTGCGGTTGTTTCACACAATCTTCATTAGGTAGGTAAGGGTTTATTTTGAAAAACAGCAAGTTTCTACTAGTATAAATCTATTTAGTTTTCGCATAATCGGAAGGACCGTTGGTGGACAGCTGCGAGCTTTTCTGTAGACTAACCTTACGGAGGTGGGTATCTGAGGAGCCACATCTTTTTGCGAGTTTATCTATGATTACGACTCATTCGTGTGCAGATTTTTCTGTGGATCCAATTATGCGACATTTCTCAATGATAGAAGAGTAAATAAGACAGACATTGTTGTTCTTAATGAGCAGAATATTTAAACATATAATGGGAAATCACAAGGCTCCTAATGATCCGTGAGTTACTCACCTACAGCAATGTGTCAGTAGATACTGAGATATAATTTGTTTCTAGTACAATAATCGTCAAGACCACTGAAGTCTTGTTGATGCAGTTGACAGTCAAGCAGTTTTGATGGGTCTGAAAAATGTAATGGCATCTGTGTCGGTATCATAAACAAATTATTATAATAAATAACAATAGGCCAAATATCTACCCTTGAAGCACCCCCTAAAACAGTCATGGGTTTGAAATGGGAATAATTTGAATACCTCTTTTTTCGTTCTAATTATGACATAGGAAGTAAACCAACGAAACAAAGTCCTTGCGAATGCCGTTAAATTTTAATATTTCTAAGCCTAATTTATGATTGACCTTGTCAAAGACTTTACGGAAATCAGTGTAAATAGTACTACTGTAGAGGGATTGAAGTATATGAATTCTTTAATAAATACCACACATTTCAGAGACGTTCAGGGTAGTATTGCGAAATTGAGTGTGACGGGATGCGAGAACATAAAGTGGGGGTCGGATGAGTACTGGGAATGTTATGTGAAAAGTAGTGTATCATCATTGCTTCATGGTGTGGGCACTTGCAGTATGGGGCCTTACGATATAGTTGATGAACGGTTGAAGGTCCATAATGTAGCTGGATTGAGAGTAGTCGATGCGTCAATCATCCCTTTGATTCCTAGTGGTAACACTATTGCACCAGTCATGATGATTGGAGAAAAAACTGCAGAAATGATAAAGACTGATCACGTTAGTGAGGAGTGTTACAGTGACGGCGACGTTTACCTACGCTTTTGACTGATACTTTCAAAATATTTGAATATATCTTGATGTTAAAATCTATCGCAATCCAAAATCCGTTTTTACATTTTTGATGGCTGCTTCTGATTGGACATCCTTAAGACTAGATACCTGGACAAATTCTGTCGTTATTTGATTATTATAGACAAGATCAAGATAGTAACCGAGATAGTATTGATGATTATAATTATATTTTTAATTTATACATGAGCAAAGCTAAGTTTTTCAATCATAATTGTGCTATGAAATTGTTAGACATTGTACAAGATTTTATTTCATTTATAACGATACCTGTAATAGTGTAATTATTATTGTGCATTCATTGATGAGTGACAGAAGATACGGGTTGTAATTCGCCCGCTTATTTGCGTAACTGAATAAATAATGAAGTCTATGATTACAATGACTATCATCTATTCAGAGAGGTAGATGTAGGATCAAAGTCACGTGGGGTGACCAGTGCGGTTAATAAGCTTCCCGAACTGGGTCGTGGGACTTCCTAGACAGGTTACCGTGCCCCTGAAACGTAAAGGACTATCCAAGGAGCACCGTGGATTTTAGTCAGTTCAAGTTTGACAGTCCTTTCGCTCTACTCTGGGTAGGACGGGAGGTCTGTCATACTTATACTGACTTAAATTCACGGTGATCCTTCAATAGCCCTGTACGTTCCGCTGAGTTACCTGATGAGACAGTCCCGCGACCCTGCATGGTCGCGCCCGCGCTCCGTCTCTTCTGTGTGTTTTACGTCGCGACGCTTCTATACATTTTGTATGAAAGAGACGCCGAAGGAACATATCTCTCTCTCTCTCACGTCTTTTGTATGTGGCCTGCGCCTAAGGGCCCGCGTGCGCTATGACCAATTTCTCACTGTCCGCATGCCCAAGAACCATTCATTAAATTGAAATTTCGAGTATATCGATGGCTCTGTTTGAAATTAACTATAAGTCTGGCTTTGGAATGATAATCACAGCCCCCGAGCCACCCAGCTTCATTGTAATGGTAATGACCCGACCAGTAATTACAGTACTGCCTGAAATCATTACCTTTCGTCTTTCATTTGAAGTGGGGTAGAGACTAAATCGTAAAAGAGTGACTAAAGTTCGATCTGTCTCAAAAAATATTTTTTTAAGGTTCCGTACATCCTAACGACGAATTCAGTTTTGTCGTTCGGATGAACGGACCTTAAGATCACTCGTGTATCCGTCTGTCCGTCTTTAACAGTCACTTTCTTTATAACCTACTTGATGATGTTTGGTAAACATATTAATTCCTTTGTGCCCTAAAGGCAGTGGTGTAATTATTGTAATTTAAAAAAAATCTAAAAAAGTCTACAATTCTGGACACAGTAATAATAGATTATAAGAAAATTAGACAGAAATCCATGAGCTTAACCACATTTTTTTCTAGTAAATAAAGGTACAGAACTCTTCGTGCGTGAGTCAATACCGGCCAGTTTTTTAAATCTCTTCTCATAAGGGAGATAAAGCATTGCAGTCGTGCTCGTTCATTGGAGCCGGGCCGCGTGATGGAGAGGACAGCGTCCTCCCTCTGTCCCAACCGCAGTGGTAGACGCCCACGGCGACGGACGTTGCAAGACGATCCCCGGCCACTGTAGGCGCGGGTGTGCGAGCGGGAGGCAGTTCGCCGCCCGACCATGGACCATGCCCGGGTCTACGCGCGCAGAGCGTCAGCAATCAGCGTGATGACGCCCCCCCCCCCCCTTTAGAGGGCCAAAGCCTGCCGGGGTCGCGGGACTTATTTCATTACCGTGACCCTGGAACGTAAAGGGCTATTGAAGGACATCGTGGATTTTAGTCAGTACAAGTCTGACAGCCCCTCCTGCCCTGCCCTGGGTGGGAGGACTAGTTTGATGATTTTACAACGCTAAAAAAAAGGGAGATAAAGTGGGTGCCAGATCGGAATATTACCAAAAAATTGTAATCTAAGTTATCCTTTAACACTAGTTATCCCCTAAATTCCGGGAACATCTCGGGCCGCAGTCGCGAAGTCATAATAGACATAAAATCGCTCGTTTACATGACAAAGTCTAGTGAAGTGCTGTTAGGACATGATTATCTGAGTCCGGATGCTGTACTACGAGTTCTCGGCATTTTCCAACTCATTCGTCTCTCGCTTTTGTAAACACTAGTGCGGATTTTGCAAAGGTTCTATTTTAACATTTTTCGATTTTTTCTTTTATAGATAGTTTATTTATTATGCACAATTGCACACCATACAATTAAAAGATAAGTCCAATTATTCACAATATCTTTTAATTTCGGTGACACAATGGGCAAAACTTTTATACAAGCCATGCCAAGAAAATTATTACAGGGACATTTTATATTTGTCATTTGATCCCATAAAAATATTTCAGTTTGGATCATATAGTTTTTATTTTATGAGCATTTCTTATTGTGTACTTGGACGATGTTATTACCGGCATTACGGATTATGTATTTTGACAATATGTAATTTGGGTTGAATGTTTAAACTAAAACGCGTAAAATAAAAAACTTCAAAACCCACCACAAAAAAAGTGTAAAACGTCTTGGGTGAAAACCGATCGAGTTATTTTGAACAATGGTTACGCCACAAACGGGGGTAATGATGCGTTCGAGTTTATGTTGAACTGTGCTTAATGTGCCGTCTACGAGTTTGATGGCCGACCCCTTCGTATCACTTCCTTGGGGTAGGCAGAACTCTTACCTCTTGAGGTAACGAGCGTTCCGTATCGGCTAGATTATCTTACTTTTTACTAATCTTAATTTTTATATTTTATTACTAGCTGTGCCCGCGACTTCGTTCGCGTGGATGTCGGAACACAACAATGTATTTTTTTTAAACAAAGGATCTTTTCTAAAATAAAAGCCTAAGTTACTTCTTATTATATCAGCTACCTGCCAATAGAAGTCCTGTCAAAATCGACCCAGCCATTTCAGAAATTAGCCATTACAGACAGACAGAAAAACAGACAGACAAAAATTGAAAAAAAAAATATTTTGGTGTACCTATGTACCGTACCTTTATTTATATTCGTATGCATGTAGTAAAAAACAGTTTCTTTGATCTGAGTTTGGAAAACACAATAACAACGATGGAAAATCAATGCAAACGTGTTTCATCGTCGACCAGATCTTTGCTTACCATCAGGCAAAATGGTGGCCAAAAGTGAAATAGGTAATCGAAATTCCTAATGTGAGAAAATGTTTAAAAAAAAACCGTGTGGCATTCGGGGACTGCCGCGGTAAAGCATTTTTATCATCTTATGTAATTTTTTTTGTTATTTTTTTTAGGCTATGGTCAGCCATGTCACACATCAAGTGAAACGTCAAGAAAAACAATACCGTGCCGAAGTCTGCCGAACTGAATAGACAAATGTGACAAATGTTAGCGTGTTACGTTTATTTTCGTTACGGAATTAATTTTATTATTTTATTTTTAATTATATTACGCAATAGCTTAAACCACTTTGTGGGACCAGGGTCGGTCGCGGGATTGTCTTGTTAGGTAACCGTGACACCCGAACATTTAAGACGAAAATTAACGGGAAATGCCGTTAAAGTGGCTTGTCCATAATTGCCGTTTATGTAGACACCACAGAATATGTAGACACTGAATACAGCCAATCAGGACACGTAAGGTTGTGGTAACCAAACAAACAATGCAATGTATTGGGTAACCAATTACCAACATTGATTGGGCATTGCATTATCATTATTTAGGAATGATTGCTTATAGGGGCACCTGTTTGTAATTAAGTGTTTGTTTTTCTATGTTAATTTCGAAATCATTATGGCATCCAATAAAAAGAAAGCTTTAAAAAAAGTTACAAATACGAATAAAAAAGCTTTAAATACATAATATTGTGGATTACAAAGCCATTATTTTTAAATAAGTGTGGTCATATAATACAGCAATTCTTAACACTGGCAATAATGAAAGGAAGCGTAAGATATACATTAAATTGAATAATTTTAGTCTGACGGGATTAGGGTAACGAGATGGGGCTAAGCCCATCCCCATTTAGGAAAAATAAAGAGCGTTGTATGATAGCCAGGTGGAAACATTTAAGTCGAATATTGGATGGAAATAGGGAACGATGAATCTAATTTATCAGCGGGTATTATGTAGATGGCTTAGTGGGTAAACTATGCTTATGATCGTTTTTTTTAATCGTGGTAAAATCATCATAATATATGAGTGATCCTCCCACCTAGGGCGGGAGGGACAGTCGGACTTGTACTGACTAAAATCCACAGTGATTTTTCAATAGCCCTTTATGTTCCAGGGTCACGGTTACCTGACGAGACAGTCCCGCGACCCCGGCAGGCTTTGGCCCTTTGCTGACAGCTCTTTGTTGGAAAACAACGCGCCCTCGACGCGGGCACTGTCCATAATCGGGACAGGGAGTCGCCCATTACTTGCCGCCCGCATGCCCAGGCATGAGTGCTAGTAAATATACTTTCTAAGTCTATCTTAGACATCACTAACGTAGGTGAAAGAAAATATCGTACTAACCTGGACTTATAAGTCTAAAGTCATGTCAGAGACCTGTGGGGTTCCAGAGGCGGCTTTAATTACTCTGACATGACATCAGAGTGAGATCAGCGGCCGTATAAAACGTCTTAAAAAATAGGTTTGTTCCGGCGAGTGAAAGTGACAGAGCTGTACAAGTCGTCTAGCGCCATCTCGTTCACTCACTGGAACAGGTTTGTTCCGGCGAGTGAAAGTGACAGAGCTGTACAAGTCGTCTAGCGCCATCTCGTTCACTCACTGGAACAAGCCTGGTTTTAAGCCATGTCTTCATCAGACATGACAAAGAAAAGAAGAGTTCTTATTCAAACTCTGAAGAAATCCATTAAGAAGATGTTAGCTAGAGTGCTTTAACCAGCTTCAAGCTTGAAAACGTAAATTCTCCGTAGTGCTACGATGCTTAGCTATTTCTTCCAGAACGGATACGTGCTCGAAATAACAAAATGGTGGTATATACAGACCCGGATCTACGATTTTTTCGAACTGGGGCTAAACTTGATAGAGGCGGGGGGCGCGGGGCGCCTCTAGTTTTTTAGCCTCTCTAGCTTATAATTCTTTCAAATTAATTCTCTAACAAGTTAGTCATTTATAAAACAATAATGATTCTTTTTCAAAACAAGCTTTTATTATAAAAAAATACTTACGATAGACAAAGTACTCGTCAAGAGACGAATCAAACGACTCTAAACTCAATAGGTAACACACAAATGAATTCTGGTTTTTTTGGAAAACCAACTCGTTGTTCTAACAATGTCTACTAGCTGCTAGGCAATTCGTTTTTTTTTCTAGCATAGATCAAAATCATAAAACATGCTGTTTTATGATTTTGGGATCATAAATCATGCTGTTTTATGATTTTGGCGCCTCCAGAAGTTGCCCCCCGGTGTACCGGCCCGCCTGCCCCCCTCTAGATCCGGCCCTGGGTGTATACAAGTATTTCAAAAGTGAATGCACTAGCGAAGGTGCAAGCAAATTGAATATTTATCAATCAGCAGTTCAGCACACATCGACACCGGAACCACTTATCTGAAGTGAACGGAGTAAGTTCGGACGAATTGAATGTACAACGTGTTTCATCTATGAATAGGACTGTACTGGCGTTCATCATCATCATCAGCCTATTAATGTTCCCACTGCTGGGATACAGTAGGCCTCCCCTCTGTGAGAGGGAGTGGGCCATAATCCACGACGCGGGCCCAGTGCGGATTAGTGGATGTCACATGTCTTCGAATTTTTGGTTCTAGGACATGCCGGTTTCCTCACGCTGTTTTCCTTCACCGTTTTGAGAGCAGTGGTGATGAAATAAATTACACAAAGTAATGCGCCTGGCGGGGTTCGAACCCACGACCTACAACTCGTAAGTCGGGGCCGATACCACTGGGCCACCACTGCTCTTACTGTACTGTACTGGCGTTGCAGCTGTCAAATTGACGGTACGATTGGCGCAGTGACTGAGTGATTGGACTGCAGCGCTCCGTGTCACGGGTTCGATTCCCGCACGGAGCAAATATTTGTATGACCTACAAGTAGTTGTTCCGGGTCTGGGCGTTTGTGTATGTGAGTTTGTATGTTTGTAAACGCACCCACGATACAGGAGAAATTCTTAGTGTGGGGAAAAGTTATAAAAAACATATATACGCGGTGATGGTTGGCGCAGTGTCTGAGTGATTGACTCCGGCACTGCAAGTTGCGGGTTCGATTGTTCATAAATACGAGAGAAATTGCAAAGGTTCTCACGTCGGTAGTTTTGTTTGAAGTGCGAGGTGGCCGGTGCCTTTAATGCTTTCCCCCGATCAAGTCGCCTTATTGGGTACTAGTGACGTCATATTAATACCTAATACGTGTTGTTTTATTGTAAAGGTAAAAATGTTATTAAGTTAGGAAATGTAACTTTATTGTTTTTTTTTTACCGTGGTAAAATCATCAAATGGGTCAGTCCCTCCCATCCAGGGCAGGGCGGTGGGGACTGTCGGACTCTTCTCGTACTGACTAGCCCTTTATGTTCCGGGGTCACGGTAATGAGATAAGTCCCGCGATCCCGGCAGGCTTTGGCCCTCCCGTCATCCCGCCCTTCCGGAGGGAGGCCACGTCATCATGCTGACGCTCTTTGAGGCGCGCGTGGAACAAAACGCGCCTTCGACCCCGGCATGGTCCATGGTCGGACAGCGAGTCGCCCATTACTCGCCAACCGCATACGTGTACCCGCCTATACGATGGCCGGAGATCGTCTGCCGACGTCCGACACCGTGTGCGTCTACCACTGCGGAGGTAATGTTACTTAATACATACTTTAGTACAGCCACTCTGTTTATGTGCCTTATTGTTCATGAAGCGTGGGTTATCTATTGGTAAGATTCCATCGACAAAGTCTGACACAGAGAGTTATCTTGTAGTAATATTACAGCCGCACAGGCTGATCTGCTGCACTTGCCGAGGTTAGTCTGTGCATGGGTGACCAGGGTGACCATTTGTCATGGCGAATTATATCCATGCCTTGGAAAGCACGTAAAGCCGTTGATCTCGGCTGTCATTTGTAAATCTTTGACAGTCGTTACTTTTAGTCAGAAGCTCTAAAGTCTGACAACCAGTCTTATCATAGCGTATCGTATTATGTACCTGGTTATTGGGTTGTGGAGGTCCGATAGGCGGTCGCTCCATGTAAAATACTGATATTCAGCTGCATCCGGATTGACTGGGAGCCAACCCCAATATAGTTGAGAAAAGGCAGGTAATGACCAAACGGTTTCCACACACTCGTTCTAATTACCCGGATCATAAATATTTGTGAAATGTATACTTACGTGAGTGACACACTTCTCTGCCCCGGGTACCCTAATCCAGGCGTAATGTAACGTCAATATGTAACGATAACATCTTCAGCGAGATTACAGCATCGCACGACGTTTAGTTGTTAATCCCCAGCTCATGAGACACCTCACGAACATGACTTTATGGGACATGTTACAGCTTACCGATTAACTCGTATGTAGGGTCACCATTTATTTCGAAAAGCTCAGACAAAAAGCCGAACATTCTAAAATTGTATCATGGTTGGTACCTACATTCAACGAAAGGTCTAAAATCTTTAAAATAAACGGTTTTTTAAGATATCTACATATAATAGGTAAAAATACGTAAAGGAAAATTATAAGTGGTCTTTTGTTCCTTTTATTCGTTTCCTTATATTGTTATCTTTCAGTATTTAATAACAATATACTTTCCATCAAGCTAAAATATTTAGGGGATGAGCAAACTTCAAATAGGCTGTGAAATATAATTCATATTAGAAGACAGTCTCCAAAACTCCAATTAGATGACCGGCATTAAAATCCAGGCCAAAGGAAAATTCTAGAAAGATGGCAACCCTATTCTTAAGTATCTGTTGAAATTAACGAGAAAGATTAAAACACTGATGGAGGCAGCTGGAAGCACAGTACATATTTCTACGAGCTGGCTCTGGTTCTTCGCCGAATATCGGTACGTTCACACGGCGTCGAGTGTTTATCCTGTTGCCTCCTATGGTCGCGTAACTGTCGAATCGTAAAACGATGACCCGGAAGGTAAAGGGCTATTGATGAAACCCGGTAGATTGTAATCAGTAAGAGTCTGGTAGTCCCTTCTGCTCTACTCCTTATTTGATGATTTTACCACCATTAAAAAAGGCCAAGTCTACACGGTGAAGGCGAGCTATATTTCGTGGCGGTCGAATAAGGGCGGTCTCGAGGCAACTCGCGTTATTTATGCACGCACCCTTACATACCGCGATCACCTTACTAGTGAAACTGATTGAATTCACCGGGCGAGGACTGAGTGATAAGCGAAAGCGATTTCTTTTTCTGTGTTATACTAAAACACGTAAAGAGAAACATGTGTAAATAATAAACCTAATCGAATCAGTAATTACGAGATTCGTGGATAAACAAAATTTACCCACATAACCCAGCGAATTAGCAAGTTGAAGTGGCAGTGGGCAGGCTACATAGCACGCTGAACTGATGGCCGATGGGGCCGTAAGGTTTTCGAATGGAGACTACATACCGGCAAGCGTAGACGTCCACCTACAAGGTGGACGTCCACCTACAAGGTGGACAGACGATCTGATGAAGACCAGAGGACCACGCTGGACGGAAGCTGCTTCCAACCGGTTTTATTGGAAATCTATGGGGGAGGCCTTTGTTTAGATTTATGATAATGATGATGATGAATAAACCTGAAAAAAAAAAGTATAATCAATTATTTTATCGTGAGTGCGTTTAACACAAACAGCCAGAACGAAAAAAAAATATCACTTTCTTCCCTGAATTGGTATGATATGCTCAATTTGGACCAGACAAATAAATGAATAACTGGCTTGCTTGGTTTAGCAAGTTAAAAAAAAAACTCTGCCCGCTCCGCTGATCACTAAACCGTAATTCTTATAAGTCGTTACCGGCCCCAGTCCGTATATTATTCACCTCGCCCCTCGCTGTTGTACCCACTTTTGTTTGTCCTCGTCCTTGTGGGGCGATTCGCTCTCAAGAATAATCTAGACATACAATTACATTCAGAAAGTGTACAGTTTCTTTTTCATAGGCCAATAAATAAATGTTTTAAATAAATAAAAAAATAACATCATCATTAATGTAGCATGCATAGTTGCATACAGGTGAACTGAACATATTAAAAAAAACCGGCCAAGTGCGTGTCGGGCCACGCACAGTGTAGGGTTCCGTAGTTGCCCATCAAAATACTTATTGCCAACTAACTAAACTGATTCGCTGAATTTAATTTAAAAAAGAAGAATTTTCAAAATCGGTCCAGGCGTCTTTGAGAAATCGGGGAAAAACATTTAAAAAAAAGATTACGACGAATTGAGAACCTCCTCCTTTTTTTGAAGTTAGTTAAAAATAGTTGACAATAAAAACCTACCTATCCCCAAAACGCCGACTGTTCGCCGTCTGCGCCAGTGCCGCCAGTCATTCTGACTGGCCTGTTGGTCTAGCGGTTAGTGACCCTGACTGCTATGCCGGAGGTCGTGGGTTCAATTCCCACCCAGGACAAATGTTTGTGTGATGAGCACGATCATTTGTTCTGTGTCTGGGTGTAATTTATCTATAATATGTATTTATTTAGAAATATATAAGTATGTTTATCAGTTGTCTAGTACCCATAACACAAGCTCTGCTTAGCTTGGGACTAGATGGCGTTGTGTGATAGTTGTGGAATATTATTATTGTTTCAAAATAAAGCCGCTACAAAATAATGATGGGCTTGGGCACGCCACAATTGCAGCAGTAAGATTCGTCTTTGAGAAGTGCTTGGAGAGACACCACGGCGTCCTCACCTTCTGCTTGACGCAAGTTATCACAGGACACGGTATCTCAGGGATATAGCTGCAGGCGAGGGGAATGAGGAGCAGTCGGAACGCGTGAAGGAAGGGACATCCTCTAAAGTACGATTATTAATTCGAGTCAGTAAAATGACAGTGCAACTGTCACATTTCTTTCATGTTTTAAGTACATTTCATTCATTACAAATGTCATTTTCCAGCCACCGCCGAAGATGCCCAAGGCATCGGACATCTCGGGCTATCGTATTACGGCTACCGTATGCGCTGGCTTGCGGACTGCGAGTTGTGGGTAGTTCGCCGTCTGATCAAAGACAAGGCTCAAGTGCTCTCCAAGGAAACTGGCCTCCATAGGGCCAGACGCCTAACATAACTCGGGTGAAACCGTGGGCAGATTAATAAAGTATATTTTAGTTAACCAACAGTGTAAGTTTAATTTTCTCTCAATTTCAGCCTATAATATGATTCGAGCATCTAATATCCACGCAACACTGTAATCATCAAAATTAATAGAAAAATACTCACACAGTACAGTAACGTCTCAATTTTATCAAAAGCTTAACTCTGAACCTCTATGCGATTTGAAACTCGTCAGTCTGTATTTGTGTGGTTTCGGCTTAAGCGGCCTGTGAAGCCTCGAGAACGTTAGAACGGCCGGAAAAGTGGGAATTTGAAGTGTATTGCGTAAATAGACAGGCAGAAACAGAATGTCAACTTCATACAACATGCGAAAACACCCAAACATAGGGCCAGCCTGTCGTGGGCGAGGGAGTCTGCCGGGGTCACAGGACGACTGTCTTATCAGGTATCATGACCCTGACGAGATGAATGAGGAGATTCGTAGACGAACCAAAGTTACCGACATAGCCCAACGAATTAGCAAGTTGAAATGGCAATGGGCAGGCCATATAGCACGCAGAACTGATGGCCGATGGGGCCGTAAGGTTCCATCCACAAGGTGAGCAGACGTTCTTCAGAAGGCAAGTAAACCCACAAGGTGGGCAGACGATCTCCTGAAGGCAAGTCCTCCCACAAGGTGGGCAGACGATCTCCTGAAGGCAAGTCCACCCACAAGGTGGGCAGACTATCTCCTGAAGGCAAGTCCATCCTCAAGGTGGGCAGACGATCTTCAGAAGGCAAGTCCACCCACAAGGTGGGCAGACGATCTTCAGAAGGCAAGTCCACCCACAAGGTGGGCAGACGATCTCCTGAAGGCAAGTCCACCCACAAAGTGGGCAGACGATCTTCAGAAGGCAAGTCCACCCACAAGGTGGGCAGACGATCTTCAGAAGGCAACTCCACCCACAAGGTGGGCAGACGATCTCCCGAAGGCAAGTCCATCCTCAAGGTGGGCAGACGATCTTCAGAAGGCAAGTCCACCCACAAGGTGGGCAGACGATCTCCCGAAGGCAAGTCCATCCTCAAGGTGGGCAGACGATCTTCAGAAGGCAAGTCCACCCACAAAGTGGGCAGACGATCTCCCGAAGGCAAGTCCATCCTCAAGGTGGGCAGACGATCTTCAGAAGGCAAGTCCACCCACAAAGTGGGCAGACGATCTTCAGAAGGCAAGTCCACCCACAAGGTGGGCAGACGATCTCCCGAAGGCAAGTCCATCCTCAAGGTGGGCAGACGATCTTCAGAAGGCAAGTCCACCCACAAAGTGGGCAGACGATCTTATGAAGGCCACAGGATCACGCTGGATGCAAGCCGCTTCCAACTGGTCCCATTGGAAGTCTAAAGGGGAGGCCTACGTTCAGCAGTGTACGTCTTACGGCTGATGATGATGACCCCGACGTAATGGGCTATTGAAGAAACACCGTGGATTTTAGACAGTTAAAGGTGCGATGGCTAGACGAGCTTGACAAAACCAATAGCTAGTATTTCATTTTGGCCCTGGATCGTGAAAACTAGAAGATTTCCTGCCCAGCAATGGGATGATGTAGGCTAGCAGTATCAGTATCAGGTACGAGTCTGATGACTGTCCCCCCCGTCCTTCCCTCGACGGGAGAATTCATTTGATGATTTTACGCCGAATAAAAAAAAAAGTTGGCAAAGTAGCTGAGTGATTGACAAAAAAATATCTAGGAACCTGAGTAATAAAGGCATTATTTTATAACTGTAAGCAGGACGAAGAGGGACTGTCAGACTTGTACTGACTAAAATCCGCTTAGTAACTTCAACTGACCTTTACGTTCCAGGGTCACGGTTGACTGAAAAGACCCAGGACTATTCCAAAAAAGCCGTAGAAAAGAACAGTATTAATCTGCTTTGAGCTAAACTTCTGGGTAGATTATTTAGTGTCCATAGTAAACTGTAGAGTCGAATAAAGACCGCCTAGAGTGGGTTGCTCGCTACGCTCTACTCCGAATTGTGAGGCTTTATAGCTATAATTGTATCGTGACGGTATTATTGCTTTTAACTTTTTGGTAGGCGCTTTAGTTTCGACCAGAGTTAATTGAATACGAAGGTACCGTTATCAGGTTTCTTGGGTCGAAATGAAAGAATTTAAAACTAATAAAAGTAAAAATGTTTTTAATGTTTTTTTTTCTTGATAAAATCATCAAATGAATCCTCCCAGCCCAGGGCAGGGGACTGTCAGACTTGTACTGACTAAAATCCACGGTGTCGTTTAATCGCCATTTACGTTCCGGGGTCACGGTAGTTCATTAGTCCCGCGACCCTGGCACGCTTTGGCCCTCTACGGGGGCCCCATCATTGTGCTGACGGGCCGTCTACCCGGACATGGTCCATGGTCGGACACCGAGTCGCCCATTAGGACCATGTAGCTAGATTAACAACAATCTATCTTAAGAACCCTTAAAAGAGGATTTACTAAAAAAAAGGAGAGTTTACTAAAAAAAAGTGTAAGTTAGATTTAAAAATGAAATTGACGAAGACGTCACTCTGTGGTATAATTTTTACTAGTTCTGACGTCACGAATCCCCAAGCTCTCGAGTTTTTTGATACGTTTATCTCTGTTAATATTAAAAAAATGTCCTCATTTTTCAATACTCAACTACAATTAGATTTGTAATTTATTGATGCTGTCATTGTCATCATGCTAATTGTATACCTTCCGTTACCAAAACCTCTATCTTAGCAACAAGCTGTTTTTTTCAATCGGATTATATTTGCATCAAAAATGACAACTTCTTGAAATGATTAGTTTAGATAATGATTTTTCTAGACTCTTTTAAATGTCATCATCAGCCCATAGCAGTCCACTTCAAGACATAGGCCTCTCCAATAGCATACCACTTCACTCGATCACCGGTTGGTGAATCGACTCTCAATAATTTTGTTTCACTAGATCATGTATATCACACGGGCAATACAAGTTGCTATTATGATATCAGAAGGTTTATCATTCCTGCGCCTGACGTAAGTATGTATTTTTGTAATTCATTTTTCAACTCTTTATGAATTCAATTTCAAAGGTAGATTTTTCATGAAACTTTATTGGGACCAAAAAAATTGCATGTTTAAAATTTCTGGCTTGATTCAATCGCGCAACTTCTCAGCCAGGACAGCATTTCTATGTTTAGGGATGATTGGATTAATCTGCTGCTGCTGCGTGGCACGGGTTCGATTCCCGCGCGGAGAAAATATTTTATGTAAGATCTACAAGTTGTTGTTTCGGGTCTGAACGTTTGTGTATGTGAATTTATATGTTTGTAAACGCACTAACGACACAGGTCAAATTTCACACTCACCACGTAGGCTCAGTTGAAAACCAGTGTCGGGCACTAGTTGTCCGACATTTGCTGATCAGAACCAGTTCAGCAAATGTCGGACAACTGGTGCCCGACACTGGTTTTCAACTGATTTGGCGCAACCGTGAGTCACACAATAGTTTAGTGTTTTCACTTTTTCTTTTTTATATATTTTCTTTATGTTTATGTTGTGTGTACTTAAGGCATGTGTCAATAAACGTTTTTTCTTTATTTCTATTTCTAGTTAGAGGCAGTCTTAGTCTTAAAAAAAAAGTTGTCAGCGTGCCTCAACCACCATTAAAAGCTTTAATAAATATCAATAGGAGGTTTCATCTCTAAAATACCAAGCATTCCTATCCAAATTCATATCCCAGCATTTGTTAACACATGTTCGCTCGTAAAAGGCGAAAGGGAACATTTTCGATACGTAGGGTCTCCCCACAGTCGTATGTTATGATATAAATTATTGAAAAGTCTCGCAATAACACGGATCGTTGTCCTACTCGCGACATATTGTTGGAATGTACGAAGTTGTGAATATACTGCTTGTAACAGTCTGCTCGGCTAAGGATTCTGCTGAATGCTGTGGAGTATAGGTATAGCGTGCACGTGTGTGTGTGTTAGAGCTCAATTGTTTTTTACCAGCTTCAAAAAAGAAGGGGTTGGGTGTTTTTTGTTGTTAGAAGAATTTATCAGATTTCTGTTGGCCGATTTATCGATTAGTATAGACGCTATCGATTGGTGTAATCATAATATAGTAGGTATCATCAAGGTGCTGTTTATTTTCAATCACCCAGTTATATGCGTGGCATTGAATATGGATTCTATCAAAATCTGATTCGAGGATCTGTTGTATTCGTATTTTTTCTGTAGGTATTTCACATTTATTCAGACAGGGCAATAATTAACATTTATTGACTTTCCATAAAAATATATTTTGTAAATCGTCACATAAAACATGCCACGCTAGTGTCGACGCTTAGCGGGAAGGACGACGAAGTAAGCACGCTAAGGACACGCCACGCTAGCGTCACATCACTCCGTTTTTGCTGTTTGGCAAAGCCTTTATTTAGAGCATAGGCTAATAGCAACCCGAATTTATAAAAAAAACCTTACTTATTTCTAAGATTCAACCTGTATACTTAACTTACATGTAACTTACTTCATCTAACAATCTGTGTTCTCCATTATGATAAGGATAATTGCCACCCTAGGTTCCTCTGTACGTCGTGTACGGTAATGATCCTTTTTGTATTTATCCCTCATTCCCTCTCCCTCCTCTTGGTCCGTTTAACTGAACAGATTGTAGCAAGCATAATTAAGTCGACAAAAAAGTACAGGATATTATAGAAGAGGTAAAGTATGTGTCCGTGTGTTTCTATGTTTGTAAAAGGCGTAAAAGCACCCACGATACAGGAGAAATTCGTAATGTGGGGCAACGCTTTTTTTTAAAGCAATTAAAAATCTTGCAGCAACCAAAGGTGATGAACTTTGTGATACCCAGGGTTGGCATGATTAAAACAAGTTGTTTTAAAACACGTGTTTAAAACAGTTTGAAATTAAACAGTGTCAATATCAGTTTCAACTGTCTATCACAGTTCATGAGATAAAGCCTGGTGACGGACGGACAGACAGACAGACAGACAGCGTAGTCTTATTAATAGAGTCCCGTTTTACCCTTTCGATTCTGAACCCTAAAAAAGAAACGAGGGTAAAAAAGGAAACATACTAAATATTTGTCCGAAAAACAGCTGCGAGATGCAAAAATACCATTATTACAATACGGGTAGCCCCAATCGACTCTTAAGGATTACTCCTTTTCGTAAAACGATGGGATGACCATAATCTTCACAAAAGTGGGCTGGATCGCTGACGTTGCGCGGACAACACAATAAATCTCGGCCGGGATAATCCCGATTCGGGCTGACTCGGGAAGGCTTTGTGTGCCAGGGTATGATATGATGTATCCATTGAAGTACTTTGACTGCTTACAGTGAGCTAGGCTTTGCGAAACCTATTTCAGAAGAGACTTTGAGAACTTTTCTGTGGGCTGTATCCGAACATCTTTAAAGGATGATGCCAGGGCTTCTATGAAATCTGGTACCACCCTCCAATAGCAACATGTAATACGTCATTGGATAGGTATTTTTATGCTGAGCAAAACATATAATGGCACTAAGTCTGAAATATTAGTCCGTTCTGAGATATGCTTGATTTAATATGGCAGTTTAAGATATAACCAAATAATGTTTTTTCGTAACATATTACATTTTTGTGCAGAGGAGGAGGAGGAGGAGAAGCTCGGTTCTAAATAATGACAGCCGCACAGGTCGATCTTCCATGTCAAGCCGCGCTTGCCGAGGTCGATTTATGGATGTGTGACCATCTTTCGTGTTTTCTCCGTGCCTCAGAAAGCACTTAAAAGCCGTTGATTACGGCTGTCATTATTGTAGATCTTTGACAGTCGTTACGGAGGTGGTTAACGGCAGGTTGAAGAGCGATTTTAAGCTTTTATGCCAAAGATATTTCAACAATCCGTCAATGTCTTGTCACATTCAGTCACTACACATAAGAGCTCGAAGGTTTTTTTACATGGTAAAATCATCGAATGAGTCCTCCCGGGGCAGGGCGGGGGGGACTGTCAGACATGGACTAACTAAAATCCACGGTGTCCTTCAATAGCCCTATACGTTCCAAGGCCACGGTTACTCGTTAGTCTCGCGACCCCGGCAGGCTTTGGCTGTCTAGGGGAAGCCTTTTTTACATTTACAAACGAGTCCTCCTGCCCAGTGTGGAGCAGAAGGAACTGTCTGACACGCACTGACTGAAATCCACGGTGTCCCTACAATAGCTCTTTACGTTCTAGGGTCACAGTTTCAGTTTCACGTTTGATTCCCGCAGCGGTTGTGTCATGAGATGGAGGCTGTCCTCTCCTTCACGTATTCCACCTCCTCCTTCGCTAGCATCCCTGCTTAGGAGGAGCAGGAGAAGGTGATTACTTCTTAATAAACGGTTGCGTCTGGCTCCGCAGTGGTGCCCCGCCCAAGCTATGCATACCTTCACTACAGTGAAGCAGCTGGTCGATCGTGTGCACCTCCGCCCGATTTTCGCAATGGTTGCACCCAGGCATACCTATTTCTTACCGCACAATTCGACACAGGAACCTCCCGAAACATCCGGTGTGGACTTGTGTCACTCCTCAAAGAAGGGTTTTACCGCCGCGGTTACGGCGTTGCCAAACCTCGGTTGTGACAGTCGTACCCTCCATACCCCATGAGATTACGCCGGAGCTCTTCCCGCAGCGCCTCGACTTGTCAGAGGTAGCGGAGATACGCCTCGCCATTGTGCCTCCGCTCCAGACGCCACTTATTGTGTTGGAAGGCTTTCGCCTCTAGATTCCATGACATACGGTATGGCATCTGACCCCGGGGTACCAAAGTATTGACACAAATGATGCGCACTGGTGCCTTCAGAACAACGTAGGGTCTTGCAGGTACAATAGCTTTGAATACCATAGATGGTGTGAAATAGTAAGTCTTAGTAATTAATTGTACCTACTAGCTCTTGTATGATTTTACCATATAAAAGAAAAACCTTCTAGCTCTTATGTGTAGACTGAATGTGACAAGACATTGACGCATTGTTGAAATATATTTGGAGTAACAGCTTAAAATCGCTCTTCAACCTGCCGTTAACCATCTCCGTAGAGTAGGTATGGTTAACCGCAAAGCGAGCTTCTATAGAGGGTATAACGACTGTCAAAGATCTTCTAATGACAGTCATAATCAAAGGCTTTTAAGTTCTTTCTGAGGCACGGAGAAAACTCGGATAGATGGTCACCCATCCATAAACCGACCTCGGCAAGCGCGGCTTGACATGGAAGATCGACCCGTGCGGCTCTTATTATTTAGAACCGAGCTTCTCCTCCTCCTCCTCTGCACCAAAATGTAATATGTAGGGAAAAAAACATTGTTTGCATAAATCTTAAACTGCCATATTAAATCAAACATATCTCAGAACGGACTAATATTTCAGACTTGGTGCCATAATATTTTTTGTTCAGCTTAAAAATACCTATCCAATGACGTATTACATGTTGCTATTGGAGGGTGGGCCCAAAAATTGCATCATCCTTTACAATAAAAAAAAACGAAAACGTGAGAAACACCAAAATTCGTAGAAGAAGGAGACTTATAGACATAGCATAATAGCAAAAAGAAAGTGGGCGGGGCATATATGCTGTAGACTGGATGGAAGATGGGGTAGGAAAGAGTTGAAGTGGAGACCACGAACGGGAAAGAGGAATGTAGGGAGACAACCGACTAGGTGGACAGACGATCTTGTTAAAGTATGGCCGGAAGAAACTGGAGATCCATGACTTAAAACTGCCAGAAGTAGCAGAAAAAACCTTGCTCTAGGAATTTCTTTATATGCACAAACACTTAACCTGGAAGAACTATATCCACACAAATCTGGGGGCACGGCAGTGCCCCGCCAAGTCTCGAGCAAAACGGGCACGGCCGTACCATCTTTTCTCGAAGCGATTCGCGGCTGTTTCGCCCCCCCTATATCTTCGACGTGGACAAAGCTAGGAGTTTAGGTTTTCGGTGAATAATAGTAGGCATTAGAACAAGCTTAAGTTCGAAATTACATGCCAATTGAATGAATAGTTTAGGAGTTACGGTCGATCAAAGTTACACCATTTTGTCACTCACTGACTGACTCACTGACCGATCATCAAAAATCTAAGGTACTTCTAGCAGACTGGTCATTAGCCACATATAAAGGAAAAATTATAAAAACATTAAAAAATAATATACCATAGAAAACAATTTTATATTTGCGGTTTGGCAAGAACATTGTGTATGGATTTTGACTGCATTGTTAACTTTGTTCGTTGTTTAAGTATTCAATTGGATGAATACATACATATAATAGAAAAGAATAATATAAATGTAATACATAGACTATAATTAATCTAAATTAATACATAATGTTCATAATTCATTAAATTAATAAAGCTAAAACTTCATTGTATTGCGATAAATATTGTATGCGCGCTCGATAGATGGCATTGTACCTGTCTGAATCGCGCTATGGTTTCGTTACAGATAACGAAACCATAGCGTAAAGTACTACTAAGAGCGCAGTCTAAGTAGTACTTTAAAATAATTCAATAACTTTCATTTGATAGCGCCATCTATCTATGAACAACCATTTCGAAACTAAAAAAATATTGTAAGCGATATTCAGAGAACTTAAGTTAGCCGGATTAGATAGTAGATTTATTATTGTTACTGAAACAGTTATTTAGGAAAATAGTTTATTAATATAACATAGACATAGTTACATAAATCTAGTTGTTTACGTGTTATTTAGTTTAGTTATATTTAGTTTGTAAGTTAGTAGATATATATTTATTTAGTTATTTGTTAGTTAGTTTAGTTCTATTTAGTTTGTTAGATAGAAAATAGGTCCTAAGCAAAAAAGTAGCTAAAGTCCAAGAAATTATGAGGACACCTAAAAAAAAGAAAGAAATACACTTACAAAAAATAAATGAGATCCCACCAAAAACATTAAATGTAAAAAATGCCAAGTCTCTCGATGCAGTCTTTCCATCGTAAAAAGTTTTGAGATCTCACAGAAGCCAAGTCCTATTCAAATTATTTTGTAGTTATAAATCAACATTTAGTAATTATATCAATAGTTTTCTTTATATTATAACTATAGTGACTTGGCAATGAGCACAAGTAAAAACAAATAAAACGGCATATTTGGAGGAGTTGAAAGTTACATGAAAGTTACACACACCGCATGCATAAACATTCTCTTTTATTTACTTTATTTATTCTCTTAACATTCATCATTTACTTTCATAAAGCGATGGCCCGTAAGGTATTCTTAATTATTGTATTGGAACATGTAGTCGGTAGTGACCATCATGATTCACACATAACAAATAATCTGATCACAGGTCTCGTCAGTAACATTTGCACATAATTCCAGGCAGCAAGCAGCTTTTAATTTGTGCTCATTGCCAAGTCACTATAGTTATAATATAAAGAAAACTATTGATATAATTACTAAATGTTGATTTATAACTACAAAATAATTTGAATAGGACTTGGCTTCTGTGAGATCTCAAAACTTTTTACGATGGAAAGACTGCATCGAGAGACTTGGCATTTTTTACATTTAATGTTTTTGGTGGGTATTTTTTTACGTGCGGGAATCGGACCACTCAACCACTGTGCGAAGAATAGACGAGCCAACGCGAAAACTATATAACTACTGATGATTTCTTACTGAATAATTCAAAAAATGTTGACTGGAACCGAAGCTAAGGTTTCATGCTGCGCGAGGTTACCGGTCATCGCGACTAAGTAATACATCAACTTTTTTTGGGACAATCCCACCACACTATTCCTAAACCACTGCAACTCCTGAAAGCCAGAATCAACAGTGGCAACCACCAGAAAAGCGCCGAGACAATGAAGCTCGACGTGTCCCGGAGAATGAATTTAACTGTCCTGGATCCTGCAACGAAATTAATCAGAAAAGAATAGTGAAGGAGAAGGAAAAAAATAACACATCAATTCTTGGTAAGATTGATTTTCAGCCATCCGAGCAAAGCAAAGATTAAAAATGTCAGGCATGAACAACGGCTTATATTACTTAACGTGCTTTCTGAGGCACTAATTCCGCACAGTAAATATAAAGAAAGAGCAACGGTCATTTTTCACAATTGTCAAAATACCGTTCCGTCGATATATGCATTTCGTGAGTTCCGGTGTAGTGACAGGGCGTGACGGAAGTGGACACGCAGCGGCGGCCACATCCGCCGGCCATAACTGTCGCCATTCGTCACATCCTGCCTCCGATATTAACGCCGGCTATTGATTGACGTAAAACCTTTATTCTGGACATTCCATATTACTATTTTTATGACTGTTTTTATGGGAACTCAGTATGTTACACCTAGGGCTGTGAAGTATACGGTGGGAAGGTAGATTTTATCACGCGCGAATGGCGAGTAATGGATCACTTGCCCTCCGATCATGGACCATACCCTGGTCGACGGCGTGTCGTGTTCCACGCGCGCCAAAGTGCTTTCAGTAATCTGGCGGGGCCCCCCTTAGAGAGCCAAACTCAGCCGTGGGGTCGCAGTCTTATCAGGTAACTATGATCCTGGAACGTAAAGGGCTATTGAGGAACACCATGAATTTCAGTCAGCTCGAGTCTGACCGTTTGACAATTTTACCACGGGAAAAAAAAGTTGAATTTGTCATAGAAAGTACAATTTTACAAGGTGTGTTGGGTGCATTACTACGGGCCTCATGTGTAAGCTCAACTCAGCTCAGCTCTCTTTTATTTAATTTTTACATCTTTGTTTTTAATTTTATGTTGTGGTTCTGTCCTGTGTGAGCCCAGTAAAACTTTTTATTTCTTTCTCAAGATAGCCCAACGCGCTTTAGAGACGGCAGTCTCACGGCGGACAGAAAAGAGGAGCTCCGTAGACGAACCAAAGTTGCCGACACAGCCCAGCGAATTAGCAAGTTGAAGTGGCAGTGGACACTGGACAGGCCACATAGCACGCAGAACTCATGTCCGATGGGGAATTAATGAAAGTCTCAAATCACCTACTCTCATTGAGTTTGAAGAAGACGGCTCAGCACTGGGTCCATTAAACTATACCTAATATTGATATTTGTTTAAGTATCATGTAATATGGGGCAAAATGCTGTCTATTTTTGTATCATAGCACTGGTGGCTCAGGTCGTAATTGACCCGATTTGCGAGTTGTGTGTTCAAACTATGCCAGGCGAATAACTTTGTGTTATTTATTTTTATCACCACTGCTCTCAAAACGGTGAAGGAAAACATTGTGAGGAAACCGGCATGTCTTGGAATAGAACTGAACTCAAAGACATTTTTTGTGACATTTACCAACCCTTACTGTGCTCGCATGGTGGATTGTAAGCAGAGAGGAAGCAGCTGTGACCCAGTATCGAACATTAAAGGCTGATTATGCACATGATCTTCGTGGATTTGAGATTACATGTTTGCAAACGGACACCACACAGCATTAATTCCTTGTGGGGGCAAAGTATTTTCTTTTAAAGAGTTAATTCTGTCATTAAAACTTTGATCCATTTACGAGCATACCTGAAAACAATTTCTCCTAAAATTCAGCTACTGAAAAAATAATTCAAAGCAAAAAAGAGTGGTCTGGTTTCGTAAAAGACAATTTTCGTGAGACCATTGTGTGTCACAATCGAATTTAAATTTTCTACTTTCCTTTCCCTGCGCGGTCTTTAACAAAGGAGGCATTATTTTTTATTATTATTTCTTTTATTTTATTGTCCGTCACAATGGCGTGTTTTCAGACAGCCGGCGGGAAATTCAACGGAAGTTCCGGTGAGTAGGGGTGGGACAATGTTATTGTATTTATTTTTACTCGACATGTCAAGGCAAAAATTAAAGGTTATGATTTTATCAGAATATATAGTTTGTACTCCATTACGAAACACCAAACTGTTGTGGTGCCGCATTGTGACGTCATGCATGCTTTTCGGGACTTTCATGTTTTGAAATAAACATAAGGTAGTCATTTTAAAGTAACACTAACTTACAGCCCTGTTATTGGGCGTGATTGAGTATAAAGCATCCATCCATTATATAACTATATCTTATATATAAAATTTCCGTGTCACAATGTTAGTTACCGTACTCCTCCGAAACGGCTCTACCGATTTTTACCAAATTTTATATGCGTATTCAGTAGGTCTGAGAATCGGCTACTATCTATTTTTTTTAAATTTATATGGCAAAACAACGTTTGCGGGGTCAGTTAGTATTTTCATAATATATAACTATTCATTTATGCATAATATTCATCCATAATAATATTCATTCATTCAAACCTAAGATAATAAATAGCAGTCGTCGGTATGAAAATAATTATTCAAACAAATGCTGTTATGTGAAACATTTGAGTCATATTAAATCATCAGATGGAAGACGTCCACTGCTGTCCTTAGGCAGCCACGCCAAGTTACGATCCGCCACTTGCATCCATTGGTTACCCGCGACTTTTACGATGTCGTGATCGCTCATTTGGACATCCCTAGTAAATATTTTGAGTTGTACTGCCAGTGGTGGTTCTAAAGGTGCGTCTAAACGGGCAATGTTTTTACTGCAATATGTAGCAACAATATTTCCGGCCAGCTCTAAAACATTTGCAATATTCCTGACCATCTAAAACATTTTATTATAGTACCTCCTTATATGTTAGAACGAGCATGGCTCATGAATACGTTTTGTCTTACGACCAAATCAAAATGTGTGGCTATATATGGCCAGGATATAACATTGTCATTTTATTGCATTTTAATAGTCTGGCTGTCGGTTTGTCGTTCGATCCCCGCACGGAATCAATATTTCTATGTTCTGCATGAGTACTTGTTCCAGGTGTGGGTGTTTGTGTATGTGAGTTTCTATGCTAGTAAACGCACCCACGATACAGGTGAAATAATTATGTGGTGTGGGAAAAAGTAAAAAAAAATGCTGGTAGATAGTATTGCAATAGCCTTATACAACATGTAACATAATTAACGCACATCCTGAAATTAGTTTGTTCAGAATCGTTTACTGAATTGATTTCTATCATTTTTAACATATGTAATTTTTTTATCAAAAATAATTAAAACTATGGAAATTATAGTCTCATTACCCCTGTACAGTCAAAACAAACTAAGATAGACCGTAAATCAAAACTGATTACAGTTGGCCATTTGAGTAATTCTAACTGGAGCGATAACGGTTAATGTAAGCGGCCGCCACTTGACGCGCGCGATGACGTAAGCGCTCGTAAATGTCAAGGACGGGACGGAGTTTACGATACGCGAGCGCGGTACCTGAGAGGTTAATCAATTCATACAGCAAACTACTCTATTGTATTGTAGCCATACATTGCAGTAAAAATCTCGCCCGTTTAAACGCTCCTTTACTTTTATAAAATGTTGTTCAGAACAATGTTGGTAACACGTGTTTTCAAACAATTGTAAACAACGGTGGTTTGTGTATAAATTCCTGTCTGTATTGACTCCAGTTGCCGTTTCAAGTGGTTATTGTTCATTTTTAGTACTTTGAGTAACTTTGGCTTTGTGGTATTCGTAAAACCGAAGTTAAATAGGTATGCAAGGCGTAAAGGGCAGGCGAGCAAAGTGCTAACACGAGTTGAGCGAATAATTCAAGCGCTCCAGAAAACAAAATTTAATTTTATTTAATACTAGCTTCTGCCAGCGACTTCGTACGCGGATCCTGTTGCTTATGCCAGCGACAATGGGGTCGTCAAAATCGAAGATCTGAAACGTCTGATGTCGAATTCTTAGAACCTGGGGACGGGAATACAACGGGACGCGCAAGACGATTCCTGCAGACGTTCCAGATCTTTCATTTTTGTAAGTCAACAGGAAATGCCCATCAGACTAAACAACTCTTGCTAAGACGTCATTCCTATATAAAATATGTTATAGTGTAGCTGGGCTCTTGGAGTTCCACATCAGGTGTTCCAGATCTTCAGTTTTTATACGACAACAGAGAGTGCTCATCAGGCTGAACAACTCTTGCTAAGACGTCATTACTGTATATGTAATAGTGTAGCTGGGCTCTTGGAGTTCCACATCAGGTGTTCAATATCTTCAAATATATTTTCTCAGCAGAAAATGCTCATCACGCGGAACAATTTTTGCTATGGCGCTATTTTTGTATCTCTTATAGTTTAGCTCATCTATTTGATCTATTGCAGTCCTGCATCAGGTGTTAATGTTTCCAAGATAAATTTTAGCCTATTATGTTGCCCAGACTTAATAGCTATACAACAAAAAAAAAACAATCAAATCCGTCCAGTAGTTCCGAAGATTAGCGTGTATGGAGTAACTTCTCCCGTTTTCCTAACATTTCACCTCACTTCTATTGATTGTAGCGTGATGAAAAGTATACTATAACCAGCGCAGGAGTATGAAAAATAATTGTACCAAGTTTAGTCAAAATCCGTCGAGTAGTTTTTGTTTCTTTAACGGTTATACAGACAGACCGACAATAATTTTATTAATTGCATTTTTGGCATCAGTATCGATCCCTAATCACCCCCTGATAGTTATTTTGGAAATATATTTCATGTACAGAATTGACCTCTCTACAGATTTATTATAAGTATAGACTAGCTGCGCGACTTCGTTCGCGTGGATGTCGAAACTTCGTGGATTTTTTCTAAAATAAAAGTTGCCTTAGTGACTCCATGTTACATCAGCTACCTGCCAATAGAAGTCCCGTCAAAATTGGCCCTGCCATTTTCAGAGATTAGCCATTACAAACAGACATACAGAAAGACAGACAGACAAAAATTGTAAAAAAGGTTATTTTGGTGTATGTACCGTACCCTATAGGTAATTAGGTATATATACGTATTCGTATGCATGTAGTAAAAAACGGTTAATTTCAATATTACAAACAGACACTCCAATTTTATTTACAAGTAGGTATAGTTTTTGAATTCTATTCCAAAAGAAAATTATTCATCGACTATTATATTTCAGAAACGTTGTCCCTTCCATATCGGGAATTTCTTCTGTCTTGTGTGATTTTCAAGAACGGTGAAGGAAAAGATCGCTAGGATATCGACATGAGACATCTACCAATTACACACCTGTGTGGTAATTTACAGTCCACTCTCTCTCACGAGAGGAGGCAAATGTCCCAGCAGTGGGGCCATTATATTTAGGTTTTCCCTTTTCATTTTATAACTTTCTCTGTAGCAGTCTTAATTCTGGATTCGTGGCTGATGAAAATCTTAACAACCAACGGGCTTATGTGCTTTCCGAGACATGGAGAAAAGTAAGTAAGTATGTGGCTGGGCGAATGAAACCGGGAAGTCGATCTTTAGCTTGCAATACTTGATTACAGACAACGAGATTAGGTGAAACTAATTTAGGCTTGTAAAATTGACCTCCTCCACCAGTACCGGCGTTAGGGTAAGGCGCGGTTAGGCGACAGCCCAGGGCGCCGAATACGAAGGGGCGCCGCAAGCCTACTTTCTCGTAAATTTCCCAACTTCTTTCATCTCATTTTTAGGGGATAAACCCAAAACCCGTTTAAAGAAAACACTACAACTTGCCTCCGCTGCTCGTGGCAGGCCCCCTCGTTGTAAGTTGATTTAGTTCCCCCAAGTCATCTCTAGCACGGGCACGCCGCAATCGCGGTGGTAAGACCCCTCTTTTATGTAGGAATGGCTTGATAGGCGTCACGGCGTCCACTCCTGACCTACCGCATGACGCAGGTCCTCACCCGACACGGAAGTTTCGGGAGGTCACCACTGCGAGGATCGTCCGGAGGACACGGTGGAGCATACAGTGCCCCGCTTGGGCAGAGCACCGCCGTGTCCTCACGACGGCGATAGGCGGAGACCTCTCGCGTCCGACATTGGTCGAGGCCATGCTGCGGGGCTAGACAGAGGGGGAAGCGGAAGGAGGCGATCTTTCTGCCAAGTAGTCATGCTCGCGAATGAGGAGGCGGGCCGCGTGAGGGAGATGACAGCGTTTCCCTCCACCCCAGCCGCAGTGGTAGACGCCTACGGCGACGGACGTCGGCAGACGATCTCCAGGCACCGGGCGGGTGGCGATTTATGGGCGACTGGCTGTCCGACCATGGACCATGCCCGGGTCGACGTGACGGCGCTTTGTGTTACACGCGCGCCTCAAAGAGTGTCAGCATAATGACGGGGCCCCCCTTAGAGGGCCAAAGCCTGCCGGGGTCGCGGGACTAACGAGCTACCGATACCCTGGAAAGTAAAGGGCTATTGAAGGACACCGTGGATTTTAGTCAGTACAAGTGTGACAGTCCCTCCCACCCTGCCCTGGATGGGACGACTCATTTGATGATTTTACCCCGATAAAAGAAGGGGGGCGCCGTAGAAATCTCGCCCAAGGGCGCTGGTAGTACTAAAACCGGCACTGTCCTCCACTATAATTTATACTAGGTAATGAATATAGTATATAGTGCCAGTAATAAATGAAGAAGGCCAGTAAATCGCGTGACTAAAAGAGTTTCATGTGATCATTCGATTTCTAGAATAATCAAAATTTACAGCATGTTTGACAATCTGTTTCGTAGCATTTAGTATTATACACAACTACTCCAGAGGCTGGCAATTCAAGTTTTTTGTGACGTTAATTAAGGGTCAGTACACACCGAGGCGCGACGCAGCGCGACGTGACGCAACGATACTGCAAATGTGTATCTCTTGGTGTAGGAAATATAGTTAGATTTTGATTAGCTCTATTGAAATGTGCGCGCAGTATCGCGTCTCGGTCTGAGCTGACCCTACATGGGTGTACGGGTTGTAAGTAGTTAACTCCGTACACTGATTTGTCGTGAAGATTTTTAAGTTGAAGTTAGTATTAGAGAAACACTTTTCCACTAAAATACACAAGTTCCGTATATTTAAGTAATAAGTAAATTACATTAGTGGAAGGCGATTATTTCTCTTAGTTGTTGATAGCTACCAAGTTATTAGTTGACTACATTGGAATTCGTCCGTGATGTTATTTTATTATGCGACATTATGAGGTGCATCGTTGGCCGAAATAGTCCAATCAACGAGGATGTTTGTTGTATGAAGACTTCCGAAAAATTCCTCCGTCGCTGAAATTTAGCATATGATGAGAGTAGGTGATACAGATTATAGATGCACAATAATCCAACTTTTTTTTTAGAGAAGTTAGGTATTTTTACCAAAACATGAAAATTGCTTATAACTCTCTGGGAAAAAATCCTCAGCCTCAAATACTTTCTGTATACGTATGAATGTATTCATTAGAATAGGAAAGTATAAAAATCCAATAAAATTTTAATTTCAGTGTCACTTCAAATTAACTTTTTACATTTTGCGCTGTTACTTCTAGTGAAAAATTGCTCCGGCGCTTTTTATTTTTTGATGTGCTCTCTAATCCTTAAATACATAGGTCTGTTAAGTAATCCAAAACTTTTTCCTTTTTAAACATCATGATTTGATTTTTGCTTAATTATGTAATGTGAAAAATTGCTCCGTCCAGTTTCATTCTTTTATTAGTCATATAATGTCATATTAAAACAGATTTATCAATAATCCAAAAAAAAATCCAGCGTTCATAATATTTTACAAGTCGGGGTAGCGTTGCCGCGCAATACTTTTGATCTTCTATGCGATCGCGAGTTTCGTTCGTTATAATACAAACAGCACATCAAGTAACCAGAATTGTAATTGTTGTCATTCGATTTTGAATTAAATCAACAACTTTTATTTTTATACCCGGTATGCTGTTGACTATACAGCGGTAATTACTGCAAAAGGCGTTTAGAAATGAGCTGTATTTGCAAAAACAATGTTTTTAAACCCATTTAAATAAATGTTTGAATCTTCATTAAGGCTGTGCACGCCGCCGGTACACACAAGACGGCAGTTCATACAAATTTTCAAGTCCAGTCCAGTCAGTTTCAAAAATATGACTGAACTGATTTTAATGACACTTCACACACATAATAATCACACATAGGTCTAATAAAAATTAAACATGTTTCAAAATAGTTTACTTATGAAATTTTATTTTTCAAATGACTCAATGAAACTTCACATAAGCATGATACATAGGTCGAAAAAGTTAGTAGAAAATATATTCGAAAGGTTTTACATAAAAAGGTAATAGGTAAGAAATGTCTGTTTGAAAAAAGTTTTTTCTACTGACTTTTTATAGCTGAGATCTAAAAATATTATTATATTATTTTGCTTATGGCTATGAAATTTTATTAATATGGATTTAGTCATTTCGAAAAATACGGTCATGTTTTTATGAAAAGCCGTTCGCATACCGCGTATACGCTCTTTAAGAAGAAAACGTTTATGTTAGATCCGTTTAAAAATATTCTCAAATTTTCTCTCTGAATTCTTCTTTCTCAGAATCTCAAAACACTGACTCAACACTGTACTGCGTAAATCATCCTCAAGAGTTAAAAGATAATGGAAGGTTCTATTGAATAAAACAATTAAATAGGCATCTCAGTTACGTTAAGTCATATAATATCATATTAAAACAGATTTATCAATAATCCAACTTTCCAGCGTTTATAATGCTTTACAAGTCGGGGCAGCGTGTTTTGCTCAATAATGTTACGACTTCAAACAAATTAAATGAAACAACCATGCTGATGTCTAGGAAACAAAATATATCCATTGAAAAACTTTTTTAGAAGATATCCTTGACACAGAATTTAGAAAAGACCGTGCACCAAAGACACGGAAACAGTTTTACACCTTCCAAAGTCGAAAAAAAAAAACAACAACTGTCCTCACGTTCAGCTGACAACTGGTGTTCCAGATCTTAAATTTTTATATGTCAACAGGGAGTGCTCATCAGGCTGAACATTGAACAACTCTTGCTAAGACATCGTTCCTATTTATGTTATTCCTAGTGTATCTGGGCTCTTGGAGTTCCACATCAGGTGTTCCAGATCTTCAAATTTGTTCTCCCAGCAGAAAATGCTCATCACGTGGAACAATTTTTGCTATGGTGGTATTTTTGTATCTCTTATAGTTTAGCTGGTCTGTTGCGGTTCCGTATCAGGTATTCAAGTTTCCAAGATAAATTATAGCATATTATGTTGACCCGAATTCTTAATAATATTCGTGCCAACTTTGAAGTAAATCCATGAGGTACTTTTTGAGTTTATCCTGGACATACATACAGACATACAGACAAAAATTCTAAAAACTATATTTTTGGCTTCAGTATCGATTGTAGATACCGACAAAGCCAAACCGATAGAAAAAAAATATTCAATTTACTGTTTTGACTTTCCTACCATTTTATAATAATCTATATAAGAACAGGGTTTTTTATTAAGACTCGACTACAGCCGAAACCGCTAAACGTAGAAACTTGAATTTTATATAATAGCAGTAAAGTTGCAGTCTACCATGTAGGGTAGCAATAAGACGGGATTTTGCAAAAAATCCTCCTCTAAGGCGGTGAAAAGGGGTGAAAACGTTTGTATGAAAAATCTTATTCCTTGGGTTTATAAACTTGAAACTTACCACGAATATGAACACTAGTAAATAAATAAGATTAGCACCATTATTTTCATAAACTACCCTCCATTGGTAATCTAGACGATGTTAAAGTTTGTATGGGAAAATCATAACGCGTGAGCTGATGAATTTTAAAATCAGTATTTATAAATACTAAATAAGAATTAATCAAACACGTGTTTTTGGATTTTTCGAAAATCAACCCTCAAGTTGGTGAAAAGGGGTACCTATTCAAGTTTTAAGGGGAGGATCTTTATTTGCTAAACGTATAAACTAATATTTGGTCGGTAGTTGCAATTTATTATGTAGGTGAGCACTAAGAAGGGATTTTGCGAAAATCCACCAATAAGGGGGTGAATAGGGGTGAAAACCTTACCTTTGTATGTAAAATCTTTTTCCTTGGGTTTATAAACTTGAAACTTGATAAGACTAAAACAGATAGACATTATTAGTTTTTGAAACTACCCTCCAATTTTGGGTTTTTCGAATCACCCCCTAAATTGGTGAAAAGGGGTGATTAAGTTTTAAGGGAAGGATTTTACTGCTTGCTTCTATAAACTCAAAACTGGGCATAAACTATCTCTCAATCGAATAAAGGATGCGTATTATTTATATTTCAAAAATCAACCCCTAGCGGGGTGAAAATCGGAAAATCAATTTGTCTACTACTATTGATTGTTTGTTTGTATTGAATGCTCCGAAACAACTAGAGCATTTTTAGATTTTCCAAAAGAATCCTATAAGGAGGGTGGCGGGAATTAAATTCACTGAGTTCGAAGTTAGAAATACGCGCAGACGAAGTCGCGGGCAAAGTGCTAGTATAGTATGCTAGATATAATAGATTAAAGTTAATCAACCGGCCACCCCGTATTATTATTTTATCTACAATCTAAATCTTTTATAGCTCGAGGCTTTTTCAAAATTATCTTTAATAGTATTTGTTGAATCATCTGATGCTGAAATAAATTATGTTCATCTTCATCCATATCAGAATCATGTGGCTGGCCAGAATTTGAACAACATGTAAGGATTTGTTCAAAGACAGTCTCATCTTCATCTGGTTCATCGTTATCGTCAATATTGATTGAACCAGTGCACGGTTTGCCGTGGCAATCATTACATATAGCCGAACAATTCAAGGCTGCCTTTTTACATGTGCAGTTACGTCCACATGAAATTTTGCATTTGCAAGATATCATAGAAAGTATTTCAGGAGGTGCCGGGTTATCTATATATATATATTAGTTATATTGTATTGATGATTTTGTTGAGGGTGATTAGGGATCGATACTGATGCCAAAAATGCAATTAATAAAATAATTGTCTGTCTGTCTGTATAACCGTTATAGAAACAAAACTACTCGACGAATTTTGACGAAACTTGGTACAATTATTTTTCATACTCCTGCGCTGGTTATAGTATACTTTTCATCACGCTAGAATCAATAGGAGCAGAGCAGTGAAGGGAAATGTTAGGAAAACGGGAGAAGTTACTCCATACACGCTAATCTTCAGAACTACTGGACGGATTTGATTGTTTTTTTTTTTTGTTGTATAGCTATTAAGTCTGGGCAACATATAGGCTATAATTTATCTTGGAAACTTGAACACCTAATACAGAACTGCAATAGATCAGCTAAACTATAAGAGATACAAAAATAGCGCCATAACAAAAATTGTTCCGCGTGATGAGCATTTTCTGTTGAGATAATAAATTTGAAGATATGGAACACCTGATTTGGAACTCCAAGAGCCCAGCTACACTATTACATATACATAATTATAGTAATAACGTCTTAGCAAGAGTTGTTCAGCCTGATGAGCACTCCCTGTTGTCGTACAAAAACTGAAGATCTGGAACACTCGATGTGGAACTCCAAGAGCCCAGCTACACTATAACATAATTATACAACATGTAACGTAATTAACGCACACCCTCAGACACCCCAATTAGAATATTATGTTATAATCATAATACGTATATTGAATTTTTAATTTAACATGTAAATGCATTGTTATTAACTAAGTTAGTTATTTTGCAGTAAGGTTTATTTTTCTTTATTTTGTATTAATTGACGGAATTTGTATTAATACAAATAAAATTGCACTTTTAAGTCTTGTTGCCTTGATTTACGGTCTATCTTAGTTTGTTTTGACTGTACAGGGGTAATGTGACTATAATTTCCGTAGTTTTATTACTTTTGATAAAAAATTACCTTTAATAAAAATGATAGAAATCGATTCAGTAAACGATTCTAAACAAACTGATTTCAGGATGTGCGTTAATTATGTTACATGTTGTATAGGAATGACGTCTTAGCAAGAGTTGTTTAGTCTGTAGGGCAATTCACGTAACTAAAGAAGTGCTGTACGCTTTTCGTATTCTGTGTCGCTGTCAGACACGCTCGCGTCAAGTTCGCGTCACGCGTGCGTGTTTTGGATCTTTGGGTCGCAACATGATCGGATCGGTATTCCACTATTCGTTTGACGTTTCAAAATGACAGTATACAAGTTTCAATTCGATCAACGTGCAGTTTTAATGTCATATTCATTGAAATGTAATCGATTCCATTCGATTATTCAGTGGGCAATAATTTTTCTCTCCTGGTTTGGTTGTCGTACAGTTGACGTGCAGTTCACGCGCAGCTTTCGCGCAGTTCAAAGATTACATACCGTTTATCACTCGAACGTGAACTTAACTGCAACTGCACTACTACTTCATCAGCGCGTCATAAAATTACATGAATTAGCCTTCTGATGGGCATTTCCTGTTGACTTACAAAAATGAAAGATCTGGAACGTCTGGAATCGTCATGCGCGTCCCGTTGTTTTCCCGTCCCCAGGCTCTAAGAATTCGACATCAGACGTTTCAGATCTTCGATTTTGACAACCCCATTGTCGCTGGCATAAGCAACAGGATCCGCGTACGAAGTCGCTGGCAGAAGCTAGTTTGAAAAATAAAATTTCATAAGTGAACTATTTTGAAACATGTTTAATTTTTATTAGACCTATTTGTGATTATTATGTGTGTGAAGTGTCATTAAAATCAGTTCAGTCATTTCAAAAATATGACTGACTGACTGGACTGGACTTGAAAATTTGTATGAACTGCCGTCTGGTGTGTACCGGCGGCGTGCACACCCTTAATGAAGATTCAAACATTTACATATTTAAATGCGTTTAAAAATATTGTTTTTGCAAATACAGCTCATTTCTAAACGCCTTTTGCAGTAATTACCGCTGTACAGTCAACAGCATACCGAGTACCTATAAGGGCTTGCAACCGGGAAATCCCGGTACCGAAAATACCGGGAAATCCCGGGAATTTTTAAAGCAATCCTGTACCGTAAAGATGATTTTTTGAGGAAAGAAAAATTAGATTGCAAGTGGGATTTCAATTTTTCTTTCATCAAAAAATCATCTTTACGATGCGCATCGCATGCGTTAATGCGTTTAAAATAATTAATAAATCCTGTACCGGTTCTTCGTCCCGTAGTCCCGGTACTTTCGATACTTTCGGTACTTTATTATTTTCCTTCTTTTTTTCAATATAAAGTTAAAAATCATATCTAATAAACTATTCTTTTACAATATTGTTGATACAAAACATTTTATTTGAAAATAATGAGAATTTCATAAACAAAAACAAATCAGCAATGTAAGTAAGGGGTCAGCTGTTATGATGATGATTATGATTCATTTATTGCATTACTTTCATTTTGAAGAGAATAACTTTAATCATGCTCAGATTTTGTGTATTTTATAATTATTTGGGTTATTAATCTCTAAAAAGCTCTTACATTTTTTTATGATACTACCTTTATTATAAAGAAAATAGCGTTTGTTACATTCTTTTCTTAAGTTTTATATTTTTTTCATATCGAAAAAGCATTATACTAGTTTTGTTTTGCTACAGTTTGTTTAATGATATTTATTTATAGTAGAAGGAAAAAAGTGACCAAGTATGTGATGTTAAAGACTTATTCTATAGAGGAAAGAAGAAAGCAATTACGTGCCAAAGATAGGCTTATTTCTATTTCAAAATATAGTAGGAATTTCCAATATGCAAAATATAGTTCTGCTGTATTTTAATTATTACATTAAAAAAATATTTTTATATCTATATAAATGAAATACATGTGGTACTCGGAGATTGCGAAAAGCTACCTTTTTTTTCCACTTCACTCGCTCGGAAAGATTCTATACATTCGCGCGTTTTGCGTGCAAAATGGAGTTTAACACTCCATTTTGCACGCAAAACGCAAACTCCATTTTGCGCGTTCGAGCGCAAAGATTTGTTCAAAATTCGGACAAAATATCTTGTTGTAAATTATTTTATTTACTGGCAGACGAGGCGCAGAGCCGCCCCCACTGCATTTCCTCGCTTAGTGAGGTGAAAAGTTGTGTGTTGCATTCGGAAACAAAGTTTTTCTGCATCTCGTACCTTTGAAAAGTTCGCCACGCTCAGTTTTCAGTCCTACCTGGATTGAAAACTGAGCGTAGCGAAATTTTCGCGCCAAATATCAACTTTGCAGCCTTGCATAACAAATAACTATTTTATTTTAAAAGAAAATTAAAATGTTTATGATGCACTACTGTAATATAGAACTTCTTTGTTGCAGGAGAATTTTATAAGTAGGTTTCATTGTGAAAACTCCTTTTGTAGCTAGCCGTTTAGAATTAGTAAGATAAAGTAAATTGTTTTTATGACGGATATTTTTATGATTACCGAAGTCTCCCGAACTGAAACGACGTTAGACGATGCGTGGTGTCAGGTATTTTCGTTAGGTTTTTGTTGGGAATGTCTTGATTTAGTAGCCGCGCCGCGCCGCGATCAGAGCCCGCGATAAAAGCTATACAATAGCTTAACAAAGCATTTAAATTCGGTTCCTTGAGATTATGTTCTGATGATCATTGTCAATTATAGATTTACGAATAAAACAAAGTTTTATGAACTACTCCATCCCACCCACATTTGTAATGAGTTCATTTTTCAACTGATTTAGATGATTTTATGTAGTGTGCATGCACTCGTGCCTTTCATACGATAAGTTAATAGCGACATTTGTACGTGAGTACCGAAAGTACCGAATTTCCCGGGAAATCCCGGTTCCATGTCCCAGTACCGAAACTTCGGTACCGGGCTTTAAAAAGTACCGGTTCTGCAACCCCTAGTACCTATAAAAATAAAAGTTGTTGATTTAATTCAAAATCGAATGACAACAATGACAATTCTGGTTACTTTAAGATAAGATAAGATAAAGATATTTTATTTGTTCAAAACATGCAACACACAAATTAAGCATGCAAGTTCTTATAATTTTGTTTGTCCGTACATGTTTTACCTGGTGAGGAACACATTTTTTTTTTTACTATTTACTAGATAAATTACACGTTTGTCTATTGTTTTACGTGGCATATTCATAAAAGTAGTACTTGATGTGCTGTTTGTATTATAACGGTGACGAAACTCGCGATCGCATAGAAGATCAAAAGTATTGCGCGGCAACGCTACCCCGACTTGTAAAACATTATGAACGCTGGAAATTTTGTTGGATTATTGATAAATCTGTTTTAATATGACATTACATGACTATTAAAAGAATGAAACTGGACGGAGCAATTTTTCACATAACATAATTAAGCAAAAATCAAATAATGATGTTTAAAAAGGAAAAAGTTTTGGATTACTTAACAGACCTATGTATTTAAGGATTAGAGAGCACATCAAAAAATAAAAAGCGCCAGAGCAATTTTTCACTAGAAGTAACAGCGCAAAATGTAAAAAGTTAATTTGAAGTGACACTGAAATCGAAATTTTATTGGATTTTTATACTTTCCTATTCTAATGAATACATTCATACGTATACAGAAAGTATTTGAGGCTGAGGATTTTTTCCCAGAGAGTTATAAGCAATTTTCATGTTTTGGTAAAAATACCTAACTTCTCTAAAAAAAAAAGTTGGATTATTGTGCATCTATAATCTGTATCACCTACCCTCATCATATGCTAAATTTCAGCGACGGAGGAATTTTTCGGACCACAAAAGCCTCGTTGACTGGACTAAAAGTAGGTTGACGAGTAAGCAAGAAAAATGTACGGCGATGAGACCGTACAATGGGTTTGACGGTTGATGAAAAAAAATAGTTCCGCATTCGTACACTAGAGGTCTTTTTCATTTTCCATACAATAAACGCCGTCAATACTTCAAGTACGTTGCCGTATATCATTAATTCCCAGAATTTGATCCTTATTAGCAACACTATCGAATGGTTAATAATACAGGATGTATTTTTTTTTCCCAAAACAAGCCGGTTTTATTCCTGGCCAGCATTTTAGATTTTTAAAAATCCAATGATGTAGTTTTAGTGTTTGTCAAAATCGGTCTCGAGACACCTTTCAATGTTACTTTGATATTCCTCATAGTTGTGGATATAGCCATCCACATCCACACCCAGTTGAAAAATTCACTCTGTATAGTATGTTACACGGACTACCACATCTAGTACGTGTAACATGCCCTCGATTTCGCTTATGATATCACAAGACTATGTATCCGTATGCTATTTATTATGTAATGAGAACAACATGAATAGAAAATCATGTATTGTTGTTGTACAATCAGCAAAAGAGTCAGATATATAAAAGTGTCATATCTACGGTATACCGAAGGATCAAACAATCATACCTCCAAAATAAGTCCCATGACGAAACAGAATCAATCTTAATATAGGTGTTCAACATGGACAAGCACAAACTCTCACCCGCTCACAAATACACACACACGCACACACACACACCACACCACAACCAAGTGCACACATATAAACATCAATCTCAAAAACAACCCCTTCTAGATCGAATACGTTCTAAATAGAATCCCCCTGAAAAAATTGAAATTCCTACCACTTATAGTGTCTGAGATGTCGTGATGAGTGAGTTAGTAACCGTTCACTTTTTTAGATAGAAGATATAGGTAGATAGATTCAACTTGCTGCTTGCATACTTAACTCTTTTGCTGACTATACGTGGGCAATGAAAAAGGATGGTATACCTTCAACATAACCCCGGGATATTATAATAGAAAGAATGAAAAGCATATGAACAAAATAATAACGTTCTTAACAAGGATACATAACTACTACAGCATGAAAAAATTTTTGTAAATATTACCTAACTAGCACTTTGCCCGCGACTTCGTCTGCGCGTGTTTCTAACTTCGAACTCAGTGATTTAATTCCCGCTCACCTTCCATAATAGGATACTTTTGGAAAATCTAAAAATGCGCTAGTAATTTCGGAGCCTATTCTATACAAACAACCGAACAATCGTAGTAATCAAACCGATCTTCACCCCTCTAGGGGTTGATTTTTGGTGTATAAATAAATACGCATCCTTTATTCGATTGCGAGATAATTTATGCCCTGTTTTAAGTTTACCGAAGCAAGCAGTAAAATCCTTCCCTTAAAACTTTTCACCAATTTAGGGGGTGTTTTTTGAAAAACCCAAAAATGGAGGGTAATTATAAAAAACTAATCATGTCTTTCTTTTTTATTTACTTATACTCCTATTCGAACCAAGTTTCAAGTTTATGAACCGAAGGAATAAGATTTTACATAAAAAGGTTTTCACCCCTTTTCAACCCCTTAGAGGTAGATTTTCGCAAAATCCTTTCTTAATGCTCACCTACATTATAAACTGCAACTACCATCCAAAATTCAGGTTTATACATTTAGTGGTTTAATTTCCTCCCCTTAAAACTTGAATACCCCTTTTTACCAACTTGAGGGGTGATTTTCGAAAAATCCAAAAACACGTGTTTGATTAATTCTTATCTAGTATATAAATACTGATTTTCAAATTCATCAGCTCATGCGTTATGATTTTCCCATACAAACTTTAACACCGTCTAGATTACCAATGGAGGGTAGTTTAAAAAAAGTAATGGTGCTAATCTTATTTTTTTACATATGTTCTTATTCGTGGTAAGTTTCAAGTTAATAAACCCAAGGAATAAGATTTTTCATAAAAACGTTTTCACCCCTTTTTACCCCCTTAGAGAAGGATTTTCGCAAAATCCCGTCTTATTGCCACTCTACATGACTGCAACTGCTGTCCAAAATTCAAGTTTCTGCGTTTAGCGGTTTCGGCAGTAGTCGAGTCAAAAAAAAAACCCTGTTCTTATATGTATACGTATAAATAGATTTCAAGAATGTCCATTGAGTTTCTTGCCCATTCTTCTCCATAGAGATCTACGTCTTGGAATGGACAGCTGCAGTACCTACTTTCACAGTTATAATGTGTTGTGACTAGCACCATAATTTTGTAGTATTTAAATATTTTTTTGTCTTTTACTATACAAAAGTGCCTTTAGAGAAATATGCTTTGAATTATAGTCGAGTTCCCAAGGTTTTAAAAACCTCGGATCTCCGTTACAGTTATTCCAATTAGTGGAACGTTTGGATTATAATAATATGTATAAAAAATTTACTAAAGTTGATAAAAAAATTTTTTTGTCAAAATTGTAAACTTCCAAAAAGTGCTAAAGTCTCCTAAGTTTTTCCGTATCTCTTTCACGGATTCAGATATTTCACTAATGGCCAACTTAATTATCTTTTTTTTCTGTTATAAATTGAGATTCTTGTTGTTTATTATGTAAACTTTTTGTTACATTTCAAAAGCTGAAAAAATCCACTATAAATCATTCAATCTATTCACTGTAACGAAACACAGTAACAGTATTTAAAGTGTCCACCCTTAACGTGGTCACATAATTACGTAGTGCGAGTATGTTATACCCTTGAAATGAGCGTGTGTTGACTTAGAGCATAATAGAGGCTTGATCAAACATTCACCCTCTGTACATACAAAACCTTGAATTCCACTGAAGGTTAGGCTGAAAGAATAATTTATTATTCGATGATTACACCGCTGTAGACTTAAATCAAAGCTGCTAGTGTTGTATCAATGGAAATTATAGGGGCGTTTGAAATATTTGGGCGAGCTTTTGTTTTGACTAGGTAACGATTAATTTGGTACACGTGGACATTTTGTTATTGCAGTTCTCGGATCCATAAGACCCTCGCCTGCGGCTCGGCTGAGAATTCCTCCTCAAATTAAATAACAAACTTTCCCCCCAGGGGCGTAGCTACCGCCGTATCAGCCGTATCAATGATACGGGGCCCCCGGACCACGGGGGCCCCCAAAGTGCATAAGCAAAAATTAATAAAAACTTTTTTATTTCACATGTGAAAAGAAATGGGTACTTCCCTATTAATAAACGTTGTTTGTAAACATTTAGGAAAAAGTGATAGACAATAAATTATGACGAATAAATATTTCTTTTAAATTTTTTTTTGTGATAAATCTGTAGGTAACTTCTTAAGGGCCCCCAAATAAAGTTTTATACGGGGCCCCCGCAAGCCACGCTACGCTTCTGTTTCCCCCACATTTATCAAAAAGTACTATTTTGATGGTCATCTTTGCTTGCCTCTGGTCTCATCTTTGCTTCTGGGATTGAGGCCAAAAGCAAAATCATTTCTATTCAAAGTATCAAATTGTTATATGTTCCGGTTTCATGTCAAAACGGCTGAACTGATTTCGATGAATTTTGTTACAGACATAATATATTATGTGACCCTAGAATCGCTTACAGGCTACTAGCGATTGCCCTGGGCTCGTACAGATGCAATTTAATAGTAAAATATAGTCTATGTCACTCAAGAATACTGTAGATTTCTACTGGTGAATGAATTTTTAAAATCGGTTCAGTAGTTTCAGAGATTACTGCCTACAAACAAATTTATATAGGGCGGGAGCGAGCTTAAGAAAACCTGATGATGACGATGATGTCTTGGCATGTTTTTCCTATCCACGTAATGTTATGGCATAAACAGGGGAACCCATCCAAAGCTTAACGTAGCCCAACCCGACCTTGCAGCCCAATCGATGGATGGTAATTTAGATACGAAGTGCCGTAAAAACATTTTTAACGAAAATAAAGCTGGCTCTACACTTTGTTTCGGAAAGGAAAATCATCAAAATGACTTGTGTGATTGTGTCCTACCAGCTCTGGGTGAGAAGGACTCTCAGACCTGACGGACAATAGTTATTTGTTATGCAAGGCTGCAAAGTTGATTTTTGGCGCGAGTACTTAAATTGAAAACTGAGCGAGCGAAGGATTCTAAGATTGAACCGCGAGAGAAACGAGCGGTTCAAATATAGAATCCTGAGCGATGCGAAGTTTTCAAAGGTACGAGACGCAGAAAAACTTTGCTGCCGAGCGCAACACACAACTTTTCACCTCACACAGCGAGGAAATGCAGTGGGGGCGGCTCGCCTGCCAGTGTAGAAAAGTAGAAAACAATTGAATACAAGACGTGTTCGAATTTTAAACAACACTTTGTGCTCTAGAGCACAAAATGGAGTTTTGCGCTCAGATTTTGAATGAGAAATAGAATCTTTCCGAGCGGGTGAGGTGAAAATATATATTTTTCTAGTTAATGTTATTCAATGAGTCCTCCCATCCAGGGCAGGACTGGGGTGACTGTCAGACTTGTACTGACTAAAATCCACGGTGTCCTTCAATAGTCCTTTACGTTCCGGGGTCACGGTTACCTGACAAGACAGACCCGCAACCCCGGTCATTTGTTTCATGAGTTGCCCTTGCTGGGCGGTAACTTCAGGGTAGGTGGAATCCACTGTTTAGCGCTCCACCCCAGGCAACGGTAACAAACGCTACCTGTAAACCCCTTCGTACACAAGACTCCGATACCTTTCGACTGTCATTTACTATACGGATCTTGTGGAAACTTGAAAAAAATTCCGTGCGTTCAAGCGTTTTTGCCGGGTACACTACGATAATACGAAAAACTTTATTCCGAAATTCATAAATACGAATTTCAAAATACCGATTTTCATAATTCCGAATGGTTCAAAATTCCTAATATAACAACTCCGATGGATCAATATTACTATTTTAATAATTCCGAAATTTCAAAATTCCTAACGTTTATAATTACTATTTTCAAAATACCGAATTCCAATAGACCGAATATCAAAAATTCCGACTTAACATATTTTCCGAAACATCAAAAACACGAATACCGAATATTAAAATTCCGATTATTGGAATTCCGATTCGGGTCCGTCAGGTCGAAAAGTCCGAGTAGGGGATCCTCAAGACACATTTTGCTCGCTATTGCATCCTGAGTAATAGCACCACCAAGGTGGTTCAACGGAGCCCCGCTTCGCGGGGCTCCTATTTCTGAGAGCAAGGTTTAAAGTAACCTAACACGAAGGGGATGGCGGGGTCTTTCAGACCCTCCATCCCCTTCGAACCTAACCTGTCCGTGTCGGGGTGTCCCCAGTCCCGAGCTCGCTTCGCTCGCTCTTACATCCTTGGTCGATTTGTTGACTACCACCTACCAAGGTAGGTCGACGGAGCCCCGCTCCGCGGGGCTCCTATTTCTGTGAGCAAGGTTTAAAGTAACCTAACACGAAGGGGATGGCGGGGTCTTTCAGACCCCGCCATCCCCTTCGAACCTAACCTGTCCGAGTCGGGGTGTCCCCAGTCTCGAGCTCGCTTCGCTCGCTCTTACATCCTTGGTCGATTTGTTGACTACCACCTACCAAGGTAGGTCGACGGAGCCCCGCATCGCGGGGCTCCTAGTTCTGTGAGAAAGGTTTAAAGTAACCTAGCACGAAGGGGATGGCGGGGCTTTCAGACCCCGCCATCCCCTTCGAACCTAACCTGTCCGTGTCGGGGTGTCCCCAGTCCCGAGCTCGCTTCGCTCGCTCTTACATCCTTGGTCGATTTGTTTACTACCACCTACCAAGGTAGGTCGACGGAGCCCCGCTTCGCGGGGCTCCTATTTCTGTGAGCAAGGTTTAAAGTAACCTAACACGAAGGGGATGACGGGGTCTGAAAGACCCCTAACCTAACATGTCCGAGTCGGGCCCCAAGTCCAGAGCTCGCTTCGCTCGCTCTTGAATTCTAAGTTCTCCTAATAGCAATAAAAATCCTGAAGGCAAACAGTGAAAGTTAAGAGGATACGCCTCGCCACTCCGTGCCTACACGGGTTTAAATAACACTCTGGGAGTACGGTAGACAAAATTACGTGGAGCCGGTTTTGCACCAATTCGTTTCTGTCACTGACTTTGTGAAAAAAAACGAAATTCCGATTTTCAATATTCCGAAAAAATCAGTTTATTCGGAATATTGAAATTCGGAATTTCGTTTTTCGGAATGAGAACTCATCGAGCATTACATTTTTCGAATATGTGAAAATCGGAAAAAGAAGAAATCGGACATACGACTTTCGGTCAAATAAATTTCGAGATTCTTAATAATAGATATTGTAATGGGAATTGTCCAATTTCTATGGGACTTTGGCCATTCTTAAACAAACAGTTCAGCTAATAATATGTGATTGATTTATTAGCTCAAATCAGTAAGAATGAGGATCTACAGCTAGTTTTGTATCAAGATTTTTATTTAGATATTTTTTTAACATTTAACTGAAATAGGTTATGTATGAAATAAAATTTGTTTTTTATATTATTATATTTATTAGTTAGATTTATAAGTTATGAGAACATTGTCAAGGAACTTAGCAGGTGGATTAATATGTTCTGCCAGTATTCAGCAAGGTGTTCGAAAAAGTTATGCTTAATCAAATGCTCACTCATTTCAACACCAATAAAATCTTGCACGAGCAACAGTATGGTTTCACCAAAGGACGTAGTACGACTGATGCCGGTGTTACCTTATTGAAACACATTTTTGCTGCGTGGGAAGAGGCGCAGGATGCTATTGGGATCTTCTGTGATCTTTCAAAAGCATTTGATTGCGTAAATCACGAAACTTTGCTCATGAAACTCCAGCATTACGGTATAGGTAAACTTGCGCTAGACTTAGTGAAATCGTATTTAAATGATAGGCAACAGCAAGTTCAAGTAAATGGTGTCAATTCAACGGGTTTAAAAGTTAAAATGGGGGTGCCACAAGGTTCGATATTGGGCCCTTTTCTCTTTCTAGTATATATAAATGATCTGCCCCATTTATTTAAAAATCGACCGCAAATGGTATTGTTTGCGGACGACAGTTCCTTAATATTTAAGATGAAAAGACGTGCCTCAAATGTTGATGACGTAAATGTTGCCCTACAGCAGGTCCATTCTTGGTTCACTGCCAATAATTTAGTATTGAATGGAAAAAAAACTAAATGTGTAAGATTTGCTCTACCGAATGTCTATAGCAATGACTGTGACATAGTATTGAATCAAGAGAAATTAGAATTCGTCGACAAAACTGTTTTCCTGGGAATGACGCTCGACTCGAGGCTACAATGGGGTCCGCATTTAACATCTCTTGCAGGACGCCTGAGTTCAGCAGCATAATTGCTGTTAGAAAAATCCGTCAATATACTGACATAGATACCGCGAGACTGGTCTATTTTAGTTACTTTCATAGTATTATGTCTTACGGTATTTTGTTATGGGGACGTGCTGCAGACATCGAATCAATATTCATTCTGCAGAAAAGAGCTATTAGAGCCATATACAACCTACGCAGGCGCGATTCTTTAAGGGAACTGTTTAAGGATATTAACATCATGACTGTACCTTGTCAATACATCTACGAAAACATCATGTACGCTAGAAATAATCTGCATCTATTTAGTAAAAGAGGTGACAGGCACAATTATAATACTAGAACAAGGGACCAATTAGTTCAACCAGGTTTCAGATTAGCCAAAGTAGACTCATCCTTCATGGGGTACTGTTTAAAATGTTACAATAAAATACCTTCTCACATACTCCAACTGAATGAGACGAAATTTAAAACTTGCATTAAACGCACACTATGTAGTCAAGCGTATTATAAGTTGGGGGATTACATTGCTGATAAAGATGCTTGGCTTAAGACTATCGTCTACCGAGCGCTCGTCCATACTAAAAGAGAAAACGTTTTCCTACCCCTAAATGTTATCCTATCTCAATGATTTTTTAGAATGCTTCTGACACTGTAAAAAACTAGGTTTATAGGTCTTTTTTTCAAAATTTATAATAGTTTGAAAGTAATAGGCGCCTAAAAGTTACTATTTTTACGACAAAATCTTCATTGAAGTAAAACCTTTGTATTTTAAAAACAAAGAAGTTTTGGAAAAAAAGCAAAACGTACAAACCTAGAATATAATATGCTGAAACGATTGACACTAAAATCTAAGAGATTGGACGTGATTTAGTATGTGAAAAACGTTTTCTCCCGAGAGACAAATTTCATATAAAAAATACTCACAGTCAGTCGCGAGCTGCAACGCTCTCTATCGCACGATCGGGGGTTTTTCAACGAGCGAGAGGGACAGCACGAGTTTTTCTAAATACCTATTTTTTGAAAAGGCAGCCGCTATACTATCCTCTTAATGCTGGTCCTGCTCCACAACCATAGGGGAAACTGGTTGATTAGCTTGTGAAATTATTGTAGAAGCTGAAACTATTTTTGCATTGTATAGATTCGATTTATTAGTTTTATCTTCCCGACTAGTTATATGGGTTCATATAATTGTTTATTTATTTTTATTTGACTTTTTAAGTCATTTAGTTTTATTTAATATGCGTTTGTATTTGTTCTATTTTATATTGATTAACGGACGTTATTGTCCTACTTCAGTTTATATTTCCTTTTTTATTGTTTTTGTGTTTTTTTTTTCTTATCGACATTGTAGGTTATTATCACTATATTAATATTTTGAATTTAGATGAAGAATTTGCATTGTATAGAGTTAATCTGTCTAGTATTATATAGCGTCATAGCCAGCATTGTGTGAGTACCATGTACTTCTGAGCTATATTTAACTAGAAACCTACGTCTTTCATTGACTTGAATGACTCTGGCGGTTGAGAGTATGTCATGCTCACTCAAAGGTCTCGCTGATGGTGGCGTGTATGTCGGATCATTTAGTTCCCTTCAAAATGGTTGAGCTGAATGGTGCTGATGTATGTGTCATGTTCGTGAACGGGCGCTGTCAGTTGGGACTGGTCATCTCTTATCTGCCACGGTCTATTTTAATTATTACTTGTAATAACTTTATTTCTGAATTGTCTTTTTATTTAACTATGGACACTATTAACTAGCCACATCGTTCTCACATAATGTACCATCTGATGATGAACAATGTAACAAAGTTCTGTAACAATTTTGGCGATTGAAAAAGAGTGTCCATGGAGTTTCTTGCTCGTTCTTCTCCATAGAGATCTACTATTTGGAATGAGCACCTACGGTACTTTCACAGTTTTTATGTCTTGTGACTGGGACTGTAGCACCATAACTATTTTTGTACTAGCTTTATTTTATGTCTTTTGACAATTCAAAAGTGCCTGTAATTGGCCTAGTTGAAATAAACGATTTGATTTGATTTGATTTGATATCTTTCCCAACTTAAAAACCAAATAATTGTCATAATTATGTGCACAGCAACCTACTGTTCTACGGCCCACCAAACAGTTGCAGCAATATTGTTTTATTGCTGACCTGACCTCCCTTCAATGTTATTTTCCAAAGAAGTGCCGGGGTCGCCAAGAAAGGAAGAATCGAAATCCATTACAAAAAAAAATAGTGTTCCTTATAAAACTCACAAAATCATCAATCAATCACGATGCAAATTCAAAATGACAACTGTCATTTTGAATTCAACACAACATTTTTTAAGCATCGCGTAAAAAAAAACAATTGTATATATTATCGATTCATATGAAATCGATTATACTGCTATGATTTCTCCAGAAATAATGCATAAAACCTCAGTTTTATCATTTTTGAAGTCCTATTAATTATATCGTTTATTAGAATGTTATTTATATAAATTATCTTATGAAAAGTATATTTCAATATAGTGGAGAGATTGCATTGTATTTTAAATCGAATTGAATTTGTTGGTTTATGGAGTTTTGATTTGGCAACACTGAAACCAAATCCGCTGGTTCGTGTGTAGCATCAAATCAAATAGGTACTTAAAAAAAAGTTATTTTTTATAATGCCAATTGATACAAAGTTATTTGCACCAGATGTTTACTAAAATAGAATTTAAAATATTGGTAAATTACTTTTTTGTATAGCATCGCGTACAAAAATGGCCAAGTTCAGACAATGCTCTTTTAGGTATTATGATATTCGGAGTTTTGAAAATCGGAATATCGAAATTCGGAATAAAATATTTCGGAGTATTTGGGTGTTCCCGTTTTTGCCATACCTATTATTGGAATATAGCAGCTTTCAATGTAGGACTTATTAATATTAATAGTAATTTTTACCCGTGGTGCTAGGCAACTGGGGCTTCTCCCAGTTGTAATGTCCCTTTGTGCCTATTGGGCTTGTTTTGATCTGTCTCCTGCTTGACCTGGAGGGAAGTGGTAACTTATTCTTTCCTAAAGAATAGTGGAGGACTAATTCTTTTCTGATCAATTTCGTTGCAGGATCCAAGACAGGTAAATACATTCTCCGGAACACGTCGAGCTTCATTGTCTCGGCGCTTTTCTGGTGGTTGCCACTGTTGATTCTGGCTTTCAGGAGTTGTAGTGGTTTGGGAAGAGTGTGGTGGGTTAGTCCCAACAAAAAATAAAAAATACCTTTCCGTTTTGGTATCTAGGCGACTATAGCAATAGAAATCCATAGAGGTTTGTACACAAGCAAACCACAATGGATACCAAAGTTGTAAGGTATTGGAAACTTGCGTCGAGTGTGTAAGAGGCTAACCTGCGGTAAAATGATCCTATGGTCGATCTCACCAGGGCCGCGTCTACAGTTTTGTCGGTGTCCGGTGCCAAACAGTTTTTACTGAGTTGCATCGGTGCACAAAAGTTCCAGTTTTTTTTAATAACGATGCCTCGTACAAGGAATTTCTCCTGTAACGTGGGTCCGTTAAGACTATCGTTTACCGAGCGCTCGTCCATACTAAAAGAGAAAACGTTTTCCTGCCCCTAAATGTTATCCTATCTCAATGATTTTTTAGAATGCTTCTGACACTGTAAAAAACTAGGTTTATAGGTTTTCTTTTTTTCAACATTTATAATAGTTTTGAAAGTAACAGGCGCCTAAAAGTTACTATTTTTATGACAAAATCTTCATTGAAGTAAAACCTTTGTATTTTAAAAACAAAGAAGTTTTAGCAAAACCTACAAACCTAGAATATAATATGATGAAACGATTGACACTAGAATCTAAGAGATTGGACGTGATTTAGTATGTGAAAAACGTTTTCTCCCGAGAGACAAATTTCATATAAAAAATACTCACAGTCAGTCGCGAGCTGCAACGCTCTCTATCGCACGATCGGGGGTTTTTCAACGAGCGAGAGGGACAGCACGAGTTTTTCTAAATACCTATTTTTTTTAAAAGGCAGCCGCTATACAATCCTCTTAACAAACATATAAACTCACTTATACAAATGCCCAGACCCGGTGCAACTACTCGTAGATCATACAAATGTTTGCTCCGTGTGAGAATCGAACCCGCGACAAGCAGCTCAGCAGTCATCGCTCAGCCACTGCGTCAATCGTGTAGTTGCTTCTATAAACAGATGCTCGCATACGCTTGTTTCATCTTTGCCAAAAGGCTAAATTGAGGCAAAGATCAAAACTATTAAAAAATAGTTTTGCAACTTTTGTTATGCTCACTAAGTTGCTAGGGTTAATTAATTTGGCAACTTTTGTGGCCCAGTTATTTGTTAGTGGGCAACAAAAGATGCCAAGTTAACATTCAGCCTTAAATACACTCAGGGTGTATTAGTGTTGTATGATATCCACACGATAGTAGAAAAATGGATGAATATTGAATGAGGCAGTGTATTCATGCTCGAATCGTTGATATCGTGACCGATTTTATTTGATACCATCGATGTTGTATGTCATGGCGTAGTGATTTCTAAACGTTGACCAGAAACACTGGTTTTTATTGAAAAAAAAAGAGTAACAATTCACGTGTTTATTAGAAATTTCGTAAAAGAACTCACATATGGTAAGTACATGTTTTTTTCTAGTCACTCCAATAGATACTAAATGTGCGAAAGTTACTGTAACAAAAGCTTATAATTTATATTCTTATTATGTCTACCATCAGCTTCTTTATTAAATACTTACAATAAAGCTTTCCTTCAACCTGATATTACACACTCAGTAACACGACACCTCAAAAAAAGTTTGCGATCTGAAAAATAGTACTTAATCTTTTTTGTTACGGTTTGTTGTGTTATGATTTCTTCTTGTTGTTGTTTTAATAGATTATTTATTTAAAAATATACTAGCTGACCCGGCAAACGTTGTTTTGCCATATAAATCACTAGCTGTGCCCGCGACTTCGTTCGCGTGGATGTCGGAACTTAACAATGTATTTTTGAGTGCGAAGCGCTGTTGGAGTATACCGACACAAATCATTTTCTTTATGCTTTTTTTTTAGCGTCATAAAATCGACAAATTAGTCTTCTCACCCAGGGCTGGGCAAGAGGGACTGCCAGACTTGTATTGACTAAAATCCACGGCGTCCTTCAATAGCCCTTTACGTTCCGGGGTCTAGCTCGTAACTCCTACGACCCCGGCTGGCTTTGGCCCTCTAAGGGGTTTGGCCCCCGTCATTGTGCTGATGCTCTTTGAGGCGCGCGTGGAACACAACGTTGACGTCGACCCGGGCATGGTCCATGATCGGACAGCAAGTCGCCCATTACTCGTCGCCCGAATGCCCATGCCTGTTGGCCAGAGATCGTCCTGCGACGTCCGTCACCGTGGGCGTCTACCACGGCGGCTGGGTGTGGGTCGTGAGGTGAACGCTGTCCTCTTCCTTACGTGTCCCGCCTCCTCCTTCGCTGGCATGACTGTTTCGCAGAAGGAGGCGACCGGTTTCCACTCTATTTCACGTCAACCAATGCCGAGCGCGAGAGTTCGCCGCCTGTCACCGTTGTGAGGACATGTGCGATGCTCTGCTATGCTCTACCATGTCCTCTGGACGATCCTTGTCGTGGTGATACCCACGCGTTTCTTCCTTCCCCATCCGACACAGGTACCTCCCAAAACTTCCGTGTCCAGTGAGGATCTGCGTCAGGTGGTTGGTCAGGACGCCGTGACACCTTCCAGCCATTCCTCAAAGAGAGGTCTTACCGCCGCGATTGAGGCGTGCCCGAACCTCGGTTTCGATAGTCGCGGCAAAATCATCAAATGAGTCCTCCCGCCCAGGGCGGGACAGGAGGGACTGTCAGACTTGTACTGACTAAAATCTACGGTGTTCCTTCAATAGCCCTTTATGTACCAGGGTCACGGTTATCGAGTGAGACAGTCCCGCGACCCCGGCAGGCTCTGGCCCTCTTAGGGGGGCCCCGTCAGATTGCTGACAGCTCTTTGAGGCGCGCGTGGAACACAACGCGCCGTCGACCGGGGCATGGTCCATGATCGGACGGCGAGTCACCCATTACTCGCCGCCCGCATGCCCGTGCCTACGGCGGCCGGAGATCGCCTTGCGACGTCCGTTGCCGTGGGTGTCTCCCGCGCTGCGTCTTGAGGTGGACGCTGTCCTCTCCCTCACGCGTTCCGCCTCCTCCTTTGCTAGCATTACTGCTTCGCAGAAGGAGGCGACCGCTTCCCATTCCCTCTCGCCCCGCAGCATGGCCTCGACCAGTGCCTATCGCCACTGTGAGGACACGGCGGTGCTCTGCCCAAGCGTCCTGCACCGTATGTTCTACCGTGTCCTCCGGGCGATCCTCGCAGTGGTGACACCCAGGCGTATTTTCCTTCCCCATTCGATACAGGATCCATACCGCCCCCTGAGATGGCGCCGGAGCTCTTCCCGCCGCGCCTCGACTTGTCTATGCAGCGGGGATTGGCCAGTGCTTCTTTATAAATATACATGCCGTCGGACGGCAAGCTACCCATTACTCCCCGTCCGTAAGCGGCTGGAATATGACCCACTATTTCCGACGCCCTGGGCGTCTTCAGCGGTGGCTCGGGTGAGAGGTAGAGGGAGCACTTTCCCTCACGCGCAATTATGATAATACGCTCAGTATTGCCCAGGCTGTAATAATTTTGTTGTGACATTATTTTGAAACTTTCATTGAAATCAAACGATGTCAAGGGCAATTTTGTTCAAAATTAAATGCTTGTGATGATTAACGTATTTATTTTGATAAGGATTAATATCATATTAATGAAAATACCTTCGCAAATAATGCATTACTTTAAAACAAATTTGATTTCCATAAAAAAGGTTATAGTGACTTAATCTTAAAAGATAGATATATGCTCTCGCGGACTTTATTTTAGAACTTTTTATGGGGAATAATTCCGTGGTACATAATTTTTGCGTATCTTTAACCGTTTACGCAGCGCACGCAACGAAAGCTCTCGAAAAGTAATACATTTTCCCGATTTTGAAACATTTCTCATTGCTGCTCCGCTCCTATTGGTGATAGCGTGATGTTATATAGCCTATAGCCTTCCTCGATAAATGGACTATCCAACACAAAAAGAATTTTTCAATTCCAACCAGTCGTTCCTGAGATTAGCGCGTTCAAACAAACAAACAAACAAACAAACAAACAAACAAACAAACAAACTCTTCAGCTTTATAATATTAGTATAGATTTCTAGTGCGATGTTATAAAAATATAAATAATATTTTGACCTCAAAGGGGTTGTTTTCGGGGTCGGGTTGTATGAAATGTATTACTATGAATGTTAGGAGTTTCAAATTTAGCATGGGGTTTCTTTTTTGATGTAGGTGCTCACTTAGATGGGACTTTGCGAGTGTCGACATCTAAGGGGTTGTTTTTGGGGTTGATAGAAGTCTCTGCACAAGGATGCTTATCAGGACGTAAGTGCTTGCCTATGACGGGATATTCTGAAATTCCTTTCCTAGGATGTTTTTGGGGTTGGTAGTTTGCATGAAACTTTGTAATTACAAGTGCTGGGAGTCTCAAAATATGGTTATCGAGAGGTTTTTAAGACGTAAATGCTCACTAAGACGGGACTTTGTTCTTGATAGTTAGGAGTTTCAAATTATGCTTAGGTATAGGGTTTTTTTAGGACGTAGGTGTTACCTCAAAATTCGACCCCTGAGGGGTTGTTTTAGGGATTGATATAATTTTTGTTGGATATTGATTAAGATTTTCCAAAAATGGAGAGTGGCCGGGAGTAGAAATTCATAGAGGAAAAGTTCGATATACGCGCAGACGAAGTTGCGGGCGAACTGCTTGTTCATAATAATTATTGGATAATTATTTTTTTGTTGTTTTACTTATTCCCGGGACAAAGTTTGAAAGAGTCTGATTCCAAGAGCGATCTTATTTTGCCCTTTTTGCCTGCTGTGTCATTTTCGCTCGATTCTTTGTTGATTGAAACACATGTTGGCAAGTTTTTTTTGCGAGGTCAAAAAGTCATTAATGGGCTCGCTACGCTCTCGCTCGAGGTGGAAACAGGGCTTAATTTAATTTACAAAATTGGGCCTTATAATCTAGGGCACCTATTAAAAACAGCACGAAAAAATTTTTCATACTCGTATTATGAATTTTTGACTGATTGATATTATAACTACCTTTATATTTGATTAAAAAAACTAATTAGTCTATCAGATATCATCAAAAATATTTGACACCTATTTTTTATTTGTTACGTAAATTAAAATTGACGCTTTAAAATTTGCCAATACGTCACAAGCAAGTACTGTTTTTACTTGCCTCTGACGTCTCCACCCATGAATTTGATGCGTTTTATCTTTGTAAACATAATAATAATAATAATAACACCTTTCGAGGCTCTCCTTAGGGGGTTGGATCAAGGGCCAGATTCAGAAGGCAGTACTTCTTGATACGGCTCGTATTGTGAGGAGGTTCCTGTCTCTGGAACCCTAACCACCGGTAGCTTGGACCCTGCTCCCACACCGGCGGACTACTATTTTTATATTTTTAAATGTTTTTTTTTATACGTTTGTTTTTTAAAAATATTTAAAAATGTATTAATATGTATAGAAAAGAAATAAACGTCATAATAATAATAATAATATTCCACAACTATCACACAACGCCATCTAGTCCCAAGCTAAGCAGAGCTTGTGTTATGGGTACTAGACAACTGATAAACTTACTTATATATTTCTAAATACATACATATTATAGATAACTAGCTGACCCGGCAAACGTTGTTTTGCCATATAAATCACTAGCTGTGCCCGCGACTTCGTTCGCGTGGATGTCGGAACTTAACAATGTATTTTTGAGTGCGAAGCGCTGTTGGAGTATACCGACACAAATCATTTTCTTTATGCTTTTTTTTTAGCGTCATAAAATCGACAAATTAGTCTTCTCACCCAGGGCTGGGCAAGAGGGACTGCCAGACTTGTATTGACTAAAATCCACGGCGTCCTTCAATAGCCCTTTACGTTCCGGGGTCTAGCTCGTAACTCCTACGACCCCGGCTGGCTTTGGCCCTCTAAGGGGTTTGGCCCCCGTCATTGTGCTGATGCTCTTTGAGGCGCGCGTGGAACACAACGTTGACGTCGACCCGGGCATGGTCCATGATCGGACAGCAAGTCGCCCATTACTCGTCGCCCGAATGCCCATGCCTGTTGGCCAGAGATCGTCCTGCGACGTCCGTCACCGTGGGCGTCTACCACGGCGGCTGGGTGTGGGTCGTGAGGTGAACGCTGTCCTCTTCCTTACGTGTCCCGCCTCCTCCTTCGCTGGCATGACTGTTTCGCAGAAGGAGGCGACCGGTTTCCACTCTATTTCACGTCAACCAATGCCGAGCGCGAGAGTTCGCCGCCTGTCACCGTTGTGAGGACATGTGCGATGCTCTGCTATGCTCTACCATGTCCTCTGGACGATCCTTGTCGTGGTGATACCCACGCGTTTCTTCCTTCCCCATCCGACACAGGTACCTCCCAAAACTTCCGTGTCCAGTGAGGATCTGCGTCAGGTGGTTGGTCAGGACGCCGTGACACCTTCCAGCCATTCCTCAAAGAGAGGTCTTACCGCCGCGATTGAGGCGTGCCCGAACCTCGGTTTCGATAGTCGCGGCAAAATCATCAAATGAGTCCTCCCGCCCAGGGCGGGACAGGAGGGACTGTCAGACTTGTACTGACTAAAATCTACGGTGTTCCTTCAATAGCCCTTTATGTACCAGGGTCACGGTTATCGAGTGAGACAGTCCCGCGACCCCGGCAGGCTCTGGCCCTCTTAGGGGGGCCCCGTCAGATTGCTGACAGCTCTTTGAGGCGCGCGTGGAACACAACGCGCCGTCGACCGGGGCATGGTCCATGATCGGACGGCGAGTCACCCATTACTCGCCGCCCGCATGCCCGTGCCTACGGCGGCCGGAGATCGCCTTGCGACGTCCGTTGCCGTGGGTGTCTCCCGCGCTGCGTCTTGAGGTGGACGCTGTCCTCTCCCTCACGCGTTCCGCCTCCTCCTTTGCTAGCATTACTGCTTCGCAGAAGGAGGCGACCGCTTCCCATTCCCTCTCGCCCCGCAGCATGGCCTCGACCAGTGCCTATCGCCACTGTGAGGACACGGCGGTGCTCTGCCCAAGCGTCCTGCACCGTATGTTCTACCGTGTCCTCCGGGCGATCCTCGCAGTGGTGACACCCAGGCGTATTTTCCTTCCCCATTCGATACAGGATCCATACCGCCCCCTGAGATGGCGCCGGAGCTCTTCCCGCCGCGCCTCGACTTGTCTATGCAGCGGGGATTGGCCAGTGCTTCTTTATAAATATACATGCCGTCGGACGGCAAGCTACCCATTACTCCCCGTCCGTAAGCGGCTGGAATATGACCCACTATTTCCGACGCCCTGGGCGTCTTCAGCGGTGGCTCGGGTGAGAGGTAGAGGGAGCACTTTCCCTCACGCGCAATTATGATAATACGCTCAGTATTGCCCAGGCTGTAATAATTTTGTTGTGACATTATTTTGAAACTTTCATTGAAATCAAACGATGTCAAGGGCAATTTTGTTCAAAATTAAATGCTTGTGATGATTAACGTATTTATTTTGATAAGGATTAATATCATATTAATGAAAATACCTTCGCAAATAATGCATTACTTTAAAACAAATTTGATTTCCATAAAAAAGGTTATAGTGACTTAATCTTAAAAGATAGATATATGCTCTCGCGGACTTTATTTTAGAACTTTTTATGGGGAATAATTCCGTGGTACATAATTTTTGCGTATCTTTAACCGTTTACGCAGCGCACGCAACGAAAGCTCTCGAAAAGTAATACATTTTCCCGATTTTGAAACATTTCTCATTGCTGCTCCGCTCCTATTGGTGATAGCGTGATGTTATATAGCCTATAGCCTTCCTCGATAAATGGACTATCCAACACAAAAAGAATTTTTCAATTCCAACCAGTCGTTCCTGAGATTAGCGCGTTCAAACAAACAAACAAACAAACAAACAAACAAACAAACAAACTCTTCAGCTTTATAATATTAGTATAGATTACACCCAGACACAGAACAAATGATCGTGCTCATCACACAAACATTTGTCCTGGGTGGGAATCGAACCCACGACCTCCGGCATAGCAGTCAGGGTCACTAACCACTAGACCAATAGGCCAGGGTGTCGAGTCTGCTAATTATTAGTCAGAATGGCGCCACAATGGCGTTTCAATTGTAGTGCTTATTCGAACCATTTTTTACTGCTGAGTAAAAAATGGTTCGAAAATTGAAACGCCATTGTGGCGCCATTCTGAAAAACAATTAGCAGACTCGACACCCAGTATAATAATCGTAGATGCTGTCAACGTGGCTATTCTAGCTTTCTATTTTATTTATCTATCTATAAATTATTTCTAACGTATTTTGTAATCAACCTGCAAAAGCTAAAATTAATCACCTACATGCCCGTTTTGCACGTCATTTTGTAATTACGTCACCTTTATTCCGTAGCACTAAGAGCGATTTTTGTGGTTCTGATAGTACCTACTAATGACTGAGCAAGGTGCGCCTAGAAATATATTTAAACTAATATCTAAGAATCTATGCTATTCTTGGTGAAGGTGAGAAACACATCGCGAATGTAGCTTTTAGCCCAAACATTTGAGGCATTCGTAGATATTTATTATGTATTACACTAGCGGCCCGGTACGTGCTTCGCTACTTTGATAGCAAAATCCCCATTAGGCGATTCTCACACTGCCCCGCATGATGCAGCGTAGCGCGTGGATGCGTGTCTCCGTTTGTATGGAAAACACGCACCGCATCCGCATGAACGCGCGTGGATGCATTTTCTGTGTGTTAGACTGTGTTAACATCCACGCGCTACGCTGCATCATGCGGGGCAGTGTGAGAATCGCCTTAGCAAAATGATCCGCCATTTATTGAATTCACTTGTTATAAAAAATGTGATAAATGAAGAACCGTTCGACCGATTTTGTGCAAACTTCACATAAACCATCTACTAAATAGTACGAACAAAGCCCAAACATTTGGTTTGGATAGATGAGCCCGTTCTTGAGTTATAAAATGACAACGAAAAGTGGCATTGATTTTTATTTACATATAAATGGATAGAAGATTTATTACTAGCCATTATCAGCGGTTTTACCCGCTGCAACTACTTAGAAAATTATCCCACAGGAACATCAAATCGGGATAAAAATTATCATACGTGTTAAAACAGGTTATAAACTATATTTGTATATTTCACTGTGTACGGAATTTCACTCAAATCCGTTCTTGTAGTTTTTGTGTGAAAGTGTAACAAAGATCCATCCATCCAAACAAACTTTCACGTTCATAACATTAGTAGGAAGTAGGATAAAAAGGTAGGTATAAGTAATAGTTTGTAAGTTTGCAAGTTTGCCTTCGGAACTACTGAACAGATTTGAACAGTACGCTTATCACGAGTTTTCACTATTTAACTTTACAGCGTCTTTCCAGTATTTACAGCGTTTCTTGTATGGAAAAATGGAACAGCGCTTCTGGTGTGCGAAGAAGGAACTATTTTTTTCCTTGTTTGTCAATTTGAAAATGTCAAAGTTCCAGTTTCCGTCAGAATAACTGAAAACTCATGGTAGGGCCTCTATTAAAGCTGTAAAAATAAAGTTGACAAAAGTTTGTCAACTTTATTTTTACAGCTTTAATAGGTATGTTGTTTGGGGATAGGTAGGTTTTTATCGTCAAATGTAAGTACATTTGCAGTTAAAACCATGTTCTCCGATACATTTTGTTTAAGAAAATATGTTATCCAAGTACATTTTATAAGTTGGTCGACTATTACTCGTAAACTTGTAAAGCCTACTTAGTCATGATAATTTTCTTTTAAACTTCGTTATTACTACTATTGTGATTTTTTTCACACCCCCAAACATAACCGTTTAGCTGGTAGAGGGGGGGACACTCGAGTCGAGCAAAATTTAGCACTTTAAAGCTTAATATTTCACAAATGAATTTTTTTATCAAAAAATTGTTGATGGAAACTATCAATATTTTTTAAAGACCTATTTAATGATACCCCACACTAAGGGGTACGCGAGAAAAAAAAAAAACATCCCCACTTTACGTGTACAGGAGGTACCCTAAAAAAAATATTTTACGAGATTTTATTTTACCACTTTTTCGGCACAACAAATCCGTATATTTACACCAAATTACAGCTCTCTAGTACTGTGCGTCTCTGAGCTAAACTGCGGACAGACGGACTGACGGACGGACGGACGGACGGACATGGCGAAACTATAAATAAAGGTTCTTTGTTGACTACGGAACCCTAAAAACCAGCCAAGTGCGTGTCGGGCCATGCACAGTGTAGGGTTCCGTAGTTGCCCATCAAAATACTTATGCGAACTAACTAAACTGATTACCTGAATTTAATTTTAAAAAGAAGAATTTTCAAAATCGGTCCAGGCGTCTTTGAGAAATCGGGGAAAAAACATAAAAAAAAATATTACGACGAATTGAGAACCTCCTCCTTTTTTTGTAGTTAGTTAAAAATAGTTAAAAACAAAAACCTACCTATCCCCAAAACAAACCCACTTAAAGCTGTAAAAATAAAGTTGACAAATTTACATTTGCAGTTGAACAACATGTTCTCCGATACATTTTGTTTAGGAAAATATGTTATCCAAGTACGTTTTATAAGTTGGTCGACTATTACTCGTAAACTTGTAAAGCCTACTTAGTCATGATAATTTTCTTTTAGAATTCGTTATATATACTGCTATTGTGAATTTTTTCACACCCCCAAACATAACCGTTTAGCTGGTAGAGGGGGGGGACACTCGAGTCGAGCAAAAATTTGCACTTTAAAGCTTAATATTTCACAAACGAATCTTTTTGTCAAAAAATTGTTTATGGAAACTATCAATATTTTTTAAAGGCCTATTTAATGATACCCCACACTAAGGGGTACGCGAGAGAAAAAAAAAACATCCCCACTTTACGTGTACAGGAGGTACCTTAAAAAAAATATTTTACGAGATTTTATTTTACCACTTTTTCGGCGCAATAAATCCGTATATTTACTCCAAACTACAGCTTTCTAGTACTGGTTGTCTCTGAGCTAAGCTGCGGACAGACGGACGGACGGACGGACATGGCGAAACTATAAGGGTTCCTTGTTGACTACGGAACCCTCAAACTGGCCAAATGCGTGACGGATTACACACAGTAATGGGTTCCGTAGTTAAAATATTCCGTTATTTTGTTATTGATTAACATAAAAAGAAATATTATTCATCATCATCATCATCATCATCATCAGCCTATAAATGTTCCCACTGCTGGGATACAGGCCTCCTCTCTGTGAGAGGGAGTGGGTCATAATCCACCACGCGGGCCCAGTGCGGGTTGGTGGATGTCACATGTTTTCGAATTTTTTGGTTCTAGGACATGCCGGTTTCCTCACGATGTTTTCCTTCACCGTTTTGAGAGCAGTGGTGATGAAATAAATTACACAAAGTAATGCGCCTGGCTGGGATCGAACCCACGACCTACAACTCGAAAGTCGGGGCCGATACCACTCGGCCACCACTGCTCAAAAAGAAATATTGACAAACTTAAATTAGCGGACGTATGCACTCATTTTGTATGAATGAACTTCAAATATACCGTTTTTTTTAGTGTGATAAAGTTATGAATTACCAAATTCCAGACCGATTCCTTTATTTGTACTGTAAGTAATTCAACCTTGCCTATCATCATGATTCTAGTTTAGTCTAATGAACGAGTAGACAGTACCATAATTATAGGTAAGGTTGCAATCCGTCCGGGTTTCCCCGGATAAGTCCTAGTTTAGAGGGCATCCGGAGAGCGTCCGGGGGGGCTTCATTTGTAGTCCGGGTTTAAAAATAGTGTGATTACATCGCGAGCGAAATATGCGGTAAAACAGACATATCCATCGATAACGTTGACTAAGAAGTTTGATTTTTACTTTGCTCCCAGTAATTATAGACATTGTTGAGAAAAAAAGAGTCTTGACGGACGGACAGACAGAGGCATTAACAAAGTCGTACTATGAGAGTTCAGTTTTTGAGACAAGGAACCTTAAATATGAATTACAATGACGAGGAATATAGTGCAAAACTGGCAGACTGCTCAATTGTTCATTATTTCTAATTAAGGATAACAACTGAGGCATTTATGTCACCATTTTATTTAATCAATTCCAACTTCCAGTGAGAACGGCCACTTATCAGTATTTCAAGTGATTCACTTCGTGTATGAATTAGACCGGTCTACAGCATTTTTGCGCACGGGTTCTACATAAGTTATTTTAATTGCTCATATAAATCTAGAAATAAAAATAAGAACAAAAAAAGTTCTGAATTTGCTTTTATGAGTAAAAAATGGGAAAATTAAAATCAATGAAAATACATAAAAATTTACACACAGATGAGTTATTATAGAGGAAACCGTACATCCATTCATGTTTCTTTTTTACAAAATAAGATTTATTATGAGGTTAAATTATTTAAAAAATAATAGTTTTAGTTTTCCTGCTATTTTCAGTAAAAGTTTCTCTTATTAACCCCCTAATAGTGTCCCTTTCAGTATACTGGCTTTGGTAACGTCTCTCAATTGCTTGTCAAATCTTAAATTGTCTTGATGGAAGCGTTCCTCTTGTTCTTCCGTACAAACATCCATGTTATCTTTAAATTTATCCAAATGAGAATGTAGCATATGCATCTTAATTGTGTCTTTAGAGACATTCCACTTCCGATGATTGAAAAAATTCGTAATCGTGTCAGTGTTGCTCTAGGGTTTACAATAAAACCATGAACTTCTGCCCTAAAACTGTTCTAGGCTTCTTTCTCTTCACTGTTATGTAATTTCAGGAAAATATCACAATTGTTTTTTTTTTGAGAGCTTTTAAAGATTCCAGCTTTAATTTTCGCCTCTGAAAGCTTTGATAAAAAAACTCTTAAAGCAAATATTTTCGATTTCTGTTCACATTTTTTTAATAAGTAGGTACAGAATATAATAAGTAAAACTCATGCGCGAATTTTTTTTTAATTTGTCGTCTGATGACTATTGCAGTGCCCGACAATCACGTGAGCTTATGTTCCAGGGTCACGGTGCTGTTTTGACCTCGGCAGGCATTATGTGTCTACATATTAATAACTAGCTGTGCCCGCGACTTCGTTCGCGTGGATGTCGGAACTTAACAATGTATTTTTGAGTGCGAAGCGCTGTTGGAGTATACCGACACAAATCATTTTCTTTATGCTTTTTTTTTAGCGTCATAAAATCGACAAATTAGTCTTCTCACCCAGGGCTGGGCAAGAGGGACTGCCAGACTTGTATTGACTAAAATCCACGGCGTCCTTCAATAGCCCTTTACGTTCCGGGGTCTAGCTCGTAACTCCTACGACCCCGGCTGGCTTTGGCCCTCTAAGGGGTTTGGCCCCCGTCATTGTGCTGATGCTCTTTGAGGCGCGCGTGGAACACAACGTTGACGTCGACCCGGGCATGGTCCATGATCGGACAGCAAGTCGCCCATTACTCGTCGCCCGAATGCCCATGCCTGTTGGCCAGAGATCGTCCTGCGACGTCCGTCACCGTGGGCGTCTACCACGGCGGCTGGGTGTGGGTCGTGAGGTGAACGCTGTCCTCTTCCTTACGTGTCCCGCCTCCTCCTTCGCTGGCATGACTGTTTCGCAGAAGGAGGCGACCGGTTTCCACTCTATTTCACGTCAACCAATGCCGAGCGCGAGAGTTCGCCGCCTGTCACCGTTGTGAGGACATGTGCGATGCTCTGCTATGCTCTACCATGTCCTCTGGACGATCCTTGTCGTGGTGATACCCACGCGTTTCTTCCTTCCCCATCCGACACAGGTACCTCCCAAAACTTCCGTGTCCAGTGAGGATCTGCGTCAGGTGGTTGGTCAGGACGCCGTGACACCTTCCAGCCATTCCTCAAAGAGAGGTCTTACCGCCGCGATTGAGGCGTGCCCGAACCTCGGTTTCGATAGTCGCGGCAAAATCATCAAATGAGTCCTCCCGCCCAGGGCGGGACAGGAGGGACTGTCAGACTTGTACTGACTAAAATCTACGGTGTTCCTTCAATAGCCCTTTATGTACCAGGGTCACGGTTATCGAGTGAGACAGTCCCGCGACCCCGGCAGGCTCTGGCCCTCTTAGGGGGGCCCCGTCAGATTGCTGACAGCTCTTTGAGGCGCGCGTGGAACACAACGCGCCGTCGACCGGGGCATGGTCCATGATCGGACGGCGAGTCACCCATTACTCGCCGCCCGCATGCCCGTGCCTACGGCGGCCGGAGATCGCCTTGCGACGTCCGTTGCCGTGGGTGTCTCCCGCGCTGCGTCTTGAGGTGGACGCTGTCCTCTCCCTCACGCGTTCCGCCTCCTCCTTTGCTAGCATTACTGCTTCGCAGAAGGAGGCGACCGCTTCCCATTCCCTCTCGCCCCGCAGCATGGCCTCGACCAGTGCCTATCGCCACTGTGAGGACACGGCGGTGCTCTGCCCAAGCGTCCTGCACCGTATGTTCTACCGTGTCCTCCGGGCGATCCTCGCAGTGGTGACACCCAGGCGTATTTTCCTTCCCCATTCGATACAGGATCCATACCGCCCCCTGAGATGGCGCCGGAGCTCTTCCCGCCGCGCCTCGACTTGTCTATGCAGCGGGGATTGGCCAGTGCTTCTTTATAAATATACATGCCGTCGGACGGCAAGCTACCCATTACTCCCCGTCCGTAAGCGGCTGGAATATGACCCACTATTTCCGACGCCCTGGGCGTCTTCAGCGGTGGCTCGGGTGAGAGGTAGAGGGAGCACTTTCCCTCACGCGCAATTATGATAATACGCTCAGTATTGCCCAGGCTGTAATAATTTTGTTGTGACATTATTTTGAAACTTTCATTGAAATCAAACGATGTCAAGGGCAATTTTGTTCAAAATTAAATGCTTGTGATGATTAACGTATTTATTTTGATAAGGATTAATATCATATTAATGAAAATACCTTCGCAAATAATGCATTACTTTAAAACAAATTTGATTTCCATAAAAAAGGTTATAGTGACTTAATCTTAAAAGATAGATATATGCTCTCGCGGACTTTATTTTAGAACTTTTTATGGGGAATAATTCCGTGGTACATAATTTTTGCGTATCTTTAACCGTTTACGCAGCGCACGCAACGAAAGCTCTCGAAAAGTAATACATTTTCCCGATTTTGAAACATTTCTCATTGCTGCTCCGCTCCTATTGGTGATAGCGTGATGTTATATAGCCTATAGCCTTCCTCGATAAATGGACTATCCAACACAAAAAGAATTTTTCAATTCCAACCAGTCGTTCCTGAGATTAGCGCGTTCAAACAAACAAACAAACAAACAAACAAACAAACAAACAAACAAACTCTTCAGCTTTATAATATTAGTATAGATTATTTTATTGCTACATAGTATAACTTTAATCGGGTTTTAATTACGTGCGAAGACCTCCTCTATGGGTTCGGTCAAGATGACCTAAATAGAGAGAGACAAAAATACAAGGACAAAGAGTGACGATCTATCGGCTAAATGCCATAATAGGATGCGCGAGAATCGGAATCTTCGCGACTTACGAAAACACTTGTTTTTGTACAAAAAATATACCTACACCTACACTACTAAATACCCGGTGTCAGTAACATTTATTATGTTCGTTACGATCAGTAGGCAGTTCGGTTTCATGTGTGACGGACCGTTACATAGTATAATCAAGTTTGTCTCTGTCTTAAAGTGTGTGGAAGAATATTTTTTTTTGTAAAAAGGTGAGTCACCCCGTAACGTCCATATTCCGGTGACCTTGTCTGTCTCAGTCGCGGCCCGCGGAGCGTGCGCTAAGCTCGCTGCCCGCCCGGCCCCCGCGCTCCCTTCATTTTGCAAGATATCAACGACACCCCACAACTAAATAACACCAATAACGAACAACAGTGACGTTAAACAGTAACAAATAAACAATTTAATTCAGTAGTGCAATACAAAACGATTCGATAACAACGTTACTTCGCCGTGGTGATGCTCGGGTAATCATAATGGCTTGCCTCCTCTATGCGCATGTGCGTGCAACCCGACCAATTAAAAGAGATCAGTGAAGTTCATTGTGAAGGTGGATGCCTACTACCGTTTACATTTAGTCGGATTATAAAACTGTGGGTGGCGTTCCAACAACAGGTGTGTACCGCACGTAATAAGAATCATTTTTGCGTAACACTGGTTTGACGTAAGATTTTGTGAAGCTGCGATGGATGCGTTTTATACAAACTACTAGTTCTTTCGTTTGTTTGTACAGTACTGGTATTTTTGTTGACTTTTTACATTAGGAACGACTCTCAAGGACTGCTAAAACGTTTTAGACCTTTTTTAGTTCTAATTAGTACTCGTTTTTGCTTGTGTCAAATTAGTAAGATCTTGCTCTTTTTTAAGAGGTTATCTAACCTACAGTTCTTTTGTATACCTACATACTTATCAAAGATAACCCAGTCCATAAAACAAACACTTACTTTAATGACTTTACAAACGGCATTTACTTACCTAATAAAAAAATGGCGTTTAAGTACTTACATCAATTTAGGTAGACATGTGCAAAAAAACAAAATTGTCGTAATAGCTAAGATTTTTATTTGTCTGTTTTTGTTTTTGTTTGTCTGGGTCATTAAAAAAATCTTTCATTTAGTTCATTGACGATTTAAAAGCATGATGTTGTAAAAGAGTAGGTAGGTATCTTACAATATAACGGAGATGAGCAATTGAGCAGAAATAAAGGATCTTTGAAGAAAAAAAAATACTTAAAAAAAAACAAAGAATACAAAAGAATCAAAATCAAATCATTTATTCAACTAGGCCAATTACAAGTACCTACTTTCGTAGGTGCCCATTCCAAGGCGTAGATCTATATGGAGAAGAATGGGCAAGAAAATCGACGGACACTCTTTTTCAATCGCCAAAATTATTCAGAATCGAGTTTTATATGGAACATTATTCATCTCTCAATTCCGAGTCATCTTGATCGTGACCATATTTACTTTATTTTTAAATAAACATGTACCGCCTTACGTTATATTTAAACACAAAAAATACAGAAAATATATTATGTAGTCAAGTGAACCCGCGGGTCCAGAAGTCAGCGGGTCCAGTTGATCAAAGATTCCTAGTTATAATGTTATTCCCAAATTATTGCCGTCTTACCACAAGGCAGATAAACACGTTCGTTGAACACTTGTCTAACGACTGTCAACGTCTAAACGACATTTCACGTTGATATATTGGGCCTACCACGCGCACAATCTTGACCACAGCTCTGCCTGCGCAAGCTTCACGCATGAAAAAACAATACACTGCCGGCAACACTGAACGCCCAACCACACACAGGCAAGTATGCGCAGGCTGGGCTTGCGCAGGCAAAACTGTGGTGAAGTTTGTGCGTGTGGTAGGCCCAGGGTTGTTTTGCAATTTTGTGTCCATTTTAAGTGGGTCCACTTGACCAAAGACACCTAGATAATATGATGACTATACAAATTATTAAGTGCGGTGCACCCTCTGTTCTTATCAGACCACAACACTGGACAAACCCTATCGTTTCCAACTTACAAAGAACAAAAATTACCCTTCTGGTATGAAATGAAAAGGGATTTCAATCTTGAAAATATCTCAAAATTTAAAGATATCATGTCTAAATTATCTTGGTCTGAAGTCCTAGAGCAAGATAATCTTAATGACGCTTTTAAAACGTTCCATGAAACTCTACAACTATTTTACAATCTCTGCTTTCCTATAAATAAGGTAAAAATAAACGCAAACGTTAATTCTGCCAAATGGATCACAAAAGGACTAAAAGTCTCAGCGAAACATAAAAGAGCAATGAGATATCTTTACTACAAAAAATCTACAAAAGATAACAAAAATTCATACCAAGAATATGATAAATTATTTAAAAAGTGTATATCCGATTCTAAAAAACTTAACAATAATAAATATGTAGTAAACTCTAAAAGTAAATGTAAAGCAACATGGGATATTATAAAAAATAAAACAGACAATACAAAAACGTTCGATACAATAAAATCAATACTAGACTGCAATAATAAAACTATCAATTGCCCAAAAAAAATCGCGACAGCTTTCAACAACTTTTTCATATCTTTAACCAATAAACAAAATCCTACTCATCCTAACTACAAATTAATAGATTCATTAAGTTCGACTATTTATTTAAGACCAACTTCATGTGAAGAAGTCTCAAGGACCATACATTCGTTAAACGATACGAAAGCAGTTGGTTATGACTGTATTTCCACAGGTGTTTTAAAAAAATGCAGCAGAGAATTATCAGGCATCTTATGCCACTTAGTGAACTTATCGTTTTCTCAAGGTTATTTCCCAGAGAACTTAAAATTGTCAATAATAAAACCGTTCCATAAAAAAAATTCAAAACAAGATATGAATAATTATAGACCGATCACGTTAATCCCAATTTTATCAAAAAATTTTGAAAAAATTATGCATTCCAGGATAACAGATTTCTTAAATAAATTTAATATCATAACGAAAAATCAAAACGGCTTCCAAAAAGATAAATCCACTACACTCGCAGCTTTCTCCTTAGTTAAAAAAATAACAGAAAACATAGACAGACGCAATAGGGTTGCTACAATATTCTTTGATATGAGCAAAGCCTTCGATTTCGTAGATCACAAAATTTTACTTAAAAAATGCGAGCTGTACGGAATCCGTGGTAAAGCACTTGATTGGATAAAAAGCTACCTAGGTAATAGAAAACAATGTGTGGAAATAAATCAGCTTAATAAACATCTTGTCTCTACCCCGTCAAGGTCTAAGTTTAATTCAAATAATTTTGGTGTTCCTCAGGGGAGTGTCTTAGGTCCTCTTTTATTCCTTTTATATATTAACGATATACCACAAGTAACAAAACACCAATGTATTCTATTTGCGGACGATATATCGGTTATCATACCGGACGAACCTAACATAAAGTTCGAGGATTCCCTAAGAAACGCTATAGATGCAATAATGAAGTGGCTAAAAGACAACAACCTCACAGCTAATATATCGAAAACTAAAATTCTCCAATTCTCTAATTATCATAACTCCTCCACCACACCCATAGACTTGTACTATAATAATATCAAAATCGAAGAAGTCGACCACACTAAGTTCCTAGGAATAACCTTAGATGAACATTGTAATTGGAAAGCACACACAAATCGCATCTGCTCCAATCTTAATAAATTCGTTTTTGCATTAAAAAGACTTAGAAAATTATCATGCTTAAAAACTGCAATGACAGCGTATCACGGCTACGTAGGGTCTATCATCAGATATGGTTTGCTCATATGGGGTAACTCTTCTTTCTCCAAAAGAGTATTCATTTCACAAAAGAAATGTGTGAGAGCCATCTGTGGGGTTCGGCCATTCGACTCATGTAGACCTCTATTTAAAAAATTAGGGTTACTCACTCTCACCAATCTGTACATACTTGAAGTAGGAATTTTCGTCAGAAAACACGCAGACCTTTATACAAAAGCCACAGAAAATAAAAGATTTCTCTCACGGGATCCTACTCGTGTAGCGGTCACAAGGTGCAGGAGCACGTTGTTCCAAAATAACTGCTATAGTATGTCTGTCAAAGTCTACAACAAGATACCTAAACAGATTAGAGAACTCCCATTTAATTTATATAAAAGCCGGCTTAAAAGATGGTTAACAGACAATGTTTTTTACAATATAAGAGAATTTTTAACTTATAAGCCCAATCGTACCTAACGATGTAAGTACCAACATAAATTTCAGTACACTTTAATTTTTTGTGTATTATTGTTAATTATTATTATTACTCTTGATGTTATTTATATTTGTTATTTTTGTTATAAATGTTTATCTACTTGTTTCATATTTTGGTTAATTAACGTTTAATGTTCTCCTTTTGTTATATTTTATTAAATGTTTAATATTTTCATTAGGTACGGGCAATAACAACTATTAATCTCTTTGTAATTTTTATTATTTTATTAACTTAGTTTTTAAAACAATTTGCATGCTGAATAGTAGTAAGCGGAATATGTTGAACTTTTATAATTTTAACACCTCAATGTACCATATTTCACGCAAATAAAGATATTATTGCAAATTGGTTGCCCAGTGGTATCGGTCCCGACTTACGAGTTAGGTCGTGGGTTCGAACCCCGCCAGACGCATTACTTTGTGTAATTTATTTCATCACCACTGCTCTCAAAACGGTGAAGGAAAACATCGTGAGGAAACCGGCATGTCCTAGAACCAAAAATTCGAAGACATGTGACATCTGCCAACCCGCACTGGGTGACTGGGCCCGTGGTGAATTATGGCCCACTCCCTCTCACAAGAGAGGAGACCTGTGTCCCAGCAGTGGGAACATTATAGGCTGATGATGATGATTGCAAATTAATTTTCCACCGTTTTTTTGCTAGCCGTACATCATTTCCAAGTGACAGTTGCAAAATGATGGAGGTCAAAGACGTTCCTATTGTTATCGCAAACGCATTGTATGTATGTACAGCTGATTCGCTCCCGTATTACACAATGGAATCTCTCACAGCTGCTGTGCGGTATAAATTCTTTCTTTACTTATTTAAAGATGGTTTTATTTCATTTGACGGACACTGACACTGTCCTTACATTGAAATTACCTTAACTATCCATAAGGATAGTTATAGTATGAAAATAAATAAAAAAATATAGCTCTGTAATAGTCCACTAAACAATTGCTATAGGAATGCAATTAAAACACTGAATTTGATGTTGTAACCGTTTTAGGTGTATAAAAGGTATTTGGAAAGTTCCCAAATGCTTTTTTTACATCTAAAACTATATATTCAGTGTTACGATATTAATTATTGCATTCCCTTATAGTGCCTTACAGAGCCATATTACTTATTTCCATACAGCGCCAAATTAATTAAATTTGTAAATATTTGACGGCCATTTGCGACGTTGCCAACTTTCAGAATACGCACTCTTAAGTTAATTTCATTCCGCATACTAATATTTTAAATTTATCTAAAAAATAAATAAAAAACCGGCTTGCCTACGCGACGATTACATTATTCTATTAATAATGACCGACAACTAAAATAATTCTAAGTTTTTAGACTGGCATGGTCACTATTACAAATGTTTATATTTAAAACAGGATATTTACCATGTTTATTATTCGTTTTGAGTTTCCAATATTGAGTTCATCCGTGATCATGGCGCTTGCAACAGTGCAGAAATATCGGAAACTCAAAACAAATAATAAAACATGGTAAATATCCCGTTTTAAATATAAACAACTAGGGGCCCGATACGGCCCTTCGCTACTTTGACAGCATAATCCCCATCAACAAAATGATCCGCCATTTATTGAATTCATTCGTTACAAAAACTGTGATAAATGAAGAACCGCTAGACTGATTTTATGCAAACTTCACATAAACCATAGTTTAATGTCTTTGACATAAACCATCTACTAAATAGTTCCAACAAAGCCTAAACATTTGGTTTGGATAGGTGAGCCCGTTCTTGAGTTATAAAATTACAACGAAAAGTGGCACTGATTTTTATTAACCGACTTCAAAAAAAGGAGGAGGTTCTCAATTCGTCGGAATCTTTTTTTGAAGTGAAAACTTCTTTAGCGGCGTTGTACACTTTTTCTGTAATGGGTAAAAAATTTAAAACTCGCGTCAGGGTCACGTGACCCTGATCGAAAATGAGTAAGACGTCATTCAAATTAAAAATAAAACATAGTAACAAAAAAGTTTTCACTTCTACCGGCACTCCTGGAGTGCAACCTTTTTTTTTTTATGTATGTTCCCCGATTTCTCGAAGACGCCTGGACCGATTTGGAAAATTTTTCTTTTGTTTGAAAGGGTATACTTTCCAATTGGTCCCATAATCATCAGGTCAGGATCTGATGATGGGATCCCAGGGAAATCGAGGGCAACCTTCAAATTTTATAGGCACATGGCACAGTCGGTGGCAAAACACAATGAAACTAATAAAAAAAAGTCACCGACTTCCGAAAGAAAAGTTTTGTAGGTTATTTTACCATTTTTTGTGGTTGTTTTTGAAGGCGGTTAAATTTTTTTTTTGAAAAAGTTTTTATTTTACTCTTTTTAGTTTAAATATTTAACCACAATTCTTGTCAAATACATCATTTTCTTACATATGTAAGAAATCCGTAGCACCGGTAATAACATCGTTAACATCTCTTTCATTCCTTCCCTATCTCAAAAACTACTGAACCGATTTTGATGAAACTTGCAGTATTCCTTAAGTTGAACGATACCTAGTAGAACATAAAAAGAATTACTTAAATCGGACTTGTAGTTCCGGAGATATGCGAACACAAACATAATTTACTAAATCAGTCACTGCCGACTCCTTTCTAGAGGAGTTGTACCTTCCATCATCAGCTCATCCACCTGAGATGATGATTATCAGATGCAAATACTTGAACAGCTTTAGAAAATATATGAAAATGGTACTATGTGCCTATAAAATTTGAAGGTTGCCCTCGATTTCCCTGGGATCCCATCATCAGATCCTGACCTGATGATTATGGGACCAATTGGAAAGTATACCTTTTCAAACAAAAGAAAAATTTTCCAAATCGGTCCAGGCGTCTTCGAGAAATCGGGGAACATACATAAAAAAAAAAAAAGATTCCGACGAATTGAGAACCTCCTCCTTTTTTTGAAGTCGGTTAATAAAAATCAGTGCCACTTTTCGTTGTAATTTTATAACTCAAGAACGGGCTCACCTATCCAAACCAAATGTTTAGGCTTTGTTGGAACTATTTAGTAGATGGTTTATGTCAAAGACATTAAACTATGGTTTATGTGAAGTTTGCATAAAATCAGTCTAGCGGTTCTTCATTTATCACAGTTTTTGTAACGAATGAATTCAATAAATGGCGGATCATTTTGTTGATGGGGATTATGCTGTCAAAGTAGCGAAGGGCCGTATCGGGCCCCTAGTTGTTTATATTTAAAACGGGATATTTACCATGTTTTATTATTTGTTTTGAGTTTCCGATATTTCTGCACTGTTGCAAGCGCCATGATCACGGATGAACTCAATATTGGAAACTCAAAACGAATAATAAACATGGTAAATATCCTGTTTTAAATATAAACATTTGTAATAGTGACCATGCCAGTCTAAAAACTTAGAATTATTTTAGTTGTCGGTCATTATTAATAGAATAATGTAATCGTCGCGTAGGCAAGCCGGTTTTTTATTTATTTTTTAGATAAATTTAAAATATTAGTATGCGGAATGAAATTAACTTAAGAGTGCGTATTCTGAAAGTTGGCAACGTCGCAAATGGCCGTCAAATATTTACAAATTTAATTAATTTGGCGCTGTATGGAAATAAGTAATATGGCTCTGTAAGGCACTATAAGGGAATGCAATAATTAATATCGTAACACTGAATATATAGTTTTAGATGTAAAAAAAGCATTTGGGAACTTTCCAAATACCTTTTATACACCTAAAACGGTTACAACATCAAATTCAGTGTTTTAATTGCATTCCTATAGCAATTGTTTAGTGGTGGACTATTACAGAGCTATATTTTTTTATTTATTTTCATACTATAACTATCCTTATGGATAGTTAAGGTAATTTCAATGTAAGGACAGTGTCAGTGTCCGTCAAATGAAATAAAACCATCTTTAAATAAGTAAAGAAAGAATTTATGTTACCGCACAGCAGCTGTGAGAGATTCCATTGTGTAAAACGGGAGCGAATCAGCTGTACATACATACAATGCGTTTGCGATAACAATAGGAACGTCTTTGACCTCCATCATTTTGCAACTGTCACTTAGAAATGATGTACGGCTAGCAAAAAAACGGTGGAAAATTAATTTGCAATCATCATCATCATCATCAGCCTATAATGTTCCCACTGCTGGGACACAGGTCTCCTCTCTTGTGAGAGGGAGTGGGCCATAATCCACCACGCGGGTCCGGTGCGGGTTGGTGGATGTCACATGTCTTCGAATTTTTGGTTCTAGGACATGCCGGTTTCCTCACGATGTTTTCTGACTTCCGAAAGAAAAGTTTTGTAGGTTATTTTACCATTTTTTGTGGTTGTTTTTGAAGGCGGTTAAATTTTTTTTTGAAAAAGTTTTTTTGTATAATAGATTGTTACTAAAATATGGTCGGAAAACCGACTTTTTCGACTCAGTACTTCTCTAGTAGGTTACTTTAATGCTGAGTTACCATTGGACGCACAACTTGAAGTGCTTCTTACCAATTACGAGTTAAAAAGTTAATACAAGCATAATAGGTCTGACGGGAGGGGCCATATAGGGCCAAAGCCTATTGGGGTCGCCGGACTAACTCATCAGGTAACCGTGGCCCTGAAACGCAAAGGGCTATTGAAGGAACAGCGTGGATTCTAGTCAGTACGAGTCTGACAGTCCCGTCCTGAGTGAGAGGACTCATTTGATTATTTTACCACGTAAAAAAAGCATAAAAGCTGTAGTTACAAAAACGACATTTAAATTACAAAACATGGGTTAACTTTGACCGATGAGCTCGTGGTTAAATAATAACTCAAGGTCAATTTTAACGGTTAAGTCGTTCGCCAAGGTCGGTCTCTAGATGTACCTATGTACTATGTCCATACATAATTATGTATGTGAGGTACCGTCTGACGTAGACTGACGTTACTATTACATAACTACCTAGTTTGTCTGTGTGCTTCCGTACTTTGTAAAGCACGTAAAGCCGTTAGGCGGTGGCTACATCTACATAAGGCCGCGACTGCGACACAATATGAGCGATTATACACTTTTTTTTATTAAACAGGTGTTTCAAAACAAGTTGTTTTAATCATGCCAACCCTGTGTTTAAGTCTTCAATGGAAGTCACAGGTAACAATTTAATTTCATTTAACTTTCATTCAAAGTTAAGGACGAGCTCGTGGCTAAATAATTTCAGCCGTACAGACCGATCTTCCTGGTTAAGCCGCGCTTGCCGAGGTTGGTCAGTGGATGGGTGACCGTCTGTTATAGCGAGTTTCCTCCGTGCCTCGGAAAGCACGTAAATCCGTTGGTCCCGGCTGCCATTTATAGATCTTTGACAATCGTTATCTTTGACAATCGGTATCGTTGGAGCAGTGGTGGCCCATGCTCGTAAAGGAGGAGGCATGCTCGTAAAGGAGGAGGCAGGCCGCGAGCGAGAGAGGACAGCGTCCTCCCTCCGCCCCAGCCGCAGTGGTAGGCGCCCACGGCGACGGACGTCGCTTGATGATCTCCGGCCACCGTAGGCGCGGGCATGCGGGCAGCGAGTAAAGGGCAACTCGCTGCCCGACCAAGGACCATGCCCGGGTCGACGGCGCGTTGTGTCCCACGCGCGCCTCAAAGAGCGTCAGCATAATGACGGGGCCCCCCTCTCAGAGGGCCAAAGTCTGCCGGGGTCGCGGGATTATTCCCTTACCGTAACCCCGGAACTTAATAGGCTATGAAGGACACCGTGGATTTTAGTCAGTAGAAGTCTGACAGTCCCTCCCGCCCTGCCCGGGGTTGGAGGACTCATTTGATGATTTTACCACGCTAAAAAAAAAAAAAAAAAAAAGCAGTGGTGGCCCAGTGGTATCGGTCCCGACTTACAAGTTGTAGGTAGTGGGTTCGAACCCCGCCAGGCGCATTACTTTGCGTAATTTATTATCATCACCACTGCTCTCAAAACGGTGAAGGAAAACATCGTGAGGAAACCTGCATGTCCTAGACCCAAAAATTCGAAGACATGTGACATCTAACAACCCGCACTGGGCCCGCGTGGTGGATTATGGCCCACTCCCTCTCATAGAGAGGAGGCCTGTGGAAACATTATAGGCCGATGATGATGATGACAATTTTTAATTACAGTCAGAAGCTTGAAAGTCTGTCAACCAGTCTTACCTGGGTATCGTATTACCCAGTTACTGAATTGTGGAGGTCCGATAGGCAGTCGCTGCATGTAAAATACTGATATTCAGCTGCAATTGGTTCGACTGGAAGCCGACCCCAATATAGTTGGGAAAAGATTAGGCAGATGATTTCATTCATAGTTAACCCCAATTTTACATTTATACAGGCACCTTTTTATACTATCATTGTATACAGGTAACAGCTAGTTACCCGTGATCACACCTTACGTACACGTACGTATTATTCTATTATACTTATTATAATACATAATTATAATTATGTAACTAGCTATAATAAAATGGCAGGGAAGTCAAAGGGATGCATCGATACGCCTTTTCGCCGATACGATACCGATACCGATACTCCAACGACGATATAATACTAGACTCGTAATAACAGGCGACCGATGTCTGCCAACACATTAGGCAAAAAAGTCTTATAACCGTCTCATTTCGACCAATCCTGTGAGCCGTAAACATACGTTGAGACAGAACAGACCTTGAGTTAGCCAATCACAACGCAGTACCCCGCCCCCCTCGCTTACGTATTACCTCAGCGAGTTGGCAGAATAGTTTTGTTCGTTAGATCGTGCAATGAGTAGTCTAGTATTATATCGTCGTTGCGATACTCTTATGAAAATATCGTCGATTCCGATACCGATACGCTTATTGTGAATTATAAAATAAATAAATAAAAAAATCTTATTTTTTTTTTAATTTAAAAAGTAGTGACATTATGTTGATATTAAATAATTATACATTTTAGTAATTAAATTAACATTAATAAGATTTTTGTTTAAAAAACAAAGTAATCTTAAATTTTTCGGAGGAAGGCCATTTCGCAAGTCTGGTAAGCAAAGGTTTCCCCGGGCATAGATGTGCCTCGTTTGCAAGGAAATAGACGAGACAACACGCTCGTTTACACTACATGTTTAAATTAAAAAGTATCGTTGAATCGGTCATAAAAATATCGTCGATACCGATATATCGGCTAACCCGAAGTATCGCCCATATAGGTATCGGTATCGGTATCGGATGCATCGCTAAAACTGTACATTGAAAATTGTTTTTATTTAAAGAAAACTTGGGATGTGTACTACAATCGATACCGAAGCCAAAAACATAGTTTTTTGAATTTTTATTGTATGTTTGTCTGTATGTACGTCCGGAATAAACTCAAAAAGAACTGCATGGATTTACTTCAAATTTGGCACGAACATTATTAAGAAGTCGAGTCAACATATAGGCTACATATTATCACCTACGGGGAATAAGCAGTGAACCTTTATTTCTTCAACGCATTCACGTAGACGACGTCGCGGGCATCAGCTAGTATAGATTATGATTTTAATTTTACTTTAGGCCCCGTTAATTGATTTCAACTCATTGCTTCTCATAAAAAAAATGAATTTAACGGGTTATTTGTGTTTGCGTTACTTCAGCAATGAAAAATGATTTTTGTTGCATTTTAATCTTTTAATGTCCCCATTAACATTAATTAGGAATCACAAAATCTACAGTTTTAGAAAATTATAAGTAAACAAGCAAACAGCAAATTTTAAACAGCACAAGAAGAACTTAATTTACTTAGAACGCATATTCTGAAAGTTGGCAACGTCGCTCGCAAAGGGCTGTCAAATATTTACAAGATTTGATTAATTTTACAAATTTTCTGTATGAAAATAAGAAATATGGCTCTTTATTGCACTAAAAAATTGATTAGGGAATGCAATAATTAATATCGTATCACCGAATATATAGTTTTAGACGTAAAAAAACATTTGGAAACTTTACAAATGCCTTTTATACACCTGAAACGGTTACAACATCAAATTCAGTGTTTTAATTGCATTCCTCTAACAGTTTTCTAGTGCAGTACAGAGCCATATTTCTTATTTCCATACAGTAACATTGCCAAATTAGTTAAAACTTGTAAATATTTGACAGCTATTAACGTCGTTGCCAACTTTTTGGTTATGCGGCCTTAATGGCAAATGCACCGCAATGACGTGTGATGCGTTTTGGTTGCCTTCTATGCGGAATCTACAGGTGTTCTCTGAGATTTCGACATCCGTGTTACTAAAAAAGTTAAAATGCTGAATATTTGTCTAGAAAAACTGTCAACTTCAAAACGGCATTTGACGTTGATATAATTAGCAGTTAGGGCGCGTACCCACTATGACGTGACGACAGATAATCGTGTAATTTTAAGTGTCGTGGCTAATGTTTTTAAATGGAGGTGTTCACATATTATAGAATGACACCACTTACTGTCGTCTACAACATGTTTTGCAGTGATAGTCCAGTCATTAAAGCCCAAACCCGAAAATAATTAGTAACTTGCTGAAATTTTAGGGGGTTCTTAAGGAAGGTAAAATAACATACCGGGTGATTTTGCAGCGTTCTGGGGTGTACGGAAAGGGTTGAAAAGGGGTGAAAAGGTGTTTTTTGCTAATAACATTGCCAAAAAAATTAGTAACACGCTGCAAATTTGGAATAAGGTTGTTCTTACGGTTTTGTAACGTGTATTAAATTTGCAGCGTTTTGCAAAATACGGAACATTGTTTTTTTTAAAAAACAGTGCAATTAGTTAAAAACAGGTGTAAGAAAATTAGTAACACGCTGCAAATTTGGAATTAGGTTGTTCTTACCGGTTTGTAACGTGTATCAAATTTGCAGCGTTTTGCAACATACGGAACATTGTCTATTATTGAAAAAACAATGAAATTATTTAATCACACGGGTGAAAAAAATTTGTAACTCGCTGTAAATTTGTAATTAAGTTGTTATTACCGTTTCGTAACGTATATCGCACTGTTTTTTTTATAATAAACAATGTTCAATTTGTTGTAAAACGCTGCAAATTTGATATACCTTACGAAACGGTAAAAACAACTTAATTACAAATTTACAGCGAGTTACAATTTTTTTTTCACCCGTGTGATTAAATAATTTCATTGTTTTTTTAATAATAGACAATGTTCCGTATGTTGCAAAACGCTGCAAATTTCATACACGTTACAAAACGGTAAGAACAACCTAATTCCAAATTTGCAACGTGTTACTATTTTTCTTACCCCTGTTTTTAACTGATTGCACTGTTTTTTAAAAAAAAACAATGTTCCGTATTTTGCAAAACGCTGCAAATTTAATACACGTTACAAAACCGTAAGAACAACCTTATTCCAAATTTGCAGCGTGTTACTAATTTTTTTGGCAATGTTATTAGCAAAAAACACCTTTTCACCCCTTTTCAACCCTTTCCGTACACCCCAGAACGCTGCAAAATCACCCGGTATCTTATTTTACCTTCCTTAAGAACCCCTTAAAATTTCAGCAAGTTACTAATTATTTTCGGGTTTAGGCTTTAATGACTGGACTATGACAACAGATTGTCATGACAGTGGGAACGTCTAGCATGACCGTCGTAAAACGATAAAAAATCGTTAGGACTAAATCGTGACCGCAAATCTATAAAAATATCGTCTCGTCGTTTACACAATGCGACATCTTCCTTCTTTTCAAAAAGTAATACATTATTATAATTTCGTCATTGTCCATTGAACTCAGGAGCCAAGCTGATGTCCAAGAAAACGTAGAGGCTACTGTAGATTTGTAACTTGCTAATGATGACGTGTAAACGACAAAGCGATTGCTTTGAAACGATAAAGATGTCGTCGCGATCCAATGGGAACAGCTAGATACGATAGTCGCTAAACGATAAAAAAAATTGACAACAAACAATCGTATTAATGGGAACGGTTAGAGACGAGAGTCGTCCAACAAAGTAATCGTACAACATAATGGGCACGCGCCCTTACACTTTTTTTAGACCAGTGTTCAACAGATGTTTAATTAGGAGGAGGAGCTTGTGGCTAAATTATTACAGCCGCTCAGGCCGATCTTCCGGGTTAAGCCGCGCTTGCCGAGCTTGGTCTGTAGATGGGTGACCATCTGTTATAGCGAGTTTCCTCCGTGCGTTGGAAAGCACGTAAAGCCGTTAGTCCCGGCTGTCATTTGGAGATCTTTGACAGTCGTTACTGTTAGTCAGAAGCTCTAAAGTCTGACAACCAGTCTTACCATGGGGTATCGTATTACTCAGCAGTTACTGGGTTGTGGAGGTTCGATAGGCAGTCGCTCCATGTAAAATACTGATATTCAGCTGCATCTGGTTCGATTTGAAGCCGACCCTAATATAGTTGGGAAAAGGCTAGGCAGATGATGTTCGACAGATGTTTAATGTTTTGAAGTACAACGGTAAGCGTCTAGTATTGTTACATAAGTAACCACTCCTTTCTTTTATGTAGGTATGACAAATGTGCGGATGTCGACAATTACGAGTATTTAGGGTAGCTATTCCTCGAAACGCAATTGTAAATATTAGACTTAGGGACTTTTCCTTTGGCGCGATGCAACGCAATGCGACGCGATTCGAATGAATTCCAACTACAAATGAAAATCGACCTTACCTCTATGACATAAGACATAAAACACGTTGTTATCTATGGGCAGATGAAAAACAAAACGCGATGGCCATGACAACGTCAAGTCAATCGAATTGCATCTTTATTTCTTATTGGCAAGGTTGATTTTCACTTGTAGTTGGAATTCGTTCGAATCGCTTTGCATTGCGTCGCATCTCGCCATGAGTAAAGTCTCTTAGCCTGTTTCTTAACCGACTTAAAAAAAAGGGAGGAGGCTCTCAATTCGTCTGTATTATGAAATTGAACCCGCAACACGAGGCTGCAATCAATCGCTCAGCTACTGGCGCCAAACGTGTCGTCAAAGTACAATCGACAAAGTTGAATCATGACCCATTTTGACAAAAAATCGTTTGAATCCGTCAAATTGACAAAGATCAAAGTCGTTATCATGGATATGTATGTTTACGCGAATGTGGACCTAATTGTATTTGAATGTCTGTAGGAAAATAAGCTTATAGTGGGTCATGATTCAACTTTGTCGACTGTACATAGATTTTACTTGGGGTTGGCACAATTCATTTTCTTCTTCCATTCTCCCCTATCAGACGTCACAGTATCATTTACTACTTTTTCTTTCATATCATTCCTTAGACAATCCATCCATCTTTTCTTTGGCCTTCCTCTTCCTCTCCATCCATCAAAATTCCTACTCATCACTATCTTAGTCACAGGAGTGTCATCCCTCCTCATCACATGTTCATACCAAGAAAGACGGATCCCTTTAATTTTTCTGTATCAGGCGCCACTTTCCAACTTCCTCTTATACAGGATGAATTTCTCAACTAGGCTTGGATGGTTATATTCGTAACCATGAGAAATATCAAAAAAACGATGAGTCACGAGGCTGATTTTGACGAAAACTTAAACTGCATCATTGGATTTTAGAAAAATCAATAATCCTGGGCCAGGAATCGAACCGATTTGGGAAAAAAAAACACACCCTGTATAATAAATGAGTTCGTTCTTCGCACACCAGAGGCGCTGTTCCATTTTTTCATACAAGAAACGCTGTAAATACTGGAAAGACGCTGTAAAGTAAAAGAGTGAAAACTCGTGCTAAGGGTACTGAGCAATTAATTAAATCGAAATTATAAATTTTTATTTACCCATGTTCAATTAACGTTAGTTAATTTTTAAGGCATAAGAATGTGGCATAAAAATTAGTAGGCAAGTTATTGTTTCAGAGATATTTGTAGGTAAGTTAGGCAAAAATCACACTTAAAACTCGTTAGTGAAGAATCAATTTCAAATTGGCGCTCTGTGATACTGGCTAAATGTTTATTTTACGTTTGATCGTGTGTTTCAAATCAACAAATAGTGTTGGGACATTACAGTCATTGCACGAAATCATTAAAAAAAAATCGGTCACGAATTTTACGGTTACAATTTAAATCGGTATAATTACTAGATTAACAAAAAGTACGATAAGTATTCGTGAATAATAAAAGAATATGACCACTTTCCAACGCGGTGATCAATTTCAAGAACTTAAAAATCATCAGAAGACCAAGCAGGCAACTAGCCGATTAGTCACATATACATAGTCAGTTCATTAATTAAAAAAAATAAAAACAAAACCGACCCGATGCTAAGTCAGATCGCAGTCATCGCAACGGGTTGTCGTTAATTGCCCCATTTTTTTAAACCTCACACATTGAAAGTTAATTCTCCACAGCTCGATTTAATTATTGTTAATTTGCCACATATCCTCATTTCACATAATTTAGTGCGACCAACACCTCCATGATCCTGTTCAAGTACTTCCTGTTCAGATTCTACATTGTGTCTTCGTTTTCGGTAGTTTTGTGCTGGATTTAATTACTTAATTATTGTTCTGTTAACCATGCGGAAAAATGAAATAGGGTGAATTTACAATTATAAAAATTTAAACCGACTAATTTACATAACAGACTTTTTATCGTGGCGAATTAACTTTAAGGCAAAAACACGAATTAACTTTGTGGCAGTACGACAACCTATCGCAACGATAACTGTGTATTTAGTGCATCACTAGTCGCCGCACGATACGCGAACCGCGAAGTCATGCCACGCTAATGAATTTATTTAAAAAAAGAACGTGCTAATGCCCAGTGCTAGTTCATAAGTGTGTGAATAAAAAAAAGTTAAACCAATTGGGCGCTGGCCGATCTTAGGCCAAATATTATTAATGGTCAGTGAAAAAAAAGTGTTTTTTTAGTTATTGTTTTTGTGTTCTATGTGGGTGTGTATTTTTAAATTTAATAAAAGGCAAAGTAGATGTTGACTACGAGTCGCGGGACTGTATCATCAGGTAACCGTGTCCCTGGAACGTAAAGGGCTATTCAAGGATCACCGTGGATTTTAGTCAGTACAAGTCTGACAGGTCCAGGATTCATTTAACGATTTTACAACAATAAAAAAAAATAAGAAAAAAACCGGCCACGTGCGAGTCGGACTTGCCCATAAAGGGTTCCGTAGCAGCAAGTAACATAATGTAAAAGTTCTTTTAGTTGGTTGTAACTTTGAAAGGTAAATTGCGGTTTCCGATTTATGACGATTAAAAAAAAATAATTACTCGATCTCGTTCAAACCAATTTTCAATTGAAGTTTACTAGTTTTTAAATGGTTGACTAGACTACTACCACAGAGTACTACTACAAACTCTTTAACGGTAGATATATATTACATTAATTATTATCATATTTCATTCATGTTGGTACACTGTACACTGTGACTAATTAGCGATTGTGTTAGTACATGTATCAAACTAACTAATAAGGCTATAGGTCGCCACGCGTATATGTTTATTTAAAAATAAATGGAATAATTTAATTGATTTATATTTTATTTATTATTTATATTTTAACTAATTTATAACGATACTAGCTTCTGCTCGCGGCTCCACCTGTGTGGTTACCGAAAATAAAAATAATGATTGGGAAAATAATATCGGGATAAAAAGTTTCCTATTTGTGTGTTCAAGTTATGAACTATCCGCGTGGCTATGAAAAAAGATCAGCCCTTTGGTGTGAAACTATAAGAAATATAAGTACATATAGCCATTCTCACTGAAATTTCACATTTTTAATTTTAGGATGATAATAAAAAGGCCTTACTCGTAATTACGTACTGATTATTTTGCGAAAGATGTAGATATAATGTACTAGTGATGTTACGAATGTTTGAATTTTCACATTCGCGAATACGGATATGAATATTCATCTCCAATATTCGCGAATGCGAATGCGGACGCGAATATTGACATTCAAATAAAACGCGCGCAAAATCAAAGACAGGTTTACATATCGTATCAGTCATAGCCAAGGCGATATAAGTCGATTGACGAAGCTACGGAGTTATTCAAATTGAATTCATTCAAAGAATTTACAGGTGGTGTGGCAAACTAATTTCCTATATTATTATCTGTGGTAACAGGTAGTACAAAATATATAACTTATAGAACTATGGGTTTTTTTTTGTACTACCACCGATAAAATAAGAAATTAGTTCGCCACACCATGCCCCTACGGTGTAATGTAGTTGGATTTCTTTACACACTTCACCGAAATTCACGAGACTATTTCGGTGAAATATGCATGAACAAAAAGCGACAGAGTTTAAATGTTTAAAGTTGGCTGGCAGTTCTTTGAGGCGCGCATGGAACACGACGCACAGTGGTCCGGATTTTCAAAAAGGTGGACATGGGATCGAAAATGCATAATTAACTTAACAAAAAATTGTTTCGTATAGGAAATTTAACGCTGATTAAAACTTATTACTACAACTTTTCAAAAAAACTGCTCCTTCACGTCCAAAAAAAAATATTGAAAATAAAAATGTATGGGTGAAAATCTATTTTTTTTTTTCTCCGTTCAGTATCAAAGTATAGCAAGCAAACCTTATATTCTGGTAAGTACCTATTGTTCCTAATAAGACAACATATAAATTGCTTGCGTATCCCTGCGGCCTTGACGCCTACGATGCTTCAAAGTTAAAAATTTCAATTGGGATTTTTTTTAAAATTATTATCGAGTTTTTCAATTATGCTGAATTTAAAATATCATTTTTTAGTTATATAAGAATTATAACATACGATTTCAAGCATTTGGCAAGTATTTGTTTATTTTATTTTAATAAAAAAATAGTAATAAAGGTCTTCAACTTTAGTTATGTAATTAAAAACACGTGCTGATTCGTTGCCAATTTGTAACTGACTGAAACGACTCCTGTGATAAAAGAATCTTTTACCCCCACCACCGGAGATATCGACGACGCTGATTGGCTGTTGAAGATTTGGTACTAATTTTGTCAGTCACTACTTGCGTGCGTGTTTGTTATTAACATATGTGCACGAAACAATTAAAGGCACTTGTTTCTCAACCCTTGAGGAAGAAACATACCTACTCGTAATTATCCGTGCTAGTTTAATGAGTTTCGTTATGACTGCATTTGTTACAAACTTGGACATTTTTATGTTCCTCCGTGTTGAAGGAGGCATGAAAAATTGGGCACGACTCTATGAAGCTATTATTCTACATATCCCAGTTGAAACATGTTCAGAAGATTTAGAAATAATCAAGACTTTTTTGAAGAACTACATCAGTAATAGGTATCAATCGCAGATGGGCAAGTGCTTCTAGACATCAGAAGACTTTCATGAATAGACATGCTGCGTGGTTACAATCAAATATTAGTTGGCCAAATTGCACTACTGTTAATTTATGCGAGATTTTTCAAGCCCAAGATGAAGTTATCGAAAACATTTCGTCAGACAATACTTCAGTGGACATCGATACTACAGCAGCTGTGATTCCGTCGACATCTAGTACAACAACTGTGGGCACATCTACCGAAGTTCAGATTAGGAAGCCTTTTGTTGACCTCAGCAACAAACAGAAGAAAACAAAAAGTATTTGATACAAGAAGAATTCAAACAGCAAATGGGAATACTTGTGGATTTTGTGAAGCAAGGCTTTGGAACCACAAACGACGGAAACACAGCCAGAAGGTTTTTTAGAGATTATGCGAAATCTGCCGAAATAACCAATATTGACAAAGGCCTACTAAAGCATTTTGAAGTTATTCTTCAAACGATTTCATCAGGATGTGCCATAGATATTGAAAAATTCAGGACTTATTGCAGAGAAACAGCTGAGATCTTTGTTCGTCTATACCCATGATTTGATATGCCCGCAAGTGTGCACAAGCTTCTCATACACGGTGCAGACATTTGTCATCACTTTGGCCTTATACCAATTGGCATTCTTTCCGAAGAAGCGGGAGAAGCAAGAAATAAAGAATTTCGAAGAGTTCGTGAATATCACACAAGAAAATTTAACAGGATGAAGACCAACGAGGACTTGCTCCATAATTTTTTAATTAGTTCAGACCCATATTTATCCCATATTCGACCAAAATACAGCAACTCTAAGCAATTCGGTTTTTTTCCTGATGTTAAAAAGCTTTTGTTGTTGCCTGAGGTAGTAACAGAAGAAACAGAAAATATGGATCTACAAGAGTTGCAGTCTGAACATGATCCATTAATGTAAACGTGTCAGATTTAGTGATGTTGTTATTGTTAGAATTGAGTTTTTTAGTATTATATAACAAGAAATAGTTATAAAAAAAATAAGTGCTTATTTTATCATAAAATCACGCTTTATATTCCCCAAGGGTTCGGCAAAGGTGTATACTACTTACACTATAGTACACTGTCATTTCGCCAGTTATATTTAAGTCCCAAGTAATAGGGAGCGAGCCTAATACACGGTTGGGGCGCGCGGGGGGGGGCTTGTTTTATTAAAAATGATATTTTGGATTTATTTCAATAGAAAAACTCGTTAATAATGTTAAGATAATTCAACTTTAAAATTTTAAACTTTAAAGCATCGTAGGCGCCAAGGCCGCAGGGATACGCAAGCAATTTATATGTCGTCGTATCAAGGACAATAAGTACTTACCAGAATATAAGGTTTGCTTGCTATACTTTGATACTGAGCGGAAGAAAAAAATAAAATAGATTTTCTCCCATACATTTTTTTTTTCAATATTTTTTTTTGACTTGAAGGAGCAGTTTTTTTGAAAAGTTGTAGTAATAAGTATTAATCAGCGTTAAATTTCCTATACGAAACAATTTTTTGCTAAGTTAAATATGCATTTTCGATCCTATGTCCACCTTTTTGAAAATCCGGACCACTGTGCGACGCCCTGTCGATCCAAACATGGTTCATGATCAGGCGGCAAGACACCCATTGCTCACCATCCGTAAGACCGCGCCTACTACAGTGGCCGGAAATTTCTGTGGTTCTGTGGGCTAATAAAAGTATTTCATATAAGTCTTCTACCTCTAGACTGTTCTATTACATTATATTTTTAATCAAATCTTAAAAAGGCATAATTGTAATTAAAATATATGCAAAACTAATGATATTCTTATATTACATATACCTACATAACTAAATTTAAATATTTACAAAAGATAGTATATTAAAATTAAACCAAAAAATTACTAAAATAAAAACACAAAATGGGAAGAGACACTTAGGCGTCAAAGAACTCCTCCGCATCGCTGTCATCCGGGAACGTGTCCAGAAGACTGGCAGTATTGCCACGTTGGATGGGATGGCAATGCTTATTCTTTGACCAAAGAAAGAACCAGCCCTCTGGTCACGTGAAGTGTCGACCAGTCGGCGATAATCTTAAAATAAATCGTTTGTCAAGAACATTCGCATACAAAAACAAGCCTTTATCGCGAATGCGAATATGAATAATTATTCGTTACATCACTATAATACAAGTAATACGTACATTATTTATCTATAACTAATCTCTAAACATCTGTATTTATGAAATGGTGTGGTGGTACCTACTTTCACTGGAAATGTGTGTATTAGCAGCTGGATTACTGCTTAAACAAATTACAAATCGGTTTAGTCTAGTACACACGTTCGTACGTTTCATGGTTCCATACCCAAAGTCCGTCCGTCTGTATGTCTATTTGTCTGTCTGTCTGTCCGTATGTCACCAAGCATTTGAAATTTTCACAGATGATGTATCTCTGTTATCGCTGTTACAATAAATTTCCTGGCCAGGATTACTGATATTTCTAAAATCCAATGATTCAGTTTTAGGTTTCGACAAAATCGGCCTCGAGACTCCTTTCAACGTTTTTCGATAGGTATTCTTCATAGATTGAGTTATAGCCATCAGTTGAAAAATTCACCTTGTATACACATTTGTACGGGTTTGAAGCCACAACCTGGTGCATGAGTGGCGAGGCGGTAACCTCTGTATCATCTCGACACTCTTTCTTAAAACTCCTCATCTCATAACATGACAACCGTGGAGTGGAAACATATTTTTCCTACTCCTCCACTATTCTTTTCTGATTTATTTCGTTGCAGGATCCAAGACAGGTAAATTCATTCTCCATGCCACGTCGAGCTTCATTGTCTCGGCGCTTTTCTGGTGGTTGGCACTGTTGATTCTGGCTCTCAGGAGTTGCAGTGGTTTGGGAATAGAGTGGTGGGTTTGTCCCAATTAAAAAAACATGACAACCGCTTACATCATTACATCTTTCAGTTACCAGCGGGTCTAAAGGTGCTGTTAAACTTCAGCATTCACTTGTTATGAGCGTTTTTGCAAATGTTACATTACAAATATTGATGGCCTTCAGTTCCGTCTTCGCTGCGGCTTGAATCTATTCAACGAATATCAAAACGGTGTCCCCGTAGCGGTCTTTTGAGCTTGCTGAACAGCCAGAAGTCGCACGGCGCCAGATCAGGTGAATACGGTGGTTGCGGAATGATATGGGTTGAGTTTTTGGCGAAATGATCACGAATTACAAGTGCAGTATGGGATGGTGTATTATCGTGGTGTAAAAACCACGAATTGTCTTTCCACATTCGAGCCTTTTTAGGCGGATAGCGTTACGAAAACGACGCATAACGTTCAAATAATATTCACTGACAGCCTACTATCAATCTAAAAAAAAATCTCCAAATCCTTCAACCCACGCAGTTTAAATTCAAATGTCACCTTATTTTTTGGACACAGTACATAAACACGAGAGAACATCGTAGGCACGATAAGAAGAGGGAACTTCTTACCAAAAGCTAAAGCTAAAGTAGGTTCGTGTGCCTCACGGCTGTGGCAAATAGGCTAAATTAGGAACATAAGGCTACCTACTTACTTAACATTATGCCTATGCTATCAAAATTAACAGGAAATTAACAAAATGGCTTCATATGAACACTTCCTGTTTCGAATTGATATCAACGTTGATAGGTATATTTTTAACGAATTTTTAGTTTAAAATATCCTTGGATTGTTAGAAGGACACAAGTTTTAGTAGGTAGCTAAAAAACTTGTCAATATACGAATCCCGTGGGGATCCACGCGTAATCTTTACTTATATTAAGTACAGTTTTATTATAATTATGTATAGATAAAGCTGAAGAGTTTGTTTCACTGGTTCGAATTGAAAAAACCTTTTTAAAACAGTTGCTCAAAAAGTGGCGTCATTGCAGGGACGTATAGCGTGCGGGATGTGGGCTATTACACACTAGTGCTTTTTTTTACCTTTCCCGAACTAGTGCGTTCTCTTTCCCAACTGTCAAAATAATGTCTAATAAAAAGAAAAAACAACCATGACCTTTTACTAAAGAGTTTTTGTGATTCATACAAATACGTATATTTCTAAAAAGAAGCTACTAATTTATTTCAATATCAGATTGAATGATATAATAGAATCAGTTCGGTTAGGTTTCATTTCATTTCATCTCTAATTAAAAATTTGCTTTTTCATACAAAATGAGAAATTGATCGGGCCCATCAGTATGAAAAGTCTTTTTTTTTTTGCATATTTTCCAAAGTCTTAGAACAAACATTGTTCAGTTCAGTCTGAGTTACCCCACGAGACGTTTTGCGCTATTAACGTTACACGTTGTATACATCCATAAACCTAAAAGAAAGATTTGGTTTTGTTGAATCCTAGCTTTTGATCCCATTTTGAACTAGTATCGGTGGATCCCATTTGCTATTTTCGTTGAAGTTGAATCGCATGTTATAACAAAGCATTTGCAAAGGCATATTGCACATCACTGTACTCGGGAGCTCTGTGGTTCACAATTCACATGTACCCAAAAGGCCTACAATGCAATATATTAACAATGCATTAAAGGTATTTTTGCGACTGCCGCGGTTCTGTAGTGCCTCGGCAATGTTTGCAGACACACGCACTGACGGCTTCGATGCACTGTGACTTAAAAAATCAGCCTCGTTACTCTGCAGGTTACGGGGCAGATCCAACACTATCCTGCAGTCGACTGCCGCCCGGGCAGACAGCCCGCTTGTGTGGGCGCTCGTGAACTGGACTAACATAGGTTAAGCAGTCCTATTACTAACTCTATAGAGATAGAACATTGTAGTTCGGTTCAATAAAATGAAACATCGCCCTGGTGCCTCTGCCGCGCAGCAATTGATGATAAACGAGAAATTCCTAGAGTGGTCCAGCGTTTGTTTAAAAAAAACATTCACACGCGGTTTGTTTCACAATCAGCAACGCAGTGCGAGACAATAAGTACAATAGTCATTATTATCTTACAACGAGAGATAGTAACCGCTATTTTAACGCACAATCGCTACGCAATACACGCACACAGTCAAATTGCCACTATCATTTTTATTCCAGTTATTTTCTGGTTACGCGGTTATGACCTTTGGTTTGTATCAGCTGATCAGGATTGGTAAATCAATTTGGTTATGTATCTTCCGAGCTATCGTTTTGTCTTCTTTCTTTATTTGTGGTGATAAGAAAGAAAAAAAAATGGTGTCTATTGGCATATAGATTTAAAACTAATGAAAACTAAAAAAAAACCCTGAATAAATAAAAAGTTATAAAATTAATCAACCTTTCGTTACAGGTATCCAAGATTTGGAGATTGGCACGTTATAAGCTCACAAATGAAACCAGACGCCGCACTTACAGTGAGGTTGAGCAGCTCGATGATGAAGCCACTGAGATGTCTCAACGTAGCCAGGCCACCTGCCTCGGCTGCCTCCTACAGTACCTGAGACAAATGAGATCAATCAAGTTCTTCTTTCTAGTCAGTTGCACGTGTTTCGCCTTCTCCGTCTTCTGGCTACAACTTGCTACCAGGCCTGACCAGCCTGCCGCCACTGAAAGCCTTATCCAAGAAGCGCTCGAAAATGTTGGACGGGACAACAGATATAAAGACGTCTATAGAAAGACGACTTCACTACCAAAAGACTACAAATACATCTTACTCTGGACGCAGAGTGACTTTGCTCCCTTTTACTATCTCGGAAATGGACAGAGAGCATTCCTCAAGAACAACTGTTCGGTGATCAAGTGTTTCGTCACCACAAACCGAAAGTTCTTCGGCGGTGACCTAACCAAGTTCGATGCCATAGCATTTAACGGACGAAATATGAAGGCATATGATTTGCCCAGAAAACGTTCCCGAAATCAACTATACATATTCTTCAACATGGAATCAGCTGATAACTTTCCCGTTTGTGAAGCTCAATTTGATGGATTTTTCAATTGGACTTCGACTTACAGACTTGATTCGGATATACCGTACCCTTATATACTGATTCGAAATACCAAAGGTGATATTGTTGGTCCTAAACGAAAAATGCGATGGAAAGAAGACTTTGAAGCCACAATAGATGACCAGTTTGCTGATAAAAATAGGATACAGAATAAAAGTAAAGCAGCAGCTTGGTTTGTGTCTAATTGTAAAACTAGAAGTGGTAGATTAGGTTACGTCAAAGCACTGAAGAATGCGCTTAAACCGTATGGGTTTACAGTTGATATTTATGGGAAGTGTGGTAGCTTGCAATGTCCTAAGAACGTTCCGTCAAATTGCGAGTATCTGTTGAAGAATGAGTACTACTTTTACATGGCGATGGAGAACTCTTTCGATGAGGACTATGTGACGGAGAAGTTGTTGACGGCGCTGCAGAATGATGTGGTGCCTATCGTCTATGGAGGAGCCGATTACTCAAGGTGCGTATCAACGTATTCTTTTAATATTTTTGGGTAGAGAGGCATTCACCGTGGTGTGTGTGACCAACATTGTAGTCGCGAAAAAACAATCAGCTGTATCATAAAACATTTCAATACCAACTGTAACTAACAAAATAAGCAAAACCAGTATTAGCTGACCGTTTATTGTGCGGGAAGATACAAAGTAAAGCCAAGGTCAGTGGTCCTTCTTGGATGAGTTGTTCATGTATGGCTTGATGTGTAGCCAATGATATTTTAGTAAACAGATATGTTATGAGCGCGCAAAACATGAAGGCCAGAAAATGTCCTACGTGGGACTAATTTGCTAGTCTATGATGCCGACGTGCGGGGGGATTCATGACGCGTGGCGCTGTTTGTTTATCTAGCTGTCACTTTTTTCTTATTGCGTTTTAACAATCTACTAACTATCCTTTTTACTTGTAGTGAAATGTCGCGGAACAGTTTTTTCTGTTGTTTTGTAAGTGTATAACATATCTGTATATTAGAATATCATTGTGTGTAGCTATATCTTTATACCTTACCTGTGTCAACAATAAAACATATCTTGCTTGTCAAGTTATTAGCGGGCCAATCTTCAATTTTTGGACTTCCGTTTTGGATAATGACGCCCGATACTTTTACTGCTGGTGCAACCATCCATTGACAAAAAACGAAAATATATATTATTTTAATTTCATTTTAGTTAAACGTAATTAAAATAATTTATATTTTTGCTTTTTGTCAATGGATGGTTGCACTAACAGGTAAAGTATCGGGCGTCATTATCCTAAACGGAAGTTCAAAAATTGAAGATTGACCCTAGCACAGATTAAATGTCAAAATTAAAGTCTTATGAGCAGAGAAGAATCACACAAAAATGTTTGTTATTGCGTGAACAATGCATAGATATGCGATAACATTGAAGTTGACTGTTGATTTGATATATTATTACTTTCCTCGATTGCTCTGGGTTCCAACATCAGATCCTGACCTGATTACTGTCGAACCACTTGGGAATTATGACTTTACAAACAAACTACAAGTCGGTCCAGGCGTCTTCGGACGATTTATTCTGAGGCCCTATCATGCTTTTTCCCATTTTTGTGACGTAAACTTGAACTTTGAACGTGTACATACGAGTACAAGATAATAATATGCTATCTCTCTAGAAACTAGTGCTACATGATGACAGGGCCCCATTAAAGGGCCAAAGTCTGCTTGGGTCCGGGATTAACGAGATACCGTGACCCCGAAATGTTAAGGGCTATTGAAGGACACCGTGGATTTTAGTCAATACCTACTAGTCTGACAGTCCCGTCTGCCCTGCCCTGGGTGGGAGGACTCATTTGATGATTTTACTACGCTAAAAAAAGGGGTCTTCCTACATGAGCCGAACAGGACGGTCGCTAGGGTAAGCAAGCCTGCATTTCTAGAAGTTTTTTGAGAATTGTCATGTAGTCAAATAGGACAAATATCTATTGGTCAGGTCTAGTAACTTTTTTAGCTTTTTGACAATTGATTTGAAAGGCTAGACTTAACCGGAGGCGCCACTATCAACATGATAGTGGCGCCCCGGTTAAAAAAAATTGTAGATCCGGAACTGCTGAGACCCCTATGAACCTTGAACCTTTGGACTTTAGTAGTCGCTTTTGCAATAACAACAAGGCAAAAAGCTATTAGATTGTTGAATTTTTGACAAAAAACATTGAAATTCTAAATGTTACGTTCACATCCTCGCTGGTGGCTGGCTCTTATCTAACACTAATATTATAAAGCTGAATGGTTTGATTGAATGCGCTTATCTCAGGAACTACTGGATATGTATTTACTGCTACTGAAATAAAGATATTATTATATTATACTGTTTCGAATTGAAATTATCTTTTTGCGTTTGATAGTCCATGTATAGAGGAAGGCTATATGCTATGTATAATATCTCTTAGACGAGTAGGAGACGAGCAGCAGGCGAAACCGCAGGGCACAGCTAGTCTATAGGTACTAATATTAAAAAGCTGAAGTGTTTGTTAGGAAGTCATCATCTGCCTAGCCTTGTCCCAACTATATTGTGGTCGGCTTCCAATCGAACCAGATGCAGCTGGATATCAGTATTTTACATGGAGCTCTACAACCCAGTAACTGGGCAATACGATACCCCATGGTAGGACTGGTTGTCAGACTTTACAGCTTCTGACTAACAGTAACGACTGTCAAAGATCTACAAATGACAGCCGGGACCAACGGCTTTACGTGCTTTCCGAGGCACGGAGGAAACTCGCTATGACAGATGGTCACCCATCCATAGACAAACCTCGGCAAGCACGGCCAGACGCCTTAACCAATTAGGCTATCGCAACCACTAATCTCGAAGCTGAATTTCTCATTCCCTTGTTTTCTTCACGCGTAGCATGGCGCCGTAGAAACGGGTTTTGTCGACGGGAGAATAGACAAAATGACAGAACGCATAGCAATGTTTAAAATATAGAAAAGATATGTTTCTATTCTTTAATGGTGTAAGAATTGTGTCATACTTTGTAACGTTTTAATAAGCTAGAAGGTTACACTTTAACAAAATAGGAATGTTACATTTTATTTTAAAATAGAAAATACAGGATAATATAAAAGATACAGTCCACAACACAGTCCACAACACCGGACTGACTGGTATAAAAGCCGAGGATTCTGTGGAATCGAGGTATTCTATCCAGGACTGTCGGGTAGATTCTATCCGGGACCTTTGAGTCATGTACTCTTCAAATTCTATCCAGGACTTTCGGGTCATTTCTATCAAGGACGACATTCTATCCAGGACTGTCGGCACCCTTCGTTCTTACTCTCCAGAGGAGGATCTTGCCCTCTGGGGAACTCCCTGCTGCTGAGGACTACAGAAGAGCCTCTGTCACTCAGAGGAGGTTCTTACCCTCTAGCACTCCCTGCTGCGGAGGACCACGACTTCAGAGGCCCCTGCCTGCTACGGTCCTGCCTACTGAGGCCACTCCCTGCTTCGGTTCCTGCCTGCTGAGGGCTATCGTGGCCTTGTACTGCGCATTGTGCTGACGGTGTTGTGGACTGTGTTGTGGACTGTATCTTTTATATTATCCTGTATTTTCTATTTTAAAATAAAATGTAACATTCCTATTTTGTTAAAGTGTAACCCCCTAGTTTATTAAATCGTTACAACTTGTGCAAAAAAACAGTCGATTTGTATAGAAATAACGATGAAATAACTTTGTCTTTTCTTGGTAGAATAGAGATAAAATCGCCATGCTACGCGTGCTGAACGCTTTACACGTTGCGCCATCTCATCGTTCAGCTTCGAGATTAGTGGTTGCGTTGGCCTAATTGGAGGCGTCTGGAGTACCTATCCAGAAGACGCAGGTTCGAACCCTGCTCGCAGCTAAAGTTTTCGTTCCTTAAAATATATTTGGGAATACGCGACGCAGGCGTTATTGCGTTTAATATAACATCAAGGTTATAATATTTGTGGATTTTCCTGTATGAGGAAAAATTTTAAGGAAACTTTAATTACCAAGTGCTAAGCTATTTTTTGGGATTAGGTTACTATGCTGCCAGTAAAATTGTATTTTAACGAATAATTAATTTATTAAAAAGGGAAATATACCTATAAGTTTGTCGGCACGGCTAACGTAGTGACTTTAACGGTCTAATCTCAGGAACTACTGGATCGAATTCAAAAATATTTTTGTGTTGGATAGTATATTTATTGAGTAAGGCTATAGGCTATATAAAACTACCCTACAAATAATAGGAACTGAGCAACGGGGGTGAAATCAAGGGAAACAGCTAGTAGGTACTTTTTTTTTAGTCGTGGTAAAGTCATCAAATGAGTCCTCCTACCCAGGGCAGAGCGGGAGGGACTGTCAGACTCGTACTGACTAAAATGCACGGTGTCCTTCAATAGCCCTTTACGTTCCAGGGTCACGGTAATTCGATAAGTCTCGCAACCCTGGCAGGCTTTGTCTCTCTAAGGGGCCCCGTCATTATGCTGACACTGTTTGAAGCGCTCGTGGAACACAACGCGTCGTCGCCGTCGACCCGGGCATGGTCCATGGTCGGACAGCGAGTCGCCCATTACTCGCCGCCCGCATGCCGAAACAGCTAGTACGAGTACTTAATGCAATATAGATCAGTTTAGTTTAGTTGTTTAGGCGTGTAAAGGACACAAACTTACTTTCACACTATCAACTATTAGTTATGAAATTAAGATTACAGCTGGCCTACCATGATGTCTTAAAGCGTGAGTCTTTAGGCTGTGGGAGAGAGACAAAGCTATACAGCTCGTCTAGCGCCATCTCGTTCCCTGAGCGTAACCACTCACGCAAACCTTTTGGTAGGGCAACCATACCTTCAAGTATAGTCAGCCATATTGTACGTGTTTTTAAGGAAGCTTAAGATGGATCGCAAAAAGATTACCTATTGCACTGCTGTTATTGTTAAATACATATAAAAGGAAAAGAAGATTCTGGGTTCATCCATTTATTACCATTATGAACTCTGATGGGAACTAGACTCGACTTCTATAAATGTGTTTTTTTTTCTAATAAATTACAATTCAAAACATATAATGTTTTTAATAATTCTATTTATTTAATTATTCAAACTGCATAGAAAATAATATAATTATGTATTGTTCAGAGTTTCACAGGACTGTCTTAGAGCGGACTAAAACGTTGTCACCAAGTAGGTATGACGTCACATCGCAGAAATGCACGGTGCGAAGCAGATCGCATGGGAGCAGTGGTGGCCCAGTGGTATCGGTCCCGACTTACGAGTTGTAGGTCGTGGGTTCGAACCCCGCTAGGCGCATTACTTTGTGTAATTTATTTCATCACCACTGCTCTCAAAACGGTGAAGGAAAACATCGTGAGGAAACCGGCATGTCCTAGAACCAAAAATTCGAAGACATGTGACATCCACCAACCCGCACTGGGCCCGCGTGGTGGATTATGACCCACTCCCTCTCACAGAGAGGAGGCCTGTGTCCCAACAGTGGGAACATTTATAGGCTGATGATGATGCCCATCGTCTAATTAGAAAACCGGTTGCAGTCCATGAGTTTTTTTAATTTAAACAATGTCAAACGAGTTACTAATTAGTCTGATAAGATAACATGGGACATTTTCCGGTGGTCTTTATCTGTTGTTTAGATGAGTTTAAATGGCTGCAAACGCGCTCACAATTTATTAGAAATTCCTTACATGGCCCTGGATCTTAAAGGGCTATTGAAGGACACCGTGGATTTTAGTCTGTTCGAGTCTGGCAGTCCCTCTCGTCCCACCCTGGGAGGACTCATTTAATGATTTTACCAAGATAAAAAAGGGCAAAATATTTTCTAACAGGTAAATCTTCGTAGTGTTTTCTCAACTATGTTGTGGTCAATTTCCTCTTCATACTTCCTCCCTGACCCTCAGACTGGCTGACTCCTGTGTTTTGATTGTAGTGGTCATAAGCACGACTACTGAGGTTGAGTTGAGATCTTCAGTTTGATTCTCAGGTTCTGTTTTTTGGATTTTTTTATCAGGAATTGGATGGTGGTTGATGGCAAATAGGCTAGCCCCCTCTAATATGACTAGCAAAACTGGCAAAATGGGGTTATTTAAGTTGGTAAAATGGGGGTTATTAGATACACCTGTGCCTATGTAATATTATGTTTTATTGGTGTTTTTCATTTAGAATGTCCTCGCGAGTCTAAGGCCTGAAACTGGGCGGGCGACCGCGACGGGCAACCGTCGCGTGAACACGCGGCTGAGCTCCATGGGTATGCGACGGTCCCCGTCGCGGAGACCTATTTACGCAGTGTCGCTAGTTCAATTTGAAGATTTTTATTAGGGTTCCGTAGTCAACAAGTTCCCTTATTGACTGAAAAAGCCCGTGCGTAACACCGCGCGTGGCACCGCGCGGGGACCCGCGCGGGCGTCCGTCGCAAGAATGCGGGCCCCGTTGCGTGGGTGCGGGGCGCACCGACCCGCGACGGACGCCCGCGCGGGTCCCCGCGACGGAGCACTTTTGTATAGAACCGCGCGCGCAGTCGGCCCTAAACTGTTGTGTGCAACGACGATATAATACTAGACTCCTAATAACAGGCGACCGATGTCTGCCAACACATTGGGCAAAAAAGTCTTATATCCGTCTCATTTCGACCACTCCTGTGAGCCGTAAACATACGTTGAGACAGAACAGACCTTGAGTTAGCCAATCACAATGCAGTACCCCGTCCCCCTCGCTTACGTAGTACCTCAGCGAGTCGGCAGAATAGTTTTGTTCGTTAGATCGTGCAATGCGTAGTCTAGTAATATATCGACGCTGGAAAGCGATTTTGTCGTATCTCGCAAAATGGGTTTTTTTTTTATTACATATTTGAATTCAGAAAAAAATACTGCGTCGGACAGTCTGATCCATGTTTTCCTAGGAGGTTTTTTTTTTATGATACGACGTGGAATTTTCTTGACTTTTTTAAGAAAACATACTTCAAAATGCTGTAAGTACCATAAAATCAGCTATTTTACAAAAAATTATAGATACAACAAAATCAACATCATAATCGTTGTCTAAATTTTTTTTTCTTTTTTCAAGATACAGCAATATTGATGCTTCAAATTGAAATACCAATTCCTGTAACTCGCAATTTTAGAACACTATCTTTAGTGTTATCTAATAAATTTTAGTATAAGAAATATGTGTTTCAAAAATTACCTCTCGATTTCAGCTAGTTTACGAGTTATGAATTTTTTAAATAGTTTTTTGGCTCTGATTTAAAGTTCCACTTTTCGAGATACTACAAGATTGCTTTCTGGCGTCTATATGATTACTACGTCTATGACCAAGATACAGCAATATTGATGACTCAAATTGAAAAACCAATTGCTGTAACTAGCAAAAACTCATGTTATACCAACTTTAGATCATTAATTTTTGTGTTATCTAATGAATTTCATTATAAGAAATATATGTTCCAAAAATTACCTCTTGATTTCAGCTGGTTTACGAGTTATGAATTTTTTAAATAGTTTTTTGGCCCTGGTGTAAAGTTCCACTTTTCGAGATACTACAAGATTGCTTTCTTGCGTCGATATAGTCGTTGGTTGTGTGTAATGTTGGTTTTATTATAGGCATCTTGACAGCATCAATAAATTCCAAATTCAACTAGGTAATCCGTCAACTATTACTAGCGTTTTGAAAAATAATGGACACGTCGTATTTTTTCTTTAGTTACATCAATGCATATTTACAAAATTAACGCATCAAAAGTCGAGGGTGGGGGCTTATGACGTCAGAAGCAAGTTTAAACTATACTTGCTTTGCAATTTGAAAACTGTCCTATCTTGGTCAATTTTGTTTTACATAACAAAAGAGAGCAGTGGTGGCCAGAGGTCCCGTCTTACTAGTTGTAGGTCGTGGGTGGACCCCGCCAGGCGCATTACTTTGTGTAATATTTATTTCATCACTGCTCTGAAATTGGTGAAGGAAAACATCGTGAGGAAACCGGCATGTCTTAGAACCAAAAATTCGAAGACATGTGACATCTACCAACCCGCACTGGGCCCGCGTGGTGGATTATGGTCCACTCCCTTTCACAGAGAGGAGGCCTGTGTCCCAGCAGTGGGAACATTATAGGCTGATGATGATGAACAATAGAAAAAATACGTGTCAAATGTTTTTTGAAAATCTAACTAATGGACTCGTTACATTTTTACTATTGTAAAGTCATTCTAAAGCAAATAATAGTTGTACTTTTTTATCCCAAGTTAAAATAATAGTTGTACTTTTTACCCCAAATTAAAATCACCATTTTCTTTACAGATTTCTGCCTCCCGGGTCCTACATCGATGGCAGGAAACAACACGTTATAGAACTGGCATCCATGATGAACAAACTGATTCAGTCTCCAAATGAATATCATAAATATTTTAGGTGGAAACATCACTACACATATCATAATCCTGAAGCAGCTGAAAACGTGTGCGCCGTATGTGAAGCACTACACGACAAGAAAATGCTTCAAAAATCTACAATTTATGACGATTTTAGGCATTGGTGGAATCCTAATTATAAGACGCGATGCCCTAAAAAGAAACGTCGTTGAAATTTATGTAAAACTGGTTTCTTCCAGGAATCCCCAGCAGTGGGTATTGTTACTGTTTTTCTAGAAAAACCCCACTGTTTAATAAAGACTGGAATTTTCGTAAAAATATGTAATAGGTAATCTCCACCTGGTGATTTTATTTCTGAATTATTACGTAAAAAAAATGCGTTAGTCAATTTAACTAACTACAAAGTACAGGTACAGTTGGTTTTCGATCAATAAAGGATTTTTTCTTTTGAACCAGAGGATGTTTGGCGTAAAAGGCAAAGATTCCTAACCATGCAGACATAAATAAATAACGTACTTATCATAATTATTATAACGAGCCTCATAAAGTCGTAATGATTTGTTAACAAAATCATAAATTCCCATTTAATAATATAACAACATCTAGTGGCAAAAATCCTCACTAGGCTGAATTTATTTAATAGTGTGGTTTTCTGGAAAAAAATAATAATCCCCACTGGTGGGGATTTGTCAGTGGCGATTTCTGGAATAAACCGTAAACTTCACGGCTGCTTCGCTGAAGGAGGTTTCTTCCAAAGTTCTTGTGCCTCGATTTGAGCAATTTTCATAATTACCTACTTGTCGATGTTATTTTGCCTCGCTTTTCCCCAACTTTGTCCGTGCTCTAGTCTAGATTCCGCCGAAAAGTAAATAGTAATTAGTATTCCGTACGTAAATTGTATTTAAAAATATAGTACCTACGAATTTTCCGCTGGCCGTTTCCGAGGTGGTGCGAACTCTGAAGCTATTGTCAAAGGCGTGGCGAAAGCGAAGCGAGGCGTTTTTGATTGTAATGTATGGAATTGTTTGAAGCAAGTCACATAGACTATCGGATCGCCTTCGCTTTTCTATGTGACTGGATTCAAATTCAAACAATTCCATAGATTACAAATAAAAACGCTTCGGAGCGCATTCGCTTCGCCTGTCTGTTTGACAATAGCTTAAGGGTGAGGACAAACGAGCGTAATTTTAGAGTCGTGAGTCGCAGAATTTCGAAATTCGAATTTAGAAATTCTATGACTCACGACTCAAAAATTACGCTCGTTTGGCTTCAGCCTTAATGAAGCGACATAAAAATCTCCGACTATGACGGAACCCGAAAATGGCTTATTAAGTCAAGTTCTCAAGTAATTAAATTGCACATCATGCTCTATGTCAGTCAATGGGTTATAAAAAATGTCCTTCATAGATGTCGCTGGTATTCTTTTGGTTGTCAATTTAATTATATTCGCTACATTAATCATTATGAAAGTTGCTCTAATCGAGGTTTGTAGATATTAGTTTTAAGCGAAACTGTTAAAAATAGACTAGAATGACTCAGATTAAGCTAAAATAATAACTTAACTAGTCTCATTTACTTAATAATTTACTTTTTTTAGTGGTTATTTTGTTATGATTGTTTGTTAAATTAAGGGACGGTCTTTGCTATAGTATATATTTTTTTGATAAGTAAATTACAAATCGCTCGATTTTAGATACTCTGTGTTGAATGGGAAAATGACTTTTAATTCCTATTGTTAGACAAACGAATCTCAGTTTTATCAAACGTTAAATTTTTAAAAGCATTTTAAATAGAGTTAAAATTCAAATCGGAAGTTCTGTCAATTAGTGTACAAAATATAATAATTGCCACGTTTTGAATTCCTGTTAACCGACCAACGCGACGTACGCGTCAGACGTCTGTCTGACGCGTACGTCGCGTTGGTCGGTTGCATGATTGTGTCGGACGAGCGTACCAATATACATTGTGTTCAAAATAGCACCATAGTGTGACGCTGACGTCAGCGTTGTGTACTACTATGCTTTTTCTCAGTAAAATACACGAATGACCGTACCCGACCAACATCATTGTAACAGGAATTCGAAGCCTTAAAATATTTATAATTACGTTCGTACTTCAGGTGGCCTACCATGACGTCTTAAAGCGTGAGTTGTTCCGCTCAGGGAACGAGATGGCGCTAGACGACTTGTATAGCTCTGTCTCTTTCACACCGCCTAAATGCTCACGCTTTAAGACGTTAAGACGAGTTAGGCCACCTGATTTTGTATCGCCGATAAAATCAACGTTATTTTCATTGTTAAAAGATTGGTTATTGCTTGGCACTGTCAAGTGTATTCTATTCTGTTTTAATTTTCTGCCAAATGCATAGGTAGTGATCCTTATTTGAATTGTTTTACTTTTGTTTGTATAAAAGTAGATTTAAGGTTGGAATTGCGTTGAAGCTCATGTGAAGTATTCCACATAGAATTTTACTTTATTGATATTATAAATTAAAGTGGTTAATTATTCTTGTAGTTCATGAACGAATGTTTAATGCTCATAGTAGTACTTACTAACTTTTTAAGAAATGAATGATTAAAAATATTATTATTGTAATACTAACACTAGGCGAATACCTAAAATGCACCTAAATAAAACCACTCTGTTCCTAAAGCTTGAACATAGAGTTGAAATTCAAACGGTACAAAACATTTAGGTAATACTTAATGTTGGTGGAAACAAGCATAAATCTTCTAGACATGGCTTCCGATACTTAGGTAGTTAATAATGTGTGTTGTAATAGATAATTTAAGTTAAGACTGTAAGTATAAATAGTAAACGCAAGATGTCTCACGTGATTTATCCAATAATATTATTATCAGACTCGAGTACGAATCTCCACTTAATTTCTATGTTTAAGGATTATTTTTTCTATTGATCTAAGTCTGGGCTCTTGTAATGGGCCTACCACACGCACAAGCTTCACCACAGTTCTGCCTGTGCAAGCTTCTTACATGAAAAATAAAGCCTGGGATACACTAGGGAACATTTTGTCCCGAAACAGGACGCGCAACACTCAATATACGTGACGCTGAAACGTTGCATAGTGTGCCGCAACATGTCCCGAAACATTTTACGTGATGCGGGGCATGTTGCTTGCTCTCGCCTCGAGAGCGAGCGCACGTGTCCCGCGTCAGTATCGCGCCATTTGTCACCAAGTGTAGTCGCGTACGCAACGTGCCTCTTAACATGGCTTTAGTGTTACCACCTTCTCTTTCTTCTACGTTTCAACACACTCGATATAATTACTATGTACGCAAAAACTGAGAAGTGTGTTCGACAAAATGTTCCGCGACATGTATGTCGGCACATTCCACGTAGTTGTTGAGGAACATGTTCCGCAACATGTTGCTCCATTTGTCCCCTAGTGTATCCGTGGCTTAATACACAGTCGGCAACCGGCAATACTGAACGCCCAACCACACACACACTCACGCAAGTACGCGCAGGCCGGGCTTGCGCAGGCAAAACTGTGATGAAGCTTGTGTGTGTGTATGCCCAAAACCTTGAGAAAAAAAAAAATTGCAAAAGATTGGGATCGCAAAATAAAGCGTTAAATTATAATGGTGTGATGCAGTTCACAGTTTTGATAGTTTTTACAATATCACAAGAAAACTTACAAAGTAGGAATCTTACTTTTATTCAATTATATACAACGAATATTTTGTTTAAACCGGAACGGACAACGAAGCAGTACACCGCCGGTCCTAAAGTGCATAATTATGATTTTTTCAGATTTTACTTATTGAATAATACGAGATATGATTTAAACATTATTATATAATTACCTACTTTTGAAGAAAAAGTTGCTAGAAAGAGGTAGTAAGTGCCATGGAATCGTTTTTCTCTTTCTAAACAGTGCTAGTTTTGGTTAATCAATTTTTTATCTCAATGGCTGATAGATACTTAATCAAGATCTTCAATTTGCATTGAATCTCGTAAATCTTCCAAAAAATGTTGGTAATCTTTAATTTAGTATTAAATTTTATTGATAGTTTTTATTAAGATTCATCATCATCAGTTACAGTACGCCCAAATACATTGTAATAATAACACTAAAACTAAAAATGCATAGAAATTATTGTAAAATAATTATTTAAGTTTCAGTCAAAAATATATTTCTGATAAAGAACGTGCCTCTATAAACAGAAATAACATAAAAAACATGAAAAAAGGAAACATAATTAAAAAATATAATGTATTGTCTATCGATCTGTAGAGAACCTATATTGACACCTGAGATTGACACCGACGTATCAACCTACCCTAATCTGTCAATTTGACTTAATCATTTATGAGTCATCTATTTTAGAGCTGGAATGTTTTTTAAAGAAAGACAGATAGTTAAGTCCATGTTTTGGCGTCTGTACAAAGATGTTGATTAACCAAAAAATACAACTTTGATTTATTTTAAAAACTCACTGAAGAATCTCTTTTTTATTCGCTAACTCCAAGAATAAATGTCTTCATAACTGAAACATGAAAATAAAGTTCTGAATGTACAGATTTTTATAATATTTTTTTGTTTGTAAGTGAATAAATGTCATCACAACAAAAGCTTTTACTAAAATATTAATTGTTTTATACACTTCTCATCAAAAAAATCGAAACACCTCGCAGTTTATGATTTGATAAGGATTATCAGAAAAATGTGTATATTTAGGAATAAATGTAAAATGTCATTTAATAGTGAGTAGTGTGAGGTTTTTAAATCCTAATGTTAATGTTCTAAATTCAAATTAAGTCTTCATAGGTTTCGTATTTTGTATAATGAGTAATTTTTACCCTGTATGGAATATGAAGGAAATGGGTAAAACAACACGCGTAAATGAAAAAAAAATGTAAGAAACGTTTATTTAATAACTTGTATTCCCTCCGCGAGCTCTTATTACTGCTTCCATACGGTTCTTCATCGATCGGATGAGAGTCACGATCACATGTTGTGGTATATTATCCCATTCCTCTTGGATTGCATTTTGCAGCTGGCTAAGTGTTTCTGGGGCTGGATCTCTTGCTCGAATTCGTCTCTTTAATTCATCCCATAGATGTTCAATGGGATTCATGTCCGGGCTTCTTGCTGGCCATACCATAATGGAGATACCGACTTCGGTAAGATAATCTCGTACGACGCCCGCGGTGTGAGCTCTAGCATTGTCGTGCATGAATATGAAGTCGTTGCCAATAAAATGTGCATAGGGCATCACATGAGGTTCAAGACACTGTTCGATGTACCGATGAGAGTTTAGTGCAGGCAGCCGTGGCCCAGACACAAAGGCAAGTTCTGTCTTACCGTCGGCGCTGATTCCTCCCCAAACCGTCCACGAACCGCCACCATAGCTGACCTTTTCTTCAATGCAGCATTGTGCAAAGCGTTCTCCATCTCTTCTGTAGACCTTGTTCCTTCCGTCGTTACCATACAGCATAATTTTACACTCATCAGAAAACAGTACTTTGCTCCACTGAAGGTATGACCAAGTTAGGTGCTCGCGTGCAAAGTTAAGGCGCGCTCTTCGATGGTCTGCAGTTAATTTCGGCCCATTCGCTGGCTTATGCGGTGCCAATCCGCGTTCCTTCAACCTTCTTCTTATTGTAGAGTCACTTACAGCTACTCTTCGTACAACGCGAAGCTGCTGCTGCAGTTGAAAAGCGTTAAGGCGTCGATTTCGTAAAGAAGTTGTTACAATAAATCGATCATCTCGCTCAGAAGTGACCCGATTCCTGCCAGATCCTGAACGGCGCGTGAACGAACCAGTCTCCCGATAGTGTTTGTAGACTCTATGAACAGATGATAAGCTTAGATGCAATCTTGCAGCCACAACACGCTGACTAAGTCCAGAATCCAGCAATGCCACCACTTGGGCGGCTTCTGCGGGCGAAGTATCCATATGTTTTAGAAAAAAAAGTTTTTTCAGACGTCCCAAAGTCACAGTAAATGAAATAAGAAACAGAAAGTTTAAAGACAAGCGCTAATTTTTAGTTTTTAAACGAGAAACGTACTCCAACCCATTTGTCTCAAAACAGTGATTAATTTCATTTATAGGATAAACAAATGAAATTATTTCGAATTTTGATTTTTTTCTTCTTACTGTAATGACCAAACTGCCAGCTACACAGTAATGTTTTTTTTTTCATGGAATTAATTCTCTTTTGTAAAAAATTAGGACAAAAACAATAAAAACGAAAGTGTTTCGATTTTTTTGATGAGAAGTGTATATTAATAATTATTGTTTTTTTTTTAGATTTCATAAGTTTTTGTATGATGCATAATCAAGTGTTTCAGTATTAGTCTAAGAAGATAATAATTTCTACATACATAATATTAAACTTATGAAAAGTTCATTTAAGTTTATAATTGTCATTTTTTACGTTTATTAAAATTAAACACAAGTAAAACTTTTTTTATTTAATAGACAGTTCTTTCCTATTAATAACAGAACAAATGCAGATTTAACTATAAAAATAAGAATTAAATATATAAATATATATCATTTAACTTAGAACAACAATGTATGCCTACATATCAAAATATCAAAATTATATCTGTGGTTTTCATGAATATGTTGACATGTCAAAAAGATAACACAATACGAAAGATGTCTATAAGTTGAAATATCTTAAAACGAACATTAGTTTGGTAACTACCTGGTGGCCCACCATGACGTCTTAAAGCGTGAGTAGTTCCGCTGTGGGAAAGAGAAAGAGCTATACAAGTCGTCTAGCGCCATCTCGTTCCCACAGAAGACGTCATGTTGGGCCACCAGGGGGAGGGGGGGGGGTAATTACAACGTCTTAAAACCAGGCTTATTCCGGCGAGTGAAATTGACAGAGCTATTCAAGTCGTCTAGCGCCATCTCGTTCACTCGCTGGAACAAGCCTGGTTTTAAGACGTTGTAATACGGGGCCTGAACGTAAGAGGAATTCTCTTACGCTGACGTCAGTCGGGTACGGTCGATAGTGTTGTTTAGTGGGAAAAAGTAGTAGTAGCGTCGTCGCCGTATCGTGCAATACAAATACAACACAACATACTCGTACGCGCGACTTATGTCGCGACGGATATCGGCGTAGCAGGACTTAGCTAGACTTAGGTAATTGTAAAAAAAAATCGGTTACAAAAACATGTTTAATTTTACATGAAGTTTTATCCACTAATTATAGTGGTTAATTTGAACTAATTATAGTGGTTAATTTGTTAAAATAAGTTATAATAAGTAACGTTTGTATTACAGCGAATCTCCTGTAGTATTTATTATAAGAGCTTAAATGAAACAAGAAAATTTGAAAATTCAACAATTTCTGAAATGTCATTCGGCGTATAAAGCCGATACGCACAAAGCTGACATAATTCAATTTCTGTGAGTCTAGTTATAATAGTCTACGTCATACATCACGTAAACTTAGTGAGCGATGCTACTCTGTTTTCAATCATGACGAACGGGGTTTACCGATCGGCATGTGGCATGGACAATCTATGCAGAAACAATACTTCCACACTTCGAACACAGAAATTAAATAGGTAATTTAAATACTATCATTCTCTCACAAAAGTACAGACGCCAGCAGCCAGTCAAATTTTACCAATCAAACGTTAACCTTCCAGTGTTGTGATAAGGTTGAAAATCTATTAAAGTATTTGACAGATTGAGGTAGGTTGATGCGCTGGCGTCTGTACAATATTTCTACAGATAAAAATGTACAACGCCACAGATATTATGTGCAAGCGCCAAGCGGTAACCGTTTCTGCATAGATGTTTCTCCCACTGTCAAATGTAGTGATTGCTTCGGGTCGGTTATGTAGTCTAACAAATTCAATACAGTTAAATCGAACAAATGTGTAGTAGCCCTAATAATAAACATAAAAAAAATAGTAATAATATTAACTAAGCTGTAACATCTCTTAAATAAAGCCTGATTTAGATAATGTTGAAGCAATGTAAAAATATGGGATAAGGAATTATAATAAAACAATCATGTTGTATTATTTATTTTTGTGATTTATATTCCTTTCAAAAATAGAAGTAAGAGTGGTGTCGCGGGACTGGCTGGTAAGGTAACCGTGACCCTGGAACGCAAATGTCAAATGAAGGAACAGGGTGGTTTTTTTAGCCGGTAAGAGCCTTACACCACGTTTTTTAAACGCGCCGGGTGCAGCGCGTTTGACGCGCGCGACACAGACGCAATACGCACGTAAGTCAGCACACGCAGCCTACAACAAACTGCTCTGATGAAAACGCGCGTTTAAAAAACGTGGTGTGCATAGGCTCTAAGACTGAGAGTCTGACAATCCAGTCAATTCAAGTCAGTGAAGTGGAAACTACGTACTTAGTTTTCCTACTCTTCCACTATTTTTTTCTGATTAATTTGGTTGCAGGATCCAATACAGATAAATACATTCTCTGGGACACGTCGAGCTTCATTGTCTCGGGCTTTTCAGTGGTTGCCACTGTTGATTCTGGCTTTCATTAGTTGCAGTGGTTTGGGAATAATATGTTGGGAAACCCAGTCCCATAATAAAACAGTTTGACGCTCCTTCCTCTCCAATTAGGACTCCTGGCTTACATGACGTCGTCTTTAGGCTGTGGGAAAGATATATATATATAATATAATATAAGATATATATATATAATATAATATAGTGTAACAACCCACGCGTTAAGACGTCCAGGTTTTTTTTTATTCTTAGCATGGTAAAATCATCAAATGAGTCCAACCCAGGGCAGAGCGGGAGGGACTGTCAGACTTGTACTGACTAAAATCCACGGTGTCCTTCAATAGCCCTTTATGTTCCGGGGTCACGGTAATGAGGTAAGTCCCGCGACCCCAGCAGGCTTTGGCCCTCCCCGTCATCTTGCTGATGCTCTCTGAGGCGCGCGTGGAACACAACGCGCCGTCGACCCGGTCATGGTCCATGGTTCGGGCGGCGAGTTGCCCATTACTCGCCGCCCGCATGCCCGAAGACGTCATGGTAAGACATCTGAACTCATTTCATGATTTTAACACCCAAAATTAATTAGCAGTGGAAGCCCCCGGGTAACGTGCCACTGCACATTATTTTCTGTAATGTGTTTTATCATCTCTGCAAGGTTATCGTGAGACAACCTGCATGTCCTAATACCAAGTATTCGAAGACTCGTGACATTTACTAATCCACACTGGGACCGCGTGGTGGATCTTTTTTCATTCCCTGCAATACAAGAAGCCATAGTCCCAGTTGTGGGAACATTACAGTCTGCTGAATAAAAACAACACCATAAAAAATAATCTTTTTTTGTAAACCTCAGGTATTCTTTTGATTTTCTAAACCGATGCAGATGGACCTCATAGACCCCTCTTAGGGGTCTATCCCCTGACTACTTATAGCTTATAGACCTAGGAGCATCTTAACAGGTAACCGTTACCCTAGAACGTAAAGGCTATTGAAGCAACACCTTGAATTTTAATCCCCGTCCCACACAGGAGAAGACATTAATTGATGATTTCGTCATAACTGACCTGTTGGTCTAGTGGTTAGTGACCCTGACTGCTAGCCGTAGGTCGTGGGTTCGATTCCCACCCAGGACAAATGTTTATGTGATGAGCACGATCATTTGTTCTGTGTCTGGGTGTAATTTATCTATAATATGTATGTATTTAGAAATATACATATGTTTATCAGTTGTCTAGTACTCATAACACAAGCTCTGCTTAGCTTGGGACTAGATGGCATTGTGTGGTAGTTGTGAGATATTATTATTATAATATGAACGATGTTTTACCTGTCTCGGGACCATCTGTAAAGTTAACGATACTGGAACGCAAAGCCCCTTCGTACATTAGGCGACGCAAGTCCCCGATACCTTACGACTTTGGTATCCATTGACGCGTGCCTGTAAACACACCTTTATGGATTTGTATTGCGATCGTCACATGGATAACAAAATCGTAAGGTATCGGAGACTTGCGTCGCCTAGTTTTTTTTTTTTTTATAGTGGCATCTCGCAGGTCAACCTAGAGGAGGTTGTGTGCTGCTTAACCGGATTTTCCTGTGGTTGCCAAAGATGACTCTAAGGCCCTTCGTACACAAGGCGACTCAAGTTTCCGATACCTTACGACTTCGGTATCCAAGTGGCTATCGCAATACAAACCCATTGAGGTTCGAACACAAGCACGCGTCAATGAATACCAAAATCGTAAGGTATCGGAGACTTGCGTCGCCTAGTGTATGAAGGGGCAAAGGCTACTAAAGAAACTGGGTAGATTTATCGTCTGTAAGATTCTGACAGTCCCTTTTGCTCCGACCAGGGTGGAGCTTTTGATGCTTTTCCAACAAAAAAAGGTGTGACGTTTATTTTAATGCTTTTTTTATTTTGTTTAGCAATAGGCTCGCAATCGACCACTACGACTATCTCGCCTGATGGTTAGCTATGATGAAACCGACGGTGAAGAATAAAAATAAAATGACTGAATTAGCGATCAAATAAGTCTAATAGTTGGAAAAATGAACATCCATTTTCCACAGGTTTATTTATCCAGCTAATTTTATAAGGAAAACTACAACAACTTATGTATTAGCTAATATTGTTTAGTCCGGGAACAAAGCGGGATCCTCGGGGAGTATAATCAAATATTTGCCCGGACGACCGCCAGGGGCACACATTCCAACTAAGAAATGTTTACCAGTATTATGAGAAATTTTATTAGAGAAACAAATGCAATTTTTCATCGAGAAGAGAATGTTATAGTATGGAGGATGATATTTTTGGGTTTGATTTATTTTAATTTTAAGCTGACTTCAAAGAAAATGAGACTCACAGTTCGACTATGTATTATGTCTGTATGTATGTTTGTCCGCGATTAGCTCGCGTTTGGCTGAACCGATTTAGATACAGTTTCCAGAAAAGTGTTCGGTACATTCTGGAGAAAGGTTTTAATATGCAACAATAATGGATTTCGCCTCGTCCGCATGTATCTGTTTGCTTACTCAAAAAAGAGTAAATTAAAAAAAAAAAAAACTTTTTACTAGCAGAAGGAACCGTCTTCAAAAACAAACACAAGAAAAGAAGTCGGTGGCAAAAGTCAATGAAAATAAAAATCAAGCCATTGAATTTCACCCAATCCCTGGTACTTACTCCTAATTTAATGGTTTTTTTCTACGATGGTTTTATATCAGCTTGATTCCTCCACGCGTTCGAAGATGGGTCGTGGCAGAGTGACCAGACGGACAACAAAGTGATCCTATAAAAGTTCAGTTTTTTTCTTTTGAGGTATATCATCTGCCTAGCCTCTTCCCAACTGTATTGGGGTCGGCTTCCAGTCGAACCAGATAGAGCTTAATATCAATATTTTACATGGAGCGACCGCCTATCGGACCTCCGCAACCCAGTAAATGGGCAATACGATACCCAATGTTTAGAATGGTTAACAGTAACGACTGCCAAAGATCTACAAATGACAACCGGGACCAACGGCTTTACGTGCTTTGGGACGCACGGAGGAAACTCACTATGACAGATGGTCACCCATCCACAGATCAACTTCGGCAAGCTCAGCTTAACCTGGAAGATCGGCATGTGCGGCTGTTAATTATTTAGCCACGACCTTCTCCGTTTGAGGTACGTATTTCTAAGAAAATTTAAAAAAGTTACGAACGCCCTTGTATTCGAAAAAGGTGTCAACGTAACACCATTAAAGAGTTTCCAAAGGTTACCGTCGTCTTCATAGGTAAGTAAGAAAACGTGCATCGCTTCCCAAATACAGGCCTCACAATAGAAAAGAGGATTAGGTAATCTATACGATCTCTTTTGTGTGTATTCGTTAAGGACCCTGTTTGGGACTCGGGTCACGTGTGGAAGGTATGTACTTTTCAGATCATGTTAGGTCCTTCTAAAGTGAATTAAATAAAAGATAGTATTAGAAAATCTGCTAGACTTATCCTTTGCATGGAGGGAAGTGGAAACATATTTTTCCTACTCCTCCACTATTCTTTTCTGATTAATTTCGTTGCAGGATCCGAGACAAGTAAATTCATTCTCCGGGACACGTCGAGCTTCATTGTCTCGTCGCTTTTCTGGTGCTTGCCACTGTTGATTCTGGCTTTCAGGAGTTGCAGTGGTTGGGAATAGTGTGGTGGGTTTGTCCCAATAAAAAAGACTTAGGTATCCTTTCTTTACATGGAAAATTCATCAAATAAGCCCCTAGGGCGGGAAAGGGAGGTCTGTCAGACTTGTCTAAAATCGACTGACTAAAATCTACGTGTCCATGACGGACGGCAATTCACCCAGTACTCGCCGTCAAGCGTAAACCTATGCTTGCGGCTTCACCTAAGTTCGGTAGTTGTGAACTTAAATTAGAGAGATATCCAAATCGGCCATCGAGAAATCACGGAACAAACATTCCTGCCGGGGTCGCGGGACTGTCTCATCAGGTTACCGTGACCCTGGAACGTAAATGGCTATTGAGGGATCACCGTGGATTATAGTCAGTACAAGTCTGAAAGTCCCTCCCGTCCCAGCCTGGGTGGAAGGACTCGATTGATGATTTTACCACGATAAAAATGGTATTTAAAAAAAAAAAACAAATGAATTGAGAACCTCCCCTTTTTTTCGAAGTTTGTTTAAAATAGGTACTATTTGTATCATTAACCCTTCAGAAACGTAACGTTGTTTTGTAGTTTGTCCGTTCGTCCGGTTCGTTTAACTGGACAAACAATGTTTAACGAAACGTACTCTATATTATGTTCGTGTAGAGGGTGGGTTCGATACAAACTTCTAAAACTACTTTGTCATGACATATAGATAAAGAAAAAAAAGGGAAATAATAATAATAATAATAATATCTCACAACTATCACACAACGCCATCTAGTCCCAAGCTAAGCAGAGCTTGTGTTATGGGTACTAGACAACTGATAAACATACTTATATATTTCTAAATACATACATATTATAGATAAATTACACCCAGACACAGAACAAATGATCGTGCTCATCACACAAACATTTGTCCTGGGTGGGAATCGAACCCACGACCTCCGGCATAGCAGTCAGGGTCACTAACCACTAGACCAACAGGCTAGAAGGAAAATGCGCTCGATAGAGGCATCGGTTTGTAAAGGTGCTCCCCACCGGGATCATTCGCGAGTAATGTAACATTATAGATTCGACTTTGAGCATTACATTACAATACTACCTCCCTGACTGACGACTGTCGCGACATTTAGTATGATATTATAAAGTCATTGATAGATAAGGTGCGCATTGTGATGCTCGATTGTCTTCCGTCACTGATGAAATGTTCGAATCTGTAACGTTACATTACAGGTGAATGCTCGCGGTGAGGGACCGCCTTAAGGCATAATATTTAGATAGGTAATTAAAGAAATGGTATCCTACTTTATTTTAAGTGTGGCTGTTATAAAAAAAGAATAATGATTTTGAAAACCAGTTTCAAAGTCCAGTAGAGAACAAGAATCAAGACGTTTTTCTAGTTTCAAAAAAGTAAAAAAGGGAAAGTCCTCAGCAAAGCAAACTCGAAAAGATAAAAATAATCATAGATGAGGGTCGGTTGGACCGTTCGGTTTTATTACAACCCGCGATCGCCGATACCGTGCCGATAACACCCGAGCAAATGCGAACAGTTATCAATGAGACACGATGCCATCAGGGGACCAGATAAGTGCCTGGAAACTTGCTAGTTAAGTACCCGGTTTTTGTGTTTTTTTTTGTTCTTTTCTGGGCAAGCGCAACCAAAGAACCAGTGTGCTTAGTGCAAGTTTTTTAACGTTAAAGTGATAGTAACGTTTAACCGCGTTTGGCGCTCTCATTGGCCCGGTCCAAGGTCGTGAGCAATCTCAACCAATGAGAGCGCCAGACGCGGTTAAACGTTTGCATTAAGTACACAGAAGCCCTATACTACACAAAAAGAAAGTACACAGAAGCCCTAACTTTTCACGTTTTGGTGACGTTAAACAAACTAGAATGTTGAAGCTAAGTAATTTGATCAAAAAAATAGTGTCTCGTTCGTACACTAGAGGCGCATTTTCTTTTCCATACAATAAACGCAGTAAATAAGTACTTCAAGTACGCTGTAAATAAAATACAGAAATCTTGAGGTCTTACTCACGAATTTCTCAGTAAATTTGAAACGATTGGTAAGGAGTCTGCTTTTATGGGCGGTTGATTGTCAGAAGCTTGTTCCAATTAATTTGAAATTATCTATAATTTAGCGAAATGTAGGTTTACTAATAAGTACCTACACCTCGACCGAACCCGTCGGGGTTTACAAACTGAAAGTTATGTTTATTTCTCGAGTACATAATAATATATACTTAAATAACTTAATACAATGATACATCTCCAATAATTTAGAATAATATTGAACTGATTAAATTGCTATTAAGCTCTCTTCCTCTCTCCTAACTTTAATTTGCGTGCCCGACAGGGTCCATATTGTATCTATTACTTATTTTTTTCTACCATCTTTGTAACATATGGAATGCAATAAATAATTGAGTATTGAGTATTGACTACGAGAATATTTCTTGCTTTTTAAAGAGTTATTTCTTTATTCATTTACAATTCATTTTGATTTACTGCATCGATTTTTCATTCGCTAATCAAGCGAGCTTCTCAAGTATCGAGAACGTCAAAACCAAACTCGATTATTCTCTCATTTTAATTTAAGAAAAACAAAACAAAAACAATTGGTTGACCCTTAAAACTGGAGGTCTTTTCACAGACGATAAATACTTGAGAGTAGGGTTAATCGTTTCTCCGAATATATTCGGACAAATCCATGTTTTTATTTGGTCCTCACTTTTGGAAATGTTTGGGTTTTTGACAGGGCTTCTAAGTACAAAATGGTAGCCCTGATTGCAGAATGTTGAGTTTTTTCTTTTGCTATTTCCAGGTTTTTTGATCCGATATTGAAAACTCTACGGAGTACCTATTCGACAAGTTTTTTTATAAAGGGTTCTCCCATTGTGCTGAAAGAAGGATATTCATCATCATTATATCAGCCGTAAGACGTCCACTGCTGAACATAGGCAGAAAGCAGGATAAAATATTGAACTTCTAAATACTTAAATATTTTTCGAACATTCGGCATTCGGACTGCATTAACTTGACATTAAAACGGTAGGTATTCTACAATGGGCACCTGGCACCCGCGAAAAATATTGCCTTATGTGGAATAGATAAGGTGCCAGTAGTTCAGGCAGGAGCCATTGTCAGCTGGTGCCCAATATGAGAAACCTCGGTTTTTTTTATTTTCAATAGTCTCCTTATTTCATGAAGCAAGGTTACGCTACTTGTGAAACGTCGTGTTCTTACTCTCGATACGAAATACGTTCTATCGAGTTGGGTTACGTAGCTCGTAACCCTTTGTCAGTGTTTATTGGGGTGCAGAAGTGAGGGAGAACCATACGGAACCCGACGCCGATACCAAATGGGTTTGATTGAAAACAACGTAATATAGAGTTTTGCTTTCTTTCGGTTTTTCTTGTTTGTGTTTTTTTTTCTGTATTGATCTGAGAGTGTACGAATGTGTGGTATTAAAATGTAAATTAAATACTTCGGGTTGTATAACTCATTATTTAAAAAAGAGTTGTGGCGATTCAAAGAAAAATGGGAGAAACGCCAGGACGATGCTTTGATGCAAACTTATTGTGCAAATGCACAATAACTTTGCATCAAAAAGTTTTAAATTAGGTATCCCTTCTAACCTTGATCACAAGTCACTAAATCAATAAAATTTATTGAGACTTGTGTTAAAAAAAAAGAAACAAACTCACTTAGCATTTAAATAATATTAGTAGTAAGGTCGCTCTTTTTTATACGTGGTAAAAAATCATCAAATGAATCCAATGAATCTAATGAATCCTCCTAACCAGAGCAGGGCGGGAGGGACTGTTAGACTCGTACTGAATTTAATCCATGGTGTCCTTGAATAGCCCTTTACGTTCCAGGGTCACGGTAATTTAATAAGTCCGCAACCCCGGCAGGCTTTGGCCCTCTAAAGGGGGGCCCCGTCATCTTGCTGACACTCTTTGAGGCCCGCGTGGAACACGATCCACCGTCAGCGTCGACCCGGGCATGGTCCGTGGTCGGACAGCGAGTCGCCCATTACTCGCCGCCCGAAAGTAAGGTGGCTCTAAGGAAATAAACAGACGTCGTAAGTAATGCAATTTTAATAATACAGGAAAGAAATAAAAAACTTTATCTAATCTGGAATTGCAACAACAATGGTTGCTGTAACGCCGAAATTAATAAAACAATATCGTGTTGATACATTTTTCATTTACAACTTACTGTGACTGCGAGCATCGTTCCGATGCTTTTACTGTGTAAGGCTCCGTTCACATTAGTAAACAGGAAATAAAACTAAACATTTTTTTTAACATGGTTCACTTTTCAGTAGGTACTATTATTTTTTTATTACATGAGTTTATTTTATTTTTCTATCTGGAGACGATTATATTCTTCAGTTTTTATTACAAATACAAATAAATCAATTTTATACCTAATAATAAAGCACGAAGCTCTCGATTTGGCATGGCAGCTCAAAAAATAGTCAGTTGAGTTATTCTTATAACAGCATATTTCAACTTAGATAGTTGAAACTGTACTGTGTACTTACCTAAAAATTACTGTCAAAGTAATAAGCTCAACTCAGCTCAAAGTTACAAATACAAAATCAAAAGCGAATACAAATTCGCGATAGTGCCAAGCTACGCGTCGTTGTTGTTGTTTGCCAAAATATGCCGTCTCGTGTTTAAACATTGTAAAATTTGTTCTCAAAAACAAAGAAAACAATATGGAATGTAATTCGATTTGATTTTGTTTTTGCTTTGGTGGACACACTCACGTGTTCTGAGCGTTCTATCTGCCCATTTCTTTGATCTGAGGCTACTACTATAAACTTACTTCCTTAAATAATATACAAACGTGATGTTCTTTTTTATCCGTGCCTAACCAAAATTCACTCCACACACGTTACTTTTCCAATCAGAACGCAGCCTAACCCGGGCAATTTCCAGATTGAATTTTTACGACATCAACAAACAGTCGGATAAAGTGATAAACAAATGTGTAACCGGGGAGTTGAATGACTAAACTGCGATATAAAACGGAACTGAACTTGGTAATACATAAATTTATTAAATGGGATGAAGATATCGCGACGCGGCCAGAGGAGGGTTGAATGTGAAGTTGAAATAACGGTTGCGTAACTAAAAAAACAAAGACATGAATTGAGTCATGTTTTTTTGTTTTGTAGTGTAGCAATCGTTTTTGGCTGTTTATAAAGTAAATTTTTATAGGCACTTAATATTTTGTGAATAATAAAATAATTATCATGCTTATACCAGTGAGGAGGCAGATGTATCTTTTGGTGTTCCGCAGGGCAGCATTTTAGGTCCTACATTATTTCTGACGTACATAAATGATCTGTGTAACCTTAAAGTTGAGAATGCAAACATCTTTACTTATGCCGATGATACAGCTGTGGTTTTCTCTGGAAATGATTGGTCTGACGTAAAACTTAAAGCCGAATTGGGTATGGAACAAATTGCCGCCTGGCTTAATGATAATGTACTAACACTAAACACAATGAAAACAAACTATATATGTTTTACAATATCAAACAAGACACAACCGGATCATAATTTTTATGTGAAAATTCATTCTTGTAAAGGAACAGATTTGGATTGTACATGTCCCATAATCAATAAAGTGCCCCAAACTAAATATTTAGGCGTAATTATTGATCAAAGGTTGACTTGGTACTCTCACCTCGAACACGTAACCAATAGAGTACGAAAATTAGGCTGGATATTCAAAACCTTGAGACATGTGGTCCCGACAACATATGTTGCCAAACCTGGAGCCCCAAATAGAAACCTGCTAAATGAAATTTATACTGCCATAGCACAATCAGTTATAGTTTACTGTATATCTATTTGGGGAGGGGCGGCAAAATCAAAATTTATAGATGTGGAACGAGTCCAAAGGGCTCTCATTAAAATTATGTATTTTAAAAGACGTACATTCTCAACTAAAGCTCTTTACGAGACCAGCGGCCTACTTAGTGTTAGAAAGTTATATATCACTGACACACTCCTAAAGAAACACAGGACACTTACTTTTGATAAAGATAAAATACTAAAAAGACGAAAAGATTTTATTGCACAAATCCCGCAAGCAAAAACAAAATTTGCAGCGATGCAATATAACATACGATCAGCTCGGCTTTACAACAGAGTAAACAGAAAGATAGACATTTACACTAAACAAATACATGAATGTAAAAAAATTATACTAGAATGGATAAAACCACTTTCTTATGAAGACACCGAAGCACTCTTATAACATGATAATTCACACACATCAAACGCGTCAGTCGTACACTCACACCCACACTCAGACACGCACAATGCACATACACACACTCACAAACCATCATTCATTAAACGCTACTCAACTTTTACCATTACACTTTCAGATACATTCATAACATTTTAGGAGAATTTTAATATTATATTGTTAAGTAAATAAAATAAAATACTAAGTAATATAGAATAGAATTATCTTAAGTTAAGGAGGAGCGGAGTCTCCTACTACAGGCATTATTTGCTTAAAAGGAGACTCCAATCATCAACTAATGTAAAAAAAAAATATTGTTTTACGGAAATAAATATTTTGTATTTGTATTTTGTATTTGTATTTGTATCATTGAATACTGACTTGACAAAATTACACCCTTCCAGCGCAAGTAACAAACGAACGTAACAAAAAAATGTCTTTCTAGTAGTATTTCTAGGACAATACAAAAAAAAAACATTGTAGATTAATAAAATAGTAAATTAAAAACGTTTGTATTATTAAATGGCACCAAAGATACACGAGAAAAACGTGTGTAACAAAACAACTAGTTTTAAAATTATTTTTATTCTTAAATAATTTGATATTTATATTATTTATTTTTTAAATCTTCTTGCTTATAAATTAGTAATACATATCAAACATTATATTTTGTATTCTTAGTGTAAATTGGTGAACAACAATAATCAATTATTTCAAACTTCTCAAAAGCTACCGTAATTTCACGAGAAAAATCTGGAAAATTACAACGAAAGCGCTAGAAAATCTGACAAAATCATGAATGTGTAGGTAATTCCGAGATATTATTCTTCAGCTGAATAAAGATGCGACTGCGAGTGTCTACATGCCACTGCCAATTTAATAATGTCGACTTGTAAGCCATGTTCTTGCTCAGAGACGGTTCAGATTTTTCTCTAATAACATTATATTGTTGGTCCATATACGCGAGCAGAGAGAAAAATGTTTGCCTTATTTCTGAGTGAATTGCGACGCAATTTTGCTGATTTTATTTTTAAGCAATTGAATATTGTATGGGATTCTTTTGGTGGAAGATTGTGGTTTTGTTGTAGTTAAGTGGCTTCAAAAAGGTAGCTACACAATTTGGCTTTACATACTTATTGATACGCCATACAACTAGGTTTGCCATCCGTCCGGGTTTCCCCGGATTTGTCCTAGCTTAGAGGGCATCCGGGGAGCGTCTGGGGGTCTTCACTTGTAGTCCGGGTTTAAAAACTAGTCTTGGGCCACACGCACACTTCACCCCAAAGTTTATTTTTTATTTTATTTATTTATAATTGCCACGATACGGTTATTGGACAACATTTTTTGAACATTCGATCGTATCCTATTCCTAATTCAGGTTATAAACCGTCTGGGTTGCGGGATCACGGGTAACCGTGGTCCCGGAACGCAATGGGCTATTGAAGAACACCGTGGACTCATTCGATCATATACCACGTAAAAAAAAGGTTATAAACTATCTGTGTACCAAATTCCATCCGAATCCGTTCAGAAGTTTTTGGGTGAAAAAGTAATAAAGATCCATTCTGCCTCACAAATTTTCCCATTTATAAAATTTATAAGACTAGATAACTATGTTGTTAATAGAATAGACAATTTAATAGATTGTTTTTTGAAATAAATGCAATGATTTTTACAGCCTACACTACAAGCCCTCTCAAATTATTAGAAACTCTTCAAACCGCATTTTTCACTCTTGCAAAATTTCCCTAAATTAGTGGGTTTTAATTTTTTTTTAATTTCCTCTTTTTCCAGTCTACAGTAGACTGGAAAAAGTGGAAATTAAAAAAAAAAAAAATGTTGCAGAAGATCTTCGAGTGACCTAGCTAACTGGTCTCACTGATTTCCCCTGGGAAGTCTGCACTCATATCTAATACTTTTTACGTGTGCAAAATTTTTAGTTTTCATATTTTTTGAGTCTGAAATTTTTAATTTTTTTGTGTGTTTAAAGTTCCACCCCAACCGCAGTGGTAGACGCCCACGGCGACAGACGTCGGCAGACGTTCTTCGGCCACCGTAGGCGCGGGCATGTGGGCGACGAGTAATTGGGCGACTCGCTCTTCGACCATGGACCACGCCCGGGTCGACGGCGAGTTGTGTCCTTTATCATGAAATTGAAAATGAAAACGCTGATTGTTTTTTGAGCAAATTAATTTTCTATCACTCCATGCAGTGCGAGAGAAAGCTTAAGAAAATTATCAAAAAAAAAACTTAAAAAAAAGTACTGACTTCAAAAACAAATACAAAAAGTTTAATAAATAAATAAATTTTCTTTCGGAAGTCGGTGGCTTTGTTTTTTATTTCATTGACTATTGCCACCGACTTCCGAAAAAGTTATTTTAAACTTTTTAGTTTGTTTTTGAACTCGGTACTTTTTAAAAAAAGTTTTTATTGTACCCTTTTAGTTAGTTCAGATATTCAACAAAAATCTTCGTATAATCGAGAGCGAGCAGCAAAAACGGATCTATGCGGGCAACGTCACGAAATATTCATTATTGTTATGTACTAAAACCTTCCCTAGAATGTATCAAACACTTTTCAGAAATCCGCATGAAAATTGGTTCAGCCAAACGCGAGATAATTATGAACAAACAAACAATCTATCGAAAATCGAAAATCTACGATGCAAGAAAGCAAAAAAATTCTATCTCAAAAAATTTTTCACCGATTTTGATGAAACTTGCAGTATTTCCTAAGTTGAACAATACCTAGTACAACAAAAAAAGAATTACTTAAATCGGACTTGTAGTTCCGGAGATATGCGAACACAAACATAAAAACATACTTACATACATGCAAACATACGCTTTTGAAATTTGGCATATTTGTTCAGACGCTGATATAGACTAACATATACGAAAACTGGGTAGTTCTGGAAATATTACATACATACGGGTCGAATTGAGAACCTCCTTTTTTTTGAAGTCGGATAAAAAAAGAATGAAAATGTGTTCTAGTAGGTACTGAAATAGAACCAAAAAATATCCGCAAAATTACCGTGTAGTATAATGAGAAGTTCTGAAGTTCCAAACTATTCGTTAACTAATCAGTTCCAATTTTGGTATAATGCACTTCTTCAAATCACTTCCAAAGACAGTCAATACAAACAAAGTTCAGTGTAAATCTGGCAACTGTTTCCATTTAATATTTGTGATATAAACCGGTGTCGGGCTAGATGTTAAATATAGCGCTTAGATTATGCGGCAATAGTCTGCGGCTGGATGTCGTCGCTGCGCGCAGATTAAACAAATATTACCCGCCGATCAACAGCGGCTTACAACGATACTAGACGTTCTAAAAGCGCCAGGGGTCTGTTTTGCAAACTTTTTGGACGTAATCACCCAGTTTCGACTTAGCACCTAACATAACGGCAAAAAAAAAGTCCAAATAAACAGATACGAGGGGTATCTGTTTTATAGCAAAACAACAAAAAAAAAGTCATAAAACTTTATTTAACATGTGCCTCACATGTAAGGTAATACGTATTTTAGGTTACAACAGCCCTGAAATGCAGAGATCATTTTTTTTTTATCGTGGTAAAATCATCAAATGAGTCCTCCCACCCCGGGCAGGGCGGGAGGGACTGTCAGACTTGTACTGACTAAAATCCAGGGTATCCTTCGATAGCCCTTACGTTCCGGGGTCACGGTAATGAGCTAAGTCCCGCGACCCCGGCAGGCTTTGGCCCTCTAGAGGGGGGCCCCGTCATGATGCTGACACTCCTCGAGGCGCGCGTAGAACACAACGCGCCGTCGACCCGGGCATAGTCCATGGTCGGACAGCGAGTTGCCCTTTACTCGCTGCCCGCATGCCCGCGCCTACGGTGGCCGGAGATCGTCTGCCGACATCCGACGCCGTGGGCGTCTACCACTGCGGCTGGGGTGGAGGGAGGACGCTATACTCTCCCTCGCGCGGCATGCAGAGATCATGCAAGGTTTTTTTTTTAAAGATGGTCTCGGGTTTGCGCACCATCTCGCTTGGTGGTAAACAATGAGGTGGTCGACGGTGAAGCACGCTTGCCTAGAAGTAACCTATTCACTGTTCACTCGACTTTACAAAGGTGGATTTTAGTTAGGTAACAAATTCAATGGTTTTCCACCTTAAAACCTAACCTAACCGTTGTTGGGCTAAGCTTCCTGTGTCCTTTTGTCGCACTTCCGTATGTGATGTGATATATGTGATGATCATCATTAATTTCATATTGACGAAACAGGGGTAGCAGGGTGAATGAGTAACATGTATTTTACCTAGTGCCATCAACCTCGTTAAATGCTGACTCCGGGGCTCTACTTTCCTAGTCCGCGAACGAAGACACGGGTGGATACGTAAGTACGTAACAAACGTCAAAATTGGAAAGGTAATACCGCCACGAATGAAGTCCTTTTGACGTGGCGCTTATAGGCTATGTCAAAACTGCATTAAAAAATGTGGTACCACGAATTTTCCGCGGGTCATGTGGGGTAGTTCGGGCTCGATGTCATGGGGCGAAGAAAATGTCCATGACTGCTTTGAGATTAGAAACCCGACACTGGCTCTAGCATGGTCGATGAATCTTGAAGGGTGAGAGGCAGCATGGTGAGTAAAGCCAATTGTAATTTAGGAATCAGCTTGCGTAATTGTAATAAAATCATTATATTTATACTCATAAACTTTAGAATTTTCTGAACAAAACTAGACTTCTCTATTCGCCATTAAGTCTATGGCCGCCAGAAGCTTTTGGCGCGTAATACGGTGCAATATCAATACTGGAGTCGAACCTGAGAAATGAGCGTCATACCCCCTTTAGCCCCCTACCTCACACCCGCTTCAACCTTCCGATATTATTGTAAAGTTATATCGACAGTACTTCTGTAGCAAGATGTTTTAATTAATGTTGGTGAGAACTGTTTGTAAGACTTTGACGTTTATTTTTTTTATTTATTAAAGCTTTCTTATCAGAACATTTTGGTTTTTGTATCATCATGTTTGAAAAAGTGGTCTTAATAAAACATAACGGGCATCCTCCTGGCTAAGTCGGGTAAAAATATAAACAAAGTACTTTTTGATTTAACAAAGAAGATTTATCACCATCAGCCTGTAAATGCTTCCACTGTTGGGAAACATGCCTCCTTTCTGTGAGAGTGGGCCAAGATCTCCACGTGGGCTTTGTAGATTTCAGATGTCTTTGAATTATTCGTTCATGGACATCAGGACATGCCAGTTTCCTCACGATGTTTTCGTTCACCGTTTTGAAAGCAGGTGATGAAATAAACGCCACAAAGTAATGCGCCTAGCTGGGTTCTAACCAAAGACCTACAACTCGTAAGTCATCTGATACTACTGGGCCACCACTGGCGGCCCAGTGGTATTGGTATCGGATCTCACAAAGAAGATTACTGGATAAAATACCTGATTTTTTAAAATAACCCCTGAGCTTGAACACCTAAAAAAACACGCATTTACGTTATACGAGTATTCGAAATGGTGAAAGAACATGTGAATTTGACATCTCCCATTTACAAGCACGTAAGTGCCTTTTACACTGATTGACACACAATTTAAGCCCCGTTTCCACTGAAACACACCGTAAAGATGTCTGCAAATTAAAAATGTTCAGCCTGTGTAATAATAGGTTGTTAGAGTATGTTAAATGGTTTCGTTCCACGACGGCGGGTAGACAAAAATCTCATTTCCGTAGTAAGAGCGCGCGGGACGATAACTGGTTCGCTTCCCGGTTTGCTGGTTACAGTACTGGTATTTAGAGTAAAGATAACCCTTTTGATTCACACATTTTTCATAAAGAGGATAGCGATATTTTACATACTAGAAGGCACCCGAATGTGTGGAGTGGCAAGAATGGATAAAGTAAAGAATGAGTTTATAAGGGAAAGTTTGTAAGTGACGCCTGAAAGGGAACCGTCTGTCTTGATATGGACCTGTGACGAGGAGGGATGACAATCATTATGTGACTAAGATAGTGATGGGTACGAGTGTTGATGGGTGGAGAGGAAGAGGAAGGAAAAAGAAAAGATGGATGGATTGTCTAAGGAATGATATGAAAGAAAAAGGAGTAAATGATACTCTCTGATAGGGGAGAATGGAATGTGGAATGGAGTCGGCAGTGGCCAAATATTGTGAGTGTAAATCAGAGTTTTGAAGTTCATTATCGCCATATAACGTTACTGCGAAAGCTTACTATTGCGACGTTTGTTATTGCGATTTTTTTACTGCGATATACTTACATTGCTGCAAAAGTTTACGATTACGACGTACCTTACCTCAAAAGTTCTTTACTGCGATGATTTAAAATTAAATAACAGTAAATTTAGCCATGTTGATGGAGTCCCGCTGGGCGGGGCTTCTATTCTTCAAACTAAGGTTTAAAGGAATCTTACATGAAGGAGGTGACGGGGGCTAGAGGAAGCAAGCTAAAGAAACGACCTAGAGCCAGTTGTGAGATCAAATAGTCCAACACATTTTTTGACAACTTACTAACAATTAATAGGATTTTAATTTTAAGTTGAAACAACCTGCCCTGCAATACAGTGCCAATCGTGGGATACAGACTAGATTTAATGTTTAGTATTTAACATTTTATTATGTTATATACCTTTACATTAATATAAGGGGTTGTTGTAAGTTCGCAACAATATTTAATCCCCTTAAAAAAAGTTTTGATCCTGTTCTCCTAGTACTTTCTATTCAGATTCCATATTGTGTCCTGGTTTTCGGTAGTTTTGTACTGAATTTTATTATTTAATTGTTCTACTATTGCGGAAATGAAATGGGTCGAAAGTATAATAATCAAAATTAAAAAACCGGCCAAGAGCGTGTCGGGCCACGCACAGTGTAGGGTTCCGTAGTTGCCCATCAAAATACTTAGGCGAACTAACTAAACTGATTCGCTGAATTTAATTTTAAAAAGAAGAATTTTCAAAAACGGTTCAGGCGTCTGAGAAATCGGGGAAAATACATTTAAAAAAAAGATTACGACGAATTGAGAACCTCCTCCTTTTTTTGAAGTTAGTTAAAAATAGTTGACAATAAAAACCTACCTATCCCCAAAACATACCCACCTATTATAGCTATAAAAATAAAGTTGACAAACTTACATTTGCAGTTGAAGTACATGTTCTCCGATACATTTTGTTTAGGAAAATAAGTTATCCAAGTACGTTTTATAAGTTGGTCGACTATTACTCGTAAACTTGTAAAGCCTTCTTAGTCATGATAATTTTCTTTTAAACTTCGTTATATATGCTACTATTGTGAATTTTTTCACACCCTCAAAACATAACCGTTTAGCTGGTAGAGGGGGGGGACACTCGAGTCGAGCAAAAATTTGCACTATAAAGCTTAATATTTCACAAACGAATCTTTTTATCAAAAAACTGTTAATGGAAACTATCAATATTTTTTAAAGACCTATTTAACGATACCCCACACTAAGGGGTACGCGAGAAAAAAAAAAAACATCCCCACTTTACGTGTACAGGAGGTACCCTAAAAAAAAATATTTTACGAGATTTTATTTTACCACTTTTTCGGCACAACAAATCCGTATATTTACGCCAAATTACACCTTTCTAGTACTGGGCGTCTCTGAGCTAAGCTGCGGACAGACGGACGGACGGACGGACGGACGGACGGACGGACGGACATGGCGAAACTATAAGGGTTCCTTGTTGACTACGGAACCCTAAAAAAGACAAAAACCTTACTAATCTACTAGTATACATACTTTTTTTCGAGGGGAATAATTTTTGACCCATAGAAGGATAAAGACCAAGTACCTACTTCATGCAGTTAACCTATATCGTGCAGTCCTACATTATATCGTCGACAAAGGCGCTTGTTCCAAGTGTGCGCGTTTGGCAAAATGTATAAGATATCGTCGTTTATCTGGAGTTGCGTGCTCTACTGGGACAAGTGGCCAGTAATGGTTATCTATTAGCCGCAGGCGCGGGAAAAGCGTAGGGTTGCCCATTTTGATTTACATTTTTGGAAACGTTTTGTGTGAAGTTTTTTTTTAACAATCTTTGCTCTACTCTAGAATTTTCTTCTATTTTGCGGGTGCGTTTACGGACTTTTAAACTAACATGCAAAAACACATCACGTCAAATATTTTAAAGTTTCTTTTCATTAAAACGAGTCACTTTAGAAAATTTTCATTACAACGTCATGTAACAGTAAAAAAATAACTCTGTACTTCTTTGAATTATTTTTTCTCTACCTACGGTTATATGGTGAACAGTTTTGGACAAAACTGTAGGTACGTTTTTTTACATTGTAAGACCCGAACAAACCGTCTTAGTTGGGGCCTTGGGGCAGAAGGTACTTTAACACTCGTGTTAACTTAAATCCAATGCATTCCTTCAATTGCCTTATACATTCCAGGGTCACGGTAATCTGCGTCGACAGTCCTGATTTGGGGGGTAGGAGGAACAGAGTGGAAAGCTCCTCGCTACCCAGTTAAAAGGAAGGTACATTCCGACCAGACGGGTGTTGTGTCTGGTAGGTTTTTGCTCGTGCCCAACATTCATTTAGTCGGAATATTCTATGTGCTCAAACAGACTGCGAGCCTAACGCGGTGGCGGCGGCGGGCGCGATAATATTGAATGTATGAAATCGCCGCTCGTGGCCATACTGAAGTGACTAAGGCGGGGGCCTAGCGCGATGTCTACAAGCGATTTTGCAAGCCTAGGCGTTGCTAGGCAACAACCGATACAACGGGCGGGTGGCAGGAGTATCAAACCATTTCGGTGTTAGTTAGAATTAATAAATGTATTATTTTTTGTTTCAGTCAGAATAATCCCTTGATTTAATCTTCCTGTCCACATTGTAGGAAGAGATTTACACAGATTTATAAATTCTGTCACGAATTCGCGATTGCATGTTCGTAAATCTGCCATTTTGACTGACGGATGTCCAATAATGTCCATAAATACCTTTACCGAACGACGACTGTGGCTTTCATATTTCATAATACTATTAATCTGGATAAGAAGTGGCAAGACTGTATGTGTTTAAAAGTGTATAGAAGGTCCACCCCGGGTTTGCAACACCTGAAATCGCCTCTACAAAAACAAATGCTTGATCGGCAGTGTGGACACAGATCGCGCCCGCCACCGCGCCCGCCGCCGCCGTCGCGCTAGGCTTCCAGTTTGGACACACACAATGTCTTCTGAATTCGCTGTTAACTTTAACTTTGATTGCGCGATGTAGACATCTTAATTTCTCCGTTGCTTCATAGATGGCGCACTAGCGCCATCTATGAAGCAACGGAGAAATACATAATCAATATGTGGTAATATGTGTGGTAATATGTGGGAGGATTATGTACGCTACACTGCAACCGAACCTTTGCGCTAACTTTAACTATTTAAATTCTCACAAGATTCCTTCGACAATTATATTTTTTCTTTTCGACCTTTGCGTGACATCCCTAAGGCATGCCATCCATTACAGTGATTTCCGACTCCTCTAGCTGACACAGCTCGCTCTTACGACCAGATCAAAGAAAGTGTTCCTCTTCACTCCTGCGCCTCTAAAAGCCAGGTAGCTAATTATATTTTTGTCGGAAAAGTGGTTCGAGTTTGTTGGTTTTTTCATAGCCCGTATTTTACTGTTACTGGCGTTATAATAAGGGACTTTACCCATGACGCGACGCGATTGCAACTACAAGTAAAAATCAACCTTACCACTACGACATAAATGACATAAAACACGCTGTTATCTACCGGTAAATGAAAAACAAAACACGATCGCCACGACGACGTCAAGTCAATCGAATTGCATCATTATTTCTTAGCAGCAAGGTTGATTTTTCACTTGTATTTGTAATCGGTCAAAACGCGTCGCATCGCGCCATGGGTAAAGTCCTATTTTGAAACATAGCTCCTTAGCCTCCTTAGGGTTGAACCATATCTGGCAGCACGGAATCGCCTTTTTCCGTTGCCCTTTCTCTTTCTGTCGCTTAGAACTGCCATTTGCTAGACCGAGACAATGCGACAGCAGCCGGCCGCCTCACGGATTCCGCCGCGTGCTATCGCATTATGCATTCTGTCTCGGTCTAGCAAATGGCAGTTCTAAGCGACAGAAAGAGAAAGGGCGACGGAAAAAGGCGATACCGTGCTGCCAGATGTGGTGTAGCCCTTAGTCTTTTCAGCCATTTATTGCTTGTGGTAGTACCGATATTACTGCCAGTAGTACTCATACTACTACCAAGCGATCCAGTAGTACCACGGAAGTTTTTATTTACCTATGTGTATAGATTTTAATTTGCTCTTAAGTACATTACGTAAAATTGGTTGCCCACTGTCCAAAATAAATTATAAATAGAATTCCGAATTCGGGAAACAATGGAAAGCTCTTAGTATAACCTAATTTAGAAGAAATAAGTGTAATTCTGTGTTATTTACACTAATTACTCGCAAATGCCAATAAGGATTTAGTAGAGGATATTATTTCGACTGATAAATGGAATTTATATTGCTTTTTAGTAAACCCTGTGAATTTGTGGTATTGTTCGTAAAAGCAGCGCGAGTTTAACCTCACCGATTCGAAAAAATGAAGAGGTTTCACAATTTGTCGGAATCTTTTTTTTATGTACAGACGCCAGCAGGTCAACCTACACGAATCTGTCAGATTTTACCAATCAAACATTAACCTTCTACTCTAGTGATAAGGTTGAAATTCTATTATAGAAATCTGACAGATTGTGGTAGCTTGATGTGCTGGCGTCTGTACTATGTTCCCCGATTTCTCGATAACGTTTGGACGGATTTGGAAAATTCTTCTTTTGTTTGAAAGGGTCTTCACAGATAGTCCCATGGTAATCTGGTCAGGATCTGATGACGGGATCTTGGAGAAATCTAGGGAACTGTTCAATAAATGACAGTAAATCAAACATAACTGTTGTTATCGCATATCTATGCATTGTTTACTCAATCACACAACATAATTTCACGCTAGTGCTCAGTAAAAACGATAAAATAAAATAAAAAGCTGCATAAATTCTAGGATTACTTTGTGATCTTATGCTAAATTCCTTCAATAACACAAGAACCATAATTATAATATAAACAGCCTACTTGCCGGGGTCGAGGGACTAACAGATACCCCGACCCCGGAACGAAAAGGGCTATTGAAGGACACCGTGGATTTTATTCAGTGCTCGTACAAGTCTGACAGTCCCTCCTGCCCTGCCTTGGGTGGGAGGAAAATAAACTCTTCTCTACTCACAATTTCAAAAACTGATCCCCAAAACAGAACTCATAGATCTTCCGAAAGTTTCCGGCAAAAAGGCGTGTGCGCGATGCGTGTCGATTGAGCGGAAATAGTGGCCTTGTATTTACAACTTCCGGCCCGGGGGTGGCTGGAGCCAATTAATAACTTTTATCGTTTTCTGGGCTAGAGGCTCAATTAACGCCGACATAAAAATGTTCACAGCTGATTGGATGTAGCTGAACCGGTCTTGGTTAATCTGCTGGTGCTTTCATGAGATTTGTTGGTGTAGTTACTGAAATGTATGGTTTACGTAGTTTGTAACCTCTAACGTCTGATCCAATTTCGGTTTTGGTAATTTGAGACAGAACTATTTTCGTGCTAAAGGCGAAACATACTTATCTACGTGGTGTTACGTGACGCGTCGTAATCTTACCAGTCTCATTTTTTTTTGTTTATGTAGTTAAAACACATTTGAATGATGCACAAACACAAATAAAGATTTGTTGTCAGATTTCGGCAATAAGAACTACGATTTACGCTAGTTTCGCATTTCTTGTCTGAAACTTATTGATTGATCTGGATAAGCCATACTTTTATGATGGTATTTATTTGCCTGGTTTTCTTAATCCTTAATAAAACATCCTTTCGATAAAGTTTCGCATTTGGCTTCGCTGGCGAGGCAGTTTAAGCATTGGAACTTCAAACCTTTTATCAAAATCTTTAAGGCCTCAAAATGCTACAAACATTTTTTTTTTAATTTTTGTAATCTGCCCCCACTAGAAATTTCTCCTGCATCGTGGGTGCGTTTAAAAACACAGAAACTTACATACACAAACACCCAGACCCGGAACAACTATGTAACAGAGAGGAAATTGTACCCGCAGGAATTTTCACTATTTTACTTTACAGCGTCTTTCCCGTATTTACAGCGTTTCTTTTATGGTAGCCATACACCATCCTGCCTATCGTATGACGCTTGCAATTGTTTCAAATTGTCAGTTCGTCCATATACACCATACACCATACTGCCTATCGTACGATCGATTTGACACAACTTCAAATCTGCAGCAGCGATGCCAACTTAGCAACTTTATAGCTAGATCTAGCTATTATTCGGTGACCGATAGTTACAAATTTATAAAATTGTAGCTGTCGTCATCGAATAATAGCCAAATGCATCACTGCTGCCGATTTGACGTTGTGTCAAATCGATTTGATGACCTGTCAAATTGGCATGTCATGCCATCAAATACAACAAAACAATTGCAAACGTCAAATCGATCGTCGATAGGCAGGATGGTGTATGGCTACTATTATGAAAAAATAGAACAGCGCCTCTGGTGTGCGAAGAAGAAACTAATTTTTTCCTTGAAAATTGTCAATTTGAAATTGTCAAAGTTCCAGTTTACGTCTCAATTAATGAAAACTCGTGCTAAGGGTACTGACAGAGTTACGTTCGTATTTATAATGTTAATAGTTCAAATCCGTCTTACTGTACCTAGCTACAAACCGGAACACATTCCAATACTCGTACTATATCACGACAGATATAAGCACGATGATACTCATAGACTTCCATATTTCTTAGAAGGTAGTTCATCATCTAAGAAGCTCCTCTACAAAGAGCTACTTATATTTTATCGAATGCGTACAAAATGCAGTAATTGAATGAGTGCGGCCGGAGCCCCAGGCCCGCGTTTGTGGGGGCTCCGCAAATCTACTTACTACCTCTTTGTATTGACTATAGCGAGCTCAAGGAGCTATGAAGACTTTGGTGTTGTATTTAGAGGTGCAAGTTGGCTGTACAGTGTACAGTGTAAACAGCTTTGCCTATTTTTATCGTGGTAAAATCATCAAATGAGTCCTCCTACCCATACTGTCAGACTTGTACTGACTAAAATCCTAGGCCGTTTACGTTCCAGGGGGTTACCTAATTAACAGTCCCGCGTCTTTTGCCTTCCCCTAATGGGAGAAGAGGTATAAATACATCATCGCGCAATAACTAAGTATGCGAATGGCTGCTATGCTGCGTGTTGTGGGTACGATTTCCGGACAAAATAAATATTTTTATGGTCTACAGGCAGTTTCTCCGGATCTGGGTATTTGTGTTGGCATGAGAGTTTTAAAGTTTGTAAACGCACCCGCGATACAGAAATAACTACCAATGTGGGATAAAGATTAAAAAACTCGACTACGTAAAAACGGGGTCTAAAAAGGTTGGAAATTCAGAAATACCTAGGTACTAAAATGAACAAGGTAGGTATGTTGGAACTTGGAAGGAGTTCGAGATCCAATAAATAAAAAAAGTATATTAAATCCATACAGCCTATGTTACCCGGGCCATTATTACGAATCTAATGAGACCTTATTCACTAGTAGTTTTAGGCGTTATAGTAAAACATACATACATAGACTGCCAAAATCATCACCCTTCCTTTTGACTTTAGTTTGTTCCATTCAAGGGTGAGTATAGCCCTCCCCAACCTTCCCCGGTCGATGTAAATGAAAAACAATTCCCAGAACATAATCTAATTACAACAGACCATCTGCTAGTTAACAGATCTGATACTAATGACCTACTTTTCTCTCTTAACTACGAGATAAACGATAGTGATCATGACATTGAAAGCTCCAGAGTGCTGTCACCTGGTGGAGCTGACTTGTACTGGATAACTCTGATAATTGGGTCAGGGGCAGCTGGGAACTGGGTTAGGGGCACCTGGGAACTAGATCATGGAAGTTGTCAAAGTCAGAGATGGGGCGGATTAGAGTGCAACTGAAAAGGTTGGCGGCGCAGTTAGCGAAATGTCTAACGCTTAGGCCACACTAACTAGAAAAGCCAATGCCATTACTTTTGACGATAATATACTTCAATCGCCTATCATCACAATAATTAATAGCAATTCCGGTTAGTGAGGCCCCGCATAAGCGATTTTGACAGCTGTGTTTTGAATCATACTAGTGTTATATTGTATAACGGGCTGGTTTCCGCAACTCCACGTCAAATGCGCGTATTTTGCGTGCGTGGACATACTTATCATTCGATCCACCCCAGATCCTCGAGGAAGTCCAGCAGTGCCTTCGTGTTGCCGACGATCTCGTGGAGAGTACCTGGGTTACCGAAGTACTTTGCCCTGTATGAAGAAATCTCAGGGCAGTGTTGGAGCACATGAGCTGCTGGCTCTGCACAGGGCTGGCTGTCTGTGATACCTAGGACAAAGAGGTGTCTATTAAAAGAGCCGCCGTGTCCCGTCACAGGGTGGCTGTAATTGAGCGTAGCTGATGCTTGGTTAACCCGAGCACGAGTTTGGTGAAGCGTCTCCCAATCATAGTAACGGTATAAAGTTATTGTTATGTGTTATTCCACGCTATCAACTATTTGTGTATCAAAGTCCCAATCGGCTCAGTTGTTTTGCATGATTTAAAAACAAGCATTCAAACTTTAAAGTTAATAATATGAGTGGGATTAACAGCAGAAGAGTTTGGACGCTTTATATTAGGTAAATAGAAAAGTTCAGAGTTCCTCCGAAAAATGTTTCATGCATCTTGGGGTTTCGCCAAACGCTCGGGGGGCTATATTATGACATCATCTAGTGATAGGCACTCTTCCGTTTACTCCTAAAGATTTTTATCTAAAAAGCGATATATCGTGTTCTTGGTTTTCGTGATCAAACAGAAAAGTACAGCTGTGAAAATAGTACACGAAATAAAAGTGTCAAATGTAGGTTCGGATTTAACTGATCAACCGTATAAAGCATTTTTTAATACTTGGTCGCGGGATTGCCTTATCAGGTATCCGAGACCCTGGAGCGTAGGGTTATTGAAAGATCACCGTGGATTTTAGCCAGTACAAGTCTGACAGTCCTCCCGTCCCGCCCTGAGTGGAAGGACTCATTTTATGAAAAATAGAAAACCTAATACCTGGTCAAAATTAAACGTATTAGTTTTCGTTACAGAAATACTGTAGGTAACGTTTTGAATTTAATTAAAATAATTAATTTAATTTGTAACCCTCTGAGGCTCCTCTGGGGATAGTATTCCCATTTTTGTAACAAAAAGTAAACGGGAACTTTTGACGTTAATTTGATAAAAACAAATCGTTCCTTATTCATGCAGAGCGGCGCTTTTTCATTAATGCATACAATCAACGCCGTACATACTTTAAATGCGTGCATTAATTTAAAGTATGTAGGTACGGCGTTGATTGTATAACAGCTTCGGTAAATTACGGTAAAAACTTGATATTAGGTCGGAATTAGGTAGAGTTATTTTGGTACTTGCATCGAATTGTTGATATTAATATGGATCTTCCCGGGATTTCCAATAGACAATCACGTGTGGAAAACAGTATTACAAATAAATTATAACAAGAAAAACATCAGAGATAGATTAGATACCTAAATAAATTATTTGAAAGTAAAAACTTTTTATTTAATAAATCACGAAATTTTTCTGCTCTTTAAAAGTAATTCCGGGGGTGATTCCGGGATTTCGGACATATCCACTTTACTCTTTCGCTTTATAAGTACCTACCATAAAATAATAACTCTACCTAATTCTGACCTAGCTAAAGGAAATCTGACCAGGCCCGGACACAGCAAGGATTGGCAGATTGGTGCATGGCCGTTTTTAGTTGATGGAGCAATTTATCTGGTTAATTCCGGACGAGACTCAAGGTTGCTAAATAGGCGTCGTCATTTAGAAATGCGTTGCCGGTCGCGCTACTCACTTGTTTTTAGCGTTGCTCACTGGGCGAGACGTATTAAAATTTTTCTTAGGTCTGTGATGCTCTTAAATGTCCGGGACCACAAGCGTGCTACACTCAAGTAATCAGCATGTTCTTCTTGGCCTAGAGGCCCGGGCACCCTGCAATTCTCCAAATAAAAAAAACAGCTAGATGTTAACGTAATAAGAGAAACAAACAAAAAGAAGCAGAACATAAGATGATTTCTTTCTAAAGCAAGAGGAATAATCATTAACTTTTCTAACAAGTAAAGATGTGTATGTGTAAGTATTCGGTTGCCGAAAGCAAACGTTAGAAGCATAACAAAAGTGTTGGAAGTTTGGATAACGAAAAAACTTCTGGGGGAACTTAATTAGAAAAGTTTGCTGCCTTCTCTACACATTGGTAGTTGACACGGATGAGCTAGTGACTGGAGTGTTCATCGTACGTACATGTCACAGGCATGTGACGGTCTATCGGATAGACCGTCCCATAGGGATATTGAAGGAACACGGTGGATTTTAGTCAGTACCTACCAGATACCAGTCTGACAGTCCTTATTGCTCCGTACAGGGCGAGAGGACGCATTTGATGACTTTACAACCTAGCAAAAAAAAGCAAGTCAATTCGATCGCAATCTCATCCGTAGATTGAGTTTACAGAGAGCAACAAGACAATACTTTAATTGTACCTGAAATTAATAAGCGCAGTTAAAAGTGATGTGTTCAATCAAATTAAAGTGTTTTTACTATAGTATGTTTTTTTTTTTAATTTAAATATTTGTTCACGTTTGACCACTATCTCGTCTGATGGTAAGCGAAGATGTGGTCGACGATGAAGCACGCTTGCCTAGAAGTAACCTGTTCACTCTTGACTTGAAGATCCCAAGGTTATAGCTGTCAGGAAACACAGGGAATTCCACTCCTTAGCTGTGTGTACAATAAAGGTACTGGCGAAACGTTTTGTACGTACCGGAGGGATGTCCACCATATATCGATGGCGCACTGCCGTACGAAATGAATATTAAATTGAAATGAAATTTATGAAATCAAAATTGTAAAGTAATTTACCCATTATTATCAATTATCTACTTTCTATGTAAAGTCTTCCACTTTATCTAATTCTATTATGATTATCAAATTGCGTTCGCGCTGAACTCACTTGGGAATAAAATCAATTTTAGGGAGAAGAGGTGTGTGCATCAACGGTAGGAGACATGTGTGTGATGTCATTATTGTGATAGAATCTTTGGTTCTTCCAGCCGTGAATGGGCTAGGACTTCATAAGTTACTTACTCCATGGTACTTGTTAATGTGTTCGTGGTTAGGTAGTTAGGGGAGTCGGGAAGTGGATCTTCGGTAACTTGTTTGACTCCTAAACCAGCCTGACCTGTCGGTTTCTATGATATAGAGAACAGAGAATAGATAATTTAATATTCATTGACACACATGACATTGTGAATTCTAGAATTTAGACTCGTACTCTAGGAAATTAAACACAGCTGGGAGAAATATCAGTGTACTATTAGGTACATTTCTTCTGCCTTTCGAGGTTTACAGGCATACGACGTTACTTACGTGTTGTTTAGAAATATCACAAAGTTATAAAAGACCTAGTTTATATCAATATTTCTGCGCAAAAATAACAATCCTTGTTCAACAATACTGTTTTCAATTAATTCTACACAACAAACAAATAATCCCATAACAAGTTTATATTTAAAGAAACAAAGTAATGTAATTGAAAAATATTCAAAGTCCCGGGTGGTCACGTAAGCAGCCCTCCACTGCTATGCACATAATACTCCGTGTAATACAATACCGGGTCCAACACTAAACTGCTATAAGTATTGCAAGTCGGTCCGGCATTTAGAGGCGGTGGGGAGCATACTGATGCATCCTTTTACATGGAGCTTTGAACACGTGGACAAGGTTCTCATATGTATGTACGTACATTTGTAGTGGGGCCAGTCTCTGCTTTGAAAACTTAGAAGAGGTACGACGCATATATTAGAGCCAGCATCTCCTCGTGGACTTTTCGTTGCAAGTGTCAAAGGCTCATAATCTTTGGGGGCCCCGAATTTTCGTAGTAATTCAATAATAATAATAATAATAATAATAGTTTATTATCAACTCAATGTACAAGTTTCTCTTAAGCTATAACAAATATGCAAAGTTTATGAATTTGTAGATTATGGTCATAAGAGGTCACGAAGCCGACTGTACTAGTATAAACTGTGTCACAGTCGACAACGCCTTCCGCCCTGACTTTTGACTACAATAAAAAAAACAATTTAAGTAGGTACATAAGTGATAAACTCAATAAAAAAACAGACACTAAAAATAAAGATTAAAGAGAATTAAAAAATAAAATAACGGTAAGTAACCAAGTAAGTTCTAACATTTTTGACATAGGTAATACAATTTTGTGCATAGCAAAAGGCATATGAATTGTGTGGATGTGAGTAATGAGAATTGTGTGTTAGTGAGTAATGTGTAGTGTGAATGTGTGAGAGAGAGATATGTTGTGTGAAAGATGTTTAGGTTATAAACATAATAAACTAAAAATCAATAACTTTCTCAGTTTCCGTATAGTCCAATCGTTGAAGCCAGACACTTACTACTTTCTTGCATTTATTTAATGTTAGTGCATACACATTGTTTAAGCGGTTTACTGCGTTGTAAATGATGTTACTTATAACATAGAATTGCCGCCTAGCAAGTGTTGTTCTATATGGTGTCACCGGGCAGACTCTTGCTTTGTTACGTTTTAATGTGGGGGTGTACTTCAAGTTTTTATGCTTGCGAAGAATTGTATTCAGAATAAAAAGTTGTCTGACAGTTAGGACAGGACAGTCGCTGTACAAAGAAACTGTGCTGTATCTACGAGGACGCCCAAGCATGACTTTGAGAATTGCTCTTTGAGCACGTTCTAAAGGAAGAAGAGCAGTCTTGCCAATCCCACCCCAAACCACAATACAGTATTGCAATAGACTCTGAGCCAGTGCATGATAGACACATAGAAGGGTTCCATGGTCAGCGGAGTTTCGGAGTTTCCTGAAAATTGGAATCAATTTGCGGATGCGTGCAGTTAATTTTGCTATGTGCGCAGACCAAGTCAGAGAGCTATCAATAATCAGACCCAGATATTTAATATTGGATGCGCGTGTGTGAGTTTGGCAATTACAGTTGTTTTGTAAGAGACAGGAATGTGCAATAACTTCAAAGTCGGGGGGTGGTTGGCTGTTTGTTCGATGGGAAAAAGTAATATAGTTTGTTTTGCCGACGTTCAGTGTCAAGAGATTATTATTAAGCCAAGACTTAATCTCTTTTAGCGCAAGTTCTGCATAGTGCTTAGCATCGTTCCAGTCATCACCATGCACAATCAACGCGGTGTCATCAGCGTACGTGATGATTTCACAGTTTGGTAGTGACATTTTACACAAGCTATTTATATAAAGGAGAAAAAGGCTGGGTCCAAGAACACTGCCTTGTGGCACACCAAAAGATAGCATCAACGGTGCGCTTGTGTAGTTTCCTATCCTAACGCACTGCGTCCGATTTGTGAGATATGAACGAAAAATGTCGAGCACAACACCACGTATACCAATTGAATCCAATTTGGAGAGTAGAATGGGAACAGAGACAGTATCGAACGCCTTAGACATATCAAGGAACACACCTACTACTTTTTTTTTTTTGCATCTAGATTTTTAACTATTGTTTCCGTAAGTAGCATTGTGGCGTCTTCTGTGGATTTGCCCTTCATAAAACCGAATTGGTTTCCTGCAATAATGTTATTATGGTTCAAAAAGTTTGTAAGACGACTATTGAGGAGTTTTTCTAGTATCTTAGAAATGGCAGTCAACACAGATATTGGTCTATAGTAATTATAAGGAAGTTTCTAAAACTTGCTTTTTTGACTGTCTCATCAGGTTACCGTGACCCTGGAATGTAAAGGGCTATTGAAGGATCATCGTGTATTATAGACAGTACAAGTTTGACAGTCCCTCCCGCCCCGCTCTGGGTAGGAGGACTAATTGAATGGTTTTACCACTGTAAAAAATAGAAGAATAAATTAACGATATGGATGGAGAGAGCCTATTATTCTCTCATAAGTCAACAGTATGTATATTTTTAGGACAGTCTGCTAGTAAATTCGATTCACTTGACTCGCTATTGCACGATGCATCCTACCTAACTTTCGCATTCCACTTCGCTTTTGCATCCTAGCTCGCATTTTCATCCTAGCCCGTACTCCTAAAGTGGCGACCATAGTTCATGGGAGTCATGTAGTCATTCCACATTCAATACTTTTACATAATCACGCCTCGACATGGTTTGGACACAGCTAGGCAGACAACAATGCCTGGCTTAACCCTGAAGTGCCATCATCATCAGCCTATTAATGTTCCCACAGGTGGGACACAGGACTCCTCTCTGAGAGAGGAAGTGGGCCATTATCCACCACGCGGGCCCAGTGCGGATTGGTGGATGTCACATGTCTTCGAATTTTCGGTTCTAGGACATGCCGGTTTCCTCACGATGTTTTCCTTCACCGTTTTGAGAGCAGTGGTGATGAAATAAATTACACAAAGTTATGCGCCTGGCGGGGTTCGAACCCACGTCCTTTAATTCGTAAGTCGGGACCGATACCACTGGGCCACCACTGCTCTCAAGTCTGTCTCAAACCTGAATTGTATCTTTGGATTATTAGTAGGTAGCGACCACATCTTCGCTTACCATCAGACGAGATAGTACGCGAACCTTTCACCAACTAAAAAAAAAACGGAAGTTTTTACTATGTTTTCGCAAAGACTTTTAAAAATGTCACCTCCACCTTTCCCAAGTCTTTGAATCTAACTTGGCTACTTTATATCGAGAGGTGAGGCCGTTGAAAGTGAGATAGTTCGGTCCACTTTAACTGCTCAGGAAAAGTGTTTGAACCCAACGCACGTACGTGCGAACTTTTTAACTTTTCTTCTGTATTTCTTTAGTGATTATGTTGTGCCGATGAACGTATAGAGTACTGTAAATCGCTGGTACGGACAAAGAATTGCGATTGTATGGACTTTAGTGCTCGGAATGTAAAAGTATTGAGATAGCTGATAGATATTGCTCTTGTACTTTGCTAGTGCTTTTACACAGTAGGTTATATAAAAAAAAGAAAGGAAAAGAAAAAAAAAAAGAAAGAAAGGAAATACCTACGTTTATTTGGCATAAACTAAGGTGCACAATGTTATAAAACTCGAGAGATAATGAATGTAAGGTACGGTTGGCCCAGTTGATGAGCATTTGACTGCTCTACTCTTTTGTCGCCGAATCGATTCCCTTTCGGAATAAAAAAAACTTGAGAGGTGTCAAGGGACACCCGGATGGAACGAAGTTACTGTATACACTCAATAAAAATAATCGTCGCGACTCCACTCCACTCCACTCCGCTCCGCTCCGCTCCAATCCGCTCCAATCCGCTCCGCTCCGCTCCAATCCGCTCGGCCCTATCAACTAATGAAAACGGTTCCCCGAATGCGGGCCCTGTGGCATGCGATACAGAAATCTCTCACACCCCGCATGCGGGCTCTAACAACTAATCAAAATACGCCATTAGTCCAGCAATATTTATTCGAAACCGCAATAACTTTCTACCGTACATTCGGAATAAAGTCGCAATACTCAAGATTGGATATTTATGGGAAACTAGCTGTGCCCGCGACTTCGTTCGCGTGGATGTCGGAATTTAACAATGTATTTTTTTGTGCGAAGCGCTTAATTCTTGCCACGTTTTTTATAAATCATATCGTTTTCATATAAACCCTATATTTAGAATTTATTTAGATTTTTCAAGAATATTTAACGTGTTTGTAATAAACGCCCTCTGTCGTTCAAAGGCAGTACTATTCAATTGCTACTGGATTAGAGCACCCATTCCATCTCATTCCATCCCATTCCATCCCACTCCATCCCACTCCATCCTACTCCATCCGACTCCATACCACTCCATCCCACTCTATACCACTCCATCCCACTCCATCCCATTCGATCCCATTCCATCCCACTCTATCCCACTCCATCCCATTCCATCCCACTCCATCCCACTCCATTCCACTCCATCCGACTCCATACCACTCCATCCCACTCCATACCGCTCCATCCCACTCGATCCCATTCCATCCCACTCTATCCCACTCCATCCCCTTCCATCCCACTCCATCCCACTCCACCCCACTCCATACCACTCCATCCCACTCCATCCCACTCCATCCAACTCGATCCCATTCCATCCCACTCTATCCCACTCCATCCCACTCCATCCCACTCCATCCCACTCCATCCCACTCCAACCGACTCCATACCACTCCATCCCACTCCATCCCTTTCCATCCCACTCCATCCCCCTCCATCCCACTCCATCCCACTACATCCCACTCCATCCCACTCCATCCCACCCCATCCCACTCCATCTCACTCCATCCCACTCCATCCCGCTCTATTCCACTCCATCCCACTCCATCCTACTCCATCCCTCTCCATGCTACTCCATACCACTCCATCCCACTCCATCCTACTCCATCCCACTCCATCCCACTCCATCCTAATCCATCCTACTCCATCCCACTCCATCCACTCCATCTCACTCCATCCCACTCCATCCCGCTCTATTCCACTCCATCCCACTCCATCCCTCTCCATCCCATTCCATACCATTCCATCTCACTCCATCCTACTCCATCCCACTCCATCCCACTCCACCCCACTCCATCTCACTCCAACCCACTCCACCCCACTCCATCCCACTCCATCCTACTCCATCCCTCTCCATGCTACTCCATACCACTCCATCCCACTCCATCCTACTCCATCCCACTCCATCCCATTCCATCCCACTCTATCCCACTCCATCCCACTCCATCCCACTCCATCCCACTCCATCCCACTCCATCCCACTCCAACCGACTCCATACCACTCCATCCCACTCCATCCCTTTCCATCCCACTCCATCCCCCTCCATCCCACTCCATCCCACTACATCCCACTCCATCCCACTCCATCCCACCCCATCCCACTCCATCTCACTCCATCCCACTCCATCCCGCTCTATTCCACTCCATCCCACTCCATCCCTCTCCATCCCATTCCATACCATTCCATCTCACTCCATCCTACTCCATCCCACTCCATCCCACTCCACCCCACTCCATCTCACTCCAACCCACTCCACCCCACTCCATCCCACTCCATCCTACTCCATCCCTCTCCATGCTACTCCATACCACTCCATCCCACTCCATCCTACTCCATCCCACTCCATCCCACTCCATCCTACTCCATCCTACTCCATCCCACTCCATCCACTCCATCCCACTCCATCCCACTCCTTCCGCTTCCATTCCATTCCATCCCTTTCTAGTGTGAGACCTTTTCTTTCTTTCCATTCCATTCCATTTTATTCCATTCCACTCTACTCTACTCTACTCCACTCCACTCCAGTCCATACCATATTTGAATAGGTATGTTGTTTTTCTATTCCAAGCTAGATCGCGCTACTGAACTGCGAGCTGCGCGTCTCGGTGTAAACTGACCGTAATTTTACTTCTGGAACACTTTAAATTCAAATATCTTTTGATAGACTGATCCGATTTCAATGAAACAAAAACTAAATGTTACTTCAAGTTACGGTCAGTCGTTATGTATTAAAGTTATCTACATAGCTTTCGTACATTTTACGTGATGCCCGAACAAATAAACATACAAACAGACATACAGACAAACAGACAAAAATTCTAAAAATGCTAGAAATGAGTTCTATTGGTTGTCCTTAAACACGCTGGCTATATTTTTTGAGTTTTTTTTTAATGTACAAAAATTATTTTTCTACAGTTTTATTATATGTATAGATGGTATAGTTCATAAATAAATCTACGCGCGTTGCAGGAAGGGGCCACGGTTGCACTAAACCCAATATTGTATATAAACAGAAGTAAGTGGAGTAGTGTGATTTCTTATTTATTTTGGTATCTACTTTAGATGATTGGGTTGTGTGGTAGTAGTGGACTATTATTTAAACATGAAAACGTGAATTCTCATTGTTTGAAATGACTGAACCTGATTTTCATAAAACTTCGTCTAGCATGTTGTGTTATGCATTTCAAGTTTTGTGAAATAAGTAAGATACATATTAGTAGTGTAAAAAGTTATCTGAGAACAGTTTTGAACAGTGATGTTACATCTATAATAATAGATTGTTAAAAAAAAAATCCATAGAAATATAGGTTTTCAACGATGATTTTGTGTAAGATGTTAGGGAAAATATGTTTTCTCATATTTTTTAGACCTGTGTACCTAATTTTACTGTTTAGGCGTATGAAGTTTCTTTTTTTTACTACTACAGCCAAGTTTCTGATGAAATTCATTACCCAAAACGAAGGAGATAGATCAAATAAAACTTATAAGTTCTTATACATCGCACGATCTGTGTGAAGCAATAAAAGGCTCTTCGTATTAACATGTCCTCGCCCGAGGCGGCGAATCTATTGGCTCTCTCCCCCAATATTATATGCATACCTATAATATACTCGTATATTTAATATCGATTTACTATATTCATATCCACCATTCAAAATGCTTCAATATTGTGCTACTTCTTAGACAGAACTTGGCGAACATTAATACTAAGGACAAATAATTGTAACATCTGATTTGTATACCGTACCTTACATTATTCTTTGGCGACCTCTCGCGCCCGGCATTGGTCTGCGGGGCGAGTCGTGTCAAAGCAGTCATGCTAGCCAGGGAGGAGGCGGCATACGGAGAGGACAGCCTCCACCTCACGACCCAGCCATCGCAAGAGACACCCACGGCTCTGGACGTCGCGAAGCAATTGCGGCATGCGTACGGCGACTAATGGGTCTCGTCGTCAGCAATTTGACGGTACTAGAAGGCGAAAGCCTGCGGGGTCGCGGCACTGTCTTTTTTAGTTTAGCAAAAACATTGCTAAATGAAAACATTGTTTCTTATCCAGTGTTCGAAATTATCAATTAAACATTCAAGTTGATTCATTTAATTACGAGTAAGTTTACATACATTTTTTTGAGTGATTAATTCATCAAATGAGTCCTCCCTGCCCTGGGTGAGGTGGAAGAGACTGTCAGACTCTTGTAGACTAAAACCCTGTTCCTTCACATGCCCTTTGCGTTCCAGGGCCGCGGTGCCCTTTTAGTTTCACTGCTAACTTGTATTATTATAAGTGTGAAAGTTTGTGAGGATGGATAAATGTAGGTATATATGTATGTTTGTTTGTGACTCTTCATAACCTAATTAACACATAGGATAGTTATTATCCCGATTTTATGTTCCCATGGGGTAATTTTCGAGTTGCAGCGGTCAATGCCACTGGCCACACACACAGTAGTTTTTGATAACTAATATCAGGTCGCAGGTTTAAATCCTGCTCGCAGTTTAAATTTTTCTTTCCAAAGAAAAGCTTTGAAATTCGCGACGCATGCGTTAATGCGTGTAATATTTATAAAATATTAGTGACCACATCAGTTTAAAAACTTAAAATCTCTTGTGACATAGATTTCACGTCTCTTCTTTACCAATATTGTCTCTCTCGTGTCCGTAGCGGCTCCCGTAGGCGCAGCGGTATTGTTTGTCCGGTTGTCCGCCAATGTTTGCAGTGCACTTCGCGCTGCGGAACCGCGCAGTGAGTCCTCACTAGTCTAGCCTACTGCCACTTAGTGTGTATATGGTCACGGGTTTTTTTTTAACTGATTTGTAAACCTTTATGGTTAAAGATTAAGTTTCTATTAGAAAAGGGATGACATAGAAATATCGGCCATGGTTGTGGATCCAAGCCCATCATAAATAATTTCAGGCTAGATTCGATTTAGCCTGTATGTTTGAATGATAGGCTCAATATTTTTCTTTTAACGAAAACCCCTAAATAATATGAAAACCTAGCCAAATCTTCTTAAAATCGTTTTTATGTTTTTACTACTTTTAATATTATTTTTTCTTCCATTTCTCTAAAGATTTGGAACGTACGGTGTAATTGCCTATTTTCAAATATTATTTTATGTCCATTAACATATATTATTATTGAGAGAAGCCAACGACGATATAATACTAGACTACTCATTGCACGATCTAACGAACTAAACTATTCTGCCAACTCGCTGAGGTAATACGTAAGCGAGGGGGGCGGGGTACTGCGTTGTGATTGGCTAACTCAAGGTCTGTTCTGTCTCAACGTATGTTTACGGCTCACAGGATTGGTCGAAATGAGACGGTTATAAGACTTTTTTGCCTAATGTGTTGGCAGACATCGGTCGCCTGTTATTACGAGTCTAGTATTATATCGTCGTTGAGAGAAGCCTTTGCCCAGCAGTGGGAAATTAACGGATAAGAAAAAAAAAAACATTAACGCTTCGTCTCGAATTGTAAAGCTTTTTTGTGAAAGGAACTTAAGTGGGTTAAGGCGTCTGATGTACTGAATCAAAAGGTTGCAAGTTCAAATCCTGCCCGAGAATGATATTTTTTTCCACAAAAAGAAGCTTTAATGATCTTTATCTATATTGTCGAGTTGTCGACAGAATTATGTCTATTTTTAAGAAACGAAAAATTCAGCATGTTTCGAACCTGCGTCTTCTGGATAGGGAATGAGAAATTCAGCTTCGAGAGTAGTGGTTGCGATGGCCTAATTGGTTAAGGCGTCTGGAGTAACTATCCAGAAGACGCAGGTTCGAACCCTGCTTACAGCTGAATTTTTCGTTCCTTAAAAATATCTTTGCGAAGACGCGACGCAGGCGTTATTGCGTATAAAAATATAACTTAATTATGTCTGTTCACATTTGAACTGAAAGTCCCTGTAATTAATTTACCAAAAGGTTACATCAATAAAAGCCCTTCTTTTCACACTAATGTTGTGACCGCCACTAAGTTCTACGGGCACACGTCTCTGCTCGTAGTGATCCGTAGTGTGTCAATAAAAATGAAATAAAACGCGTCCTATCACCCATCGTAAAGCTGGACGGCCAAGCCTCTGCCTTATAATGTCACATAAAAGAGAATCGTATACAGTTTGCCTTTATATTTTTTATGGAGGACTCAAATATGACAATTGGGTGGAATCCGCAGTTATAGTTATAAAGGTACAGCTAGCAATTGCAAGCTGCTTTGACCTTCGCTTGAATATAATTATTATCCCAATGGAAACGTAATACTGGGAGCAAAAGTACCCCATGTGAAAGAGTAGATTAGCTAAACTATCTGTGTATCAAATTATATCCAAATCCGTTAAGAGCGCTATGACATACTGAAAGAACACAGTTTCTGTCAATTTGACATCGTGATGCCCCCCGCATGAAAACAAAACACTAACGAAACAGCTATGCCTCGTATACCAGGAAGAAAACAACATGAGCTTTTGCCACTTTTCTTTCGAATAAACAAAGTAAGATCCCGAGCTTCTAGACACTACTTATATTCTTAAACGAATAGATAATATGATAAATGTATACCTATCAAAATAAAAAGCACTCATTATATTACACTTTAAACCGCACATTGTGTCACACTGCAAATTGGATATTTATTTGTAATTTACAAAGCGTGCATTATAAAGATTATTCAATTCCATTCTATAGTACGAGTAAATTATCTTGTTATGATATCTTTAAAGTGTTAATTTTGTTTCTAGTGGCTAATTTGAATTCATAACTTATTTAATTAGATTTTTGAAATTATTAAGAATTTACGATTTGGTGTTTAAAATTTTTCAAACTTTTTCGTTGACTTATACATCAAACAGTCATTTATGCCATCTATTCAGAGACATAATTATGGATGCAAAACCAGCCACTTGGGGTGATTACGGTGACATAGATAAGGAGATATAGCCAGAAGTGGTCGGTTTAATGCTCGAATATTTCCGATTCAGGAAGAAAGTGAGTAAGGCCCAGGAAGACCATCAAGTTCGTTAAACCGCGCAAAAAGAGCGATAATCTACTGCGCGGATGATACAAACTCCATTGCGACCAGCCACAAGCTCCCCTATAATTTGACAAGGCAATTTCGAATCGACACCATGAAGATTAAAAATTAATATATAAGAAGATTCTTGGTTCGCCTGCAGTTAACTGTGAGCGGATGGTGCAAATCGTTAAACATTTGCAAAGGAGAAAATTTATTGAACTGTTTTGACTGGGCTTCAGTGCTTCATATACTGGGTTACAGCTGGATTATTTTTTTAATAAAGACAGATCTATCAGAGTTCAACAGGTTTCAGATCATTTCACTCTTGAAACAGAATGTTTTGGTGAGCTTTAAATTATAATCTCTATCTCGCAAAACTGAGCTTTCACTTCCTAACGAAGGTACGTAACTGCTCAAAATTGCGTAGAAAATGTGGTTCAACTCCACATTATTTCATTTGCACAGCAAGTAGTAGGTACCTGATTTCATCTTCGATCAATCGCGACTAACAGTGCATAGATTCGTTTATGCTCGAATTACGATGCTACAATTGGTCACTCAGGTTTTTTTACCTGATTTCTATTGAAATGGTATAGCAAATGTTCGTTATTTAATACAGAACATTTCACCTTCAGTAAAATAACACAGGGTTTAAGAGAAAAAAGAACTTTTTAGAACATTGAAAACATTATTTTTTCGATTTCATTATTTTATTTATGAAACTTGACACATTCCTGTAATTTCCCACTTTTCATTCATTTTCGCTTATTTTTACGATTTATTGGAATGCTAACTTATTTTTTGTATGTTTTGTTCTGAGTAGTATCTGTATTCATGAATAAAATTCACAAAATAATATCAGGCGAAAGAGCCATGGCCGGTTGAGTGCTTGAACTTCAATGCTGCTAAGACGTTAATTTTTCCGCAAAAGGGAGCCAATCCGACCCGGTTCTATCTTTCTGAGGTGTAACCGTAAAAATGACAGGCCATCTTGACCTTTTTGGGGTGCCGTTGACATCGACCCACAATATTAGTCCACATATTGAGTTGGCTGCAAAAAAGTTAGGTAAATGGAGTGGTACAGGTTTGCCAAATCCCAACTCGATGCAATTGAGTCAATTTAATAGCGCCCGGCATTGATCGAGGCCACGATCTGCGGAGCGAGACGGAATGGGAAGTAGTCACCTCGAATCCTTATGCAAAGCAGTCATGCTAGCGAAGTAGGAGGTGGAACACGTGAGGGAGAGGACAGCCGCGTGACCTACGACGCCGAGAAGCGATTTCGAATCAGAGAGGTACGCCTTGGAGGGCCGGAGCTTGTCTTGGTCACTGGACTGTCTTATCAGGTAACGGTGACCCTGGAACGTAAAGGGCTACTGAGGGATCACCATGGATATTGTCAGTACGAGTCGGGTAATAAATCCCGTCCCGCTCGGGAGGACACATTTGATGATTTTACCAAAAAAAAAATAAAAATACAATGCAGCTGCCAAAACGGAATACCTACCGCAATTGACTGGATGCCGAACCTGATACAAGACTTCAACTCTCTTCGATCAAACCTAAAAAAAACTTTTTGAAAAAAAGTACCGACTTCAAAAACGAATACAAAAAAGTTTAAAATAACTTTTCTTTTGGAAGTCGGTGGCTTTGTTATTTATTTCATTGACTATTGCCATCGACTTCCAAAAGAAAAGTTATTTTAAACTTTTTTTATTCGTTTTTGAAGTCGGTACTTTTTTTTAAAGGTTTTTTTTTAAAGTTACTTTTCTCTGGGTTCGCTACCTCAAAACGATCACATCAATTTTTCACGGATTTTCGGGGCGCATGTTAGAGAGCCAAATCCTGCCGGCGGCGTCGCGGGACTGTCTTATCAGGTATCCATGGCCCCGGATCGCAATGGGTTATTGAAGGACACCGTAAATTTTAGTCAGTAGTGTCAGTACAAGTTTGTATGTCCTTCCTGTAGTCCTGTCTTTCCCTGGGTGGAAGGGCTGATCTGATGATTTTACCACGTAATAAAAAGCCATACCACCAGGGGCATGGCCGGTGGTATGGTGGGTCCCGCAGCGAGCTATTTTATCCAAACGAACTGGAATGTTTGGGAAGTTAGCAAGTCTGAAATTACATTTGATTACCAATTCAGAAAAAAAGCTATCAGAATTATTTACATTATTTTATTATCTGCAATTATATCCACATTCGAATATAGAAGGAAAATACAATCAACACATTTATATATTTACATTGCAAACAGATCAAAATTAAATTAATTCAAAATATTAGCTTGTATCAAGAAAGGTGGGTTATGCTGTATTCTTGGCGATTGGGAAAATTACTGGCCACCACTCATGACCTGCGGAAAATTCGAGGTACTACATTTTTCACATGGAATTTGATGTCATGACAAAGACACTAGCGCCGCGTATAGAGGTCATTAATGGTGGCGTGTATTTTAAATTTTAATAATTACGTGACTAATGTCAAAATGGTTGCAAGCGATACGTCCTCCCTCAAAAGGCGCCCCGCGCCGTCTAAATCAAAGAACAAACCGTTCTTGGTTTTATGTTGAATTTTGTCATTGCTTATTATAATTGTATTATTTTACTTTTAAATGAGCTAATTATTTTTTTAATGCAAGCTATGATAGTAACCTTAGTTATTCAATACTTTTTGATTGAAAATTCAGTAAATATTGATAGATAAAAAATATAATATCGGACGAAAAAATGTCAAATTCTTCCTGTCTTGAAAAATTATTTTTAGTTTATTTCTGAATGGAAAATAAAAAAGTGATTAATGCAGTCCAAATATAATCTTTCAGATGTACCATGGACATTTTCAAATATTATTTTGCTATTATACCTTCTATGTAATTCGGTACCAAAGTATGACTAAAAGTAGAATTTTATGAAACATCCTTTGCAGAGACAAGGTTTTTACTCATGTATGTAAACAAATCTAAAAATTTGTTTAAAGCACTCCACACAGAAATAATCAAACTTTCTCGAGTATATATCTTTTTTTTATTTGTGGCAATGACATACCCAGAATCAGGTTCCAAAAGTCGCACAAAAACAACGAAGCGTGTGAAAGCCCTCTGAGGATAAGCTACAGTCATCAAAGAATATTGTTTCAACGTAAAACAAAATTAACTATAGAAATCTAAAGTACTAAAATAAATAAATAGTCTGTTAAGCAGTTTTGTGTGTAAGAGTAACAAACATCCATTATATCCACCATGGAACTACTGGGAGAAAAAAATCCCAGTAGTTCCCTACTGATGGAAATAGACAATTGAACTACTGGGATACGACGATCAATCCAAAGTATCAGTCATATCAATAAATAAGTCGCATTTGTTAATAATAGTTAGATAAGCGGCTCAGGAGTAATTCTTAGCGTGGGATTTTGTTTTTTTAAATATCATGGTACTCAAAAACCCTGAAAATAATACGACATCTCTACACAACCATTCGGGAAATACAAACGTTAAGCTGAACAAAGTACTCAAACTGCAACTTTATATCTATCGCCATGCATACTATCTGCATTCAACATTCAATTTCCTGCGGGTTTGCTTGTAATAGGGCGCAGGGCATGCGGCGGATGCATCGGCAAACTTTATTAGTTTCCCTTGATGGGGGTAATTGTTGCGCCTTTGTGTGATACACCCATAGGACCTTTGATGACGTCACCGCGACTATATCGAATGCGATAGATAACATTGTTTTTTTTTTGCAAATTGTAAATACAGTCACACGAGCAGTGATAGTGCAAAAATTAAATTTAACAATCTTATTTTCTTATTGATATTTAATATGATCGTGAGAAAGTAAATAAATAAGCATAATGTCTGACTTGATAAATTGGCTGAATTGCTGGTGTAATACCCACCCAAAGAAGTTAATAACAAAAGATTCAATAAAATACTAAATCAAATCAAAAATATCAAACAAGATAAATCATTATTTTTACCCGATTTCAACATTATAAAATCACTGACTTCAATATCCGACAAACGTGTGCACCGCTTGCCTGTCGTTGCACGAATGACTATAAAAACATTTACGAGCGTGTCTCACACCGCCATCTACCGGCGGAGATTGGCAACACTGCGGTAAATCTCCCGCCATCTTAGATGGCAATGGCGTTAAACCAGATCTTTTACGGTGGCTAAGCTGAAAATGAGTTAAAGTTAAACGACTTAGTCGTTTGTCGAATGTTTTACGGTTATTCTAAGTTATGGGCGGAGAGTTAGTAACTGGGATAGTGTTAAAATGTGGTGGAGGAAGATTATCATAGATTTGAGACAGAAGAAATATTTCTATAAAGTTTATGATTGTTTCAGGGTCTTAGCAAATATTAGTGAAGTAGGGTGATTACTTAATTAACCCTTTCTCTTTTTAAATCATCAAGCTTAATTAGCTAATGACCATGTTGATAATAGGGTTGACTACAGTGACTGTTAAATGTCCAGAATACGATATATAAATCCCATACAAACTTACTACTTGCCTACTAAAAATCTTTTTTTTTACTTGGTCAAATCGTCAAATTAGTCCTCTCACCCAGGGCAGGACGGCAAGGACTGTCAGACTTGTATCCTTAAATCCATTGTGTCCTTCAATAGCCCTTTACGTTCCGGGCCACGGTTACTCGTTAGTCCCGCGGCCCCTATGAATAATCGCTGACGTTTATTTTTTCAAAATGCGAAATATTGAGTTACATCCTGCAATAGAATTCATAATCGACATAATTTATGTTAGGTATTCAAAAGTTTTCATAAATTATTTAATGCTAGATTCTATATTATTATCTAACAACATAAATGTCTTTCTATACTTACCTACATGCAATTTTAGTTATTAAATAAATTGATTTGTAATTTGTAAAAAAATGCATTACTCTGAATAAAAATATTGATATGCGAACTGTGGTAGATTTTGAAACCTCGAGAGATCTCAAGGAACAATTGGTACAAACTCCGCACCGTTTTATACTTTATTTTATAGAGATCATAAAATGCTACAGCAAATCCCAATCGGCTGAATGCTAGAGTTAAAATCTAAAAAAATCAAATAAACGTTCAGTTTTTTATATACTTAGCTAGAAAAGATAAATCAGATGGCTTGCGTTGTACAACTTTATTAAAAATTCAAAAAAAAAAAACTAAATTTCTTCAAAATGTACTATAAAATGTTGTGCTTTTCCACAATAATTACCTTCTTATAATAATTGTGGAAATGATCATATAATTTAGTAGGTAATATAGGAATGAAGTACTTAACTTTACAGTCTTTTTGTCACATCTTAAAATATGAGAAAAGAAAAGAGAACTACTTCCATGTATTGATGTATCCAAAACACAATGACTAGCGAAAGCTAAACTAGATTTAAAAACACCACGATTTTAAGGATCCCAAAAGAAAAAGATAAAATGAAAAATCACCTTCACCCCTCAAAACCCCAATTCAAAGCTACACATTAAAAGTTTCCGAGGTTGCAAGTACAAGACAAACGTACAAAAGCGATCGTCTGCGGTCAGCCTTTATAAAGTGGACTTTTATATCGGCGCCCCGCGAAACACGACCTCTCTTCGTAAAGTATACTACATGGAGTTGACAATGCTGGAAGGGAACATTTTGACTGGGCAAGCCGTAATCACAGCAGCTAAGGCCTTTACCTACAGTCCATCATCACCTGCCTAGCCTAGCCTATTCCCAACTATATTGGGGTCTGCTTCCAGTCGAACCAGAACCAAGAGCATATTAATTTCACTTCCATTTTTTTCAGACATAACGCCAGAATTACGTCTAAAAACTGTAGGGAACTCTAGAATTCAGCGGCATGCCAATAGAACTCACAATTTTTCGTGATCTGCTGAGAAATGATCTGCCAAGTTCACCGATATGATCCGTCCCGGCGACACGATCTGGCGGATGTAGAGGCTGAACGCGATGCGATCTGACGCCGACAGTGAGAAAGCACATAATAATGTCCATATTATGGACATCCATAGGTTACAGAGATCGCACGGAACGGATCGTGCAATGTCGGTAAAGGCTTTTAGTCCCCTCTTTGAGGAGTGACTGGATCCGACGCCACAGCATTCTTACCTTCCATCAGACGCAGATCTTCAATGGACATGATTGTTTTGGGAGGGGGATGTTTCTCAGGTAGGATTGGGTGAGTGTGACACGGTGGAGATTACGGTTCAGGTCTGCCCTGCTTGGGCGGAGTTTGGCCTGACGGAATTGCTTTCGAATTTTTGATATTATAAGGGATAGATTTGATGTGGGTTATTTCACGGTGTTCTCCATCAATTTTAGTCAAATAAATCACCTACAAGTTGATGTAACCGAACACGTTCGTAACACAACACTTTTTTTTATAACTTTGCCCCGAATTAGGAATTTCTCCTGTGCGTGTGGGTGGAGGCGGGTGTGAGTGGGTGCGTGGGAGCGTGGGTGCGTTTACAAACATAGAAACTAACATACACAAACACCCAAATCCGGAACGAACTGCAAGCTAAATAAATATCTGTTCTGTGCGGAGATCGACACGCTGCACAGCATTTATTACCCACTCACTGCGCCAACGTGTCGTCTAATATTTTATAGATGCTGACTCATGAACAATTCAGATTAAAAAAAAAACCTTTACTGGAAATACTGTGAGACCCACGAAATCCACAGAACCAAATTCCTCAAAGGAATCCTTCTAAGAACTGTAAGTCTCATCCAGCGACACAACATCCTCGGCCCCCATTCCCCCGGAGATTGAATAAGGCCGGAGTGAAGTCGACGCCGGATTTATGAGGATTCCCTCCGACACCGCACTCCTCTGATTGCCAGTTTATATCGTGTCAAAATGCGTAGTACTGTGGCAAAATGGTTTCTGTAGCTAATTTTTAGATTTTAATATTTTTTTGTAATGCTTCGGGTCGAAGTGTTTGGTTTTGAATTTGTTCAAATAAGAAATTTTGGTTGATGATCTGCACTCTAAGAAAGTGAAGAATTCAATTTTGGAAGTTTAGATTCTCAACTATGTTGGGGTTTGCTTCCAGTCTGGCGAAATAACCGAGCGAATGGTAGGTTTCAATTCCGCATGAGACAATTTTTATGTCCTACTACCTGGAGAGTTTTCTAAATGTTTGCCAACACACTTATATCTGAGAAGAAATTTGATAGGTGTCGAATGTGGAATGGGTCAGGTGCTATTTTAGCGGGTGCTCAATGTGGAATACCTCCAAAAAACATTCCTATCGGGGCTACGTTTAAAAATAAGAAAAACAACTTCTAAAACAAACAAAAAAGGACTGTATGTATATATAACTTTCGGAAGGCTTTATTTTTTATTGCATTTACTTTTCGGCCGACTTCCGAGAGAAAGTTATTGCACAATTTTTTGCATTTGTTTTAGAAATCGGACGTTTGTATCTTTGTTAACTTTTTTAAAATTTTGCCCTTTTTCATTTTCACATAGGTATAATTTTCTTACATGCACACTAGATTTTGATCAAGATTTTGGAATGTTTTCCTTCTGACCCCCTACCCGTGACTCGTACATTAAACCATTTGTGTGTATAGCCGTGATATTAGGTACTCGTATATCGTATAATACCGTCGTGATTGATTTGCTATCTTAAAAAAAGCTGCTTTCTTCCAGCTTTTTAGCCTGGAAGAAAGAAAACAAAATCATAAAACCTTTGGTCATAGAGTAACATATTTTTCAAATTTCTTTCCCGTAACACGGGGTATGGTCACAGACGGTTTATTGACTTCATAAAATAAAAGGTGTGTAGTTCCGGTAACTGGCACTTGCGTCACTTCCTGTATTTCAAAGTAAGGTTACGAGTTACCCATGTTGAAATGATATGTTTAGTTTCCGAGAAAGTGTTGCTTTGACTTGCAATAACTTTGTTTTATGTACGAGTATTTAAGCACACACGCAACAGTTTTACTAGCAATTAGCTTTTGGTTCTGCCCGCGAGTAAGTCAGATTAAACTGACGGATTTTTTTTTCTTTTTTCAGGTTTATATATGGAACCTACGGTGGAGGTCACTTCGTGAGGGCATCAAAGACATGTGATAACTACCATCCCGCAATGGTTGGTGGATTCCAGTCCCTCTCACAAAAAAAGAGGAATGCATTTAGAACATAGGCTGATTTTGACCAAATATCCATATTTTGGGTTGGAATTATTATATAATACTCTGTAAATTGTAAAAAAATAATAACGTAATATTTTTCTGAAACATTATACGCATAAACGCATGCGTCGCGAGTTTCAAAGATTTTCTTTGGAAAGAATCATTTGAAACGCAAGGAGGATTCGAAACTGCTACCAGTACCATTCATAACATCCGACGCTCTTTCCAACCGAGCTATCGAGGTTCATTACCTACTGCGTCGAATTCTACAATCCATTTCTAGCGTCTCAAGGTGATGTTTCATAAATTACTTAATAACTTTTCGAGAATGAATAACGTATTACCCGAATTCAGAATCGAACCTTCAACTTCGAGTTCAAGATTAACTCCTAATCAGCCAAAGAAGTCATACCAAAAAAGTCTTGGCTCCCAAAAATATGCAAACCAGTCCCCTTATCAGTTCTTAAAATCTAGATGTGACAACCCCAACAAAGAAGGGTTTCCGAAGTTATCACGCCATTGTCACCCAATCCAACCCTTATCTTATCTATGAAAACATAGCAACCTACTTGTCATTTCGAGACGCATATTTTTTTATCTCCCCCCAACGATTCGCTGGCAACACTGCCATTTTTCGGGTTATTTCGTTGTATTACTGGCATTAGAGGGGGTTAAAATTGCATGACATTTTTTATGCTGGCAATGCCTTTGAGTGCCGAGTGATGTTGGCTTGATGATTGCATTTTAGGTGTTGAGGAAAAATTAAAAATTATTTCCTTTTAGAAATTTCTATTTTTGAGATTTTTAATAATAATGTGTACGTACTGCACTGCATCTGGTAAAATCAGCAGCATCAATGAATTGTTTAGTTTTTTTTAAGTTAAATATTATTAGACCACGTTGCTAACTTCCAACGCCAACTGTCACTTTTTTTTTAAGAAACTTTGCCCCACACTAGGAATTTTTCTTGGGTCGTGGGTGTGTTTACAAACATAGAAACTCACATACAGAAACACCCAGACCCGGAACTACTTGTAGGCATACAAAAATTTGCTCCGTGCTGGAACCGAACCCTGAAAATTACCTTTAACAAAAAATAAATTTTCAAATAAAATTTATACTTACATTATCTTTCACTAATTTTGTACGCTATGATTGGCAAAACATGTAGTTCTCCTATTATTTTTAAGACCTATATAATTCTGCACTCATGTTTTACAAAATAAATATCTTGTATCTGTCTCGTTAATGTTATTTTCACAAATTATTTTCAATTTATTGAAAAATAATTTCCCTGACATTATATACAAGTCTATACAATAATAAAAAAAATATTTTACGGAGTTGACTCAAGATTTTTTGAAATATTCTTGATAATATATTCTATGTCCAAATTCCATCCACAATATACCTAAGTACATAGTTACAAAGTATCAAAACTATAGATCCAAGTATACACTCGTAATTTTCTTTGTACAGGGCGGTTCTGTTCCGCCCATCGCTGGGTAAATCTGTGATGACTCCCAGGATATCGTAGTCAGCTGATTTATTACCCGGAAGTGACGTAATGACTGTGTTCACTGTGATTATAGTTACATGGATGTACTGTAAAGTACATTAGAATTGTGACATTATTACTACAAAGCTTTCAGACAATCAGGCTTTAAATGAGAATTAACCTTTCTAATTAAAAAAATAAGCAATATGCCCGTGTTAGAAATAGGATGTGTATTCTGTTATATTTATATAAATATCTACTAAATTATCACGTTTTAGGTATCAGGATGGTTAATGTTATTTATTTACTGTATGTAAATAGTATCTCCAAGTACTTATTTATATTAATGAGTTTATAAATAAAAGCACAAATCAAGACTAGGTATTTTATTACCAAAGCTACCTCCTTTCGCAACACTAGGTCTTCGTGGAGAAGAAAGGAGGAAGAAACTCCACGGCAACATAATATTTTATCAGTTCACATTATAAAATACATAATTTACAGCAATATTCATATCATAATAAATATCAAATAACTTACAGTTTTATTGTAGAACATTATGACACACAATATAACTTTCAGCATCACACACTTGTATTCTCTATTATTACATCACATTTAAATAACCAAGACACCACTTCAGACACGTCTTAACTCTTTGAACAGTTGAATAATAATGACTACCAAAGTGAGGGTACATCTACTTTTATAAACTTAGTATTGTACCACTTCCATCAAATATTACCGCCATTATTGACCAATCACAGATCGTCAAACATTGTTGTTAAATAATTAATAAAATGGGCAACAATAAACAAATCCTGTACAGTAGAACCATTTTAAAACTTAATTAGATAATTTACAAATTCAGTAAGTATTTATTTGCAACCTTAACATAATTCGATATAAATTTGAACATCAACTGATTTCGTTCTGAAATCAGTTGATCGCTGTTAATATATTACTATTATTACTTAGATATATCCTATATCTATCACGGCCATACTGACAAGTACTTCGCTCTCGAAGTACACGGGTTACCCTTGTTTGGTAGAACAACTTTTGATATAATTTTACTAATTCGAACAACGTTTGAGAAAATAATCAGTTTGTATAATATCGGTTAACTTAATTTTCATTTCATCGAATATTTATTTGCGATAACAACATTTGCGCTATTGCTCAAAATGTATAATATTCATTTGATATAATATTCAGGTGGTATAACATTTAGTTTATCGAATATTCGATTGGTGTAATGTAATGCAGAAAAGAAAACATTGTAAATATTTGTTCCGTCGATCTACCTTGGTAGGTAGTAATCATTAACTAAACTAAGGATGCAAGAGCGAGCGAAGCGAGCTCGGGACTTGGTGCACCCCGACTCGGACAGGTTAGGTTGGAAGGGGATGGCGGGGTCTGAAAGACCCCGCCATCCCCTTCGTGTTAGGTTACTGTAAACCTTGCAAACAGAAATAGGAGCCCCGCGAAGCGGGGCTCCGTCAAGCTACCTCGGTAGGTGGTTATCAGTAATATACGCTCGCCCTTGTATCCTTAGTCAAATTGCCGATTACTACCTACCGAGGTAGCTCGACGGAGCCCCGCTTCGCGGGGCTCCTATTTCTGTTTGCAAGGTTTAAAGTAACCTAACACGAAGGGGATGGCGGGGTCTTTCAGACCCCGCCATCCCATTCGAACCTAACCTGTCCGAGTCGGGGTGCCCCAGGTTCCGAGCTCGCTTCGCTCGCTCTTGCATCCTTGGTGAAATTGCTGATTACCACCTACCAAGGTAGCTCGGCGGAGCCCGATTTTTTTATAGACAATGAAAGGAAACGAATAATTAATTAACTGAATATTCGATGCGATATTTCGACTAAATCATTATTAGTCTAGTAAAACATTAGTTTAAATAAAATTAGTGCATTTGAAAATTCGGTCAAATGAAATTATTTTAAAGAATTAAATAGGCTTAATAAACATATAACAATTAATTATTCGGTGAAATGAATAATTCTACGAAACGACTTTATTGTAACCAAAATTAGCCGGAGTGATTTTCGACGAAACGTTGTTCTGCCAAACAAGGGTGACCCGAAGTACACGGCCATACTCACAAGTACTTCGCTCTCGAAGTACACGGCCATACTCACAAGTACTTCGCTCTTGAAGTGTATTATCCCTTTTTTTCTTTCCTTTATTTCCTTTATTACATTTTTTTTTTGTTGTTTGTCAATTGCCTAGACGTGTAAAGTCCCCTCCACCCGCTGCTCGTGGGATAGACTTGCACCAAGCAAATGACCGACCAGCAGAAACAAATTTCTGTTTTTCCAATTGCCTAGACATGTCAAGTCCCCTCCACCCGCTGCTAGTGGGATAGACTTGCAACAAGCAAATGACCGACCAACGGAAACAATGTTTTCATAACTTCAATGCCCAGTTTATAATGCCAATACTCAGTTCATAATGTCAATACTCAGTTCATAATGTCAATACTAAGTTCATAATGTCAACACTCGGTTCATAATGTCAGTACCTACTAAGTTCATAATGTCAGTACTAAGGTTCATAATGTCAGTACTAAGGTTCATAATGTCAGTACTAAGGATCATAATGTCAGTACTAAGGTTCATAATGTCAGTACTAAGGTTCATAATGTCAGTACTAAGGTCCATAATGCCTATAGTCAGTTAATAATTACAATAGTCAGTTCATAATTGCAATAGTCAGTCCATAATTGCAATAGTCAGTTCATAATTGCAATAGTCAGTTCATAATTGCAATAGTCAGTTCATAATTGCAATAGTCAGTTCATAATTGCAATAGTCAGTTCATAATTGCAATAGTCAGTTCATAATTACAATAGTCAGTTCATAATTACAATAGTCAGTTCATAATTACAATAGTCACTTCATAATTACAATAGTCAGTTCATAATTACAATAGTCAGTTCATAATTACAATAGTCAGTTCATAATTACAATAGTCAGTTCATAATTGCAATAGTCAGTTCATAATTGCAATAGTCAGTTCATAATTACAATAGTCAGTTCATAATTACAATAGTCAGTTCATAATTACAATAGTCAGTTCATAATTACAATAGTCAGTTCATAATTATCGACCTCGCTGGTTAACAATAGCCTCTGGCCTTGACATATCAGTCTTATCACCTGCTGCGCGTGAATTTCAGAAAGATATCAGAGCAGTGACCGACCAGCAGTTTATAATCCTTACTTACAATCTTACTATGTTATAACCTTACTGGGCAGATCAAACACCCCACCGTCGTCGGTGAAGTTCAATCACCCACAGTTAGTGAATGTCATACCACAGCTAAGGTTTTAATTGAGCTGTCATTCCTGTACATTGAATTTTTTTTGTATTTTTTTTCGAGATAAAGGATCGATTCTGATGCCAGATCAACTTTTTTTTTTTAATTTTTTTATGTTTTTTTTTTGTTTTGATCTATCTCCGAAACTACTGTAAAGTTGTAGATCAAATTTTCCTCTAATATTCCTAATAAAATGCTTCTGTTAATAGGCTATGTATTATTACGCTATTATCTCGTGATGTTTTGAGTTGGAAGCGAAACCACTGGATATTATTTATTCGTAATATATTGTTTCGAGGCGTAGGAATTTTAAAGATTCGAAAACAAACGAATCTTTATTATTTTGTGTTTATTTGTTTTGAATTAGTGCTCAAAGCAGTGCATAGATTCTGTTTTAAACGACAACAAGTTTTACTCATCGAGTTAAATAATAAGCTATTTTTAATGTATCACGCGGTATGGTGAAGTTCCCCCTTCAAAGGCAATGCGCAATGCTATAACAAATTGCAGCGATACTGTAAATCGACCAAAAAATGATAGTCTAGTGTTTAAGATAAACACGGATTTTTGAAATTAATTTCGCTCTAACAAGGACGTTTCCTATGCAAACTATGTAGGTACCTACGTATAACATTATTGATCTAAACTTATATTATATATAAATGCAAGTAGGTATGTTTGTTTTTTTTACCTTTTCACGCAAACTACATAATGAATTGATCGTCCCAAAATATATCAAGTACAATATAATAATTATTATGATGTCTATCACTTGTTCATTTTTCATTTTCTTTTGCATATTATTGTGTATGCTCTGTGTCTGTACCAATAAATATTATATCTTTCCCTTTTTTTTTTGGCTACATGATTTGCATTATATTTTTAAAAGAAATTCACGACTCGGTTATTCTGACAATATTATTATTATTGCAAATAGTACTTTCAAGTCGAGACCTTTTCAAAACCACGTTTTTTTTTTTTTTTTTACTGATTTACTAAACTATACTTTTAATAAGGACTAAGATTCAAATCGTATTTCGGTTCCTTCGATCAAATACTAGTTTTCACATAATCCAAGTCCAGTCTTGTTCCATCTAGATATGAGCGCCGATGGTCAATCTGTCGGCGGCGGCGCGCCGACTTTTTGAAGTCGGCGGCGGCGGCGTCGGCGGCGCGGCATGACCTTTTTTTAACTTTTTCTAATTTATGAGAAGAAATAAAATATAATTTTGAGGAGACAAATTTAATTGGCAAGATAAACTAAAAAAATAGAAAACCAAAATAACATTAAAATAGTGTGTTATTTAGTTAATTATCTGTAAACCAACAGGAAATTAGGAAACATGAAACCGCATTAATTACGTTATTATAAAAAAAAAAACTATTAACTAATCAAAAAGGGCAGTATCTTTTCATCTGAAACTCAAGGTGCTTCATCATCAGCCGGAAGACGTCCTCTGCTGAACATAGGCCTCCCCCTTAGACCGCCACGCCGAACGACAATTCGCCACTTTCATCCATCGGTTGCCCGCGACCCTCGCGATGTCGTCGGTCCACATAGTGGGAGGCCTGTCTACGCTGCGTCTTCTGGTCCGTAGTTGCCACTCGAGAACTTTTATTCCCCATCGGTAGCCAGTTCTACGAGCGATGTGGCCTGCCCATTGCCATTTCAACTTGCAAATATGAACTATGTCGGTGACTCTGGTTGGTGAGGAGCTCGTAGTTAAATAAATACAGCCGCACAGGCCGATCTACCAGGTGAAGCTGCGCTTGCCGAGGTTGGTCTGTGGATGGGTGACCATCTGTCATAGCGAGTTTCCTCCGTGCCTTGGAAAGCACGTAAAGCCGTTGGTCCCGGCTGTCATTTGTAGATCTTTGACAGTCGTTACTGTTAGTCAGAAGCTCTAAAGTCTGACTACCAGTCTTACCATGGGGTATGATATTGCCCAGTCACTGGGTCGTGAAAGTCCGACAGGCAGTCGCTCCATGTAAAATACTGATATCCAGCTGAATCTGGTTTGACTGGAAGCCAACCCCAATATAGTTGGGAAAAGGCTAGGAAGATGATGATGTCGTTGACTCTGGTTCTTCACCGAATATTATTGTTCCGGATTTTATCCCGCAAAGAAACTCCGAGCATAGCATTTTCCATTGCTCATTGAGTGACTCTTAGTCTCTCTAAAAGGTCAGCAGTCAAAGACCACGTTTCAGAGCCACATGTCATCATTGGTAACACACACTGGTTTAACATGCACCCTTGTCTTTAGACACTGGGATCCTCGATGAGAAGATATCGCGTAGCTTCCCAAACGCTCGCGTTTGTGAACAGTTTTGGAGAAAAAACGTCTGCCTGTCTCACGCCTTTCTGCAATCGGATTGATTTCGTGCTCTTCCTGAAGTCGGATGGACATGGTGGCGTTTCTATACAAACACTTCAACACTTCGATATACCTATAGTCGATACGACATCGCTGGAGGGACTGCAATACTGCCCAGGTGTCCTACCATGGGGGAGGCCTATGTTCAGCAGTGGACGTCTTCCGGCTGATGATGTGTCCTACCATGAACTCTTAAAGCGTAAGTCTTTAGGCTGTGAGAAAGAGATGGCGCTAGACGACTTGTATAGCTCTGTCTCTTTCTCACAGCCTAAACTGGATTGCGTTAAGAGCTCGTGGTAATGGCCCAGGTTGGGCATTACCACGAGCTACCAGATGGTGTAGGTTGGTGGTATTATTATTATTATTATTATACACGGCTCAGAAGTGAGATTGGCCTGTAGTTTTTCAAAAAGAGTGTTTTATAAACGTCTACGTCTAGTGCCACCATTTATTATCGTGCATTCGGTTTGGTCAGCGTGCTAGATTAAAATGAACGCCGCCGTCCGCTCGGGACCGGCGCGCCGGCGCGGCGCTCATATCTAGTTCCATCCCATCTTATTTAAGTTTTTAAGACAACTTTTTAAATAGTCAAAATTAAAGCACCTTTTTATTTTGTAAGAACTCTTGCTTTTTCTATCAAAGGTTATATATCATAAGTTTAAATAATACTTTAAGAAGACCATTCATCATCATTGTGAGAGGCGGGACAGTTTTTTTTTTACCTATTATTTTAAACAAACAGTGTATAATGAAATTTTTTTAAATTGATGTTTTATTTCTAGACTATCTCTTATTTTTTTTTGGCTCGCAATAGTAAATAAAATATTTACAAAAGCCGATCAAAAACATTTTTGTATGCCGCGTAATCTCTTCTAGTAGTATCGGTTCTAATGTTGATTTTTACACTGAATGGCATAGGGACTTGCCTAGAGGGACCAGCGGGGATTTAACTTTGAACTAAGAATTCTATTTTATGAATAGAGGAAACACCAACATAACATAATCTTCTATACTATAGAAATGGATCGCCAAAATATGTGTTGCTAATGTGTAGTTATGAGCTAACTCCAAAACGGCTGTACCCATTCGGCTAATTCTTTTTTTTTTCTTGTGTTTGTAACTATCAGGGCCAGGTTCTAGAGGACGAATATATTTTCTTTTTTTTTTTAACTCTGTATGTTATTCGTCATCTGTTTTTCGTTCCAACTAATGTATCATAAGAACGTCTATTTGAAGGTTATTGACAGCAACGACCATTGTCTAGAGGCTACATGACTGGACCGATATATCTAGGGTAGAAGTTCAAGTCTTAGGTTGGTAGGTATCTTTTTTTCTTGTTATTATAGCGTTTTTTTTTTTTTAAAAAAAAAAGCTACTTTCACCCTGACTAAAATCATGTTCACCCATGCGAAGCCGGGACGGGCCGCTAATATATTTTAAAATGAGGGGAATAATCACTAATCCATCATCAGTCGAAATTAAGGACCATAATTTTGATTTCATAATAACTAATGTTTTTTTTTTTTATTAATTCATATTATATGTAGTTATACATTTGATTTTATACAAATTTAAATTGTCATATGCTAATGTTTCAAAAATAGGCGTTATATTGTCCTGTTACTAAGCTACTCTACCTGGTAAATCCTGGTACTAAGGCATTTGTTTAACTGAATAAATTAAATACTTTATTTAAAATTTAATATTTATTTATTATATAATTTAATATTTATTTATTAAATATTTTATTTAAATACAGTCCCAATAAAAGTTCAAAAATGTGACGTAGGAACAGCATAGGTTTTACGTCAAGCTATTCATACTTTTATTATTAATTTATTTTCATTTTATATCTAGTCATCTGCCAGAAAAGGTAACTTTAGAACTTTTTTTTTTTTTTTGTTTTCACTATGTTTAAAGCTTGTTTTAATCTTTGTTTTTAAACGTGTGGAAAAAAAAATCACTGTCAAATGCAAACAGTTTTCAACCTCTGTTTCAAAGAACTTGGTTTAATCATGCCAACCCTGGTACTTTTTAAATGAAAGATGGATTAGAAAAACAAAAATGTAGTCTCAACTCTCATCATTTTTTAGACCAAAAGTTTTTTTTTTTGTTTTTTTTTTTATCTCGTTTACCCAGTGTACTTTATCAAGCAACAACTGTTTACTGTATTTTTTTTTTGTTTAGCGAATTTATATACTTTTATGCAAAAGAAACTTGATTTGTCAATTTTTCACTGCTGTATTATTGTTTGGCCAAAAAACAATTTTGTTGGCCCTGGCACATTCAAAATTAGATGTGTTTTCAATTTCCTATTAATCGATACTTCTTTTCAAATACTTAACCACACAAGTTGTTATTGCTTTAAAGGTCACCTTTATAAAATATACACAAACTGTTTCAGTGTGTGACTATGTAACAGATGCTGCAGTTTCATCAACTGACCATTTTTAATTTAAACAGCCATTTTTATAAATAAAAATATCTAGTCTTTTTTTTTGCAACTGCCCAACATCACTTTGTTTTGATGTACTTATTTTCTATTCAATCTCGTTAACATGTTAATAATGCTTAACCTTTCAGCAATTTAAAAAATATATAAAATAACACGATCTACATCTAGGATCTTTCCATCTCACTTTTTTGATTACAACGTTTAAAAGCAGAGCCTCTGGAGGCCTTACCGACATTAGCCAATAATTTATACTGATGTGGTGCAGGAGTTCTCGTTCCGTTATCCTCAGCCTGGCTTCAATCCTTTTCAGCAGCGTCGCAGTGCCGCTGTTCGAGATGGCAGCACGTTGTCATCGCCCTTCTACAGTCGATTCATCCACCCGATGACGCAGGGGTGCAGCAGGGGTGTGCTGATTGATAGCTCCAACGTTGATTATGAAAAATACAAAAAAGTTCATTAGAAATTATAAATAGGTTAGGGCACTTATCCCACTTCTGATGTTAGAAATAGGATGTGTATTCTGTTATATTTATATAAATATCTACTAAATTATCACGTTTTAGGTATCAGGATGGTTAATGTTATTTATTTACTGTATGTAAATAGTATCTCCAAGTACTTATTTATATTAATGAGTTTATAAATAAAAGCACAAATCAAGACTAGGTATTTTATTACCAAAGCTACCTCCTTTCGCAACACTAGGTCTTCGTGGAGAAGAAAGGAGGAAGAAACTCCACGGCAACATAATATTTTATCAGTTCACATTATAAAATACATAATTTACAGCAATATTCATATCATAATAAATATCAAATAACTTACAGTTTTATTGTAGAACATTATGACACACAATATAACTTTCAGCATCACACACTTGTATTCTCTATTATTACATCACATTTAAATAACCAAGACACCACTTCAGACACGTCTTAACTCTTTGAACAGTTGAATAATAATGACTACCAAAGTGAGGGTACATCTACTTTTATAAACTTAGTATTGTACCACTTCCATCAAATATTACCGCCATTATTGACCAATCACAGATCGTCAAACATTGTTGTTAAATAATTAATAAAATGGGCAACAATAAACAAATCCTGTACAGTAGAACCATTTTAAAACTTAATTAGATAATTTACAAATTCAGTAAGTATTTATTTGCAACCTTAACATAATTCGATATAAATTTGAACATCAACTGATTTCGTTCTGAAATCAGTTGATCGCTGTTAATATATTACTATTATTACTTAGATATATCCTATATCTATCACCCGCGACTTCGTCCGCGATATCAGTCAATTTACATTTACCTTCCTCAAGAATAATTCTTAAATAATAATCTTTCACTAAAAACCGTACAAAACCCCGTTCAGTCAGTTATGGGTTATTTTATAACGCCCTGCCTTGGGGAGGACTCATTTGATCATTTTATCACGATAAAAAGAGTCTCCGCACACAGCGGCAAGGCCGTAAAATCAATGTTGGGCTGTTAGCAGCATTGAAAGACATCATCATTATCGAATAAACTCGTCATCCATTCAAAGATCAATCTAGGCAAAGAGGCTATCGTTTAAATATCAACCCGTTGAGAGCTAAATACCAAAATACCCTAAAATAAAGTAACCAAACAATTTTAAACGTCACTCCGAAAAGATCTTAAATTGTTTATATGTAAAGAACTTACCCGCAGCCGTATGTAATATACGTCAAAGTTTAAAAGCCTCAATGCATGTGTTCACTTCCTTCGCGAAACTTTATTGAGAAATGGCTGCAAGAATTGATTCTGACATGCTCCTCTCTTACTTTAAAACACGCTAAAATGTCTCGTCCTCAACACACTCTGCAATTTCAACCGTAACCTGAAAATGATAAGGTTTCCTTTTCAGTGTTGGTTTTCAAAAGGTTTTTATCATGAAAGTCGTTCGTTCTTCATATTTATTAGTTGGTCTTTTTGTCCGTAATGGATTTTTAAGTGAATAAACAACAACAAAAGTTGATGTTGCTCCTTTATTTAGATCAGCTACAATTTGTGGAGGATTATGTAGACAAGACTGCGGTAGAACGATTTTTTTTTCTTTGATCTCTGTGAGTCTAAGTATACTACGGTCTACTTCTTTCAGTAACCATTTGCTCTTTTGTTTTAGACGTTTAATCTATTTTGCGTTTTGTTAAAACTAAGTAAAATCAAAATTGGAATAGCAAAGAGACAGTGAAAGTGAAAAGTGTCTAAATATTTAGTTTATTTAAAAAAAACGTTGGTCACTAGGAATTTTTGTGGGTGAGTTCACATGGCAAACATCCAGACCCGGAACAACGCAGTGGTAGACGCCCACGGCGTCGGCAGACGATCTCCGGCCACCGTAGGCGCGCGTATGCGGGCGGCGAGTAATGGGCGACTAGCTGTCCGACCATGGACCATGCCCGGGTCGACCGCGCGTCGTGTTCCACGCGCGCTTCAAAGAGCGCCAGCAAAATGTCGCCCCCCCCCCCCCCCCCCCCCCCCTTTAGAGGGCCTAAGCCTGGTAGGGTCGCGGGACACACGTATACCGTGACTCCAGTACACAAAGGGCTACCGAATTTTAGTCTGTACAAGTCTGACAGTCCCTCCCGTCCTGCCCTGGGTAGGAGGACTCATTTGATGATATTACCACGATAAAAAAAAGACCCGGAACAAGTACTTGTAAGTCATACAACAATTTGTTTCATGTGGGGATCGAACCTGCGACACGTTGCGTAGCAGTTGATAACTCAGCTACTGCGGCAACCGTGTGGTGCGGTATTTTTAGGGTTCCGTAACCAAAGGGTAAAACGGGACCCTATTACTAAGCTCCGCTCTCTAAAGGGCAACTCGCTGTCCGACCATGGACCATGCCCGGGTCGACGGCGCGTCGTGTTCCACGCGCGCCTCAAAGAGCGTCAGCAAAAATGACGGGGCCCCCTCTCAGAGGGCCAAAGCCTGCCGGGGTCGCGGGATTTTATTTCCTCACCGTGACCCCGGAACATAAAGGGCTATTGAAGGACACCGTGGATTTTATTCAGTACAAGTCTGACAGTCCCTCCCGCCCTGCCCGGGGTGGGAGGAATCATTTGATGATTTTACCAGGCTAAAAAAAAAAAAAAGACTCCGCTCTCCGTCTGTCTGTCTGTACTTCTGTCACTAGGCTGTATCTCATGAACGGTGATAGTTAGACAATTTTACAGATGATGTATGTCTGTTGCCGCTATAACAAACATATAAAAATAAATATTTAAGGGGACTCCCATTCAACAAACGTCTTTTCTTTTACTCGTTTTTGCTCGACATCGATAACGGCAACAGACGCTTGAAATAATATTCACAGGATACGAGTATCTAGTTGTTTTATTTACTTACAAAATAAATAAATAATTAGATTAAAATAAAACAAATATTAAAGGGGAACCTCATTTTTTTCTCTATTTTATAGATTGATTATTGTACGTATAGTGTGTGTGTGTGGCCGGTTTTTTTAAATAATATTAAATAGCCTAGATTATATCATGATAAATAACAAAGATTCAGAATAACGCGCGGTACAAAGTTTCAGTGAGCTAAGCTTGGCATAAATAAACACGTGATCGAAAGGATATCACATGCCAAGTTTAAAGAGAAAATAATATATCACCTCCTTCCCAATAAGTTCCTCTAGTTCCCTAACAAGTAACCGATACCCTCGCTTGAGCACATCCTTTGGAACGGGATATTCCAAAGACAGGCGATCTTCGCGTTTGAGGGATTTTTATTTATTCTTGCTGTTTTTTTCTTGCCTTCTTTAAAGACGCCATTTTTTTATTTATTCGGATGATGTGTGTATAATTTTGTTGGTTTTAAAACAAGGAAATTAAAGATTCAGCTTCAAACGAGTGTGTTGCGAATGGCCTTTATGGTATGGCATTTGCATTACTTAGCCAGAAGACGTGGGATAGAGTCCCACTTGCAGCTGAATTTTTCTTTCTTCATAAGTTTTTACGAAAATGCAACGTAGGCGTTAGTGCGTATAAATAATATGAAACTTTAGTTTCCGTGGATTATAGAAACATTATTGAGTACGAGCGAGGTGTATGGAAGGGATATAGTAAGCAATGGCAGCGCACGGTGTGGCAGAATTGTGTAACAAAAGGGGTTAGTGAAACTTGTCGATTGCTGTTTAGAATTTGTAATTTAATTAAAAAAAAACACGATGTTATTATTTAAGTGATTAAAACACTATTTATTGTCATTCTTTAGATTTACTATATTTATTTTATAACAAAAACATTATGCACTTGTCATTCACTGTTTGACATAATTATGTTGCGTTTACATGGTGGCGTTGGTGTCGTGCACGTTCCGAATACTTAAATGAATTATTGTCTCACTTGTTTGTATAACAGGGAGAAAAGTCCGTATTAATAATAATAAATAATAATAATAATATTCCACAACTAACACACAACGCCATCTAGTCCCAAGCTAAGCAGAGCTTGTGTTATGGGTACCAGACAACTGATAAACATACTTATATATTTCTAAATACATACATATTATAGATAAATTACACCCAGACACAGAACAAATGATCGTGCTCATCACACAAACATTTGTCCTGAGTGGGAATCGAACCCACGACCTCCGGCATAGCAGTCAGGGTCACTAACCACTAGACCAACAGGCATGTCGATGTATTAGTTAAAACACATAGTTTAAACCGGGATGATACTTTTCTCTTTATTTTAGCCATATCTGTTCTAGAGCTGGTGTGCGAAAGAGTAACAAATACCCATCCATACATCCTCACAAGTTTTGGTAGTTTTATTTAAAGTAGAGGTCAAGCAGTGGTGGCCAAGTGGTATCGGTCCCGACTTACAAGTTGTAGGGTCGAACCAAGCCACGCTCATTACTTTGTGTAATTTATTTCATCACCACGGCTCTCAAAACGATGAAGAAAAACATCGTGAAGAAACCGGCATGTCCTAAAATCAAAAATTCGAAAACATGACATCTATCAACCCGCACTGTGTCCGTGTGGTGGATTATGGCCCCTCCCCACTCCGTTTCATAGAGAGGAGGCCTGTGTCCCAGAAGTGGGAACATTATAAGCTGATGAAATAAGGTTCATAAAGGCGTCATTTAGAGTAAATTTATTGTATGTAGGTATTAATAATGACATGCAAAAGTAATGAAATATGTTTCCTTTCCGCCTAAATGTCTTATTTTTCTGGTCGTCATTAATTTCCACTGATTTCTTCAAAATACTAGTCCTTCGAGCCGGATGAAAATCTAAAAACTGCTTCTTTCGATTTTAATTTAACCATATTTTATCATTTACATGGAAACCACGCTGTAAAAGTGTCGATTGCGCATTTTTCAGTCGGCGTGCTGTGGGCCGGCCGTATGGCGATATATTTGTTTAATGGCGGAAGGAATAATTTACGGGAAGACTGCGCTGATAGCGTTAGGTTAACATTTGTTGTTTGGTTTTGATATCGGCACGCAAATGATTTGTTGAAACGCCTCTTTTTAGGCTACAATATAGATTTTGTCGGCGATAATGGTCTGATTAATAATATGACATTTTCTCTGTTGATGTTTATATTTAATACTTACTAGTGCCCGCGACTTCGTTCGCGTGGATGTCAGAACTTAACAATGTATTTTTTATAAAATTGACAAAGTTTCATACAAAGTTTCATCCCCTATTTTATCCTCTTGGGGTTAGAATTGATCAAAATCCTTTCTTAGCGAATGCCTACGTCATAACACCTACCTGCATGCCAAATTTCAGCCTGATCCGTCCAGTGGTTTGGGCTGTGCGTTGATAGATCACTATGACAATCAGTCACCTTTGAGTTATATAATTATAAATTTAGATTTATGCAAAATTTAAAACAAATTGGTCGGCACTATAAGAACTTTTTGCCAGGGTCGCGATACTGTCTCATCAGGTAACCGTGACCCTGGCACGTAAAGGGCTGCTTCACCATTCACCAGCATTCATTTTATCTGTGATCATGTCACTTAGAAAAGTGACATATTATCGAAACTCAAAATAATATTAAAATAATAAGCATCAAAATTGTCTAATTACCATGTATTTGGACAAGAATCCAATTAAGTAAAAGTTTTAAGTTTTAATAATAAGAAAAATACTTTTCAAAAAGTATCAACTCATGCCGATCCAAGTATAACGTACAAAAGTGCGCCTAACATAGGCGGGCCACGGAACGAAATGAAAAATCACAGATGACTTTTTTTATTGTACCAGTCACCGCCCCAGAGAGCGGTGTAATTATCGAGAAAAGTGTCTTCTGTAATTTATTACTGTTTCATACGTAAAAAGTACTTGGTAATTGAAATAAGGACTTTTATTAAAACAATATTTTTTCGGAATGCTCTTATTGTAGGAAGCATAACATTTTTTTTTAATTCCTCGTAAGCACTACTATCAAAGATGACAGTTGTAGGCCACAGCTCAAAGTGTTTTTCTAGTCGCGGAAGACTCGGAATAAAATAGCATGATCAATCATCCGCATACCGACCTAGGCGAGTCCGGCTTAACCTTTAAGATCGACCTATGAAATCCACGAACTCCCAAATCTTTTAAGTCTAATAGTACAAAAACAATCAGAGTCAAGAAAAGGCGACAGCAAAAAGAGCAAAAACCATTACCAAACACTTCTCTCGTCGCCAGTACTATTAATTCAATTGGACAGAATAAGGCAGTCCGATACAGTCGCGTCGGCGTAATATTGATATTGACGACGACTGTACTTCGTCTCAGCTGCGGTGACCAGACACTTTTGTCGTCATTTATTTATATTTCTCGCTGTTGAAGGGCTCACTGGCTTTTCTGAGAGAGTGACTTTGGAATATTAGTCTTTATATACATTTGTATGTTTTGCTTTTGGCTATTTTGTAAAGTGAGGGCGTGGGTTTTTCATTTTGCTTTACTACATATCGCCTGTAATTCTCGAAGGGTTAGGTATTCCTAATAATACACCAAGATAAATATCTAAAGTTATGTTTAAGTTTCATGCAGTAGGGGTGAGCCTTTTGTTATCAACTAGCACTTAATCCAGACTCAAACAGAAATTCCTGGAATGGGTAATGTTATAGGTATGTCAACCTAATTTAATGATTTTACAATTATAATTTCAAAAACTTTATTTGTAAACATTAATAAACTTTTAAACATACGGGTTTAATAGAAGTCAAAAACAATCAAGGCTTCTCATAACATATATTTTCACCACACACTAACAAAATCCCACAATTCTAAATCCAACCAAACGGAACTGCACATAAAACTTTAATAACGTCACACTTTACGTCATTCGCAAACTCAGCGCGATTCCTTTTTTCTAACAGCAATAAAAAGGATATATAGACACATTGGTCCACTCTCGTTGAAGTGCAATAATTCCGGCAGTCACCCACAGGCGGCGCGAGTGTCGCCACTCGAAAATGAAAATATATAGCCAGTGGAGCACTTGAGCGCGCGACTGTACTTGTCTTGGAAAAAGGAAATGTTTTAAGCTGTTATTTTTAGCGGATTATTTTATTAACTAAGTTTATTTTTATTTTTAATTTTCAGTTATACTTCTAGATTTAACGTTAGGTAATTTATTTTGTAGAATGAAAAGAGATGAGATTGATGAGTTTGGAGTACTTTGTTGTAATGTAAGGTCTGAGACCATTTCGATGGTTACTTTGTCTTTAGCAGGTAGGTATGTACTCCAAAAATATAAAAACAGACTTTTTCACCTACATAGTTTTATAATTATACTAAAACTTTCTATTCTAACATCTAAAAATGTTATCATAAAGAGCCTGCGCGAAACAAAAGCGCAAACTGTATCACTTTGCAACACAAAGCGCTGTTTTGCTTATTAACTTTAATTTTTAATATCCGCGCGCAGCCCGCGTAAAATTGCAATCTACCGTCGAAATAAAAGAAGATCTGCTTAGCCGAATTATTCATGTCCTCGAGTTTTACAAAACACTTGCAGTTTTGTAGCTAAAGATTTTGTTTTTTATGTGCAACTACCGCCCCCACTCCTTTGAAGGCGCTCCCTCTTCGGGAGCATTTGCGTGTAATGTAACATTAAAGATTCGACTTTGAGCAATACATTACAATACTACCTCCCTGACTGACGAGCATTCGCGTACGTTTAGTAAAGATTTGGTACAAGGTGAGCATTGCGATGCACGATTGTCTTCCATCACTGATGAAATGTTCGAAAGGTGAATGCTCGCGGTTAGGGAGCGCCTTGAGGGTTAAACTGTCTCCAGGGTCCCGGTCTCCCGCGGCGACGGACATCGGAAGACGATCTCCGGTCACCGTAGGCGTGGGCATGCGGGCGGCGAGTAAAGGGCGACTCGCTGTCCGACCATGGGCCATGCCCGAGTCGACGGCGCGTTGTATTCCATGTTGTGACGGGACCCCCTCTAGAGGGCTAAAACTTGCCAGGGTCGCGGGACTTATCTCATTACCGTGACCCCGGAACGTAAAGGGCTATTCAAGAACACCGTGGATTTTAGTCAGTACGAGTCTGACAGTCCCTCGCGCCCTGCCCTGGGTGTGAGTTCTCACGCAGTAGATAGGCCTTTCCTCCCTGGGTGGCGGGACTGTCTTATCTGGAAAACGAGACCGTGGAACGTAAAGGAACACCGTGAATTTTCTGCCAGGACGAGTCTAACAGTCCCTCTCGTCCGACCCTGGGTTGGAGGACTCATTTGATGATTTTACCACAATAAAACAAAAAGGTTCAGGTTTCATTATAGGAACTGGTTGTCCTAAAATCAAAACTAGCTTGTATTTGGGTGCCAAGTCAACTCTGTAACGACTTTCAGCAGCTTTTACTTTTGGTAGCTTATTTTGGAACAATATTGTTTTAAAGTTTCAGTTATAAGCCTATACCTTTAGTAATAAATAATGGGAGACATACGGATTTTAAAGCATTTAGTTAAGCGTGAAATTACCAACATTTTACTAGCAAAAAAACTGATGAATAAATCTTTTCCCTCAAACTACTACCTACTACTAAACGTACTTCAAAAGATATCAAACCAATTCATTACAGTCCCCTTTCACAGATGAAAAAAGGTAAAATAGCCAAAAAGGTGACGTTAAAACCTCTTTAAACATCGCCAGGACTCTGTATCAATATCAACAGATTAGTCGTGCGTCGAAATCCGTCAAAAGAGCGGAAAAAACATGGAAAAAGTCGGCGGGAAAAATGTTTGTGAAAATTTGGCGGCAAAAGTGTCATGGCGGCGGCGTTCGGTACTCCATGAATACATTGAGTAAACGTTGTAGGGAATAAAGAATGAATAAAACTGTTGAAGGCGCGGTTAATCGTTGCTTTTGAATTTATTTTTCTGTTTTTCTGTGTCAAGCTGTTTTTTTTTTGATGGACGATGTTTTCTTTGAGATGTTATTTTTCTTTTTAGGGTTCCGTAGTCAACAAGGAACCCTTATAGTTTCGCCATGTCCGTCCGTCCGTCTGTCCGCAGTTTAGCTCAGAGACGCACAGTACTAGAGAGCTGTAATTTGGTGTAAATATACGGATTTGTTGTGCCGAAAAAGTGGTAAAATAAAATCTCGTAAAATATTTTTTTTAGGGTACCTCCTGTACACGTAAAGTGGGGATGTTTTTTTTTTTCTCGCGTACCCCTTAGTGTGGGGTATCATTAAATAGGTCTTTAAAAATATTGATAGTTCCCATTAACAATTTTTTGATAAAAAAATTCGTTTGTGAAATATTAAGCTTTAAAGTGCTAAATTTTACTCGACTCGAGTGTCCCCCCCCCTCTACCAGCTAAACGGTTATGTTTGGGGGTGTGAAAAAATTCACAATAGTAGTATATATAACGAAGTTTAAAAGAAAATTATCATGACTAAGTAGGCTTTACAACTTTACGAGTAATAGTCGACCAACTTATAAAATGTACTTGGATAACATATTTTCTTAAACAAAATGTATCGGAGAACATGTTCTTCAACTGCAAATGTAAGTTTGTCAACTTTATTTTTACAGCTTTAATAGGTTTTAGGTTTTTAATAGGGTTAGGTTAGGGGATAGGTAGGTTTTTATCGTCAACTATTTTTAACTAACTTCAAAAAAAGGAGGAGGTTCTAAATTCGTCGAGATCTTTTTTTTATGTATTTTCCCCGATTTCGCAAAGACTCCTGGACCAATTTTGAAAATTCTTCTTTTTAAAATTAAATTCAGCGAATCAGTTTAGTTAGTTCGCATAAGTATTTTGATGGGCAACTACGGAACCCTACACTGTGCGTGGCCCGACACGCACTTGGCCGGTTTTTAATTCAACTAACTGTAGTCTACATTGGTGGTCGAAATAAGTATTTAATGCTATTCTGGAAATACTCGTAATTGCATGCTTTTCATTACGCGTAATAAATGTAAAAAATGTAGGTACTTGCTCAGATTAAAAAAATAGACAGATAGAGCGCTCAGAACACGCGAGTGGGTCCACCAAAGTTACTACAAAATCAAAAGTTGTTACAAACTCGCGACAGTACCAAGCTACGCATCGTCTCGCTCACACGTCACTAGTGATTTGTCATTGTAAGTCAAAATATGCCATCTTGTGTGTTTAAACACTGCAAAAGTTGTTCACAAAAAGTAAGAAAACAAGATGGAATATCTTTTCCCAGGTAACTCTTGTTATTTTTATTGTTTTGGTATTTATTTTACATAAAATATTTTCGGCTCACTTGAAACACAAAACCTTAACAGTAAATCGTCTGTGTTGCTAGTTTATGACGGGAAAATTACCCTGAATTAGGGGAATGTGTATTGTGCATAAAAAATATCGGTGAATTAAGTTAAGTAATTACGCATCTTTAACTTTTATTCCCTTATTATTATTCTGTTTAAGTATTACGCGGTTTTGCTATCTGGGTAAAACCATAAAGCAAAATCGCGTTTCCAATTTTAAACACTAATATTATGTATGTACAATAATTAGTGCAGAACAAAGGCTGTTAAGGTTTAATGTGTGTAAAATAAAAAATATTTTAATAAATATGTTGATTGTTATAAAAAATTGTTTATCTTTTTAAATTAAAATACCTATTCTTAAATAGTTAATTAAACAAATTACCAAAAAGCGTTAAAAAGTGTTCTGGTCTGATATAAATTAATTAAATAGGTAGTAAGTAAGTAATTATGCATATTAACTTTTATTTCTTATTATTATTCTGTGAAATAATAAATACTACACGCTTTTGCTATCTAGGTATAACCATAAAGCAAAATCGTGTTTCTAATTGAAAAAAAATATTAGTACAATATTTGAGAACAATTTAACTGAACAAAAATATGGGAGTATTTCTCAATATCTGGCAACCGTAAACGCACACAGATGCACGTGTCCGTACACGGCGCCACTTATCTGCCGTGCACACATAAATAACGACTGGCACCACGTTGTTGTTCGCGCACGTTCTATCTGCCTGTTTCTTTCATCTGAGGGTACTTGTTTTAAAAATGTCCGTTCTTATAAGATATTAAGGTTTAAGGTGCATTCACACTCAAGAGTCACCATCACCGGCCCGGTTTAAAAAAAAACAAAATGTTTCTACACTCCTATATGATATCTATTTTGTTCCCACATGTCAGTCACCGGTCGAGCATATTTCCATACAAGTTTCATTCAGTGACGTGTCGGTGACGTGACGTGACTGATGTGTGTGAATGCACATTTATCCACGCTATTTAGTTGTACCTCTTTAAAGTATTTATTATCAAAATTATAACAAAAGTACTACAAGTCATCTTCAAAAAAAAAAAAAGGTTGCACTCCAGGAGTGCCGGTAGAAGTGAAAACTTTTTTGTTACTATGTTTTATTTTTAATTTGAATGACGTCTTACTCATTTTCGATCAGGGTCACGTGACCCTGACGCGAGTGGGTCACGTGACCCTGACGCGAGTTTTAAATTTTTTACCCATTACAGAAAAAGTGTACAACGCCGCTAAAGAAGTTTTCACTTCAAAATACTAGTTCCAATAAATCACTGTTATTTATTATTACTCAATATTCAAACTAGGTTCGAATCACCGATGCATCATTCAGGAATCTCTTCATCGTATTATAAATTGACAGGCCACGGCGATCCATCACGCAAAAGCCACAATACACAGTTTTCACATTAATGCAATGGCGGGAAAATAATATTTTCATTTCGGAACCAGACGGTTCGATAAGAAACTCATTATAGATCTGAGTTGGTGTGTTTATTTTTTTTATATTTTTAACTGAGAGGTATTAAGTATTAGTAGTATTTGGTAAGCAATCTGCAATCGTGGGATGAGTAAATGTCTGTGTTACTTTTTTTGTTTATGTAGCAGGAAACAAGTTAACCTCTTACTGCAAGGACTTTTATATCTTTGTGGAAAAACCATATATTGTATTTTTGAGTTTAAGGTACCATAAATAATAATTAAAGAAATAATAGCCCCCTTTTTGATATTATTACGTTCGAGTTCAAACTGAATTGAAACATTTTTTTTCTGGGCTGCCAACATTTCCCCAAACGTCAATGTATACATCTAAACTTGGTCTTTAGTGCTGCCAGCATTCAAACTTGAATAAAACTTGCATTTCAGAACAAAACATTTGGTGTGCAAAAATGGTATAATTGCTATGCTACCGCATAATTCAAAGTTACTTAACCAGGGGTTAAGTGACTTTTTGACATTTTATTTTGACACCTTTTACTAAACTAAAAGGTGTATAAAGGGTTTTCGTGGATACCAGGGCTAGGTTGTCTATCTGTGTAATGCTGTGAAGAAGTAACAAACGTCCATCCTTTCATTCATCCATCCATCTTCATAAACTTTGACATATAAAATAATATCTATTTAAGTTAGATTATAGTCTATCATCATTCTGTAATAAAACAACCATCCTTCATATTTTTAATATACAACCGTTCCTTTAGATAATGTTGGCGTGAACCTCATGAATACATTAGGTTAATGCAGCACGCTCCAAAGGAGAAACTGAATTAATTCAGAAAAGCAAATTGAATAGAAAAGTGAAGAACACACTGTAACTGTTCCAATCAAGAATTTAACTTTCGTCTTCTGTTTTTTAAAAGTATTTTTTACCTGTTATTTTTTACTCGTCAAAAAATGTTTTTTAATGACAATATCATAATTAAATACGTTTCGCTTTTTATTTTTAAGAGTAGCATTGCATTGTTTTTGTTTACTTACTGTAATTGGTTCCTGCTTGCAACTTCGATCTATCGCCTCGCATTCCACCTCGAGCCCGGCCCGACTATTACCTGTTTTTTACCTGTTAAGATCATCAATGAGTCCTCCTACCCCAGGCAGGGCGGGAGGGACTGTCAGACTCGCACTGACTAAAATCCACGGTGTCCTTCAACAGCCCTTTATGTTCCGGGGTCACGGTAATGAGATAAGTTCCGCGACCCCGGCAGGCTTTGGCCCTCTACAGGGAGCCCCCGTCATCATGCTGACACTCTTTGAGGCGCGCGTGGAACACAACGTGCCGTCGACCCGGGCATGGTTGGACAGCGAGTCGCCCATTACTCGCCACTCGCATGCCGTGGCCGGAGATCGTGGCCGGAGATCGTCTGCTGACGTCGGACGCCGTGGGCGTATACCCCTCAGTGGGCCTCTACCACTAATATATTTACGCTTAGCGTTCTTTCTGACGTTTTTCTCAAACGACGTTTTACTTAATTAATTAAATAAATACCTCTTCATCATTTCGGATATAACTTTTTTGTGTAGCTAGGAATTATTTTTATCTAGTTGTATGTTAGTAACTTCATTTTAATATTTTTTTTAGAGATTGGGCGAGATACACCTCGCGGGTCCAGTGTGGATTGCTACAAAATGTCACAGGTCCTTGAATGTTTTGGTTCTAGGACATACCGGTTTCCTCAATATGTTTTGTTTCACCGTTTTGAGAGCTGTGGTGATGAAATAAATTACACAAAGTAATGCGCCTGGCTGGGTTTGGAATGACGACTTATGCAAGTTGAAGCTGTTAGCACTGGGCTACCATTATTCCGAAATATGGGTACATGTTAAAATATTGCATTTAAGCCTGAATCCCTGTTATTATATCTACACCTTTTCTCACTAAATTACGTGACCGAACGTACGCAACAGACGTCAGCGTAACAAGAATTTAAGCCTTAGTTCACCTTCTATATTGATTCCACAAAACACGCCTCAATTACTTTCCTTTCCCGGGAAATTCTAAAACTTGTTACAACATGAATGATTAAATTTGTCGGCCATAGCCACAAGTACTATGAACTCCCCTGGGCTAACACTTCGATGCACTTCCCGGGTTGAGTTCAATTGAAATTTGTGAGCAACTTTAGCCCTTAGAGACTTTGTATTACGTACTGACGTGTGTGTATATTTGCTGCTTTGAATTCGACTAGAAATTCTTGGCTTAGGTTATTGTTGGAATTTTATTTCAAATATTATTCTATGAGGCTAGTGTAACAATTAAAATCTAGAGTGAACTTTTGATTTTTTAATTTAGAAAGAACAGTACCTAGTAAAAAACAATTCCGAATGAAAATAAAATTGAAAAGTTATAAAAAAGAAAGAACTGAATTCATTTTAAATTCTCTATTTCTAAACTTTAAAGCATTTAAAACAACAATACATTGAATGTGTTATTCTTTAGTTAGTCTTTTTTTTTTTAGCGTGGTAAAATCATCAGAGATCAGAGTATTGTTGTTTCTTGGTGTTAAAACAAAGTAAATATTATCCAGTGAGATAAATCGATTTTATTGGTTAGCAGGACTCTGTAAAAAATGAAATAAAATATGAGTTAAACTTACAAGTTCGATTTTCATAATTTTAAACTTGAGTGTCTAAACTCATGTCAATGTCATTAATATTTGAATAATGTTTTTGTTTTAGTTCAGAAGCAAAGGTGAGGCCTAAGATGTAAAATTGGTGAGTAAGGGCGGTTACGCACTACGTCCGATCCGAATCCGGTCCGAACCCGTGAAAAAAAATCACGGACAGAATTCGGATATTGCTTACGCACTACTCCCATCTCTGACAACTAGCCGCATACCCCCCGCCCGCTGATTCAACTCGGACGCAGTGCGCGAGCATACATACAAATAATACTATGGCTACTTCGGTCCGTCATTTTTTCTCCGAATCGGAGATTCTCGGATGACGGAAAGATATCATATGACAGAAATCGGATCTAGTGCGTAAAATACCATAGAAATAGTTCTACGGCTACTTCGGACCGTAGTTGCACGGGTTCGGATAGGATTCGGATCGGACGTAGTGCGAAAACACCCTAAGAGGTATTTTTGAACAGATACATAAATTCATGCATTTTCCCTAGGGACAAAAAGAATGTCGCCTGCTACGATTTTCTTTACATACCTTTCGCCTAGCCCGCGTTTATCTCGCCATACATGCACACCGCTCTCGAGTAATATACACCCGACGTTTTTAAATGGCAAATAATCCAGACACTGGTCTAAAAAATCAAATAGAAAAACCCCATATCACACGACTCATCCAAAATGCAAACACAACGTAATAGAGCAGAAAACTAATTCACATGTATCACAGAAGGGCGAAAAGTCCACAAATCTCCCTCCAAAACGAATGATCCAGCAGCGAAATGTACGGAACCCGCTAGTTAATCAGTCAGTCGAGACGAGAGGATCTCTAAATCATTTATAAGAGCGTAGCCTTCACGACGAGGAGAATTTTTCTTGTCTTAAGTAAATAAAAATCCAATCAGAGGCAAATCCAATTTTCATTCCGTTTCTCGTTGGATTCACTCGGGATTCTAGCCCGGGCTCATTTTTTACGTTTTTTTTTTGTATTTTTCACACTATTTCGTTTCGTTGTGCCTTCGAGTGGGTCTACGTTTCTGGGACATCTTGGTAGTTTTTGGAAGGATGTTTTTTCCATTGTATTAGTAGTTTATATTTCCGTTGACCGTAGCTATTTGAATGAAATTGGTTTTGGTTTTTAGGTCTAAGTATATATTATCGATGTCTTTTTAGTGTGGACATGTTTAAAATTACTATTTTTTAAGCCGAGTTTTCCGTACACTATAAACTACTTTTAATGTGGTCATAGTTACGTAAAGACACTGTTTCTGTGCAACTATTTAAAAAAATATTTCAGAATATTATTTTAGCCGTTATTTTCAGCGATAATAACTACGATTTATTAAGTACATAGCTGTTGTCACAAGGGAATATAAAACCTGGATAAAAACTACCCTCAGTATTAAGCGTACCAAATTTTATTCAAATTCGTTCAGTATTTTTTGCGTGAAAGAGTAAAAAACACATCCAAACAAACTTTCAAGTTTAAAATATTTAGTAGGAAGTAGGATATTGGAATAATATTAGTAGGATTAGTACTCAATAATAAGGAGCAGTGGTGGCCCAGTGGTATCGGTTCCGACTTACGGTTGGAGGTCGTGGGTTCGAACCCCGCCAGGCACATTACTTTGTGTAATTTATTTCATTACCACTGTTCTCAAAACGGTGAAGGAAAACATCGTGAGGAAACCAGCATGTCCTAGAACCAAAAATTCGAAGACATGTGACATCTGCCAACCCGCACTGGGCCCGCGAGGTGGGTTATGGCCCACTCCCTCTCACAGAGAGGAGGCCTGTGTCCCAGCAGTGGGAACATTATAGGCTGATGATGATGATGAGTACTCAATACTCAAATCTTTATTGCATTCCACAATGTAGGCATAGGTAGGTGGTAAACATTTTTCAAAAGAAAAGAAGAAACAATCGTGGATTGTCGAGCAAAGAAACATACTAGGGTAGTAGGATAGGATATAATATTAGGAACGAGGATAGTGATCAGATTACTAAAGATGAGACAGGTCTGGCCAGTTGAAAACTAGCGTCGAGCACTTTGCCGTGGGACACACAATGTGTGATGTCTTTTATTTTGATTTAGTTTTAAGAGTATCTTTTTTCTTTTTTAAAAATCTTAAACCCCTAACAATCAAAAAATAAATATTCAAAAAATAAATTAAAAAAATAATGATTGTCACTAAAAATCAAGTAAGAGGTTTTGTGTTTGTCGTGGTGGTTTTTCTTTCTTATTATAATCTTAGCCAAACTTTTCGAAGATCATAGGCGTGATGTCATGATAAGTCAATAAAACATCACAAAATTTAAATAACTGTTCAGAAATGGATCAAAGGTTATCTCGCGAAAATCAGTTCCAATATGAATCTGGACATGGATAATGTCGGATAGAAATGGACATTTGACATGAGATGTTATTCAATAAGAAAGGATGCGGGTAGAATTGAATTCAAAATGGCGGTTGAACTTTTCCAAGTTACGAATAAGTTAGTTTCGTGTTCTTTTTTTTTACCGTGTTAAAATCATGAAATGAGTCCTCCTACCCCGGGCAGGGTGGGAGGGACTGTCAGACTCGTACTGACTAAAATCCACGGTGTGCTTCAATAGCCCTTTATGTTCCGGGGTCACGGTAATGAGAAGTCCCGCGACCCCGGCAGGCTTTGGCCCCTCCCGTCTTCTTGCTGACGCCCTTTGAGGCGGAACACAACGCGCCGTCGACCTGGGCATGGTCGGGCGGCGAGTTGCCCATTACTCGCCGCCCACATGCCCCCGTTCGTGTTCATGTTAGGCAAAATAATAACAGTTTTCGAAGGTTAAATCGCACTTAACTAGGTCAGGCTGTGGATTGGAGACAATCACTGTTACGTTAAGTCGCTGATCCTGGCTGGTATTGTACATCTTTGACAGTCATTACAGATCTGAAAGTCTGACTTTCTGTTCTGATTAAATTCCCCGGTGATCCTTCAACAGCCCTTTAAGTGCTAGGGTCACGATTTCCTGAAGAGACAGTCCCGCCACCCCGGCACGCTTTGGTCCTCTAAGGGGGGCTTTAGGCGCGCGTGGAACACGACACGATGTCGACCCGCGCATTGTTCATGATCCGAGGGCGAGTCACCCATTACTGACTGTCCGTATGCCCGATTAGTAAGGATATTTATAAGCATTCCGCCACATGCATTCATAGACAAATCCGATCTATCCATCTGTACTAAACATACCTACCCACACTTTCGCCTCCAAGTATTCCACCCTAAGCCGTTGCGGAATGAGAATCCATTATGTGTTATTTACGGAGTGGCTCGCAAAAATATTTATCTGTGTCGATATTCGATAATGCGTTGGACGCACCCCAGCGCCATCCACTTCGCGTGGCGTCACGGAAACCACAGGAAATGAAATCGGATTCATTTCTCGCCAGTGCCTTTTGTAAAATATTATTATAAGGTATATAAATAACAATAATGGACTTTGGATTTTGCAGGGTGTTAACGTTTTCGTGAATAGGCTATTTTACTAAATATAAATTTTAGTCAGAGAAATAGATTTGACCTGCATATTTTCTTTTGTTTCGCTACTTGCATCCATCGGTTGCCCGCGACCCTCACGATGTCGTCGGTCCACCTAGTGGGAGGCCTGCCTAAGCTGCGTCTTCCGGTCCGTGGTCGCCACTCGAGAACTTTTCTTCCCATCGGTTGTCTTGAGGTCAAGTACTTTACCAGTATATGCTACTAATTGTGATAAAATTATTCTATACATATTCTACTCTATTCCATTTTACGAAATTTATCACTATTCATTATAATCATACTGCTAAAGTAATCGTTTAGTCAACTAGGTATCGTACCGCAAATATAGGTACCGGTATGCATTTCGATAATATCCGTTGTGTGGTACAAGGGAAATGAGTACCGTATCTGAATAGCCAATACGATGAGTTTAATATGATTACGTGAACATTTCGACGGATTAGTCCGTTTGTGATACGAAATCGGTTTGAATTGTAACCGAATTTCGTATGATTTCAGTTACAATTTAAATTGTCTGGTAATAAATGAAATGGCAGCTTGAATTTTACTTTATCATAACACTTGCTTTGCAAGCGCCCGCTCAGATCAGCTTTTACCCATAGATTGCCTGTTATATTTTTTAAGAGCTTATTTTTCCTCCACCACCTTTGGTTGATTGGTCCTAGACAATGCCTCAGGCATTAAGGCCGCTTGTGTTACTCAGAGTTTTAAATAAACAAACTTTATACCTTAAAGCTATTGTCAGTCTGACAGGCGAAACGAATGCGATCCGAAGCGTTTTTAATTGTAATGTATGGAATTGTTTGAATCCAGTCACATATAAAAGCGAAAGCGATCGGATAGTTTAGGTGACTGACTTCAAACAATTCCATACTCGCGACAGTACCATGCTACGCGTCGTTGTTGTTGTTTGCCAAAATATGCCGTGCCAAAACATTGTAAAAGTTGTTCTCAAAAACAAAGAAAACAATATGGAATGTAATTCGATTTGATTTTGTATTTGCTTAGGTGGTGACACTCGCGTGTTCTGAGCGTTCTCTGCCTATTTCTTTGATCTGAGGTTGGAAAACTACAAAAGTTTGACAGATTGGGTGTTGGCGTCTGAACTTAATCAACAGTACTGCAAACAGACAGTAAAGAAAAAAGAAACTCAAAGCTATCACTGCCTTCATCAAAACTTTCCAGCTCCAGACTTTCGCAGTCAATTCCGCTCTTTGAAAAATATTTTGTACAACGTAGTCTATTAAAAACTGACTCCGCAAGATTAAAAAACATATTTTCATTTCGGCTACCAATTTACCGGACGTAACTTTTTCTCTGTACCTGCGTTAAAAGCTTAATACCGGTTTTACATCTACCCTCACAGCCTTTCAATTTTCTCTTGCATCAAGGTATATTTCATGTTGGAACATTCTAGAGGGATTGGTTAAAAATTGCCCTTCATGTAGTCTATAAATTAGGACGCTTAGCCACGCCAACGGAATGGATATTGCATATATTTTATGCGGGTAGGTGCTTTAAAATACGTTTTTCGGTTTTACGGAGTGTGGATATGCGAGGATAGATTCGGTATTTTATTATTTGATGTCTCTAAAAAGTTTGGAAATCCATGGCTTGAGCTTTAGAATCTTTGCTTTTGAGTTATAAATTATTTAAAAAAATACAATGAATAATTAAGAAGCTCCTTATTAAAAAAAAAACGGTTGAAAAAAATCGCCAAGTTTTGCCATAGTAATGTAGAGATAGAGCTGTGGTGGCCCAGTGGTATCGGCCTCGACTTACGACTTGTAGGTTGTGGGTTCGAACCTAGCCAGGCGCATTACTTTGTGTAATTTATTTCATCACCACTGCTCTCAAAACGGTGAAGGAAAACATCATGAGGAAACCGGCATGTCCTAGAACCAAACATCCGAATACATGTGACATCTACCAACCGGCACTGGGCCAGCGTGGTGGATCTCTCTCACAGAGAGGAGTCCTGTGTCCCAGCAGTGGGAACATTTATAGGCTCATGATGAATAGAGATGTAGAGGTCAGGCGCGGTTAGTGAAGTGGCTGAGCGATCAATTATCATGTATTCAATTCCCAAAGTTTACGTGATTGTAAAAAAATTAAGTTAACAGTCCCACGACACCTGAGAAATTCATAAAAGAGGCGCAATATTATTTTTAAAAAAGTTTTAAACGTCACTTTTTTTTTGCAACTCAAAAATCAAAGCATTTATTTCAAGTATAGGCCAGTTAGGCACTGTTGAATTGTCATAGACAAATAAAAATGTACATAAATACACACTAAAAAGTTATGGTGCTGCAGTCCCAGTCACAAGACATAAAAACTGTGAAAGTACCGTAGATGCTGAACTTTATTCAAGACAGAAATTCTATTCACTAAGAAAGAAGAACATAACAGACAGGTACGCAGTTCTGTGCGTGACGTACAAACGTTTAAGATAAACACGTATCTCCATACAATGCTCCTTTTACAGACGAAACGTGGAAAAAAAGTGTGTTCCTGATATGAGGGCTTTACAATAAGCCGTTGTTGTACTGAAAAACAATTTCTTTTTCACGGATGAAGATTTTTAGTTGGATGACTAAATTAATAGAATGAGAAGGACAACATCCTGAGGAAACATGGATTTTTGTTATCTTGTTGTTATCAATATAAGTTCAGAGCCATGTCGTTCGGTTCTCAGAAATGGCTTAATTCGGAGAGTTTTATTCACTTTGGTTCATTACTTTTCATTTTATGAGCATTTTTCGCTTATTTTGTAATGTGACAACGACCGGTAATAACATCATCCAAGCAGACAAAGATTCTGCCGGGGTCGCGGGTCTCACGAATTACCGTGACCCCCAAACGTAAAGAGTTAATGAAGGACACCGTGGATTTTAGTCAGTACGGGTCTGACAGTGCCTCTCGCTCTGCCCTGGTTGGCTCATTTCGATGATTTTACCACGCTAAAAAAAAGTAGTTAAAGATTACAAAATTCGCCTTCAAAAAGCATCACAAAAAAGTGTAAAATAACTTTCTTTCAGAAGTCAGTGGCAAAAATGAATTGAAAAACAAAGCCAACAACTTCCGAAAGAAAGTTATTTTACACTTTTTTTTTAAGAAAATTATGTTCACTTAAACGTTCATAAATGGCCCTCAGTAATTACTAGTTAACTTAACCAAAGATGTCCCGAACACACAGCTAAAACAGCTTAAGGGGAACTAACACATAACTAGATTAAGGCGCACTCACCCTGGCGGGCCAACGTCCATCGTAGTTAGTAAGATCGTACCCTTAATGAGTCTACTAATGATGTTACATACAGGATTTTAGGAGAAAAGTTTCGATAATTACACGGAATTAGTACGGATTTTGGGAGCATTTTGTTATTTTATAAGAAGACTAGCGGCCCGCTACGTGCTTCGCTACTTTGACAGCAAAATCCCCATTAACAAAATTATCCGCCATTTATTGAATTCATTAGTTACAAAAAGTGTGAATACTGAAGAACCGCTCGCCGAATTTTGTGCAAACTTCACATAAACCATCTACTAAGTAGTCCGAACAAAGCCTAAACATTTGTTTTGGATAGGTGAGCCCGTTCTTGAGTTATAAAGTTACAACGAAACGTGGCATTGATTTTTATATACGTGTAACGTTAAATGCGCAAAAACAAAAATTTGGTTTTTCATACTGATGGGTACGATCAATTTCTCATTTTTTATGAAAAACATTTTTTTTTGCGAATTTCCAAAAGTCTTAGAACAAACATTGTTCAGTAACATGGGCTGAGTTACCCCACGAGTGGTTTATAATGGACCGACGACATCGTGAGGGTCGCGGGCAACGGATGGATGCAAGTGGCGAATTGTCATTCGGCGTGGCGGTCTAAGGGGGAGGCCTATGTTCAGTGGACGTCTTCCGGCTGATGATGATGATGATGATGTTGTATATATATAGATTGATTGTGTTTAATTCTGATAAAATACATTCATACTTAGTAGTAGGGGAGCCGAGGATGCTAAATTTGCAGTTACTTGAGCGTCATGGCGACCTATTGGATTTGAAAGATTACGTTCTAAAAAGAAAAAAAGTTTCTGACAAGTTTTCTATTTTAGTGGGGGGGAGAGCGTGTAAACAGTTTTAAAACTGTAAAAAAAAACAGTTGTACAGAAGTACTCAAGCGCGTCAGATATTTATAGTGTAAACGTGCTTTATATTTCTGATAACCAATACATATTAATCTGACGATTAACTCGAAGGGGCTGTCCGTGGCAACCGGTTGAAAATCCAAAAAAAAAAAAAGTTACTCGAGCGCGTCAGATATTCAAAGTATACGTAAAGTAAACCCTAAAAAGTGTCGTATTAAAATGTCTCACGATTTGGATGTGGCACAAAGCAATAATTTATATTTCAATCTGGAAAAAAAAATGTAATCTCGAGATACTCGAGCGCGTCAGATTTTTATGCAGGAGGTTCAAGTTGATATCATAGTCCTCCTGAATAATAATCTGACAATTATATGGAGGGATATCGCTATTCTGAGCATCTTAAAGGAAATTTATAAACAAGATAACTGCATTCACGTATAAAAATGTATAAAATAAAATTAAATGTATTAATTACGAATAGAAACCCATCTACATCATTAAAATCCCATCAAAAACATAAATATGAAATGAGAGCCAAGTTTAATTATGATTTATGCCTTGGTTGTTGACTTCACGGACAAAATAAGTGAAATCTAAATGGGGGCCAAGGTCAGTGGTCAGTCTTGAAATTTATTTATCTATATACAGGGTGTTTCTTTTAAATTGGCCAAATGGGGGAAATCTGAATCCATAAGAGATACGGGAAAACTTTCTTAGGAAACTCTAAAAATGATTATTTGTTCGTCAAGTGTGAGCTGTCCACAGAAATGAGTGAAATTGGCCAATTTTTTTAATGCCGTTCGACTCTGTTTCATGTAAGGATCATTTCATTGTATTGGAAGAAAAAAATCGGGACGGCGGAAGTTGGTCAAATGCAAAATATTTATTCATACAAATTGTATGAATGACGAAATTACTTATATTTTTTATGATGTTATTTGATTTCGTGTTATGTGAGGATCATTTCATTGTATTATGTCAAGGAAAATATCTGGACAGAAGAAGTTGGTCAAAAGTACAGTAAAGTTTCTTCTAACAGCATGAAGTTTATTTGTAGTAGTCAGTATTTCATTAGATTTAACCCACTTCTGTTGCCCAGACATTTTCCTTCCCATTCAATGAATTGATTCTCAAATAACACGAAATCAATGCTACTTTTCGTTGTAATTTTATAACTGAAAAATGGGCTCACCTATTGAAACCAAATGTTTAGGCTTTGTTCGGACTATTTAGTAGATGGTTTATGTGAAGTTTGCACAAAATCAGTAGAGCGGTTCTTCATTTATAACATTTTGTGTAACAAATTAATTCAACAAATGGCGGATCATTTTGACAATCAATGATCGCCACCAAAGATGGCGGACATTAAATCACGACCGATAGTTGCGACCTAAGTGGTAGTTCACCTTTTCTCCACGATTCTACCGACATCGCCTCATGGAAAACGTCAGATTATTAGTGAGTATGATTTTTACAGTGTTACCTTCAATTAAAAATAAAAAAATGAAACGCGCTCGAGTATTTCAAAATGACGTTTTTTTTTTACACTTCAGTACTCGCACATTTCCTAATGCCACGCTCAAATTGTCAGATTATTGAAATATACACTCTTCTGAACCTAATTAATCTACCTTTTCTTAATCTGACGCGCTCGAGTATTTCTGCGGATCGATTTTTTTTACTAATCTGACGGGTTCTCGCAAACAAACCCCACCAGATGAAGGGTTGATACTTGGTACAGGTACATTAAAGGGTGCAAGGATTCTCCCTTATAATAGTCTGACGCGCTGGAGTCTCAGCAAAAATCCCTTCCTGGGCTCCCCAACTATAAGAGGTCGATGAACTTCAGAGTTTTAGTTTGATATTTATTTTTTAACATTGCTCCACAGAACATTTCTTCCGATTCGTGGGTGTGTTTCATCCAACGACGATATAATACTAGACTACGCATGCACGATCTAAGGAACAAAAATTATTCTGCCAACTCGCTGAGGTACTACGTAAGCGAGGGGGACGGGGTACCACGTTGTGATTGGCTAACTCAAGGTCTGTTCTGTCTCAACGTATGTTTACGGCTCACAGGATTGGTCGAAATTCGACGAATATAAGACTTTTTTGCCTAATGTGTTGGCAGACATCGGTCGCCTGTTATTAGGAGTCTAGTATTATATCGTCGTTGGTTTCATCAATCAGCGATAGAACGTCCACTGCCGAACATAAGCTTACCCTATACATTTACGTGGGCATGCGGACGTCGAGTAATGGGCTACTCGCTGTCCGATCATGGACCATGCCCAGGTCGACGGCGCGTCGTTTTCCACGCGCGCCTCAATGAGCGATCAACAATCTGACAGGGCAACGTCAGATTACAGATTGCCCTTAAAAGGGGGCTAAAGCCTGCCGGGGTAGCGGGACTGTCTCATCAGGTAACCGTGACCCTGAAACGTAAAGAGCTATTAAAGAATCACCGTGGATTTTAGTCAGTACAAATCTAACAATTTTACTACAATAAAAAAAAGCCAAAAATAAATTGATGATGATTTTATGAAACGACCTGTTTTTTTTATCAACACAAAAGGCTTCGTAATTATGACATGCAAAAGTAGATACATTCATATTGGTATTTACTCACAAATAATTTGAAAATTAAATGCATGTTTAATTACAATGAACGAGTTATCGATAAATACGGATACAAATTAAATTCGGAAGCTTTTCAGATTGGTTTTAATACCGACAACAGATTTCAATAGTAATTGATGTGTACAGCTATCGTGCTGTGTACAGTTGAGGAGAAAAGCGATTAATGCAATTTATAAGTGTTAATTAGTGAGCGGTAAAAAGTGTGCAAATATAAAATGGCATTAATCAGTTATAAATACAAACTGATGAGGGAAATTCTATACTGTTCATTTATTTTACAAATACGTTTCTATAAAGTTATATTTTTGTTTCGGCAGAATAACGAAACAATATACTATCTTTCGATAAAATAAAACGAAAGCTGTGTGGAATAAAATTACACAAATATTTGAATATTATGTGTCGTAAAATGTAAAATATTTATATCGTCCTATAAGTGTAGAACAGAAAATAATGTTGTTCTATTTTTGAGCCGTTACAAGTCGTGTAATACTCTGACAAAAATGAGATAGTATAATATAGACAACTTTCTCAATTTTTAGTAGAAAATAATTAGAGTTGGGTAGATAGAATAGGAGTCTCCTAATCTTAGGGGTCAAAGCTTGTCGGGGTCGCTGGGACTGAAGTAACCTTGGAACGTAAAGGGCTATTGAAGGAATACCATGGATTTTAGTCAGAACGCGTCTTACGGTATGGGTGGGAGGATTCATTTAATGTTTTTGTAAAAAGAGCTCTTAATTTCGATAGCTTTAAATATAGGTAATCAAGTCAAAATCATTAGTGTTTCACTTTTGTTGCTGACATTACATTGATAGTTTAATACCATTTTAATGAACGTGCAATTCAAAGATAACAAAAGTAATTATGGCCATCATTCATTAAAATTCAGATATTATTTTAATTTGATTCCTATTAAAACATTTTTGTACCAAAAAATTCTGCCACGATAGTCTGAGAGACAGTGGTGAGGACGATGTAAAAGGCAAGTATCTGTGTGTGTGTGTGTGTGTATTTTTTTTCTTCTAATAAAGAGAAGTTTCTCTATACTAGTAACTACTCCTGTATCACAAGTGCATTTACAAACATTTAAACTCACAAACACAAACAACCAGACTCAGAACAAATACATGTTGGCAGCACAATTTATCCCGTCTGAAAATTGAACAAGAGACTCGCAGCATAACAGCCAATCGCCTATCTACTGCGCCAGCCATTTGGCAGTGGCGTAGCGAGACCGAATCTAGGAAGGGGCAATACGCATCTGCGAGGCCCTTTTCTTTCAGGGTGAAAAATATGATTTGCCCCCGCTGCACGCGCGAGGGCCCAAAGTCATTGCGAGGACTCGTTGACTCTTTCAGTTCTCAGTCATCGGACACCACAAGTATGACGTGAAGTTAAGTTGGACATACTTACTGACTGGTTATAAACATTGTGATCGCCATTTTCAAGGGGGCTAGGGTCCGCTTCGCCCCTGCTAGCTACGCCACAGCCGTTTGGTCAGTCGTGCTAATAAGTGAAACTGGATAAAGGTTTGAAATCCTAAACGTTACCGTAACGATGTAGTAGGTGACTGTACTTCATAGTGTGAATAGGAAAGTAGAGGTATTTTGAATTCTATCATACAGCTTGTTGGTGTAGAAAACTTTTAGAGTTCAGCGATAAATGTTGTAAATTAATAAAATAAATAAATAAAGAACGTCGCTGTTAGCTTCTAATTTACTATGCAGTTCAAATATAAAGAGTGGTGTCATTGGTCTTAATTTGTCAACTATCACTTGAATTTTATTTTTCATACAAATTGTATGAACAAAAAAATTATCAGTTTTTTGTTATGCTTTTTGACTTACTTTCATGTGTTATGGTAGCCATACACCATCCTGCCTATCGAACGATCGATTTGACGCTTGCAATTGTTTCAAATTGGCAGTTCGTCCATATACACCATACACCATACTGCCTATCGTACGATCGATTTGACACAACTTCAAATCTGCAGCAGCGATGCCAACTTAGCAACTTTATAGCTAGATCTAGCTATTATTCGGTGACCGATAGCTACAAATTTATAAAATTGTAGCTGTCGTCACCGAATAATAGCCAAATGCATCACTGCTGCCGATTTGACGTTGTGTCAAATCGATTTGATGACCTATCAAATTGGCATGTCATGCCATTAAATTGGCATTTTTAAACAATTGCAATTTGAAACAATTGCAAGCGTCAAATCGATCGTCGATAGGCAGGATGGTGTATGGCTACTATTAGGATGTGATAATTGTATTAGTAGAAAAATATCATGCCAGTAGAAGTTGGTCAAAAGTAGAGTAATATTTCTTCTAACAGCATAAAATCGTTTTAAATAGTAGTAATCAGTATTTCATTAGGTTTGACCCACTTCTGTTTCCTGAAATGATCCTTAAATGACACTAAATCAAATGACATCACTCATCATCGATATTTCTCTGGTATAACTAATTCCCAAGCAATATGCACAAAGATACGATCAAGACATCAGTTCCAACTGTTAACAGGTATATCGTACGACTGGTCTTCGGATAGTCACGCAATGCAACTAACAAGGTATTACGTCTTGCGATCAATCTCACGCGATCTTCGTATCTGTATTCACTTGATTAGTCTGTCTTGTAGTACATTTCAATGTAAAATAGGTAAGCTTCAGAGCGGTTATCATTGTAGACTGCTCGTTTGGCGCAGTGGCTGAGAAATTGGACTACAGCTGCGTGTCGTGGGTTCGATTTACGCACGGAGAATTTGTACGATCTACAGAATAGAATAGAATAGAAAATTGTTTATTTCCCTGGTTCAATTGTACATACAACATAGGGGATGTCCATAGGTCGATGGTGTGTTCGGCCTGTGGGTGTGTCAGCTACTTACAGTCTTATTATGTTTGTCTAAGAGAGATCTATATAAGTGTCGTGTATTGTGTGCTGTGTGTATGTTATTGTGTACAGTTAATTAATTTATATAAATTTAAAATGTTGTTATATATTGCCCTATCCTATTTACAGCTAATTATAATTTAAATTACGATCTACAGGTAGTTGTTCCGGGCGTTCGTGTTTATCTAAATATATATACATATAACTCAAAGATGACTGACTGACATTGTGATCTATCAACGCACAGCCCAAACCACTGGACGGATCGGGCTGAAATTTGGCATGCAGTTAGATGTTATGACGTAGGCATCCGCTAAGAAAGGATTTTAACCAATTCTACCCCCAAGGGGGTTAAATAGGGGGTGAAAGTTTGTATGAAACTTTGTCAATTTTATAAAAAAAATACATTGATAAGTTCCGACAACCACGCGAACGAAGTCTCGGGTACAGCTAGTTAGTTTATATATTTGTATACAGGAGAAATGTGGCGTGAGAGTGGGGCAACATTAAAAAAAAAGATGGCACTGTTAGCACAGTGGTTGAGTAATCAACTGATGCCCTTCGTGTTGCGGGGTTGATTCCCGCAAAACTTTGGTGCATAATGATCTACAATTAGTTGTTCCAAGCCTAAATGTTTGTAAACGAATTCGAACAAACTCGTAAACCAGAACAAATTCGTAGTGTGCGGCAATATGTGATTTGTTTTGTTTTCTTGTAATTGTTGGACTTCCGAATAAAACTCACTTTACACAGCACTTTGTATTTTATTTTTCTGACTTGCTTGCCACACGGTTAACAACAGAATGCCGGCCCGAGCTAACGCGCCACACTGACAGCCGACAAGAGTGGGGATCGAGTCCCCACTTCTGTAGCGCGTCAACTCGGTCGGTAAAACAAATTCAATACTTTTAAACACAATATCAAATAATAAATTCAATATTAAATTTAAACATTTGAATTAACATTACAGAAATGCACAGTAATTAATTAAATCATAACCATAAATGTTTATTCTATTTTAACTCGAACCATAGAGCCACAAGTTACTTACGCCATCTCGTGGCAAAAGGTAACAAACTTTCAGAAAATAATATTAAAATTAATAAATCTTTTAACTAAATCTTACATAATGGATGAGCTTAAAAGCTACTAAATTGATTTTCAGTCTTTCAAATAGGGAGGTCAAGAGTCTCTAAATAATTAAACATAAAATTCATTTACAAAATAAAATGTACATGTAAGAACAAAGGAAATTAGTACACGTACACTGTTTATCTATTGAATATTTTGTGCGGCTGCAATTTTACAATTTCAGTGTACATAGTATAAATCGACAAGCAAGCAATAACATCGTAACTCACTTTTAGCAACTTTACAGGGGAGCGCGTCAAAGATAAAAAAAAATCCTACAGATTTCGGTTACTTAAGTCTTACTGCCAACAAACTTGAAAAAAAAAATTACAGCGAGGGGCTAACTACACTTTTTAATGATTATTTTGTTATTTATATGTATATTTTAAGTATTTTCGTGAGCTACAATGTTAATTCACAACATATACTGTTTTAAATGACATTGTAAATTGTAACTCAGACATACAATCGCATAAAGTATGATATTATGGGGTTAATATGAAACATAAATTTTAATTACAAAATTGTTACTTGTTTTACAACGTAATATTAGTAATGGCGAGCATTGGCAAAGTTAACAATGGTATGTAATGAACTTCAGCGGACACTCACTTACAATATTGTTACATAAAAAATCTTTATTTAAAGGACTGAGCCACCGAAGTGAGTGCAAAAAATTCTACATTTTTTGTAGAGTTACAATATGATTGTAACTCAAAATCGCCAAAAAGTGAGTTACGATGTTATTGCTTGCAGGTGTCGAAATATTTGTTTTGTTAACTGTTTTTGTTTACTTCGCATAAAACGCGGATGTTGTCCAGTTCTGTTCGCTGGTGCAAAAGTGACGCCTGTCCCAACCACTGCTCTATCGATTTTTAATGCTTAAACTTTTTGAACCGTGACTGTGACTGTCTAAGCGTAACTATTTTATGTCTATCACCTAATATTAAAAATGCGAAAGTAAATATGTTTGTTGGAATCCATATGGGAGGCCTATGCAAAAAATCATTCTGATAATGATGTTACCTTATCAAACATTAAATTTTTATTAAAAATTAAACTTGATAATATAATTTTAGATCGAACGAAATCAGACAAAATTTAAAATTGAAAGCGGTAAAATTTCAAAACGACCTAATAATTTTAAAGGTACTTAAAGTAAGATGAGTAAACTAGAATTGACACTACAGAATTTAATAAAATATGAACTGAGCAGGTTTAATTTACTTAATATTATGGTAAGTGAAATGTTTTATCTCAATGGTCTAAGTAGGCATTACTCCACGTGTAGCATGGCGCCGTAGAAACAGATTTTGTCGACGAGAGAAAAGACAAAATGTAAAAAAATAAATCTATAATGGTAGGTATACGAACCGTTTAATACTTGTGCAAAAAAAAAAACACTCGATTTGAATAGAAATAACGATGAAATAACTTTTTCCATTCTTGGCAGAATATAGATAGAATTGGTCATGCTACGCGTGCTGGAGCACAATATCACCTCCTAATTTATCTGTGCATGGTTCTTTAGCTTCATTAGTAAGTACTCGTATCTATCATGATCTGCATCTAAACTACACTAAGGTACATTCACCTCTAACTACATGTGACAACCATTAAACTTCCCTGGTTGCCGACCGTTGGGAAGTCGAACAGACAGGCCGGATGTGACGTCACGATGCACTCCGCCGCCGGAACACCGCTAAAAGCCTTCGCCTGCATTTGTCTAAGTTCTGTATGTACCGGATCAATATAGCACATTGTTTCAATTAGATTTTCAGTTACTGGGTGACCAGGTTTTACTCGTTCTTAGGGTTACGTATAGATGCTTGCTAATAAAAAGCTGTAGTTTGGCATGAATACACAGATTAGATACTCCGATAAAGTGGTAAAATAGAATCTTGTCTTTTTTTTTTGTGAACACTAGTAACTGGCGAAGAGCTCCAGCTTTGGGAGTCTTATGTTAAGCTGACCTTCAAAAAGTACTGCTAAATCAGCCTATTTGGATTAAATGACTTCAGATTTTTATTTTGTGTGAATTTGCGTTTTTAACACGCTTATAAGCTTCACTTGTAACTATGTAAGAAAATCTTGGAATCTTAATTTGACCCACTTCCCGGTCTTCGATTAGGATGAAATTTTGCACACGCTCTGAGTTCTGGGGTGTGTTTGAATCAGCCGGCGATATTTCGCCGGATAAAAATTAAACTAGCGAGGGTTCGCTGAACGGAGTCTTAGGTTTCTGTCAATGTTAGCTGTCAAATTCAATTGACAGCTCAGTTTTTTAAACATAAATAATAATACATTATTCTTTAAATTCTTAATTAAATCCATAATCCACAAATAATATTCACTCTCTAAAATAAAAATATTCGTTTTACGGCGCGAATGTAGCAAAACAACAAAACTTAATGTCAATCTGACAGCAGGATAAAATTTTGCGAGGTAAAAAGGTCGCAAAAATTTATTCCTTTCATCAAAAACTTATGCCAGCGGACGACCGTAAACGGGGCAGATTAAATTTTAGTTAGTTTTATTTTTCACCTCCCGGTGTGCTTGAACGTGGTGTTTGACATTTAGTCAGTATAAATTTAAACTGGATAATTGATTTAAACGCAGCCCTGAAGACAATACATGACTAGCTAAGAAACGTCATTACAAATCCAATATGGCGGCCTCCCAAGATGGCGGACTGGCTGTTTGAAATCCACCCCCATGATATGGGTGTCAAATGAAAGGGTTTGCTGTCAGGAATACAAAAAAAAATAGTCACGTGACTTAAATCCAATATGGTGGACATCCAAGATGGCGGACAGGCTATTTGAATGCACCCCCAATGAAATGGGTATCAAATGAAAGGGTTTGCTGTCAGGTTTACGAAAAAAATAGTCACGTGACTTAAATCCAACATGGCGGACATCCAAGATGGCGGATTGGCTATTTAAAATGCACCCCCATGATATGGGTACTAAACGCAAGGGTTTGCTGAATAGGATACGAAAAAAATTAGGTATCACGTGACCTAAATCCAACATGGCGGCCGTCCCAAGGTAGCGGATAAGTCGTAAATTAAGTTTGAATAATAAGACTTAAAAGTATAATTTTTAGTGCGTGCTAAAAGCGAGTTTTTTAGTTTTTTAAACTATTAAAGAATTATATATTCCTACGAGCTGTTGTCAGCGGCTTTGCCCGCTACAACTCTACAGATAGTAAGAATATTATCCCACAGGAAACATAAAATCGGGATGAAAATCCTGTATTAATCCAGGTTATAAACTATCTGTGTATAATTTCATCCAAATTGTTAAGTAGTGGAAGAGTAACAAACATCCATCTAAAGGTACTAGAGCGGCCCTGGAACGAATAGTAGGTAGCTTTTTAGTAAGGAAGAGGACTCATTCAATGGTTTATACAAACCAAAAAAAAAGTGCAAAGTTTACACTTTGCACCTTATGAATTAATCCAGTAAAATAAGTAAGTACTACCCACCCCTCACACGTATAATCAATCAGCGAGTACGTTTAAACGTTATTTAAGTACAATAAAAAAAGCCTTCACCGATTGATTGGGTCTAAAGGAGTCGAGTGAAGCGCTCTTTCTAAGCCGGGTCATAGAGTAAGATTATTGATGGAACGCAGAGGCGACAATACATTCCCAACTTTTAAACTGATATTGGTCACTAACACTTTAGTTAGAACTTAAAACGGGATCTAATTTGAAGTTTATGCGTGATCATGATGACGCTTGCCACAGTGCTAAAACATTGTTAGCAAAAAAAAAAAAACTCGTTATAAATTGTTACTTGGTTTTTTGTAATAAAGTTTGTACTAATATTAAAAAGAAATTAAATTTGTATATTTGTGAGTTTGTATGTAGATAGGGGTAATTTTTGAAACTACTAATTCAATCCCGGAAATTCTTTAACTATATTATGAAAGCTAGGTAGGTACTTAGTCATACCGCAAACTACAGGTATTTAAACCGGAACAAGTCACAGCGACGACCACTGAAACAACAAAGCAGCAAAAGTATAGTTTTCTCTCAATGTTGCGCCGCCATCTGGCGCGATTGGCGTTCTATGTTCTATGTTAGGGGTTTTGGTTTCCGCACTTAGTCCTTCATGTGGACCATTGTGCGTGAGCCATAGTGGCCTTGGTGGCTTATTCCAACCAGCCCACCTCCCTCCAGAAGTTGATCAGGTTCTTTGGTCTGTGGAGAACATCTGTGTAAGTCCTGGGTGTCCCGAGGGTTTCTGTCCTGATCTGTGTGACACCTGTGCACTCGAAGAGCACATGCGCGACGGTTTCCTCAGTCTCCATGCATGCCCTGCACAGGGGGCTGTCCGTTATGCCTATTGTGTGGAAGTGTTTGTTTAGGGAGCAGTGTCCCGTTATGGTCCCTGTCAGCAGGCGCATGCCGGTCCTGTCCAGGCGTAAAAGACGTCTGGTTAGCCTGCCATCTAGGGATGGCAGGGCTTCCTTGGATTGCCTGCAGCCTGGTGTCGAGGTCCACCATCTCTCTGCTTGTGTGAGGGTGCGCTCCTGCAGCCATCTACGTATCTGGTTGAAAGGGATGGGTATAATGGGTTCAGGTCCGCAAACTGATGCGCTGGATGCTCTCCTAGCTAGTTCATCAGCCGCGTCGTTGCCCAATGATCCGCTATGTCCTTTAATCCATTGTAGTGTCACTTTGTTGCGTTTAGATACCGTTAGACGTTCTAGTGCATTGTGACATTCTAGTATTAAGCTTGAAGTGGTATATTGTTTCTCCAACGATTTAAGGACTGAGGCACTATCAGAGAGTATACGTATATGGGTGTCCGTAACTCTTCTGGCCTCTATCGCGTATGCTGCTTGTATAATGCCCATGCATTCCGCCTGGTAGACGGTGTTGTACATTCCCAGCGGGCTGGATATATTTATGTTAAGGTCGTGTGAGAAGACTCCAGCCCCGGTTCCGGAATCATTCTTTGATCCATCTGTGTATATCCTCAGCTCTTTCGGGCCTGAGTAGTCACACTGCTCTTCTGCAAGTGTGATATTGTAGTGCTTTTCAAAGTGGTATTGTCTTGGGGCTTTGTCGCATGGTGATGCCATCATTGGCTGTTGTTCGATCGCATCATTCTTAATTCGCGTGTGTTTAATTCTGGAGTCTTTGTTTAGGGTTCCCAGGGCATAAAGCCTAAAGGCGGCTAGGGCCGCCTCTTTCTGCACGATGAGGTGTAGAGGTGGCAGTCCAAGCATTGCCTGTAGGGCAGCGGTGGGTGCAGTTCTCATGCAGCTAGTAACTGCCATACAAGCAAATCGCTGCAGCTTTTCGAGGTCTTTTTGGGTTGTGCTCAGGTTTGTTCTGGGCCACCTGACCAATGAGCCGTACGTGACTGTCGGTCGTATGACAGTGGTATATAGCCAGTGAGTGATCTTGGGACTGATCCCCCAGTTCCTGCCAAGCATTCGCTTGCATTGCCACAGGGATATGCTGGCTTTTGTGGTGAAGTAGTTGATGTGTTTTGCCCAATTCAGCTGTTTATCCAAAAAGATGCCCAGGTATTTGGTTTCAGTTGATAGGCTTAGGGTGGTTCCAAAGAAGCGTGGAAGCTGTAGGGTCGGTAGCTTCCTCTTTTTTGTGAAGAGAATCAGCTCGGTTTTTGAAGGATTTACAGATAGCTGGTGTTTGTTGCACCAGTCCTCCACTATTTTCAATGCTTGGCGCATGAGGTTGCACAGGGTATTTTCGTGAGTGCCATTTATTATTATGGTTATATCGTCGGCATACCCTACAGTGAAATAACCATTTTCATTTAGTGTTTTAATGAGGTCATCTACGACCAGGTTCCATAGTAGCGGTGAGAGGACTCCCCCTTGTGGGCAGCCTTTCACCACGATGGCCCTCGTAGTGTCATTTACTGTAACTTGTACAGCTCTTTGCTTGAGCATGTTGCTAATCCATCCGCTCAGGGTTGGGTCTATGTTGTGCCTGTCTAAGGCCATGTTGATGCTGTTGAACGTGGTTTTGTCAAAGGCGCCCTCAATGTCAATAAAGGCGGCCAGTGCTGAGCATTTGTGGTCCACTGCACATTCAATCTTGGATACTACGCTATGTAGCGCGGATTCCGTTGATCTGCCCGTGGAGTATGCGTGCTGTTGTTTGTGAAGCGGTTTTTCCCGAAGAGGTCCGTCTCGGATATACCTATCACAGAGTCTCTCGAGGGTCTTCAGTAGGAAAGATGTAAGGCTTATAGGTCGATAAGCCTTGGGTTGGGTGTAGTCCGTTTTGCCAGGTTTGGGTATGAAGATGACTTTTACCTCCCGCCATGCTAGGGGTATATGTCTAAGTGCTATGCAGGCCTGATAGATTTCCATCAGGTATGGTAGTAGATGTGCAACCCCCCACTGTAGTAGGGCCGGAAAGATGCCATCTAGTCCTGGGGACTTATATGGCTGAAAGGTGTTAATGGCCCACCTTATCCGGTCTTCCGTTATTATGCTGTGGGCTCTGGACCAGTCCATGTCCGTTGGGGTCCAGTCTGGTTCCGCCTCCCATGTCCTGTCCTCTAGGAGTTTACAGTCGGGGAAGTGAGTCTCAAGAAGGACCTTACTGGTTTCCAGGTCCGTGAGTGTATATGTATTGTCGGGTTTTTTCAGTGTTCCAAGGGTTCGGTCTTGGTCGGTTGAGAGGATTTTCCTTACCCTTGCGGCTTCGTTGTTGGTCTCAATAGATTCACAGAATTTGCGCCAGGCTGTCTTTCTGGCTATTCTGATTTGCTTTTTATATGTGTACTGGGTCTCTTTGTATAGTTCCCAGTCGTTTGGGAGTCTAGTGTTTTTGGCTCTGTTGAATTGCTTACGTAATGCATCTCTGAGTTTACCAAGTTCAGCGTTCCACCAGGGATTCCTCTCATGACTGGTTTTTGGCTCTCTTAGTTTACAGCATGCGTGGTAAGCTTCTGTTAGATATTCCGATAGTTTTGTTGCTGTGTATTCTAGTTGGGTTGGGTCTCTTATGGTTATTTGTGATAGGTGTCTAGCCAGCAAGGAGGCTAGGAGGCGTTTATATCCAGGCACATCAGTGCGCCGCGGGTTTCGCCTCGGTGTGGGTTTCCTCGTGTTGGTGGTCAGTGTGAATCGGATTCTTCTATGGTCAGAGCAGGAAGGCTCGTCCGATACATGCCAGTTAGTAATGTGGTTAGTCGCGTTTTCTGTAGCAATCGTTAGGTCTATGCGCGATTGGCGTATCTGTGAGACTACTTCACGGGTGTATTCTACCTACGCATCCACAGTCGTATCTCTTTTCTAATAACCTACTCTATGCCATCTCCGCCCAAGGCGCAGCAATTACACAGCGAAGGAACCCTAAACCGCCGCGCTTAGATGTTTTTCGCTTATTTTCAGCCCCGTTTGTTCTACGGAACCCGAGACGGCTCACTTACTAATTGGTACGAGCTTTTGAACCGATATTTTGTTCAAATTCTATTCGAAAAGGATTGTAAATAATTGTTCTGCTTCTGTTAATTGTGATGTGTTTTTGTTTTGTGGGTTTGAGTTCGAAGTGTGGTAAAAGAAGAAATGGGATCTGAAGAATAGAAAGATGTTCTATTGTCAAATTTATTAGACCATATTGCTTATGTCACTAAGGACCAAAGCAGCTTTTAACTGGCGAAAGAATTTTTGAAATCAGTCTAGTAGTTTGTGAGTTTATTTAGGTATTACAAACACACACAATACAAATATTTCCTCTTAATATTAGTGTAGATTTAGCATTATATGCTTCTAAAAAAATCTTCCAACAAATGTTTCGTCTAAAGTAAACTTAAGGCAAAAAAAACATATCCAGGATACTCGGCACAATTTTAAGACAACCCTCACAGTTGTTGTGAAGTTGATTTAATAAAGCCACAGTTAATCTTTAAAGTTTCACAATTATTTTATTAGTTTATATACTTTTGTAAGTTCAAAGTCAATTGCTACTACGGGGCTTACAGCAGTCTCGGACTAAAAAGGTTTAATTCTGAGCGGACACAATGAAACTATTGCCTCTTCGTACGCAACTCGACGAAAAGTCTCCGATACCTTATTGATACCTTATCATTGACACGTGCCATTGTACAAACGTCTATGAATTTGCATCCCGATAGCCGTCTGGATACCAAAGTCGTAAGGTATCGGAAACTCGCGTCGCGTTGTGCACGAAGGGGCTGAAAGTTCAGTTTCTCATCATTCTATTCAACTATTTCTATTCCCTATGTCGTTTGTACCAGTCTATAGCTAATAAGGCTCCTACGACGTAGTTACTCTTCATTATAGTGTCCTATTTCGAAGTACAAAGTACCGGGAGATGCGGTTAAATCACTAAGAAAATTGCTCTTAATTCTATGCGGGGAAACGTAGGTAATTGTATTCCGATGCTCGACTTTCATTTGTGTGTGGAATTGATGTCTACGGTAGGAGAGGATCTGTTTAACGAAATAAGAGGGAGGTTTAAGAGAAATATTTTTTTTACCGACTTCGAAAAAAGGAGGTTATCCTCAATAAGACGGAATCTTTTTTTAATGTACCCGGATTTCTCGGTGATGCCTGAACTGATTTGGAAAATTCTTCTTTTGTTTGAAAGGGTATACTGTACAGATGGTCCCATATCTGAAGGCTAATTCACGTAATTTTATGACGCGCCGATGAAGTAGTAGTGCAGTTGCAGTTAAGTTCACGTTCGAGTGATAATCGGTGTGTAATCTTTGAACTGCGCGTAAGCTGCACGTGAACTGCACGTGAACTGTAAGACAACCAAACCAGGAGATTGCCCACTGAATAATCGAATGGAATCGATTACATTTCAATGAATATGACATTAAAACTGCACGTTGATCGAATTGAAAATTGTATACTGTCATTTTGAAACGTCAAACGAATAGTAGAATACCGATCATGTTGCGATCCAAAGATCCAAAACACGCACGCGTGACGCGAACTTGACGCGAGCGTGTCTGACAGCGACAGAGAATACGAAAAGCGTTGTTTTGATCGAAACTTAACTGCAACTGCACTGCAATAGCACTTCTTTAGTTACGTGAATTGCCCTACTGATCTGATGACAGGATCTTAGGGGAATCGACGAACTATTCAATAAATGATAGCAAATCATCGGCGACTGCTGCTATCGCATACCTATATTATATGCATTGATTACTCAATCACACATCATTAAATTAGGTACGCCAGTATTTTCCAAAAATATAAATATACATAAGACGTCATGATGTGACACCAGGGAATTGAACCCTGAGCCTCATACACAGCAGTCGCGCTTACGACTGCTAGAACAACAAGGCATAATTTTTCATCTTTCATTCAACAATCTTTTCCAAAATATTATTTTGTTAAAAATAGTAATAATGTCGTACATAAAGTCTGGTACTGATATTACATTTGGCACTACATTATAAGTTACGAATAACATATTGTTACAAAATATGGCGGGCCAAGTTCGTAGGTAAAGTTTTGATTGGGTGCCTGCTGCATTGTTTACGGGCACCTTACTAGCTACTGGGGTTCCTAAATACGGAAAACGGAGGCTATAGCACGAGTTTTTACGTTTTTGTGAGGTAAAGTCGGGAATTTGACATTTTGACCGACAAAATTAGTTTCTCGTTCGAACATTAGAGCTTTTTCATTGTCCATACAATTTACGTTATAAATTATTCAAGTAAGAAGTCCGGCAAATTAGGTAGAATTCATGTTAGGGTCTCAGATGGTTTTGTTGAAATAGTTACTAGTTACAGTATGAGTCTGACAGACCCTCCCGTTCTGCTCTGGTTGATTGAGACTCATTTGATGATTTTTTATCATGATAAAAAAAAATAGTTTGATTGAAGAAGTGTGAAAATCATCATCAAAGCATTTGAACGGCACTACACTTATGTATATTTAAAAAAAAAAAGTTACATGACATATAAAAACCAGTATTCAAGTGTAAAAAAAAAATCAAAATATAACCCATCATCTCCCGTATGCGACATGTGACAGCCTGATTTGTACTAACAATCTTATTTATTATTTCTATTTTCTTTCTTCAATCTTTTGTAATTGAATTAAATTGAATAGAATTAGGAAACTTGTGTAACTTGTGTAGGTATGTGTTATTCGAATGAATTTCTTCTTTTAAATTTTCTCTTTGTAAAGCGAACTTGCAGACTTAACTGTCTAAAAACGGGTGGTTTTTAAAAACACAAGGTAAAAAAGTTAAAATTGTATGAGCAGATTTTTCAAAAATTAGTGTCTAATATCCCCCTAAAATATCGGTATTCGAAAACCATACACCGGTATATCATCAATTTATTGAACAAAACACAGAAAATTTCATGAAACACTGACATCACCAAACTGATGATCCATGCTGTCGTCGAGCAAAGCTGCGACGATTGGTCCGGCTTTATAGCACACAGCTTAAATTGTGACGTTGCAAATATAAATGTTTTATTCCGATTTTTGTAGTTTTTGACGTGTGTATCCGAGGGTTTATATAGAAATCACAGATGTGACGTTATTTCATTGAGCGATGAAATTTTGTGTAACGTGTCGTAACCACTGGGCCTGCACATATCACTCACTCTAAATAAATGTAGTGACATAAAACTTAAAAAAAAACTAACAATAAAATATAATGCCAAATTATGAAACTCCGCAGTTAATCCTAGAAAATCCAAGAAAAACAAAAAAAAATACACGACTGTAATTTATAAAGCCTTACAAACAAAAAAATGGATGCCGTTTTGATAAACGCGCTCAAAACGAGAAAGTATGGGGCACAGTTAGACCTTGAGTCCCTTGCACAGTAGACTTAAGTACCTATGAATACAGAGTAGCAACAGTATTACAACTAGGAACAAATAGACTACAAAGATGTAAGGCATTAACGGAACAAGTGGTCGAAAATCGACTACAATAATATTTTTTTATTATTGTAGTCGATTTTCGACCCCTAAACTTTTAATTAAAAAAAAAAAATGTAAAATCTTTTATTTTTTCTTTCTTTCATCTTAATGCTTTAAGTAAAACTTGAAGAGGCTATCGCAACGACACAAACTGAAGGTACTGTTTAGATTTCTTAGCCAAGTATTACAAGCGAAAAGGAAAGAATGACTTAGAATAAAGAAACCATAAGCCACAATATCGTAAATAGAGACCGGATTATATGCAACTTAAAATTGGCGAAATATGCATGAAAATAATATGCAACATAAATGCCTGAAATATGCAATCATAAATTGGTTTAAGAACTATAAAAAATACGAATAAATTCAGAAAATGTATTCTAATAAAAAAAAAGTACTTATCTACTATATTTTTTTTGTTTTTACAAATATTTTTGTAGTTTAATAATTTCGGAATTAAGAAAACATGCCTAAATAATGCAAAAATGACCTAATATACAATGACATAATGCAAATGAGCATTTGCATGTACTCGTAATCTGGTCTCTAATCATAAAGAACCGTCGCAAAGTGGAAGGACGGGCTTCCCTAGTAAGTTCATTGATGATTTTTTCTACTTCTGAAATACATTAATTATGTTGATCTCAAAAAAAAGTCCCTAGTTGTTTTACTGAAATATCTTCATACTGTGCCTTGACTTTCATACGGCGTTTTTACAAATTCCTCTCCCGAAGATGGATGTCGGCTACTTCTCGCCCTGCCACTACCATTTGTCTTGCATGATTTTTTTATATCCCACACCTTGGATTATTATTTTTTGCTGTACTGTACTGTAAATTGGATGTTGTAAATGTATCTTGCGGTTTTGAACTATGAGTTTTTTTGGCATTTAAGTGTCTAAGTTTTGTTTAGGTTTTTCTTTTTTATTTATTTTATGACTAAATTGGTGGAGCCAACGACGATATATGTATTACTAGACTCCTAATAACAGGCGATCGATGTCTGTCAACACATTAGGCAAAAAAGTCTTATATCCGTCTCATTTCGACCACTCCTGTGAGCCGTAAACATACGTTGAGACAGAACAGACCTTGAGTTAGCCAATCACAACGCAGTACCCCGTCCCCCTCGCTTACGTAGTACCTCAGCGAGTTGGCAGAATAGTTTTTGTTCCTTAGATCGTGCATGCGGAGTCTAGTAATATATCGTCGTTGGGTGGAGCAGTGCAAATGACCAGCAAAATGCATAATAGCTTTATAACCTGCACTGTGTCACAATAAAGATCTTTGGCTGTCTTTTATTATATTTTTTATTGTTTTGTCTAGTCTCAGATTTGCACGGGTACCATCAGTTTGAAAATAAAATACAGTTAATGGACGCCCCATGATTAAGCTTGTTTAACCCCGCTGGCGCAGTGGCTGAGTGATTGAATGCCGTGCAGCGTAACGCGGGTTCGAATCGAATACCTAATGGATGCCTGAATGTGTTTAAAAGGAAAATGGGCTTTGCCTACTGCTTCAATGTTGCTTGGATATGCTTATTAAAAAAAAAACTGATGTTTAAGATATTTTTTATTCCAAATATAAAATAATGTCATTTAGATGCCGTCTCATTAAATATGTCAAATCAACGATTAATGAGTAGCTGAATCAAATTATCATCAGAATATCATATCCACATTACATTACAGATACCACAATATTACTAAAATTAAATTCCTGTGGGAAACGCTGCAATGTCTGTGCCTCAAAGGAGTTTCATCTGTCTAATTTGATTATCTATCTGAAACTCTGCCATTGCGATACCTGTCTCGCTATTGTTGACAACAAATAGTATAATTGCATTGCTTGAATATCAAGAGACAAGTAGCAGTTTCATAGTTTAGTTTACTGTCAACTTAAGTTTAAGGAGGTTTGTAATTCAAAACTTACCGCATAATCTAAACTCGTGTTATTAAAACGACGTTGACCAAGACGACGACCTTCGAAAACCATCACTGTCGTTTTTTAATTAATTTTTTTCACCGGCTTCCGACAAAAAGTTATTTTACACTTAAAGGCGGTAGGTTTTATTTATTGCCCTTTTTTGTTCTAATGTTCAACCCAAATTCTTGTCGAATACCTAATTTAAAACACGTGCTCTAGAACTTAGTAATATTTGTCTACTTGGACGATGTTACCTGTCATATAACATTGTCCACGTACCCATTAAGCAACAAATTCTCATAAAATAAAAAGAACTGAACAAAAGTGAATGAAATTTTCATGGGATTGAATGACAGGTATGTTGCATCCAACAACAAGAGAAAAAAAAATCATCAAAATCGGTTTACACAGTCGAAAGTTTTAACTTTCGACTGTGTAAACCGATTTTGAAGGTAACATTAAAAAAAAATACAGTCGAATTGAGAACCTCCTCTTTTTTGTTAAGAAAGAATTAGTTCATGTCTGTTTTAATTTTGTCAATAAGTAAGATTAGGGTTAGCATAGTAAGAACAACCCAAAAACAATATCAAATTTCAGGTTTCGAATCCAACACCCTATCATTAGCAGTCCCACTAGCGACAACAAGACCTTGAGTCAAGTCACTTCCACCTCAGAAAATCACAATTACTTCTGTCATGCATTCGGACGTCACAATCGAATATTCCAGAACACAAAGTAAGTTAGCGATGGGTTTCCAATTTGTATCCGCGTGCAAGTCCAACTCACTGGCATCCAGGCAGAGTCCAGAAACTTCGGTCACATGTCTCGTGAGTTTAGGCGATTTCTATTGAACTAGGTTCAAGCGTGGTGCCTTCAAGAATTAGAGACAATGGAAATGGCTGGCAAGTTCTTTGATACAATACCGATCTACCTAGGTTTAAACGTGACCCAGGAATGGAGCCCAGGATCCCTCTCTTGGTAGTCGCGCTTGCAGCCACTAGACCAATAGGGCAGTTCTCAGGCAGCCCGGAGTTTAGAAGTTGGCGGAATGTTACCGCCGTGCGTCAGAAAGCACGTTAAGTCGTTGATCCTGCTCTTTATCTCTCTCCAGACGTGTCGGACCACCATCCCATTGGACTGTGAGAGTAAAGGAACTGAGAGTGCATCTGTGTCTGCGCACGCACTTGTGCATCTCCCGCGCAGACCGCTAATCTTCGCTGAGATTAGTCGCCGCCGCCGTGAGAGGCCTATTAGTTTTTTTTTTTTTTTAATATAGGTTGAGCTGTGGCCATCTGCCGTGCCGTCTTATGAGTTGAATAATGGTCAACACATGCATACACTGCCTGGGCTTGCCGGACGGTCAGTATAGTACAGATCCTTTAATATTGGGCCAAGTTAAACTAATTTTACCTAAACTTTTTTACCATCATCAACTGGCTAGCCTTTTCCCATATCCCATCATCAGCCTATAATGTTCCCACTGCTCCACTCTGTAAGAGGGATAGGGCCATAATCCACCATGCCAGCCCAGTGCGGGTTGGTAGATGTCACATCTCTTCGAATTTTTGGTTCTAGAACATGCCGGTTTCCTCACGATGTTTTCCTTCACCGTTTTGAGAGCAGCGGTGATGAAATAAGTTACACAAAGTAATGCACCTGGCGGGGTTCGAACCCACGACCTACAATTCGTAAGTCGGGACCGATACCACTGGGCCACCACTGCTCATCATATCCTATTAAAATATTTAAATTATTTTTCCATGCCACATCTAGATCTTGAAGAAAGTTTTCTAACATGTCGGAACATGTCTCAGTTGGAGCAGCCCCCGATGAGTTCAGTTCTAAACTTGAGTTACATAGTGCTGCACTCAAATATTTCTATAATATTGCTTTCTGTTTTGTGGTTGGTACAGCCCTAGCTACAATGTTGAAAACAAAAAAAAAAAAAAACTGAAGAACGGTGGTGAAGCGTCAATGCCTTTTCAATATAAATAAAATAAATAATAATATTTTAGGATTTTTCCATATAATATAATATTATGTTAGTAGTTCAGATTACATATTTTAGTTTGTCTATTGATGAATCCTCGCACCAATATTTTGTTTCCGCAGCGCCCATTTGTATCGAAACTTTCTGGAGTGTTCTCGCAATTGACCAATAGATGGCATTAGCGAGGCGCACTCTCTTCCCGTCGCCATTATAAAAAGACACTGTGTCCTTTGCTCCGCCTTTCAAAAATTCCTTTTTGGTGAAACCTTGATGATATTCATAAAATAAATGGACCTGCATCTGTGCTTCATTGAGAACTTATAGTGCAGTGTTGATTTTTGGAGTTTTAACCATTCCACCGGTGGATTCAAGAAGATTTTGCTCGCCGGCCGGCAGCTCATACCATACCGCGCGCATGAACGAGGTATCTTCCCATCTCCCTGGGTCTGAGTGGGATCTCTGGATTGTCAAGGTACGTGGGCATGGTTTGCTGCTAATAATTTTTTTTGGTATTGGTTTCTCGGGGATTCATCAATAGGGAGGTATATATTTTTTAGGTCCGCCATTACTTCTTATAATTACGTAGGTTCTTAATTCAAACTTTTTCACAACCTTCACAAAGGTGCAGGCTATTTACACGCCTCACCATAATTAATGGTCCTTCGATACCGGATAAATAACCAGTAGGTACCTAGATTTTTGCGTATTTGTTTGGTGAAAATCATATAGGTTCAATAACGCACAATAGATATTTATTTACGTAAACTTTCGGTAAATTAATACCTAATTAACGCAGCTTATTAAATTGACAATAGATTTTACGTATTTGTTGGTAAATCTGTTCAATTAATATAATACCTAGTTTACATAGAACGACATTACGTATTTATTGGTAAAGTTCATTCTAAGTAGGTATCCGCATTTAAAAATTCGCTTTGTTCATAAGTAAATAAGTAGGTAGTTACCAACTCATCTCGGCTTTGTGCGTATTAATATTTAGATAGATACCTAGATACTCATAGTTTGGTAGGTGCGATAATATTGCAAACCGCCTGGTAGGTATTTATTGTTATTGTCTTCGTTTTATAATATTAGCAAAATGACGGATAAACAACTGAAGCCGGAAGATTTATTAACTATTCTTCACGAAAAGAAAGGATTGTTATTTAAACGCATTAATCGTTTGTATGATTTATCAAGAAATATATCGTCGTTCGATTCGAGGAAAAATGAAAGTTTTATGACTGAGTCAGAGACAATTGATGACATTCGAGATAAATTTGAATCCTTTGTCGATCAAATTAATCAAATAAACATTAGTTTAAAACCTGGTTCAAGTGCCGACTATGCTTGTTTAGAATCCTTTGAAGATTTGTATATTCATATTAAACGTGTTAGGAATAAAATAAACAGCAATCAATCGCCACCATTACCCAGTAGCAACTCAAAGACTTTTTTTGAACCGCCTAAAATAAAGTTGCCTCCTATCGCGCTGCCATCTTTCGATGGGAAAACTGAGAATTGGCCCGTTTTCTACGAGTCGTTTAAGTCAAATATCCATGATAATGATCAGCTGACTGACTCGCAGCGTGTGCAGTACTTGATAGGTAGGCTTACACACAACGCATTGAAGGTTACCGCTGGAATTGTGCCTACTGGTGATACTTACAAGTTGTTATGGGATAGTTTAGTTAAAAAATATCAAGAGAAGCGCTCACTAGGTACGCATTATTTAAATAACATATTGGATTTAAAAAGTTGTTCATTTAATGCTAATAGTCTCGATTCTTTCATAGAAACATTTAGTGCGTCTATTTCTGCCTTGAAACAACTTGGGATTACGGATCTTGCTGATTTTATTCTTCTGCACTGCGCACTGAGAAAAATTGATGCACAGACTACTCAATCGTTTGAACTTACCATTCGAGATGTTGAAATTCCCACAACGCAATTATTGATAAGCTTCGTTCAAGATCAGGCAAAGATATTGGCACGCTCGAATTTGTATCATTCGAACGCGAGAAACTTTAGTAGAAACCCCGCTTCCGCTCCTCGCGAGTCACGCACACAGACAAAAGCGTTTGTTGTGAGCGAGTCAGCTGACCCGTCCGCTTGTTTACCCGCGATCGCGGTTCCATGCTGCGCGTATTGTAATGATAACGCTCATGTTCATTTGTATAACTGCGCTAAGTTTAAATCCGCGTTGACTCCTAGAACAAGGTTCGAGTTTATTAAATCCAAACGTGGGTGCGCGAATTGTCTGAGCACATTGCACGGATTGAGTAACTGCAAGTCAACATCAGTCTGTGACTTATGTAAAAAACGCCATCATACACTATTACATTTTGATAAAGAAAATAAACCGCAAACAGCTGATGTTAAAGCGACGAATTGCAATGTAGTCGTGGCGTCGTCGTCTCCCGCGCCGCTGTCTCTCCCCCCTCCCGCGCTCCTTTCGACCCCCGGTACGCCTTTGGTGCCTCGCTCTTACGTTGATTGCGATAAGGTCGATATTTCCGCACGGGTGATTGCGTCTGATTCGTGTGATGTGACGCCAGCGTCTTCGGCTCACAGCTCGGCCGTGTTATTAGCAGCTGATGCAGCGAAGGCTAAGGCGATAGTGCTGTTATCGACAGCTCAGGTTTATGCGCGAGCTAAAAGTGACAGTGCGGGTCACAAAACAGTAGTGAGGTGTTTAATTGATAATGGCTCGCAGAATAATTTAATAACTACAGCATGTTGTAGAAAACTTAATTTACTGATAATTCCTTTGAGTAATTCATTTGTTAAAGGAGTTGGTTCTGTATCGCGACCGATAATAGGATACGTACATTTAGATATCGAGTCTCGCGTATATCCTGATCAAAAATATACTATTCACGCGTTCGTAGTTGAGTGCATTACGGACCAGCTACCATCGCACCATGTTAAGTGGGATAGCCATATAGACTTCCACGCGCTTCCGCTCGCAGATTTAAGCTGGAATATTCCAGGGGATATTGACCTAGTGTTGGGCGCTCAACTGTTTCCGTACATTTACTTGGGGAATAGGGTCGATCTTGGTTCACGCGCCCCACCTGCATTATTGACCACATTCGGGTATATCTTTATGGGTGATTTTCCGCATAATAGTGATAATTTAAATTTACCTAACTCTTCTTTCACGGCATTGGCTCTCAATGATTTATTACAAAAGTTTTGGGAATTGGAAGAAGTTAATAATAAACGTTTTTTCTCTCCTGAGGAAACCGAATGTGAGAATATTTTTTCCTCGACCGTGTCACGAGACGATGTGGGACGTTATACCGTCGCGTTACCTTTTAGTAAGGATCCCGCCGAGTTGGGTAACTCCCGCACCGCCGCGTATCGTCGGCTTATTGCGCTTGAAAGGAAACTCCGCCAATCGCCGATTTTGCGGAAAAATTATAATGCAGTGATTAAAGAGTATATGGACAACGGTTATTTAAGTCAGGTCGACGAATCTGCCGTTTCCGATGACGGGTACTATATCCCTCATCACGCTGTCGTTCGGCCAGACAAACCGATGCCGCGCATTGTATTGGATGCTAGTGCTAGAACTCATACAGGCTTATCTTTAAATGATGTACTCCATATTGGTCCAAATTTACAAACAGATTTGTTTATTCTTTTAATAAATTTCAGACTATTTCCCATCGCTATAAATGCTGATATTAAACAAATGTATTTACGCATTGGTGTACCCGTTGACCAGCGTAAATACCTACGCATTTTGTTTCGATTCAATGAGAACGAACCTGTGCTAACCTTCGCCTTTAATCGCTTACCTTTCGGGCTTAAGTCGAGTCCTTACATAGCTATGCGCACTGTGCGACAGCTGGCCTCTGACAGTCCGCATTATCCCGAAGCTGCTAAAGTAGCAGAGACCAGTCTCTACATGGACGATCTGGTGTATTCTGTGAATAATGAAGACACCGCCATGCAGCTATCGCATGATCTTATAAAGATGTTTAAATCGGGCGATTTTGACCTTGTTAAATGGTGTAGCAATTCACCCGTTCTTTTAAACAGTCTTCCCGACTCGCATCGTAAGTCCCTTGATTTTCACGCTGGGAGTGATGTGTCTAAGGTTTTAGGCCTTTCGTGGGAACCTTCTCAGGATAATTTTTTCTTCACTTCCGCTCACGTAGCTGAGAAATGTACTAAGAGAAATATACTCTCGATAGTCGCACGCTTATTTGATGTTCTCGGTTTGGTCGCCCCCGTGATATTTTATGCCAAGTTGCTCATCAAAGAGTTATGGCTGAGTAATATTGGTTGGGATGATCCCGCTCCTGACGATATTTTTAAACGTTTTTCCATTCTCATGCAAGAGTTTCCGCTGCTGGATACATTACGCATACCACGCCATGTGGGCGTTACCGATGATTGTTCCGTTCGTATAGTCGCGTTTGCTGATGCTAGTATGGGTGGGTACGGGTGTGTGATTTATATACACTCTACTGGTCCATCTGGTGTCATAGTCCGCTTACTTTGTGCGAAATCAAAGGTTTCACCTACCAAGGTTACAACTCTTGCACGTCTGGAGCTTTGTGCCGCCGTGCTCATGTCAAAATTGGTAAAAACTGTTCGTGATTCTTACGCTTTACGTGTTCCTATTGCAGGAATTTACGCCTTTTCAGATTCCACGATAGCTTTATCTTGGATACACTCTTCTCCGCACCGCTGGTCAGTCTTTGTCAGCAATAGAGTTGCTCAATGTCAGGAGAACTTGGGTTCTCAACATTTTTACCATGTGGCAGGTGTTGAGAATCCAAGCGACTGTCTATCTCGTGGCATCCTCCCTTCTCAGTTAGTGTCACATGAACTTTGGTGGAACGGCCCCTCTTGGCTTCGTTGTGCTCCTGAGGATTGGCTCGTCAAACCGTTCTCTCCTATTAATTGTGGGGAACTTCCCGAGCACAAGGCAAATGTCTTAACAGTGACCACGCAAGTAGAACAACCCCTTCTATATCAACTTGCTCAACGTACCTCATCATGGGATAAATTGTTGCGCATTGTTTCCTATATATTGAAATTCGCTAGACCAAAGGCTCATTGTGAGCCTCGTTCTATTCAGGGCTTATCAGCTGCGGAACGAGCGATAGTCTGTGCTGTGCAATCTGTTCATTTTGCAAATGACATTAAGCTCATCAAATCTGGGAAATTGCTTCCAAAGAAACTCCAAAGTCTAGCTGTCTTTTTAGATGAAGAGGGAATATTACGCATTGGCGGAAGGCTTTCGAAGTCTCACCTTCCATTTGACGCTAAGCATCCTTTTTTACTTCCTAAACATGACCATATTGTGGACCTAGTAATTCGTCATTACCATGTGATGAATTGTCACACTGGACCGGGACTACTCATGTCTATTCTAAGACAGCGATTTTGGATATTAGATGCCAGGACTGTCATTAGGTCCAAGTTGAGACAATGCAACACATGTTTTCGGGTAAATCCGACGCATCCCATTCCAGTGATGGCAGACTTGCCTGAATACCGAGTATCGGAAGCAAAGGCGTTTGTCCACACTGGAGTGGATTATGCTGGTCCCATACGCATAACCCTCACTCGTCGCAGAGGCCAACACGCCCAGAAGGCGTATATCTGTTTATTCGTGTGCTTGGTAACCAAGGCCGTCCATGTAGAGTTGGTCTCTGATTTAACCTCTGATGCCTTTTTAGCCGCGTTTAAACGCTTTATCTCGCGTCGAGGGCCAGTATCTTGTCTTTATTCGGACAATGCTACAAATTTCGTTGGGGCTAAGGCCCAACTAGATGAGCTTTATAGATTCTTATTAAATTCAAATTTCAATTCGTCTCTTTTACATGAGTTGTCAACACGCCGCATAATGTGGAAAATGATCCCACCTCGCTCCCCACATTTTGGCGCCATGTGGGAAGCAAATGTAAAAATGTTAAAAACGCACCTTTATCGCGTGATCGGAAGTCAGCTTCTAACTTATGAGGAGTTACAAACTGTACTCATTCAAATAGAGTGTATTATGAACTCGCGCCCTCTGAGCGTTTTGTCTTCCGATCCCCATCCCGAAGTTATTACTCCCGCTCACTTTTTGATGTCGACTCCATTGCAGTATTTGCCGGCAGCCGATTTGTCTGGTCAGCGCATTAGTTTGTCGCAGCGCAAACAGTTGTTAGATGGTATGGTCCAATCCTTCTGGAAGAAATGGCACCTAGAGTATCTGCATACGCTGCAAGTCAGACAAAAATGGGCAACTCCTGACAAACCCGTAGAAGTTGGAACTGTCGTACTAGTGGGACAGGATAATTCAGCTCCTCTGAGTTGGCCATTAGGAGTTATAACTGAAGTTTATAAAGGCACGGATAATGTCACTCGTGTTGCAATGGTAAAGACAAAGTTCGGTAACTTTAAACGTGCCGTCGCTAAATTATATCCTATTCCAACGCAATAAACGTTAACTCTTATACGATACTAGTAGTCTTTAAGGTTTAGGAAATACATTAAATAACTTGTATTATTTGTTTCTCGCATTCAGTCATAGAGCTTGGATTTTTCTCTGATCTAAATATAGGTCAGTAAATACTTATAATTTTTCACTTTTCTTTTTGAAAGCACTTGCGTCCTTCCAAAGCCCCCGAGCATGGTGAAGCGTCAATGCCTTTTCAATATAAATAAAATAAATAATAATATTTTAGGATTTTTCCATATAATATAATATGTTAGTAGTTCAGATTACATATTTTAGTTTGTCTATTGATGAATCCTCGCACCTATATTTTGTTTCCGCAGCGCCCATTTGTATCGAAACTTTCTGGAGTGTTCTCGCAATTGACCAATAGATGGCATTAGCGAGGCGCACTCTCTTCCCGTCGCCATTATAAAAAGACACTGTGTCCTTTGCTCCGCCTTTCAAAAATTCCTTTTTGGTGAAACCTTGATGATATTCATAAAATAAATGGACCTGCATCTGTGCTTCATTGAGAACTTATAGTGCAGTGTTGATTTTTGGAGTTTTAACCATTCCACCGGTGGATTCAAGAAGATTTTGCTCGCCGGCCGGCAGCTCATACCATACCGCGCGCATGAACGAGGTATCTTCCCATCTCCCTGGGTCTGAGTGGGATCTCTGGATTGTCAAGGTACGTGGGCATGGTTTGCTGCTAATAATTTTTTTTGGTATTGGTTTCTCGGGGATTCATCAATAGGGAGGTATATATTTTTTAGGTCCGCCATTACTTCTTATAATTACGTAGGTTCTTAATTCAAACTTTTTCACAACCTTCACAAAGGTGCAGGCTATTTACACGCCTCACCAAACGGATTTAGATGAAATTTTGTAAACAGTTTATTACCTAGATTAAAAACTCATACAATGTAGCGTTTTATGTTCACTTGGAATAATTATCGTAATCCACAAGAGCAAAATTAAATCAAGATCTGTTTAGCCGTTTTATCGTTACAGATTATTTACGGACATTATTTCACCCACTACGTAAACATATTGTGATTTTTTATTCAATTTCAGCCTATATTATTGTCCTTTTTTTCTATTTCCGAATATACTTAATCATGGGAAAAAATAATCCAAAAAATGTCGTTAAATAATTGGTGATCTTCGAAAATACAAAGCTCTGAAAAACTAACATAAATATCTTATAAATAGTGCGAGTTGAAAGAGTTTTTGAATCCCAAAATGAAAACTTCTTCCCATTTTCTTACGTAATAATTCAAAACATTTCAAAACCATCTCACTCGCTCGTTAGCCAGCAAATACATGCAAAAATAGGTACATAATTTGCTTTCAAGATGCTGTACAACAATTCTTAGCAGAAAAATCAACGTATCAAGACCTCCCCTGCCCCTCGCTTTGGTATAGGAATTTAGAGTTAGAAGGGTAGCTTCATGATAGGTCGGGGGTTAACATAAAATGGTTACATTATAAATAATGATGGTTCTGTATGGCCCTTGCCATCCGTCATGCGCTATAAACGATTCGCTCATTACGCCTACTTTGTACATCATAAGATTAAGTTTTCTTCCATATTTCATATTTTTGTACTAAATTGCGTTTTATTACAAGGAAAAGTTAGGTTTTCTTAGACCTTTTTCAACAGATTTAGTTTTACTGAGATACAGCTGTGAATACATTTTGTTTTTACTAAAATGTTGCCCTCACGCTGGAAAAGTAGCCTGGATACTGGATAGCCAGTCTCAAAACAAATACTTGAACAAGAACATCGTACTAGTCAAAAGTTTTTGTTCCGTGCGGGATTAAACCCGTGACCATGATGCACAGCAGTCAATCACTTAGCGCGCACAGCACAGTCATCGTTGCTCGCATATTGGTCATGTAACCAGTCTTCTTTGTGATGATCTTCGAATATTGTGGTCATGTGAGCACACTATCGATGTATAATTGTATTGCTATAGATCGCTGCCTGCCTTCGCATCAAGCTCAAAGCATCGTCATAATGTACTAGTTACTATGGCAGCCAATATGGCTCACCTACCTTGTGTTTTTCTCATGGTAAAATCAACAAATGAGTCCTCCCGCCCAGGATGGGACGGGAGGGACTGTCACACTCATACTGACTAAAATCCACGGTGATCCTTTAAATAGTCCTTTACGTTCCAGGATCACGGTAACCTGATGGGACAGTCCCGCGAATTGAGACAGTCTCGCGAATTGAGACAGTCTCGCGAATTGAGACAGCCTCGCAAATTGAGACAGTCTCGCGAATTGCTCATCTATTTACCAAAAATAATTAAAACAAACAAAACAATCCAAACAACAAGTGTAAATTCTGAAATCGGATAAAACTTGATCACAAATCTCTCACAGTCAAATACCAAACGGAAAAACAAAACGTTGAAACACTCCATTACTCTTGACTTCATCAGACAGTTTACATTAGAGAATACAATATGAAATGCACCTTAACCCTTCAAACATAAAGTTGGAATTCATTAAAAGTTTGTCCTGATACTGTAGGTCCTTTTTTCCTTTAATTTGGACGACTGCGGTAAACATTAGCATTCCACGGGAAAGCTGCTTAGCGTTTCTGAGTAGGTAAACAAGACTGTTTGAGATAAGTGCGATTTCTTTCTCGGATTAAGTTGCAAATAGTAGCTTTAAAATGTGGTAGAATAACAATAAAGTGCTTTTAGGATAGTTTTACTGAATATTATCTTAACAGCGTTTTTTTCCTAACATGAGACGTGGTTTCTTCTAAGAAAACCTACATTAAAAGACGCAATAAAAATTTAGGACCTCATGCTCAGAAACCACGACAGGTATTTGATGAATGAGGCAGTTATAATATGAGAACTTATGATTATAAATACACTAAGAATCAACCATGAAAATACCAGCTAGATAGTTTTACTCCGCGAATTTCACTTAAAAGTGCAGGCTATAGCAAAACTATAAAAATGAATAAAACAATTTTTAATACGAAAAAAGCTAAACATCGACGGCGGCGCCAACCGAACGAAGGAAATTCCAAATTCAAATCAGTTCGTGAGTTGAGTGCGAAGCGAGCGGACGTGCTGCGACAACCATTTATTCCGTTACAACTCTATTTCAAATGCTAAATATATTGTCGAAAACGAGAATATTGCGGGGAACTGTTTGCATAATTTACATTTGAGACGAATTCCGGGGTCTGTTTGGCTCCCCAGATTCGTTTGTAATCTTGATTAGTGTTATTTGGAGGCAAATTAGTCATACATCCTTGAGTTTTATTGTAATTGCATAAGGGTGAAGGTTCCTTGTCAAAACTTTTATTAATATAAACTTGACGTTGATGTTTTATTAGATTTTAATGAGGTACTCAGTAGTGCATGTTTTTTAAGGAAAGAAAAAAAATATCATGCTGTCCTTTCCATCTAGAACGGTAGTAGTCATTTGATGACTTCTTTTTAAAAGAAAAATGATGAAGGAGAGTAGGTTTAAGTTTAGATTTTCATTCCCCAAAACTGAGGACCACTCTTTTCACTTTCAAAAACAGAGACAAAACAAATATCCTATCTCAAAAACAAACCCAAAAGCCATTTACTGAATCAAAGAAAACTCAACTTTAACAACAAAACTGACCCATTCCATTTATCCTTCACGGTACCATCTTAATAAAAATATGACAAAATACCTCCGCCTCCACAAGGCAATGTTTCTCAAACTTAATTCTTAACTTCAGAGAGCCCGACGGTAGTTTTTATTAAGTTACAGTGAAACAAACTAGTCGGGAATTTTTCAAAGTTTCTAGGCGACATGGCGGCGGGCGGCGCGACGCGACTGCCGCGGGCTCTACGACGTCGCTTTCACCTTAACTAGAAGTTCACATCCAATTCAATTAGTTGAAAGTTCTAGTATAAGGGGCAAATTACAGTATTTTGTTTGATAAGCTGTTTTAGCGGGATGTTTGGCTTGAGTTTGTTTTTGTTACTGGGGCTGTAGGTAGCTTCATTATGAGTTTTTTTGTCAATTCAATAGTGTCTGTAATGGGCAAACTGTAATAAATGCATAATAATCGGAACCCTCCTTTCTATAAGATATTACGACTAGAATATTAATGTTGGAGTACTTGGAGTTGACACAACTTATCAATTGACTTACTTTTAGTGATCTGTCAAAATTTTACAGTTTTCACGTCTAAACTAAAATATTTTTATCAATAGGTAAAGAACACGCCAAAAAACACCAAAACAGAAACTAATCGTAATAAAAACTACACTTACAAAATTGAAACACTTTGGAAAATAAATTTTAAAATCGAAAGCCGAATCACTTACTCGCCGATCCCGAGGGTGTATTAACCCCGTACTTTTATCTCACTTCGCAGCTTCAGGGGGATGAATACATCAAATGGTTGCAGGCTTTCGGCTTTTGGCTTTAATCGCCGTCTAACCGCGGTTCCCTAGGGGTAGACCTTTGATGCTAAACGCTGTATCGCTCGTAGTTTTATATCCTTGTGACTTTGATACGTTTTGGGGGTCATTGATTGGTACCGTTTGTGTTTTAGGTATTTTAGTGTTTCTAATTTACCTTGAAAAGGGTAGCTGTATTTGAAATCTGAAATGTATGAATATGTCCAGGGATAAAGTAAGTAGAAAATTGAAAGACATTTAGGATCAGTAAAGCTGTCATATAATTGGGTACCATATTTCGATTGTGGTATTTTACATAATTTAAAACATATTCTGTAATAACATAATTATTCAGGACACATTCAGGTTATGAAAGTTTTTTGTCAAATATGAAACATACAGACATACATTAATTTAATACAATAAGATTTGATTAAAAAATGTTTGTCCCATCTTGGTCCCATGTTGGGCGCCAGGACCTCGCACACAAATTAAAATTGCAAACTACTTCCATCCAGTATCTGCATCTTGCATCACACGTGACCAACAAATGAATTCAAGATACATTTGCATAAATAAATGTAATACAACTACATGTCCCACGTTGGGCGCCATAATTTCTTAGCAGCAGAAATTAACAGCACCACCTAGTGTGTTCAGACCGAAATTTTTTCAATTATTAGTTATCTTTTAAACGCAATAAACGCATGCGACGCGCATCGTAAAGATGATTTTTGGGGAAAGATAAATTCAGTAGGAAGTGGGATTCGAACCCGCGTCTTCTGGATAAGTACTCCAGATGCCTTACCGACTAGGCCATCGCAACTCACACTTGCAAACTGCAATTTTTAGGTTATTTCAATACAATGACTGTGCTTCTTAGATACAAGTAGGTATCACATTCTTAAAATATTATCCTACTTTGTAGAATTATTCCTCTTCAGTTTTGGCTCCAATATCGTAATATAATTCACCTTACACATTCAGTTGCATCAGACGTGACCAACAAACGAATTCAAGATACATTTGCATAATATACACAATAAAACTTCGTGTCCCACGTTGGGCGCCAAAACGTCTCGGCAGCACAAATTGACAGCGCCACCTAGCGTGTCGCAGCAGAATTGTGTAGGAACGCGCCAGTCCGTGACCGTACTGTGCGATGAGCGGACGTGTCACGTTTAAGTCTAACGAAATACATTGAGAATTCTTTCGGATTCCTTCGTCTTGTATTTGTGTGAGATAAGGAGTTTTGTTACTTGCAGGTTTCTTTTGCTTTTGCGATATTTTGAGAGGTTGAATAACTTTTAAAGCGCATTTAATTTTTGTGGTCCTGTGTTTTGGGGATAAGAATATTCTTAAGAGGCTACACCACCCAACTTTTAAAAGTCAAATTTTATCAAGTTTTTGGATGTCAACTGAATAATATACATTTTTGTTGCCTGACTTCCGTATTTCCATACTGCAGAACGAATTGCCTAACGAATTTAGTTTCTTCAAATCATACAATTGTAAATAATCAAGATAGCCAATTAATAACTAAATTTATGTTTAGTATATTATTATGTACAATCAAAATATACATTAAACTGTGAATTTACCCTTTCAGATTTTCACACCTGTACCTCTACAAGCTACGACTCGACGATGGGTGAGGCATAGCGCGTAGGCCTTTGAGTGCTACGCATCCTCAAGTGCTACGTCACCAAGTGCTAGGGCGTAGACTGCAGCAGTCTACGCCGTAGCACTTGTACGACGCCGACGTTCAATTTGGAATTAAACGCTTTTTTTTGTCACCTACAGCTTTTTTTTTTTTTTTTTTAGCGTGGTAAAATCATCAAATGAGTCCTCCAACCCCGGGCAGGGCGGGAGGGACTGTCAGACTTCTACTGACTAAAATCCACGGTGTCCTTCAATAGCCCTTTCTGTTCCGGGGTCACGGTAAGGAAATAATCCCGCGACCCCGGCAGGCTTTGGCCCTCTGAGAGGGGGGCCCCGTCATTATGCTGACGCTCTTTGAGGCGCGCGTGGGACACAACGCGCCGTCGACCCGGGGCCGTCACCTACAGCTAAGCTTTTTTTTTTACTCTAAGACTAATTGTTTAATTGAGAAAAGTTTTAATGTATTTTTAATTTATTATACAAATTGACGTAGTCAAATTATTGCTGATGATTACAAATTAAAGTGGATGTTGCGACGACAGTTGAGAATATTGTTAAAAAGATTGAATATTCAATAGTTTTGTTTTCCTTTTCACATTTCTGTCATCATCACAACAATATTTTTCACAAGACTTCTAGTATTTCCTCCCTGCCTTAAACTGATGGTACACCAGTGGCCTAATCATGAGTTTTCAGTTATTATGACGTAAAGTAAACTGGAACTTTGACATTTTCAAATTGACTTTCAAGGAAAAAATTCGTTCCTTCTTCGCACACCAGAAGCGCTGTTCCATTTTTTCATACAAGAAACGCTGTAAATACTGGAAAGACGCTGTAAAGTAAAATAGTGAAAACTCGTGACAAGGGTACTGTAGCGGTTTATAGATCTCTTTAACAACAGCATGATATGAGTGACCAAAGTAATCTTATTTTGTTGTAGGAACACCTGACAGAAAAAAATGTTCTAAAATTCTAAATAGTTTCAAGAGTCGTTTTAAAAACTATTCTGACCTACCCCAAGACGAGGTGTAAACTATTCCAAAAATCATATCATCTTTAATTCCCATAGTTAAGAATAGAGCATGGTTCAGTTCAGAATGGTACAGTAATGCAGCTCCAACTTAAGGAAACCGCGAGTAATGGTAGCCATACACCATACTGCCTATTTGTCAAATCGGCATGATACTGCCAATTTGATCAGTTAGAATTGACCGTGTGTGGGCGTGAAATCCATCAAATTGGCATGACAGACCAATTTGATGGCATGACATGCCAATTTGATAGGTCATCAAATCGATTTGACAGAACGTCAAATCGGCAGCAGTGATGCATTTGGCTATTATTCGGTGATGACAGCTACAATTTTATAAATTTGTAGCTATCGGTCACTGAATAATAGCTAGATCTAGCTATAAAGTTGCTAAGTTGGCATCACTGCTGCAGATTTGAAGTTGTATCAAATCGATCGTACGATAGGCAGTATGGTGTATGGTGTATATGGACGAACTGCCAATTTGAAACAATTGCAAGCGTCAAATCGATCGTACGATAGGCAGGATGGTGTATGGCTACTATAAGGGAACCGGCATGCTGTAGAAAAAAAATCCAATACATGTGTCATCTACTGACCCGCACTAGACCAACATCATCATCATCATTATCAGCCGGAAGACGTCCACTGCTGAACATAGGCCTCCCTCTTAGACCGCCACGCTGAACGACAATTCGCCACTTGCATCCATCGGTTGCCCGCGACCCTCACGATGTCGTCGGTCCACCTAGTGGGAGGCCTGCCTACGCTGCGTCTTCCGGTCCGTGGTCGCCACTCAAAAACTTTCCTTCCCCATTGTTTGTTGGTTCTACGAGCGATGTGGCCTGCCCATTGCCACAAAATGGTGGATTACAAATTAGAAGGAGAAATTACCTATTGACTTATTTCTGATAAAAATGTTACATTCAGTCAGATCTTATTTTATAGTTTCACATACTATACATAAATTAAATACTCATGTCATAACATAATTATAAATAAGTTAAAATAAATAAAAGGTAATTTTAACTCAATATCAATTTTCTTTATGCTTTAGTGGTCTGATCCACTCTCTAGCTTATAGAGGAGGCTTGTGTCTATAGTCTATAGTGGTCTATAGTCCCACAGCTGGGCTAATTATAATAAAGACCGAATAAATTAGTTGGACATTGACATAACATCTTTGTTTCTATCTACGCTGCCCTTCAATTATGTTTTTGTTTAATTAGGTACGCATGTGAGCAAGTTCTATGTGTAAATAGTCGAACCCTTGACCTCACTCGTGATAAGACTACTTATTATACTGATAAACTGTAGATGAATGACGTCTGTCATTGTCTGTACTGAAAAAAATTGATCATAAGACCAACCGGTCTTATGATCGATTTTATCACCGTTGTTGTTTTTTTAACTTGGTAAAATCATCGAATGAGTCCTCCCACCCAGGGCAGGGCGGGACGGACTGTCAGACTGTACTGACCAAAATCCTCGGTATCCTTCAATCCCTTTACATTCAGGGGCCACAGTAACTCGTTGGTCCCGCGACCACCAGGCCTCTTGATTGTGTTTGGACTTATACAGGGTGTAAGGGTCAGCCCTCCACAAACTTTCAGGGCTTGCTCAGTAGACGACACTGAGCAATCTTCCACATTTTTTTTTGTCAGGTACCTAATGAAAAAAAAAATCAGCCTCTCCATACAAACTGTCCAATCAAGTTTATAATTTCCTATGGTGAGGCCGATTTTTTTTTTCATTTCCTTAAAAAAAATATTGTGGAAGATTGTTCAGTTTCATCTACTGAGCAAGCCCTGAAAGTTTGTGGAGGGCTGTCCCTTACACCCAGTATGTCCAGACAAGGTTTCCTAATATTATCCCCTAGTAAAAAAGACACATTGGTAATTTCCCAGATTTGCAGTGACGTCTAACAGGGGAGAATGGGAGAAGAAAACGTGTTGCGATGACTCCAAGTAAAATGGAATAAGGGTAGGAAGAGTATGATGGTACTTGCCTGGGTATGCACTATGCACTCACCGTCTTGTGCATGAGAGACGTGGCCCCTAATGCCGGATCCAGGCTGGTGTAACGTGTAATGTAATCCACCGTGTAATGTAACACGAATTCTAAGTGTGGACGGCACTATAACGTGCGTTACATTATAATGATCGATGTGGCGTCCACACGTCGAATTCGCGTTAAATTACACGGTAGATTACATTACACGTTACACCAGTTGTACTCACTAAGCCATTACGACATGTGTTTCAGTAACTTATCAGATAGTAGACAAGGGGATTATAACATTATTATAACCGTTTCTTACTTGCGTAATACGTATAACAGTCATCCATCTTCAAACCCAACAATGTCCAAAGAAATCAAAAGATACGTCTTGAAAGGCACAATCTTATACATTCTTTGGAGCACACGAGAAACATACATACTATATACAAACTTTTATGTATACCCATTGTATATATCTAATGTATTATCGCACTAGAGGCAAAAAATCAAGAATCTTATTCTTAAGATTGAAGGCATCTGGGCATGCGCGAATTTAAACCCCGCCTTTATAAGAAAGAGACGGTTGTCCATTCTTGTTTCAGCCTTTGAACCCATCAAAATCTGATTTCAGGAGATTGATTTCAGATAAAGTTGATGGTAATCAAAATAAAAGCTTTTTTCGTTGGTGTCTTTTTTTGTCTGAACTAGAGTTTGGATACCATTTTAGAAATAATAATATGTTTGCCTTAACAGTTTTGTTTTACTTTATAATAATTTAAGGGGGTAGTGATTGTATTAACTTAATTGTAAAATTAGTAAGACTTGTTAAAATAAAGTGCCTTAATCTAAATACGTGACTGGTAAATAATGAACGAATGGAATTTCTTAAACAATCGGTTTGCACTTTGTTATTTTCAATTTGACTTAATGTATGATTCAGATTATTTAATGGGTTACATTCTATTACTAGTTAGGAAAGTAAAGTCTTGCTTTATTATTCACATGAAAGAGTACAAGTGACATGGTTTGTATCTGTATAAACGTAGTATCCCCCACATGTTCTAGTCAAAATTATTATGTCAGGATAACGTGAATATTTTACTAAGAACCGCAAGCGAAGCGTAAATTAAAATAAACCGCATTTAATTTGACCACGTAGGTACGAGTATATCTCTATTGAACGCCCACATTTTACAGAGCTCACTCCATCTAAATTCACGTAATATTCAACATAATTTCACGTATAAACATTGGCTTCATTTCATCGCAAAATCTACTCTGTGATAATTAATTTCCCTCTCATCATGTCCTCTGAAATTTACCGCAGGCTTTTCCTATTAAGCTGCATAGTCACATCCTACTATATTCGTAAACCAGATTTTTTCTCCAGTAAACTTCAATTCATTACAACGCCAAACCAAGGAAAGTTGGGCTTTTAATTAAAGATATTCAGTGGAAACCCGCCCCTGAAGCCTTAACTCACTGAGACGTGGTTGGTTTATTTTTTTTCGACACACTCATTCCCGCCTTGCGACCCTCCCAAACAAACAGCCGAGGACTTTGAAAACAATTTTTTTGATACTCAATTTTGGACGTTAACAAATCGTGATAGAACTCAAAATGGGGTAGAGGTTGAGGTTGTATACGTCATTGTGTGACGGTAATGAGTGTTTCAGTTCATTTCATGAAAGTGGAGACTGGCAGTCGAGGAATACAGTCAGTTGACCGCGAGCTTTCGCGAGTACGGACGTGTAGGGAGGTGGTTTCGTCGTTCGTCGGTGGCCGCGGAAAACTTTACGTTGTTACGTTAGTGATCATTGTCTGTGTGTGTGACCATTTTTTTAATTTATTTTCCAGTGTGTTATGAGTGATTGGTGAAGATTTAGTTTTGTGGTAAGTGTTTTTATTGCAGTTTTCACTTTTACAGACGTGTGGCGTGTTTATGCGTTTATCGTGTAATTATTATTACACTACACGGAAAGTCTCTTAAATTGTATTAAAAGAATAAAAAGTTTTTATCCATATTAACTGTTATGCCAAAAGAAATTAAAAGCTGATTTAAATATTTGTTTGATCTTTTGAATGACTGTTTAAAACCCGTGCTTTATGAAAAAATACATAAAACTCGTGCTTGACAAAACTGCATAAACTTTTTTTAATAAATAGTTTTAAATTATGATATTTTCCAGATATTAGACTAGGGCTTTTAACGAATATTATATATAGGAAATTTCTAATTATTGAGGTATTCAATACCTTGTCTAAAATAATATATAACATTTCAATTATAGGCAAAACTCATATATGGTGCGAGCGAGCAAAGACTTTAATATTATTTGTAAAGAGTTCTCCCTCGACCCGTTTATTACTAAATTTTGCGGAATTACTTTTCTGAGGAATTAAAAGCTTCGTAACAGAGTTTACAATTTAGTAATTAGTCGGTATTTTAACAAGTAATTAAAATTATTTACTTGTTTTACTTAATTATCTCACAAGTTACTCACCATAAGCTTCTTCTGTGCAGTTTTCTCCGCCTAACCTCGATATTTTTTAAGAATGATTTTTATTTTCAACAAAAAAACTCAGCAGATAAAACAACATTAGTATAACTTACGTATTCATTTAACAAAAAGTTTGAAGTTTAGGACAAGTTGGCCAATTATTTAATTATCAAAGTGGAGCAGAAGGAACTTTCAGTCATGACTGACTCACTGTGTTCAATGCCCTTTACGTTCCAGAATCATGGTAACTTGCTTAGACAGTGCTACTTCCCCGGAAAACGTTTCTGTGATTTCTTCTCCATTTATTTAATTGCGATCCCACTTCTCTCTACTGACAGATCCACAAAAAATGTCACCAGAGATTAAGCACCCGACAATACAAATCATTTCACATTAAACCTGCTTTTTTTGCACTTTTATAAAAATCCCCATGAAACACGAACAAATTCTAAATTAATTACCAATCTCGCTTTGACACACTACTGGCAAGATGTGTGTGCTTTTTTTTAAAATAAGTATGCTTTGAATCTAACTAAAAAAGTTCGCGCAGTGAGTCATGTCCTTTTGACGCGGCGCTATTGTCTATGTTGTTCCATCAAAATGCAGTATACCACAAAAATGTAGTACCACGAATTTTCGGCAGGTCAGGAGTGGTGGCATGTAGTCTAACAGAGGAATAAAAATAACGGTATGACATATTTTCCATAGATAAGCTGTCAAACCGCCATTTTTATTCCTCAGTTAACGGTTATCTGACTATTGAAAAACCAGCCCTTAATTGAATAAAAACTACTTATTATAAAACATCAACATAACTGAAACAGTAAAGATATCTAATTACCCACCTACTCAAAAAAAAAGAAACTCTTTTTAACATTAACTAAATTACATGTTCTATTTATCCAAGTTTAAATAAATATGGAGATAGTATATTTTGGTTTTCTTTTACGGTTTGAATTAATTTAAAAACACGTTAGGTAGAACTTTTGAGTGTAAAATGTGGATGGATATAACAATGGGAAAGAAATACCAAAACGTGTATCTCAAGATGGTTTAATACAGAAATTCCTTTCCAAGAATAAATTATTACTTATTTCGATAAATCCTCACTATTAAATGCATTCAGCTTTTTTTTTTATCGTTGTAAAATCATCAATTGAGTCCTCCCACCCCGGGCAGGGCGGGAGGGACTGTCAGACTTGTACTGACTAAAATCCACGGTGTTCTTCAATAGAAATAAATAAATGTCCTTTATGTTTCGGGGTCACGGTGATGGAATACCTAAGTCCCGCGGCCCCGGCATGCTTTGGCCCTCATAGAGGGGGCCCCGTCATTTTGCTGACGCTATTTGAGGCGCGCGTGGAACACGACGCGCCGTCGACCCGGGCATGGTCTATGTTCGGACAGCGAGTTGCCCTTTACTCGCGCTGTCCGCATGCCCGTGCCTACGGTGGCCGGAGGTCGTCTGCCGACGTCCGACGAAATGCATTCAGCTTAGCGTTTTTTTTAAGTGACAAGCCCCACTGCTGGGGATTTTTTAAATAAACTCTCAAAATTTTACATAATGGGTATCTCGCTGACTGGCTAGCTAGAAGACTTAATAACGGCACTGATAAAAATAGGATAAAAACAGAAGTGTGAAAATAGCGTGAAATGGTGCGGCATAGAGCATCATCAAATGAGTCCTCCCAGGGCAGGGCGGGAGGGACTGTCAGACTCGTACTGACTAAAATCCACGATGTCCATCAATAGCCCTTTACGTTCCGGGGTTACAAATTACCGGGGGTAATTCGTGAGTCCCGCGACCAGACCAGATAAAGCATGGAATGATCACTAACTGTAAAATTGTCATACTCTCTAGAAAGAGACAAAAACAATAAAAACACTATCTCTTTATATAAATCTTATGTCAAACAATCATACGGGCCGTCTGATGGAAAGCGGTCACCGTAGCCTATGAACGCCAATGCAATACCAGAGGCATCGCTTGCGTGTTGCCGACCTTGCAACTAATTCACCCTCTTTATAAGAGTGTGAAGAATGTGGGAAGGAATGTGTTCCGAAAGTTAAAAGGACTATATTACCGATGAAATATGTTAACACCATAGTTCCTGTAGTAAGAGTCTTTTGTAACGTATTGTAACTTTGTTTTTTCGTGGTAAAATCATCAAATTAGTCCTCCTACCCAGGGCGGCACGAGAAGGACTGTCAGACTTGTACATACTAATATCCACGGTGATACTTCAATAGCCGTTAACGTTCCAGGTGCGCCCATTGATTCATATCTCTGCCACATCCCTCGCTGCGATCGATTAGAAAATCTCTGCCACCGACTTCGCACATAGTCTATGGTAACATTAATACGAGTCAGAGACTTGCATTTAAACTCTAATTAGTTTAATTATCACCGTGTTCAAGACAAGAGACACTTAATTCAGCTAATAAAGTGACTGTTGAACTTGCAACAATATCTGAACTTATCTAAAACAATTTGGGAGCTAAGCCAAAGTTATACATTTAAGCTAGAAATGTACTCGTACAAGTTAAGCTTGCTATTTATGCTATAGAATTAATTATTTTAATCTCGCTATACATTCAACCGAATATAACCAATCTTACTAATAATACAAATATTATAAATGTGAAAGTTTTTGAGGAAGGATAAATGTATGTATGTTTGTGGCTCTTTTACGCCTAAACTACTGAACGGATTTGGATGAAATACGCAGATAGTTCATAATCTGGATTAACACATAGAATAGTTTTTATCCAGTGGCGTAAGTTACAAGTCGTAGCGGTTTAAGCCGATAGGAACAGCTAGTAGATACTCGTATTATAAATGCGAAAGTTTGAATGGGTGTTACTTCAGAATAGCTAAGCGGATCTTGATGAAATTACGTTTAGAGACAAGTTTTAGTCCAAAAGTAACACACCCTTTGTGCTGAAATTACGTTCAGGTTGGAAGACTTGAACTACACGCGGGTGATGTCGCTTCACAACATGAGTTAGTTGAATATGTTTTTTGAGGAGAAAAAGGAATGTCTTAGAATTAAAATATCAAAGCCATGTCAGCCATCAAACTACACGGAACCTGTCTAGTGTTTCTTTTTAAAACAAAACCAATGTAACCATTTTGTAATCAAAGCGAAATTTTGCTTAATTTATTTCATGGCTACTGGTCTCAAAGGAAAATATCTGACTTAGAGCCAAATATTCGAAGACGTGTGACATCCACCAACCCGGACTTGGCCCATGTAGTGGAGCCCATCTTCTCTCACACGAAGGAGGCCTGTTCCAGCAGTGGGACGATGATGATGAAACCAGTGAAATTATGAAGACAAAAAAAACTGCGCTTTAAATTACACTAAATACATGAGATAGGTTTATTCCACGGAATGTTAATCCAGGTACCTATTATATGTACAAAAGTAATTCATTTTATCTATTAAATGAGTCCGTGTTACCGGACACGGGAAATGAATTCGTGGAAATCAGATAAACAGCGGACCATCATTTATATTCGGTTTCACTGAAGCGCAATGTGGTCTACACTTCTTTTCATTATTTTCTGGGGAACAGTTAACAGATGCTAATTTACACTAATATTGTAAAGAGCTATAGGTTTGTGAGTATCAGTGTAGCTCTAGAACTACTGATCAGTCAAAATCATTTCACAAGTGGAAAGTTGTGGGAGCAAGCGTTCTTATTTTTGGGATATTATAAATTGCATATCAAATAAATAATCGCCTATCAATACACACTCATCATTTATATTCTTTTTTACATCAAATAACTTACTTCACTACAAATAAACTAAATGTTTAACAAAACTCAAATTGCAGATAATTCGAAATTATGCATCAATATGACATAACTTTTTTCCTCATACTGCAATACAGTTAAATTTATTATATAAATACTGACTGCACAGCAAATTTCCGAGGCACTGACAAATAAAAAATGTCGTAGAAACGATTGTGGGCACCCCGACACGGATAGGTTAGGTTAGAAGGGAAAAAAAAAAACATCCCCTTCGTGGAAATTGTAGTGTGTTTAGTGATATTTTGAGTTGAATATTTTGCTGTGCAATCAGTAATTTTGATGGGAATTCAGAATCTTATTGCATAGAAAAAAAGATATTTTTTGATTAGCGTTTAAATAAGTACAACCCTTTATTTTTTAGCACGGTGAAATCTTCAAATGACTTCTCCTTCCCTGGTTGAGGTGGAAGGGACTGTCAGACTCATATTGCTTAAAATCCAATCAATAGCCCTTTACGTACCTATCATGGGCACGGTTATATGTTTTGACAATTCCGTAACATCGTCGGATTGGTCCTCTGTGGGTGCCCTGTCAGATTTCTGACAACTGTGAGAGGCGCGCGTGGACCCGGGCATGGTCCATGATCAGACGGTGAGTGACCCATTATTATGGTGGCATGTCTGCAACGTCGAATAAAAGCACTCGCAGGGCGGGGCAAAATCATCCGTGGCTTAGGTGGTGTGACGATCATGTTCGTGGGATAAACATGGCAAGAAATTACCGAAAATGAAGAGGTTTGGAAGGAGAAAGGGGAGGCCGTTGACCAGAAGTGGGACACAGGGAAGGCTACTAAAAAAGCTACCAAGGCGGGCAGTGTTATTATATTGAAAACATGAGAAAATTCTCAGTAGACCTGCGCAATAAAACATCACCCAAAATACTATATTTATTTTATTTATTCTCAACAAAATTACATTTGTGTCGAACAGTGGTTAAACAGTGGTCATAACAGCAAAACACAATTTTTTTTTTTAATAAACATATCCAGTACAAAAAAGAAAGAACACCACAATTGACATTGGTCCTTATATAAAACATAGTCAGTCTTTTAATTACGTCTTAATATTAATTATAATCATTTAGCTTAATAAAATTGTATTAAATTTAATTCAAATTCAAAAATAATATCACCTAAGAAAGAAAACAATTTATAAATGTATATAAATAAAATTCATTAATATGCAAATTAATTCTAAGTAATTCAATTCAAAATAAAAATCAATTCAAAAATGTATATAAATAAAAATTCATTAATAATTACGCAATGTCAAAACGGATTGTTAATATTATAATAATTTAAGGTCCTAAAAGTCATTAAAAATACATCCTCTTCATTAAAAATTATAATAAATTAAAATTATTACTCCGAACTACTATTATCTTTGAGAAACTCTTCTACACTGTAATAACATTTCCTCAATAACAATGCCTTCAATTTTCTTTTGAATTCATTTGGATTCGTAGAGTTTTTGAATTGTACAGGCAGTTTATTAAATATATTTACTGATTGCACTCTTGAGGCATGTTTAACGACATTAAGTTTAGGTTGTATGAAATTGGGTAGATCCCTTCTTCGCGTTTTTCCTCTGACATGTCTCTGTTCCTCTGTCTCAAACTTATCAATATTTTTAATAAAATGGCTAAGTAGGACCAGAATATAGAGGCATGGTACTGTGAGAATGTGCAGTTTCTTAAAATGATCTCTGCAAGACTCCGTTTGTTTAATGCGAAGCATAGATCTCATGGCTCTCTTCTGCATAACGAAAGCAGCATTCATATTATATTGGTAGCTGTTGCCCCAGAATTTTATGCTATATCTGAGTCTGGACTCTATGAGTGCAAAATATACCATTCTTAGGTGAGCAATGGATAATTCATCTCTAAGACTCCTGAGAGCATAGCAAGCACTACTCATCGTGTTAGTGACTACTTCCAATTCCTTCTTCCAATTTAAAACTGCATCTATATGAACCCCCAAAAATTTAACACTTTCTACACTATCTACTTGATTCCCTAATAAATGAACTTTGACAGTTTCCTTGTTGTTTGCCGTTGATTTAAATAGTAAACATTGCGTCTTTTTTAAATTTAGTTTAAGATCATTCATAGTGAACCACTTCTCAAAAGCACCCAAGATAAAATTAATCTTTTTTTCTAATTTTTTTATATTGTCACTAGCTATGATAGCGCTTGTGTCATCGGCAAAAATTATAAGATTAGTATCATCAGAAATATTTTTCATGTAAGCTATGAGATCATTTATAAATATAATAAAGAATTCAGGGCCTAGAACAGATCCTTGTGGTACGCCTTTATTTATTACAACTGTCTCCGATTTATGTATTTTTTCATGCCCATCTTCTTGAATCCTTTTAATTTCCACATATTGTGTTCGGTTAGTTAAATAGGATTTGAATAAATTCAACACATTCCCCCTAATCCCATAGAATTCTAACTTATTAAGAAGAATGCAGTGTTCCACTGTATCGAACGCAGAACTTAAGTCTAGGAAAAGTCCAGCTACTTTTAATTTAGCATTCAACTTACATACCACATCATCAATTAGCATGTCAATAGCATCTATTGTTCCTACATTATTCTGATAGCCAAATTGTTGGTCAGTTATAATTTTGTGTTTTTGCAGATGACATACAAGCCTTGCTTTTATGATTTTTTCAAATATTTTAGAACAAACCGGCAACAAAGAGATAGGCCTATAATTCCCCGGATCTGTTTTAGAGCCTTTCTTATGAATTGGCAGTACTCTAGCTAATTTAAATTGCTCGGGAAAGACACCTTTCTTTACATATTCATTTATTGTATCGGCCAAAGGACTAGCTAATATATCAATGTTTTCTTTTATGATAGTCACAGGTATTTCATCATGGCCAAAAGACGTTATACTATCCATTTTCTGAACTAGTTTGAGAACTTCCACAGGAGTAACTGGTTCGAAGATCATATCTTCCTGTACTCTAACCCCATGACTTTGCAGATTCTCCATTGCTGCATTAATGTCACTCGTGATAAAAGTAGAAACATTACAGAATTTTTTCATTAGAATATTACAAACCTGTGTGGGTTCATGAACTATTTTATTACCATCCATGAGTATCAAATCGTTATCTATATATTTTTTAGGATTCCTCTTACTATTTACAGTTTTCCAAATCACTTTACTAGAATTTTGAGCTTGATTTATTTCTGTTCTTACTACCAGACGTTTTGCATGTCGTACTACTTTTCTATATACTCTAAAATAATTACCACGATATTCGGCGATTGAATCATCACAATTATCTCTGTCAACAAAATATAAAAACCGTTTCATTTTACTAGCGACTCTTATACCTGTAGTTAACCATTTCGATTTCTTGCTGTTTTTTGTATCAATTTTTATTTTCTTTTTATTAAATGTGCTAGAATGTAATTCACTGAGTTTGTCAATAAATGTACTTGTGGACCAGTTTTCTTTTAATAAATTCTGCCTAAAACAAGATTTGTTCTCGTTATTATATATTCTTCTCTCAATGTATGTATAACTTTGCTCTTTCCTATTAGCTACCTTTTCCAGTTTTAGTGTACAGAAGAGGCCCGCATGCCCATCAGACAAACCATTGTGGTCCGTATCTACACCTTTAATAATTGTCTCATCAAGATTAGTCAATATATTATCTATACACGAACTTGAATTGTTGCGGCGAAATGTATCTGTGTTAATTAAATGTCGAAAATTGTAACATGTCAGAAGTGATAGAAAAGAATTTCGTCTTAAGTCATCTTTTGATAAATTAATATTGAAGTCACCACAAATTATACACTGTTTATTGATGAAATGTTGTAACAGCTGTTCGAGTCTCTGCATAAAACTATCTATATTACTATTCTCAGGAATTCTGTAGCAACATATAATATAAGTATTTGTCTCCAAATCCTTTACACCACAAACCTCAAAGCAATTAATTTTATAAAGTTGTTTACAAATTTTTAAGTCTTCAACTTTCTTGTCATTATGTGACAATATCAAAGTACCTCCTCGTTTTTTATTTAATCTAGTGTTAAAAGAACTCAAATTATAATTAATTAAACTAAACTGTGCTGCTAACGATTGATTCAAAAAATGTTCACTAATACAGATAAAATCTATTTCTTTATTCAGTTCACATAAATATATTTCAAGGTCATCCTTCTTACTGTTTACTCCACATAGGTTTTGATGATAGATATTCATTGTTTTATATATTATGTTACTATTAGAGTTCTCCTGAGACAATAAGATTTGTTTATTATTGTATGAATGATTAGTCACGAAAAAAGTTCAATGAGTTATTCTGTTCATTTATTAAGTGTTTTTGTTCCATAGTGGTGGAATCGAGTAAATCATTATATATATTATCTAAAATACTCTTATAAATACATTTAATTCCCTTTCTATTGATTCTCCCTGTTTTATTAGAAAACATGTTGTACGTAAGGTTTTGGTTTGAATCGAAAAAATATGCATAATTATTGCTTTGTAGTTCCAGACATAATAGGTTATTAAATATTTCAATTTTATGATTATGAATAAGAGCCCCGCAAATGTATGTGGGAGCACATACTATTACATTTGTGTTCGTTATATGCGCTAAAGCTTTTCTTATTGTTTTCACCAATCCGATGTAGTTATTTGTGCTCTTAATATCTTCTTCTCCTAACATGATAACACAGTAGTCATTCATGTTATACTCCAATAATTTGATGTCAATATCCTGCAGTAATCGTTGTATACTACAATTTGGCAAAATATGACGACAGTAATTAAATTGATGGGCAATTATGTCTTCTACAGTTTGCAAGGTTCCATATGTATTACTGTTAGTCAGGATGCACAATTTCGTCCTCTCGCCTTTGAATATTTTTAAAGAGGTCGTATTTTTGTGTAGAGATGAGGAATCACTGTTATTTTTTGCTTGCTTCAAGCCATTTATTTGCTTATTAAGACATAATATCTCGCTTTCCGCTTTTGATAGTTGTTGCGATAAATCCGCTACTTGTTTCTCCACTCCTTGGTCTTTAGTGTTATTAGACCTAGGAAATGGTGTAGGTGGTGCCGAGGAATTATTATTTTTCTCCTTCGGATACTGGGTAGTAGGACTATGACTAAAATTGTCTGTTAGTCTACGTTTAACACTATTTTTCCTGCTCGAAGAGATATGCTTTTTTGTCAGAGTTCGTCTATTTAACGTTAACGCTGGACTGCTGCAGATTTGTTTTAATATTATAATTTCTTGAGAAAGTTGACTTATTTGATTTTTCAGGTCGACGTTTTCAAGTATAATATTGTCCATTTCATTTTGTGTAGATTCAAGGTTTGATTTTAGAGCCGTAATTTCAGACCTCATTTCTTCCACACAACTTGAGAACATGGATGTAGATAAGTCCAGGCTTTGTCCCAGTTTATCGCTTGACCGTGAACAATCTAAGGAGTCTAAGATATCCACAATTTCTAGTGATTGCGATAACGGTTTTTTCCTCATAGTAATATTCGGTTCAGTTTCCATTGTACTGAACAAGAACAAAAAGTAAAAAAGGAAAACAAAATGATGTATCACAATTAGCAGGAATCGATCCGATGACCACGGCGCGGCGGCGGCGGCGCGTTTTTAGATCTGCTACACGAACCACTGCGCCAACAGCGCTTTACTTTTGCTGTCGAAATTTATGATCACTTCTCGCCGCACGGTGACTAGTGCACAGGCGACCACGGGGGCAGTGGCGGTTAGCGCGGGAGGTATCGAGCGCTCCGCGGGTTGTCGTAGGTCAGGGATTAAGTTCGTTAACACACAATTTAAATTTTGAGTTTTTTTCCACTATAGTATTTTTGATATTACTCCACAATACTTAAGCGAATCACTAAAAGAATTGCACTGTTTAATAGGTTACTTCACTGGCTTTAGTTCAACAGTATATTATCGTCACTAAATCCACTTTTTACCATTTTACACATTTAAAAACCGAGGAGCAAAAATAATAACGTCACGTCTTTACGAAACTATCAGTTGTAATACGTCTATACCCAGGTAGCAAGTGACGTCGGCGACTAAAAAATGACGACATTCTTAAGTCAATTTAGGGTTACTACAGTTACGTCATTATTGTACGTCATACTTACGTACTATTATAGTACTATACTGTACGTACTGTATAGGTCATAAATGATACCTCCTAACAACGTCATTTTACAGTCTGTCCCTTATTAGTCTAAATCTGCCCTCAGGTTGAGGACTGTTGTATGACATATCTGGTCCTAAAGTGACCCAAAGAGCTAAAGATTGGTTAAACAACAGTTTATGGAATGCATCTGACTGACATAATTCCACGAGTGAAGTCGACCACCAACATAGCGAATATTATGGGCAAATGCTAATCATTATAACAAGGATTTGTATAGCCGGTACATTAGTCCAGTCAACGAGGATTTTTTTGTATGAAGACTTTCGAAAAATTCCTCCGGCGCTGAAATTTGGCATATGATGAGAGTAGGTGATACAGATTACAGATGCACAATAATCCAAAAAAATTTTAGCCTAGGAGTTCCGTTTTTTTTATCTTAACATGAAAATTGCTTATAACTCTCTGTGAAAAATTCCTCAGCCTCAAATTCTTTTTGTATTTGTTTAAATGTATTAGTTAGAATAGGAAAGTATAAAAATCCAACAAAATTTCGATTTCAGTGTTACTCCAAATTAACTTTTTACATAACGCGCTCTAACTTCTAGTGAAAAATTGCTCAACCGATTTTTATTTTTTTATGTGATTTCTTATCCTTAAATACGTAGGTTTTGTTACGTAATCCAAAACTTTTTCCTTTTTAAACAACATTATTTGATGTCAAATCAATCAAATAATGACGTTTGAAAATGAAAAAGGTAACAAAACTATGTATTTAAGGATAAGATAACACATAAAAATATAAAAATCGGCAGAGCAATTAGTTACTAGAAGTTACAGCGAGAACGGAATCACAGCGATCAATATTTATTTAAAGTTTCGAAAAATAGTACCGCCTAGCTCGATAGATGGCGTTGTAGTCGAAATAGAAGTCGCTATGGTTTCGTTACCGCCGATAGTATAAGGTCTGAAGAATTAATTTTGTTTTGTTGAGAAGTTATTGAGAGCAATGCATCGGTACAGTGAATAGAAGTGTCAAGGTTACCAGTGTTAACAGTGTTCCAATAACAGCCCACTCCAAAGAGACCTGCGGATTTATACATGGTTTTGCACGTCATTGGCTGCCCTAATATGTACGGCCCAGTAACGTCCCTATGAATTCAGTATATGATGTCACTCCAACGTCAGTGGCTGCCCTAATACGTACGGCCCAGTAACGTCCCTATAAATTCAGTATATGACGTCTCTGTAACGTCTGTAAACTGACGTCTTGAGGCTGCGACAAATTGACGACATCTGATGGGACCCCCCGACGTCAAGACATGACGTCTCTCACGTCGAGCAGTACCGTAAACTGACGACATAATGACGTAAAAATGCTACCTGGGTATTAGTGTTATCTAGGAATACAGGCGCAAATTCGTTTGAATGCAGTTGAGTACCACGTTAGGATATAATATATGTATTATGACCACACATAGCGATTAGCAAGAATCTTCAAACTATTCAAGAAAATTATATGTTTTATGATAAAGAATAGATATAATATCGGACAGTATCAAGTGTCAACAGAATCATTAGTTTATGTTTATCACACAGGGTCAAATATACGAGTAAATAACGCTTTTGACCCTTTATGCTTCCTATCTACTGTTTTGTGAACATGATTATTAAACGAGTCAATACTCATTTCACAGAAATGTAAAGGAATATGATCTTGATTTTATTTTCCAACCATTTTGTAGGCGTAGATAAAAAAAAAAACGGCCAAGTGCGAGTCGGACTCGCCCATGAAGGGTTCCATAGCAGCAAGTAACTAAACGTTCTTGTAGTTGGTTGTAACTTTGAAAAGTAAAGTGCGGTTTAGGATTTATGACGCTTAAAAAAAAAACTCATTACTCGATCTCGTTCAAACCAATTTTCAATTGAAGTTTACATGGTAATGTACATCATAATATATTTTTTTAAATTTTATCATTCTCTTATTTTAGAAGTTACAGGGGGGGGGGAGACACACATTTTACCACTTTGGAAGCGTTTCTCGCGCAAACCGTTCAGTTTAGAAAAAACTGATGTTGTTTAAATGTTGTAAATTCTAAGATATGGAAGAGCGGTGTCTCCTAACACAGGTATTGTCTGCCTAAAAGGAGGCTCCCAGCACAATTCATTGTACATGAAGGTTTTCGTAAAATAAAGACATTTTTCATTTTCATTCAACGTCATTTTTCAAGACCTATTCATAGATACCCCACACGTATGGGTCAGGCGAAAAAAAATGTTTTTTAGTTTCAATTCTAAATACGGGGGGCACCCCCAGTTTTTGTTTTATTTTTGTGTGAAAATCCTAATGCGGTTCACATAATACATCTACTTACCAAGTTTCAACAGGATAGCTCTTATACTTTCGTCAAAAAGGGCTGTGACATGGGACGGACAGACAGACAGACACACATGACGAATCTATAAGGGTTCCGTTTTTTGCCATTTGGCTACGGAACCCTAAAAATTAACAGATTTTGTGCTCAAAACAAACCGTAAAGTTTTCATAAAGTCTCTTTTTTATACGACTACCTACATGTGTGAGTGAGCGCCACGTACATATTTAAAACTTTTTCTAGGATATGTTTACTTGTTTTACGTAGGAATCGAACGAAATGGATATTTTTTCTGCCTTTTCTTTTTTTTTTGGGCGTTTTTTAATCTAAGTTAGTAGAACACTGTGAGAGCGTGTTATTTTACTAAAACTCTTTTTGTAGACCTATTTTAAAATTCAAACAGTTGTCACAAAAGTGAAAGTTTTACTTTTCGTTTGCTAAATAGATAGAGAAAAGAGTTTTTATTCAACTGTTTTTATTCTGGGTACATTTCAGATGTTCTCTTTTTAAAATCTGGACTTCTGCCAAGTTCCTTTTTCCAGTCAGCATTTTTCACTGGTTTTACTTTTGAGCTCTTGTTTCGAATAGTTTTGACTAACCAAAACGAAAAAGTGTAATAGAGTGCGGAAAGACAACTCTATTAGGTACAATTTTCTCAGTTTAAATATAGTGTTTTCAGCTTCATGCTCTTTAAATAATAATATAACATTTATAAATGTTATATTAATACCTAATGAAACGAAAATTACGAAAACGTAAGGGTATGTAGATTGCGATTTATTTTCAATCTTAAATCTCAGATGAATTATGTTCGAAATTCGACCACAGAGTAACAACTATTTGGGATTTTTGCTCGTGACTATCTACACTCATGATCAGAGAAGACAGAGACAAAGCCTACGATGAAGTGAGCTTACATTTCTTAATTTTCACAAATATACGTAGTACCTTCATTCTTACTTTTTATGAACAAAAACAAAGACAATTATTTTTTTAGCGTCGTCAAATCATCAAATAAGTCCTCCCTCAAAGCGGGAGGGATTGTCAGACTCGTACTGACTAAAATCCAAGGTGTCCTTCAATAGCCCTTTACGTTCCGGGGTCACGGCAATTTGTTAGTCCCGCGACCCCGGCAGGCTTTGGCCCTCTAGGCGCTCTTGGAATACAACGCGTCGTCGACCCGGGCTAGCGAAAATAAAGACATAGTACCTATTTGGAGATAATTTATAAAGTTCAATGGATTCAGTGCTGACTTAATAGGTACTCATTACAGCCAATGCAACGAGTCATTGAACCCATTCAATCATGTTCTCACACCTCTATATATGTTTAAAGGCTGACTAGTGAAACGAGGGACCTACCTAATATTTTAGGTGGAGTACGGTACTGAAACGAGCGAACGAAATTGTGATGACGCCATTATTGTAACGTCATAAACACTTTTTTTACACTTGCACGCTCCTAAATAAAATAATACTTATAGAGGGCAGGTGAGCAGCGGTGGCCCAGTAGTATCTGTCCTATCTGAGTTGTAGGTCATGCATGGGTCATGGTTTGAACCCAGCCAGGCGCAGTAATTTTTTACTTGTGTAATTTATTTTATCTCCACTGCTCTCAAAAACAACCTGAGAAGGCCTATGGGGGCAGTGGGAACATTACAGGCTATAAGGTTTGTGCGAGTCCGACAGTCTCTTCCACTCCATCTAAGGTAAGAGGACTCATTTGATGGATAATCCACTTCAAATTAAATAAAAACTTAGATTATAAGGCCGAAGCCGCACACGTACGGCAACAACGACGCGGATGCGACGTGAAAAAGTAGGTGGCCGAATAGCAAAAGCGAGGAGCTAGCGAAACGCCGTGCGAGGCAGGTTAGGTGATGGTTAAGCGATCAGGGAACGAATGCTGCAAGGTAGTACGGCTGCTCAGGTATGGGCAATATCGCATATTTTGTTGCAAATGGCAGGTTTCACGCAAAGTTCGACACATGATGTCATTAATTGTATGATCAACTTGACATACAGTACACCACAGATAATATAACTATACACTCGAAGCTACACTTAAACGTTGTATACTTGTACGTTATGCGCTTGTTTCGCCACTGCCGGCTAAAACTCGCATTGAAACCCCCTATTGTGACAAGTCACTATCGCACAGTTACCATGAAAAATTCAAGTCTTGTGTCTTGTTGGTCACTGAATAATTCTATTCAATGCGTACACCATCATTGCTTTAAGAAATATGCTAATAAGCACTAATTGTAATGATCATTCTTGGGAATGTTACATCACAGATGAACAAACGAGAGCGTTTTAGTAGGCATTGTAACGAGCGTTCTGGCAAAGCTTTTTGCCCTGTCAAGTGTCTGACATCTTCAAGAAGAATTTTTAATTTGGACCGTCAACTAAAACGTTCGCCTAAAAGATCGTGTAAATGTTCACGATGTTTAGTTCTATTCCCTCGTTTAACAAGTCACACGGTGTAATGCTCTGTCGTCTTAGCGCGACTGGTAATATAGCATCAATCAACGTAATGCCTTTTGATGTGGTAATGTACTTAATGCATCGCGTCGCGGTTGGTGCGGTACTCGTATCTATTATCTAGATGCAAAGATATAATCAGTGCTGGATTAAGATTACTTGATGCTCTAAGCAATCTTAGTCTATAGGTCCCCTACCCGTTGTAGGATTTTTTGTAGGAAGGCAAATACTAAACTTAGTTACTTTGTAAGTACGTGAATCCGCCACTGGGGGCGCAAAATTTCTATACAATTGTCATTTATTTGATCTTACCGGTCGCCGCCGTGTAATAAGTCTGGTGACTTATTGCGGGCGAGCGGTTGTGATAATAGTATCACATGAGTGTTTTAATACCTAATTACAACGAGCGGTAAGATCCTAAGAAGAACCCAAGAAAGGAAAAAGCCCGTTCACATTATCCTTGCTGCTGGTAGTGGTCTCCCAACAGCGAGCAGGCAGCGGTAAGGCAAACATGAACGGGCCTTATGCCCCTTCGTTCATAACGCGACGCAAGTTTCCGATACCTTACGACTATCCTTATTAGGTTCGTACACAGGCACGCGTCAATGTACGAAGGGCCTAAGAGTTGGGAATGTAGTTTTCAGCACATGACTTGGAATATTATGTTATTTTTTTTGCGTCGATTATTCGCGGAAGCACCGCTGCCTGCTCGCTGTTGGGAGATCACTAGTCTCCCAACAGCGAGCAGGCAGCGGTAAGGCAAACATGAACGGGCCTTATGCCCCTTCGTTCATAACGCGACGCAAGTTTCCGATACCTTACGACTATCCTTATTAGGTTCGTACACAGGCACGCGTCAATGTACGAAGGGCCTAAGAGTTGGGAATGTAGTTTTCAGCACATCACTTGGAATATTATGTTTTTTTTTGCGTCGATTATTCACCGAAGCTCTTTTTTTTCGAAGGTTAATTTTTGTTCTGTCTCTTGTGTAAAAACAAATATTTTGTCTTTTCTATTTGTGGTGCCCCCTGACGTAGCGCCTTTAGCAATATTGTTTAATTTGCTTATGGGTTAGTGGAACTGCAGGTATGTAAATACACGATAACGCTTCTTCCCACTTTTTTCACACCCTCAAAAAGGGCATGATAAAGTTACAAAGTCGTTTGGTGTTGCAGGTGTGCCTATGTGGAGCGGAAAGAACTTTTAAGCTATTGCATAGCTTTTATCGCGGGCTTTGAGCGTGGCGACCGAATCAAGAAATTCCGTAACGAAAATAAACCTAACTAACCCCACTTCGACCGGCACAGCGGATACATTTTTTTTCTGGACGTTACTCTTGATTGACGTGGCTGACCATAGACCAATTAGAAGAGAAATTAATAAAATAAATAAATAAATATAATTGCATAAGTTGATAAAAATGCTATGCGATAGCTTTACCGCGGCAGTCCCCGAGTGCCACACCTTTTTTTATATGATATGGCCTCTCGCAATTCAACAACTCTAGAAGGTTGATAAAGCTTAACCGGGCTATGAGTTGAAATAACAGTCTGGCTCTTACTGACTTAAAGAGGAATGCCCAAAAATATATGGAGCAAAAACCCAGAATCGATTAAAACGACTTATGTATGGCAAGGTAGAGTATACATACTATAACCCAAATCCAATAATAGTTTTCGATTAAACCATCACAAAGTAAAAAAAAAATTGTAACTGATAAGTTACGATTTTTTATAAGTTTCAAGTCAACTACATATATAAATAATGTTTCAAATCAGCTATTTCCTTAAGTTTGATGTATATGATTACTTCCCAGAATTTGATCCTTATTAGCAACACTATCGAATGGTGTAATAATACAGGGTGTGTTTTTTTTTCAAAATTAGTGGGTTCGATTCCTGGCCAGGATTATTGATTTTTCTAAATCCAATGATGCAGTTCTAGTTTTCTTTAAATTGGGCTCGAGATTCCTTTCAATGTTTTTTGATATTCCTCATAGTTTCGGATACAGCCATCCACGCCCAGTTGAAAAAATTTCGTCCTGTATATGCTGCTGGCCTGTTTGGTTATGGTTTTATGCGAAACGAATAGCGTATTTATGTCCTTTGACTTAAGGTCTATTTTGTTGTTCATGAATTATTTTAATCGACTCTGGGTTTTTTTGGGCATTCTTCTTTATCCTGCTCTTTCTCATGCCTTTTGCGTTCTAGTCCTTTTAATACAGCTCTGCGATAATGCCCTTGTATCAGTTCAAACTAGTGACCAACAACTCGTAAATTGGGGCCACCACTGGGCCATCACTGTTCGACAAGTAATAGTATTAATCAACGCAATGCCTTTTGATGTGGTATGTACTTAATGCATCGCATCGCGGTTACTGCGGTAGTCGTATCTCTTCTATAGATGCATACGTAAACATAATGTGTTTTTTTTTAAACAAATATTTGTATAAATACACATTACGTTACGAGGTCATTCACTCACTCACACATTACGAAATCTCAGAACATTAACATTGAACTCAAACATTGCCCCACCTTAGGAATTTCTCAGAACAACTACTTGCAAACCGTATCTACAAATATTTGTTCCGTGTGGGGATCGAACCCGCGACACGCTGCGCAGCAGTTGATCGCTCAGTCACTGCGCCAACCGTGCCGTCAAGATCCTTCAATAGCCCTTAACGTTCCAGGGTCACGGTTACCTGATGAGACAGTCTCGCGACCCCGGGCAGTCTCGCGACCCCGGGCAGTCCCGCGAACCCGGGCAGTCTCGCGACCCCGGGCAGTTTCGCGACCCCGGGCAGTCCCGCGAACCCAGGCAGTCTCGCGACCCGAGGCCCTAGCACGACTTAACACGTTTTTGTAACGTGCTATTAGTCCCTTTTTCGTACGCTAGGAGCGCTTTTCCATTTTTTATACAATACACGCCGTAGATACTTCAAGTAGACTGTACGCTAAAATACAGAAAAGTTGTGAGAAAGCCTCCAAAATTCTTTAAAAACTGTGATCCCTGTACGTGTGAAAGTTTGTCATATTGTTACTGAGGTGAATAGATGAGCCGTTATATTAAACCAGGGTACCGCACTCAATTTCATGAAAAAACTTATAAACGCCTTCTGCAAAGATCTACGCAAAGTTTGGATATGGTACAGAGATAATAAAATAATAATAATAATAATATTCCACAACTATCACACAACGCCATCTAGTCCCAAGCTAAGCAGAGCTTGTGTTATGGGTACTAGACAACTGATAAACATACTTATATATTTCTAAATACATACATATTATAGATAAATTACACCCAGACACAGAACAAATGATCGTGCTCATCACACAAACATTTGTCCTGGGTGGGAATCGAACCCACGACCTCCGGCATAGCAGTCGGGGTCACTAACCACTAGACCAACAGGCCAGTCACACAAAAACGTTGTAGTAGTATTCTGTTTATTTAAAATGGGGGTGTTCTTGGCGTCAGTTAAGTTCAGAAACAAAGATCAGACTTAGGACGGAGCAAGCTCACCCAAAACGAACTGAAAATCTTGCGCACCAATGGAAAACAGTAAAAACTGCATGTTTGGCGCCGTACTTCAACAGTATTGTGGTCGCGTCGAAGGCAGCCCTAGTGAGGCTTTAGAGTTTTTGAAAATATATTCATACTTTGAGTCTCATTGATATAACCCATGTATTTCAAAAGATTACCACTAGTGGGTTCGTTCAACCATCATCGCAGGTTACAGATAGCTTCTGGGGTTGCGGGACTGTCAGGTAACCGTGACCCTGGAAGCTAAAGGGCTATTAAAGGATCACCGTGGATTGAAGTCAGTACAACTCTGACAGTCCCGTCCCGCCCCGCCTTGGGTAGGAGGATGCTTTTCTGATTTTACCACGATAAAAAGGTTACAGAGAGCCTTTGGTGCCGTTGCCCGAGTTAGACTGCTAGCAATTGGAAGTGGAAGATGTAGGTTCTCACATTATTTGAATTTTGCCGGTTAAATTAAAACTCTATGAAAAGTCAAAACTGTTTCTTCGTTTAAAAAATTAAAAGAAACCAAATTTAATTTGCCGGTTAAATTAAAAATCCAACACTATGAAAAGTCAAAACTGTTTCTTCGTTTAAAAAACAAAAAAAAAACTGAATTTTGTAAAATTAAAATAACCAAACTGAAAATACCTCATCCATTGTAATTCCGTCCCTCACTCCACGGCAGGCGGGATCAACTTTTTGACGCAGTCACGCCAGGAGTGGATCCCTTGTAAAAGTGTACTTTTTAACAAAAGTTATGGCTCATGGATTAAATTTCCTTATTCTTCGACACTTTCAGTGTTTGTGTGGAAAATTCTGACAAATATACGTACGTGGGTATTATTGAATTCTTTTAGAGTTACTTCGGGAGTAATATTGAAAGTTGGGCCGTATTTTAATGATTTACCTACCTATATCTAATGATTTTAGAGTTTAGTAAAATGTAGTCTAGTTATTTATTTTTTTGACATTACCCCACTCTAGGAATTTATCGTGTATTGTGGGTGCGTTAACAAAAATAGAAACTCACATACACAAACACTCAGACCCGGACTAACCACTTGCATCTTGATCTTGATCAGAAATATTTGTTCCGTGCGGATATCGAACCCGCGACACGCTGCACAGCAGGTCGATCATTTACGCTATTGTGAAACAGACAGGCGTGGCGAACGCGAAGCGGGACGTTTATGTTTGTAATGTATGGAATTGTTTGAAGCCAGTCACATAGACTATCGGATCGCTTTCGCTTTTCTATGTGACTGGATTCAAACAATTCCAATTACAAATAAAAACGCTTCGGTTCGCATTCGGTTCGCCTGTCTGTTTGACTATAGCTTTTGAGTGGCTAAGCGTCAACCGTGCCATTGACTGACCGATCGACTGATGCACTGCGTGTTATTAGCTTCGATTCCCGCCTTCAATAAATATTTCTTTGGGCTATAGACAGTTGTTCAAGATCTGGACAATTTGTTAATGTGAGCCTAAATGTTTGTAAACTTACAAAATTTACTTCTTCGTAGTAGACAGTGCTAGAGTAAGGAGCAACTTTTGAAAAATTTGCATCGATAGATATCAGAAATTCAAAAGAAAGAAAGAAATAACATTTATTTGGTACAGTCAGGGCATACATAATAACATACAAAAGAAAGAGAAATAAACAATAAAAAACTTAAATCTATTTGTACATTATTGTTTGCCCCACGGCTGCCCCAAATAGGCCCAGTTCAGCAAAAATGCCAGACAACTAGTGCCTGACAAAATTGGTGAGCATACTTAGGACCTGCCACAAACCAGTACATCAAAACAGTCAATCGAACTGCACCATTTCGGTAAAAGCCAGAAATGACACTCACTTGCCGCGTCTGTATTCTTTGTCCTAACAACAAAAAAAAAGAGAACAAAGTGCAAAAGATCGCTTCCACACACGTTTAATACCCTGAAAAACAGTCTACATTGTACTGTTGAACATAATATTGTGTGCGAATGGTGTCAACGGAAGTCCTTTGTGAGACTACCTCATATCCTTGATTAGGTACGGCAGGCAATGCAATTAAGCCTAATGTCACAATGTTTTCGGGCGTGTAGGTAGAAATCTTTTGTGCCTTTATTATTTTAGTCTTTGTTTTTTACGACTGGCAATTTCGCGAATGGATTTTTGAATGTTTCTTTTGTTTTTGTATTTTTTTGAGGTGATTGTTAGTTTTTAATATCGGCAAAGTACCTGCGTCTTTATGGCTTTAATATTTTTTTAATTTATGTAAATTCTGTTTGTAAATAGAATATCTATATATTATCATAGATAAACATGGTTTTTAAATTAAAAATTACTTTTATGAACAAATTGTCATTAATTTGCATTTTTATTTAAAAAATACTAAAAAAAAACTATTTTTACCGACTTCAAAAAAAAGGAGGTTATCCATTCGATCCGCATGTACGTAATATTTCCAGAACTGCCCAGTTTTCGTATATTTTAGTCTATATCAGCGTCTGAACAAATGTGCCAAATTTCAAAAGAATAATGTATGTTATGTATGTTTTTATGTTTGTGTTCGCATAATTATCTCCGGAACTACAAGTCCGATTTAAGTATAATTTTTTGTTGTACTAGGTATTGTTCAACTTATAGAGAGTACTGCAAGTTTCATCAAAATCAGTTAAGTAGTTTTTGCGATAGATCATTTTTGAGCTTATTGTGGCATTTGCATTTGAAACGAAATGCACTATTCCTGTCATTTCCCAGAGTTTGCATAATAGAAAGAAAAATACCTCTGTCGGAAACGACAACAACTAGCCCTTTGTTATGACTGTCAAACCAAAATCTTTACAAACGAAGCCGCAGACAAAACGTAGTTTCATATTATAATCATGTTTCCATAGCTTACAGACAAAAACATTATGTAAAACCGCCAGTCACGCTATGGCATTAACTTCTATAACATAATAATAATTAGTATTAATTAGCGAGCTTTATTAATGACTATCTGTTTCGGCAACAAAAGGTCTTTGAAATATGCAGCGTCAGTAATGCCGCATAAATTTTAATTAGTGGAAAAAACAATGGTAAGAATTTATTTTGTGAAATAATGATGTTTTTTTTTTATGAATGCTGGTTATATGAAACATAGGTAAGTAATCTTTTTTAACCTGACTCCTCATCTGCCTAGCCTTTTACTCAACTATATTGGGTAAAAGGCCTTCAGTCGAACCAGATGCAGGTGAATATCAATATTTTACATGGAGCGACTGCTTATCGGACCTCCACAACCCACTTACAGGGTAAACGATACCCCATGGTAGACTGGTTGTCAGACTTTAGAGCTTATGACTAATAGTTATGACTGTCAAAGATCTACAAATGACAGCCGGGTCCAACGGCTTTACGTACTTTCCGAGGCATGGAGGAAACTTGCTATGACAGATGGTCACCCATTCACAGACTAACCTCGGCAAGCGCGGCTTAACCCGGAAGATCGGCCTGTGGGGCTGTAATTATTTAGCCACGAGCTCCTCTGTTCTACCTGACTAAAACCCAAAATTAATATAAATATTCAATATCAATCCAAATCTCGTTCCATTGTTTTGACGACTGCTGAGCGGTGGCTTAGCGCGGGGCGACGAGCAGGAAGATCAAATGTATACAAATGTTTGGAATACCTACGCCAACAGCCACTTCCTCTTTAGAACTTTCACATAGTTTTGTACCCCCACAATTTCCAGATCATTCTATACTAGAAGTCACACTATTCTGACTTCAAGCGCCATTCACTCCCACAACCAGCACCCATACATCTTGTAGCGAAATCTCATCCTAATAATCCTCCGTTAGCTCCATTTACAAGACGTACACAGGTGCACCGTATAACTAGTGTTCTGCTAATCCCATATAATTAAGACGTGCAATATTAACGGAGCCTTGTGCTCCGTTGTCTCTATTATTCAATGGATACAAGGTACAAGGAGCAGATTAGATGCTGAGCTGAGATTGCAAATGTATTATGGAGAGGTTGAAGTTTTGATAGCCTCCGTAGGTAGCTGATCATTAGAGGGCCAAAGCCTGCCGGGTCGCGGGAATAACGAGTTACCGTGACCTCGGAACGTAAAAGCCTATTGAAAGGACACCGTGGATTTTAGGCAGCACACGTCTGACAGTCTCTCCTGCCCTGCCCTGTGTGGGAGGACTCATTTGATGATTTTATTCCGGTATTCCGTTGTGGTTGCTGTAAGTTGCTAGTCCTGTAAATAGCTGTTAGTTGTCATTGTTTGTATTTTAATCGTTCGTGAAGTGGCAGTTTCTACGTAGCCAGTTGTAGCAGCTGAACGATCGACATGCTGTGTAGATAGTTGTTCCGGTTCTGGCTGTTTGTGAATATAAAATTTTGTAAAAAAAATTAAAAAAAAAACAATATTCCTTTGTGTTGCACAAAAATATTGATTCCTAACAACAATTGCGTCGAAGAAACATTTTAGTAAGCAGAAACTCGGATAGTTTTCGATAATTGTTAATTCTTCTTCCTAAACCACACTCAACAATTTACTTCTTTTTTATTAGTAGAATATTTAAAAATTGTTCATAAATAGGAATTACTTTAGTATTCAATAAAAAACTTTAACTAAGTTCCTATTGCCATTTGTTTGATCAGTATAAAGCACACAAACAGTTCAATAAAAAAATAAGGTACTTAGACAAGACTGAGGTAACTTAGACAGTCAAAAATGCATAGGTACTATGAATTTTAACATTTTTACCAAATATTTAGTTTAATCAAACAACTATAAAGATAGTTGTTTGATCAAAGTAAATATTGCACTATAAATTTAAAATGAAGATATCCCGTAAGTGACATTTTAAATTTAGAGACAAACCGTGAAAGCTTAAAACAGTGTTTATTGCACTATAAGTTATTATATTTAGATTAGATTTTTGAGACATAATTAACTTACTAAAAGAAATAACTTGTTGAAGTTGAAACAAATCCTGAAAACAGTCCACCCACTCTAATCTCACAACCTACATAAAAACAATTTGTTAAATAAACAAAGATACAATCTAGGTGGCTATCCGAGTAACTCAGGTAGCGTAGTAAATAATAAATACGTCGCTTTGCCCCCAGGGTAGAGAGGTAATATCATCGCACCACTCTACCGTAGAGGTGCACTAACAATGCAAGTATCCGGTTATGTTATTTACTAAAATACGGTTTTTAGAAAGGTGAGGGACTACACTAGAATACTGATTGAGATTTTAGACGGTTCATTGAAAACTACTAAGTACATTATTTGAAAGTCATACATATATAAAATCACGCCTTCTTCAAACGGTGGTAGGCAGAAACTATAGAGCGCCATCTGCTACGATCGTTTACATAATTCTTTCGCCTCATCACCATTCATCATCTGGTCATACACGCACGCCGATTGCGAGCTAAAGAACCCAGCTTTTCTGAAGCACTTCACCAAAAAGGTTAGTGTGGGCCTACCCTCTCGGGGTTTCCACTCACTTTTGCCTTATAAATTCCTTACTAACTTACTATTTGAAAGTCAGAAGTATTATTTTTTGTCCTGTCCATGGGGTTGTGGAGTAGTCTAAGGGCTCATAGTACACGACGCCGCCGCCGCGCCGCCACCGCGCCGCATTGCTGTGTATACCATAGATAGCGACCACGCCGCCCGCGCCGCCGCCCGCCGCCGAAAATCAAACAATAGGGAATGGCAGCGCGGTGGCGGCGCGCGGCGCATCGCGGCGGCGGTGTCGTGTACATGAGCACTAAAGAGTTTTACCGCAGCTTTGTAATGCAAAGGATTTCAGACAGTCAAGTCTAACAGTCCCTTCTGCTCCATTCAGGACTAAGGGCGCATTTGGTGATTTTCCAATAAAAAATGTATTTGTTGTGTTGCGTTGTTTTAAGAGCTCAACTGATTTTGAGACACACACCGCACATTTTCTGTGTCTCGTCTGAATTATGTTAATCTCAGTAGGTAGGTATCTTTTTTTTTATTGTTATCTGTCATATTTGTTTTTATTTAATTCTTTTTCTTGTTACTGTGATGTGAAATTATGTACCTATTGTTTTTTTTTTGTGTTTCTATTGCACTAAATAAAATCATCTATCTATCTATCTAACTGCGAAAAAAGTACAGTACTAGCACTAGTACTGGAAAACTTTATTTGATATAGTTGGTGCCAGTTAAGATGGCAATAGCGGTCATTGACCTTTACCTAATAAGTCCTCGTATAATGACATAAGATTAGAATTAGCATTTTTCTGTGAAATGATAGTGTTTACTTGTGAGTCTTAAATATAAAAATAATATAAAATCTTAGGTATAGGTGAAATATTTTCACCATTTTGATATCTTATGAATACTTAGATACTTATGTCCTTACAATATACCTACTAATTTATTAGGTATTTTATAAAAATGCTAATTCTGAGCTTATGTCATTATACGAGGACTTATTAGGTAGGGGTCAATGTCCGCTATTGCCATCTTAACTGGCACCAACTATAGTTGTATTTATTTGTGGGTTTCACGCATAAAACTTTCAACTGATTTTAATGATTTTTTTGTACAGAGACAGACACGACGGTTATAGTCTATAGTAAGAAATTGGGGTGACTGAAACCTGGGACAAAACCTAGATATTACAATGTCATTTCTTAAGGAAATACTGACACACGCTGAAAAAAAAACCATTCCGTAATTTTTAGATTGAAACTTCTATTTAAAATAAATACAATACATACTTAATTATCATACTACAGGTATTATTATTGTCCCTTTTCATTGTAAAAATCACAGATGGTTCCTTCCAAGAATGCGTTCATGATAGCCGGTCCTGTTGTAACAAATAGCTCTCTTAAACTGACTCCAATATTTGACTGCGTCTCCTTGAAAACTCTCGATATTGAAGGATCTGAAAATTGTCAGAGAAATAAATGATTAAAAGGAATTATTCCCAATTGTCCCCTGTAGCCCTGTCTTCCGGGGTAACAACAGGGAAGACAATTCCCAGGACAGGATAATTCACTAAATGACAGAAATAATAAACAAAAAAACAGGCAAGCTACGCGGCTCAGCCTTTGTTTTTTTTTTTGTTTGGGAAAAAGAAATGAGTCCTTTCTCTCAATGGGGAGTGAAAAATCCACCCAAAGGTGGGATCCAGGGCCTTGTTAACCTCTCGAGATATTCCCTTAACCCTGACCGACATTTGGACCTGTTGAGCTCTTTCCCATATTGACAGCTCTTTGACTTGAGTACCTCACTTGACCTTAGAGCCTATGCACACCACGTTTTTTAAACGCGCCGGTGCAACGCGTTTGACGCGATACTCACGCAAGTCAGACGCAGCCTAAAATAAACGACAACAAACTGCTCTGATGAAAACGCGCAGTCCACGCGCGTTTCTAAAACCCGCTGCACCGGCGCGTTTAAAAAACGTGGTGTGCATAGGCTCTTAAAACGCGCCACAGATTCGATCAACAGATTCGAACATTTCATCAGTAACGGAAGACAATCGAGCATCACAATGCGCACTTTGTTACAAATCTACCTATGTCAGGGAGGTAGTATTGTAATGTAATGCTCAAAGTCGAATCTATAAAATAATGTTACATTACATGCGAATGCTCCCGGTGACGGAGTGCCCTTAGGATCTATTTCCACGCTGTAAGTTTTCTGTTCGCGAATCAACATCATCATCCTTAGAACACCACACGGAACGACAATCCGCTACTTATTAGCAGATAAATAAGTAATAAAAAAAACTACTGTCATTCAGTGGGGGTTATGTTCCGACCCACGTGGGGTCGAATAAACTTTATTGATGGAATTGAGCAAGCATTCTCCCCTTAAAGCTTGTACAGACCAAAACCGAACACATTGTAAATTAAGTTTGGTCGCAGAACTGTCTTATCAATTAACCGTGACCCTGGAACGTAAAAGACTATCTAGGATACCGTGGATTTTAGTCAGTACGAGTCTGACAGTCCCTCCTGCCCCGCCCTGGGTAGGAGGACTCATTTGATAAATTTTTATCACAATAAAAAGAAAATGTATATTACCTGAATCATCGGTCATGCCAGCACCAGCGCTGTATGGTGGATTTGAATCAGGTATATAAGCGTATACGTAAGCTTCAGACAGTTGAAAGTCTTTGATGTTTGGTATTGTCAGCGTCAGTGATACATCCTCTGCGGAAAGGAATAAGGTTTTAAATTCTTTGAAAATTTTTAATCTAGACAAATAAAAAACAGATAGGTTGACTACCGAATATGAAGAGATGCCAGCACATCAAACTACCACAATCTATAAAAAAAACTCACAGTCAAACATTGACCTTCCACTATTGTGACCTTTCATTATTGTGTAATTATAAAAAAATACAGACTAACTAGGTTGATGTGCTAGTGCCTGTATAACCTCCTCATTTTTTGAAAAGTCTGTTCAACAGAGTAATCTTCGAAAGGTTACATACAACTAGATACGTATATACATCTGGGGGCACGGCAGTGCCCCCGCCAAGACGGGTTCAAATTATAACATAATATCGACGCTAGAAAGCGATTTTGTCGTATCTCGCAAAATGGGATTTTTTTTTATTGCATATTTGAATTCAGAAAAAAATACTGCGTCGGACAGTCTGATCCATGTTTTCCTAGGAGGTTTTTTTTTTTAGATACGACGTGGAATTTTCTTAACTTTTTTATGAAAACATACTTCAAAATGCTGTAAGTACCATAAAATCAGCTATTTTACAAAAAGAAATAGATACAACAAAATCAACATCATAATTGTTGTCTAAATTTATTTTTTTATTTTTTCAAGATACAGCAATATTGATGCTTCAAATTGAAATACCAATTGCTGTAACTCGCAACTTTAGAACACTATCTTTAGTGTTATCTAATAAATTTCAGTATAAGAAAAATGTGTTTCAAAAATTACCTCTCGATTTCAGCTAGTTTACGAGTTATGATTTTTTTAAATAGTTTTTTGGCTCTGGTTTAAAGTTCCATTTTTCGAGATACTACAAGATTGCTTTCTGGCGTCGATATGATTATTATGTCTATGACCAAGATACAGCAATATTGATGACTCAAATTGAAAAACCAATTGCTGTAACTAGCAAAAACTCATGTTATACCAACTTTAGACCACTAACTTTAGTGTTATCTAATAAATTTCATTATAAGAAATATATGTTCCAAAAATTACCTCTCGATTTCAGCTAGTTTACGAGTTATGAATTTTTTAAATAGTTTTTTGGCTCTGGTGTAAAGTTCCACTTTTCGAGATAAGCTACAAGATTGCTTTCTTGCGTCGATATATTAAGACCCAACTTTTAAGAGGTGCATTTTTTCCATCAACACGTTATCCCCCGCCCAGTGCCGCCATTTTTTATAATATATTGACTTAGAGCTGCAGTAGCAAGCCTATTAAAAAACCGAATAACACTCCATCCAAATCGGGAAACTAGATTTCATACACAATGGGGAGCTTTTAATCACGACAAGATCAATCAAGACAAAGCAAAAACATACACAAAGGTGCAAAGTACTCGTAGTAGTTAAATAGAATCATGTTTGACCATGACTAGTTTTCTTACTATGAATAACTGTGACGTAGTCCGACAGCTCTACGGGCTCTCTTCCTTTTTTGTGGTACCTCAATAAAGTACTTGGCGAGTATACCGTGACCGCGTCGAACACCACCTCTAGTACTAAGTTATGTGTGGCTTTGTTGATACTGAAACATGACAAAAGATAACTGTCATCTATAAGAAAAGAGAAAAAAACCTGTATCTTGATCGTACAGTGTCAAAAACTGTTTTTTTTTTATTTAATTGATGTTCATCACAAAAGTGATGGTCAATCAAAATAATTATAGCGAACTTGTTAAATTAAATATAAGAACTTGCTACCTGCACGTATGTTACCTACACAAACAATAAATTTGATTGATTTGAATATCAAATGCAAATAAAGTTACAAACAAAACTTGCTGTCTAAATACATCTCTTTTGCCAAAAGTACATTAAAATTGAAAGCCTTACTAAAATTCAAAGTACTAACTAAAATACAAAGTACTTACTAAACTTCGAAAAACTCACTAAAATTTAAAGTACTTACTGAAATTCAAAGTACTTACTGAAATTCAAAGTACTTACTAAAATTCCTGAATTTTCCAGTCATTCAAGCCTCTAAATTGTACATTTTTCATAATCAAAGTCAAATTAGCATGAGCCAAATATATTGGGAGGAAATCCAGGGCATAAGGATCGTCGATAGGGCCCTTCACCGGTTTACAGCCAGAATTTTGAGCGAAGACTCGACGGACGCAATCCAAGTCGTGTAATGCACAGGGACGGTAGATCCGATCCTGTTTTAAACCTGAAATGGATAGCGAATGAGCTTTAATCTCATTTATTTTTATGTGAATTTGGTAGAGGAGATATCAGGTTTACGTTTACTGAAACATGCTGGTATTAAATATTGTTTTGTGTTTTTTAATGTGGTTCATCTGTGAATTTGTTGCGACTGGCAATTGTTTCTTTTAGCTTTGTTTTTGGGATATTCAACCAAACACGAGCTGTCAATTTTGACTTATTTGAGCTGTCAATTTTTTTTATAAACACCTGGCATTTTGAACTATTTCAAAATTAAAAATACCGTTGAAAAGCCGATTAAACACGGAATCTAACAATCTAAGGGCTGATTTTTCAATACTCAAATAACTTTTATCTGAGGAATAGAAATGGCGGTTTGACAGCTTATCTATAGAAAATATGTCAAACCGCGATTTTTATTCCTCAGCAAGTTATCTGACCATTGAAAAATCAGCCCTTTTTTTTTTTTTTTTTTTTACGTGGCAAAATCATCAAATGAGTCCTCCAACCCCGGGCAGGGCGGGAGGGACAGTCAGACTTCTACTGACTAAAATCCACGGTGTCCTTCAGTAGCCTGTTATGTTCCGGGGTCACGGTAATGAAACAATCCCGCGACCCCGGCAGGCTTTGGCCCTCTGAGAGGGGGCCCCGTCATTATGCTGACGCTCTTTGAGGCGCGCGTGGGACACAACGCGCCGTCGACCCGGGCATGGTCCATGGTCGGGCAGCGAGTTGCCCTTTACTCGCTGCCCGCATGCCCGCGCCTACGGTGGCCGGAGATCGTCTGCTGACGTCCGACGCCGCGGGGGCCTACCACTGCGGTTGGGGCGGAGGGAGGACGCTGTCCTCTCTCTCTCGCGGCCCGCCTCCTCCTTCACGAGCATTACTGCTTCGCAGAAGGAGGCGACCGCTTCCCACTCCGTCTCGCCCCGCAGCATGGCTGCGACCAATGCCGGGCGCGAGAGGTCTCCGCCTATCGCCGCCGTGAGGACACGTCGGTGCTCTGCCCAAGCTGGGCAGTCTTGCACCGTATGCTCTACTGTGTCCTCCGGGCGATCTTCGCAGTGGTGGCACCCGGGCGTTTCCTCCTTCCCTATCAGACACAGGAACCTCCCGAAACTTCCGTGTCCGGTGAGGACCTGCGTCATCCGATAGGTCAGGACGCCGTGACGTCTCTCCAGCCACTCCTCAAAGAGGGGTCTTACCGCCGCGATTGCGGCGTGCCCGAACCTCGGTTGCGACAGTCGTTGTCTCCATACTGCCCTGAGATCGCGCCGGACCTCTTCCCGCCGCGCCTCGACTTGTCGGGGCAGCGGGAATTCTCCCCGACGCTGCGCCTCCACGCGCCACTCATAGACGCGCTGGAGGGCAGTCGCCTCCAGATCCCAGGGCAGCAATCCGGCAAGGAGGTTGGCCGATTCGCCGGCGATCGTGCGGTATCCCCGGATCATCCGGATAGCCATGACCCTCTGGCATGCGACCAGCTTCTGTGGTCGCGTCCGGATGCTCAGGGCCCACACGGGGGCCCCGTAGAGGGCCATGGACCGCACGATACCGGCGTACAACCTCCGGCAGGAGGTGTTTGGCCCGCCGATATTGGGCAGGAGTCGCCTGAGGGCGCCTGCTGCCCGGTTCAGCCTTGGGGCCAAACTCAGGAAATGCTCCCTGAAGTTCCATCGGCTGTCGAGGACGAGTCCCAGGTACTTCATCGTCCTCCCGACGCCGATGCGAACCCCTCCCACCGTTATGTGGGACTCTGACCGCGGCGCATTCAGACGGCCATGAAAACACATGGCCTCTGACTTGTGCAGCGCCACTTCGAGTCCCAACTGCCGGATCCTATCAACGACTGTCGCAACCGCTTCCGTCGCCACGTCGGCCGCCGCCTGGTGCGACTCTCCCTGTGCCAGGACGAGCGTGTCGTCAGCGTAACATATTACGCTGACGCCATCAGGGAGGTCGCTGCGCAGCACCCAGTCGTATCCGATGTTCCACAGGGGCGGTCCCAAGACCGATCCCTGTGGGACACCGCACGACATCTCTCGCCGGTTCCATTCTCCCCGGTGACCGGGGTAGATGACGGCTCTGTCCGTCAGGTAATCCTCGACTATACGACGGAGGTAGGTCGGCACCCGGTGATACCGGAGTGCCTCCCTGATGCAACTCCAGGGCAGGGTGTTAAAGGCATTGGAGATGTCCAAGGACACCGCCAAGACGAAGAAATCAGCCCTAAAATAAATAAGTAAATATTTTGATAGTTCTCGGATAGAGCAGCTACTTTACAACCACGATGACAGTAAAAACCTAAATGACATTTATCTGTCAACTGTCAGTTGAAATTAATGTTTAGCAAAAAGTACTTTCATTGGTAAAATGCACAGCTCTAAAATCTGACAACCAGTCTTACCATGGGGTACCGTATTACCCAGTTACTGGGTTGTGGAGGTCCGACAGGCAGTCGCTCCATGTAAAATACTGATATCCAGCTGAATCTGGTTTGACTGGAAGCCGACCCCAATATAGTTGGGAAAAGGCTAGGCAGATGATGACTTTCATTGGTAAAATGACCGACACAGATTAAGCTTGCCATAATAAGAAGTTTTCAAAGATATTCACTATAGATAGAACCATTTTATATATATAAAAGAGTGCAATCTTAAGAAAAGCGTGTTGAACAGAATGTTCCTAGTATTTTATCACAGGACATTATTTTAGCATTTTCTAAATTATGTGTCTGTTAATAGGTTATAGCAACGACAGGGTCATTGATCCTATAGTTACAACACTATATATTTTCTACTAAAACGCGGGCAATGCAGCTGGCAAGACTACACTGGTAAGCAAAAGTATTGAATCACTTCGATTTCGCGCAATTTTGAGTACTTTATTAAGAATAATAAAAGTATCCAATTAACAGGCTTACCTGAGGCCTTACCACGAACTCTTAATGCGATCCAGCTTGGGCTGTGGGAAAGAGATGGCGCTCTGTCTCTTTCCCACAGCCTAAACCGGATCGCGTTAAGAGGATCGTCTACCGAGCGCTCGTCCATACTAAAAGAGAAAACGTTTTCCTACCCCTAAATGTTATCCTATCTCAGTGATTTTTTAGAATGCTTCCTACACAGTAAAAAACTAGGTTTATAGGTTTTCTTTTTTTCAAAATTTATAATAGTTTGAAAGTCACAGGCGCCTAAGAGTTACTTTTGAAAAAAAGAAAACCTATAAACCTAGTTTTTTACTGTGGCAGAAGCATTCTAAAAATCATTGAGATAGGATAACATTTATGGGTAGGAAAACGTTTTCTCTTTTAGTATGGACGAGCGCTCGGTAGACGATCCTCTTAAGAGCTCGTGGTAAGGCCCCTGTTAACTTTAAATTAATACCAAATTCATTCAAATCACGCCATTATTTAAGGGGCTATCCCGGATCGATTCCAAGTAAGTGATTACAAACTTTTGGTAGCTAGTGTAGTAAATAAATCAAAGAAAACTACTCACTATTTATCTTATCACCATAATTAACTCGACGAACCGTGTAATCTCTCTGCGAACTATAACAAATACTTATAAAAAACACGAGAAAACACGTTACAATCCTCATTTCAAAGCCTTTTTCACAAAAATGATGTTCAATTAGATGATCAAATTATTATATATGATGATGTTTGCATAATTAAGCTGAATAATTGATAAGGGAAGTTATACATAACCATTATTGAGTGAAAAACGGGAAACAGTCGCTTATAATTTGATACCAATTTATTGTAATGCTTGATTTCCGTATCAGAATAAAACTGCATCCATAATATCTTCACGTACGTATGATAGGAAGGGTAGGACAGACATGTTTATTACACACGCACTTCCTACCGTCGTGTTTAAATCTCCAGTTCTTTATGTAGTTTTCGGACGTTTTGCCAAAATGCCAACACAGGTAGCATGACCAATTCTATCTCTATTCTGCTTAGAATAGACAAAGTTATTATCTAGATAAGACACTAGGACGCGTCTCGGACGTGCGTCTCTTCTGTGTTTTACGTCCCGACGCTTATATACATTTTGTATGAAAGAGACGCCGAAGAGACATAATGTGTCTCCGCCCCGTCTGCGTCTTACGTTTTTTCTATGTGGCCCGCGCTTTAGTATGGCACCGTTAACCGTTAACCTTTTTTTTTTAGCGTGGTAAAATTATCAAGACTGACTGTCAGAGCAGGGGCACACGATGCGTTGTGGCGGCGCGGCGGTGCGGCGCCGGAGCGGTGTCGATGTCGCTGCGTCGTCTTAAGCCCGGTATACACGACAACGATTTATCGTAGCGATCTGACTGCGCAGTCGGTTTGCGCAGTGTACGATTTATCGAATAGATTTTAATCCTTGCTCCGATGGCTTGCACCAACCAAAAAAGCTGCGCCGAATTTTGTACATACGTTCGATAACACTGCGCAAATGAACTGTGCAGTTCGTTTGTGCAGTTTTATCGTTGCCGCATAAACCGGCCATTACATAGAAATATCTGTGGCAAGTCACACGATGCGCTCCGGCGCCACACCGGACTTGCAACCACCGAGACTAGGCGGGGAGGGGTGAATGCGTTGCGACGTCGTCGGAGCGGCACCGCTCAGTTGTTGTTTATTAACAGACTGTCAAACGCTGATGGGGCGCCGGCGGAAACGCTGCGACATAACAACGTTGCGGCGCCGCACCGCTAGTATGCCCGCTGATGCGGTGAAATCTTTCGCGTCATGCACGCATCGTGTGCTCCCGCTCTCAGACTTGTACTTACTAAAATTCACGGTGACTTTCAATAGCCGTTTAGTAAGTACGAGTCTGACTGTCTTAACCAGTCGCCTCTTTAAAATAAATATAAATAAGACATCGTACGTCATTGCATACTTTTCATGTTTTGTTTCCGAAATGACACTACCGGTTGTGAAATGCACATTATCATTCATATATATTACGAGTTTTCTGTATTTGAGACGTAAACTGGAACTTTGACAATTTCAAATTGACAATTTTCAAGGAAAAAATTAATTCCTTCTTCGCACACCAGAGGCGCTGTTCCATTTTTCGAAAAGTCGTGCTAAGGGTACAGTACCCTTAGCACGAATTTTCACTCTTTTACTTTACAGCGTCTTTCCAGTATTTACAGCGTTTTTGTATGAAAAAATGGAACAGCGCCTCTGGTGTGCGAAACCAGAACTAATTTTTCCCTTGAAAATTGTCAGTTTGAAATTGTCAAAGTTCCAGTTTACTTTACGTCTCAAATACTGAAAATTCGTGCTAAGAGTACAGGATGGGTTCTCTACTTGAAATCGAATGACGTATAAATTAATCGAATAACAACTCAAAAATGTTAGCTCGATAGATCATGAAATCGAATAAACAACATTGATCTGAAAAGTAAGTTTTTTTTGCCCAATTGTCTATAAACTGCTTATATAGGCATTTGTTATAGACAAATCTATAGCCAATTTTCGGTGTTTGTATAAAATGTCGTTCGGCGTGCACGCTCTCAGTTGTACGTCAAATCTTTCTCACATTCCTCCTATCTTAAAACAAAGTACTTCAGTCATCTACTAACACACACTGTAGTCACTTGGTAGATTCCGGTCATTTTGAGAAGTCAAGTGGTCTACGCGATTCTGTTTAGGCCGTGGGAAAGAGATGGCGCTAGACGACTTGTATAGCTCTGTCCCTTTCACACAGCCTAAACTGGATCGCGTTAATAGCTCGCGGTAAGGCTCCAGGACTTCCCGTACACACGCACACCTGTGTTCAAGAAGGGAAAGGTTGATTCTGCACGCATAGAATGGAATAGATTTCACAAAAAAACATGTAGGTACAGCAAACTCAATCATTTATTTCACAAGTTTATAGAATGGTGGATCTCTTTAAAGCAGTCCAACTTGTGTCATGGGGTTCAACACCAACGGGAAATGCTGTTCATTTTCGCGATGATAAACTTTAAACGTCTTACTACAAAAAAGATAAACATTTGTTGAACACTTGTCTAAAAAAGTGTAACTGCAAAACGACCCTTAAATCAACGTCAAATGCCGTTTTGCAGTTGACACTTTTTTGTTTTTTGTAGTAAGACGGTATATGTTCGTATAAACGTTCATCATCGCGATATTTGACGGCATTACCCGTTAGTGTGGCCCCATCACTACAGTTATGACCAATGTTTTTATTGTTGTATTCTAGTTGTTCCTAAAATCGCAGATGTTGCTATGCAGAAATATGGACATGAAGGCAGGACCCTGGGTCTCCCAGACCTCTCGCATAGTAATATCAAGGAAGTTAATCCAAACAGCAACGCACTTAATGAAATCAGGGTCTGTAAAAATAATCAGGACAACGTTAGCAGAATGTTTAAAACGAAAGATCACTCACTCACTGACCTGTCCACGAAATTCTCAGAAACTACACGTGATATTAAAGATTTCAAATCTTGCAAGGGATTTTTTTAGGACTTACGAGTATATAAGCTACATAAGACGATATTTTCTCTACCAATATTATCTCTATTACGAATATATCCGGTCCTATCCAGATATTCGGTATATCCGGTATAGTCCGTTTTTTTCCAAATTTTGGGCTGTTTTTGGGGTTAATAGTTAATTGAAAAAGGTTTTTTTGAATTACCATCTGTCGCGGGTCTTACACATTACTGTGACCCCGGAACGTAAAGGGCTATTCAAGAACACCGTGGATTTTAGTCAGTACGAGTCTGACAGTCCCTCGATCTCTGCCCTGTGTGGAAGGACTCTTTTGATGAATTTACTACGATAAAAAAAGTATACCATAAAGTGAATGACCAGCTTTAAAAATACATAGAAAAATTGATTGAAATTAGCACATTTAAAAGTTTTAGTAGGCAATTATCCACAAAAAAAAAAAACTTTAAACACGAACCTGTTTCATTCTGTACAGCAGGTCCCAGCGTATAAAGAGGATTTGCATCAGTCACGTAAGTGAACACATGGCCTTTATATAGCTGTAGGTTCTTGATATTTGGAATCGTCAAAGTAAGCGATATACCATCTATAATAAAAATAATTTTAAGAACAGATTTTAATTAGTTAAATCAATGGATTTGTAGGTTAAAACTATTTAAAGGTTATTTTTTATTTTGTTTGCATTTCCACATTTTCCACCTTTTTTTAAACCATTTTTTTTTTCCTTACTTTCTAATTAATACTGGAGTTGTTGGACAAAGCCTCTCAAATTACAGGCAACGTTGCCAATATCAATATATCTTTTTTGCTTGAGCAATGGAATAGAATTTTTAATGTTACGAATTTTCTTGTGATTAAATTCATAACATGGATTATTATATTCTATTGTTAAGAGGATCGTCTACCGAGCGCTCGTCCATACTAAAAGAGAAAACGTTTTCCTACCCCTAAATGTTATCCTATCTCAATGATTTTTTAGAATGCTTCTTACGCAGTAAAAAACTAGGATTATAAGTTTTATTTTTTTTCAAAATTTGTAATAGTTTGAAAGTGCCGGGCGCCTAAGAGTTACTTTTGAAAAAAGAAAACCTATTATCCTAGTTTTTTACTGTGTCAGAAGCATTCTAAAAAATCATTGAGATAGGATAACATTTAGGGGTAGGAAAACGTTTTCTCTTTTAGTACGGACGAGCGCTCGGTAGACGATCCTCTTAAAGGAATAAAGTGGATAATTAATAAAGAACAATTTTAGCAACGGTGCTAAAGTAGACGTTTTAGTTTCGTAAGGCTTTGGTGCTACCAAAAGTATTTCCTGCTTTCCGAGGATGTACTGTAAAATTTCTAATATGTAATTAGAAATTTTACAGTAGTAATGGACTGGTGGTCCATGGTCCTAGGAATTGGTCCCAGAACCCAAATCCAGCGGTCACGATGAACCAACAGCAAAAATGAAGTGCCTTACTACAAAACAAGCTAATGAATAACCCAATTTTCCACGTCCTAAGAATTTATCCCAAATTCCCAAGACCAACAGTTTTCAGCATTCACAACAAACAAAATCTTCAGATTAGTAAAGAATATCTCACAATATTCGATGATGGAGTAATCAGTTACTTCAACGGGTTCCTTTCCCTTACGATGGCAAGTTGTCCTGGCTCCGGGCGACACCACCACAATCCTGTCAAATACTACTTCTAGAAGTAATCTGTCTGTGGCCTTGTTTATACTGAAACAGAATATTAACTATTATTATTACAACACGAAGTTCTGTATGTATATCCTAGAGTCGCTACTTTCATCCCGTGCGGTATAAAAATCATACGATGATTCGTGTTTGCTAGATCAAATTTAATCATAGTTCATCATCTGCTTAACTTTTTATCCCAAACGTGCTGGAGGCAGCATACTATTTAAATGAATGCAGCCCCATGTCAGACTTATACAACGTGTAACGCAAAACATCTCGTGGGGTAACTCAGCCCATGTTATTTATACAACAATTTGAATTTGAGAAAAAATAAATCTAACTAGCATAAATCAGCCTCTAAGTTTCCCACTGCTAGGCTTCCTCTGTGTGAGAGGGAGAAAGCTGCAATCTACCACGCAGGCCCAGTTCTGGTTGGCAGATGTCATAGGTCTTCGGATTTTTGGTTCAAGGACATGTCGGTTTCCTCAAAATGTTTTCCTTCACTGTTTTAAGAGCAGTGGTGATGAAATAAATGTCCTCATAATTATCCAATAAGCTGGAGGCGAAATCACGGCTTAGGACTGTAAGTCAGGTAGGCCCGTAACCTCCCGTTCATGATTATGGTCTAAGCGATGAGCGTTGCGGCGGCGCTAAAAATAGGTACATTAATTTCTTAGAAAGTAGGAACGCGTATTCACCACTGACGGCTGGCGGTGTTTCAAACATTTCTATACCTACATTTCATCTTACCGCTCGTCTATACGTCGCTCAGAAGGCTAATTCACGTAATTTTATGACGCGCCGATGAAGTAGTAGTGCAGTTGCAGTCAAGTTCGAGACATAAACGGTATTCTTGTAATCTTTGAACTGCGCGTAACTCACAGGAGAGAAAAATTATTGCCCAAAATAATCGAATGGAATCGATTAAATTTCAATGAATATGACATTAATAAAATATAAAAATAATACCCCAGTACAGATTTTGGTGCTGATTCACAATCAAGATTCACGATCATGTTGCGATCCAAAACACGCCCCAAAGACGCGCAACAGTAGAATACCGATAATGCGCTCGCGTGACGCGAGCGTGTCTGACAGCGGTAGAGAATACGAAAAGCGTTGTTTTGATCGAAACTTAACTGCAACAGCACTTGTTTAGTTACGTGAATTGAGCTACTGAGTTGCAAGGTCGCGAAAGGTCAGTAAAACACATACTTACAAAAAATTCTTAACCTTCCACTCATTAAGGCCTTTGACTTGAGCGTTCAGTAATGAATACGTTAAATTAGCCTGTGGTATAGGCAGATCCAGCTGTTGCATCATATAAGGGTCCTCTGCTGGTCCTTCTACCAGCTTGCATTTGGAATTCTGGGCGAAAACATTACGTATGCAAGACAGGTCTTCAAGATCGCATGGTTTGATGATGGAGTTTTGAGAGTTCTCGTGAATTTGTTGGTCTGCAAGCAAGAAAGAGTCAAGGATGATGTGGAGATGGATAGCTGTGTACGAATTCAGGTCGATAGGATCGGTTATATAATGTATAAGTGTTGTCAATCAAGAGTAATGGAAGACTCAACAATGTTGTAAAATATGCTTTCTTTTTGTAGGTCGGTAAATCATCAGATGATTTTCTATGGAAAGAAAAATTTGAACGGGGTGCGGGATTTGAACCTGCGACCTCCGGATTCAGTACATCCGACGCTCCTTCCAACCGAACCACCGAGGTTCCTGCCTACATCTTCAATCCATTTCTAAAGGTTAAGGCAAAGATAATATACCTAATACTAGCGTAGTTAAGGTGACGTTTGCTGTTCGCGGTCCGAATTATTCTTTCCAAAGAAAATCTTTGAAATTCGCAACGCATGCGATAGTGCGTATAATATTTATAAAATATCATTAGATGAGTCCTCTCAGTCTTTTTTAAAGTCTAATGGAGCATCAGACTCTTGCTGGCTGAATTATAACCAGTTCCTTCAGTTCAAAATCAAAATCAAAGCTTTTATTTCAAGTAGGCCAGTATTAGCTATATTGCTTTTGAATAAAGTTACTTATTTAAGTAACTATTTTCAGTAAAAAAACTATCAAAAACTCACCATCAGGTTTTTTGACATTAGCACGATTAAGTTCACCATGCAACTTCTTCCAGTCATCACTATCTTCAGCACAGGAACAAATATTAAACAGAAGAATAAAACAATGTACTGTCTTCATTGTGACACTTCTATTTCATGAGTGATCGAATAGATTTTGTTATAAACGCAATAAATTCATCAATGATTGCGTGATTTTCAAAGGAAATCAAGTATTATGATTATTTATTCGAAGGGTAAACATTAGAAGAACAATACGGTATAATATTGCTCAATTTGTTCAAGAATGACTTCTTAATAACATGTTGGATGTAATTTATGGCTGTTTCGTAAACAATAAGCCTTCAATTAAGAGGTTAAGCAGTTCCTGTAATTTATGTATGATTGATTCTGGTAATTATCATCAGATTAATCTAATCATTTCGTATTTCATAGTACTAGAGGTCATCCATTGCCAGAAATTCGAACATAATACGTTTATTGATAATGTTAAAGACTATAACGTCTTTAGTCGATGTTTAACGTGAAATGCCTAGACCTTGCAGACAGAAAAAGGAGCCCCACGTAGCGGGGCTCCATCGTTGGGACTCTATTAAGTATATATGAGCCTTGACAAATTAATAAGTTATGTATTTTATTATTAGGTCTATAAAAGCCCTTAGACAGGAAGAGAACAACGGGGTCTACTCAGGCCTATGCGCGGATACGCGGGGCTACGCGGACGGGGGTCTACGCGGGGCTACGCGAAGCTTTGTGGGGCTACGCGGGTGTACGCGGGGCTACGCGAGTCTTTGTGGGGCTACGCAGGGCTCCATTGTCCTCTTCCCGTCTGCAGGGTTTAAAGGAACTCAATCTAACCTAACCTCGGATGCCCTATGTTCAACAGAACGTGGTAAGGTCAGGTTTTTTTTTTTAAGTTGTCCAAAAAATAAAAGGCAGGATAAAAGTTGGTAATTTTATTGATAATTTATTGATAATCAAGTACGCTCACACAAATCTGGTTAAACGGTGATCCCCAAAACTAGACGTGTGTCTGTATCTTGGGGATCAGAGTTGTACATTTTTAATATTTCTAAGAGTAGACATCGTACCAAGTGGTTATTAACAAACAAAAATGGAAAGGAATTAATTAAAATTTATAACACAAAAACTGAAAAAAAATTAGAGAGAAACTGAATATATGGTGGATGAAGTGTTTATTATTATAATACAATGAGTGAGAGCCTAAACCAAGAAATTAAATACAGGGATGTTGATAAAGAGATTTACAAGTATGTTACAAAAACTTCATTTTAATAACGTTATTATCTTTCTTCTTAATCTTAATATATATAAATCTCGTGTCACAATGTTTGTCCTCAATGGACTCCTAAACCACTTAACCGATTATAATAAAATTCGCACACCATGTGCAGTTCGATCCAACTTGAGAGATAGGATAGTTTAAATCTCAAATTATAGTCGCAATTTTAATAATATTATAAAGATCGCACCCGTGCGGAGCCGGGGCGGGTCGCTAGTCTTAATATATATAAATCTCGTGTCACAATGTTTGTCCTCAATGGACTCCTAAACCACTTAACCGATTATAATAAAATTCGCACACCATGTGCAGTTCGATCCAACTTGAGAGATAGGATAGTTTAAACCTCAAATTATAGTCGCAATTTTAATAATATTATAAAGATTGCACCCGTGCGGAGCCGGGGCGGGTCGCTAGTAATATATATAAATCTCGTGTCACAATGTTTGTCCTCAATGGACTCCTAAACCACTTAACCGATTATAATAAAATTCGCACACCATGTGCAGTTCGATCCAACTTGAGAGATAGGATAGTTTAAATCTCAAATTATAGTCGCAATTTTAATAATATTATAAAGATTGCACCCGTGCGGAGCCGGGGCGCGGGGCGGGTCGCTAGTACATTATAATTATGTAAAGCGATTCTCATACGACTCATCGTGTTAGCTTAAACAAACACCATTGACGCTTATCGCTAATATACATAAGTATACCAACGCACCGCGCGGACGAGCGGAACTGACAGGCTCACCGCGCGGACGAGCGGAATTCACTGTCTCACCGCGCGGAGCCCCCGTCAATATACACACATCTAAAAAGTTTTGATCATTATCTGAGCATAAGCTATTTTTTTTTATATTTTATGGAAAATATTCCAAATCAATATTTTTAATAAAAAATCTATAAGAAGAAATCATAACATAATCTACCTCAACAAAAAAGATTTGTGATTTTTTGATGTGTCTATGTGTAACGCCCGATCGCGCGGACTAGTTGTTTCGTGTGAGAATCACCTAACATTTAATTAATTTAAAAAGTGAACAGTATAAGACAATTTTCAAGTTCAACTACACTTAGATAAGGTAATTTACGAGTACCAAAAATCGCAAATGATACTTCTAAAGAACGCAAAGAAAAACACAGGGCCTTTTGTCACAAAAACCTCCTGAAGCGCCAACGGTACGTCGCTCAGCAGTTTAGATACAGCTAAATTAAAACCAGGATCTGCGAAAAGAAATTCAGTTCTTAGTTTCGATACTCAAATGCATTGGCATCGCTTAAATCTTGATAGATCAGAATGGCCAGGAGGGGTATTAAAACCAGGCTTGTTCCAGTGAGTGAACGAGATGGCGCTAGACAACTTGTATAGCCTGTCACTTTCACTCGCCGGAATAAGCCTGGTTTTTTTTTAAGACGTTGTAATACCCCCTCAGGACAAGAGACATCACTAAAATTCATTAGTTTCATTACACATTATGCAAGATTCTAATTACAGCGGTTAACTTGTGCTAGTCATCATTTTTTAATAACATCCAACAGTGTGGTTTAAGTTAAATGCAAGATCCGGCTCGAAGGACTAAGCTTTATTGGGACTTTGTCATTACATAGTGGACTGTATGACTACAGGTTTAACATGTGATAGCAATGAAATGACTGGTGTAGTGTGGGCGTGGGAGCTGAGTGCGTGGGCTTCAGGCGCTTGCGCAGCCGTTGTTTCAATTTCCCGATACTCCACGGCCTCCCCGCGGTCATCCACGCAGATGAGAGGAGTTTTTTTATCGTGGTAAAATCATCAAATGAGTCCTCCTACTGTCAGACTCATACTGACTGAAATCCACGGTGTCCTTCAATAGCCCTTTATGTTTCAAGGTCACGGTAATTCAGTAAGTCCCGCGACCCCGGTTTTGGCCCTCTAGAGGGGGGCCCCGTCATTATGCTGATACTCTTTGAGGCGCACGTGGAACACAACGCGCCCTCGGCTCAGGCATGGTCCATGGTCGGACAGCGAGTCGCCCATTACTCGCCGCCCGCATGCCCACGCTTACGGTGGCCGTGCGGTGCGTACGGTGGTCTGCCGACGTCCGTCGCCGTGGGCGTTTACCGTTGCGGCTGGGGTGGAAGGAGGACGCTGTCCTCTCCCTCAAAGGTTCTTGGTGTAACGATTTTTCCCTTCATATCATTTTCTTTATCCGTCTTACCTTTGCTACTATAAGTAGCGGGTCCAAGTTTGTATTTAGGAGCAGCATCATTTATATACGTGTACACGTTGCCTCTGTATATCTGCAGGTCTTTAATATGTGGGATCGTCAGTGTGAAAGATAAATTCTCTGTAAAAATTAAAGGTTGTTTTTAACTACCTAATCATTTACTTTTGTTCCTTTCAATCAATTCGCACACACAAGCCTCCTCTCTGTACCTATGAGAGGAAGTGTGCCGTAATCCACCACGCGGGTCCAGTGCGGGTTGGTAGATGTTACAGGTCTTCGAATTTTTGATTTCAATGTTTTCCTTCACCATTTTGAAAGCAGTGGTCATGAAATAAATTACACAAAGTTGGCTGGGTTCGAACCCACGACCTACAACTCGTAATTCGTAGCCAATACCACTGGGCCACCACTGCTAAATTAACTCAGCTCTTCTTCCGCCGGCTCTAGACTATTGCCGTGAACACACGTGAACAGGCGCGAACGAGAATGTGGATGGTTTTCGCGGGGTTCGCGGGCGTTCGCGCCTGTTCCCCGATCAGTGTCGGTATTTTGTCCCGCGACAAAGGGCTCGCGCCTCCTTCGCGCGATGTTCACGCGTACCCATCCACATTCGCGGGCCCGTGAACTATTACTATTTTTCACTTTAAATGTAATTCTATATTTTTTAATGAAATTCTGCTAACTATTTGTTCATAGAAAGTCTGAAATGGATTTTATATAATTAATAAAGACAGTTTTAATCATATTCCTACAAAGCAAATTCAGGAAACAAAGTTAATGCAGCAGCAGCATCTACGTCTATTTCACGGCAGGTTTCACGAACGACTGAGAGCATCCCGATAGTGTGGACGGCACGACTTGTGCCAAGAATTCACGGCGAGAATTCGCGGCGCGAATTCACGGCAATAGTTTGGAGCCGGCATTAAAATAGCAATGTAACGTGCGAATCTTCTAAGTTTTGTCACGCTTAAACGTCAAAATACAAGCGTCCTGAGTAAGCCTATGAACTGGTGTGGAGACTTGGTAGTATTTTCTAAGAGACTGGCTCACAAAAACAGTACATAGCAAAGAAGGGAAAGCCATATATTTAGACAAAAATACAGTCTAAACAGATTTCAAATTTGACAATGATATTTGCCCAAGAAAAACCTAAACAAAGGAATAAGTTAATAAAAGATTATTTAAAAAAAGATTTCTTACCGTATTCAATATAGGTGAAGTCTGCAACTACAAGTGGCTCTTTCCCCTTGCGATTATATTTTAACTTGGCATCCGGACAAGACACCATTATCTTGTCAAAAATGACTTCCAGCACTAATCTATCCGCAGCTTTGTTTATGCTAAAAAAGTTTTTTTTTTATTAAATCATTTATCAAACTTTTTGAACATTAGGATTTTTGCTGCTTACAATTGTAATTCTTTTGTTATTTGTAGTCATTATAATTATATCACGTGTTTTTTGTTGCAAAAAAATTTAAGAATGATTCCTCCTCCGGAAAGTCTTTGAATGGTGAGTGACATTTTTCATAGAATTTTTAGGTTTTTAGTTGGTGATAATTATGGCACAATTTATGCCCTAAATTTTTAACCACACTGAAGCTAAACGCGAGCGAATTGTGACTGCGTATTTCTATTGTTCTATGAATCAGTAATCCATGCGGCTATTCACACCACATCGAACACTTCCATACAAATTATCGGACACAATCGACGCTAGCGAATTTTGTCCTGACTCTCGGGCGAAATTCGCTTTGCATAGTGTTATAATCAGCCTACGATGGTTCTATTGCTAGAACACAGGCCTCTCCACAATAAGAGGAAATGGGCCATTGTCCACCAAATTCATCATCATCATCAGCCTATAATGTCTCACTGCTGGGACACAGGCCTCCTCTCTGTGAGACGGTATCCACCAAATTGGCCCAGTGCAAGTTATTAGATGTCACGTGTCTTCAGTAGTTCTAAGAAAATTTCTTCACTATGTTTTCCTTCACTTTTTATAGACACTGGTAATGAAAACAACTGAGGAGCTCGTAGTTAAATAATGCAGGGCCATCTTCAAGGTGAAGCCGTGCCTGCCAAGCTTGGTCTGTGGGTAGGTGACCATCTATCATAGTAAGTTTAATCCGTGCCTTGAAGAACACGTAAATATGTCCCAAAAGTTTTTGACAGTTTTTAGCTAGAAAGTCTGCCAACCAAACTTACCAAGGGGTACTGTATTGTCCTGTTACTGGGTTGTGGAGGCCAGATAGGCAATCGATCCATGTAAAATACTGCTAAAAGCTGAATCCGGTTCGACTGCGCGCCGAACTGGGTAAACACAGACAGATGACAGATAAATACTTACTAGAACTCTTCAATCTTCCATTTATTAAGGCCTTCAATTTGCGGATTGACCAGGTCATAAGTCAGATTTGCGAAAGGTATATGTATATTAGGCAGTAGCTGTAGAACATAAGGATCTGGTGCTGGTCCTTGAGATATCAAACACTGGGAGTAATGAGAGAAAAATCCACGAATGCAGTTTATATCCTGAAGTGGACATGGTCTGATGACGGCGTCTTGATATTCATCCATGTCTTTGAGTTTATCTATAGAAGAAAAACAAATAAAATTGTAAAGTAGACTCTATCTATCTATCAACTGGACTTAATTTGATATATAAAAGAAAAGAACGTAACTTACCATTATTTTGGTAAACAGTTTTTTTAACTTCTTCAAGCTGAGCACTCGCAGACTCAGTTTTATTTTCCGCACAGTTACAAAAATTGAAGACAAGCGAAAAACAAAAAGCTATCACTAACTTCATTTTTAACACAGGTCAGTATGCAAATGTTAATAACTCTATAGTTGAAAGACTGTGCGCATTAGAATGAGAACTGGCATTTAAACGAGATAAAGAACGGAAAATGAATGATATTATAATTAGTTGAATGTAGAACTTCGATCTCAATTAATCAAAGATCGCATGATTACAAAAGGAAACTATAAATTATTTGATTTGAACTAAAAATATCAATCTTAGACAAGTACGAGTAACATGATCAGTTATTAGTTAATCACGTATTCAAATTTAATCCTAATTAAGAACTACACGAATCATCGATTACTAAATAATCGACTTTAACAACTTGCAAAATTAATCTCGATTTTTAAGGTTCTGTAAATTCGCACACACTTGGCATTGGGGCCTGTTTATTGTGGCAGTCTGATACCAAACAGGGGCTGTATAAGTGCATGAATATAACCGCCCATCGTCTCATGGTGTTAGGAACCGTGGCGTATTAGTTAGGTTATCTAATAACCCTCCGTTCTCTGGTCGGTAGTCATCTTTTTATCTACCTACCCTATGCCACGCCACTGCTGAGCAACGGCCTCTCAGGTCTATTCACCATCACACCCTTTGTGCCCTTGTGAACTAGCCAGTATGTACCCAGATCAAATCACCACCTTTTTCGGACCCTGTCTCGGCGCCGTCAAACACTAGGAACCCATCGTGTGGATACTTTGGCCAGCCGTCATCAATTTATTGGTCTGCCTTTGGCTTGATCTGAAGGAATATTGTAAGTCTGTGAGTCTATCGTCAAATATTTTCCGGAATACAGCCTCCTTATTTAGAAGTCGGTTAAAAAGTGCCTTATCCACTATGGCAACGTGCGAAACAGGTTTTTTTGTTAAATCATTATAGTGTTATCGTCCTGCATCTGTCCTATAATTGTTTATGTTTTTAGTTCATTTTTACTTACTACCCTTTGGGGTAGGTATATTTAATTTATTTTCATAATTATGTACATTTGTTTCATAAGTTAATACAAGTATTTATGTATTTCACAAACACACACAAATCACGTTAGGATGTTTTAAGACTGCTTTGCGTCCGTCACGTCATTGTCCAAGTCCAGTTGAAAACCAGCGTCGAGTACCAGCTACTCGACAATTTGCTGAACTGGACTCATTTGGCGTAGCCGTGGGACACACAATGTTCTATTTGCGTTGTAATGTAATGTTTTACTATATTGTTTTTTTTATTTTCTTTTATTTGTCTATATTGTGTGTACCCTGTGTGTGTACCGGTTACCCAAATAAACGTTTTTTTTCTTTATCTTTTTACTGCCAACTGGGCAGGTCAAGTACCATGATGTAGGTATCCTTATGTGGCTGACGTAACCCATCCAATTCCATTTCAGCCTGGCAGCCTGCTTACCAACGTCCATTATGGCCAGTTTTTATACTGATTGTGGTGTTACAAACTCTGTCTTGCCTTGTCAATAATGCGTTCTATTGCTTTTTGGTAGACTCCAAGGCGACATTCAAGTTTTAAGAATGGCTTCTGAGTGAGGCGCTGCCTGTTTGTCATTTTTGATATTATTATGAATTTGGGAGGTATTCCTCGTAGCGCTCCCGTTTTGTTCCTCCAAGCGCTCCCAAAAGGAGCGCTTCGAAGAACGATTAAAAATATTAAAATTTATTTTGGTTGTGAAATGGAAATCTCTACTTGAAATCGAATGACGCATAAATAATCGAATAACAAACTCAAAAATGTTAGCTCGATAGATCATGAAATCGAATAAACAACATAGATCTGAAACGTAAGTTTTTTTTTTTGCCCAATTGTCTATAAAAATGCATAAATAGGCATTGTTTATCGACAAATCTATAGCCGATTTTCGGTGTTTGTATAAAATGTCGTTCGGCGTGCTCGCTCTAAGTTGTACCAGTCCCCCCGGCGTCGGACGTCAGCAGATGATCTCCGGCCACCGTAGGCACGGGCATGCGGGCAGCGAGTAAAGGGCAACTCGCTGCCCGACCATGGACCATGCCCGGGTCGACGGCGCGTTGTGTCCCACGCGCGCCTCAAAGAGCGTCAGCATAATGACGGGGCCCCCCTCTCAGAGGGCCAAAAGCCTGCCGGGGTCGCGGGATTATTTCCTTACCGTGACCCCGGAACATAAAGGGCTATTGAAGGACACCGTGGATTTTAGTCAGTAGAAGTCTGACAGTCCCTCCCGCCCTGCCCGGGGTGGGAGGACTCATTTGATGATTTTACCACGTTAAAAAAAAAAAAAGTTGTACCAGTTGTACGTCAAATCTTTCTCACATTCCTCCTATCTTAAAACAAATTTTAATTACTTCTCATCTTTCGTCATCTACTAACACACACTGTAGTGACTTGGTAGATTCCGGTCATTTTGAGAAGCCAGGTGGTCTACCATGAACTCTTAATGCGATCCAGTTTAGGCTGTGGGAAAGAGATGGCGCTAGACGACTTGTATAGCTCTGTCCCTTTCACACAGCCTAAAGTGGATCGCGTTAAGAGCTCGTGGTACGGCTCCAGGACTTCCCGTACACACGCTCACCTGTGTTCTAGAAGGGATCCGTATAGGTTGATTCTGCACGCATTGAATGGAATAGATTTCACAAAAAAACATGTAGGTACAGCAAACTCAATCATTTATTTCACAAGTTTATAGAATGGTGGATGTCTTTAAATCAGTCCAACTTGTGTCATGGGGGTCAACACCAACGGGAAATGCTGTTCATTTTCGCGATGATAAACTTTAAACGTCTTATTACAAAAAAAATAAACATTCTGTTGAACACTTGTCTAAAAAAGTGTAACTGCAAAACGACCCTTAAATCAACGTCAAATGCCGTTTTGCAGTTGACACATTTTTTTTTGTTTTTTGTAGTAAGACGGTATACGTTCGTATAAACGTTCATCATCGCTATATTTGACGGCATTACCCGTTAGTGTGGCCCCATCACTATTGTTATGACCAATGTTTTTATTGTTGTATTCTAGTTGTTCCTAAAATCGCAGATGTTACTATGCAGGAACATGGACATGAAGGCAGGACCCTGGGTCTCCCAGACCTCTCGCATAGTAATGTCAAGGAAGTCAAGCCAAACTGCAACGCTCTTAATGAAATCAGGGTCTGTAAAAAAAAAATCAGGACAACGTTAGCAGAATCTTTAAAACGAAAGGTCACTCACTCATTGATAGGAGTTTGAAATCTTGCAAGGGGGTTCTTACCGTACGACGTATGTAGGTTAAAGAAAACGATATAATATGGGTTCTAATTTCGGAAAATTTTAGGGTGTTTTTGGGGTTAACAGTTTGTGCATGAAACTTCATAACTACAAGTGCTAAGAACCTCAAAGGTTTTTTTGGATATTTATTTACGAGTAGATTTACCATCGGTCGCAGGACTTACGAATTACCGTGACCCCGGAACGTAAAGGGCTAAAATACACAGAAGAATAGTTTGAAATTGGCGCACTTGAAGGTTAGTAGACAATTAGCCACAAAAAAACTTTAAATACGAACCTGTTTCATTCCGTACAGCAGGTCCCAGCGTATAAAGAGGATTTGCATCAGTCACGTAAGTGAATACATGGCCTTTATATAGCTGTAGGTCCTTGATATTTGGAATCGTCAAAGTAAGCGATAGACCATCTGTAAAAAACATAACTTTAACAACAGATTTTAATTAGTTAAATCATTGGATTTGTAGGTCAATGTTAAAACTTATTTTATTTTGTCTGTATTTCCACTTTTTAAATAATGCAGAAGTTGCTGAACTTTTTTATCGTTTTAAAGTCATCAAAAGGCGATCAAAAATCTAAATCAAAGCATTTATTTCAAGTAGGCCAGTTACAGGCACTTTTGAATTGTCATCGACAATCAAAGGAATAGGTATTAGGTATTAAACACTACAAAAGTTATGGTACTACAGTCCCAGTCACAAGACATAAAAACTGTGAAAGTACCGTACATGCCCGTTCCAAGAAGTAGATCTCTATGGAGAAGAACGTGCAAGAAACTCCATGGACACTCTTTTTAGATCGCCAGAATAATTACAGAACCTTTGTTACATCATTCATTTGAGGTGGTACATTATGTGAGAACGATGTAGCAAGTGTTTGATTAAAAGTGTCCAGAGTAACAATTAAAACAAAGACAATTCAAAAACAAAATGATCAATAATTATTAAAATAAACCGTGGCAGCTAAGAGATGACCAGTCTCAACTGACAGCGCCCGTTCACGAACATGACACATGCATCAGCACCATTCAGCTCAACCATTTTGGAGGGAGCTAAATGATCCGACACACGCGCCACCATCAGCGAGACATTTGAGTGAGCATGACACACTCTCAGTCGCCAGGGTCATTCAAGTCAACAAGAGACGTAGGTACTCAGTGAAAGACGCGATGGCATCGAACCTCACCCAGGCCGGGACGGGAGGGCCTGGTACTAATAAAAATGTATGGTCATCCTTCAATTGCCCTTTACGTCCTAGGGTCACGATTAATTGATGGAACAATTCCGCAACCCCGGCAGACTTCGGCCCTCTAAGGGTGGCCCCGTCATATTGCTGACAACTCAGCAGACATTATCACTACACGATAATTCTGATTACGCAATGATTGCAGCGGTAGCTTAAAGTTAGCTATAATAGGCTACTGCTTCCAAATTCCTAAAGAAAACCCAAACATTTCCACTTTCTAAGAATTTATCCCAAATTCCGAAGACCAGCAGTTTTCAGCATTCACAACGAACAAAATCTTAAGATTAATAAAAAAATAACTCACAATATTCGATGATGGAGTAATCAATTACTTCGACAGGCTCCTTTCCCTTACGATGGCAAGTTGTCCTGGCTCCGGGCGACGCCACCACAATCCTGTCAAATACTACTTCTAGAAGTAATCTGTCTGTGGCCTTGTTTATACTGAAACATAATATTTATTATAATTACAACATGCAGTTCTGTATGTGTGTGTGTTAACATCAAGAGAAAAAAGACAACTATAGTCATCATCATCCTGCATAGCCTTTCCTCCAGTCGAACCTGCCCCCCTAGCCAAGTTACAACAAGTCGCAAACGATAATCGTAAACGTTCGGTACTCCCCAATAGATTTTCAACTTTATAGCATAGAGCCTAAAGTTGAAAATCTATTTAAGATTTCTGAGCGTTAGCGACAGACAAGATCGAAAACGATAAGCAAGCTTCGTTTGTTACATGGCTACAGGGCCAGGCCCTGTTGCCATGCCCTGTTGCCAAGTTGAAAATCTATTGGGGAGTAACGAGCGTTTACGATTTATCGTTTGCGACTTGTTGTGACTTGGCTATGGGGCCAGATACATATAAGTATTATACATTGCGCGACTGCCTATCAGACCTCCACAAACCAGTAACTGGGTAATACGATACCCCATTGTAAGACTGGTTGTAAAAAGACAACGATTGTAATAATATTGTAATTATTATAATCATCTTAATGCTCCTACTGCTGGGAGACAGACCTCCTCTCTGTGAGAGAAGTGGGCTGACATCCAGCAGGCCCAGTTCTGGTTTGCACATGTCACATGTCTTCGAATTTTTGGTTCAAGGACATGTCGGTTTCCTCACGACGTTATCCTGCCCCGTTTTGAGAGGAGATGAAATAAATATGATGTACACAAAATAATCCAAGTGGCTGGATGCGAAACCATTAATTTCACATTAATTTCTTAGAAAGTAGGTACGCGTATTCACCACTGACGGCTGGCGGTGTTTCAAACATTTCTATACCTACATTTTATCTTACCGCTCGCTCGTCTCTACATAGCTTACGGTGGCAAGGTCGCAAAAGGTCATTAAAATACATACTTACAAGAAATTTTTAACCTTCCACTCATTGAGACCTTTTACTTGAGCGTTCAGTAATGAAAACGTTAAATTAGCCTGTGGTATAGGCAGATCCAGCTGTTGCATCATATAAGGGTCCCATGCTGGTCCTTCTACCAGCTTGCATTTGGAATTCTGGGCGAAGACATTACGGATGCAAGACAGGTCTTCAAGATCGCATGGTTTGATGATGGAGTTTTGAGAGTTCTCGGGAATTTGTTGATCTGCAAGAAAGATAGATGTGGTGGAGTATTATTCTTGGAAGTCGAACCATTGTTATAAAATAAATCTACTTTATTTTGGGGTGACAAAATCATCAGATGAGTGTTCCCGCCATAGTTGAAGCGTAGTGGAACATCAGACTCTTGCTGGCTAAAACTCGCCCAGTTCATTCTATTGACTTTCACGTTCCGTGGTAGTTACTTTTAACTTAAATTACTTGTTGAAGTGACCATTTTCATTAATAAAAAGAATAAAAATCAGCTCACCATCAGGTTTTTTGACATTAGCACGATAAAGTTCACCACGCAATTTTTTCCAGTCACCACTATCTTCAGCACAGGAACAAATATTAAACAGAAGAATAAAACAATATACTGTCTTCATTGTGACACTTCTATTTTATGAGTGATTGAATGGATTTTGTTAAAAACGCAATAAATTCATCAATGATTGCGTGATTTTCAAAGGAAATCAAGTATTATGATTATTTATTCGAAGGGTAAACATTAGAAGAGCAATACGGTATAATATTGCTCAATTTGATCAAGAACGACTTCTTAATAACATGTTGGATGTAATTTATGGCTGTTTCGTAAACAATAAGCCTTCAATTAAGAGGTTAAGCAGTTCCTGTAACTTATGTATGATTGATTCTTGTAATTATCATCAGATTAATCTAATCATTTCGTATTTCATAGTACTAGAGGTCATCCATTGCCAGAAATTCGAACAAAATACATTTATTGATAATGTCAAAGACTATAACGTCTTTAGTCGATGTTTAACGTGAAATGTCTTGACCTTGCAGACAGAAAAAGGTGCCCCACGTAGCGACGCTCCATCGTTGGGACTCTATTAAGTATATGAGCCTTGACAAATAAGTTATGTATTTTATTATTAGGTCTATAAAAGCCCCTAGACAGGAAGAGAACAACGGGGTCTACTCGGGCCTATGCCCGATCTATATTATATGCTATGATCCGCGTCCGCGTAGCCCCGCGTATCCGCACGCGGGGCTACGCGGACGCGGATCTACGCAGGTCTACGCGGGGCTACGCGAAGCTTTGTGGGGCTACGCGGGTGTACACGGGGCTACGCGAGTCTTTGTGGGGCTACGCAGTGCTCCGTTGTCCTCTTCCCGTCTGCAGGGTTTAAAGGAACTCAATCTAACCTAACCTCGGATGCCCTATGTTCAACAGAACGTGGTAAAGTCAGGTTTTTTTTTTAAGTTGTCCAAAAAATAAAAGGCAGGATAAAAGTTGGTAATTTTATTGAAATTTATTGATAATCAAGTACGCTCACACAAATCTGGTTTAACGGTGATCCCCAAAACTAGACGTGTGTCTGTATCTTGGGGATCAGAGTTGTACATTTTTAATATTTCTAAGAGTAAACATCGTACCGAGTGGTTATTAACAAACAAAGACGGAAAGGAATTAATTAAAAGTTATAACACAAAAACTGAAAAAAATTAGAGAGAAACTGAATATATGGTGGATGAAGTGTTTATTATAATAATACAATAAGTGAGAGCCTAAACCAAGAAATTAAATACAGGGATGTTGATAAAGAGATTTACAAGTATGTTACAAAAACTTCATTTTAATAACGTAAATAATACATTATATTTAAAGCGAGTCTCATACGACTCATCGTGTTAACTTGAACAATCTCCATTGACGCTTATCGCTAATATACATAAGTATACCAGCGCACCGCGCGGACGAGCAGAACTGACGGGCTCACCGCGCGGACGAGCGGAATTCACTGTCTCACCGCGCGGAGCCCCCGTCAATATACACACATCAAAAAAGTTTCTGATCATTATCTCATTATCTGGAAAAATATTCCAAATCTAAAATATTTTTAATAAAAAATCTATAAAAAGAAGAAATCATAACATAAATAATCTACCGCAACAAAAAAGATTTGTGATTTTTTTATGTGTCTATTTGTAACGAACGCCCGATCGCGCGGACTAGTTGTTTCGTGTGAGAATCACCTAACATTTAATTAATTTAAAAAGTGAACAGTATAAGACAATTTTCAAGTTCAACTACACTTAATTACGAGTAATACACGTAATTTACGAGTACCAAAAATCGCAAATGACACTTCTAAAGAACGCAAACAAAAACACAGGGCCTTTTGTCACAAAAACCTCCTGAAGCGCCAACGGTACGTCGCTCAGCAGTCTAGATACAGCTAAATTAAAACCAGGATCTGCGAAAAGAAATTCAGTTCTTAGTTTCAATACTCAAATGCATTGGCATCGCTTAAATCTTGATAGATCAGAATGGCCAGGAGGGGTATTAAAACCAGGCTTGTTCCAGTGAGTGAACGAGATGGCGCTAGACAACTTGTATAGCTCTGTCACTTTCACTCGCCGGAATAAGCCTGGTTTTGAGACGTTGTAATACCCCCTCAGTACAAGAGACATCACTAAAATTCATTAGTTTCATTACACATAAGGCAAGATTCTAATTACAGCGGTTAACTTGTGCTAGTCATCATTTTTTAATAACATCCAACAGTGTGGTTTAAGTCAGATGCAAGATCCGGCTCGAAGGACTAAGCTTTATTGGGACTTTGTCATTACATAGTGGACTGTTTGGCTACAAGTTTGAATTATGTGATAGCAATGAAATGACTGGTGTAGTGTGGGCGTGGGAGCTTAGTGCGTGGGCTTCAGGCGCTTGCGCAGCCGTTGTTTCAATTCCCGATACTCCACGGCCTCCCCGCGGTCATCCACGCAGATGAGAGGAGTTTTTTTATCGTGGTAAAATCATCAAATGAGTCCTCCCACCCATACTGTCAGACTCATACTGACTAAAATCCACGGTGTACTTCAATAGCCCTTTATGTTTCAAGGTCACGGTAATTCAGTAAGTCCCGCGACCCCGGTTTTGGCCCTCTAGAGGGGGGCCCCGTCATTATGCTGATAATCTTTGAGGCGCACGTGGAACACAACGTGCCCTCGACCCAGGCATGGTCCATGGTCGGACAGCAAGTCGCCCATTACTCGCCGCCCGCATGCCCCCCACACCTACGGTGGCCGTGCGGTGCGTACGGTGGTCTGCCGACGTCCGTCGCCGTGGGCGTTTACCGTTGCGGCTGGGGTGGAAGGAGGACGCTGTCCTCTCCCTCAAAGGTTCTTGGTGTAACGATTTTTCCCTTCATATCATTTTCTTCATCCGTCTTACCTTTGCTACTATAGGTAGCAGGTCCAAGTTTGTATTTAGGAGCAGCATCATTTATATACGTGTACACGTTGCCTCTCGATATCTGCAGGTCTTTAATATGTGGGATCGTCAGTGTGAAAGATAAATTCTCTGTAAAAATTAAAGGTTGTTCTTAACTAATCATTTACTTTTGTTCCTTTCAATCAATTCACACACACAAGCCTCCTCTCTGTATGAGAGGAAGTGTGCCGTAATCCACCACGCGGGTCCAGTGCGGGTTGGTAGATGTTACAGGTCTTCGAATTTTTGATTTCAATGTTTTCCTTCACCATTTTGAAAGCAGTGGTCATGAAATAAATTACACAAAGTTGGCTGGGTTCGAAACCACGACCTACAACTCGTAAGTCGTAGCCAATTCCACTGGGCCACCACTGCTAAATTAACTCAGCTCATCTGTTCTGCCGGCTCTAGACTATTGCCGTGAACACCCGTGAACAGGCGCGAACGAGAATGTGGATGGTTTTCGCGGGGTTCGCGGGCGTTCGCGCCTGTTCCCCGATCAGTGTCGGTATTTTGTCCCGCGACAAAGGGTTCGCGCCTCCTTCGCGCGATGTTCACGCGTACCCATCCATATTCACGGGCCCGTGAACTTAATAAATAAATTACTATTTTTCACTTTTAATGTAATTCTATATTTTTTATGAAATTCTGCTAACTATTTGTTCATAGAAAGTCTGAAATGGATTTTATATAATTAATAAAGACAGTTTTAATCATATTCCTACAAAGCAAATTCAGGAAACAAAGTTAATGCAGCAGCAGCATCTACGTCTATTTCACGGCAGGTTTCACGAACGACTGAGAGCATCCCGATAGTGTGGACGGCACGACTTGTGCCAAGAACGAGCGGCGAGAATTCACGGCAATAGTTTGGAGCCGGCATTAAAATAGCAATGTAACGTGCGAATCTTCTAAGTTTTGTCACGCTTAAACGTCAAAATACAAGCGTCCAGTACCCTTAGCACGAATTTTCACTCTTTTACTTTACAGTATTTACAGCGTTTCTTGTATGAAAAAATGGAACAGCGCCTCTGGTGCGCGAAGACGGAACTAATTTTTCCCTTGAAAAATGTCAACTTGAAATTGTCAAAGTTCCAGTTTACTTTACGTCTCAAATACTGAAAATTCGTGCTAAGGGTACTGAGTAAGCCTATGAACTGGTGTGGAGACTTGGTAGTATTTCTAAGAGACTGGCTCACAAAAACAGTACATAGCAAAGAAGGGAAAGCCATATATTCATAGCCATTATTATGGACAAAAATACAGTCTAAACAGATTTCAAATTTGACAATGATATTTGCCCAAGAAAAACCTAAACAAAGGAATAAGTTAATAAAAGATTATTTAAAAAAAGTTTTCTTACCGTATTCAATATAGGTGAAGTCTGCAACTACAAGTGGCTCTTTCCCCTTGCGATTATATTTTAACTTGGCATCCGGACAGGACACCATTATCTTGTCAAAAATGACTTCCAGCACTAATCTATCCGCAGCTTTGTTTATGCTGAAAAAGTTTTTTTTTTTATTAAATCATTTATGAAACTTTTTGAACATTAAGCCGGATTTACATTACGAAACTAGTTGCATGAAAGTACTTTCATGACACTAATTTCACCAGTAATTTCACGTGTAAACGTTCAGTTTTACAATGCATGCATTACTTTCGTGACACTGAATTAGTTTCGTGCTATGCGCATATTTTTGGTGAAACTAATTTCATGCAACTACTTTCATCATGTAAATACGACGCGAAACTAGTGTCGCGACCGCACCTGCGTTGAGTGGACGTGTGTTATTTGAAATTAAAATGATTTTTACCCATAAGAAAGTAATTTGCATAGCTTTTAGGATCATCTGCTAATTCAGAGATTAACTGTGTTGCACCCAGATGCTTTTTTTCAAGTTTTTGCCTCGAGTAATTCCATAATGGGACTAGACAATGGAACTAAAGACGTTGGTGGATTTATCAACGTCTTTTTTCCGAGATAAATTGTATATTTATTATATATTTTATCATTTCTCCAACGACGCTTTGCATCATAAATGAAATACAGCTTTGATCTTGACAGGGCCAGTATCTCCGCGATACTGGTAATTTCACGACACTAAAATTTAAACGAAAGTACTTTCACATGTACTGAAACTAGTTTCACGAAACTAGTTTTATCATGCATGACACTACTTTCGTAATGTAAATCCGGCTTTAGGATTTTTGCTGCTTACAATTGAAATTCTTTTGTTATTTGTAGTCATTATATAATTAATATTTGGTTGACCGAGCTTCGCTCGGTTTTTAAAATGTCTATATCTTGGGAACCGAGCTTTTCTCGAACCTGGGACTTTGATAAATCGATTCCTTGAGCCGAAAAACCCCTAATCTGTAACTTTCATGAAAATCCTTGAATTATCATAAATATACAAGAATTGCTCGTTTAAAGATATTAGATAGATAGATATTACGTGTTTTTTGTTCCAAAAAATCTTTAAGAATGATTCCTCCTCCGGAAAGTCTTTGAATGGTGAGTGACATTTTTCATATTCATAGAATTTTTAGGTTTATAGTTGGTGATAATTATGGCATAATTTATGCCCTAAATTTTTAACCACACTGAAGCAAAACGCGAGCGAATTGTGACTGCGTATTTCTATTGTTCTATAAATCAGTAATCCATGCGGCTATTCACACCACATCGAACACTTCCATACAAATTATCGGACACAATCGACGCTACCGAATTTTGTCCTGAGTCTCGCGCGAAATTCGCTTTGCATAGTGTTATAATCAGCCTACGATGGTTCTATTGATAGAACACAGGCCTCTCCACATTATGAGGAAATGGGCCATTGTCCACCAAATTCATCATCATCATCAGCCTATAATGTCTCACTGCTGGGACAGAGGCCTCCTCTCTGTGAGATGGTATCCACCAAATTGGCCCAGTGCAAGTTATTAGATGTCACGTGTCTTCAGTAGTTCTATGGAAATTTCTTCACTATGTTTTCCTTCACTTTTTATAGACACTTTTCAAGGTGAAGCTGTGCCTGCCAGGCTTGGTCTGTGGGTAGGTGACCATCTATCATGGTAAGTTTAATCCGTGCCTTGAAGAACACGTAAATATGTCCCACAAGTTTTTGACAGTCTTTAGCTAGAAAGTCTGCCAACCAAACTTACCAAGGGGTTCTGTATGACCCTGTTACTGGGTTGTGGAGGCCAGCTATGCAATCGATCCATGTAAAATACTGATAAAAGCTGAATCCGGTTTGACTGCGAGCCGATCTGGGTAAACATAGACAGATGACAGACGTACAGATAAATACTTACTAGAACTCTTCAATCTTCCATTTATTAAGGCCTTCAATTTGCGGATTGACCAGGTCATAAGTCAGATTTGCGAAAGGTATATGTATATTAGGCAGTAGCTGTAGAACATAAGGATCTGGCGCTGGTCCTTGAGATATCAAACACTGGGAGTAATGAGAGAAAAATCCACGAATGCAGTTTATATCCTGAAGTGGACATGGTCTGATGATGGCGTCTTGATATTCATCCATGTCTTTGAGCTTATCTATAGAAGAAAAACAAATAAAATTGTAAAGTAGACTCTATCTATCTATCAACTGGATTTAATTTGATATATAAAAGAAAAGAACGTAACTTACCATCATTTTGGTAAACAGTTTTTTTAACTTCTTCAAGCTGAGCACTCGCAGACTCATTATAATTTTCCGCACAGTTACAAAAATTGAAGACAAGCGAAAAACAAAAAACTATCACTAACTTCATTTTTAACACAGGTCAGTATGCAAATGTTAATAACTCTATAGTTGAAAGACTGTGCGCATTAGAATGAGAACTGGCAATTAAACGAGATAAAGAACGGAAAATGAATGATATTATAATTAGTTGAATGTAGAACTTCGATCTCAATTAATCAAAGATTGCATGATTACAAAAGGAAACTATAAATTATTTGATTTGAACTAAAAATATCAATCTTAGACAAGTACGAGTAACATGATCAGTTATTAGTTAATCACGTATTCAAATTTAATCCTAATTAAGAACTACACGAATCATCGATTACTAAATAATCGACTTTAATAACTTGCAAAATTAATCTCGATTTTTAGGGTTCTGCAAAGTCGCACACACTTGGCATTGGGGCCTGTTTATTGTGGCAGTCTGATACCAAACAGGGGCTGTATAAGTGCATGAATATAACCGCCCATCATCTCATGGTGTTAGGAACCGTGGCGTATTAGCTAGGTTATCTAATAACCCTCCGTTCTCTGGTCGGTAGTCATCTTTTTATCTACCTACCCTATGCCACGCCACTGCTGAGCAACGGCCTCTCAGGTCTATTCACCATCACACCCTTTGTGCCCTTGTGAACTAGCCAGTATGTACCCAGATCAAATCACCACCTTTTTTGGACCCTGTCTCGGCGCCGTCAAACACTAGGAACCCATCGTGTGGATACTTTGGCCAGCCGTCATCAATTTATTGGTCTGCCATTGGCTTGATCTGAAGGAATATTGTGAGTCTGTCGTCAAATATTTTCCGGAATACAGCCTCCTTATTTAGAAGTCGGTTAAAAGTGCCTTATCTACTATGGCAACGTGCGAAACAGGTTTTTTTGTTAAATCATTATAGTGTTATCGTCCTGCATCTGTCATAAAATTGTTTATGTTTTTAGTTCATTTTTACTTACTACCCTTTGGGGTAGGTATATTTAATTTATTTTCATAATTATGTACATTTGTTTCATAAGTTAATACAAGTATTTATGTATTTCACAAACACACACAAATCACGTTTGGATGTTTTAAGACTGCTTTGCTTTCGTCACGTCATTGTCCAGGTCCGGTTGAAAACCAGCGTCGAGTACTAGATACTCGACAATTCGCTGAACTGGACCCATTTGGCGTAGCCGTGGGACACACAATGTTCTATTTGCGTTGTAATGTAATGTTTTACTATATTGTTTTTTTTTTTTCTTATATCCGTAGTTCCCAAACTTATTTTTCTCGTGGACCTCTTTCAAAATTTTACTGGTTTCGGTGGACCCCCTGCTGCTTCATTTCTACCACATTCTTAAAGTCGCCAAAAAATTAAAATTGTGTCGCTTCTGAGTTCTGTCCCTAATATATTCCGATAAGTAAAATAAAAACGAAAAAATGGTACATAATATAACACTTTTTTTTATTAATTAAAAATAATTACAAGAAAAAAAAATAAGGTATTATAGGTTCAGGTCATAATTTTAATTAATGGGAAGGATGTATTTGATGGAGTGTCAGCAAACAATCAATGTTTGGCTTTATTATTGTGCGCAATAACCGCAAATCAAGCAAAAAAAGGAGCAAATAAAAAATCACAGAGCGGGGGCTGTGATTTTTTATTTGCTCCTTTTTTTGTTAAGAGGTTTGTAACGGTACTAAAACTCCTTTCGATAAGGTATGACGAGGGAAAAGCTATTAAAAATTTCCTTGCGATTTCCCACAGTCCAGGATATTTTTCGGGTATTTCTGCTTGCAGCCAAAATGTTTGGTAGCCTTTTCTAAATTTCACCTTCAGCTCCTCATTGGTGCTTAGCCCGAGCAGCACCTCTTGTAATACAACATTGACCACTTCCGTTTCATCAAATGGATTTATGATCCATGGTATATCCATACATTCTACCTGCGACAAGTTTGGAAATTGAGAGAAAACTATGCTTACATTTTTGCTCTATAATATCAAAAGCAGATTTTTTCGTGGACCCCCATTACCATCTTATGGACCCCCATTCTTTGTTCACGCCTACGTAGACCCCCCGCAAGTCTCCCGTGGACCCCTGGGGGTCCACCTGGACCACTTTGAGAATCACTGGTCCATATTGTGTGTACCCTGTGTGTGTACCGGTTACCCAAATAAACGTTTTTTTTTTCTTTATCTTTTTACTGCCAACAGAGCAGGTCAAGTACCATGATGTAGGTATCCTTATGCGGCTGACGTAACCCATCCAATTCCATTTCAGCCTGGCAGCCTGCTTATCCATCGTCCATTATGGCTAGTTTTTTATACTGATTGTGGTGTTACAAAGTCTGTGTTGTCTTGTAAATACTGCGTTCTATTGCTTTTTGGTAGATTCCAAGGCGACATTCAAGTTTTAAGAATGGTTTCTGAGTGAGGCGCTGCCTGTTTGTCAAAGGTTTGTCATTTTTGATATTAAATGAATTTGGAGCATTTAAAATGTATAGGGAAGAGTAAAGGAGTGCAGAAGACAAATGTATTTTTCAATCTTACAATTTAAATGAAATGGCTGTTTGAGAAAAAATAATAAGTCCCTCAGTTGGATTATCAAAAAATATTTGTCCCGTCTTTTGTTACGAGCACCAACATTGACGGAGATTATACTCCTTTCAATATTGGCAATACGTCACAATTTAGTCTTTTTTTTTTAATTCTGGCGTCACAAGCCCCACTCTTTAGTTTCGATGATATTCAATGATCTTACAAAAGAAAACATAATTATCCGTTATTTTTCAGAATTCTAAATGACGGACCAGTTAGATTTGCAATTTATTGATACTGTCAAATAGCCACTTACTGAATTTCGACCACTGCGTGACGAGGTGACGACTAGCCCTCTCTATGTCTCAATAAATTTTTCTGTTTTATTTTTGTGCTGTACAACAGTCAGGACAACAATTGAATAAAAAGATGTTTGAGGAAAGAAAAATTCTGCTGGAAGTGGAACTCGAAACCGCGTCCTCTGGATAAAAACTCCAGACGCCGACGTTGTGTCAAACATCATACTGCATATCGTACGATCGATTTGAGGTTGTGTCAAATCGATCATACGATAGGCAGGATGGTGTATGGCTAGCATAACCAATAAGGCCATCGCAACACACTCCCACCACTTGCAGCAGTCCCATTTGCAAGAGAATTTTTCATTCTTCAAAATTCTTTACGAAAACGCGACGCAGGCGTTATTGCTTTAACTTAAATTGAATGAAAATAAGTCTGTTTTTGAAAACACAGTTAGGAAAGAAAGAAGGTCATGCCAATCAAAATATTTTATTTCCTCAAAAGCCGACATCATGATACACTGCAAATTATTTAGTAACTGCAAATTGAGTTCTGCAAGAACTGACATAAATATTGGTCCCATGGTTATAAAGGCTTCCTGCAGACTGAGACCTATTCTTCCAATCAATTGCGCCAAGGATACCTGCACTTGAGGATCTGAAAGAAAAACAAAACGTTATTTTACTTCTTCTGTAAATGAAATGCCGTCTGTTAAATTCAAAACGGCAATTAAGTCGAACTTGACAACCAGAGCCAAGCATAGAGCCAAACATTGCTACGAACCTCTTTTAGAGGGCCAATGCCTGCCGGGGTCGCGGGACACACGTATACCGCGACTCCGGTACAAAAAATATAAAAATCCGGTATAAAGGGCTACTCATGGACACCTTGGATTTTAGTAAGTACAAGTCTGACAGTCCCTCCCGCCCTGCCCTGGGTAGGAGAACTCATTTGATGATGTTACCACGATAAAAAAAAAAATACGCTATATTCGATGGTTGTTAAAAAATATTTCCTCATGAAGATGTCAGACTTGACAGTCAGCTCAACAAAAAGCTATCCAAACCGCTCGCTAGCACGCACTTTGAAACGCCCTCGTTCGTTTTTCTGTAATGTAATAAAATCATCAAATGAGTCTTCCCACCCAGGGCAGAGCGGGAGGGACTGTCAGACTCGTACTGACTAAATCCACGGTGTTCTTCAAAAACCCTTTACGTTCGGGGGTCACAATAATTCATAAGACCCGCGACCCCGACAGTCTTTGGCCCTCTAAAGGGCCCCGTTATAATGCTGACACTCTTTAATTGAGGCGCGCGTGGAACACAACGCGCCGTCGACCCGGGCATGGTCCATGGTCGGACAGCGAGTCGCCCATTACTCGCCTTCCGCATGCCCGCGCCTACGGTGGCCGGAGATCGTCTAGCGACGTCTGTCGCCGTGGGTGGGCAGCACCGTTAGAGACAAGAATATAATTTTAATATACGTACCTTTACTTTCTGTAAAATTAGGACCGATTCCATTCTTTGGATTACTATCAGATATATAAGTGTAGACATGACCCTCGGATAACTTGATGTCTCTGATGTTAGGAGCGATCAAGGTGAGCGAAAGATTTTCTACAAAGTAAACATAGAAATTAATGACATTCATCACCATCTTGGAAGACATCCACTTCTGAACAGAGGTTTTCTCCTTAAATAATCAAATGACGATTAACATTTTCAGTACTTTTTGTACGTCTAAGGCCCGGCGCCCACTATCGGCATCGGCACGGCTGAGGATTTTAGGTGATTAAAATAATATAATAATAATAATAATAATATTCCACAACTATCACACAACGCCATCTAGTCCCAAGCTAAGCAGAGCTTGTGTTATGGGTACTAGACAACTGATAAACATACTTATATATTTCTAAATACATACATATTATAGATAAATTACACCCAGACACAGAACAAATGATCGTGCTCATCACACAAACATTTGTCCTGGGTGGGAATCGAACCCACGACCTCCGGCATAGCAGTCAGGGTCACTAACCACTAGACCAACAGGCCAGTCGGCATTATAGACATTAACTTAATGGCAATAAAGTAGAAATTTTCATGATATATGATCGTAGTACTAAAAATACCGCTTTGGTGTGCTTGAGGCTATGCTGATTCGGCAATTTCTACTTTATTGCCATGAAGTTAATGTATAATGCTTTTTATCACCTAAAATCCTCAGCCGTGCCCATGCCGATAGTCGGCGCCGGGCCCAATTTACATGACATGATGACCCAAACCTAAAACTTGTTTCGATCAGAGCAAAAGAATTTGCCTTGAATTTTAGCACGGACAGAATAACTGGCTATATCAAGCTGTCTAAATTGGGAGCAACGGCGTCAAACATCACAACAACAACAACGTCTACATTACTCGTGCCATGCTAAAGGTCATGGCACACTATACCGGCACGGAAACGGCACGGCTCCAACCCAGCACTTAACCTGTCATTCAAATTAAAACCTTAAATCATGTGTCATACTATATTTCATAACGTCAACATGAAAAGCCAACGGCGAGGAGTCGGCGCGCTTACCGCTACCATACAACTCGCCTCGCATACCGCGCGCTGCAAGCGAGCAGACGGCGGCCGCGCACCTACCGCGTGCTTACAGGCCGGGCCGTCTCCGAGTTGCTAGCGAAACAAATGCCTTATAACAATAAAATTATGTTCACGGTGACAGCAAGCTTGCACCTCGCAGCCGGCGCGCGGACTGCGAGCTTACACCTCGTGGACGACGCACAGTTAGCACGCTAACGGCTAGCCGTAGCCTAAATTCGAGGTGACACCGTGCTGCAGCTGTGCAGTTGCGGTGCTGGTAAAGTGTGCCATGACCTTTAGCCTCCTTCACACTATGCTGAAAGCATTGCTGGCTGTTTTTTGTGGCAGCGGGTATGCTGTACCATCACCGACTTTAGAAAAATAGCTTGGCAATGCATGACGTGTGACGTGTCGGTGGTATTCCCGGCAGCATCTGGCAGTTTCGTTGGAAAAAGTGTGTAGGATCATTAGTTTTTTCCTTCAGTTTTTTACGTATGCGGTATCACAACATGCTGTTTTAAGGACTATGAAAAAGGTTAGCCAACTTTTAAAGCAATTTTAAACTATAAGTAGCTTCAATTCCTTTCCAACTCTTCCTCTGTTTTGCTTTCTTCGGCTAATCAGTCAGAACATACCCAAAAATTAAAGTAAACAAAAATGTTACAAAAAGTAAAAATGTTACTAACCGTATTCAATGAAAGCGAAGTCAGATAACTCCAAGGGTTCCTGTCCTTTGCGGTGGAAAGTAATGACGCTAAAAGGAGCATACACGAAGAGCTTCTGGAATTCTACCTCCAAAACAAGCTTGTCAGTTTTTTGGTTCAAGCTGAAACATTAGGAATGCGGTTTTGAAGGTCAAATATACAACATGTAACATAATTAACGCACATCCTGAAATTAGTTTGTTCAGAATCGTTTACTGAATCGATTTCTATCATTTTTAATATAGGTAATTTTTTATCAAAAATAATTAAAACTACGGAAATTAGTCACATCACCCCTGTACAGTCAAAACAAACTAAGATAGACCGTAAATCAAGGCGAAAAGACTTAAAAGTGCTATTTTATTTGTATTAATACAAATTCCGTCATTCAATACAAAATAAAGAAAAATAAACCTTACTGCAAAATAACTAATTTAGTTAATAACAATGCATTTACATGTTAAATTAAAAATTCAATATATGTATTATGATTATAACATAATATTCTAATTGGGGTGTCTGAGGGTGTGCGTTTATTACGTTACATGTTGTATAAGCTAGCTAAATTCTGACTACTTTTCGACAATTCTGATCAAAAATGATGTTCAAAACATGATTAAACAAAAAGTTAATGTTTCTTTACAGACAAAATACTTAGGACTACGAAAACATGAAAGAGGTTTTGTAAGATTTTTACTAGCCTCGCAGTATCTTCGAATAATTTTTTGACTACCAATCTGTTTATTGCAGTCTACAGGCGCACAAATGCCGTTTATCTATGAACAATCAGCTAAGGCCGAAGATATGCACAAATAAAAAAAATCGAAGTACTTACTAAAACTCCTTAATCTTAAAATCATTAAAGCCTTTAATATCATTTTCGTACAAAACGAAGGTGATGTTAGCATGAGGTATAGACACCGGTATGACCTTGATCCTCAGAGGATCTGGAGCAGGACCGTGGGCTGGCGAGCATTGAGAGTTGTGAGCAAAGTACTGCCTGATGCAGTTCAAGTCTTGGAGAGAGCAAGGACGCCCAATTGGTCCACTCTGTTGATAACCTTGAAAATGCACCAAAAGCTTGATTACAGAGGGTGGAACTGGGTGAAAAATTCACAATATTATCATAGGCAGCATATAATCTAATTGCCGTCCACTGATGGACGTAATCCCCTTTAAGACACGATCATAATCGGGCTGTAATATTTCCACAACTTAGTCCCTATTGAATCTCTGAGGAATGATGTCCAGCACCTTTTTTTATCGTAGTATAATCAGCAAATGAGTCCTCCTACCCAGGGCGGCACAGGAGGGACTGTCAAACATGTACTGACTAAAATCCACGGTGATCCTTCAATAGTTTGTTACGTTCCATTAAAGGAAGGTCGCGGACAGTCCCGCAACCCTGGCAGGCAAGTCCACCATCTAAGCCCAGTCAGCCCAGTGCAGGCTGATCGATTGATTGCTGTACTGCTTATATACTTTAGTACAAATTCGCAACACTAAGCATATCTTTTGCTCTTTACACTGTAATCTATATTCTTGTTGTCATTAGATTGCTGTCAGACGTAAACTAAGTGGGAAATATCTAAATGTCTCTTACCATAGTTTCCGTCATCATAAGCAATTCCTTTCCAGTAATTATTAGACTGTGGTTCACTGTCTACACAGGAACAAACTTTGATCAATAGCAGGCACATGAAAATCTTCATTTTTCAACTGATATAAACGGATAATGCACTCAGCAAAGTACTTTTATAGCCTTCTAAATGTTCGCGTGAAAATTACGAGGATATGTAAATATTTGATTGATTAAGTTGATTAATTTGGTTCAAATCACTTAATTAACATTTCGTGCGTCATGATTTGTACTCACTTTAGGTACGAACATTCGTCTTAGGATTAAGTTTTAAAAACATTCGCGTTATTTGTTACGCGGTAACACGAAAAATGTTATGTTAGGTGTGCTTACAAACCATTATAAACATTTGTTTGTTATACATCACAAACGAATGTTCGCAGTCCTCTAGAGGACGTTAATCTCGTGATTGGTTTGTAAATATTAGTTCTTGTTACTGCTGTTTATTTTATTGCGGTTCTTTTACAGTATTTATACATTCATATGCTGCAGGGGTCGTACACAGATGTCCAGAAAAAAAATTAAACACATTTATTGCTAATAGCAAGATTCCGCTGCTATAATTGTATACATCCATAGTTCATTATTGGATTTAATACGAGTAATATACTGTTGTTCTCAATAATGATGTAGCGTGGTGGATAAGTGGCGATCAAATAAGCTAATCATTAAAAATGCTAAAAGTATAATATGAGTTTCAAAAGCGCATGCCAAGGCACCAGCAGTGAGGACACGGTGGAGCATACGGTGCAGGACTGCCCAGCTTGGGCGGAGCACCGCCGTGTCCTCACTGCGGCGATAGGCGGAGACCTTTCGCGCCCGGCATTGGTTGCGGCCATGCTGCGGGGCGAGACGGAGTGGGAGGCGGTCGCCTCCTTCTGCGAAGCAGTCATGCTCGCGAAGGAGGAGGCGGGCCGCCTGAGGGAGAGGATACCGTCCTCCCTCCGCCCGAGACGCAGTGGTAGACGCCCACGGCGACGGATGTCGCGGGACGATCTCCGGCCACCGTAGGCGCGGGCATGCGGGCGGCGAGTAAAGGGCAACTCGCTGCCCGACCATGGACCATGCCCGGGTCGACGGCGCGTTGTGTCCCACGCGCGCCTCAAGGAGCGTCAGCATAATGACGGGGCCCCCCTATAGAGGGCCACAGTCCTGCCGGGGTTGCGGGACATACGTATACCGCGACCCCGGCACACAAAGGGCTACCGAAGGACACCGTGGATTTTAGTCAGTACAAGTCTGACAGTCCCTCCCGCCCTGCCCGGGGTTGGAGGACTCATTTGATGATTTTGCCACGTAAAAAAAAAAAAAAAAAAAAAAAAGGCACCAGCAGTGCTATTCTCTATTAACAAAGCCTTGTGACAGCACGACCGCCGCGCTCTAGCCATGATGGGACTAAAGAATGATTCACGCTACACCGTGCCGTGTCCGGGCCCCATCCGGGCCTCGGACGTGTCTCGTCCAAGCCCCAAGCATGAATCACTTCATACAAAAATAACACCACCATGTTCGACCGTGCCCCGACACGGAATCGCCCTTTAAGTTTGCTATTTACCAAGTTACCGTCAGCGACACTAGCGCTCAACGCTCTGCACACTTTAATCGCATTGTTAATTAATAAAGAAGTGAAACGATGCTCGCTCGGCTCGCTCGCCCTAGCGATATTCTTTTGACGAGTTGACCGTCGTCCTTCGTCTAGCATACCATAGTTTAGTTTACATAGTTTCACTCGATAGCCAGCTGGCTCGCTAGAAGGGTATGGCCAGCGCTTCAATGTTTCTAAATGTTAATAAATAATGTTTCCAAATTAGGAGAAATTGCTAGAGTCGCAACGTTCTTATAAAAAAAAAAAACGATAGAATACAAGCGTAATAAAAGAACACCACCCCACTTCCCATCACACCTCTGCATAATAATTCTCGAACTTAGAAGTTCAAAGAAATTCGTCAGCAAGTATCTCCACGGAGTCGGGACTCCGTTCAGCCAGGATTACCATATTTTAAAAGTAATTCACACCTGTTCAGCTTCAAAGTCGACCGCGCGACGAAAGTTTTGAAAGACATGGAGTAAATAGGGAATGGAGTGTCAAAGAGAGACTGTAAATTACCTACATTCACACAAGACAAAAAAAAGGAAAATATCATTTTTGTCTTTTGTTTAAATTCGTTTCAACTTATTCTATAAACATTTGTGCTGCATAACAAACAAATGATTCTAATGCTTTGCAAGTACAGCCTATTACAATTTGCTTTTAGTGTAATGCTCGCTTCACACGGCGAGTAATGTGACGAGTCGTTACAAGCCCTGCGCCGTGCAATTAATGCAATGTTTCTACTTCGGACTGGCGCGTCCGATCCGTAGATGTTAAATCGTGAAATAGTTTACGATGTCATGCACCGTGTGAAGCCGGCATTACGCGTGTAACAATAATTTAAACTCGAATGTTCACACAATTATTCACGAAGCGAACGTTCGTACCTAACAATTGAGTACAAACAATGACGCAGGAAATGGTTATTATATAATTTTTGCAACTAATTAATCAATTTAATCAGCCGAACATGGTATCCTCGTTATATCACGCGAATATTTAGGAGGCTATAAAGGTACTTTGCTGTATGTAATATCCGCTTATATAAGTTGAAAAATGAAGATTTTCTTGTGCCTGCTACTGATCAAAGTTTGTTTCTGTGTAGACAGTGAACCACAGTCTAATAATTACTGGAGAGGAATTGCTTATGATGACGGAAACTATGGTAAGAGACATTTGGATATCTCCCACTTAGTTTACGTCTGACAGCAATCTAATGCCAACAAGAATAAATATCACAGCGGTAGAGAATTTTATGATGTTAACTACTAACGCAGCAGTCAATCGCTCAGCCATTTTGCAAACCGTACTGACAATTCGATTAGCCCGCACTGGGCTTAGGTAGTGAACTTCAATCCTCAAAGATTCTATCGGGACGAAGTTGTGGGAACATCATAGTCGGATAATACTTACGTCCAGCAGTGGCAGTGCCGAAAATAGGGATGTACCAACGATGTCTTGGCACAGAGTGCAGACCCTGGATTAGCGCAGTAATGGCTAGCCCGGGACTACAATTGGCCAGACCAGGGTGCAGTTAAAATAGCTCGCATTGGTCGCATAAAAGGCTAATCACAGCTTTGTGAACGGCAATTGGTTATGATCAGCCTGTGATAATTTTTGAATTTTACAATCTGTTCCTCCCTCTATACTCATAATTTTGCTGCATTTACAAGGTCATCAACAGCGTGGACTATTAGTGCGTCCTTGCTCTCTCCAAGACTTGACCTGCATCAGGCAGTACTTTGCTCGCAACTCTCAATGCTCACCAGTTTAAGGTCTGGCTCCAGATCCCAGAAGTTACGGGAACGTCACAGCCTGATAATGCTCTAAGGAAGGCTTACATCCATCGGTTGGACGGTGCCTGTGATAATGTTGTGAATTTTACACACACAATTTTACAGCTCCTCTTCCTGAAAGCATGCTTTTGATGTATTTTTAAGGTCATCAACAACGTGGATCAATTGTGCGTCCTTGCTCTCTCCAAGACGTGAATTGCATCAGGCAGTACTTTGCCCACAAATCTAAATGCTCGCTAGCCTACGGTCCTGCTCCCGATTCGCTGAGCATTAAGGTCATACCGATGTCTATACCTCATGTTAACATCACCTTCGTTCTGTACGAAAATGAGGTCACAGGCTTCAATGATTTTAAGATTAAGGAGTTTTAGTAAGTTTTTTTAATTTTAACTTCCCTCTGCCTTGGCTGGTTAAAGTTAGATAATAGGCGTTATTCCACCTGCAGACTCGGCCAATTTGATTGATAGCCTCCGATTTATTTCAAGATCCTACTGTGAAGCTTAAAACCTCTGTCATGTTGCTATTATCTTTATGTAAGCCCATCATGTTTTTTCAAGATTGGCAAAAGTGATCATAATTTTGCTTATGTGATCTTCAGAACCTCGTTCCTAATGTTTCAGCTTGAACCAAAAAACTGACAGGCTAGTCTTGGAGGTAGAATTCCAGAAAATCTTCGTGTATTCACCTCTCTGCGTCATCACTTTCCACCGAAAAGGAATGGAACCCTTCGCGTTATCAGACTACGCGTTCATTGAATACAGTTAGTAAAATTTGATTTTTATTATTGATTAGGTGCGTCCACATAGACCGAGCACCCTCGCGAGGCAATTGCCGCGCGAAGCAGCTCGGTTAGTGTGGACGGGCGAGCGACCGAGCGCCCTAGCCATCCAGTGTTGGCTTTTTGTTTTGCTCGCGTATACTCGCGAGGCTGCTTGCTCCGTGTGGACGCACCTATTCAGCAGTGGCCATAATGTAAAGGCATCAAATTAAGACTCAAGAGTATTGTCGTGGGTGTAATTTATTTCACCATCACTGCTCTCATAACGGTGAAGAAAAACATCGTGAGGAAACCGCCATTTCCTACTACCAAAAAATCGAAAACATGTGACATCTACTTAACCACAATGGGTTCGCGTTGTCATCATTGAGTCAGGGAGCTTCATAAGACGCTAATTCTTCCTAGATAAATATTAGGAACTCTTTACTCCTTTGAAAGGTCGTTTTGAGGAACTGTCGTCTGCAATAACCTTGAATTTACCCTGAAATCCTAAATAGTAATATTTTGTTTTGGAATGAAGGCAATGTCATTAATCCCTTTTATTATTTTCTAGAAGACCTATCGTTTACCCTGGTAGTTCCTAACATCAGGGACATCGAGCTGTCCAAGGGTCACGTCTATACTTACATACCTGATAAGAGACCGAAACAAGGACTTGGTCCAAACTTTAAAGAGAGTGAAGGTACATAGTTATATATATTTTTTTTTCATTTTAAAATGGGTTTTTCTTTTGTGCTGCCAGATGCAAAGATGAGGCCTAACAAAGATCAAGTCAGAATGAATTGACACACCTATGAAATACAGTACAAACTGTTTACGAAAGTAAAAGGCGAAAAAAAAAACGCCCAAATTTTATTGCAACTTTACCCAGATGTTCTCAATAAAACCCCTTTCGTAAGTTATTGGAAGTGGCGTTTTTAAGTTTACATTAGACGAACAGCTTTTGGAACAGATAAAAAGATGAATTTTAAGTTAAAAAAGTGCTTTTGTTTTTCAGATCCTCAAGTGCATGCGTCTATATCCCAGTTGATTAAAAGATTAGGTCTTAGTTTGCAAGAAGCTTTTGTAACTAAGGGACCCATATTATTTTCAGCGTTCTTGCAGAATTCCATTTGCAGTTAATAAATATGGCAGTATAATGATGTTGGTTTTAAGATGAAAAAAGTATTCAGTTTGGTATTGTGAATTTGTTAATATTATTATTTTGACATTGCTCTTAATTAATTGTACTAACACTAGTTTTTAAGTTATTTATGTTGTGCTAACAATTTGGATTTTGGAAAATAAATACCTCATAATTTGTGTTTTTGTTTGATGAACTTATCTGTTCACCGACTTTACATGTGGTTTTTTAGGTAATAAGTCTCTTTTTCTACTCTTGTGCTAACAGTTACAAACAGAAGAAAAAAATTGGCCCAGCCCTTTTTACAGCCGAAAGTAGTCGAAATTTGACCAAAATACATTCAAATTTTAATTTCGAAACCTTTAACCATGCTAAATTTCATATTCCTCTATGCTGTTCAAAACCCAACGTGTTCGGAACACTCTAAATAATAACTTAAATAAGCAAGTTTCAGCACTTTGCACTCTGTTGCTTTATTACTCCGTGGCAAGATTCGCAAGTTCCGGAGTTCCGTAAAATCCGGGAATACCTCCGCCGCACCTTCAGGTGTTAATTTCACAAAATTGTCTTACCGTTTCCCTCTGATTACTGGTTCACGGTTATATTAATTAGCGGTTGAACTTTTTACCTAAAACGATTAACGGCTTTGTTGTTTGATGCATTGTTAATTATTGTTTTGGATTAACGTAGTTTACAAAAACTAAAGTAATAAAAAAAAACAAGGATCAAAGAACGGCAGATGTGAGTGTGATTATGAGATAAGTCCCGCAACGCAGGCATTGGCCCTCTAGACTTCTAGAGTCTAGAGGCACCCCGTCATCATGCTGACACTCTTTGAGGCGCGCGTGGAACACAACGCGCCGTCGACCCGGGCATGGTCCATGGTTGGACAGCGAGTCGCCCATTACTCGCCGCCCACATGCCCGCGCCTACGGTGGCCGTAGATCGTCTGTTGTATACAACCACAAAAGCATGCTAAGGCCGCAGGTAGAATATTACGTTTAGTCAAAATGTGCATGTTTTGCACACAATGGCGCAGGTATTAGCGGTACCTAAATACATATAAAACAGCTTCTATCAATTGCTATTACACTAATTTGTATGAAAATTAACTAATTGGTGCAAATTATGGAAATATACATGAATAAACTCTTGAATTAAGATGTTAAATGTGATTAATTAATGATTAGATGACTCAATCATCAGTTCAGTTGAAAAAACTGGCCAAGTGTGTGTCGTACTACGCACAATGAAGGGTTCCATAGGTGAAAATAATTCATCCAAAAACAAAAAAAAATGTAGTCGGAAAAAGCGGGCGTGTGCACTAATCTATAAATATGCAAATCAATTCCACTTTTCGTTGTAATTTTATAACTCAAGAACGGGCTCACTTATCCAAACCAAATTGTTTAGGCTTTGTTCGGACTACCTATTTAGTAGATAGTTTGTGTGAAGTTTGCACAAAATTGTTCAAGCGATTCTTCATTTATCGCAAGGATATTCTAATACTTATCGCATTTTTTGTAACAAATGAATTCAATAAATGGTGGATCATTTTATTAATGGGGATTTTGCTGTCAAAGTAGCGAAGCACGTACCGGGCCGCTAGTTTTGTATGAAATGAAATACAACTATAAGCTTTTTATAGTTTTTTCCGTGACATAGCTAATAAAATTACCAACTGAAAGACTTTTTCCTTTCTGTATACTGTAAGTTCTCACTTCTTGTCGAATTTCATGAGGTCAACGGGCAGTAGCCTATAGGTTTTGATTTCACCGTTTTGTCTTCAAATTTTTGGTAGAACATGCCGTTTTCCTCACATTTTTTCCTTCACCGTTTTGAGAGCAGTGGTGATGAAATAAATCACAAAACGTAGGCTGGCTGGTTTCGAACCCACAAGCTGCAACTCGGAAGTCGGGGCTGATAGCACTGGGCCACCACTGCTGTAAATTAACGGAAACAAAATCGGGAGCAAAAGCATGACTAAATCAAGGACAAAGCTACTGTTAAGACTATTGTCTACCGACCGCTCGTCCATACTAAAAGAGAAAACGTTTTTCTGCCCCTAAATGTTATCCTATCTCAATGATTTTTTAGAATGCTACTGACAAAGTAAAAAACTAGGTTTATAGGTTTTCTTTTTTTCAAAATTCATAATAGTTTGAAAGTAACAGGCGCCTAAAAGTTACTATTTTTATGACAAAATCTTCATTGAAGTAAAACCTTCGTATTTTAAAAACAAAGAAGTTTTAGAAAAAAAGCAAAACATACAAACCTAGAATATAATATGCTGAAACGATTGACACCAGAATCTAAGAGATTGGACGTGATTTAGTATGTGAAAAACGTTTTCTCCCGAGAGACAAATTTCATATAAAAAATACTCACAATCAGTCGCGAGCTGCAACGCTCTCTATCGCACGATCGGGGGTTTTTCAACGCGCGAGAGGGACAGCACGAGTTTTTCAAAATACCTATTCTTTGAAAAGGCAGCCGCTATACAATCCTCTTAACCTTAGACGGTTAATGGAAATTAAAACTGTAGTATAGGTAGACCTATACTACAGTTTTAATTTCCATTAACCGTTTACTAAAAGCAAATAACTAAAAATAGCAACTAAAAGAAAACATTTGTTATTTAGAATTTAGGTACACACACTACACATCAAGCTATAGGTACAAAACCAGTTCATCGTGGTCTGGCTTTGTATAATTTTTCCGCACATTCAACGCTCAGCTTACACTGGTTTTCCATTGCTTGATGTAGCCGTGTGTACTGGCAAAGTATGAAGGACGTTGTGCTACCTATTATACTAAAGCTTCCGGTTTCCTACGCATAATTTCCTTATTACACCTTTATACTGCTGTGGTGGTTGAATGGATGTTAAATAGAGTATCCATTACAATATAAGCAAAGTCAGGTTATATTATTAGTTAATTTTCTTTTACATTTTAACGCGTATATTTGTCATATGCTAAATAACTGGCTGTTGCCCCGGCTTCGCACGAATCTACTAACACAGAAAAATATTTCCTTGAAACTAATTTAATTTCAGATGTAAAGTGTTGACCACACCGCCAGCTAGCCAACTAGCGAACGCGGCGAGCAAAGCGAGGCGAGGGGAACTCGTCTATTTAGGTTCACATCGAAAACTATATCGTACGAAAGTCGAGTGTCGACTAGTCAAAGCACTAGAAGGCAGACGTATGAAGAGAGGCCGAGCTGAGCAAGCAACGTTTCACTTCTTTTCATTCTTCGGGTCGCACCACGTACCACTGAACTCTCACGTCTCGCTCGCTCGCTAGCTGATGATGTAACTTGCGTTTAAGGCTTGAATCAACTGGGGTGCTATGACAGGAAACCTCCACGTGCGCCCGTGGACTGGAGTTCCCTCTCGGATACGTCCGGGGGGAAGACCAGTTTTTCGGGCCGGTGCACCCTGGGATGCGGGCAAAAACTCTTCCTTAGGCACTGTGTGCCTAAGGGGTCTCTTTGCCCGTATGCGAATAGCCTGTCGTGTGGACGCTCCAACGCGTGTCCCTCTGATTAGCAGAGGGCACAGCGGTGGAGCGGGCTTGCGGACGGTGAGTTATGGGTAGCTCGCCGTCCGACCAAGGACCAAGCCCGGGTCGGTGGCGCGTCGTGTTTCGCGCCAAATGCCTGCTGGGGTCGCGGGTTTTTTCTTAACCCAGGTTACCGTGGCCCCGGAACGTAAAGGGTATAGGAAGGAACACGGGTGGATTTTAGTCAGTAAGAGTCTGACAGTCCCTTCCGCCCCACCCAGGGCGGGAGAACTCATTTGATGATTTTACCACCTAAAAAAAAAAAAAAAAAAAAAGTCTTGAATCAACTAAAGCAATTTTATAAGTTCTGATTTTTATCCAAATTTTACATTTTGCAAACATTTTAAGTCATACAAATATCGCGGTGACAACTCTAAACACAACATGAAAGAAATAAATGATTTAAATAAGTGCAACCGTTCTAAAATGATGCGTTTAAATGCATCTATTCCATAAGTTTGTGCCTAATAATGAAATTCTCAGTATTGCTAACCAAACTCAGTAACTTTGCAAAGTGATACTTAGTTTCCTTAACGAGACCATTTCATAAGAGGCTTTACTACTACTGTACAACTGTACTAGATCTATAAGGCTACTAGCTGCTGCTGGCTCCCCTGCTCCTCTCCGTTCCTATGGTAGATCTCTTTACCAAAATTCATCAAAAACGGTGTTTTTTTAATTGAAATATAATAATAATAATATTCCACAACTATCACACAACGCCATCCAGTCCCAAGCTAAGCAGAGCTTGTGTGATGGGTACTAGACAACTGATAAACATACTTATATATTTCTAAATACATAAATATTATAGATAAATTACACCCAGACACAGAACAAATGATCGTGCTCATCACACAAACATTTGTCTCGGGTGGGAATCGAACCCACGACCTCCGGCATAGCAGTCGGGGTCACTAACCACTAGACCAACAGGCCTGTCAATATAGGTTCGCGTTTGACCACTATCTCGCCTGATGCGTAAGCGAATATTGTGTGGTCGACGATAAAACACACCTACCTAGAAGTAACCTACTGTTTACTCTTGACTTGAAGGCCCCAAGGTGTCGGGAAATACAGATGGTTCGGTTCAACCCATTTGTGAGAAAATGGAACTTACGTACATATTTTCGTACAACTAACATCACCTGCCAAATAGCTGTATTTCCAAGTAAAAAAAACAACCGGTGGCACCTCGTGCCGTGCTTTAAACATTTTAATACAGTTGGTCTTACCGCTCGCCGCCGCCGCTCCTCGCTAAGCCATTCCTCACAGCGGCATGAACGTGAATGGTCCGTAAGTCTCCTGTACAGTAATAGGAAGACGATAACAATCATCTCTAAGGCCAATAACAGAGTATCACGTTATTGATAAAGATACTAGATAGATCAACTAGCTAGTAAATGTGGCGAAATACTATTCGAAACAAGCAATTCTTTTCATACCAATTCACGCCTTCCAATAAAGCCAAAACCTACAATGATATCCTCACTATAACCACATATCGAATCGAAAAATTCCACCGTTCAAAGAACATTTATATCTAAAGTTTAATACCATTAAGTCGTCGCCGGCGAGTGTGACGATAAACAAGCGACAATGCACGACCGAATCCACTCAGCTAAATTAACTCAGTGGTACCTTCTTGTTGCTGCATTAGGCACCACGTCACACCGTGACGTAATATTCGCTTGGGTGGAAAAGTAAATGAGGCTACATTTGAATCATTTGAGGAGTGGCTGAAGAGGCACCACGGCTTCCTCACTTTCCGCCTGACGCATGTCCTCACCGGACACGGATGTTTTGGGAGGTTCCTGTGTCTGATTGGAAAGGAAATCGCCTCCGAGCGATGATGGTGACAACCACTGCAAGGATCGCCCGGAGGACACGGTGGAGCATACGGTGCAGGTCTACCTTGGGCAGAGCACCGCCGTGTGATAAAAAAGGGCACACTAACGGCACTTTCTCGTTAATTTTCGCGATAATATTCTTAAAATAACGCCATTTCCCGTTAATGTGGCCTTAATAAAGCTAGGCTTATCTAATTCACCATTGAATGTGTACTAAACGATGCAAACTCATAAGCAAGACACCAGCATGACACGGACTAAAGAGAAAGCATAATAGTGATTTTTTCCTACGCTATTCAATAAGGTGGGTTAGCGATAGACTACACAAACATAATAATGTTCACATTCTATTAAAAAAACAAAAAAACATCCTGTCTATATTTTCTGCAGTCAAAGACCTTTTTTGCATAATAAGGTGACGAAATTAAGACTATCTATTTAAATTCTTAAAGCCTTAACAAATCCAGAGTTCTGAGGAAATTGCCACATGAAAAGAAAAATATTAAACAATAGAGGTCATTCAGGACCTCATTGGCCAAAACTAAGCTAAATTCTCAAAACTCAATTCACATTCCCGCTCACTTCGGTGTGAGTCACTTCCACATTTATTTGTATTTCGTATAGGGGAATCCGATACGCGCCCCCGCGAACAAGCGAATGTATTGGATTGGTTGGAAAAATTGTTGGCCTAATCCTTTGTGATCGTTTTAATGGTTTATTCCTATTTCATGAGCGGAGACCGTTTTGATTCCATAACGAGAACTCCGTGGATTGTTCCGTTTTATTTTTAAGAAAGGAATATGGAATTTGTGGAGTAGATCGATTGCGGGATTAAAATTGTTGTTATGAGTTTTTGTTATTGTAGAAAATAATAATCATCTTGATTGCAAGTTGTTGATGGATTACAGAGCAATAACTACGTTGAAGTTTTTGGCTAACATTATAGGCTAAAGCGTTGTCCTTCGTGAGCAACAAATGCGACGCGACGCAATGCAACACGAAGTAAATAAATAATTTTTAATAGTAGTTGAATTTGTTCGTATTCGTCGCTCACGCAGGACATCGCGTAATTTATTATTGTGCTTTATCGAAATCCATAAAAAAAAAAACATTTCATCTATTTTCAAATTTCGTTTACAAATCAATTCAATCAGTTTGAAGAACACTTTTATTTAAATTGATTGAATAATTAAAATAATGGAAATAAAGATGCGCCGAATTGATTTTGGATGAGGTAAATTCAAATCTTGTTATTTTGCCAGTATGAATATGACTGCAGAATGCTAGCTGAACACCTTACGTCAAGGGGTCTAGTCTTTAAGCACGAAACCCGTGATTTCGGTCTTAGTTACGGGCGTTTTAACTGCAAAGAACTGCTGCAGGTAGTACTAACAGCTTGACGTGCTTTCCAAGCCGCAGAAACTCTACATGATATGGATGGTCACCAATCCACTGACTGACCTCGGTAAGCGCGACTTAACATTGAAGATCGACTTGTGTGTCTATTATTTTTTGGTCACAAGGTTCTCAAACTAAAAAAATATAATAAACCTCATATTAATTACGCTTAAATGATGTTATAAATAAAACCTACTGAATCAACTAACGATGATTAGGTACCTTATTTACTTTATGATTATACAAATTAAATAATTAAGTAAATAGGACAAACGTCTCAATTTTTCTAAATTAGCTATAATTTATATCAATAGTCGAGATCTCGGGTTCGTCGCCCCATTGGCGCCAGATCGTCGAGACTTCTTGTCTCCTAGTCACCCCTAAGGAAACTGTATCTGTGTTCTAATATAGAGGGTGTTATTTTTGGTTGATGTTAAGTTTCCAATATTACAGAACATACCTCAATACTCAAGCGTTACTTACACCTACATAGTTTTAAGTAATGCTTGAGCATTGAGTGGCATTCTGTAATTCGGGCCTTAAGCTATTGTCAAACAGACAGGCGTGACGAACGCGAAGCGAGGCGTTTTTGTTTGTAATGTATGGAATTGTTGGCTGTCACATAGAGTATCGGATCGCTTTCGCATTTTTATATGACATGATTCGGTTCGGTTCGCTATCGCCTGTCTGTTTGACAAAGGCCTTAGAGTCTCACGACGAATTTTATCAATGAACCTGCACGTTTTGTCATTGGTATGGAATATTGACACTTCATCACTGGTAAACATAGTTTAGGTCAGAATTAAAAAAAATGTTTTTAAACCTAAACATCAATAAACAAGACAACTGTACCTACTACCTAAATAAAAAACTATGGGAAAACCGACTACTAAAAGAAGCATAAAAAGTGCATAACTATTCTCTCGCAAGTCAGTGACTATGTTCTTCACTTCATTAATTTTATTGTCTCTTCTTAGTTATGATAATATTTTAACTGCCCAGCCCTGAAAATTCTTTTTTAATTTAATCTTTGCAAGCTCTCAAGCTTTAATGCCGGTGCGATACTTGTCTGGTGACGGCATTGTTGATTCTGTCTTTCAATTATTGCATTGAATATTACAACAAAATGTTCCAATTATAATAAAATAAACCTTTTTCTACATCTTCGAAAATAATCTTTCAAATATTTCAGAACGAATCAGACATACGGTCCACTAAGGATTAGTAAAAAAATTGTATAGTAGACTGTATAAAATATATTTTGCAATGAATCTCCCCTTCATTAACGAACAGTAACACCCTGTATATCTTCAAGTATATGTGTGCGCGTACTGCTTGCAGTAATAATGTTATGGGGTACGGTTCCCCTGGAGATATGATTCAGGGTATTTGTGATTTACGGATTATGGGGGTAGATATAGTAGCGTAAGATCTGTTGTGCATTATTCGGATTGGCGATTCCCTTGGAATCCGGTGGTGTGTTTGCATTATTGATAACTGTTGTGAAATAGTTTTTCTTTTCTTGTAGATTGAAATATCATCAAATAAGTCCTCCATGAGTAGACTGGAAGGGATTTTCAGACTTGGTTGACTAAAACACCCTGTTTCTCCAGCTGCCCTACGCGTTCCAAGAACCACAGTCCTGGAAAGACTAACTTTAAAAACAGTCCTGCAACTTTATTTTATACTTGATTGATGACACTACAGTGAGAGGCAAGATGACTAAAAAAAAATTACATTCTTAGGTATAATCTAAACTAATGTTATAAAGCTGAGGATTTTGTTTGGTAGAACGCGCTAATCTCAGGAACTACTGGTCCGAAATGAAAAAAATATTTTTGTGTTAGGTAGTTCATTTATCGAGGAAGGTTATAGGCTATAAAACATCTCACTACTACCAAACCGAGTCGAGCAGCGAGGGTAAAATACTTCGGACAAAACGAGCCCCTCTCGAGTTTTGATGCGTTTTATAGTATTCTGTCAATATTAATTGAATAAAAAAAAACTAGAAATACGTGTTCATTATTTTTCAGAACTGTAACTGACAGATTAATTAGATTTGCAATTTATTGTTGCTGTCATCATGTCTATTGAAAATTCCTAAACAATTTTTATGTTTTATTTAGAGTTTATATTTATACACAGCAACGGCTTTATCAAAGAGATTATTTTTAAATCTTTGCCCCACACTAGAAATTTCTCCTGTATCGTGGGCGCGTTAGTAAACATAGAAATATACACAAACATCCAGGGTGTCTACGCGTTTTTGTTTGTAATGTATGGAATTGTTTGAAGCCTGTCACATAGAGTATCGGATCGTTTTCGCATTTTTATATGACACTATCTGACCCGTGCCCACTTCGTAGGGCAGTATTTCGGCTAATATGTATGATATCTTTATAATTTATAGCCTATAGCACTCACGAATAATGTAGCTTTCTACCAGTGAAACAATTTTTAAAATCGGTTCATTACTTCCGGAGATTACCCCCTACATACAAACTTACAAACATACAAACTTACAAACAAATGTTACCTCTTTATAATATTAGTATAGATGATTCGGTTTGGTTCGCTATCGCCTGTCTGTTTGACAAAGGCCTTAAGGAGCTATCTGTCATATCATTCATTCTTAGTTCGGACTCGTTGTCAAAACGTTTGTCACTTAGGCCGTAACCACGGGTTTTGTGCTTAGAGATTAGACCCACAGACCCGGAAAAACTACTTGCAGATCATACAAATATTTGTTCCGTGCGGGGATCGAACCCGCGACACACGGCGCAGCAGTCGATCCCTCAGCCATTGCGCCAACCGTGCAAACATGATGTAAATAAAAAATATACCTATTTGTTAGTCGTCACGGCCTAGGCGTAACGTATTCATGGAAAAAGCCTACACTAACAGTTAGTTACGTCAACAGCAAGTTTCAGATACACCCACATCCTGTAAACAACGAGCTTTGTCTACCAACCGATGTTAACTTCCGGTTCGTGTGGGGCCGCGAAGTTTGCGTTTTGTGAAAGGGGGTGAAAGGGGTCGCTGGTAATGTCCATGTTTTTAAATGAAGGGGTGTTTTTTTTTATAAAATGTTCGTATTTATTAAAATAAGTGTGGAAGTTTGTAAATGAAAAATCAAATAGAAATCTATCTATAAGATTTTTGTCCTTTTTTCGGAAAAAAACAATGAAGAGCTTTGAATGACATTTATTACATAAATATGGTCTAAAACAAAGATAAGCTTTAAGTTAAACAGGTTATAGACAGCCAAACAAAATATTTATGCCTATTTTGTATTTTTTCTTTTTCACTTCATCCATGTTTCCACATTTAACCACGATTGAACCGGAAAATATATAAATATTGACTATAGAATATAATATATAAATTAAATATAGATTCAATACTTAAAGCTTTAAAGGCACTGTATTGAATCTTGAAGCCCTGTTACTTTTTTTATGTGTACATATTTTATAAAAAAGATATTCTTCTTATTAAATTCAATTAACCTTCATTCGACCGTTTTTGTGGCCCCAAGTAACAACTGTGAGCGCTTTTAACGACTTAACATTGCAATATAACAACTCTCAGACTTACTTCACAAGACGTAAGGTTCAAAATGGAATAAAAAGGAAGTTTGTGTAGATTTATGATTTCTGCAAATGTATTTTTTCCAGTGTACCGTTTCTTTACTGAGAAAAATTGTATAGTACCAAATGTACGTGTATAATAACAAATGAGCCATTTGTTATTTTGTTATGTATTAACATGTTGGTATGTAAAGAGGGTAATTGTGTATTTTTTCAATAATATATATTTTTTAAAACAACTAGAAGTAATATAATAATAGCCTTTATCAATATCTTAATATATAAGTACGTAAAACAAAAAAAAATGTATTTTTTTTAATAAAATTATAATAAAAAAAATACTACCCAGCTAGTACTATTTTTTTATTATAATTTCATTTAAAAAAAATACATTTTTTTTGTTTCAAAATCATGCTAGATAAATGGATAGGATGCTAAAAAAAATGAATTTTGAATGCATACCCATTCAAAATTCATATAAACCATTCCCACTTTAAAAAGTTACTATTTCTCACTGAAAACAGTGTGTAAAAAGCTCTTTTACTCACTGTTTTGGTGTTTGAATTTAGAACACATTGCTGCGGTCCACCCCCTTCAGCCCCCGTGTTGTTAGGATAATGTTACTCTTAATTTAAATCATTGTTCCGAGTTTAATGTCAATTTGTTGGCTTAGTGACCGAGCGATTGGACTACTCGTCGCGTGCAGTGGGTTCGATTCCCGCACGGAGCAAATTTTCGTATGATCTACAGTTATTTGTTTCGGATCTGGGTGTTTGTGTATGTGAATTTTGATGTTTGTAAACGCACCTTTGTCTTTTTTTCTTCCTTTAATACCTATATATTATCGCTTAATTATTATTTTTCTTGTGGTCATGGTATAAAGTATCGTATGTAACTCGTGAATAAAACGGATTTAAATCGAGGGCCTGAATCACTCGCGTCACTCAGGATTTAAATACTTGAATCACTCGCTTCGCTCGTGATTCAATCATCATGGATCACTCCCTGCGGTCGTGATTCAGTCATTAAAATCCTTCGCTTGCTCTTAATTCATATATTATGTATAATATATGGCCCTCGCTTTAAATCCGCTCTTTATTCACTCGTTGCATAATGTACTATTTTTTAGCAACACAGGTCGTCAGGAAGATTTTGCAATAATGGCATTCAATAATAAATAATTAAGCTAATGTAGCATAAAACCGCCGCCGTGGAACCCATAGAATAACAAATTTCTTAAAACAGTTATATTGGGTGGAAAGTCTGTCTCATTAAGTTACCGTGACTCTGGAACGTAAAAGGCTATTGAAGGACACCGTGGATTTTAGTCAGTACAAGTCAGACAGTCCCTCCCGTCTCGTCCGGGAGGACTCATTTTATGATTTTACCACGAAAAAACAAACCTATCACGTTTAGAGATTTTATAGAATATTCTTTAAATCTAAAAACACTGCCTACCTAACAACAAAAGTTGCGTCACAAAGAACCCCTTGCAAGAACAACAAAAACAAAAATAAAAAATTCACCAATTCATCTTATTTGAAAACAAAAATGTGACAAATGCCAACCGACTCGGCAACTGCGCTCTCGCCATGTCGCCAGACAGTCTGGCACCAGCATTCTGCCACCATTTATAACACTTGTCTGGCAACCGACCGAATGCTTCGCAATAATATTTTCATGTCTTTAAGAGGCCTTTTACCCATTTGCGCGTAGAACTAAAATTATGATCGTCTAATTTACCATATTAAGTAATACTCCAACATTTTTGAATACCTGCAAAAGAAAGACCAGTCTTTCGTGTTGTAATTATACGTAACATATTTCAAAAAACTCTTTTATTAAGTTTGTGGTAATTAATCTCCGACAAGTAGTTTACTGAAAAATCAACGCAGAGTCGATTTGCGACTCCTACATCTACCATTAACATTCGTAATTTTAACAAAAAAAAATACACAAATCATCAGACATACATTTTTGTCGTAAAACTACGTAGTAGAATTTATATTTTTAATAACACAAATTAGTAAAAAAATAAATTCTGAGGTCAATTTTTACGTTTTATATCGCTATTTTATCGCCATTTTTGGTTCGAACAAAGCGTAATTACATTAAAAAAACTATGTAAATATAAACTATGTTTACAGACTAAACTAATTTCTAAATTTCATTAAAATCCCTTCATGTAATTAAACATACTATTGTTTTTAAAACCACTCTAAACTAGTATAAATTACGAAACATAACCGGGCTGCAATCAGTACGGCTCCAGCGCCCGTCGACGTAGGACCTGTATCACTTTTTTCCTCGTCCTGATTATAGAGCGTACGTATCGTGAACGGAATATTATACTGCGACTGCCACATTTTGATTCTCTCCATATTTTTTTTCATAAGGTAAGATTTTCGTTACTTTATCAAACTAAAGTATTATTATAATTATAATAGTAGTTTGTGCATTAATTAGCCATCCGTTTTCGTTTTATTAGTTTTTGCAATGGGGCGCAAGAGTGGTGAGAAATCCAATATGGCGGCCTCCCCAAGATCGCGGTCGGGCTGTTTGAAATCCACCCCCATGATATGGGTATCAAATGAAAGGGTTTGCTGTCAGGAATATGAAAAAAATTGTCACGTGTCTTAAATCCAACATGGCGGACATCCAAGATGGCGGATTGCCTATTTGAAAAGCATCCCCATGATATGGGTATCAAATGAAAGGGTTTGCTGTCAGGAATATGATAAAAATAGTCACGTACCTGAAATCCAGCATGGCGGACATCCAAGATGGCGGATTGGCTATTTGAAATGCATCTCCATGATATGGGTATCAAATGAAAGGGTTGCTGTCAGTAATATGAAAAAAATAGTCACGTGTCTTAAATCCAACATGGCGGACATCCAAGATGGCGGATTGGCTATTTGAAAGGTACCCCCATGATATGGGTATTAAATGAAAGGGTTTGCTGTCAGGAATACGAAAAAAATAGTCACGTGTCTTAAATCCAACATGGCGGACATCCAAGATGGCGGATTAGCTGTTTGAAATGCACCCCCATGATATGGGTATCAAATGAAAGGGTTTGCTGTCAGAAATATGAAAAACCCACGTTTTTAATTTTCTTTAAAAAAAAAGAAAATAACCCTACGGGGCTGAGAGAGGGGCCTGGGATATATTTACATGACGTGTATAGATCGTGGTTGTAACTTGCAAAGATACACTCCCACGCTTTGAGTGGCTCTTGTCTGCCCCGTAGCACAGTAAAAATATGGATGGTCCGGAAATTACGTACTAACGTTCGAAACGGTGCACTCACACAAACACGCGCATCTACGAGGCTTCTAAGCGGACATCGCAGTGCTGTCAGTTCTGAGTGCCGCGTAAAGACGAGTTGCGTTTATTTATGTTACGTATATGGCTGTTTGAACTCGGCTTCATCATAACCGGAGATTTTGTTTTTAAAACTCCCTGCTTATTTTGAAGGTAAGCATGATTTTTATCAATATCGAATTCTATATCCGCGTGACCGTTTAATAAATTCGTAAATAAATAATTTGTAAAAAAAAACCAACATGGTTTCTGCTACAATTTCTCATAATAGGCGTCTTTTTATAGTTTCCGTCTTCGAGGGTTTTGAATCCGATAGTGCTGTCAAAATGTAAATCCAAGATGGCGGCTGCATAAATTATCGAGGTTTTCGTCATGGGTGTCGTTTTCGTAGTTTTCGAGGGTGTTGAAACCGATGGTGCAGTCAAAATGTATATCCAAGATGGCGGCTGCATAAATTATCGAGGTTTTCGTTATGGGTGTCGTTTTCATAGTTTTCGAGGGTGTTGAAACCGATGGTGCAGTCAAAATGTAAATCCAAGATGGCGGCTGCATAAATTATCGAAGTTTTCGTCATGGGTGTCGTTTTCATGGTTTTCGAGGGTGTTGAAACCGATGGTGCAGTCAAAATGTATATCCAAGATGGCGGCTGCATAAATTATCGAAGTTTTCGTCATGGGTGTCGTTTTCATGGTTTTCGAGGTAGTTGAAACCGATGTTGCAGTCAAAATGCAAATCCAAGATGGCGGCTGCATAAATTATCGAGGTTTTCGTCATGGGTGTCGTTTTCATGGTTTTCGAGGGTGTTGAAACCGATGGTGCAGTCAAAATGTAAATCCAAGATGGCGGCTGCCAAAATTATCGAGGTTTTCATCATGGATGTCGTTTTCATGGTTTTCGAGGGTGTTGAAACCGATGGTGCAGTCAAAATGTATATCCAAGATGGCGGCTGCATAAATTATCGAGGTTTTCGTCATGGGTGTCGTTTTCATAGTTTTCGAGGGTGTTGAAACCGATGGTGCAGTCAAAATGTAAATCCAAGATGGCGGCTGCATAAATTATCGAAGTTTTCGTCATGGGTGTCGTTTTCGAGGGTGTTGAAACCGATGGTGCAGTCAAAATGTATATCCAAGGTGGCGGCTGCATAAATTATCGAAGTTTTCGTCATGGGTGTCGTTTTCATGGTTTTCGAGGGTGTTGAAATCGATGTTGCAGTCAAAATGCAAATCCAAGATGGCGGCTGCATAAATTATCGAGGTTTTCGTCATGGGTGTCGTTTTTATAGTTTTCGAGGGTGTTGAAACCGATGGTGCAGTCAAAATATATATCCAATATGGCGGCTGCATAAATTATCGAAGTTTTCGTCATGGGTGTCGTTTTCATGGTTTTCGAGGGTGTTGAAACCGATGTTGCAGTCAAAATGCAAATCCAAGATGGCGGCTGCATGAATTATCGAGGTTTTCGTCATGGGTGTCGTTTTCATGGTTTTCGAGGGTGTTGAAACCGATGGTGCAGTCAAAATGTAAATCCAAGATGGCGGCTGCCAAAATTATCGAGGTTTTCATCATGGATGTCGTTTTCATGGTTTTTGAGGGTGTTGAAACCGATATTGCTATCAAAATAGAAATCCCAGATGTCAAATAACGAAAATCACATGAAAATAACATGAATAAGATAAATACTAAGTATTGAAAAGTAATTTGCGCAAAGTATTTTTCGTTAAACACAATTGTAGTTGCAATATGGTGCCAAGGTCATCTTATACTTAGTTGAAACGCATAGTAAGGTGCGCAGCCACCGGGTTCATCAAGCATCAGCGCCACATAATTATGTTCCATTCTCCGCGCTCGTGACAACCCTAAGGCTGCAGTTGAGAGCGTAGGTATTTATTTCTACAATTAGGCCTTGTTTCCATACTATCCATATTTTGACTGCACCATCGGTTTCAACACCCTCGGAAACCATGAAAACGACACCCATTACGAAAACCTCGATATTTTTTGCAGCCGCCATCTTGGATTTACATTTTGACTGCACCATCGGTTTCAACACCCTCGAAAACCATGAAAACGACACCCATGACGGAAACCTCGATATTTTTTGCAGCCGCCATCTTGGATTTACATTTTGACTGCACCATCGGTTACAACTTCCTCGAAAACTATGAAAACGACACCCATGACGAAAACCTCGATATTTTTTGCAGCCGCCATCTTGGATTTACATTTAGACTGCACCATCGGTTTCAACAACCTCGAAAACCGTGAAACGACACCCATGACGAAAACCTCGATATTTTTTGCAGCCGCCATCTTGGATTTACATTTTGCCTGCAACATCGGTTTCAACACCCTCGAAAACCATGAAAACGACACCCATGACGAAAACTTCGATAATTTATGCTGCCGCCATCTTGGATTTACATTTTGACTGCACCATCGGTTTCAACACCTTCGAAAACCATGAAAACGACACCCATGACGAAAACCACGATATTTTTTGCAGCCGCCATCTTGGATTTACATTTTGACTGCAACATCGCTTTCAACACCCTCGAAAACCATGAAAACGACACCCATGACGAAAACTTCGATAGTTTATGCTGCCGCCATCTTGGATTTACATTTTGACTGCATCATCGGTTTATACACCCTGGAAGACCATGAAAACGACACCGATAACGAAAACCTCGATATTTTTTCATTAAGGATTCATTATTATTTTTTATTATTTTTTATTTATTATTTACGTAAAACCTGTATACACTCAACAAAAATAATCGTCGCGACACCACACTGTTCAATGCGAAATAGAAATGAAAAAATATCTGGCTTGCTTTCTATAAGAGAGAGAGAGAGACAGACAGAGAAACATATCTGTCTGTCTCTTACTATAGCAAAAAGTGTCGTGACAACTTTTCGTAAGAATTTTTTTCCGTCTAGCCCCCTTTCACAACGCGCGATAAGGAACTTCATTCCAAAAACTTTTTCAGAAATGTAACCAAAGTGCATTACGATTATATCGGCTCAAGATTGTTTAGTACGTCTCAACACTAGCGCTACACTGGTTGCGTTGTGTATGTGTGAATAGCTACGCACACATGAACATTGCTCCCGTCTTTTACCTAAACTCGAGCGTTCGAATTTTGTGAACTGGCTCTTAAGTTTTTGTTTATTTGTGAGAAATATTATTATTGTTCAATGGTTTCGATTGAGTGGTTGAAACTTGCAATTTAACATGTTCAAAAGAGTACAAAAACTCTCTTGGAAATTCGTCTACTACATGATGATGATGAGTCCTCCTATGTAAGACGGGGCGGGAGGTACTGTCAGACTTGTACTGACTAAAATCCAGGGTGATCCTTGAATAGTCCTTTACGTTCTGGGGTCACGGTTACCTGATGAGACAGTCCCGCGACCCCGGCAGGCTTTTGCCCTCTAAGGCTCCGTCATATTGCTGACAGCTCTTTGACCCGAGCATGGTCAAAGATGGCAGGCCATGGTCGAACAGCGAGTCACCAATTACTCACCGTCCGCATGCTCGCGCCTACGGTGGCCGGATATCGCCTCGCGACGTCCAATGCCATGGGCGTCTCCCGCGGCAGCTGGGTCGTGACGTGGATGCTGTCCTCTCCCTCACGCGTCCCGCCACTTCCTCTGCCAGCATGACTGTTTCAGAGAAGGAGTTTACCGCTTCCGTTTCGCCCCGTAGCATGGCCACGATCAATGCCAGGCGTGAAAGGTCGCTGCCTATCGCCGGTGCTGACACACTTTAGCATTCACTTGTAACCGAACATTGAGCATTTGCAGTTTTTATACATCGAATAGAGCCAAGCATAGAGCCAAAAATATAAGCTTTATGATAACATCATCATTATGTTTTACGAACTCAATATTCGAACTAATAAGTTCAAAATAGATACATTCACATTGAAATATGTATTAAGTATACAAATGAAAACTATACGTTTAACATAAATGATTTAAATTTAACCACTAATCTAACCAATATCCTATTTCCTAGAACACAAAATACTAGTAAAATGATCACAAAGCAAAACACAGTGTTTCACCGAAATTACATCGAAATTCGACATACGTATTTATCCGTCATTCAGTAAAATTTCGATTACACACAATATTATGGCTTTGTAGTACACAAATGGGTACAAAATGATAGTGAAGCTCGTTAAAGGGTGAATCTTGAGCATCGGAAGTTTGATGGTATCGGGGCGACCGGACGTGAGTGGGGGTAACGACTCAAGATTGCACCCCTCGACTCAACACCGTGAAGATTTGCAGGGTTGACTTTGAGTGGGTGATCACTACCTTGCTGTTTGAGGGTTAGATTGATAGTTGTATTGCGTTTTTGTGTTTATTAAATGGGGTTAAGATTGTGGTAGAAAGGATTTTATTGTACACGACGATTTGGTGGTTACACACAGTTTTATTTGTGATTAAAATGAGATACGAGTAGAGATACTTTTTATGTTGAAGTGTCAACACTTCCTGCTCTCTCCTTGTTTGAAATAAACAAAGCTAGTAATTATTAACTTATAGGGTCTTCAATACACGGCTAGTATCACAAATCACTTGAATTACATGCTTATTTTTAAACTTACATGTGTATTTATTTAGTGTCTTTATCGTATCCAAAAATGTGCAACAAAAGAAGATGATTTTGTTCGTTCAGTACTAAATATTTAGTGATTTGTCATGCAAATGGACTCCAATCTTTAATTTAAAGTAAATCCTAAATCTAATATTACAAATGCGAAAATCCGTTCGTTTTAGGCTTTTCGCGTAAACTGCTTAACCTATTTTCATGAATTTTGGTAAACAAATAGATAAGACTGAGACTGAGAGATGGGACTCCGGCGACAGTAAAGTTATTGGTAAGGGAATGAAACTGCGGGCACTAATGAGCTACAGTGACCCCGGAACGTAAAGGGATATTGAAGGACACCGTGGATACACCGTGGATACACCGTGGATTTTAGTCAGTACAAGTCTGACAGTCCCTCCGGCCCTGCCCTGGGTGGGAGGACTCATTTGATGATTTTACCTCAAAAAAAAACAAATCTCTTTATTTCGTATTTTACCCGTAAAATCTTTTCCCTAGTACCAAGACAACATAAGCCATAAGTAGCTACCAGTAACAATCTTCAAGTAAAGAACAACATTAAGATAATCCTCAAGTATTTAGTTCGATGGTAATTAGCAAAGAAGAGCGGGATATCAGACAACATTACCCTTATCAACGAGATTGCCAGTTTTAGATAAAAACGGTAATTTCCTTCGTGCAATGTTGTGTCTTTTTAACCAGGACTTTAGATAAGGGCTGGGTCCTGAAGAGATCCGTTGGTTATTTAGGGATTCGCTAGTAAATTGGGGATTTGGATTTGAGAAAGATAATGAAGAGTGATTGTTTTTGGTTGAAATCTCTATGACATTAAAGACAATCTTTTTGAACAAGAAAGAATCGGCGTCAGCCTATTTATAGACCCCGTCGAAAAAAGCTATAATCTTTGTAAACACACATTAACAACTTTTGCATAACTAGAACGAATTGAAAAAAAAAATTACTCGAAATTCGAATGACAGCTTAGATCATAGATAACGGCGTACGGTTACAACGGGAAGTAATTCAAATTATTTTATTAAATTACATTGTGTCCCCTTTAACGGGGCATGGCTTATAGGAACAACGAGAATACAGGATAAAACTTACTTCAAAATCTGGTAATGTTTCAATACCATAAAACATCAGACGACAACGCTTTAAATAGCTAAATTTAAACGCGAAAAAGTGAAATTACTCATTAGCTTCATAATCAAATCAACTCAAATCAAAGCATTCATTTCAAGTAGACCAGTTACAGGTACTTTTGGTGTTACAGTCCCAGTCACAAGACATAATAACTGTAACGTACCTGTAAGTACCGTAGATGCTCCATACCAAGGAGTAGATCTTTATGGAGAAGAACGGGCAAGAAACTCCATGGACACTCTTTTTAGATCGCCAAAATGATTACAAAACCTTTGTTACATCATTCATTTTGAGATGGTACATTATAACCAGGTAAAAAGTGGCCACAGTTAAAATTACAAAAAAAGACAAATCAGAAAGAACTACTGCACGTATGTTACTATGAGTTGATTGGATTTAGGATTAGTTGAGTGTCGTGACGGAAACTTTATACTGCTGAAATGAAAGAAAAGCAAACATAACCATTTTAAGGCAAAATTAATTAGCTGTTTTGCTGCAATTAGCAACTGAAGACAAATATGAGTCGACAGTGTTAATGAGCATTGAACATGCAAGCGACGTGCCCAGTAAAATTAGAGAAGCATTTTATTTTGGTAGAATTTAATTTTTTTAAATATCTACATGTTTGTTTTTACATGGTAAAATCATCGAATGAGTCCTCCCACCCAGGTCACGACAGGGGGGTCTGTCAGATTCGTTCTGACTAAAATTCATTTTGTTAAACTGATTCGTCCATTAGTCATTACTATAAAGTCTGTGTCTTCACACAGACTTTTAGAGCTTCTGACTTATAGTAACGATTGTCAAAGATTAACAAATGAACGCAAGGACCAACGGCTTTACATGCTTTCCGAGGCACAGGGGAAACTCGCTATGACAGAAATGGTCACCCATATACAGACCAACCTTGGCCAGCGTGGCTTAACCCGGAAGATCGGCCTGTGGGGCTATTTAGTAGTATTATTGTGCCAATAATTCACGTAATAGCGGATATTAAATGTAAAATCTTTATTTCTCTTGTTCCAGAAGCAGTGTGAGCCAGATGAGTGGTCCGCCGTGACCGCAGCATCAACACGATGCACCAATGTTCGCTCTTCATACTCACCCTGCTATGTGTCTCCGTCAAAGGTGAGGTTTTATAACAATTCATTATTTTATTCAAAAGATGTAATAAAAAGAAAGAGACATTCTGGGATAGGACATTTTGCGAATGGGACATTCTACGAAAGGGACTTTTTGCTTACCTGTGGACATTTTGCGAAAGGGTCATTTTGCGATTGAGCCATACCTACATGCAATTACGTTGTTTTTTAAATCATTAAATGAGTCGATGGAGCAGAAGGGACTGTATTGACTAAATTTCCCCGTATTCCTTCAATTACCCTTTACGTTACAGGGTCACGGTAGCCTGCCTAAGCAATTCTTTAACCCCAGCAGTCATTTGGTCCTCAGGGTCCCCTGTATCCCTGACAGACAACCACTTGTTGCCTGCCACTGACGCTCTTATCAATTTCAAAAAACTTTATTAATTTTGCAATATTGTTTACAGACATCTCCGGTAGCTGGGAAGAATGGTGGACCTACGACGGGATATCAGGTCAGTGGTGTATTTTATTTTTAAATTATTACCATGTACTAGATATTTAACAGTTCAACTTTGTTCAAAAATCCAAACTAATATTAAAAATGCGAAAATAAGTTTGTTTGTTATCTTTTTACGCCAAAAACACTGTAACTATAGCTGGGTACTCACTTAGCAGTGTTGCATGTAACGTATCAGATACTGTATCAACCTGCAAGTGGGTACGGCTCGTCCGAGCACACTGCGAGCCGCCTTTGTGTTAGTGATACCGCCACTCGGCGGGTCACTGCGAGCTTACGGCGAGGGGTTCGCAGCGGGCTCGTGCCTACGTACTCACTTGATACCAAATCTGATAAGCTGGGTACTCACTTAGCAGTGTTGCATGTAACGTATCAGATACTGTATCAACCTACAGCTGATTATTTTGATATTTTTCATAAACCCTGTCAGATGTACAGAGACGAACAAAAATGGTACCTACGTTTCATTCCGAACAAAAAGTACTGTGTCCGAGAAAAATAACAATAATGTTTATATATGACAATAAATGCCGCTATAGACGGTCTAATTCCAAAATAACGCATGGAAGGCCACGAGCAATAGTTAGTGAGTTATAAATAGAAAATTTGAAATTCCACACACAAAATGCAATCAGATATGAACTGAACAGTTATTATTCTCTTATCATAATCACTAATTTGACATATTTCTGTTCAGTGGCTAATTAGATATATAATCCTATGAAACAGAACATTAAACATTTTCCCAAAATACTCGTACATTTTGCACTAATCGTGAATTTTGTATTTCACTGAATTGTAATATTAAAACAGCAGAATTAGGGATGAATTCCTGGTTCGCTGATATCGATCTCGTATAGTTCATATACACCATACAGTGACGCTGCCGTCAGCGGCGCGTATTGCGGCACTTTTTCTCCTTAAAATACGCGACTAACAGTACGCGACCGACAGTACGGGACCGACAGTACGCAACCGACAGTACGCACCTGACGTCAGCGAAACAAGAATTCATGCCTTATTAGCCATGTAAACTCATTTCGAAATGTTTTCTCGTAGCTTGGTCGATCTGCAAAGCTAAGTAGCGCTAGCCTAGGTCAGTCCGTGGATGGGTTACCAGTAACTATTCATATTAAATACTGAGGTTTCTCCATGTCTCAAATATTCTTTTTCAGGCCAGTAATTTCTCGCCCGACTGTGAAGCACGCTTACCTAGAAATAACCTATTCACTCTTGACTTTAAGACCCCAAGGTTATAGCTACCCGGAAACAAAGCCTCCAGTAGGGAATTGGTAAAACGCTTTTTTTTGTTTTTACTCGCCATTCGCATCGTGCCCGCGCCTGTGGTAGCCGGAAATCACCTCGGGACGTCCGATGCCGTGGGCGTCTCCCGCGGCTGCTGTGTCGTGAGGTAGACGGTCCTCTCCTCCTTCGCTAGCATGACTGCTTCACAAAAGAAGGCAACCGCTTCCCATTCCGTCTCGCCCCGCAGCATGGTCTCTACCAATGCAGAGAGCGAGAGGTCGCCGCCTATCGCCTCCGTGAGGACACGGCGTTTATGCTCTGCCCAAGCGAGGCAGTCCTGTACCGTATGCTCCACCGTGTCTTCCGGGCAGGATCCTCGCAGCGGTGACACCCAGGGCAAAACGCTTCGTACGAAGGGATATCCACCATGTATCAATGGCGTGAAGTTGCGTACGTCTTGCAGTCTGATGATGGAAGGGATCAGGCCAAATTGTACACTTGTACAGTTCCAACGTAACTCTTAAAATATATGAATTAATATAAAACATTGTGAAAGTATTGATTTAAAATGTGATTAATCACTGAAAAGAGCGTCATATGCATGATTCACTTTTAATAATATAACACGATCATGTATTCGTTAATTGGGTAATTATGGATTGGCTTTTCGTTTCACATTATATTTTTAAAGGACACCTTTTTATTTCAGCTATTTGTTTACTCGGCATTAATCTAGCTTAGGTTTAGGACCTAAGAAGGAACTCACCTAGACGCGAACACTCCTGCGCATAGGCGGAACACATTCAAAATTCTTCATCATCATCTGCCTAGCCTTTTCCCGATTATATTAGGGTCGGCTTCCAGTCGAACCAGATGCAGCTGAATATCAGTATTTTACATGGAGCGACTACCTATCAGACCTCCACAACCCAGTAACTGGGTAATACGATACCCCATGGTAAGACTGGTTGTCAGACTTTCCAACTTCTGACTGTGATTAGCGACTGTCAAAGATCTACAAATGTTAGCCGGGACCAACGACTTTACGTGCTTTCCGAGGCATGACAGATAGTCACCCATCCACAGACTAACCACGGCAAGCGCGGCTTAACCTGGATGATTGGCCTGTGTGGCAGTAATTATTGAGCTTTAAAAATGATTAGGGCCGCGGAATTATTACAGGCGGCCCTGGTGAGACCCAACGCTGCCAGTGGTGGGATCGCTCAGCCGTAACCGCAGGTTATTGACACCGTTTTTGTGACGTAAAGCTGGTACTTTGAAGTCAAGAATGTAAAAGTTAGTTCCTCATCCGTAAAATAGAGGCGCTTTTTAATTTTTCCATACAAAATGCGCAGTAAATACTTTAAGTACGCTGAAATCTTATGATAACTCATCAACAGAGGTCGAACCTAAACAGTTATTTTGAGATTAATAAATAATCTTCCCTCGATTTCTAATAAATAATAATAATAAATATATTATCAGAGATAGATTAGACAAATGAATTGTCTAAAAGTAAATACCTTTTTATTCAATAAATCACGGGATTTTTCTGCTCTTTAAAAGTAATTTCACGATTTGGGGCATATCCACTTTATTCTTTCGCTGTAAGAAATCAGTGTGAATAACTCTACCTGTTTCCGACCTATGCTCATCAAGTAACCTGTAGTGCCGTTACCCGGGGTGACGCTCTACTCACCTCTAAAATACGCATTTATTCCAAATGAATTGAATAAAACAACCAATTCATCTTCAAAACCAAACTCTTTGAAGTACTAAAACATAACCTCTTTTGACCCAAGGGCGAAAAGGTCATCCTATTACGTCACACAGGTGGAATCACAGTCACATATTCTCAATGGCATGAATATTGGGGTCATAGTAACATACCCATATAATGGAGGAACGGTAATAATCAGCGATAACATCTTAATGATAATGCGCGCTCAGCCATGTCATTATATTGGATAGTCGATGTTCGCTCGACCCGAAATTTGGATGTACTTATCTATTTTCAACGGAATTTGGAGATTTCTTTTTATGTTTTTGTGGGCAGTGTAAGGGCGAATTCGTAAAAATTAACGCTGTGAAAGAAAATGTGTGGTCTGTTTTTTTTTTTATGCTATACCAGATGGGTAGGTAGTTTATGTCTGACCCGTTTATTTTTTAAACTTTCAATGAAATATGGAATTTTTCTTTTTACGAATTTTGGTGCGTTAGGTTTTGTGGTCTAACTGGTAAACACCGTTTTTTGCACATTCTTCAATTATTATTGGCATGAAAGTTTTACTTTATTTTCTTTTTTATTTTACCCGTGTCTTCGTTAAATGACCCAGAAAATAAACTCCTACAAAAGTCTATGGAATGTTCATGTTACTCCCACATTTAAATTATTTATTTATTATTTTGAAATTAATATTTTCATTTTAACATAAAACTAAGCTGAATGAAATTTTAATCTTACAAACAGTTATTGTGAAAACCATGAATCAAGAATTAATAAACACGATTTGAATTACAAATAAAATTGCATTTAAATATTTGTCGCATCGAAGGTGGCCGAGGTGCGAAGTATTGGGCGTTCCTCACGATCCGACATAATTTTTGATGAACGTGGGCACTGTGTGTGTACTCGAACGAAATACGGTTATAACTTTCACTGATTTTATTTAAAATAACGGTTTAGTATTAAAACAGAAACAGACACGTGCGTTGGTACCGAGCGTCTGCCAAGACTGTCCGAACTAGACTGAGCTAACGCTCGCTCTCTGTCCGTCCTCGCTGCATCCCCTCTACCGACGATCGTGTCCAAGCGGTGGGGCGCGCTTGCGTTTCTGATCACGTGATGTTTAGTTGCGAATTGAATGGGTAGATGGCGTTGTACGTTGTACAGTAGCGACATCAATCCACGACACGGCCATCCCTGACTAGCACCCGTCCTCGGGTGTAGTACCTGTGGACAAAATACACTCAGAGAGTAAAATAGCTCGGCTATCCTGCCAATAGAAACCAAGTGACTCATTTTCACTGCAGTTTATTTCCACTAAATCTACGTACACACAATAACCAACTGTCATGATTTACAATGCCCTGACATTAGGGTTTTCACACAGTGCTTCCTGCTCAACAAGTAATTGGAAGAATCCGATCAACAAGGTAATCAACGGAAAACTATTTCCACAAATCTGAAACTAATCTCATAGGCAATGCATACTCAACTCATCAAACTTTCGTCACAATCTGTGCACCAACACAGATCAGAATCGCACCAACGATTCCTTGCATACTCACTGCCACACGTGCTACAACACATGAGACACTCTGTGCACCAACACAGACCAGAATCGCACCAACGATTCTTTGCATACTCACTGCCACATGTGCTACAACACATGAGGCACTCTGTGCACCAACACAGACCAGAATCGCACCAACGATTCTCAAAACATCTCGCGCAAAATGTGCTACAACACATAAAGCGCTCTGTGCACCAACACAGACAGAAATCGCACCAACGACTTCTCATAGACCCATCGCCACATGTTACTCATGAGGTGCGGTCAAGAGTTCCGAGTATGAGTACACACGCCATTCTTAATCGGTTGTGGTTTCACTACCACTGTCATCAACTATGACATCTAACTCTCGAGGCACTTGGTGATCGGGGATCTTTCTCACACGGTCATGGAGGTACTTGTACGTTCGCTTAGAGTCAAGTGCCTTAAGTAGGTACCTATCCCCGTCTAATACGTCAATAATCTTAAATGGGCCTTTGAATTTGGGATCTAATTTAGTCTGATTCCTTTCCTCATTTTCAATCAAAACAAAATCATTAACGGCTAACTTAGACACTCTGGCCTTATTTTGGTCAAAACGATTCTTATCATACTTTGATACTTTCTCAATGATCTGTGTCGCGTGCTCTCTAGTCTCGTTTAAATTAATGTCAACCTCATCATCATCAGCGGTCACTAAACTAAGCGGACGTGCTACCCTTCCAATCATTAACTCGAGAGGGCTGGATTTAGTAACCCTATTAATAGTAGAGTTCATGACCAGCTGAACTTCTCCTAATGCATCCTGCCAAGAGTGATCACGACTAGTCTCTACAGCTGTCAACACGCTCTTGAGGGTACTTTGCACACTACCGCGACCGATTCCCGTTAAATTTACTATATTGTTTACGCTTTTGCCACTAAACTTTGACGCAAAATTATCTTTCACTAGAGAGCATTCGGCACCAAAATCTTAATAAAATGGAAATGACTCACCAGAGTTCAGCAACACACCACTAGGATTGCTGACGTAGCAAACTTCAACGCGTCGCTCGCTGCTCACTGCTGGTGCAGGCGCTGCCACTGAACTGCTCGAACCACGTGTGCCGTTGCCGCCGCCATTGCTCCGTGGACATTTAGAAGCAAAATGTCCGGTGTTGCCGCATCGAAAACAGATGACATCTGGACGCTGCTTTGATCCCGTAGAAGTTGATGCAGACGTTGCAGAATTAGCCACCTTACCCTTCACTTCACTCCTTGGTCGACAGTCGACCGCTCTGTGACCTGGTTTACCGCAGTTGTGACACTTCAAAGTTGACGGCTGAAACTTCGATCGCTTGGCATCTGAAATGAAAGAAAATTCTCGAACAGTAACCATTCTACTCGTTCGGCCATTCCTGACCCAAATGGAAAAGGTATTCTCATCAAAATAATTACAGGGTCTATAAACGTCACAAAAAACTCTTTCTCTCAAAGCTGACATGACCTTGTGGCATCCTTCTTATGCGATCACGAGCATACTCTTGTATGTTCTGTTGCCAGTTAAAGATTTTAAAACAGAGCGATCACCTTCGAGCAATTCGATAACCTTAAAAGGACCTTTGTATTTTGGATAGAGTTTAACTTGATTTCGTTCCTTATTTGATAAGAACTAAATCACCAACATCAAACTACTAGTTTAGCTTTATCATAAAGGAAATACTCCTCAAAGTAGGTTTGTTCAACACGTCACTTTGTTTTTCTTATAACGTTACAGATTATAAAAAAAAAAATTAACACTGACTGAAAATCCTAGAGCAATCAAGTACCTTTGCAATTGTACCATTACAATGCAAGAAACTAATCACCAAAAAGCAGGAATCAAATTCGTGGCCTATGGCTAACACTAGCACCACCAACAAACCTCTGTTTGTTTCACACCGTTCACCATGAACGCACAATACACGACCTCCGTAAGTGACATCCGCACACCGCGAGTCTATGGACACCGGGATGTCAATAAGATACGGACTACGACTACGAAATGGCTACTGGTACGGTCTGACCAGCCGACTAAGATTCCACACTCATTCAACTTAAAACACCTCTACTTCAAAATGGTACTTGATACTTCAGGCACGAAATTAAGAAAGTATTATGACTCTACCAAACAAATCCACAGCGCTTAACCGGCGATTCAACAGCTAACGCTTAACCAGCGAAATCACATCATAACACGCTTAAACAGCGAAAGCACCAGAATCGTAATGAAATGAAAATTGCTCACCGGATATGGTCCCAGTCTACGCGTTCAGGAGGCACAGGTCAACCCTCTTTTCCCCGGAATCGGCGCTGCTCCTCTCATTGCGCCGTGGCAGTGAAAGCAGGTGATCCTGGATGCATGAGGCTTCGCTGTTGTCGATGAACCCCTCTCGTTGCCATTGCTGTGGTTGTGGTGCTTCGGCGTTCATATTTTGCCAGCGTGATGCGAGTGTAGAAAGCCACCGGGCAGCGTAAGCAGCATAGCATTCACCTTCCCTAAGCTTGCTACTCATCAGTTTGAAAAGCGTAGCGGACGACACTTGCGCCAGCCAACGTGAAGCACTTCCTTTCAGTGCCTTGCTTAAGGTGATGATAAGTGCACTTCCCTGAGGCGGAACTTCCGATAAGCACAGATCCGCTGTTGTGCACCAAGCACGTGCATCTACATCCGGCTTATCCGGGTCAAATTCAGGCAAAGAAATATGCTTGGTACCTGCTGGACCCCTGACGGCTTCTATGAGGGACATCATGTTCTGATTTTGGGCTGCCAACAGCGTACGAAGCAAATTCTCGTCACAGCGTGACGTCATTGCTCCATTCTCCATATTTTCTTCGTCTCGAGGGTATCCCACTGCTGATGTCGCATCGAGGGTGGCCGAGGTGCGAAGTATTGGGCGTTCCTCACGATCCGACATAATTTTTGATGAACGTGGGCACTGTGTGGGTACTCGAACGAAATACGGTTATAACTTTCACTGATTTTATTTAAAATAACGGTTTAGTATTAAAACAGAAACAGACACGTGCGTTGGTACCGAGCGTCTGCCAAGACTGTCCGAACTAGACTGAGCTAACGCTCGCTCTCTGTCCGTCCTCGCTGCATCCCCTCTACCGACGATCGTGTCCAAGCGGTGGGGCGCGCTTGCGTTTCTGATCACGTGATGTTTAGTTGCGAATTGAATGGGTAGATGGCGTTGTACGTTGTACAGTAGCGACATCAATCCACGACATATTTATAACTTAATTACTAAAGTCTATTATGATGTAAATGATGAAAATGAATAATATTGTTTTGATGAATTAAATATTTTAAACGGATTAACCCTTTTGTTAGTTGATGCGATAATAAATCTAGGTATATGTACGTACCTATTATGTAAGTTAAAACATTCATTTGATGACTTTGTTACATTTTCCCGTTTGATAATCTGTACTGTGTATACTTCCTTCTTCTCAATCATTCTCTTAATGCTGAGAATCGTGACTCCATTTCATTTATTCAATTATTTTCTCCATCTGTTACGGTCACCGGCCTGATGGAGTACAGTATTGATAGGCATGTTGAGTTGTTCCGAGAGCCCACCACTGTTTCAGACTTCGGCCTCTATGTCTTTTGCCATCTACTTTTCCAATCGCAATTAGCCGTTCCATATTGTTAGTACCTCTGTGGGCAATGTGACCAAAGTATTTCATAACAAATTGCAGGCAGGTTAAAGAGAGATGGTTTTAATGGTTTATTCCGCGTTCAACCCCCAAGATTTTCTACCCTCTTCCGCGTTCCATCCCTAAACGTTTCCACATTCGACCCCTAAGGGTTTACTTTTAATGTATAAAAATGCGAAAGTTTATGAGGGGAGATGGATGGATGTTTGTCACTCTTTCAGACAAGAACTAGGCAAACCACAAATCCGTTCAACACTTTCTTCTGGTGGCCTACCATAAACTTTTATCGCGATCCAGTTTAGGCTGTGGGAAAGAGATGGCGCTAGACGACTTGTATAGCTCTGTCTCTTTCCCACAGCCTAAACTGGATCGCGTTAAGGGCTCGTGGTAAGGCCTCTGTTTTCTTTTCAATAATTCTTTGAGCGAGGAGTGTTTGATTATCTAGATCGGCTTATATAATAATTTCTATATTTATAACGAAATCGAATTTTTCACGTTCTGAACGGGATTGTTGGCTTAATCCAACGACTATATAATACTAGACTACGCATTGCACGATCTAACGAACAAAACTATTCTGCCAACTCGCTGAGGTACTACTTAAGCGAGGGGGGCGGGGTACTGCGTTGTGATTGGCTAACTCAAGGTCTGTTCTGTCTCAACGTATGTTTACGGCTCACAGGATTGGTCGAAATGAGACGGATATAAGACTTTTTTGCCTAATGTGTTGGCAGACATCGGTCGCCTGTTATTAGGAGTCTAGTATTATATCGTCGTTGGCTTAATCTGAGCTGTTCGGTCCTGTCTACTTTTTCCAAGTCAGAATATTACTTATTTTATTCGTTGAATCGGTTGGCAATGTCATCCAGATATCAACCTTTTTGACAGAATTTCCTAGATATTATACAAAAAGATACAGGGTGAATTTTTCAACTGGGCGTGGATGGCTATATCCGAAACTATTCGAAATATCTAAAATGCTAAAAGAAGTCTAAAGGCCGATTTTGACGACAACTAAAACTGAATGATTGGATTTTAGAAAAATCAATAATTCTGGCCAGATACCGAATCCGCTGATTTTGGAAGTTAGTTAGTTTGACAGTTATAGGCTATAAATGGAAGGTGCCAACCTAACGAGCAAAACCTACCTGGCCACTTGTGACTCAGCGTTTGATTGCTGCTTATTGCGTCGTGGGTTCGACTTCCGCATGGAAAAAAGTACTTGTGTAACATAGAATTATTTGTACCGGAAACACCCAGAGTGTTTGTGTATGTAAGTTTCTGTTTGTAAAAAACCCGCGACATAGTAGAAATACCTAGTGTGGGACAAAGTTAAAAAAAAGTAAACTAGTTCTTCTGTACACCGATATTACTTAACGTTATACAGCTACTTTGTCCATCAAAGCAAATACTCGTCACCAAAATACTGAAAACCAGCCAACATTAGGCTAATGATGTGCCCGCTCCGATAATGATTACCGATGTAGTCGCCACGGTACAGTCAACGATAGAGGGTATAATGATCAACTAATAACTTTAAGTACCTTGTAAAATGTACTAAGTATCTCATTTTTAATCTAACTTATTATCTGGTCGCGGGACTCACGAATTACCGTGGCCCTGGAACGTAAAGGGCTTGAAGGACACCGTGGATTTTAGTCAGTATGAGTCTGACAGTCCTTCCCGCTCTGCCCTGGGTCCTCCCAGACTCATTTGATGATTTTGCACTTTGTAAAATCGTCAAGTGAGTCCTCATTTGATGAGTCTCATTTTAATCTAACTTATTGTCATACTTATTAATTAAATGTGAAAGTTTTTGAGCATGCACGGATAGACGTTTGTTACTCTTTAGCAAAAGAACTAATGAACGAATTCATGTGAAATTAGGTACTTACAACTAGGTTATAAAGAAACTATTTAGTTTCTTTATAACCTGGATCAACACAATGGAAAAAAATTATCCCAATTTAATCTTCCCGTGGGTTAATTTTCAAGTTGTAGTGGTCAAAGCGGGTGGCAACAGCTGGTATAATATAAATGTGGACGTTTGTGAGGATGGATAGATTGATGTTTGTAACACTTTCGCACATAAACTACTGAACAGATTTGGATTATCGATTAGAACCGTAAACACCCAAGATATGACGGCATACATATGTTTATTAACTTACTAGGTTTTGCCCGTGGTTTCGCTTGACCACGCTTAAACACGTGATTGTCCTTCTAATAACAAACAACCTTCCCAACAAAATATAAACAGAAATCAGCTGTGAGCCGCGTAAACCTTCAAAGGTGCGCGCGCGCTTTTCCATCTCACAACCCATTTTTCTTTAACATTAGAGAATGTTACAAAACATTTTGGTGCTAGAATTTTTTATTAACATGTATTTTTTTTACACAATGTTATGTTTTATTTTGTTCCATAATGTGATCTGTTTTTTTTTGTTAGACATTGTTTTTTGATACACAATGTTTATGTTAAGTTATATTTTTATACGCAATAATGCCTGCGTCGCGTCTTCGCAAAGATATTTTAAAAGGAACGAAAAATTCAGCTGCAAGCAGGGTTCGGACCTGCGTCTTCTGGATAGGTACTCCAGACGCATTGTAAAGCGTTCAAAAAACAAGGCAATGAGAAATTCAGCTTCGAGAGTAGTGGTTGCGATGGCCTAATTGGTTAAAGCGTCTGGAGTTCCTGTCCAGAAGACGCAGGTTCGAACCCTACTCACAGCTGAGTTTTTCGTTCCTTAAAATATCTTTATATTGTATGTATTTAACTGTGTATTATTGTTATATAACTTCTGTGTGGAAACCTGAAGAGTCATTCAGTAATGTTAACCTACTTTTGTCGACGATAGTAGGGTGTGCATCCACTACGCATTACCCACGACTCAATACACTATGGTGACCAAATTTTGCGGTCCCCAATCCCCATTGAATGATATCGCACTGTATTATAGGGTTGAATGAGCTTCCATTTGAATAACGTTATAAGCAATTTTGGTTCCGCCATCGTTTAAAACTAATTTCTTTAGAATTTGTGGGTAATTTAATCATTTGCTTTTGATTTATTTTAAGATCAACCTGTATTGTGTAAACTTTGCTGGGTAGTTGAGTAATGTGAATTGGGTTAGATATTTCCAGTCGTACTAGGTAACTTTGAGCAAGAGCTATTTTTGTTTAGTGAAGTTTTAACACTGTCTACAGTTATTATTTTATTTAAAAACACGAGATTCGACCCACCTCGGCTTCGCACGTGTGCAATGTATTTACATGTAAGATCCTTCATCTTGAATCGTTCTCACTATGAATAAAAACAAAATTTTAATCCGCTGCATAGTTTGAAAGATCCAAGCAAATAAATGCGGGTAGTGACCTATTTAGAGAAAAAGCTAACTAGCTAACTAGTCCGTTGAACAGTATACGGCATAGAATGTGCTTATTGTCAAAATGGCATAAGTTTCAATTTTCCCAATTTTTTGTTGACATGAAACTAAACTACAGCCGGCCTTTCAGCCAGTAAAACAATAAAAAGTCTTTGAATTGGTAGATTTCTGTTATTATTACCCTCAATTTAAAAGAATAAAACATTTATCTACACATCAAAGGGTGTCATTAAAATCAGTCGATAGCCTAATTACGTAGGGAGTGTCATAAATGCGATGACAAGTGAATGTTATCGCGATAGCATCTTAACGATCGGATCGATAGCGATGGCAATTCTGGGACCAGCATTATGTTTTTTTTTTAACTTATTAGAGCTTTAAATTTAAATTTAAAGTAGAGCAGTCATGGTGGCCGAGTGGTATCGGCCCCGACTTACGAGTTGTAGGTCGTGGGTTCGAACCCAGCCAGGCGCATTACATATACTTTGTGTAATTTATTTAATCACCACTGCTCTCAAAACGGTGAGGGAAAACTTCGTGAGGAAACCGGCATGTTCTAGAACCAAAAATTCGAAGACATGTGACATCCACCAACCCGCACTAGGCCCGCGTGGTGGATTTTGGCCCACTCCCTCTCACAGAGAGGAGGCCTGTGTCCCAGCAGTGGGAACGTTTATAGGCTGATGATGATGATGAAAGCTTTTAAAAATAATTAAACTCCCGCTTTTTTCCCATAGGTAGAAACACAATAAACCTGCTATGATGCTTTCAAACTCCTTTTCCTTATTTAACGCTGTAAAATTATCAAATGAGTCCTCCCTGGATAGAGCCGAAGGGACTGTCAGACTCGTACTGACTAAAATCCGGTGGTGATGTTTATTAGATAGCCCTTTAATCTCCAGGGTCACGGTTACATGTTAGGTCAGTCCCATGATCAATCTAATTTACTGGAATCTTCTTTGGCTTTTCAGTTCTGGGATCGTCTTTGGCTGCACCAACGCAAACTTTTATCGATTCCTTGTTCAAATGAATCAACATTGCCATACAACGTGGCAAATGCTTCTAAGCATTCTGTGCGCTTTTCAAAATGACAGCGTCGATGACAATGAATTTTTAGACACCCTGTAACTTTTTTTCATGTTTTAATTTTAATAGTCAGGTAAACAAATCGTATATTTTATGTACAGCTTTAAAAATATTCAAAAATGTATTTATATAACCTGTCTACGTTCATTTAAAGTCGATAAAATTGCGAGACTGAATAAAATAGTGAAAATTTGGTTTACGACTGCACCTTTAGGATTGCAAATGAATAAAAAAGGCTATAAAAATGGCGTATAAAATGTCAATGACACTGGTCTGCTTTTATAAAGGAAGCGTATTTTTTTGCGTTCAGTATCATGAGTCCAGTCATCTGAAGCCTTAGCACAAGATTTAAGTACAGCTTGGCAAATTAGAGTAGAAAACCGGAAGTCGCCACTGTGCTCTCGCTACCAGCATTTTGAATTTTTTTTTCTCTTATTACGTTTGTTTTATGGCACAATAATAAATCTAACAAACCTGCGTTCTTTGTTTACATCAAATGTCAAAGATTTTAAAACGTTGTCAGCAAACAAAAAGATTAGTTTCGTTTCAAGACGTTCTGGCCAAGCTGTATTTTACCGTACAGCGTACTTGAAGTATTATGACGTTAATTTGTATGGAAAATTAAAAAGCACTAGTATTTGAACGATTAACTATTTTAAAAAGTCCTCGTTTACTTTACGTCACAAAAACGTGAAAACTCGTGATAAGGCCTCCGGTTTGAAAAAAAGGGTTACCTGGATAGCTTGCCGGGAGTACTTTCCTAATTTCAACTTAGTCCCTTAGCCGCCATATTGAAAAAACAGCACACCGAGGTTCGATTTGGTTAGGTTTCACACATATCCGGAATTTTAGGAATTACATACATTTCCTAGAAATTGTATTCAATGACGGTTTACATACTTTTCCAGTAATATATATGTACAAATAATTGCTCGTGATTGTACCTGAATTACACTCGCATGTCCTCGCACCAGACGTTAATTTGACCACTCATCATCTGCATCATCATATCAACCCGGGATCACCCACTGCTGGGTATAGGCCTCCCCCTTTTGTTGTCCATTTCTCGATTCTGTGCGTCTCTCATCCATTTATTCCCCGCGATCTTGACGAATTTGACCACTATTTTTTACTTATTCCTTGACCCTTTAAATGATTGTGTTCACGCTAAAATAAGATTTATTTCTAGGTCCCGGCTTCTGGGGTCTGATCAACCCCCAATGGAGCATGTGCAACAAGGGACGGCGACAAAGCCCAGTCAACATAGAACCCGACAAGCTACTGTTCGACCCCTGGCTGAGGGACATACAGTTTGACAAACATAAGGTAAGGTAAATTGTTTCTTTTTTTTTAACGACTAATTTATATGTTTGAGAAGTTATTGGATAACTATGTTGCCATCGTCTATGATGATGAACAATGTATTGAAAACCGTGATTTTTGGAACATTTCTTCAATTTCCAATGCAAAAAAAAAATAACAATAAAGTAATCACGACTTGCACCATCATAATATTATATCGTACAGTACTTGCTACTTTCATACTAATACTTTAAATACAAAAATGTTATGTTTAGTTTTCACATGAAAACGTGAGCGTTACCGATTTTGATCCATTTTTGTAAAGATATAGGTGGGACCTTAGAGATGATCAGCGACTGATTAAGAGTTCTGACCGCCCTAGGCTAATTATGAAGACGCGCCCCCCGCCAGGCGTGTTACGGACGACGGCCTAAAAAGTAGTACTCGTAACTGAGTATATAGTACCAAGTGTGAAAATTTTAACATGGTCATGGTTCACTATCAGATACTACTAAAATCTTTAAGATCGATCTGCAACCGAAATTAACGTTTTTTTTTAATCTGCATGACTTTCAACTTTTTTTTTTCCACAGTGGTAAAATCATCAAACGAGTCCTCCCAGCCAAGGCTGGGCGGGAGGGACTGTCAGACTCGTACTGACTAAAATCCACGGTGTAATGAGATAAGTGCCGCGACCTCGGCAGGCTTTGGCACTCTAGAAGGCGGCCCCGTCACAAAGCTGACATTCTTTGAGGCGCGCGTGGAACACAACGCGCCGTCGACCTGGGCATGGTCCATGGTCGGACAGCGAGTCGCCCTTTACTGCCGCCCCCATGCCCGCGCCTACGGGGAGGCCGGAGATTGTCTGCCGACGTCCGTCACCGTGGGCGTCTACCACTGCGGCTTGGGTGGAGGGAGGACGCTATCCTCTCCCTCACGCAGCCCGCCTCCTCCATGCACAGCATGACTGCTTCGCAGAAGGAGGCGACCGCTTCCCACTCCGTCTCGCCCCGCAGCATGGCTTCGACCAATGCCGGGCGCAAAAGGTCTCCGCCTATCGCCGTCGTGAGGACACGGCAGTGCTTTGCCCAAGCGTGGCAGTCCTGCACCATATGCTCCACCGTGTCCTCAGGGCGATCCTCGCAGCAGTGACAACCAGGCGTTTCCTCCCTCCTTATCAGACAGTACCTCCTGAAACTTCCGTGTCCTGTGAGTACCTGCGTCATGTGGTAGGTCAGACCGCCCGGAGGACACGGTGGAGCATACGGTGCAGGACTGCCCTGCTTGGGCGGAGCACCGCCGTGTCCTCACGCAGGCGATAGGCGGAGACCTCTCGCGCCCGGCATTGGTCGCGGCCATGCTGCGGGGCGAGATGGAGTGGGAAGCGGTCGCCTCCTGCGAAGCAGTCATGCTCGCGAAGGAGGAGGCGGGCCGCGAGAGAGAGGATACCGTCCTCCCTCCGCCCTAGACACAGTGGAAGACGCCCACGGCGACGGATGTCGCGGGACGATCTCCGGCCACCGTAGGCGCGGGCATGCGGGCGGCGAGTAAAAGGCAACTTGCTGCCTGACCATGAACCATGCCCGGGTCGACGGCGCGTTGTGTTCCACGCGCGTCTCAAGGAGCGTCAGCATAATGACGGGGCCGCCCCTATAGAGAGTCACAGCCCTGCCGGGGTTGCGGGACATACGTATACCGCGACTCCGGTACACAAAGGGCTACCGAAGGACACCGTGGATTTTAGTCAGTACAAGTCTGACAGTCCCTCCCGCCCTGCCCGGGGTGGGAGGGCTCATTTGATGATTTTACCATGAAAAAAAAACATGTGGTAGGTCAGGACTGCGTGACGCCTTTCCAGCCACTCCTCAAAGAGGGGTCTTACCGCCGCGTTTGCGGCGTGCCCGATGACATTCAACCTTAGGGTGGCAAACCATTTTTTAAGCTGACCGTACATAAAGGCATCTACCTCACGCATTATAAGACCAAAATCATGACAAGTGACTGCAGGCTACCAAGCTACCAAGTAGAAAACCAAATCTATGTCGTGTTTGACCGCATGACTTATATTGGCTTAGTTTCTAATTTCTATAGACAACTTAGTTGCCAATGCCAATTGACCATGAGCGTGGTCATCTAGTGCGTAAAGTTGCTTCGACTCGAGTATTTTTTTAAATATTTACTTTAGAGAAAAAATAAATATTTAAAAAAAAGAGGAGAGGCATAATCATCATGGACAAGATTTCAGCGCCCCCCCGATACTCGCGCCCTAGGCTGCAGCCTAATTAGCCTAAGGGTAAATCAGGCCCTGGAGATGATTACAGCTTTTATAGGGAACAAAGTCAAAACAGACGGAAATACTCGTACTTTGAGATAACTTGATAAAAAATATTAAACCGCAGCTCCGTCCACGATCGCCAACGCACACATCATATTTCACGCACAATTTACTGATGCAGAAGAAAAAATGCTTTTAAAAATTCACACGCAAACCAGTATGAAAAACTACAGTGTGCGTTGCAAATTCAACTTCACGAGCGCGTATACAGGCCACTTCACACCGTGCGTTGTGGCGATTATATGGCGAACTTACCGGAACATCATTTTAACATGCTACAGGTAAACTCAGCTTTAACAACGAATTTCCTGTAATTATACAACACTAAATCTTTTATCTATTGTTGAAATCAACTGAAGTACCATTTCTGTCGAATTTGTATCATAGTTAAATAATTTGGTCTGCCTTAATTATTCCTTTATTTCCATTTTTATCTACACATATAAATAAAATTGGAGTGTCTGTTTTTAATATTGAAATAACCGTTTTTTACTACATGCATACGAATATATTTAGACGGTACGGTACATACCTACACCAAAATTAAATTTTTTGCATTTTTTGTCTATCTGTCTGTTTGTTTGTAATAGCTAATCTCTGAAATGGCTGGGCCAATTTTGACGAGACTTATTGGCAGGTAGCTGATGCAATAAGGAGTAACTTAAGCTACTTTTATTTTAGAAAAAATCCTTTTATAAAAAAAAATACATTGTTGAGTTTCGACATCCACGCGAACACAGGCACAGCTAGTCAAATATAAATTTGCTCTTCCTCTAGGGACGCAATTTACAATTACGACAGGACACACTAAACGTACCAATAGCGAATTCAAAATTATTAGTGTCTATCATTAACTTTGTCATACATAAGTGATTAATATAGGTAGTGGGAAATTATTTATTATATTACATTAAAGCTATGAAAAATTAACAGGAATCATCAGAATTTTCCGAATAAATTTTGAATATGGCAGTCTTGTGGCACTAAAAGTCTTCATTAGATTACAAACAGTACTCAAAAACGTTGCGATAACGCTCGATCAGTGTGAACGCCCTTAAAACATTAACACTAGCGACGTCCACGTCCATTTTAAATCTATGTTAAAACATGGTAAGCCAGCCGCGATAGTACAAGTTAACATGCTTTTCAGTTACATTACCATAAGCCTACAAGATAAACTAGTGAAAGTTTCAAAGTACTAGTGTTTTTAACCAACAATTTAAAAAGAAACAAGCATTTTTATCAGGGGGTACCTTCAAAAACACTTGAAATTAGGGATTTTTACTTAAATAAACGACATTAAATGCCCGTAAACGCCGAATAAGAGCCCCTTACCTGGACTTTTTTCCCAGTTAAGTTTAGAATTTTAAGTAACTTAATTTTTGCTTAATTAAGCTATAATTTTCTATACCCAGTTCGGGCATTTACTTTGCCGAAATGCATTAATGCTCAATATGCCTAGATTATGCTCATTGATCATAAAGTTCGATCTTTACTCACCACGAAACACTGTAAAGGGGTCTTCCTTGAACCTTGCTTAGAACAGCAGCATAAAATCATTGTGCTATCGACTTCGATGGTCGGTCAACGATTCTGAGCACCGTTGTGCCCGACATCCCCAATGATCATAATTTTGTTAAACTCACCAACTAAGTTTACATGCCGAAGCAATAATGGTATTGTTATCCAAGGGGTGAAAGTTACTTATTTAGTCCCGAGACGGGGTTGGGCGCCCATAACGTAGTGACGGCGCCAATAGTTCGATGGACTAAATAAGTAATTTACCGGTGGTAAACACTGTGCTTTAAATTACGAATACGAGTAAATTAAAAATAAGAACATAATTAGCTAAAGAAAAAATATCTGTTCGGATTGTCACTTATTTCGTTTTTGTTTTTTGTCAGGGTGGCCTACCATGAACTCTTAGGCCTTTGTCAAACAGACAGGCGATAGCGAACCGAACCGAATCCTGTCATATAAAAATGCGAAAGCGATCCGATACTCTATGTGACAGGCTTCAAATAATTCCATACAATCATTACAAACAAAAACGCTACGCCACGCATTCGGTTCGTCTGTCAGTTTGACAAAGGATTTAAGGCTTGTATCGCTCTGTCTGTTTCCCACAGCTTAATTTGGATCGCTTTAAGTCTCGTGGTAAGGCCTCCTGTGGTCGTCCAGGTCGCGCGACCGCGCGTCTGTCGTTGCGTTGTCGTGTGATAATCACCTAACCTTAATAATTATGATTCCACGAATACATTTCGAATACATTAACGATTGAAACGACTAAGTTGTTTAATTTTTCCATGAAACGTGTTTATGAAATAGCTAGGTTTGTAAAGTTGGGTCCCTGCACTGTATGGTCATACTTATTTTACGAAAGAGCAGTGATTGCCTAGTGGTATCGGCCCCGACTTGTCGTGTGTTCGAACACCCAGGCGCATTACTTTGTGTAATTTATTTCATCAACACTGCTCTCACAACGGCGAAGGAAAACATCGCGAGGGAATCGGCATGTCCTAGAACCATCAAATTCGAAGACATGTGACATCTACCAACCCACACTGGGCCCGCGTGGTAGATTATGGCCCACTCCCTCTCACAGCGAGGAGGCCTGTGTCCCAGCAGTGGGAATATTATAGGCTGATGATGATAATTAAGTGTAAAAAATATTAAGAGCATAAAACCCTCTTTTTGCCCCTAATACTTACTTTTACCCAAACTATTTTATAACACCAACACATGACGTAGTTTAAACAAAACTAATTGATATCCATGTACCTAATCGTTACATGCAACATCCATTAAAAGTAATAAAAACGCCACTGTACGCTGACATTATATTTGTCGGAGCCACCAGTATTGTTCCGTCAGATTCAGGCATCATGTGGGCAGAGTTTGGGTCTCGTGCAATGAAAATACACTGGGTGCGGTTCACTTGGTTATTTTAATTTTAAATCACAAATTAAATCAAACACAATTTAATTTAATCACTCACTACACTTATACTGGGCACAACGAATCGAGTACAGTTTCGGGATGTCTTCACACTGCTGCGGTCAGGCACTGAATGCGCTCCTCGCAGCCCCGATGAAACATCACGACTCTGTATAAGCGCGCGCAGACCACGTGATACTCAAAATGGCGCGCTTACGATTCGTTTGCTGTCCGTACTATTGACCGGATCCGACACGGCCATCCTGCGATTAACACGTCCTCGTGTGATCTTCTTCTTCTTCAGCCTCTTTCTACCATCTTGATGTAGGCCTCCTTCAACTCTTTTCACTCGTCCTCGTGTAATAATCACTCTGAAACACAAAATAGTCCACGACAGAATACTGTTCCACTCGGTCATTCCTGACCAAACTCTATATTCAGTTCTTTGGTGAAAATAAGGAAATTTCAACTCTACTGTACCATTAAAACCAATACTCTTTAACTAAATCAAACATTGGGAATAGCCAATTGAAAATACATCAATCACTACCCTAGGCCACTAACAACCACCCCGGGCCACCAACAACTACCCCGGGCCATGTACCACAGTCGTTCGAATCTACTTTCACAACTCTATTGCAAAAAACTACCGATTTTCCAGTGACCTTCAACTTTCGAGTAAAACTTCTAACGCCACGGCTCTCTAGCCGACCAGCAATCACATTGCTTTCACACATCCAATGCATGGATCAGAACTTCTGTGCGCATCCACCACGTGGATCGCCCGAGTGCATCACCCGCTGACTACACACTATGGTCTCTCAAGACCCCGACCTCCGCCAGAGCCACCCGCGCACCGCGCTTCCATGGACACCGGGATGTCAATAAGATACGGATTACGGCTACGAAATGGCTACTGGTACAGTCGAAAACAAGACGGCCAATAGACCGTTTTACTCGACCTCTCACCACAACTTAATCAGAATCTATGGTAACTTCGACTGGTACATGACCCGTTGGAATGTTTGTAGGTACACTTAGAATTCAAGGGTTTCAATGTGTAACGGTCACCATCTCAAAATCTTTATCACTCTAAACAGACCCTTAAACTTTGGATCTAATTAAGACTGATCGGAAATCCCAGAGCATTCAAGTACCTTTGCAATTGTATTATCACAATGCAGCAATATTGTAATCAAAACAGCAGGAATCAAATTCGTGGCCTGTGGCTAACACTAGCCCCACTAACAAACCTCTGTTTGTTTCACACCGTTCACCATGAACGCACAATACACGACCTCCGCCAGTGCCATCCGCACACCGCGCTTCTATGGACACCGAGATGTCAATAAAATACGGATTACGGCTACGAAATAGCTACTGGTACGGTCCGACCAGCCGACCTAAGATTCCACACTATCATTCAACTCAACATCTCTACTTCAAAATGGTACTTGAACCTCAGGCATTCCCCCCAAATCCACAGCACTTAACCAGCACTATGCATCACTACTAACCAGTTCGTAACATTGTAGCGCTTAACCAGCGTTACAAATCCTATCACTTAGACAGTAATAATAAAAAAAGCTTAACCAGCGATATTACTCACTAACGCTTAACCAGCGCTAGTCAACATAAAGAACACAAGGCACCAGAGGCGTAAGTAAAAATGAAACGATTCACCTGTGTTGTAACGTGTCTGATGGTGGTTGCACGATGCAGACATCGACGCGTCGCGCCGCGCCTTGGACTGGTCCGTTGCCACTGCCGCCACTACTGCTCGTACAGCGCACGGCTATGTGACCTGGCTTACCACATTTGATGCACACCAAGGTCTTCGATGCCGGCTGCTGCGTCACTTGACTTGATGCTGTAGGTCTTCCCTTCGTATCCATCGCCTTACTTCTGCACTCAATACGCTTGGGCGTTTTAGCACAGTTATAACACTTAATTGACGTTATTTTTCCTCGCTTGGTTTCACTTGTTTTCGATGATTCACAGATAGTGTTCATTTTTCGCATCAGATACGAAACGACTGGCGAACGTGGGTAATGTTTCTTTATCACTTGGTTTTTCACCACTAATTTTTTCTTAATCAGGGTACCCGCCTTTGCGAAATAAATCTTGTTGTAAAAAGTACCTTAAATTCCTTTGTAGGCTATTTGAGATAGCCAGGTTGATGCTTCACCTTTAGCGCCTTGCTCAGCGTCAAAATAAGCTGGCATCCCTCCACTGCACTCCCGTTAAAACAAAAGTCGGTGGTGGCGCACCACGACCGCGCATCGGAATCCGGTTTGTCGGGGTCGAATTCCGGCAATAAAAACTTGTTTTTCACTGGCTGCGTTTTCAAAGTTTGCTGGTTTTGCATTTCAAAAAGTAACTAACTTCCACTGATTGTTATTGTCACTGTTCCCGCGTGTAATTTCATTAGCACGATTTGATCCCACTTCTGATGTCGGAGCCACCGGTATTGTTCCGTCAGATTCAGGCATCATGTGGGCAGAGTTTGGGTCTCGTGCTATGAAAATACACTGGGTGCGGTTCACTTGGTTATTTTAATTTTAAATCACAAATTAAATCAAACACAATTTAATTTAATCACTCACTACACTTATACTGGGCACAACGAATCGAGTACAGTTTCGGGATGTCTTCACACTGCTGCGGTCAGGCACTGAATGCGCTCCTCGCAGCCCCGATGAAACATCACGACTCTGTATAAGCGCGCGCAGACCACGTGATACTCAAAATGGCGCGCTTACGATTCGTTTGCTGTCCGTACTATTGACCGGATCCGACATATTTATGTAGCACGTTTCTTATAGGCTCCTACAGAAGAAAAATTAGGTTTTTTTTGTTGCCCCCGAACTGCTTATTTCTGCTGTATGGTGGTTGCGTTTTACAAACATAAAAGCGATTGAACAAATAAATGTATGATCTACAACGGGGTCTGGGTGTAATTCTAAGTGAGTTTAAAAGGCTCTATATAAACGCACCCACGACACTGGAGAAACTCCCAGTTTCCTAAACAACATTCTTAAAGAAATAGTAACAGTAAAATGAAATCTCGTTGAAACTTTTAGTCGGCACAAAAATGACACCTGAGGCCTTACCACGAGCTCTTAACGCGATCCAGTTTAGGCTGTGGGAAAGGGACAGAGCTATACAAGTCGTCTAGCGCCATCTCTTTCCCACAGCCTAAAGACTCACGCTTTAAGAGTTCATAAGTTCATGGTAGGCCAAACCATACTGAACTGAAACTATTTTGTTTTTTTTTTTTAATCATCCGCTACTGCCACACGTCCTTGCCACGTCTCTTCTGTAAAAGCCGCTCCTAATAAGCCTCTTCGTACACTAGGCGACGCATGTCTCCGATATCTTTCGGCTTCGGTATCCAGGTGACTAACGCAATACAAATCCATAGAGGTTCGTACACAGGCACGCGTCAATGACTTCTAAAATCTTAAGTTATTGTCAAACAGACAGGCGAAGCAAATGCGATCCGAAGCGTTTCTATTTGTAATGTATGGAATTGTTTGAATCCAGTCACATAGAAAAGCGAAAGCGATCCGATAGTCTATGTGACTGGCTTCAAACAAGTACATATATTACAAACAAAAACGCCTCGCTTCGCGTTCGCCACGCCTGTCTGTTTGACAATAGCTTTAGAGTACCGGAGACTTGCTTCACCTAGTGTACGAAGGGATTAAAGGTTAAGGCTAATTACGCACTGTCGACTGGTTGCCGGCGTCTTGGTCAACAGTGACTGTGACTTTCATTAGTTCAAATAAGTGTTTACGCACTTGTTTACCGGTCGCTCACCTATGTTTCGTTCGCCGAGGAACTGAGTCGCCAGTCACCAGTCGATAGTGCGTAATTAGCCTTATGGTGACTCTCAGAGATTTTCTCTCTCTTCACTTCATTCACTCTCAACAAGCCAAATTACGAATACTCAAGTACCACTGTGTACGAAAGGGCTAATTCGGAATATCTAATGAATATAACCATTCGTGCGGAATTATTAATTTATAGTGAGTTACAAGCTTGCGCCCAATGCGATGCTAATGTATGCGGCCCGCGATAGCCTATCGGGTCCTATCGGGTTATATCGCCCACGTTTTTGCAACATACACTGCGATGGGGCCGTATTAGGGGAGGGCCGTGTAGTAGCCTTCATTTACCAGTCACGATATATTATTATGGCTAGCTTTGGCCCGCGGCTTTACTTGTCTCCATGTTAAGCAAGATCTACTAAAACAAGAAAAAGAAGGGATTACACTTTGACTTTGATACATACAGGGCAGAACAAACAAAACTATTAAGAAGACAAACAAAAAAAAAAACAAATTACATAAAAAGTAAAACATCAAAACCCAAATGTTATTAGACATGTTTTCAAAAGTGTAATATTCTTTAAAACTTTTTAGCTCAGTCACTATAGGCTAAATAATTCCAGAAGATTCAATTACTATCATCAATCTTTTAATATTAAAATACTTGGCTTATATTCTCCACAAGTTTCTTTTCAATAAAATTTTGCTATTAAAAACTCTAAGCTAGTTTAAAGAATCCACTTTATGCGCATAACTCAATATTATGTAACAATTTATATTTTATGATATTGGATAGCTTCAGAATCGCATCTACGAGAAACTCTTTGCCATGGACTCTTTCATTCAACTCCTAGCTTTGGGAGCATTTTGAACTTTAACTTTCAAACTATTACATTTATGAGGCTGGTGAGTAATAATTATGCCAATCATAAATACAATTATTTTACTACCAATAAATTCGAAATACTCAGCAAATAATGTTTAATGATCAGACATCGGAATTAGGTAGAAATGTTTTAGTGCTTGCATCGAAAGTTGATATTAATATGCATCTTCCCGGAATTTGTAATAGACAATCTCGTGTGGAAAACAGTATTACAAATAAAAAAAAAAACATCAGAGACAGATTAGAAAAATACATTGCGTACAAGTAAATAACTTTTTATTTAATAAATCACGGGATTTTTCTGTTCTTTAAAGTAATCCCGGGATTTGAGGCATATCCACTTTAGTCTTTTGCTGTATGAAATCAGGGTAGGTACATGAATTAGTCTACCTAATTCCGACCTATGTTAATTATACATTTTAGAAATGAAGCTATGCCAAACAAACCCCGCTGGCGCAATTTTTTTTCTGAGTTCAAGGTTTAAAGAAACCTAACATAGGTAGGAAGATAGGGGCATCGTGATCTCACTTCAGTCGCTGCCTCTAGCCTCCGTCACCCCCTTACAATATATCCTGTCCTTATCCGAGCCGGAGTGCCCCAAGTTCCCGTGCTCGCTGCGCTCGGTCTTGAACCCTAAGCCTCTGTGTCTTTTTATTAAGACTAATTAAGCGAGCGAAGTGAGCTCAAGTTGGGTTTTTCGGAAAATTGAAAAGGATATCGTCTATCAAACGTTCTAATAAAACTCCTACTAATAAAAAACACAATTTTAAAGTAATTTATGAAACTAAAATGTTCGTGGGTATCTCTTACGAAACATTATCTACAAGGCAAGTCACTCCCTCAATCAAATTACATAGATATAGATTCAATAGAATGTGCTTTAGAAAATGTGCTGAGTGTAGTTGTCGATGTGATAACTTATTTTGAATTTTCGAAAGTACAATTTTTTTTAACTCACTTCAAAAAAGGAGATAGGTTCTTAATACATAAAGTTCCTTGAAAAGCGAAAGAAAAAACTTTTATGGATGTTCTTCGATTAGACCAGAGTTGAAAATTCTTCTATTTCAGAAAGGGTCCACTTAATTTTCTAGGTATTCCACGTAGTTCATGGTTTTTTTGAACATTTTCGGAAAATCCTCCGAGAATTTGAACTGGTTCGAAGTCGGGGCGAACTACTAGTACTCGTACGAAATAAAACGCAAATCACCCGCCACTTCTACCACCTCTACAGCTTTGTCCATCGCGTGTCAACAAGCCATACATCATCTCCACTCAAAGCGCATAAGTTGCCAGCTTCTAATCAAGGTGCGACCCATTGATTGATAGGACACCCCACGAACACCCCGTGGTCACCCCACCGGGGGTGTGATTCATACCAATTCGTGTTGATTATTATTTTGGTGTTAGTTTGATAGTGGCGTCTGGTTCATTTGTTATTTTAGGTGTGCCTTAGTGTGATAGAAACAGACAAAGGACACCAACTTCAGCAAGATAGTTGTTTTTGACTTTGGGAGACGACTGTACACGTCGAGCATTCACCTGTACCCTAGCACGAGTTTTCAGTTTTTGAGACGTAAAGTAAACTGGAACTTTGACAATTTCAAGTTGACAATTTTCAAGGAAAAAATTAGTTCCTTGTTCGCACACCAGAGGCGCTGTTCCCTTTTCTTTATACAAGAAACGCTGTAAATACTGGATAGACGCTGTAGAGTAAAAGAGTGAAAACTCGTGCTAAGGGTACTGTAATGTAACGTTACAGATTCGAACATTAATTCATCCGTGACAGAAGACAATCGAGCATCACAATGCGCACCTTTTATTCGTACTAAATGTACGCGAATGCTCGTCAGTCTAGGAGGTAGTATTGTCATGTAATGCTCAAAGTCGAATCTTTAATGTTACATTACACGCGAATGCTCCCGGCGAGGGAGTTGAAACAAGACTTGTAGAGTCCGCGCCACAATTTAAATCCTTTTGGCGCGGCGCTAGTGTCTATGTCATTACATCAAATTGGAGTAAAAAATGTAGTATCACGAATTTCCCGAAGGGCTTCACACGTGACGTGAACTCTATGTATGAAAAAGAAAATGACGAAACGAGTTTCGTTGCATTGTTGCCAACTGGACCTACTAACAAACATGACTCAGAAGCCTGAAAAATCCTCCCTCCCTCATTTGTGACTGTAACATTTATCACACCTTCTTAAAGACCCATTTCTCACATCAGGTCAGCGGAGTCCTCCAAAACACAGGCCAGTCTCTGGTCTTCCGCGTGGAAAAGGACTCGAAGCACCAAGTGAACATCAGCGGAGGCCCTCTCTCCTACCGCTACCAGTTTGAGGAGATCTACTTTCATTATGGAATGGAAGACAACCGGGGCTCCGAGCATCAGATCGATCATCATACTTTTCCGGGCGAGGTGAGTAGAAGTTTAAATTACTTGTAGATAATGATGTCAAACAAAGTCTGTAAGGGTAGCTACACACAAAGGATGCGGATCTTCGTAAAAAGATTGGATACATAAAGTCCATAATTATGCGAGCACACGAACGGCAACCACAGCGGAGCTGAAGCAATCGCCCTGGCCGAAATCGTTCAGATTGCATCATCGTCGTCATCAGATGATGTATAGAATTTTAATGTCCGATACCAGTCAATATACCAGTCAATAAAAAAATCAGTTGGTTAGTTATGCCGATACTACAGCTGTTGCCAGCGGCTTTACAAAAAAGATACTAAAAATATACGATTTTTTAATAAAAAATGATTTCATGCAACTACACTTCTAAAATGCGACGGGTATGGCGCGTGGGGCGCATACAGTGATGAAAAATGTGCGACCGACCAGGCTAGGCCTTTCGCACACAAGGCGACACAAGTCTCCGATACCTTACGACTTTGGTGTCCATTGATGTGAGCTTGTGTACGAACCTCTATGAAACTGTATTGCGATAGTCGCCTGGATACCAAAGTCGTAAGGTATCGGAAACTTCCGTCGCCTTGTGTAAGAAGGGCCTTACGCCTCACCATGCATAAATTCCATTCAATTACACGTCTAAATTACAACACATACCCGCCAAAATAATACACCAACATATAACTACAGCACAACGCATCCGCAGTTTCAGAATATCCCTCTAATAATAACAGTACACAAATTCACAACAATGTCGGGAATATAACTCTATAACAACTAAATCCGATATCAGATTGTAGTTGTACAGGGAAATATTACAGCATCCATAGTTACGTCACGGGGAACTAAAGTTGGATTTCTATGGCGCTGAATTTGGTGCACTAATTTAATTTAGAAATTAGGGACTGAATGATTCGTTGCACATTAATTTGATTAATATTGACAAAAACACATGGCACAAAATCTCCAAACATACTTGTAATATCGTTATCCCATCGATAGTCGGTCTAGTGTCAAAGATATGCAGACGCCTGCATATGAAGCTACCCCCTATAAATTTTCAATGCCATCACAAAATAGTAGGTTTATATTCAACTAGCTTTTCCCAGCGGCTTCGCTCGCCCCCTCCGCTCCTTATTGCCTATGTCACTTAGGACCAAAGCAGCTTTCAGCTGGTGAAAGAATTTTTGAAATCGGACCAGTAATTTTGAGCCTATTCATTACAAACAGTTTTCCTCTTAATAATATTAGTATATGTATTATTGAAGTATAGATTAAAAAACGACAGATTAGGTTGGATTTATGTGCTGGAGTCTTTAAAAATAACAACCACAACCAAGAGTACCAAGTTAACTCGCAACCATCTCGCAACTCATCCTTATCAACTACTAGATATTAGAAATAATAAGTTGGTTTGTTACACTTTCACCCTCAAATAGCTGAATCGATTTTGATAAATTGGTTACACAGATAGATGCGCCGTGATAAAATCATAAAATGAGTCCGCTCGCCTTAGGTGGAACTTCAATCTTACTGACATAAATCCACGGTGTTCCTGCAATAGTACTTTACGTTCCAGGATCACGATAACCTCATGTTTAGGTAATGGTTACTTAGGAGGCGAAGCAAAGCCGCGGGCAGAAGGTTCTATACTAACAAATAAAAATATATTATATAACTAGCGGCCCGTCCCGGCTTCGCACGGATGGACATGATGATTTTCGTCCTCTAAAACCTGGCGCTGATGGTTACAAACACAACAAAAAAAGAAGTAGCCAAGTCGGTCCAGCCGTTTTCGAGTTATGAGCTTAGCAACACATTTTGCGATCCATTTTTATATTAAAGAGAAGAAGAAGATTAATTTCCACAGCTCAGTAACCTCCATATAAATCCCTCTTTATCCCAACCAGGTAGTCTAACTATGCAACCATCTGACCGCAGACTGGCAACTATGCACCCACATTCCAGTAGTTGACTAACTTCGGAATACCGTCTTCGATTTCAAATTAATTCCGGTTTTATTAAGCAGTTAAGGGTTAAGGTATTTATGATATAACCTGAGGGTTAGATTGAAAAGTGGTTTTGTTGATGTGTTTATTATGTATCTTTGGTGAGTTACACAATCATGTATTGGATGAACCAATATGTATTTAGCGCGTTGATAAACTATTATGATAAATAATTATGACAATTTCAACAAGACAGTTTTATTTTGATTTTGGAAGCCGACAGTACCTGTCAAAAACCAATTACATGAATAGGTGCTGAAACTGAACGATCAAAATAGTGGGGTATTCAAGTTTGAGGAACTATTTTAGGGCACCGCGGCGGCGGCATTGTGTACATGAGCCCTAATGATGACATCTAGTTTATGTTACAATATTTAAAAGAGTTGCCTAACGTTTCAATAGCTTTGTCTAAGTGATAGCATTTTAGTAACTGTAAGTAAATTCTACTAAACCACTAGAAAAAAGCCCCAGCCACTAAAAGCAATATTACGCCACTAAAAGTCTTCTCATTCTTCGCCATAACAGATCTAAGCTTCGGAATGGACAATTTGCAGTATTTACACATTTACGTTATTGCTATTCACTATACAGTAGCTTATTTTATTTTTGTTTTTGACAATGCGAAAGTGCGTCTAATGGTCTATTTCTTTTTGAGTTAAATATTTCATAATAACATAAAATTTTAAAGCGTGTTCTTCCGAAAGTATGTATTGAATCGATTACCTCTTAAAGTTTGTGGTAACGAACGAACATAGCGTTTTGGACATAACACTCTTAAGAAATAAGTCGTTTTGCAAGTCTGTTGCGCAAGAAAATCTCTTTTTAATGGTAGTAAATAATTTATGATCGTAAATACGTTTAGGAGCATGTACGCATTGTACGCCAAAACGGCGTTTTATACAAACTTTCAAGTTCTTAGTTTTCAATGAGGGATTCCTCAATTTGTTTTCCTTCATAATTTTGTGAGCAATAGTACTCAAACTTCAAAAATTACACTTTCTAAACTTCGAACTCACGACCAAAGTCAAAGTGAAATCATTTATTCCAATTAGGCCACCTGAGGCATTTTTGAACGTCAATTTTTAAATTTAAAGGGAATAGGAAGGGATGGGATTGATTCTACACCCATTCGCTAAGGTAGAGGTTGTATCGAGAAGAATGGGCAAGAAACTCCATACTTACTCTTTTAACTCCATATTTACTCTTGACCTACAACTCTCAAGTCGGTCAAACAACAACAGCGATACCTCTGCAGTAGGTTAGCCCTAAGGTCGGTTTTTTAATCTCGTAGACTGAATTGACAGGTGCAAATGGCAAACTGATATAAATTTCAATAGTATTTACGTCAGTTTTAATGTTATCATTTGTCAATTTGGTCTACGAGATTATAAAACAAACTATAGTAAAGAACATTTTAAAATGCGAATAATAATACACCACATTCTTTTTTCTGTTCTAAATTTTTTTAATCCATAGAACACATAAAAAACAAATGAAACAAAACGCAATCAGACTATCTTTCTGCAAATTCGAAATGGTATAACTTCACAAGTCAACACTAAAACGCTACTGTTATCGAACACTCGTTATTAGCTGCGAGGGTCTCAACGACCGAAGTTCGCTCTTTAACTTCCAATGCGATCGTTTTAAAGCTATTATGTCGAAATATTTCTGCGTAATTTATCTGTAGCATTTTAGGGTTTTTAAATGTTCGTGGTTTTCGAATTTTGGAGGAAGATAATTTTGTTTTTACTTGAATTTAAAGGGGAATGCCCACCCTCTATAGTGTCCTAAGCCCACGATGGACATCAAATATAAGTCTAAAAATAGAGTGTTTTATAAAAAAAAACGTAAATAAACAAAATTTGGAAAAATTTAATTACCTATTTTTTTTGGCAAAATTAATACTTGTAGTATTTTTTCTCTAGTCAAAAGTCCACTGAGGGCCTAGAATGGGCAATCTTCTTTCAATAATAATATATTTGGCAGGCCATGTAGGAGATGACGGGACGGACTTGACAGATTCCGTCCGAACTGGAAGGAGGACGCTCAGTATCGCAAAAAATGGAAGGAGTGGAGGGAGGCCTTTGCCCAGGATTGGGACAGAATAGGCTAATTAAAATATATATAATTATGTATAATATGTAGAGCAGTGGTGGCCCAGTGGTTCGAACCCCACCAGAAGCATTACTTTGTGTAATTTATTTCATCACCACTGCTCCCAAAACGGTGAAGGAAAACATCGTGAGGAAACCGGCATGTCCTACGACCAAAAATTCGAAGACATGTGATATCCACCAATCCGCACTGGGCCCTCGTGGTGGATTATGGCCCACTCCCTTTCACAGAGAGGAGGCCTGTGTCCCAGCAGTGGGAACATTATAGGCTGATGATGATGATATTATGTATAAAATACTTTGTGCAAGAGACTGCATGGCAAAGTCCTCTATTTATACATAGAACAAAGGCTTGATACTGTCACTGCTTAGGCAGTGGTCCGACCAACGGCGAGAGAAGGAGTAACTCTCGGCGATTTTCTATCTCAAGAAACGCACAATAAATGTACATTCCGTGTAAACGAAAGAGATGCATATATTAATAGTTGCTCTCTGACTGTTCACACTGCCGGTGACGACTCGTTTTACTCGTTCTGTCGCTGAGCGACGAGCTTTCAAAAATTAACTCGCTCAGCGATACTCGTTCAGCGATGCTCGCTCACTCGTTGCTCGCGTTCGGTACAGTGAATGAAATGTCACATAAAGCGACCGCGGGCGAGTAGCGCGAGTAATCGCTCGTCGCTCTTGAACACTCGCTGTCGCCCGGCGACAAAACTATCGAAACTACACTCGCTTCCCTCCAATCGCCAACTCTTTTTAGAGTGTATAGTTCTACTCGTTACTCGTTCATCGTCGGCGGTTGGACCACTGCCTTAGATAACAAAATACCAGATTCCGTGTTTAAACAAAACGTAACGTTTTTCTTGAAGCCACTTTTTTAAAAATGTCTGTAAATTTAATTCCTTGGCGTATGACGTAGGGATCGAACGAGGTTATTTTTCTCCCTATTTTGGCTTCAATTCTCAGTGGCGTATAGGAATCCGGACATTCTATAATCTATGGGTCTCTGATTGGTCGCGAGACTTATCGAATTACCGTGACCCTGGAACGTAAAGAGCTTTTGAAGGACACCGTGGATTGTAGTCAATACGAGTCTGACAGACCCTCCCGCCCTGCCCTGGGTGGGAGGACTCATTTGACGATTTTATCACGATAAAAAAGGGGCTCTGGTTGATCAGGTTTTTAGATTAACTATAATTCAATATTTACAATTCAAACGCAAATAGATAAGAGAAAATCCTAAAACACAATTTTGGTGACAATAAATAATTGGTCCTTAGAGCCAGGTTCTATACCTGGCTTCGATACGGCAATCTAGGAATTTTATGTGACTTTTGGTCTCCATATAGGTACTCTACAAGATATGCGAAGACCAAACATCACATGTAATTTGCGACGTTCTAAAAACTAAAACGTTGAATTAATTTTTTTTTAATTTGAGTTGTGTTTGGTCTTGACTCTAGTCCAGGTCAAAAGTGATTGAGATAAAGCCTACGATGGAGCGACCTTACCCAGAAAAAGAACATACATCTAACATCTTTAAACGAGCAATTCTTGTATATTTATTTATTTATATATATATATAATCAGGATCTCGGAAACGGCTCCAAGGATTTTCATGAAAGTTACTGATTAGGGGTTTTTCAGCTCAAGGAATCGATTTATCAAGGTCCCAGGTTCGAGAAAAGCTCGGTTCCCAAGATATAGACATTTTAAAAACCGAGCGAAGCTCGGTCAACCAGATATTGTATATTATACACAATATACATACTTATAACCATAGGTCGGAATTAGGTAGAGTAATTCATGTACTTACACTGATTTCATACAGCGAGAGAATAAAGTGGATATGCCCCAAATCCCGGAATTACTTTTAAAGAGCAGAAAATCCCGCATTTTATTAAATAAAAAGTTATTTACTTTGAAACAATTTAATTGTCTTAATTTTTTATTGTTATTTATTTGTGGTACTGCTTTCCACACGAGATTGTCTATTAAATCCAGGGAAGATCCATATTAATATCAACATTTCGATGTAAGTGCTAAAATAACTCTACCTAATTCCGACTTCTGCTTATAGCATAAAATAGATCTTTGGCATGTTTGTGTTCTGATATAATCATGTTCAAGTATCAGGAAATCGTTACAACGACGGTAAACAAACAAAGTTCAAAGGGGTCAAAGTTCCGTCCTTACGACCCTAGAGGGCAATAATACAGGCCTGATAATGGCTACATTGACAGTGTTAATTTGTAAAGTCATGTCGTTATTATGTCTAAATAAACACTAAATTTGACGAATAAATTGGATCCGCGGATGTGAATATTACATATTTTCGTTTTATTAGAGACTAGCGACCCACCCCGGCTCCGCACGGGTGCAATCTCTACTATACTATACCAGCCTTACTACAAAAACTTAAACATCTGTTGAACACTTGTCAAAAAAAAAGTGTGACTGCAAAACCTTATTTCAACGTCATAATCTGACATTTTTTTAGACAAGTGTTCAACAGACGTTTAAAAGTTTTTGTGGTACCACGGTACATGTTCAATACATATAAACCTTCCTCTTGAATCATTCTATCTATTAAAATCCGTTGCTAAGTTTAAAGATCTAAGCATACATAGGGACAGACACGGGCCGCGACTTTGTTTAATACTATGTAGTGATTCATCACCATCATCAGCCTTTGAATGTCCCCACTGCGAAACACAGGCCCCCTCTCTGTGAGAGGAAGTGGGCCATTAGCCACCACGTGGGCCCAGTACCACTTTTTTTTTTTTTTTTTTAGCGTGGTAAAATCATCAAATGAGTCCTCCAACCCCGGGCAGGGCGGGAGGGACTGTCAGACTTCTACTGACTAAAATCCACGGTGTCCTTCATAGCCTGTTAAGTTCCGGGGTTACGGTAAGGGAATAATCCCGCGACCCCGGCAGGCTTTGGCCCTCTGAGAGGGGGGCCCCGTCATTGTGCTGACGCTCTTTGAGGCGCGCGTGGGACACAACGCGCCGTCGACCCGGGCATGGTCCTTGGTCGGGCAGCGAGTTGCCCTTTACTCGCTGCCCGCATGCCCGCGCCTACGGTGGCCGGAGATCATCAAGCGACGTCCGTCGCCGTGGGCGCCTACCACTGCGGCTGGGGCGGAGGGAGGACGCTGTCCTCTCTCGCTCGCGGCCTGCCTCCTCCTTTACGAGCATTACTGCCTCGCAGAAGGAGCTGACCGCTTCCCACTCCGTCTCGCCCCGCAGCATGGCCGCAACCAATGCCGGGCGCGAGAGGTCTCCGCCTATCGCAGCCGTGAGGACACGTCGGTGCTCCGCCCAAGCTGGGCAGTCTTGCACCGTATGCTCCACCGTGTCCTCCGGGCGATCTTCGCAGTGGCCCAGTACCACTTGGTCTTAGAGTTAAATCTAGTGGAAAAAGAAGTTTGTGTCTATTTCTCACGGCACTACCCTCATTTTTCGTTATTACGAATAATTGATAAATTAAAAAAAAAAAAACAGAGTTCCATACCCTTAATTACTTTCGAAACTCGAATAACTACCATGAACGATTGTTTTTGCGTCCAGTTTTAATATCATCCATTCCTAATTGGATACTCCAACTACCCTATTAATTTTCACCAATTTAATCAATGAAAATTTTTGGTTCGAACTAGTGACGAAAATTTCACTGACGGTCGATTATTTCCAACTTTGTGGAGTGCGGTCTGCGGTTCAATCTTAATGACTTTTTGATTTAGCCATTATAATTACTGTTTTAACTTTATTGTGGTTTAGTATTTGTTAATGGGTACTCGTTAGTGGAACATTGTTGAGTTTTGCACCATTAAAATCAATTATTATTTTGATTAAATTTTCGTTGAATCTTTTGGTAAAAGCAAATTTGTATTTCATAAACGACGGCGCTATCATGAAGTTTGATCATGTTCGAAGTATCCTATATTATACAGGGTGCAATCTTAGTCGTGGGCAATACTTTAATCTAAGACTCTAGTCACGATACTGATTGCATTAGGAGTAATAATTCGCAAATCAAAAATATTTTTAATGCAAGTTTGGAAAACCTTAAAAATGTTTTAAGTCACATTGCAAAGGCATAATGTTTCAAATAAACACTAAAAGTAATAAAAAAAAATCTTAATTCCCAATAAGTCTTGAAGTATCCAAATTTTAAAGCGCAGTATAACGCGTCTACGCGCCGCGTTGATAGTTTGAGACACTTATGAAATTTTTTAAAGGTTTTACATACTTGCATTAATAATGCTTTTGAGTTGTGTTATACATTCAGTATCGTTAGTAGAGCATTAGATTAAAATATTGCCCACGACTAAGATTGCACCCTGTATGAATCTGGTATATAAACAATCTGTTTACAATTTTTTACCCAAATCCGCTAGTTTATACCTTCTCTAAAGTCGGTAACAACGGTTGAACTCAGGGCATTGCTAGTGCACTACAGCACTGGACAGGAAAACTAGAAAGCCAGAGATATTGTATTTTACGTGTATATTGTATTTTAGATGAAATCGAAAACTGAGACCGAGGAACAGGGACTAACAGGGCGTGTAACAGTTACAAAGGAACAGGTTAGGATTTAATCAATACGCGTCTAACACCCAGAATCTTAGAAACTTTTGATGATTTTCCACCCCACAAAAATACCCTGAAACAATTTTTTTGATACTGCTGAATATCTTTGTTCACAGATCCAGCTGTACGGCTTCAATAAGGAGTTGTACCACAATATGTCTGAAGCTCAACACAAATCTCAAGGAATTGTCGGCATCTCACTAATGGTGCAGGTAAGAAGTCGTTTTTTTATCTTTCCTCGTCAATATTTTTCATTATTATTCTACTATTCCATTTCCCGACTTACTAGACTTAAAAACTGTCCGAAGTACTTTATTTTCAAAAAAATCCAATTATAATATCTCATAACATCCTAAAATCTTCAAGCTTCAAAATAGAGTCTCAAAACATCCATGTTTTAGGATATTAAATTTCTACTATGTAACAGTGGTGGCCAAGTGGTATCGGTCCCGACTTATGAGTTGTTGGTCGTGGGTTCGAACTAAGCCAGGCGCATTACTTTATGTAATTTATTTCATCAACATAGCTTTCAAAACACTGAAGAAACGCATCTTGAGAAAACCGGCATGTCCTAGAACCAAAAGTTCTAAGACATGTGACATCCACCAACCCGCACCGCGCCGTGTGGTGGATTATTGCCCACTCCCTCTCACAGAGAGAAGGCCTATGTCCCAGCAGTGGGAACAAGACATGTATAGGCTGATAATATTGTCATTGATTACAGGTTGGGGAGCCAGCCAACACCGACTTCAGGTTGATCACAAACGCATTCAACAAAGTTACTTATAGAGGTGAGGGTACTACAATTTAAAAATAATATAATGATATATTTTTTTACTAAGATTTGCAATGTCTTTACAAAATTTAAAATCTTTTAAGCCACATTTACGTACAATTTGAACGAAAAGCCTCAAGCTTTATAAATGTCCACCATAAAGTAGAACAATGATTCAAACCTAATCAGAATTCGTTCTTACTTGTATTGAGGACATAAAAAGAGGTGTTACTCCCCAATTTTCGCTGGACTGTCTCATTATGTAACTGTGACCCTGGAACGTAAAGGGCTATTGAAGGATCACCATGGATAGATGACTAGAAACAAGTCTGAAAGTTAATCCCGTCCTACCCTGGGTTCGAGGCCTCATTTGATTATTTTACCACGATTAAAAAAAAATGTCGCCAATTTAAGTAACAACGTGCTCCACTAACTTTCAGATTTTATTAAATAAGAAAGATTCGGTCGGCACAGGTTCTTGATCTATATTTTTTATGAAACTGTAAGTGTCACTTCTCATGATCTACTATCACACAGTAATCTATTTTCATCAAAACAAAGAGTTCTTCTAACTCCTTCAAAATGTCTCACGTAAATCTCCTTCCAGGTGCCTCCTTCCCGATCAAGCACCTCCCGCTGTCTTCCCTCCTTCCGAACACACAACAGTACCTCACGTACGAGGGGTCCACGACGCACCCCGGATGCTGGGAGACAGCTGTCTGGATCATCTTCAACAAACCTATCTATATTTCTAAGCAAGAGGTAATTTTAACTATCTTATCTCTATTTGACGACATGGTTGGCGTAGTGGTTGACCTATCGACTGTTGCCCGTCATGTGGCGGGTTCGATTCTTGCACAGATCAAATAATTGTATAATCCATAAGTTAAGTTCTTGGGCTTGCTGCAATGTCTGAAATATTTTTTTTCATTTATAATTCACCAGTTATTTGAGACAAAAGTGACATAGGCTCTTACGAAACGTGACTTCAGATTAGACGACAACGATATCGACACGATATCATCAACACGATATCGGCGGGATTGGAAGTTTTATACATTTCTACGGAAAATGAGACAGAGAGGACATAGTGGATATGCCAGTGTCGTGTCGTTACCGTCGCCATTGTGAAAGCGCCCATTCCAACAGGTCACAAAAAATTTGGTCTTAATAAATTTTCCTTCCAATAAAGTTTCATGATAAATGCACCCAAGATATAAGTGAAATCAATACTATAAACTCCCCAAATTCCTCAGATGTACGCCCTCCGTCAGCTGATGCAAGGCTCCCAGCTGACTCCAAAGGCGCCCCTGGGCAACAACGCGCGACCAGTCCAGCCACTACACCATCGCACCGTGAGGACCAACATCAACTTTAATAAACAAGGACTTCAGGTGAGAATCACGAGTGCAAGTTGTACTTTCGAACCCGGTTAGGCACATTCATCATCTTCCTTTGTGCTCCTGGAATTATGAGTAAAGCTACACGATAACACATGCCATGAGAAATGTTTGCACTGACTGGACAGGTCCACTCAAATCTGTGTGGTTCTTGCTTCAAAAGAACATCTCAGATATTAACCTACATGGCCCTCGTATGACTACCAATTTAATGTCTGGACTTTAAAAGAGTCAGTGACTTCTAAGTTTGATTCGGCTGTTTCTTCTCAGAGTAGTCAGGTACGAAACACCGGCTTCATCTTGTTTGTAAAAAGACGACGTTTCAGTGTTGATATTTAACCTACGTGCAAAAATAAATATCATTTCATTTCATCATTTCATCTCTTCATCATTTTATCATTTCATTTCATTTCCTGCTCTTTCCCCTTTTCGCGTCGACCAAAGTACAAGACGTCACTTTGTCGCTTGTCTTGTTCTAAGGTCACAGCTCATTAGAGCCACCAGGCACCCACTCCGTACCGCCTCGTCTCCTGCGGCTAGTATTCTTTATATGGACTTGTATATAATGTATATGTATGCGCTCACTATATCAACTCCGTAGTGTCACCGGATTCCCTCGGTTGCAAGCCCTTCACGCGCGGACGGCGGGTGAACCACTCGGTGACAACTCGCTGCTCGCTACTTTCGAACCCGGTTAGGCACATTCATCATCTTCCTTTGTGCTCCTGGAATTATGAGTAAAGCTACACGATAACACATGCCATGAGAAATGTTTGCACTGACTGGACAGGTCCACTCAAATCTGTGTGGTTCTTGCTTCAAAAGAACATCTCAGATATTAACCTACATGGCCCTCGTATGACTACCAATTTAATGTCTGGACTTTAAAAGAGTCAGTGACTTCTAAGTTTGATTCGGCTGTTTCTTCTCAGAGTAGTCAGGTACGAAACACCGGCTTCATCTTGTTTGTAAAAAGACGACGTTTCAGTGTTGATATTTAACCTACGTGCAAAAATAAATATCATTTCATTTCATCATTTCATCTCTTCATCATTTTATCATTTCATTTCATTTCCTGCTCTTTCCCCTTTTCGCGTCGACCAAAGTACAAGACGTCACTTTGTCGCTTGTCTTGTTCTAAGGTCACAGCTCATTAGAGCCACCAGGCACCCACTCCGTACCGCCTCGTCTCCTGCGGCTAGTATTCTTTATATGGACTTGTATATAATGTATATGTATGCGCTCACTATATCAACTCCGTAGTGTCACCGGATTCCCTCGGTTGCAAGCCCTTCACGCGCGGACGGCGGGTGAACCACTCGGTGACAACTCGCTGCTCGCATGCTTGCCTTGCGTTGGGTCCACTGGTCCACAAAAATCATGTGACAAGGGGAAAAAATCGAGGGTTGCAACCCCCTCTCTTTCCGTGGTCCGAGGGTTTATTCCTCGATTTATTCGCCTTGTTGTATGATTTTTGTACGGCGTTGCGTAATAATGGATTAGAAGCTGTATTAAAACAGTATGTAACTGATGCCGTACAGAATGAAATGACCAAATTTACCCAGGATTTTGTCCGAAAATCAAAAATACCGACTTTGTATCGTCCTATATACGTCACCTGGTAGTTCATATGACCCAAAATTTTTTGAACATGGGCCTGTGGTCTACTCCTTTTTCTTTCATATCATTCTCTAGACAATTCATCCATCTTTTCTTTGGCCTTTTCTTCCTCTCCATTATCCATTACTTCGTGTAATTTATTTCAACACCACTCCTCTCAAAACGGTGTAGAAAACCGTATATTTTAGAATCAAAAATTTCGAAGACATGTGACAACTGCCCACCGCCACTGAGCTCGAGTGGTGGTCGGCTCCTATCGGACGTAGCGTCAAGTCATAAAGCCTATAGCGTTCCTCGATAAATGGATTACCCAATAACCTTTCAAGTTGAATCAGTAGTTTCTGAACTCAGCGCGTTCAACCAAACAAAACTCTACCTTTATAATATTAGTATAGATTTAACGATAGATTTAATTTAAGATATAGACAAATAAAAACCGCTACACGAATAAACACTGGTACACCTGTAAATCTGTAAATCAGCAAGGTTTCACTGCAAACAAAAGCAGTGCACGATAAAAAGCGGGTTATCACAAAGTTAGCAAATAACCGTGATATAAACAGAGTTTGAACTTGTGCCTTGTATTACACAGTTTGCAGCTCAGCGTATTAATGAGACCAGGCCCCCTAGCCAAGTCACAACAAGTCGATTTTTAACTTTATACCCCAGAGCCTAAAGTTGAATATCTATTTAAGATATCTGAGCGTTAGCGACAGGAAAGATCGAAAACGATAAGCAAGCTTCACTAGATCTTCAACGTTATAACCAAGCACATAAAGTTGAATATCTATTAAAGCCTACTCAGCGTTTGCGTTTATCGTTTGTAACATGGCTACAGGCCCTGCACTCACATCTTTCATAGATTTTCAAATGTATTCTTTAAGACGTAGAGTTGAAAATCTATTACGGACTACAGAGCGTTTTCGTTTACCGTTTGCCACTTGTCCTCAGCTATTATAAGTGCTTCTTTCGATTTGTTTTTTTAAAGAGCCACATAATTAAATCAGTGGTTGTAGTTTGTTTCTATATATAATTTTGACGTTTCGGAGTTCAAAGGGATCTTCGAAATAAGTAGTGAAAGAATGACATATTTAAGAAATATTTATGTATTAACAAATAAAACATTCGTTTTGACAGGTATATGTAGATACCCAAGTATCATAAAATGTGGTCATAAAATAACCATAGTGGTCATAAAATGCTAACATATGAGAGGACTCATTTTGCTCACCTGGGTAGAACAGAAGTGACTGTCAGTCTCTCTCTGACCAAACACTGCCCTGTTCCTTCACATGCCGCTAATACTAGCCCCATAAGGGTCAGTACACACGGAGACGCGACGCGACATGACGTGACGCGACGATTTTGGAATGTGTATCATAAATGCGTATCTTTTTGTATAGTCAAAGTTAGATTTTGAATCGTTCTATTGAAATGTGCACGCCGCGTCGCGTCTCGGTGTGACTTGACCCAAATGGGTACGTAATACTGTGTAGAAAGTCGCAAGTTCAAGGCCTACTCACATTTTTTTTTCTTTTCACAAAATGATCATTACGCAATTCATAAAATATTTAAAACTACATATAAAATCTTCGATACCATGCAGATTTACAACTTACTATTTAAGATCCTAACTCTATGAAACATTCATACTCTGTGGTGTATACTTAGTTCGGAGATAAGACTTCGTGGCTCAGTGAGTTATGTTGTCGTGTTTAGTGATGCGGATACCGGGGTTCCTAGTTGGATGCTGGCGATTATTTTTGGGGCATTACACAGGTTTGTTATGGTACATTTTGGATACATAAATTTTAGTTATAATGATTATTATATTAATAATTATTTATACCGGTTTCTGTAGTAGTATGTATTTTTTTTTAAACACGGCCATTATTCAACAAGAATCTCAAACGAAAATATGATATTGGTAAAATTAATTTAAATTTTATTTATCTATACTAATATTATAAAGCTGAAGAGTTTGGTTGAACGCGCTAATCTCAGGAACTATTGGTCCGAATTGAAAAAATGTTTTTGCGTTGGATAGTCTATTTATTGAGGAAGGCTATAGGCTATAAAACATAACGCTACGATCAATAGGAGGCGAGCAGCGAGGCTGAGACCACAGGGAACAGCTAGTATAATTATATAGTTTCAAAAGCGGCGCAACCTGGATGCTTTGCTTATATTGATTGAGTTAATTGATTTATACATATAATGTTAATGTTTTAGTTTTCATAAGAAGTACACCGAAAAATAATGTTTGTATGGAGTTAACAACTCAATACTTCTAACTTTCACGTTATCATAAAATAAAGTTTTAAATTATTAAATAAATTAATGATTATTATACGTTTTAAACGTTTTATTGTTTTATGTTATGAATTATCTTTAATTTAGAAATTCTACTGGACACAAAATAAACCGGACCGATTCTTGTCATACCCCTTTGGTATTCAAATGGCAAAAAGTAATAAACATGAGTAAAATACATGAATGGTCATCAAATAATTCTCCATAATACGTATAAATTATAAACAGCCCAGACACAATAACATTCAATGAATAACACTAGCTGACTTATTTATAGATCCGCTACTTGCAATAGACTTAAACACAACCAAATTGCATGGCCAGCAATAAATCTTAAACAAATCCCGGTTTAAGAGGACTTGTCCGACTCCACGGAGTAAAATAATTTACGTCTGGACACGACATGTTTAATCAAGTTGCTATTACTTGAGACAAGCTCATTAGAGGAGAAGAGAGAAAAAATTATCAACACGAAATTCTTTAACGCTCTTTTTTTATGATTTTGTGAATTGATTGTCAAATACAGTCATGTAAAACTATTTTATATGGGTAAAAATGGGCAAGGAAACAATATTGAGAAAATGCAAATATTAAACTGGTAAGTGTTGGTGAACCAATAAATAAATAAATAAATAAGTGCGTGTCGGATAGAAAATGAATGGTTCCATAGTAGGACGCGGGCGCCTTGAGGGAGAGAACAGCCTCCACCTCACAACCCAGCCGCTTTTGGAGTCACTCACGGTATGGAGCGTCGCGAGGCGATTTCCGGCCACCGTAGGCACGACCATGCCCGGGTCGACGGCGCGTCTTAAGAGCGTATATTCCGAAAGTTGGCAACGTCGCAAATGGTTGTCAAATATTAACAAGTTTTAATTAATTTAGCATTGTTACTGTATGAAAATAAGAAATAAGGCTCTGTAGTGCACTAAAAAAATGATAAGGCAATGCAATAATTAATATCGTAACACCGAATATATGGTTTTAGATGTAAAAAAAAGCATTTGGAACCTTTCCAAACGCCATTTCATACACCTGAAACGGTTACAACATCAAATTCAGTGCTTTAATGGCATTCCTATATCATTTTTTTAGTGCACTACAGAGCGATATTTCTTGTTTTCATACAGAAAATTTGAGAAATTAATTAAAACTTGTAAATATTTGACAGCTTTTTGCGACGTTGCCAACTTTCAGAATATGCGGCCTTAAAAAGCTATCAGTAATATGACGGAGCCCCCTTAGAGGGATAAAGCCTGTCGGGGTTGCGGGAATGTCTAGACATTCCGTAACCCTGGAACGTTAAGGGCTATTGGAGGAATACCGTGGATTTTAGTCAGTAAGAGTCTAACAGTCCTTTCCGCTCCACCCAAGGCGGGAGGACTCATTTGATGAATACCATGCTAAAATAAACCATGTTCTGTTGACCATTTGGGATTGGTTCAAAAAACCGGTTATAAACGCCCAAATGGTCGGTTGGGGGGTCACTTTATCAATTTTATTCCGGAATATTTTTTATAGATATAAAATATAATCTATATACTTATAATAAATTTGTAGAAAAGTGGTGTCTGTACAATGGAAATATACAAAAAAAAAGTAGCAGGGGTTGTTATTTTATCGATGCCGAACCCGAAACTGTAATTAAATTTTTTTTTGTCTGTTTGTCTGTTTGTCGGTTTGTCTGTTTGTCTGTTTGTCTGTGTGTTTGTGCACGCTAATCTTCGGAACTACTGGACCGATTTGAATGATTTTTTTTTGTTGTATAGGTATTAAGTTCGATTAACATATAGGCTATAATTTATCTTGGAAACTTGAACACCTGATGCAGAACTGCAACAGACCTGCTAAACTATAAGAGATACAAAAATGATGCCATAGCAAAAATTGTTCCACGTGATGAGCATTTTCTGTTGAGAAAATAAAATTGAAGATCCTGGACACCTGATGTGGAACTTCAAGAGCCCAGCTACACTATAACATATACAGGAATGACGTCTTAGCAAGAGTTGTTTAGCCTGATGAGCACCTTCTGTTGATGTATAAAAATTGAAGATCTGGAACACCTGATGTGGAACTTCAAGAGCCCAGCTATACTATAACATATACAGGAATGACGTCTTAGCAAGAGTTGTTCAACCTGATGAGCACCTTCTATTGATGTATAAAAATTGAAGATCTGGAACACCTGATGTGGAACTTCAAGAGCCCAGCTATACTATAACATATACAGGAATGACGTCTTAGCAAGAGTTGTTCAACCTGATGAGCACCTTCTATTGATGTATAAAAATTGAAGATCTGGAACACCTGATGTGGAACTCCAAGAGCCCAGCTACACTATAACATATAAGGGAATGACGTCTTAGCAAGAGTTATTCAGCCTGATGAGTACTCTCTGTCATCGTATAAAAATTGAAGATCTGGAACACCTGATGCGGAACTCTAAGAGCCCAGCTACACTATAATATAGTCAAGAATGACGTCTCAGCAAGAGTTGTTTAGTCTGATGGGCATTTCCTGTTGTCTTACAAAAATGAAAGATCTGGAACGTCTGGAATCGTCTCGCGCATCCCGTTGTTTTCCCGTCCCCAGGCTCCTAGAATTCGACATCAGACGTTTCTGATCTTCGATTTTGACGACCCCGACTGCTGGCATAAGCAACAGGATCCGCGTACGAAGTCGCGGGCAGAAGCTAGTTATAGAATAAAAGTGGTGAGGGGAGAGGTATCAAGGGAGGAAACATTTCAAAGTTTTAAAAAATGTATTAATTTTGCTATTTTTTGTTACAGGGTTCAAACAACTGTCCAGACATGTACCGGAATATGCATTATACAGGTACTTTTTTAATAATAATTAATAATAATTATTTAATTTCTTGCACTTTTTAACACAATTAATGCATCTTGATTCTAGAATGGAGCATGTCCTGGCAAATAAATCATAACTTAAGCACTACCTTCTTATTTCAATGTTTCGTATAATTTTTTTTTTTACTTTGACAGAGTCATAGATTTAGATGTTAGCCTCGATTTTTTATAATTTTCAATCGATAAACGTCATTTATCAACCAAAAATATTAACAAACTATTTATACAACGTGTAACGTTAATAGCGCAAAACATCTCGTGGTGTAACTCAGCCCATGTTACTGAACAATGTTTGTTCTAAGACTTTTGGAAATTCGTAAAAAAAAATGATTTTGCATACTGATGGGCCCGATCAAATTGTCATTTTGTATGAAAAAGCAAATTTTTTTTTTTGCGAATTTCCTAAAGTGTTGGAACAAACATTGTTCAGTGACATGGGCTGAGTTATCCACGAGAGGTTTTGCGCAGCTATTAACGTTACACGTTGTATCATATTTAAAGGATATCAAAAAACAATACGAATTATAAGTCTTGATATTAACGTTAACCTTCCAAAATTGATACGAAACATGAAATCCACTTGAATGAATACAAATAGTGTCTGAAACAATTATTTTTCACATGTCTATCACCTTCTTACAACATTTTCAGCACGTTACCACCGCAAGAGACGATCCAAAAAAAGTGTTGCATGCAAAAGGCACGATAAACCAAAAAAATGTCACAGGATTAGGTATACTTTAATAATATGTTAGTAGATATAGTGTAGTTAGAGAAAATCAGCTTGAATTGGTACTGGCTCATGCTTACTCTAAAGGTGCTGATAAACTTAAGCATTCCACTTCTAATAAGCAACGAAACGAGAGCCTTTTTGCGAGCATTCTAACTAAAGACGCTCCCTCACCGCGAGCATTCACCTGTAATGTAACGTTACAGATTCGAACATTTCATCAGTGAGTGAAGACAATCGAGCATCACAATGCGCACCTTGTATCAAATCTATACTAAATAAACGCGAATGCTCGTCAGTCAGGGAGGTAGTATTGTAATGTAATTCTCAAAGTCGAATCTTTAATGTTACATTACCTGCGAATGCTCCCGGTGAGCCGTGCCTGAACGTTCTAGCGAGCTTTTTGCCTAGCGGACTGTCAAGTCAGACATCTTTATGAAGAAAAAAAATTTGACGTCTCTCGACTAACAGACTTCGCTAAAAAAATCGTGAATATGGTCATAGCGATATTTGGCTCTATGCTCGGCTCTTTTCGTTGTTCTGTTGAGCAAAGGACATAATTTTTTCTGGGCCTTTTCTAAAATCCGGTCAAATAAAAAAAGTTGTAGTAGGTACCATTTTTTTTTCTTTGGCCTAAATGTATGGAGCGTGAACGATCTCCTTTAAAAACTGTGAATGCTCGATGTTCTCTTACAAGTGAATGCTCAAGTCTCTCTGCACTTCTACTACTAAGGCCATGTTCTAAGCAAAGCGATCAAAAAGTGAACATTGTTATCCTGAGAATTATAGCAAAGAGATTTATTTCAGCGATTGTTAAACAGATTGTGAGAACGACCAACACTAGATATCTACCTCGATTAAATGTTTAAGTAAGTGATTTTCTTGTGACCGAAATAAAATAATTATTTTTTGGAGATCCTTGACCATTTTCTCCATAGAGAACTTTAGAACAGCTACAATACTTTTAAGTTTTAGTTATTAGGTCTTGTGACTGGGACTGTAGTGACTTCATTTTTTTGACAGTCCAAAAGTGCCTCATTGAAACAAACGCTTTTTGTCTTTGAGTTTTACTAGTCAGCTCACACTGAGACGCGACGCGTCGTGACGTGACACAACGATACTGGAAATGTGTATCTTTTCGTGTAGTAAATAAAGTTGGATTTTGAGTACCAGCTCTATTGAAATGTGCACGCAGCACAGCAGCGTAGCGTTTTGCGCAGCATTTTAAATTTGTAACCACAACCGCGTGATCGTTCCCGGTAGATGGCACTGTTCTGTTTTCCAAAAATATTAACAATTTATGAACGTGACAATCGCGCACACGTTCGACAGATCGCTTGTTTTAGGACGTGGGGTTTCGTTTTCTTGTAAGAAAAGAATTTTATCATGAAACTTGCTTCTAATATTTATATTTGCATCTTTTTGGGTTGAAAATAGGAGTAGTTTGGATGTTTCTATAGATTGTTTAACTGTGGGACCATTATGAATGTCTCGGGGCCCCATCCTTCATATTTTCCACTATATTAATGTAATTTAGGAAAAACGAAAATTTTATCAGCCTAGGGTAATTTATGAACAGTCACATGTGCACCACATGTGATTACATTAATATATTGGAAAATATGAAGGATGGGGCCCCTTTCGGGGCCAAGGTAGGGCCAGCTAAAGCTACACTAGGCTGCAACGCGATCCGCTACATATGAGCGATTAAAATAAATTAATTAATGTCCTAATATGACTACGCCGTACATCAGCGATACCATGTGTAACCTGTTTCGCTCTTCGAGTCGCATCGCAAATCGCTGTCTAATGCAGCCTCACCCTTAGTGATTATATCGATGTTTCTATGTTTGTTGAACATAATCGAATGTGATTTTGTATTAGCTTATTATGTTTCTGAGTTATGCTTCAATGTTCGTTACTTGTACCCTTGTGTGCATGTTCTAACACTTTATTATTTCTTTAATTTTTATTTTGTTTTGCTATTATTTATTTTAGCCACAGAAGTGTCAAATACTACAGTTGATCTAGTGCTTATAGCCACTTCTGAAACAAAATCTACTACAACGACAACTACCAGTTTACCTCCCACAAGTTTACTTAACGATACCCGTTCGAGTAACATTACCAGGTAATTTTAATATCCTTTAAAAAAATACAAAGATGTTTAGTCACCCCAGCTTGACCTAGTCCACTGCTGTCTCTCAAACAGGCGCAATACGTCCAAATCACTCTAAAGCCGGGTCCAGACTGATGTAACGCGTATTGTAATCCACCGTGTAATTTAACGTTAATTCTACAAGTGGAAGTCACTGCGAGCGTTACATGTAATGCTCGAGTCTGGACCCGGCTTAATATGACAAATTCTATGTCTATTCGATCAAGAATAGACACAGTTGTTTCTCTTCAATTTGACGTGTTTTTTCCCCGAGTACCTACGACACGATCCGTAGACTACTGAAAAATAGAAACGTATCTATTTAACAAGAAATCTTTCTACATTCTGTCATTTTGACTATTATTTTGTCGACAAAGCCAATTTCTACAGTGTCTTATTGCAAGTACTGCAATTTTTGAGGGAAGTTATAGATATATAAATTTCCTCAAAAATTGAGCGATCAAATGCAAGAAGATAGTTCCTGAGTTCTAGAAAATCTCTTCAGTTTTATTCTTTTTGTTGATCATAATTATATTTAAAATATTGTTTCTAATCTTATTTATTTTTTCACAGCAACCCAATGGCCCAAGGAGCACAACTTGCGGTACAGAAGCGTTGATGACCTGTCTCTTGCACACAATTAAAACAAAATGTTTTTTGCACATTTTTTTACAATCTTTTACCATTTTTATATTATCATTACTGAAATTAAAGACAACTGCTTGTCGTGTTTAAACTTTTTTTTTTAATAGCAATGAAAACTTACAGCAATATTCTATCAGCACCGATTATTATTTATACAGTAACAACAGATAAAAAAATACAAGTAAATATTTAATGTTTTATATTCTTGTGTAAATATAAAAATATGTATAACCATAGTGCATAGTTTGCTAGAAACATATAACTTAGATACAAAGATTACAAACGTGTATCCTAAAAAATTTGGACATTATTCGCTGCATACATATTTTTCAAGCTCTCATAACACGAATTGATTTATAATATTGGTCATGTAAATAAAAATACCGCACTGCATATATTAAGCACAGTTGGCTATTTATTTGAACATTTTATTAAAGCTTATAATTAGATAACAATGCTTAAAAAAGTAACTCTATGCAATTATTACTCTTGTCAAAACACAGACTTAAAGATGCGTTCGAGGCGCCTCGTTCGCTTAAATGTTAGAACAAGTAAAATTAACTAAAGTAATCAAGCAAACCTGTATTCTACTTAGATATTTATGAAACTACGTAGCCACGTGTATCGTTACAAAGAAACAAAGTAGAAAAATATATTATTCTTGCTATAGAAACAAACGAAAGACAAAAAATCGTGTCTATGAATTTTTCAGACACATATTTCTAGAACTATCAAAATAAAAATAAAAACTTATTCAAGCGTTTGCAAAGATGCATAAAAAAGAAAATAAATATAATTAGTCCTAAAAATAATAATTATAAATCGTCAATTGTGTAGACAATATTTCCCAGAAAACTTACTGTTAAAATATTAAGCAATATACAAATCAAAGCTTTGAAATCCTAATATATCTTGGCTATTTACCTTGTATTATATTCTAGAAGTTATATGTAGAAATACAAATGTATATAGGAATGTATATACAAAACTTTTGGTTTAAAATGAAGTATCATAATTCGTCCACACTGTTAAGTGTATTTATCGCAAAAATATACGACTGTAAGGCTTATAATATATGTAGGGTATGCGGCATTTAATATGCAAAATATATAACTTCATTCTGAATTTTATTTAGCAAAAGTATAATAAATCCCAACGCGGAGTTATATTTTTTTTTTTGCGATGAGTAATTATTTTTCGCTTTAAATGTAATATATACAATAACAAAAAAAAGGCTTATGACTAGATTATTACATGAACATGTATAATTAGGCCGTAGACATAGAAATTGGCAAAACATTATTATAAAAAAGTACTGTTTATATCAAAACTCCGGTAAACAAAAAAGCTAAAAATAGGTTAATATAATAAAATAATGTGTGTTTTTGTTAAATTTTGGCAAAAAATATATAAATAAATATACGATTAATGTAAGTAACTGTAATGTACTCTATGGAATTAAATGTAGTAGTTTAGATGCCTGTGTTGTCTCTATGAGTTATATAATAAAATGTTTATCAGAACTGATTGTTTCATTTTTATTTTCTCTCAAAGAAAATAAGGCTATTCTCATATGACATGGCTCGTCCGCGCGGCCGGGCAGGTCTGGTGAAGCAAATGTACTGAGGTTTCTCCGCGAGGAGAGTCTGGGAGCGCCGCTCGTCCGCACGGTCGGTCAATGCACTTGTGTTAGGCATCAACGGGTTTCATATAAGCCCATTCCACGTTCGACTGCACGGACGAATAAAGTCGTGTTAGTATAACCTAAGATTTACATCTTACATGTATATGTAGCTGCTACATATTAATAGTAAAAACATCAAAAAATATAACTAAACAAATACCTTGATTCACTAACCCCTGTGATCGCTGTTTGTATCACAAAGAAAAAGTGAAAATTTTTTCAAAGCTCCACTTTCATAGTTCCACTTTCATTTTTATATTTTGTAGAAAATTTAGAAAAAAATTGTGCAAACAATTTATTATTAGATTTATGAATTTTCATAAACATATTTAAATATAAGCAGTCGTAATTAACTTGGCTGCTACCTGCAAATACAAAAAAAATGCCCTCTCTAGGAATTTTTCGTGTGAAATATAAAGTGATATTCTAAAAACAAAAGTGAGTTTGTTTTTAAATTACGTTTTCACACTAAAACACTGAACTAAATTCGATAGAGATAAACCACAGAAGCGGTCAATTTTACCAAAGAAAGTTCACAAACCAAGAAAACTCACCCCCATAGTTCCACAAGCCATATCTCACACTGTATAATGCATAAACCTATGAATACACCACACATTACATTACACCGTCTTCCTCAGATAGTAGATTAGCCATGAAACATTCAGGGAGGAAACGCCACCGATACATATGTCCCTAGGACGGATGTGTCCGCCTGTCTACGACCCCCTCTTTCCTCCGGAACTCGGCGGCTGCTACGCCGTAGTATCGTAGCGCTACGATGGCTACGCCGTAGCGCTACGTCGTAGCAATGCGTTATCGTCTGTGATACTGGATAATGTTGGTGCAGTTATTATTTATTATATTGTAATGTAATGTGTTTTTGGGTTGTATTTTTATGGGTTATTTTAGGGTGATATGTTTTTATAGGAAACAGTATTCATATTTATAGATTTAGTCAGTCTTAGTCGGAATAAACTGGGTTATATTTATTAGTAACAGAAAGGGTAAATTGAAATTAAAAAACAATGTATTGTATTAGAAAAGGCCGTTGCCGATAATGACATTAAATGTTGAAAGATTTTTATTCAAGTCAGCGAAAATCGAAAGTGATTCGTGAAGTTAATCTCACTTATAATTACTTTATGATAACTGTCCGATCTACGGCACGGTTGCCGCAGCGAATGAGCAATTGACTGCTCTGTTGCGTGTCGCGGGTTCAATTCCCGTCCCTTACATAATTGTAAAACTCAGGAATAATGGCGTGGTAAATAATTGTAGACGGCATAAATGCAATCGGTTATACATATTTCCTTGCTTTAACAAATTATCAGAATCTCATGGTAGGCACAACTCGTATTTTTCATGGGTGACGGCTGTCTGACAGGCAACCATAAAGTTACATGCTCTGTGGCAGGAACTGTCACATTATTTCCTGTAAATAACACTCTTTGGTCACATCCTCTCCCAAGATCAGGCCTGATCTCGTGGAAGGATGTGAGGGCATGGCTAGCGGCTTAGCAGGCTTGCTAAAAGGCTTTTGGCATTGGCTGGCTGGCTGGCTGGCTGGCAGGCTGGCTGGCAGCCTGCGGTTAACTGGCTATGGCGGTCCGGCCAAGGCTTGGCTGCAGAGGCGATATCTGGCTAGGCGTTACATTCTAGCTGGCTCCTGTTAATTGGCTATGGCTTACTGGTCAAGACTGATCTGCAGAGGCGCTATCTTGCAAAGCGTGCGTTACATAATATTTGAACAACCTACAAGTAGTTATTTCGGGTAAATGCACAACACACACATGAGAAATTCGTAGCGTGAACCTATTAATAAAAATTAAAATTGAAAATACGCCTAATGATCTTATGAAGTTGTAAGTAATCATCATTAGAAACATATTCCACATCACACTTTTACTAACACTTTCTTAAGACTCTGTCATTCAATCACATTTATTTCTTTTTTTTAAACACTACCCCGCACTAGGAATTTCTCCTGTATCGTGGGTGCATTTACAAACATTATAATATAAACTCACATTACACAAACGCTAAGACCCGGAAAAACTACTCGTGAATTATGCAAATATTTACTCCGTGCGGGAACAGAACCCGCGACACGCAGCCAGCAGTCCAGCCGGTGAGCCACTGCGCAAATCATACCGTCAAATTAGACCTCCTTTCTTTAAAAACTACACCTACGATATAATTCCACAGTGAAAATTCCTATTTTTTTTGTCATAAAACATACAAATTGATATTTGTACTTCAATAACTTAGTTGTTCATTTAATAAACGAATTCGAACTTCAACCATAACTTGATCTACCTTAACTAACTTAAACTTTACTTAACTAACTTACAAACAACAGAATTCAAAAGTTACCCCCAGCCAATGACAACAGATTTCTATTTTAAAACAACGTTACGCATTTTAAAAAGTTATTAATGTCGCTTGCGGCCCGAAGGCGGAAACTCCGCGGCCGGAAGTGGCCGGCGGCCATATTGTTTGCGGGTGAACTTCCGGTTGCCGTCGCCACTTGTCTCCCGCCAAGTTGGTTGCATTACAGCACTTTAACATGTTTTTAAAGTTCTTTTGATGTTGCGTTTTGAATGTGTGATGCAGTTAGCTTAAGAAGGAGTCAAAAAAATAAGTTTTATGAGAAACTAGCACTACGCCCGCGACTTCGTCCGCGTGATTTTCGAACTTTGCCTTTGTGAATTTTATTTCTAGTCCCGGCCACCCTCTATATGGGATACTGTTGGAAAAACCCAATCAATATTCAACAAAAATTCGATCAACCCGCAATATTCCGTCTTAGGTAACACCAAGGTCCTAAAGGAGATGGCTAAATGAGTGCCCCAGTCGTCTATAAGAATTTCATTTTAACTCGTAGTATTTGAAAATTCATTAATTAATTGTTTAATGTTTAATAATTTCCTAAGACTTATATAAAATGTTAAACATAAAAAAGTATCTGAATTGCTTTTCGCTCATTTTTTATTGACATGATGACTTGGTCACGATGAAATAATGAAAACTAGGGAAGGGTAATAACGCTTTTCTAATCGATTTTTACTAATGTGATTTAAAACGATTTGTTTTCTGAAATTAAGAATTGGCGTTGAAACAGTATTTGGCTGGAATCGATAGATTCAGAGTCGTTTCGTTGCTTTTTATTGTGTTTTCATGCGTTTTGATTCGGAAAATCAGATTGTTTTAAAGTGATTCGTCCACTAAACTCAACTTTATTATTTTCGTTAAAAGCTTCGGAATGAGCTTCTTAGTTTAATCTTAGTTCATATTTTGTGCAGAATAATATTAACTGGACAGGTTCCGTCTGAACTGGAAGGAAGACGCCCAACATCGTGAAAGGTATGAGTGGAAAGAGAATATTGCCCAGCACGCGTAGCATGGCGATTCTATCTCTATTCTACCAAGAAAAGACAAAGTTATTTCATCGTTATTTCTACACAAATCGACTGTTTTTTTGCACAAATATGACACCATTCGTACACTATTGTAGATAAGAACGTTTATTTTTCATATTTTTTACATTACCATGCTTAAAACGCTAAAAATATTTCTACGTTCTGTCATTTTGCCTATTCTTGCGTCGACAAAACCCCTTTCTACGGCGCCATGCTACACCAGCTGGAGTGGGAGAGAAAAAAAAATAACTGAAGTATGATCGATACTACTTTCTAACGATTTCAATCGATTCTTTTATCGCTTCTGTGACACTTTGAGTCCAATCCCATCTTTAAGAAAAAAACAAACGTCAGACGTCGTTTGAACGCTCTGCGCTCTGCTTATTATTATTGTTCGTTGTGATTCTTTCATTTTGCTTTTCCTTGACTCCCGCTTGTTTATTGGACTTCCTGCTTGCAAACCTACCGACCTCTCGCTTCTCGACTCGGACTTGACTTGTATACAGTGAATCATGCAATGCATAAACTGTGGTATATCCACACGAAGACTGCGGCGTCATATACACTCGAGAGGAGCTCGTGGCTAAATAATTATAACCGCACAGGCCGATCTTTCAGCCAACATTGTCATCCTTGTTATGAACTGCTGCATTCAGGAGCAACTGGTGAAATTCGTTTATTCGGCTATTCAACGGAGTGCTTATGGCTCATTTACATTAGGTCGGTTTGAGGTCGGTCACCGAAGGCGGCGACCGCATTCGGTTTAACTGAAACGCTTACCTAAATTGAGTTGTTTACATTGGTCGGTTAACCGAATTCGGCGACTTGATTGATGCGGCGATTGTATATTGAACAGTCAGGCGGGCGACGACGGGCGGGGCACGGCGCACTCTACACCGACAACGGGCTCGACCGAATACGGCCAAACGAATACCTGTTTATATTAGTCGGTGACCGAATACGGCCTGCAGCCGAATACGGTCTAACCGACTTAATGTAAATGCGCCATTAACTTGTGGTTGTTCTGTGAGAACATTGCAAGGCCATCGCCATGTAGTGGAAAGAAACAGTTCAAAGTTGCAGAAATTAACAACATCACACCCAGATTTCCATCATCACGTAATAAAATGACATTTAAACACAGTCCGTCGCTTCGTATTCTTTCAGACTTTATATAAAAGAATCACAGATTAACTAATAAATATAGTATTTCCTATTTTTCTTGTTTCATTTCGAAATTGTTAAATGTATCCTTAGCTAATTAGAGGGTTCAACAACGAGTTCAGAATGGATTAATCAATCACGACAACAAAATGAAAGCGCCCAGCGCGTTTATTTGACTTTACCGATATAACTAACATAATATTATGAATGTGGTTATCATAATTAGATAGATTAGTTCTTCCAAACAGGTTTAGGTATACTGTATTCAACTATGTCAATCAAGTAAACGATATCGTTTGTTTATCATTACAACTACTTACCTACTTATATCGTCTGTGAAAACTGTCTTTATTTTAAGTTTAAGCACGTATCACATTATTTGGTAAGTAGTTTGAAGATGTTTAATTAATCAGAGTGGGTCACAAATGTGGTCATCAATAAATAAATACAATCGCAGATACATAAAAGTAAACGCCTAAGTAAAAGTTTATAGCAATATCAATATTTGCAATTTTTGTAGTACTTATAATGGTAGGTGTTCACGTTTTTTTTTATCATGATTATGAAGATATAACAAGTTTTAGAAACTTTTTTTATGTGAAATATTAATATTGAGCTATTCAGCGTTATACAGTGCTAGGTCCCATTTCTATAGCCGTCTGAATTTTTGCACATACTTGAACTTTCCCATCTCCTTTAAGACTCCTAACTATCAACCCCAATAAAAACTTTTAGGGGTCGAATTTCGTATCATGCTTTCTTAGTGAGAACCTGTATCCTAAATAGAACCCCCCTGCAATGTTGAGTCCTCTAATAACAAACACCAAAGACAACCACTAAGGGGACGAATTTTGTAAAATTCCGCCTTAGTGAGAACCTAGGTCCTAAAACAACCCCCATGCTGAAACTCCTAGCATTTGTAGTAACAAAGTTTCATACATAATATCAACCCCTTATTCAACCCCATGGGGTCTATTTTCACAAAACACCCGCAACTACGTCCTAAAAAGAATAATTATGCAAAATTTGAGTCTCCAAACTATCAACCCCGAAAAAGCCGCTTAGGGGTCGAATTTCGCAAAACCGTCTTAGTGAACATTTAGGTCTTAAAAAGAACCCCTCGCAAAATTCGAGACGCCTAGCACTTGTAGTAACAAAGTTTCATACAAACTATCAACCCCAGAAACAACCCCTTAGGTATCGAATTTCACAAAATCCCGTCTTTAGTATCATTTACGTCCAAAAAAAAGCCATATGTAAAAATTTAAGTCTAAAAACTATCAACCCCAAAAACAACCCCTTTAGGGTCGAATTTCTCAAAATTTCCACCTTGGTGAGCATTTACGTCTTAAAAAGTACCACCATGCAAGATTTGAGACGCCTAGCACTTGTACTAAAAAAGTTTCATACAAACTATCAACCCCAAAAACAAACCCCTTAGGGGTCGAAATTCGCAAAATTCCGTCATAGTGAGCATCTACGTTTTAAAAAGACACCCCATGCAAAATTTGGAATTCCTAGCACCTGTAGTAGCGAAGTTTCATACAAACTATCAACCCCAAAAACAACCCCTTAGGGGCCGAATTTCGCAAAATCCGTTCTTAGTGCTCACCTACGTGGTATAAGGAGGGCTTATACCAAATTTTAAGTTTCTAGGCCCAGCGGTTTGCGCTGTGCGTTGTCAGATCAGTCAGTCAGTTTTGAATTTTATATATATAGATGGTATATTCTTTACTGTAAAATAAAATTTAATGAAAATGTGAACAAAATAACCAAAACTTACTCAAGACAAGATTGTAAAATCATCCAATGAGTCCTCCCACATAGGGCAGTGTTGTAATAATACTGGCTTCATAGCGTTCTCTTGGGTGCATATTTGAATATCGAAGATTAAAATATCTACGCTTAAAATATCGATGTTCAGAATATCGAAAATTAAAATATCGATTGTAACAAAATATCGAAAAATGTTACATCTACGCTAAAACGTCGAAGATTAAAATGTCGACTGATTTAAATGTCGAATGATTCAAAATATCGAAAGACGTTATGTCGAAATTCAAAATATCAACGTTTAAAACATCGCAGTTCATAATATCTAATTTCATAATATCTACGTTAAAAATACCTACTAGTTGAAATATCGAAAAAAATAACCACCTACCAAGGTAAGTCGACGGAGCCCCGCTTCGCGGGGCTCCTATTTCTGTTTGCAAGGTTTAAAGTAACCTAACACGAGCAACGCAAGAGCGAGCGAAGCGAGCTCAGAACTTGGGGCACCCCGACTCGGACAGGTTAGGTTCGTGTTAGGTTACTTTAAACCTTGCAAACAGAAATAGGAGCCCGTCGACTTACCTTGTTAGGTTCGATATTTCGGACATTCGATAACACTGGTCTACAGCATTTTTGCGCACGGGTTCTACCTAAGTTATTTTTATTGCTTGTATATCTAGAAATAAGAAAATGAACAAAAAAAAATTTTGAATTTGCTTTTATGAGTAAAAAATGGGAAAATGAAAATCAATGAAAATACCTAAAAATTGACACAGATATGAGTTATTACACTGGAAACCGTACATCCATTCATGTTTAATTTTTAGAAAATAAGTTTTAAAATAAAGTTAAACTATTAAGTAAATAATAGTTTTAGTTTTCCTGCTATTTTCAGTAGAAGTTTCTCTTATAACCCCCAAATATAGTCTCCCATCATTTCCCTTTCAGTACTGGCCTTGGTAACGTCTCCCAAATGCTTGTCAAATCTCAAATTGTCCTAATGGAAGCGTTCCTCTTGTTCTTCTGTACAAACTTCCATGTTATCTTTAAATTTATCCAAATGAGAATGTAGCATATGCATCTTTAGTGTATCTTTAGAGACATTCCACTTCCGATGATGAAAAAATTTGGTAGTTGTGTCAGTGATCAGCTCGTCATAACTTTCAGCTCTAGGGTTTACAATAAAACCATGAACTTAAAACTGTCCCTGGCTTCTTCCTCTTCAATGCTAAGTAACTTCAAGAAAATATCACAATTACTTTTTTTTTATTAGAGCGCCCACATTGAGTCCAGCTTAAATTTTCGCCTCTGACAGCTTTGGAAAAAAAACTCTTAAAGCAAATATTTTTGATTAGTTATCACACTTTTTTAAATAAATATGCTTGTATAATCAGAATATGATAAGTAAAACCCATGCGCAAAAATTTTTTTTCCATTTGTCGACCGGTGTAATCTGTACTTCGATATTTAGGACATTAGATAATCTGTATTTCGATATTTCGATCTTTCGGTGTAACTTTTGTAGATATTTAGATTTTAGATATATTGGACGTAGATCATTTTATCATTCGATATTTTAAACTTTCGATATTTTAATTTTCGATTTTATGGTCATTCGATATTTTCATTTTCGATATTTTGAACATCGATATTTTAAGCGTAGATATTTTAATCTTCGATATTCAAATATGTACCCGTTCTCTTTTAGTGTATTCAAAATTCTTCTTGTTCTATGTAACTAGGTTACCTGACACTTCAATAAAATAACAAACCTGATATAACACGTCTTTTCTTCTTAAACACAAAATTAGTAACATGCAGGACGGGAAAAACTGTCAGACTTGCACTGACTAAAATCCACGGTGTCCTTCAAGAGTCTTTTACGTTCTGGATGAGCCACGGATACCTAATAGTCCTGCGACTCGTTGAAGGATAACCACGTATTTTTGTTAGTACAAGCCTGACAGCCCCTTACTGGTAAAAAAGATCTATAAATCGAGGTTACAACTGGCACTACCACTATCATAGGTCACAATGTTTGACTGGTCTGCTGGTCTAGTGGTTAGTGACCCTGACTGCTATGCCGGAGGTTGTGGGTTCGATTCCCACCCAGGACAAATGTTTGTGTGATGAGCACGATCATTTGTTCTGTGTCTGAGTGTAATTTATCTATAATATTTATGTATTTAAAAATATATAAGTATGTTTATCAGTTGTCTAGTACCCATAACACAAGCTCTGCTTAGCTTGGGACCAGATGGCGTTGTGTGATAGTTGTGGAATATTAATGTTATACGTCTATAAAGCTTCTTTACACACTATGTGGCTTTTTTATGAGAGATAGGTTTGCTCGTGACCTTAGGCTAGGTCAGAAATGACTAAGACAAGGTCGACGACGGAGCGAGCTTACCCAGAAGAAGCCTGTTCACTCTAACTTTGAAGAGATTAGGGTTGTATGTGTGCGGAAACACAGACGCGGGCAAAGAGTTCCACTCCTTCGCTGTCCGCATTATAAAAGACGTTTGGAAACGCTTAGTGCGAATTGGTGGTATAGCAATAAGGTAAAGATGGTAATTTGCCGTGCGTCTAAATATGCGATGGTAGAGGGGGCTGATGGGATGAGGTCGTGGAGTTCTTGCAGTGGCGTATTTACGCTTAGGCCAAGAGGGCCATGGCCCGGGGCGGCAGGCTGCGAGGGGCGGCGCAAGCCGCACCTCAATTGTATCTTTGTGCGCATAAAGTGGCTGAAGAAATAAAAAAAAACTACAAAAACCAAGGTTTGACATCAAGACGCGGGACTATTGTGGTTCTCTATTGTGTGACCTAACTTTTTTATACATAATCTAATGTGACATAATTTTTTTTGTCCTAATCATCATTTGTCCGAATGATAACTTGCCCGAACTTAATACACATAATTTCGAATGCCATAACATTGAAATTCCTAAATACTGTATGTCCTAAATTTGTTTGTCATAAATATTACAATCTATAATATTCAAAATACATAAAACTGATTGCCATAAAATACATAAGTCGTAAAGTTTGTTTTGTTACTGATTACCACCCAATAAGGAATATAGACGGAGCCCCGCTTCGCGGGGCTCCTATTTCTGCGTGCAAGGTTTAAAGTAACCTAACACGAAGGGGATGGCGGGGTCTTTCAGACCCCGCCATCCCCTTCGAACCTAACCTGTCCGTGTCGGGGTGCCCACAAGTCCCGAGCTCGCTTCGCTCGCTCTTGGATCCCAAGATCTTCGGTTTCTAAGCAATTTAATGAAATATCAGTTTTACTATACCTAATTGAACATTCGGAATAATACACATTATGTAATACAATGATTAGGACATATGACTTTATTTCATACAAAATTAGGAGATTCAATTATTATGATACTAGATATTATGCCAGAACAGCTTTAGAAGTAAAGATAATTATGTAAAACAAAATTTAGAACTTTTGATCATTATGGTAACTGAATTTTATACCAAACGTGTTATGGATAATGATTTTCGGACAAACAGTTTTAGGTGACGAAAAGGGATACCGACTATTGTATTAGAATAATATTGATGCGGTGGGGGGCAGCGTACCCTCGCGACTGGAAACTAATCGGGGTGTTGCGATGCGTTGCTCGTATCGCCAGGGCCGTCGCTAGCGGGCGTGACACATCCAGGGGGGCGGCAAATCGAGCGACCGCATACGGTATGGTTTAAGCAACAGTGGTGGCCTGTATTGCAACATCAGGTCTCTGTCATCTGATCAAATAACTACATACTCTCGTGATTACGTATTAATGTCAAGTAAAAAATTTCAACTATCCCAGTTCGAAACCTTACATTTGTCCAAAAACCTAAAAATGTTCGCGCTCGCTTCGCTCGCGCTACTCAAAATTTTCAGTTTGTCTTCTTTCTACAAGGTGGTATGAAACTCTAGGTGTGAAGTTTGAGTAGCACTTGAATAATATTTTTTTTTTGGGGTTAAGTTCCGGGGCGGCAAGCTTTACAGGCCCAGTGCGCTGAAATTTTAAATACGCCACTGAGTTCTTGGGCACACTCTCCGAAGTACAATCTGTAGAAGACCGACAGTCAGGCAACTATGCGGTGATGAGTCAAGCTATGGATCTTGGCATTCACCAATTTTACGTCGCCAACGAGCCTCTTAGCTCTGGCTACATTACAACTAGAGTAGGTATCCCACTTAAAAAATTATTACTAGTTTCACTAAAATTAGTCGCGAAAGTTTTCAAAGCCACAGGTTCCAATCCCGCACAATGTTTCACAATAACTGCATCAACTGCCTACTCCTCGCAACAAAAGGGATGAAGTTAAAAGCGGACCCAACTTTGAAACAACGTGTAATAGTAGTGACAGCAAATAAGCGGAATATGGTAGTTTATTTAGTAGAGCTCCTTGAATTATGAGTCGAGCTAAACGATAACTGACAAATGCTTGCACTGACTGGACAGGTCCACTCAAATCTGTGTGGTTCTTTCTTCAATGACTACCAATTTAATGTCTGGACTTTAAAAGAGACAGTGACCTCTGAGTTTGTTTCGGCTGTTTCTTCTCAGATAAGTCAGGTACGAAACACCGGCTTCATCTAGTTTGTAAAAGACGACGTGTTGATATTAAGGTGATTGCTTCGATGTAGCCCGCGAAATTCAATTTTTTTTACGTTTTTTGCAATTTGCAGGCCAGTGACATGTTGTAACTTTATAAATATATGTGTTGCGGTAATAACAAGTATAATTTTAAATATAAAAATTATCAAAAAATTCGCTCCATCAGCTCTCACATAGAAAAGGTGCATCGTAGTTAGATTTCGGAGATTTTAACATGATGCACCTTTTCTATGTGAGAGCTGATGGAGCGAGTTTTTTGATAATTTTTATATTTAAAATTATACTTGTTATTACCGCAACTCATATATTTATAAAGCTACAACATGTCACTGGCCTGCAAATTGCAAAAAAAAACGTAAAAAAATTTGAATTTCGCGGGCTGGTTGGAGCATCCCCCTTAACCTGCTTGCAAAAATATGTTAAAGCAAAATACATTAAAGGCAGATTGTCGGACTTTCACTGAATGGCATTTAAGTTCGAAAGTTTAACGTGCTTTACTACTAATTCATGGTCACCCATCTAAGAACCAAACTTGGCAAGCTCTGATTAACTTAAAGATCAACCAGTACAGCTGTTATTATTAAGCCACGAGCTGAAACAAGCGGTCATAAGACAATTTATAAATTATAGCGTGCGCCAACTAAAAGTCTTCTCGGTAATTTCATTGTATCTTGGCGATGTCGCCGGGACGGGGGAAGTGGCCCGCGAGTGGGAGAGTTTACAGAATAATTTAGAATATTTAAAAAATATTATTACTTTCTACAAAATTATTTATTTTTACCTTATTCATTTATCTATTATATCTAAAAAAAGCCTAGGGAGAACAGTGGTGGTCTAATATTTCAGACATACAAAGGGTTTGAAACCAGCCAGATGCATTCATTTGTGTAATATATTTCATCACCACTGCCTTCAAAACGGTGAAGCAAAATATGAGAAAACCGGTATGTCCCAGAACTAAAAATTCGATGATATGTGACATATCTGGGCCTGATTTACAGCTCTCTCCCTCTCACATAAAGGAGGCATGTGTTCCAGCAGTGGCAACATTCCCACTGCAAAGCAAAGCTATTTGGTCGTTACACGTAAAGCGTTGATGTATTTTTAAAAGCCAGTGGCAATTTAAAAAAAAAATATGTGTTAGTCTTACTAGACTTATAATATTGTTGCTCTGTAAAGGCATGAAATAATTTATAATTACTGACCAAAGAAACATGAAAATAAACGGAAAGACGAGCATGGGTCAAATAGTCAAATCATTTTCAAAACCTCATTTCCGTTATCATTAAATTTTGCTCATCAAAATATTGTAAAAGTTACACAAAATTTTTAAATGGTCCAATTGGCATCTCGACTGAAAAAAAAAATTCCCGTCACTTGGATTACCAAAAAAAATTAGACGCGAATTTTTTTTGTTACGTAACCCAAAATTGACGGAGATACGCTATTAAATTTGGCAATACGTCACAATTTTTATTGAAATCCGACGTCGCGAGCTTCCACTCTTTAGTTTTGATCCGTTTAAATCTTAAATTTTCATTGATTTTACAAAAGAAAAAATTTGTGTCCATAAGTCATGGGCCAAGTGATTAATGCGGGCAGTATTCATAATGCCCGGGCAGTATGAATAATGCCCAGCCATATCGGGCCAAGTGTTAAATGGCAACCGACTTTTTTTTTTAAACCACCCAGAAGTAGGAGAACCGCGATCCGTCGACCTTTCGAAAAACTAGTTTATTATTCACATTAATCACTTGGCCAGATATGGCTGGGTATTATTCATACTGCCCGGGCATTATGAATACTGCCCGCAATAATCACTTGGCCCATAACATACATTTCAAAACTCTCAATGACGAACTAATTAGATTTGTAATTTATTGATACTATCAAATAACCAATGTCTACATTTTATGCATAAAATTTAAATAAAATTTTATACATCAAAGACAATTTTTCTTGCTATCGGTACACGGTGGTTTCCCATCGCGACACAACTGAGTTACCGTTCATTGACAGCGTAATGCACTGCGTACACCGTTTATTGCTCAAACAAGTCACTTAGGGGCTTATAGCTACTACAGAAGCTTGGTGTCTATGAACAAAGAGTAAATTGGTCACTTACTAGCTTTTGGCAGCGGTTTTACTTGCGTGATAGTCAATTAGCGATAATACTGAGATCGTTTTCCAGAGTCTTATATGAAGCTCAGCTAACTATCTCTTCAAGATATTTTCAGCCATCCTGCACGCGTAGCATGGCGCCGTAGAAACGGGTTTTGTCGACGCGAGAATAGACAAAGTGACAGAACATAAAAGATTTTTATCAATTTAAGCATAGCAATGTTTAAAATATAGACGAGATATGTTTCTATTCTTTAATGGTGTACGAATCGTGTCATACTTGTGCGAAAAAACAGTCCGATTTGTACAGGAATAACGATGAAATAACTCTGTCTTTTCTTGGTAGAATAGACATAGAACCGCCATGCTACGCGTGCCTGTGTAATTGAGTAAGAAACAACCTCAACTATAACATTCATCGAATCCTTCGCATTTATAATTTTGTTGCATTTGTCCAATTTGAATTTTGTGTGCATCTGAAATAAATGACTTTTATTTATTTACATGTTATAATACCCTATTTTGCAAAAAAAAATTGTACAATCGCTGATCTAAACATAAGTGCCGTTGTTACAACGGGAATACCTCCACATTTTAACAATCAAATTTTAAAGTTGGATGTTGTATTAAAATCTTTCCAAAGATATTTTTAAAGAAACGAAAAATTCAGTTGCGAGCAGGGTTCGATCCTGCGTATTCTGGATAGGTACTCCAGACGCCTTGACCACTAGGCCATCGCAACCACTACTCACAAAGCTGAACTGACATCGGTCGCCTGTTATTAGGAGTCTAGTAATATATCGTCGTTGGTACTATCCGTGTCGTTAAACAAAATAGAATTAATACTTATATTTATCCAGCTGCATCTCGCGGTTCGATTGGAAGCCGACCCCAATATAGTTGGGAAAAGGCTAGGCAGATGACTTATATTTGTCAATAGCTCATCACGAAATAATATGATCCCAGTTTGATATTTTTAAGGGTTGCGTAGTGTTTCCACAAGACATACAAAACAAAACTCAACCAAGTACTAAAACTCCCCACAAGATATCACAAACCCACAAAGTGAACTGAAACTTAACTTGTCCATAAATAAGACACGCACACCACTCATCTACCCGCAAAACCACTAATTAGGTGTTAAATCACTGAAAACGACTGAATCCCAACGTGAAAATGTGGACCTCACTGTTTACTGTGATTTACACTTGTGAATACTCTAACACAGAGTAAGGTATGGTTATGTTAGGAGCGTTAGGCGATTTTAGACGCGGACTTGCGGTCGGCGGGTAATGAACTAATGGGTAGTTCGCCTAATCAAGAACCATTTTTGATCCACGCCCACAGATCTGTCAGCAAATACCTGTAGGTGTAGTGGGACTCTTATAAGACCCCGCGACCCAGGAGCTCCAAGGGAAACTGTAGGATCTTGTTCAAGTCAAGACAGAACGGGCGGCAAATCATATTTGATGATTATTACACCACAAACAAAAGGTATAATCGGTTGGATTCGAAACTGTCTGATTTCAATCTCTGTACGAATTGATAAAGCCTTTTTTGAAGTATGTTCCTTTATTTATATTGACTCATCCCTACTTATACGGTAAAATAATATGTCTAATACGAGTCCAAACCCCTACGAGATAATATGAAAATACAGTTTTTTTTTTAAACTTAACTAATATTCGGTCAAAAAAGCACCTAGTGATAGATACCTGTCAAGTTCTACAAAAAACACGAGTTTAATACGCAGTGATTTCAAAAATCCCTCATCATCAGCCTATAGCAGTCAACTGCTGGATAAATCGCACGCCAAAAAACCCTCAATTAACTTAAAACTCTCCAGCTTACCACACAAACCTCGCCCCTAAAAACACTGTCCCATCTCGCCGGTCGCGGTCGCCTGGTCCAAATGGAATTGAAACTGTGACAATCCAGTTTGCACTTCCCCACTTTTTCTTTACGGCACCTAGATTTGATTGAGTTCGTCTCACTTTGTGCTGACATTCGTATGGAATCAAACGAATCTAGGTGTGGACTGAGAATCGATACCAGACAAAGGGTTTTTTACAGGAGGTGAATTTTGTTCGGTTTTTATAGGCGTTGTTCTTTTTTTATGAAGTTCAAATTAGGTGTTACATACACTGCCGACATCAACGCCGCACTACGTTTACTCGATGGTCATTTTCTATCTTTGGTGAACTAGGGTTGAAACATATCTGGCAGCACGGAATCGCCTTTTTCCGTTGCCCTTTCTCTTTCTGTCGCTTAGAACTGCCATTTGCTAGACCGAGACAATGCGACAGCAGCCGGCCGCCTCACGGATTCCGCCGCGTGCTATCGCATTATGCATTCTGTCTCGGTCTAGCAAATGGCAGTTCTAAGCGACAGAAAGAGAAAGGGCGACGGAAAAAGGCGATTCCGTGCTGCCAGATGTGGTGTAGCCCCTACGGAACTACTATTATCTTTCAAGCTCAAAACCCGTATTTACTACAGAAGTTTCGAGCGTTTTCTATTCTTTATTACTTATCCATAAGAGTCGCCGCACACGAGCCACCCGCGACAGCCACTAACGCCGCCGTTACGAGATGCTAGAAGCGGCTACAGAGGTAGCTGAAGCGCGCGGCAGCCATTTGTGGCCGGTGGTCGACACTTGCGTTCGTTGGCTGCTACTTTTTTTAACCAATGCATGCAGTCAGGTGTACTGAGGTAAGGGAGAGAGTGGTGCGGAGTCGCGCCAGTAGCGTGTGGCGGCGTTTAGTGGCCGGTGCGGGCCACAAGAAGCGAGCAGCGACGATTGTAGCGTGTGGCGGCCACCGGCGTCAACCGTGTGCGGCGAGTCCATATATGTAAAATGTATGAAAACTACGGGAAATTTAAGTAGCGGCGTTAAGTGGTTGTGGCCGGTGATCCGTGTGTGGGAGAAACGAACTAAAAATTAACGACGTTAAACATGATTCGACAGTTGTCCTAATTCCGAAATGTTATGAAAAATTCACTAATTCTACAATTATAGGGAGTAAGGTTCACTCAAAAGTATCGAGTTACTTTCGTGCGTTTCACAGGCATCGAGGCGGCATCAACAGAGAACAGATCTTTTTAAATAAAAAGTTTTGCTATGTAAAACTTATAAACTAAGTATAATACTATTTCATAAACAGAAAATGGTAACTGATTTAAAGTTAAAAGAAAAATTCTACCTATTACGATAAGTACCGTCTAGATACTTCCATTGAACGAGAGGAGGCTTTTGTCTCACTGTGGAGCTAGACAGGCTGATAATGTAATAATGGCCATTAGTTATCTATGTACGATTAGACCAAGGGTGATCAACCCAAGCAGACCATTATGCAGCCCAAGAAAGGTTTTTTTTAATTCTGCTCCACACTAAGAATTTCTTCGGTATCGTGGGTGCATTAACAAACATTATTTTTACTGGCGTGGTAATCATCAAAAGAGTCCTCCCAGGGTGGGACGGGAGGGACTGTCAGACTCGTACTGACTAAAATTCACGGTGATCCTTAAATAGCACTTACTTTACTTGATTACTTGATGCGACAGTCTCTTGGTTTACAAACATTTAAAGTCACCGACACAAACTACCAGACTCAGAAAAACTACGTAAAGCCATACAAAAAATAGTTTCGTATTGGAATCAAACGTGTGGCAGATTGGCTCAGCCCTACAACAACCGTGCCATCAAATGGCCCACACTTGGGTCAAAACCCGCCAGGTTCGCGGAACTTTTCAAACAGGAAACTGTGACCCTGAAACGTAAAGGGCTGTTGAAGAAATACGGTGGATTTTAGTCAGTTCGAGTCTGATAGCCCCTCTCGCTCCTTTCAGGGCTGAAAACATTACCCGCACTAGCACGCAAGTCATAAAATTCACACTAAGTTGAATACGCGCTCCTTGGCTCTCCTCCTCCTTGTTTGCGTTTGAACAGTCTGTTAATACCATTTTTTTTTTCTTTTTTTATGTCTTTGGACGTTGATCGAAAGGCCGCTACCTACACTAAAATGGACCTGGGTCGGCCACGTCTGCCATATGCCCAATGAGCTTTGGGCCAATATAACCACTTTGCGGAGCCCTGACACAGAGGGCGTCGCGGCAGACCTCGTAGAAGATGGCGCGATGAGCTGGACAAAACCAACGACTAGTGGTCCACTTTGACCTTGGATCGTGAATACGTCATAGGGCCTTTGACAAGCAGTGGGATGGAGTAGGCTATTAATAACAGTATCAGTAAAATTACTAAATTTGTAATCGTCTCTAGACTGACAGATAAAAATTTTAACGTTCGTTTTGGCTCGAATGATAAAAAGTTGAACAGCCCTAACACTGATCGGACTGAACTTAAGACCGATCAATAATAATAATATAATATTCCACAACTATCACACAACACCATCTAGTCCCAAGCTAAGCAGAGCTTGAATTATGGGTACAAGACAACTGATAAACATACTTATATAGTTCTAAATACATACAAATTATAGATAAATTACACCCAGACACAGAACAAATGATCGTGCTCATAACACAAACATTTGTCCTGGGTGGGAATCGAACCCACGACCTCCGGCATAGCAGTCAGGGTCACTAACCACTAGACTAACAGGCCAGTCAGATCAATGTCCCGTTTGTATTTGCACTAAGCCATGAATTTGTTTATTTGCTCAGTCCCTTGTCTTATTGACTAGTGAGTAGGGTTACCATTCTTCTTTCTTCTCAGACCGGACTGTGTCCAGTCATATAATTTTTCCGGCCTTTTCTACTTGAAAATATTTTTTGGAAGATTGTTAGGGAATGGAAACTGCTACAGCAAAGTGAGAGTCGCTTACTTTTACCATCACGAAATTAAGAACATTTTGCTTTGGATCTTATCTCGTCAATCTTAGGATATATCGAAACAATTTTTCTGTTTCAAAGATTTTCTTAGGAAAGAAAAATTCAATCCGCGGGCAGGATTCGAACCTTCGGCCTTCGGATTCAGTACATCCGACGCTCATTTCCGTGAAAACGTCACCATGAGACGTTAGAAATGGAAGGAAGAATTCGCCGCGGCAGGTAAGATCCTCGGTGGCTCGGTTGGAAATGAGCGTCGGATGTACTGAATCCGAAGGCCGCAGGTTCGAATCCTGCCCGCGGATTGAATTTTTCTTTCCTAAGAAAATCTTTGAAATTCGCTACGCATGCGTTAATGCGTTTAAAATTTAAAAACATTAATTTTTCTGTTGTGCTTTTTAACCAACTTTTCTTCGGAGTCTTTTTTTTTTTGATTAATCAAAGACGCCTGGTCCGGTTAGTAAGATACTTCTTTTATTAAAAAGAATGTAAGTTACGAAATACGAGTAAGGCTTTAAATTGCGGAATTTTTTGTCTCGTGGAATTAAAACTAGATAATTTATTTTTTAATGAATGAGTTTCTTGCCAGAATAAGACCCAGCCACACGTCATTTACATGACGAATGTCGAAAATTCTTAGATGAAAATTATTTGTCCATAATTTTAAATTGTATTTGGTAACCCTACTGTTGAGTATGTAAGTTAGCCAATGCTAGTTTGTATTCTAAGAACGTACTATGAAGACCACGTATTTGTACGAGGTTATTGACTCAAGTTAGAGTTCAGAATTTAATATTATAAAGGTTAAACAAAATGCATTATTTTAAAGTTACGAGTATTATGCTGGACCGCAGCCGCAGGTAGTCGCGAGAAGTGGAAAAAGTGGATCTTTATCAAGGAGTGGAATAATAAATAAAGGCGCTCCCTCACCGCGAGCATTCACCTGTAATGTAACGTTACAGATTCGAACATTTCAACAGTGAGGAGGGAACACAATCGAGCATCACAATGCGCACCTTGTATCAAATCTATACTAAATGTACGCGAATGCTCGTCGGTCAGGGAGGTAGTACTGTAATGTAATGCTCAAAGTCGATCGAATCTATAATGTTACATTACACGCAAATGCTCCCGGTGAGGGAGCGCCATAAGGTGATATAATAGGTAATTATGCGTTTTATGGCACAGTTGCCGCAGTTTCTGAGCGATTGGACTGCTGCGAGCGTGTTGCGGGTTCAATTCCCGCACGGAACAAATATTTGTATGACCTGCATTTAGTTGTTCCGGGTCTAGGTATTTGTGTAAGTGAGTTTGTATGATTATTTAAACGTACCTACCCACGACATAGGAGAAATTCTTAGTGTGGAGTGTGGAAAATAAAAGAATAGCACGGCCTTTGCGCTGTATTCCTATATATTCAAAACAGTTGGTCAAATGTTAAGCTACACACTTGCTGAAGTTGATGAAGATAGGTGACGTTGGTGATTGCCCATTAATTATTAATTAAGCCATTAATTACAGACACTCGTCATGCACCTTTTACCGGTTTCAGGAACCGAAATCAGGGTGTCGAGTCTGCTAATTATTAGTCAGAATGGCGCCACAATGGCGTTTCAATTGTAGTGCTTATTCGAACCATTTTTTACTGCTGAGTAAAAAATGGTTCGAAAATTGAAACGCCATTGTGGCGCCATTCTGACTAATAATTAGCAGACTCGACACCCAGATATCAATATAACCTATAAGGTTTATTGTCGGTAAAAAAGAAGAACGACCCAAAAATGTATATTGATGTATGTAAACGGACACTCTGCCTATCCCCTTTATTTATTCAAACACGAAACACTCCCACTCCTCATCACTGAATTCTCTTACAACTCCGACAAACAGAAAGGTATTATAATTTCAAAGCCATCCATTATTCGTGTCCATTCAAATTCTTATCGTCATCTCAAACAATAATTCCAGATAAAAATCTACGAGGAACGTCTCAAAAAAAAAACCAGCCATGTCCGAGTCGGAAGCGCGCACGAAAGGTTCCGTAACATTGTCTATAAAAAACGGCAAGAAAATCATGTCTAATGAAAGGGAGCCCCCTTAAATATTGATTATATTCCGTTTTTTAGTTATTTGTTGTCGTAGCGACAATAGACATACTTCATATTAATATTATGTGAAAATTTAACACTGTTCATGAGTGAGATACAGAGAGACAAACAGAAGAAGTCTTTTTTGTTTAGCCTGGTGAAATCATCAAATGAGTCCTCCCACCCAGGGCAGAGCGGGAGGGACTGTCAGATTTGTACTGACTAAAATCCACGGTGTCCTTCAATAGCCCTTTATGTTCTGGGATCAAGGTAATTCTTTAGTCCCGCGACCGACGGACGGAGTCTTAGTAATAGGGTCCCGTTTTATCCTTTGAGTCTTCTTAATCACTACACTCTTGGCAGAGTAGTCGTGGTCATCACATCAGGGGTGGTGACTCGCTCCACACTGCGTCACCAGTCCTCTCGCACCGCTGCCTTCCTGGTACATTCGTGAGGGACCATTCAATACAGCCTTAATCTAGTCTGTCCAGCGCATCGGTGATCCGTCTCGAGTTCTTTGTTCTATTTTTTTTTTAACTTTGCCCCACATCCGGTATTTCTCCTGTGTCGTGGGTGCGTTTACAAACATATATAACATGCATAAACGCCCAGACCCGGAACAACTACTTGTAGATCATACAAAATATTTGCTCCGTGCGGGAATCGAACCCGCAACACGCAACACAGCAGTCCTATTGCTCAGCGATTGAGTCAACCGTGCCGTTAGCTCTCATACCATTAACTCTGCTCTACACCGCAAGACGTTTCCTTTGGGTACGGAACCCTAAAAATCTACTGTGAACATCTCGAAAAAACGTCGTAAACATGATTTTTACCGTACAAAGGTAAGGGAAAACAATTATGGCTGGCATTGGGACCCGCTATTAAGTGCAGGACACAAACGTATCAGACCCAGTAATGGCGCTCACTTCAAACAGTGAGGACTCAAAGAAATCATTATTCCGCGCTCTTCCTACGCGACCACTTGGAAACGTAGGGATGGGGTGCTGTCGATGTTTTGTTTTTTATCGATAACAGATCATATTTCCGCACCAAGCGTGAATCGTTTGATAAGTGGACTAACATTATACATTTTTAAATTCATAATAGGCATTAGATAGGGTAGATAGGTCTGTTTTACCCCACATAGCAAACATGTGATTTTTTAAATAACTCTCCTACAGCAACTACTACAAAAAAAAACATAAAATAAGTCGACTTACAAAGTAGCTTAATAAAATTCAGTCGCTTCTCCAGTATCTGTATCACAAAATAAGATACATGCATTCTCACTTGATATACTATGAATTAAAATGCCAGGTCGTGTTCTAGAGAACCGTTGTCTGTATTCAAATGTTAACTAAACAAAGAGCCTAACGAGATCTTCTTTGTATCCTGATTAAAATTCTTGGCTATACTAACTTATTAGAATAGTGGATGTAATGTCACTAATCGACTTTCAACAAATACATCGACTAGTTATTATTTTAAACATTTGTTTTATCCAACCCATCATTTGGAGTCCAATCAACTCAATAATTCACGCAAGCAAAGACGTGGACAAAAGGTAGTTAGACATATTTATAACCACAAATAAAGCACACTCACCCGGAACTCTTTTTCAACTGCACATAATTGCTATAGATGTCGCTTAATATCAGTATTTTACATGGAGCGACTGCCTATCGGACTTCCATAACCCAGTCACTGGGTAATACCATACCCCATGGTAAGCTCATAAAATCACGAAAAAAAAACATCGACAAAAATAATATCGATAATTTTTTCCCACATCCCTACAGCAGGTGCGCTCCGCCGGCGCCGCGGGGTAACGAAGCTAATCTGTACTCAAGTGTCGACAATTTGAGGCGTAACAACAGAAAATAAGCAAAGACTTGAGTCGAGTTCTACTTAATCCGCGGTTCACTCGCAGATGCTATGTAATGAAGACTGTTTATAGAGCCATTATACACAATACCCTTTTAATTTGGGCATTTTGAATAATTTGTAGGATTTAGTAATGATATCGGGAGAACGACACTTGTTTTGTTGATTTTGTATTCATTAAACTATACGAGGATAGATAGATACTCGTAGTGCAAACAATTGGTTTACAATATTTCTATATCAATGTTTTATAAATATTAAACGCATTAACGCATGCGTAGCAAATTTTCAAAGATTTTCTTTGGTAAGAAAACGCTAAACGCGCTAAACGTCACCATGAGACGTTAGAAATGGAATGAAGAATTCGCCGTGGCGGTTACGATCCTCGGTGGCTCGGTTGGAAATGAGCGTCGGATGTACTGAATCCGAAGGTCGCAGGTTCGAATCCTGTCCGCGGTTCGAATTTTTCTTTCCAAAGAAAATTCTAAATCAATGGTTACAATTAATACGGCGGTCTTATCGCTAAATATAGTGTCATCGCCCAGACAAACTTTAGGTGGGCTGTACCAAATTAAAATAAAAAGGGGAGGTCAGTAGTGGAATATGCGGTCTAATCTGCGTGTCGCGGGTTTGATTCCCGGACGGAACAAATATTTGTATGATCTATACCTAAATAGTAGTTCCGAGTCTGGTTGTTTGTATGTGGGTAAACGCACTCACGATGCAGATGAAATTCTTAGTGTGGGTTTTCCACGGCTAACTCGTTTTTATTGGGTATGATGATGATCTCAGATTGTTTGTACAGTGTAGGTTTTTAATTTTTAACGAAATAAATTAAATTCTACCTACAGCAAATTGAATCAAGTAACTGACTGATCAAATATATGATTGCAAAAGCATCAGAAGCTTTATAAATACGGAAAATAATCAACAACTTAGTAGTTGTTGATATATATGTCTATGGCAAATTTATTCAACAAATAGTAACAAAAAGCACAATTTATACACTGCAACATTCAATACACCACACAAAACACATTCTAAATTAAGAGGAAGTTCTCCCAAAACAAAAACATACCGCTCCCTAATTCGATATATATTACTCGGGAGTCAAATAAATCATGCGAGCGACTAAAGCAGTGCCGATCCCAGTGCGGTAAGCGACAATATTAAGCTCACCGTAAAATATTTTTTACCCATAAATTAAACGAGTGTAAGCGAGTTTTTCATATGCCAGTTTCGCTAGAACGTCGCGAAATTAAACACATAAATTACAAACAGTACAACTTGAGGTGCATATATTCAATTTGGTGTATGCTTCGCCTTAATTACTGTATTGGAGTTTGTGAAAGAGGCTACTTGCAAATTATATTTATCGGTACGATTGGCTCAGTGGTTAAGCAATTAGCTGCTGCACTGCGTGTAACTGATTCGATTCCCGAATTGAACAAACTATAGTGTATGATGTACAAGTTTTTTTCCGGTTTGGCTATTTGTGTATGTGAGTTTAGATGTTTGTAAACTCCAATACATTTTTTTAGTTATGTCCTTAGCCAGCCTATCATACCTACAACGATTTCAAACATTCATAAACAAGTGTATTTTACTGTCTAAATAATAGATAGGTAAATGTTAAATATCCATACAATCTCCTAAACCGCCACAAATTGTTTACAAGACCAAGTGCGTCAGCATTGCAAACACAAAACATTCTTTCGCAGAAAAATTCAAGAACTGTCAATTAACTTGTAAACAGGGACAAACATACTACTTGAATACTTAGATCAGACAGTCATAAATCAGTCAGGCAAGAAACAGTGAAGTGACAAGACAGTGTTAGTTAGAAGAAATTCCATGAAGAATAAGTCAGAAAAAAATGTACACGATCTCGTATCACATGAAAGAAATGATTTTGAAGAAGAACTATTTAAAAATTATAATATGTTTAACGTTCGGTGTCACCGGTTTGATTGTGATGATACTACCACATGTGCTAACAAACAAACCTGTTAATCATCGTCGACATATAAGATACGCTACAGATTTAAAATACATCCTCTTTTGGGGACAAACTAAGTCTCAAAGATCACGTCTCGCACATCATAAACCCACTGAGTTTGCACTCGGACAGAAAATGTTTATCGACCAAAAATGTCCGTACATAAACTGTTACATCACTTATGATAAAGCAACTCTGAATACCGACGAAGATTTCGACGCAGTTGTATTTGATATAGACTACGTACTAAAAATGGATGTAGACTTTTTGAATTTAACGAGATCGCCAGATCAGTTATACATATTCCGGTCTTTGGAAACGCCTACGAAACATCCGTTATGCGATTATGATTTGGAGGACTTTTTCAACATGACATGGACTTATAGATTAGATTCGGATATCCCCCAACCGTTCATAGAGATCCATAGTAAGAATAAATCCATCGTTGGACCAAAGACAAACATGAAATGGGTAAAGAAAATGAAGAAGAATAAGAAGTTAAGTGATAAGATCAGGCAGAAAAGAAAGGCAGTGGCTTGGATTTTGACTAAATGCAAACTGAAATCAAAACACGAAGATTTTATTAAGGAGTTGAGAAATGAATTGCAGGGATACAATTACACATTGGACATTTATGGGCCTTGTTCTCAAAAAAAATGTCCGGGAGGCAGTGCCATGAAATGTTATAAAATGGTGGAAAAGGAATATTTCTTTCAACTTGTTTTAGAGGAGTACCTGACCATAGATTATGTGACTGAGGTGATGGTAACTGCTATGTCGCATGCTGCTATACCTATTGTTCTTGGACCCAATGACTATGCCAAGTAAGTTTTATTTAATGCTGTTCTTTTTTTGTAAACCATTCAAAATTCCTCCAAAACTGGTTATTTATTATGAGATGCTAACGTGATTTAATAAAATGTTTGTTATTGCGGAACATACCTTTTTTTTTTTTAGCGTGGTAAAATCATCAAATGAGTCCTCCAACCCCGGGCAGGGCGGGAGGGACTGTCAGACTTGTACTGACTAAAATCCACGGTGTCCTTCAATAGCCTTTATGTTCCGGGGTCACGGTAATGAGATAAGTCCCGCGACCCCGGCAGGCTTTGGCCCTCTAGAGAGGGGCCCCGTCATTATGCTGACGCTCATTGAGGCGCGCGTGGAATACAACGCTCCGTCAACCCGGGCATGGTCCATGGTCAGACAGCGAGTTGCCCTTTACTCGCCGCCCGCATGCGCGCGCCTACGGTGGCCGGAGATCGTCTTGCGGGAGCATACCTTTAGTATATTTTAAAAAAAAAAGTTGCGCCAGACTTGGAATTTCTCCTATAACGCGGGTGCGCTTGTAAACATTAACTCACATACACAAACATCTACTAGGGGTGATCAAAAAGTAATGATAATGAATATAAAATATGGTATTTAAATTTAAGGACGCGTTTGCAATTGACACAAAATTATGCCTTTTTTCGGTACATTTTCTGACTAAACTGAATCAAATCGAATAAAACTAATAACGAATACAAACAGATTGGTTCTTTATCTTCCCACGATAGAGACGTTTTTCTTGAAAATGATAGTTTTAAATACTTTAAAAACGATCTGCCGTTGCCATGTTTACCATATCGTGTTGTGTTTAGGTAAATTTTTTGTTTTACAAATAACATATTTTAACATTCCTAAAACTATTGAAAGTAGGCAAATATAGTCTATTTTAAGCCTTAGAGAATATTTCTTTATTTTTCATTCAGAAATACACCAAAAATAATTCCGCAAAACAGGAAGATATCGGCAAATCGTCAGAAATTATATTTTTTATCTATCAATATTTAATGGATAGTTAATTAGAAAGTACTGAATAACTAAGGTTACTATGTTACCTTGCATCAAAAAAATAATTAGTTCATTTGAAAGTAAAATAATAGTGTAAACAATTATTATAATGCAATGACAAAATTCAATATAAAACCAATACCAGTTTGTTCTTTGATTTAGACGGCGCGAGGCGCCTATTGAGGGAGGACGTATCGCTCGCAACCATTTTGACATTAGTCACGTAATCATTAAAATTAAAAATACTCGCCACCATTCATGACCTTTAGACGCGGCGCTAGTATCTTCGTCATAACATCAAATTGCATTTGAAAAATGTAGTAACTCGAATTTTCCGTAGGTCATGAATGGTGGCCAGGAATTTTCCCAATCGCAAAGAGTACAGCGTAACCAACCTTTCTTGATACAAATTAATATTTTGAATTATTTTAATTCTGATCTGATTGTAATGTAAATTTATCAATGTGTTGAATGCGAATATAACTGTATCTTATCCTATACTATTAAACGCGCATAAAAATAAATATATTTTACGGTTCTCGAAAATGACTCCGACGATTACGATGAAATTTGGAATAAGTATAAGAATTTATTGGGACGAAAAATCAATTTAGGTAAATGTTCCATGTCTGGAAAAAATTGTTATTTCCGTATTTTTTTTTATAATAATAATAATAATATTCCACAACTATCACACAACGCCATCTAGTCCCAAGCTAAGCAGAGCTTGTGTTATGGGTACTAGACAACTGATAAACATACTTATATATTTCTAAATACATACATATTGTAGATAAATTACACCCAGACACAGAACAAATGATCGTGCTCATCACACAAACATTTGTCCTGGGTGGGAATCGAACCCACGACCTCCGGCATAGCAGTCAGGGTCACTAACCACTAGACCAACAGGCCAGTCAAAGTCAATTTGCACCCATCTGGGGGCACGGCAGTGCCCTGCCAAGTCTCGAGCAAAGGGCACGGCCGTACCATCTTTTCTCGAAGCGATTCGCGGCTGTTTCGCCCCCCCTATATCTTCGACGTGGACAAAGCTAGGAGTTTAGGTTTTCGGTGAATAATAGTAGGCATTAAAACAAGCTTAAGTTCGAAATTACATGCCAAACGAATTAATAGTTTAGGAGTTACAGTCCATCAAAGTTACACCATTCTGTCACTCACTGACTGACTGACTCACTGACCGATCATCAAAAATCTAAGGTACTTCTAGCAGACTTAGAAACTTCAAATTTTGCACCAAGATAGGTCATTAGCCACATATAAAGGAAAAATTACAAAAACATTAAAAAATAATATACCATAGAAAACAATTTTATATTTGCGGTTTGGCAAGAACATTGTGTATGGATTTTGACTGCATTGTTAACTTTGTTCGTGGTTTATGCATACATAGAATAGAAAAGAATAATATAAATGTAATACATAGACTATAGTTAATACAAATTAATACATAAAGTTCATAATTCATTAAATTAATAAAGCTAAAACTCCATTGTATTGCGATAAATGTTGTATGTGCGCTCGATAGATGGCGTTGTACCTGTCTGAATCGCGCTATGGTTTCGTTACAGAGCGCAGTCTAAGTAGTTCTTTAAAATAATTCGACAATTTTCATTTGATAGCGCCATCTATCTATGAACAACCATTTCGAAACTAAAAAAATATTGTAGCGTTATTCGGAGAACTTAAGTTAGCCGGATTAGATAGTAGATTTATTATTGTTACTGAAACAGTTATTTAGGAAAATAGTTTATTAATATAACATAGACATAGTTACATTATGTAGTTGTTTACGTGTTATTTAGTTTAGTTACATTTAGTTTGTAAGTTAGTAGATATATAATATATTATTTAGTTATTTGTTAGTTAGTTTAGTTCTATTTCGTTTGTTAGATAGAGAATGGGTCCTAAGTAAAAAAGTAGCTGAAGTCCAAGAAATTATGAGGACACCTAAAAAAAAAGAAAGAAATACACTTACAAAAAATAAATGAGATCCCACCAAAAACATTACATGTAAAAAAATGCCAAGTCTCTCGATGCAGTCTTTCCATCGTAAAAAGTTTTGAGATCTCATAGAAGCCAAGTCCTATTCAAATTATTTTGTAGTTATAAATCAACATTTAGTAATTATATCAATAGTTTTCTTTATATTATAATTATAGTGACTTGGCAATGAGCACAAATTAAAAGCTGCTTGCTGCCTGGAATTAATGTGCAAATGTTACTGACGAGACCTGTGATCAGATTATTTGTTATGTGTGAATCATGATGGTCACTACCGACTACATGTTCTAATACAATAATTAAGATTACTTAACTTTCAACTCCTCCAAATATGCCGTTTTATTTGTTTCTTCTTGTGCTCATTGCCAAGTCACTATAATTATAATATAAAGAAAACTATTGATATAATTACTAAATGTTGATTTATAACTACAAAATAATTTGAATAGGACTTGGCTTCTATGAGATCTCAAAACTTTTTACGATGGAAAGACTGCATCGAGAGACTTGGCATTTTTTTACATGTAATGTTTTTGGTGGGATAAAGATTTACACGAATAATATCTATACTCAGGGGGTAATCTCCGGAAGTTATGAACCGATTTTAAAAATTGTCTCACTTGTCAACAGCTATATTATTATTAGCGAGTGCTATAGGCAACGACGATATAATACTAGACTCCGCATGCACGATCTAAGGAACAAAAATTATTCTGTCTACTCGCTGAGGTAGGTACTACGTAAGCGAGGAGGACGGGGTACTGCGTTGTTATTGGCCAACTCAAGGTCTGTTCTGTCTCAACGTATGTTTACGGCTCACAGGATTGGTCGAAATGAGACGAATATAAGACTTTTTTGCCTAATGTGTTGACAGACATCGGTCGCTTGTTATTAGGAGTCTAGTATTATATCGTCGTTGGCTATAGGCTATAAATTATAAAGATATCATGTATATTTTACCGCCCAACGAAGTGGGCACGGGTCAGCTAGTGTTTTGTAATTTCGTCGCGCGAACCTGGCGTCTAAGTAACCTAATTTAAGGGTTGACTTCCATAGGGCACGCATGCCGCAATCGCGGCGGTTAGACCCCTCTTTTAGGAGTGACTGGATAGGCGTCACGGCGTCCTGCCCTACCGCCTGATGCAGGTCGTCACCGGACACCGAAGTTTCGGGAGGTACCTGTGTGTGTTGATAAGGACGGAAGAAATGCCTGGAGCATACGGTCCAGGTCTGCCCCGCTTGGTTAGAGCACCACCGTGTCCTCACGGCGGCGATACGCGGCAACCTCTCGCGTCCGGCATTGGTCGAGGCCATGCTGCGGGGCGAGACGGTATGGGAAGCGGTTGCCCCCTTTTGCGAAGCAATCATACTAGCGAAGGAGGCGTGACGCGTAAGGGAGGAGGAGGACAGCTTCCACCATACAATGCCAAAAGCAACCAAAAAATAAAGAAAACCTGCAATATCACGGGTATAGTATTTCAATGATACCAGTACACAAATACATGCAGGAGTAAAAGATCATAAAAAAAAAGTCTTTTATGGTCCCAATCATTGAGAGCATACTGGAAAAGCACTTCATACAAAAATGTTTGTTTTTTATTTATAAAGACTCATAAAATGCCTCCCCGTTAAACCACCACGCCAAACGACAATTCGCAATTTGCTTCCATCGGTTGCAAGTGACTCTCACAATGTCGTCGGTCCACCTAGGAAGAAGCCTGTCTATGCTGCCGATTTTAGGGGTAGCTGGGTCGTAAGGTGGAGACTGTCCTCTCCCTCACGTGTCGCACCTCCTCCTTCGATAGCATGACTGTTTCGCAGAAGGAGGTGACTGCTTCCCAATCCGTCGCGCCTCACAGCATGGCCTCGACCAATGAGTATTCTCGCGGACACAAACACTTACAGATTTGTGTATCACTGCTACTAAGAGGTTTCAATCAATCGTAAATTCTAATTAATTTCAAAGCTAGAGAATTTAATTAATTTCCATCTAGAGGCATTGGTTGTTTACCTGAACCCGAAAAGTGGTCGTTATTTATTTACCGTATAAGTTCGCACCGACATTATCAGAAGTAAAAAGATTGAAAATGATCTCGTCCATGCCCCAATTCGACTTGATTAATAATAATAATAATAATCCGACCAACACCTGAGGAGGCTTTCGCTGGGTGGCTGGATCAAGCGCTTGATTCAGAAGGCAGTACTCTTGGACACGGCGCGTATTGTTAGGAGGTTCCTCTCTCAAGAGCCCTGACCACCGGTAGCCCGGACCCTGTTCCTGGTGCTGGTGGACTGCTATTTTTTATATTTTTAAATGTTTTTTGTTTCTTTTTTGTAAAAATATTTAAAAATGTAATTTATAAGTGTAAAAATAAATAAAGAGAATAATAATAATAATATACTATATCTGCAATAATACTAGCATCTGCCCGCGGTTTCACTCGCGTCAAATAAGGCGTTGGGCCCTAATGGCCCCGTCCGCATTAGTTCCCTTAAGGAGCGCCTGGAACACGACGCGCCATGACTCGGGCCTAGACCTTGGTCAGACGGCGAGCTACCCATTGCTCCCCGTCCACAAGCGACTGGAATATGCCCTGCGATTTCCAACGCCCAGGGTGTCTGCAGCGGTGGGTGGGAAAGAGGTAGAGGATGTCCATTCCCTCACACGTTCAGACTCTTCCCCATTCCCTTGCCTGCCGCCGAATCCCTCCCGAAACAACCGTGCCCGGGAGGACTTGCACCAGGTTGAAGGTGAGGACGCCGTAGCGCCTCTCCAACCACTCTTCGAAGAGGGATCTTACCGCCGCAATCATGACATGCCCTGTCCAGCCCGTCATTATTTTGATGTGGTAGTATTTTGATACTGTGATATCTCCTAAGATATTCATTCAAATGAAATGAAGTCAAGGGCAATTTTGTTCAAACTCAAATGCTTCTAATGAATAATGTGGATAAGGATCAATATCATGTTAAAAAATTGTCCTAAGAATAAAAATAGAATTTTAGGTGTGGATGGATAGCCCTTATCACTTAGAGGTATGAAAAATAAATAGTCGTTTTCAGACCTATTCCATATGCCTATAAAATTTCATGGAATCGGTCAAGCCGTTTCGGAAGAGTATGGTTACTAAAGCCGGGTCCAGACTGGTGTAGCCCGAATCTTACGATTACGTGTAATCTGCATGAAAAGTGTGGACGGCACACGAACTCAAAGCAAATTGAGAACGCGAATACTGCGTGCGCCTTTGTGTTCGCGCAAAAACCGACAGCCGATGGATCAGCCGCGAGCGTTACATGTAATGCTGACAGTGCCGTCCACACCTAGAATTCGCGTTACATTACACGGTGGATTCGCGTTACATTACACCAGTCTGGACCCGGCTTTACACTGTGATGACGGCTCCACATTAGTGCCGTAAGCCCCCGTGACCAGGCGCGAACGAGAATGTGGATGGTTTTCGCGGGGTTCACGCGCGTTCGTGCCTGGTCCCCGATCAGTGTCGGTATTGTGCCGAGAATTCACGGATTCAGTATCTAGTTATAAGTAGATATATGGCTACGCTACGCCACATACTAATAGGCGGCACGGCGGCGTCGAATATACAAGTGTGAATCTAACTGTCTTTGCATCAACACCTCTGTAGGCTTCATATACAACAGATAGATAAGTGCCAAAATTTCTACGCTGCTGAATAAATTACCAAAAGGGCCAAAGCTGCCGGGATCGCGGGACTAACGAGTAATCATGGCCACGATGGTCCGTAATTTTTACTGTTCCACCTCAAAAAGATAGAACCGGGTGGATTTGGCTCCTTTTTCCGGAGAAACTCACGCCTTGGTCTTAGCAGCATTGATCCTGACTAGATTGGCGGCTCGGCATCGGCAAGTTCAAGCGCTGAACCGGCCATGGTTCGTCTGATATTTCTGAATAGGTCAATTATCCAACTGCGGCAAGAACGCAGTATTTTACAAATACATAACGTATTATCCATTCGTTACCTACTGAGAAAATAAACTAGTGTCTAGAAGCCACGGGATCTCACTCTGTTTAAATTTTCGTAAAAAACATTGCAAATGCTCTTGTAGTTTTCTTTCTGGTATACGAGGCATAGATGTTTCGTTAGTGTTTTGTTTTTATTCGTGGGGCAAATTGACAGAAACTGTGTTCTTTCATAATGTAAATACGTCCTTAAAATAATAATTTCTTTTTCTACATAGTCTCCTAACAAATCAATCCATTTAGTGCATCTTTTTTCTAAACCCAGGATTCCCTTTGAAAAAAAATATTTCCAAAACCCTCCCAAAACTCCTTAACAGCGGCCATCACTTCACTATCGTCTTCAAATTTCTGGCCTCGGAGGTGTTCCTTGAGCCGAGGAAAAAGGTAGAAGTTACTAAGAGCTAGATCTAACGAATGGGGAGGGTTTACGAGCAGTTTGAATCCCGTTTCTTGAATGGTAGCTCTCGCAACTGCGGCTTTGTGAACCGGTGCGTTGTCTTGATGAAACGCACTCCAACTCGCAGTTTGCCGCGTCTTTTTCCCTTAATGACCTCCCGTAATCTTCTTATTTAGTTTGTGTAGTAAGAGCCCGTAATAGTGGCTCCCTTTCCCAAATATTCCACCATAATTATGCCTTTAGCGTCCCAAAAAACAGATGCCAGAACCTTTCCCGCCGAACTTGACACTGAATTTCATTGATGTCGGTGAGGAGGCTCGATTCCAAGTCATTGATTGTTGTTTCGTTTCAGGATCAAAATGGTAGGTCCAGATCTCGTCCATAGTCACAAAACGTAACAAAAAAATTTCTTGATCTGCTTGGAACTTTTCGAGATTGACCCTCGAAATGTCAACTCGTTTTTTCTTTTGTTCGTCGATTAACATTCGCGGTACCCAACGCGCAGAGACCTTTTTCATATGGAACTCATTCGCAAGGATTTTTTAAACACTGCCATATGAGATACCTGTGACCTCAACTACATGCCTGATGGTCACTCTTCGATCTGCCAACACAAATTCTTCGACTTTTTCAGGTTGTTTTCAGTGAGGGACATGAATGGGCGTCCTTCGCTATGTTCATCTTTTGTGGATGTTCTGCCCAGAATATGGAGGAGCAGAGTCCCCCAATGTTTCCACCAAGTTACTGTGTATGTCTTTTGTAGACATTTTTATCAAACAGAGGTACTTGATGACAGCTCTAATTTCGTTTTTCTCCATGTTGATGTTAGCTCTTCGACAGTTCATACTCAAATAAATGTATCTCCTGGAAATCGTGATCTATTCATGTGATTTTTTTAGGCTGACGTAGTGAGTATATAAGCAAGCAAAAAACTTTCTTTTTGTATTTTTATGTGGACCTAGAGTAACCGATTATCATAACTTTTTGATCACCCCTCGTAGATCAGGAACAACTACTAGCAGTTCATACAAATATTCGTTCCGTAAATGAATCGAATCCGCGACATGCAGCGCCGCAGTCCAGTCTCTCGACCATTGCGCCAATCGTACCGTCAAACGAGTCAAATAATTCCGTTTTTGTTTTCTTTTGAAGATTTACTTATCTCATATTGTTGCCGTGAAAGTTTATTATGTTTTAGATGTGAAAGTTTGTGAGAATGGCTGTTTGTTACTGTCTCACACAAAAACTACTGAACGGACTTAGATAAAACTTGGTACACTTATAGTTTATAACCTGGATTAACACAAAGGATAGTTCTTATCCCGATTTTATGTTCTCATGGAATTGAAACTTCTAATTGACATTTGAATTTTATCTTTCAGTTTCCTACCTCCCGGCTCTTACATCAACGCCCAAGCCTTCGACATGAAGAAGCTTGGAGCTCTCCTAAACTACCTCATCAAAAATACGGATATGTACGAATTCTTTTTTGATTGGATGAAATATTACTACTACCAAATACGACCTAGGACCCAAGTTTGTGATCTGTGCACTAGACTAAATGAGAACAGCGGTGCTCCTATTGTAAAAACTAATTTTAGAAGATGGTGGGATCCGGAATTCAGAGATGTGTGCCAGAGGAAACGATTGTATAAGTTGTTTAATGCACAAAAGATGCCTGAAAATATCTTGTGAATTTTGGAGAATTCTGAGAGTTTATAAGAAATATTGTTTTATGATGCTGTTAAGCTTGAGCATTTGTATTTCTTGCGAATGTTACTTTAGCGTTTTATATAGCGAGCATTATTGTAACCAGCATTCTTGTCGAGCCAACTGTCGAGTCTGACATCTTCATGAAGAATTTTTTGACGACCATCGGCTAGAGCGGTCGTTAGAAAGATCTGCAGAATGTTCTTAGCGATGTTTGGCTGTGTTCTTTGTACAGTTCGACAAAATTGAAAACAGCGAATTCTCGATGTTCTGTTTCAAGTGAATGCTTTAGTCTATCTACCATTCGAAAGTTGAATATAATTTACGTAAGATTGTTTTTATCGCCAATTATCGAATCTAAAGTTCATACTGTATATAGTGCAAGCAGAAAGCCTAAAGTAAATATGAATGATTTTGGAATCAATAATACACTTTTTTAATTTATGTAGCAATAAGGTGCAATGTTCTTCAACAATAATAATTCGGTGACCCATTGACATACGAATACATTCTTGAAGTTATATAATCAGCTAGCTTAGCAAATCATTGCTAGCACAGTTACTGGATTGTCAGATAGGCAGACGCTTCATGTAAAATACTGATATTCAGCTGCATTATTTTAGTACGACTGGGATCCAAACCCAACATAGTTGGGAAACGGATTAACAGTGTTGAGGAAAATTTTTACCCACTATTATTTTCATTGTACTGTAGATTGTCTCATTGTTTTTACTTTTTAATGTAAATAGTTAGGTTGTTACAAAATAAAATGTGTTTTATTAAAATTTTAGCCTAGTGTTTACCGGGTTAGTCAAACATAAAAGTTTTGTATTTTTTTTAGAGCTAGAAATTCTTTTTTTAAGGGTATCTTTGAATGCAATAAATGTCATAATTTCATTGTTTTTTATTTTATTTTTCTCCTCACATTTTGGGAATTGATACAAAGAAAAGATTTTTTTAAATACAAGATACATCTACTATCTATAATCAAGATACAATACTAATCTAATATCTTTAAACGAGCAATTCTTGTATATATTTATTTATATAATCAGGATCTCGGAAACGGCTCCAAGGATTTTCATGAAAGTTACAGATTAGGGATTTTTCGGCTCAAGGAATCGATTTATCAAGGTCGAGGTCGAGGTTCGAGAAAAGCTCGGTTCCCAAGATATAGACATTTTAAGAACCGAGCGAAGCTCGCGCGGTTAACCAGATATTAATATTATAAAGAGGAAAGATTTGATTATTTGTTTGTTTGTATTGAATAGGCTCCAAAACTACTGGACCGATTTGAAAAATTCTTTTTGTGTTGGATAGTCCATTTATCGAAGAAGGTTATAGGCTGTACATCATGATACAACCAACAGGTTAAGCTAAGTTAGGCCAAGCAGCGCAAGTGAAACCAGTGAAAAACTAGTATTCTATATAGTCGTCAATAAAAATAAACCAGCCCCAGGGCAGAAGATTCTCAAACTTTAAACATTTAAACTACTATTATATTATGTATATTAAAAAACTACTATATATTAAAAAACTTAAAACATTATTATTGTTTTCATGCCAATTCTAAGTCAAACTCTATCTGTATCTCTTAATAAAATAATTCTATCTGCCCAAAAAAAAAACATAGTCATCCTTTTCAACGACAAAGATAATTTTTTTCCTCGCCTTTCCTTTCAATTTTGCATTAAAACGAATGCCGATATCAGTCCTTCAGGACACATCTGTGATAGACGTTTTCCAACTCAGATTTATTATTGAATACTTTTAGCTTTCTTATACAATAAGGCATCCATCTATCTTCTTTACATTTCAATGTTTTGTATGTCTTATTTCTATTTTATCTTATTGTTATGGTAAACGATGGCTTTAGGAGGATTGCGTTTATTGTGAAAATGTGGGTTTTGTATTGAATGGGAATTGCATTAAGGTTTTGAGGGCATTTGATTTGTTATATTTTTCTTCTCGCTTCTGTGGCAGTTATTTAGTGAAGCGAAAGATTTGGTCATATTAAATGTCAAAGCCAAAGTCGGAGACGATGTCGAAGTTGTAGTGTTTATTACCAAGGAGAGACGTAAGATTTTATACATCACAATATGCGACTATCGTTGGCGTTGGGCTCACTCGTTTAACTATTGGCCTCAATCTAGTTCAAAATTATCTACTAGCTGCTAGCTAGTCTGCACTGAAACGGAACGAGCTTCCTCAGAAGGAACTTGAAACTCCTGCGCACCGACTGACCCAAGACAGTAAAGATCGACTTTTGACCAGTCTAATTACTCAGCCCTCAGCACAGGTAGGTAACAGATGAGATAATTTGGGTGGACCACTAAGACGTAAGTTAAAAAAAAAGTTTTTTAATGAAGACTGCTTAAATGGCTTAAATTATGACAGTAGAATACACCAATAAAAGTTCACAATACAAACGATATCAGCCCACAAAATATTATTTAATCTCAATTTTACATTGGGGCCTTTATAATAAATTGCAAGCGAGCGACTCATCCATTACAGCCGCAAATAAATACCACATTACAGGGAAACCACGTCATCTGTAATTAAACGGATTGCTCTGATGAATTATAAGTTGAGGTTGCATATGAACACAAGTTAAAATGAGGATTATATTGTTAAGTTGGTGTTGAAAAAGAATATTTTATTATCGACGCATATTTAAGGAATTATAAATAACTGTGCTAATACATAGATACTCCTGTCATTCAACAATTCCGTGACAAATATCCAGACTTGGATGAAGGATTCAGGCCTCTTTCACCCGCCCTCATGCATAATGCATAATAATAATTATGCAGGAAAGCCATGAGGTCATTTAAGTCTGTGAAAAAGTTGTGAGTTAATATATTCTTATGTATATTAAATTTTTGGTTGATTGTTCTAATTGATGTCTAAAGTTCGGGTAGGGCCAATAATTTCACATTCAGACAAGTCATGTTAAATCTGTTTTATTTACTCGTATAATATGCATCAGAGAATGAAAAAATCCGCTATAAAAAAATAGAGTATCAATGTTTCTGTCCTCAATCGTCCTCAAATCACAGTTACCCTAACGGGATAATATCAGGAGCAGCAACTTTGTGCCCAATCGGTCGCAGGGGATGCAATCAGTTATTTAACGCTATCCGCAGTTTCAGCTCATACTCCATAGGCCGGGGGTTGAAGGTTGAGGGGTGGCGCTAAGGGAGGCCTTTGTCATTGCTGTCAAAGATTTCTTCCTTGAAAATATCTCTGAGTTTATGGCTCACTAGATTTTGCCCGCGGACTTGCCCGCGTGGTAGACAAAAATAATTTCTTTAATTTAGTTAGTAACACTTGTATATTTCTGGTTTTGGTTATAATATGTTATGTTTTCTTTTGTAATAAAAAAGTAAATAAAAATAACAATAATTAATAGCTTAAAACGAATCAAAATCGCATAATGCGTAAAAAAAAAATTGCGAGAAAATATTTTTAGGATAAAAGTTTTCTGTGTTCATGGAGTTTAAGAACTACTAGCTGTTAAGCACGGTTTTACCCGCTGCTCGGCTTCTATTAGTCGTATCGTGATGGTATATATCCTATAGCCTTCCTCGATAAATGGACTATCTAACACAAAAAAAAAACAATTCGCAGCAGTAGTTCCTATGATCAGCGCGTTGAAACAAAGAAAATCTTCTGCTTAATATTATATATTAGAATAATAATAATATTCCACAACTATCACACAACGCCATCTAGTCTCAAGCTAAGCAGAGCTTGTGTTATGGGTACTAGACAACTGATAAACATACTTATATATTTCTAAATACATACATATTATAGATAAATTACACCCAGACACAGAACAAATGATCATGTTCATCACACAAACATTTGTCCTGGGTGGGAATCGAACCCACGACCCCCGGCATAGCAGTCAGGGTCACTAACCACTAGACCAACTGAATAGGTTTGTGTGCCTAATTATTTTCGAATTGTTCTAGCAATTTTTGAATAATTGAGTGACACACATACTTTCCCTTTTATACTTGTCATAGAAATAAAAATATCATCGTAATAAATTGTGTGAATTTTAAAATTTCGTATTGATGTGATTTAACCTTAGGGTTCTTTTGCAAACATAAACTCAAAAAATAATGCTTTACCGGCTTACGACGAGAAAGATCTGTTGAACACTTGTCTAAAAAAATCGGTTGTCTGTAAAGTCGGTTTACTGACGATAGTTGAACGTGACAACGTCATAACAAAATACTGCACGTACGTTGCTATAAACAAACAATTGACACGCCGTTGCTATGGAACGCTACAGGGCGAGGTAACGCCGCATGACGTCATTTTTTTTCGTGCGTGCAGCCGGCCATCGAATTATAAGACGTTACCACGTCAAAAACTGTCAACGTCAAAGCGACATTCTCGTTGATATATGGTTATTTTGCAGTTACACTTTTTTAAACAAGCGTTCAACAGATATCATAATTATATCATACATATATATCTTTTTGAAGGCAGAATTGTATAAACCAATTCATTTATCTAGCCACAGTTATAACTACTGAAACAATTCTCGCTGCACCTTCCCAATTGCTTTGAAAACTAAGTTAAATAGTCAGTGATACTAAAAGTTTATTCGAACAGTGTGGGCGCAGGTGTTTATTCGCATGCGAACAACGCACGGCTAATAGAACTAGCTAAATGTACCAGTACCACGGACCAAGTGTGGGCCAGAAATTGTCTTTGGTAATTTTCTATTGAAATTAATTGTTCTTCAAATGTTTATATCGGTATGGCGTGAACGCCGAAGGGCACTTCTTACGAACATTCAGGTCTATAAAATATTTTTTGGGAAGAAATATTTGACTGCGAGATTTATAAATGTCGTGGACCCGTTGGGAACAAATATAATAGTACAGGATCCGTATATAGAACGACCTTCACCGATCGAGTAACCGGACGAAATGTGTTTTTTATGAATTAAAATATGTTGAAGAATGTGACGGTGATGGGTTGCCTCATAAAATCCTGTCAAGGATATTTTTAATTAATTTTATAAAAAGTTATTTTTTTTCAATACCTTCACCGATAGAGTAACCAAAGAAAATTAACACCAATTGAAAGTCCGAAGTCTATAGAATATGCTAACGTAGGGTTGCCTACCTTTTTCTTGTCAAGGGTATAGGGTTGCCTAATTTGAACAGGTGATAAAAAAATGCTACCTTCACCGATCGAGTAACCAAATAAATTATATATCAAAATAAAGACATTTTTTTTACGAATACGATGGTATACGGTTGCCTATGAAAAACTTGTCAGAAATTAGGGTTGCCAAGCGTTGAAGTTTGAAAATTTTAGACGGTTGGAAGCATATGAGTAGATAAACGGACTAAGCTTCTTAAGAACGAGCAAAATTGTTACCTATATTGGTAGGGTTGTCACAATAGGGTAGATAAATTAAACAAGAAATTATTAAATAGCTTTATTATTCAGTATGATAGAATCGAATCAAATAATTTAATTCAACTAAGCCAATTACAGGCAATTGTAAATTGTCAAAAGACATTTTTATAGGTGTTTGGTCACCAATATATTAGAGACCAAACACCTACCTTCAAGAGGGCGCGCGTTGTCTAATAGACCGCGCTTCTTACATTTTCGTTCATATTATCATTATTACTCATTATACTCGTTTTTCGTTCCGGTTGAACTTTTGCAACTCAATTTTGAGGCACTTCCCGATAAGCTAGCAGGCTGAAATTTTGCACACGCTCTGAGTTCTGATGACAATACAAATAATGACTAGCTAAAGAACGTCATAACAAATCCAATATGGCGGCCTCCCCAAGATGGCGGACGGCCTGTTTGAAATGCACCCCCATGATATGGGTATCAAATGAAAGGGTTTGCCGTCAGAAATACGAAAAAAAATAGTCACGTGACTTAAATCCAATATGGCGGACGTCCAAGATGGCGAACAGGCTATTTGAAATGCACACCCATGATATGGGTATCAAATGAAAGGGTTTGCTGTCAGGAATAAGAAAAAATAGTCACGTGGCGGACATCCAAGATGGCGGATTGGCTATTTGAAATGCACCCCCATGATATGGGTAATAAACGAAAGGGTTTGCTGTCAGGAATATGAAAAATAGAGAAAAATTGTAAAATAATTAATAGATTTGAAAAAACGTGGGGGCGTATCTTTGCTAGTTACACCCACGATCTATACACGTCATGTGAATATATCCCATAAATAATCCCTTAAATAATATACGCCCCCACGTTTTGAGTGGCCCCTCTCTCAGCCCTGTAGGGTTATTTTCTTATTTTTAAGAAATTTAAAAACGTCAGCAATGACATCAAATAATGTTGTTTAAAAAGGAAAAAGTTTTGGATTACGTAACACACCTGTGTATTTAAGGATAAGATAACACATAAAAAAATTAAAATCGGGAGAACAATTTTTCACTAGAAGTTAGAGCGCGTTATGTAAAAACTTGATTTGGAGTGACACTGAAATCGAAAATTTGTTGGATGTTTATATTTACCTATTCTAACTAATACATTTAAACAAATACAAAAAGAATTTGAGGCTGAGGCATTTTTCACAGAGAGAGAGAGATAAGCAATTTTAATATTTTTGACATCTCGAAAAAAAAGTTGGTTTATTGTGCATCTGTAATCTGTATCACTGTAGTGTACGGGACCGGGATGTCCGACGGCGCATCCGCTACTTTTCTTTGTTGTGCACACGTGCCTTGCCTTACTGGTGACGCATGCACCCACGCACCCCTGAATGCGTAACGTTTTTGGAAGAACGGAAATAGTACTGGGGCCGACCACGAGCAACGGAAATAAAAACCACCAACTGGAGAGTTCACTTTTGAAGGCTACGGTCTTCTTGTTGAGATGTTTTCCCTTTGGTGGCTCGGCTGCGACTGACGCAGTGCCGGCGGTCGTACCGCTTTATATACCGCCCGTTCTTACCTTATAGAGGCACTTGCATTTTGAGCCCGTTTTTCCTTTTATTTTTGCTAAGACCGAGACCTTCGTAGCCTTTATTTTCTTATAAAATTTATCCTTAAAGCTATGTATTATACCTTTCTAAATTTGTCCTTACGTCTAGTTTTATATAAAACAAACATATTTTACATACAACAATAAATAAAAAAAAATCCTAGAACTAAAACTATTGAAGTTACACAAGAACAAAAGTTTGATTTCACAAAAATTGCAATAACTTGAAAACTACTGGACCGATCTTCATGAAACAACTTGTGAATCTATTTTTGTAATGAAACACAACCCTTTTAAATACTTTAATTGAAAAACAGACATAAACAATAAAGTGTGTTTTCAAGTTACGTAATAATCTAAGTTAAAAACTTTTACAATTTTCCAACTAAAAAACTTATCTAACTGGAAACTAATAAGAACATACAAGATAATCTAATAAGAATCTAATATATACACAACACAATCACTGGATTCTGATTAGAAAACACTTGTCTTAAGAGGATTGTATAGCGGCTGCCTTTTCAAAAAATAGGTATTTAGAAAAACTCGTGCTGTCCCTCTCGCTCGTTGAAAAACCCCCGATCGTGCGATAGAGAGCGTTGCAGCTCGCGACTGACTGTGAGTATTTTTATATGAAATTTGTCTCTCGGGAGAAAACGTTTTTGACATACTAAATTACGTCCAATCTCTTAGATTCTAGTGTCAATCGTTTCAGCATTTTATATTCTAGGTTTGTAGTTTTTGCTTTTTTTCTAAAACTTCTTTGTTTTTAAAATATAAAGGTTTTACTTCAATGAAGATTTTGTCATAAAAATAGTAACTTTTAGGCGCCTGTTACTTTCAAACTATTATAAATTTTGAAAAAAAGAAAACCTATAAACCTAGTTTTTTACAGTGTCAGAAGCATTCTAAAAAAACATTGAGATAGGATAACATTTAGGGGCAGGAAAACGTTTTCTCTTTTAGTATGGACGAGCGCTCGGTAGACGAGTCTTAAAAATCACCTTATAAATCACACTGTTCAACGGCAAAGGCCCTCCCACTACTTGCACCCCTTGTCGTTGCGTGGGTCTCGTCGCCGATAATCACCTTCATCATATGCCAAATTTCAGTTCCGGAGGAGGAATTTTTCGGACCACATATGCCTCGTTGACTGGACTATTGGAATCGGTGTCTACGGTACTTTCACAGTTATTATGTCTTGTGACTGGGACTGTAGCACCATAACTATTTTTGTATGTACTAACTTTATTTTATGTCTTTTGACAATTCAAAATTGTCTTGGTTGCATTAAATTATTTTATTTGATTTGATTCGATTCTATCATACTAGATAATAAAACTATTTAACATATTTTTTATTTAATTTGTCTTACCCTGTGGCCCATTGTGACAACCCTACCAAAAAAATGCAACAATTTTGCTCGTTCTTAAGAAGCTTAGACCGTTTATCTACTTATGTGCTTCCAACCGTCTAAAATTTTCAAACTTCAACGCTTGGCAACCCTAATTTCTGACAAGTTTTTCATAGGCAACCGTATACCATCGTATTCGTAAAAAAAATGTCTTTATTTTGATATATAATTTATTTGGTTACTCGATTGGTGAAGGTAGCATTTTTTTATCACCTGTTCAAATTAGGCAACCCTATACCCTTGACAAGAAAAAGGTAGGCAACCCTACGTTAGCATATTCTATAGACTTCGGACTTTCAATTGGTGTTAATTTTCTTTGGTTACTCTATTGGTGAAGGTATTGAAAAAAAATAACCTTTTATAAAATTAATTAAAAATATCCTTGACAGGATTTTATGAGGCAACCCATCACCGTCACATTCTTCAACATATTTTAATTCATAAAAAACACATTTCATCCGGTTACTCGATCGGTGAAGGTCGTTCTATAGACGTATCTTAGACTATAATGAAATTTAAATTTTTGAGAACAATAGACTCATGGACCTGTTGGGATCGATCCTGAGCAGGGACTCGAACCTGCGTCCTTCTGGACAATACTTCAGATGCTTAGCCATGCCCAGCGTTGTTGAATATTTTAGAGAAAATTTTCGATATAAAGTAGTGTAACATCTAAATCTGACCGTATATACCTTTCGCGGGATCGTCAATGGAATACGATGAACTTTTAGACAGTAAAATCTGACAGTTCCTTTAACTCCACTTATAGCCGGGCACGCCGCAATTGCGGCGGTAAGACCCCTCTTTCGGATGACGCAGGTCCTCACCGGACACGGAAAGTTCGGGAGGTTCCTGTGTCTGATTGGGAAGGAAGAAACGCCTGGGTGTCACCACTGCGAGGATCGCCCGGAGGACACGGTGGAGCATACGGTGCAGGACTGCCCAGCTTGGGCAGACCACCGACGACACGGGACTTATTCCATCACCGTGACCCCGCAACATAAAGGGACATCGTGGATTTTAGTCAGTACAAGTCTAACAAAATGAGTCCTCCCACCCTGCCGGGGTGGGAGGACTCATTTGATGATTTTACCACGTAAAAAAAAAAACTCCACTTATGGCGGGACGACTTATTGATCATTTTACCACCAAGTCGGTTGGTGGCAAGTTTGAAGTCGGTTAAAAAATAAAGTAAAAGAGGAGCTGCTGGTCCCTTTTGAGGGCGGTAAAATCGTGGCCCATCTAATTTAGATTTAGATTGTCATCGACGAAGAAGAAGGTTAAATCACTTTCGAGAACCACTAGTAAGGGTCCCAGTACATCGGGCACAGGTGCGTGTTAGTTAGTTAACACCTATTCGCCGATATATCGCCGAATCTCATCGCTATCGCAATGCGATACAATTACACAATGAGCTTAGTTGTTTACTGAGGTACCAATTTCAAAATAGACACTGTTTGAGGAAGGAATATAATCGTGTTGCCTGGAAATAACGTTGATACTTAGCATAATCAGTCTAATGTTCCCTGCTGGGATACAGGCCTTATTAGTTAGTGGGAGTGGGCAGTAATCCACGCAAGCGGGCGATTTGATAGATGTCGCGTCTTTTCGAATTTTTTGTTTTAGGATATGTGGGTTTCCTCACGATCGATATTTTCCTTTGTTTCAAGAATTGTATTAAAATTACATACCTTCAACAATTATATATACCCAGAATAAGTACCTATAATACTTATAATATAATATTCCACAACTATCACACAACGCCATCTAGTCCCAAGCTAAGCAAAGCTTGTGTTATGGGTACTAAACAACTGATAAACATACTTACCTATATATTTCTAAATACATAAATATTATAGATAAATTATACCCAGATACAGAACAAATGATCGTGCTCTTCACACAAACATTTGTCCTGGGTGGGAATCGAACCCACGTCCTCCGGCATGGCAGTCAGGGTCACTAACCACTAGACCAACTGGCTTGTCCAAACCTAGTACCTGTAGGCCATACAAACATTTGCTACCATACGAGATTCGAATCCGCGACATCACTGCATCAAAAGTACCGTCCCGGAGAATAAGTAGTCTCTCTGATCTTCTACTTATCCCACTTCAAATAAAAACCTATCCATCTTTCCATCATCCCGGGGCCTTATATTTTAATTATCACCACGCCAGCTACCCAAGGACCTGACCAGGCATAATTCAAATCGCTAGTTCAGTGGCGCCCTCTCACGGGGAGAAGTGTCGTCAAGCCTTCTCGAATATTCATCAGGCAGACTTCATTACTTCATAAGTGTCTTTGCTATGTGGTTAACGGCTTGGAAGGTGAATGGTTCTGTTTGTACGTTCTTTGAAGATTTATTATTGGTTCGTTAGGAATTGCCACTAACCAAAAAAGTTATACTTTTCAAGATTTAAATATACATAATGTGTATTTTTTCTTAAAAAGTGTCGCCACACACTAGGAATTTCTTGTATCGTGGGTACGTTTACAGACATAAAAACATTTACAAACACACACACAAACACGTTGACCCAGAACAACGACTAGCAGAACATACAAATTTGTTCCTTACGGGGATCTAACCCGCAAACGACAATGCAGCACTCCGCCTCCGCGCCAGTCGTGCCGACAACTATAAGGTCTATCTATATATTTGAGGTGTCAAAATGCAGTAATTTTCTTCAATACCAAATAAATTTGACTTACTATACTTACTACCTAATGAAAGTTCAATGAAGGCTGAAGTCCAAGAATAGCAGTCAATCATAAATTACTGTCGACTTTAGAATAGACAAAAAACTTTAAAAAAGAAAAATTAACCGCCTTCAAAAACAACCACAAAAAAAGAGTAAGGCTGCTTTTCCACCAGAGATGCGCTACGTAGCTATGCTGCGAGGATGTAAAAGCTGAGCTACGAAACTGTGTGACCGTTTCCACCGATGCTACGCTATGTAGCTGTGCGAGTAAGATGTCCTATGGAGATGGGTAGCTGCGCTACGAAGATGCGCTGTCACAGGGTAGCTGCGCTACAAAGATGCGCCGCCACAAGGTAGCTGTGCTATGATGATGCGTAGCTGCGCTACAAAGATGCGCTGTCACAAGGTAGCTACGAAGATGCGCAGCTCGAGCTATGCGATGTATCGATTGTAGGGAAAACGACCCATAGCACGAATCCATAGCACGCAGCCATAGCACGCAGCCACAGCACGCAGCCACAGCACGCAGCCATAGCATGCATCTTTTCATATAAAAAATACATCTTAGTTGAATCCGTTTCCACCAGTGCTGTGCTATGTAAACCAATGAATATGATTGGTGGATATCAAACGCATCCGCAGCCACGCAGCATAGCACATCTCTGGTGGAAAAGCAGCCTTAAATAACTTTTCTTTCGGAAGTCGGTGGCTTTGTTTTATTATTTCGTTCTCTTTTTTGCCACCGACTTCCGAAAGAAAAGTTATTTTACTCTTTTTGTTGTGGTTGTTTTTGAAGGCGGTTAATTTTTTTTTTTGAAAATAGTTTTTTTATTTTACTCTTTTTAGTTATATCCAACCCCAATAATTCTTGTCAAGTACATCATTTTCTTACATGTGCAGTAGAATTTTGTAATCCGTAGCACCGGTATTAACATCGCTCACGTACACAATAAGCTAATAAAATTCCCTATCTCAAAAACTGCTGAACAGATTTTGATGAAACTTGCAATATTCCCTAAGGTGAACGATCCATAGTACAACAAAAAAAGAATTTTGAAAATCGGTCCACAATTGGCGGAGTAATCGCGTAACAAACACGCAAAAATGAAACGAGTGAAGAGAGGAATGATTTGCCTACTTCCATTTTTCCACCTAACTCCTAAACGTTAATGAGATTTACCTTCTGTTATCAGGTCAACCTAATCACCTGAATTAATATTACTAGCGGTCCATGTGTACGTATAATTTCGAAAGATTTTTTTTTTAACTCCAAGCCGTTGAGGAGTTGTACCTTCCATCATCAGCTCATCCACCTGAGATGATGATTATCAGATGCAAATACTTGAACAGCTTTAGAAAATATATGAAAATGGTATATATGTGCCTATAAAATTTGAAGGTTGCCCTCGATTTCCCTGGGATCCCATTATCAGATCCTGACCTGATGATCATGGGACCACTTGGGAAGTATACCCTTTCAAACAAAAGAAAAATTTTCCAAATCGGTCCAGGCGTCTTTGAGAAATCGGGGAACACACATAAAAAAAAGATTAAGACGAATTGAGAACCTCCTCCTTTTTTTGAAGTCGGTTAAAAATTAAAGAACGTAAAAGATTTGTATTGTCCTATAAGGCGATGTTTAAATTGCAAACAAAAAAACTTTAAACTCTTCAATTATCTACGAATATCGCCTTAATGCAAATTACTCTGTCCATTCTAAGTATAAGATAGAAATTGGTCGTTGTACACATGCTTAAAACTTTTCATTTACAAACCACCGCCCTTGCTGTTAAAAATCCAACAAAACAGAACTGACTAGAACAAAACAATCAGTCCACACTCAAAGCTGATGAAACAAAGCTCCTTCCTCCTCCCAAGTAGTAAATACTGAAAAATTCATACATTTCGTCAGTACCGTCGGCAAGTCAAGTACTCGGCGTGGTTAGCATATCGCAGAGATCGCCTGCTCGAATATTCAACAGCTCTTTGTTGCTGACCCTACTTAGGTACTACGGTATGGTAATGAATGAAGTCAGTGCTGTTTGTTTTTGATCCAGTTTGATTTTGTTGCTGACGGTAAGAAGGATGTATGTGTGTGAACGTGTTTTAATTATGAGGGTGTCTTAATAAAGAGGAGTTCGTCATTTGCCTGCCTTTTCCCAACTATATTGGGGTCGGCTTCCAGTCGAACCAGATGTAGATGAATATCAGTAATTTACATGGAGCGACTGCCTATTGGACCTCCACAACCCAGTAACTGGGAAATACGATACCCCATGGTAAAACTGGTTATCACACTTTTAGAGCTTCCGACTAATAGTAACGACTGTCAGAGATCTACAAATTACAGCCAGGACCAACGGCTTTACGTTTTTTTTTAAGATAGAGGAGTTATGGCTAAATAATGACAGCCATCGCTCATCTAGGTTGGTGTGTGAATGGGTAAATAATAAATAAATAAAAATCTTTATTCATACAAAAACCTTCTGCACTGCTTAAACACTAGGTTACATGAATTTCATTGAGAAAGGTACATATAAATAGAGCATCCCTGACTCCCAAACTAGGAGATCCTGTGACTTAGGAGTCAGTGTTCTGCTGTCACGTTGGCACACAAAACCTTTTATTGCAGTGTGTTTTTTTTTTTTTTTTTTTTTTAAATTGAGAGAATACACAGGTTTGAAAGTTTGAAAGTATTAGCTTATTTTTATCAAAATTTTTTAACTAGGAATAGGAGAATTTTATTGTGTTATGTGTGTATGTGTTGGTAATAGTGTGTAGTGTGGATGTGATGAGGTGGATGTATGATTGAGGTTGTATATATTAGTGTGTATTGTGTTGTGATCTAATTATAATTATGTGTAAATCGGTAAGAGTCGGGATTGTTGCACAATTACTGCCGAAGATGAAGTAGGTCCTCTGTACGAGCGTAATCCTGATCTAAGAGCCAATTATGAAGACTAGACTTTACTTCATGATGTCTCAGCCCAGTTATTCGGGGTGACCATCTGTCATAGTGAGTTTATCATAGCGAGAAGACATGTGAAGCCGTTGGTCTAGGCTGTCATTTATAGATCTTTGACTGTCGTTACTGTTAGTCAGAAGTTTGAAAGACGAACAACCAATCGTACGAAGAGTTTACGTATGACTTCGACAACCCCGTTAGTTCTGGGTACAGTTCTTACAGGGTCGTGGTGGTCAGATAGGCAGGCGTCGGTCCAGGTAAAATACTGAAGAAAAGGCTAGTCAGGGTACTGAGACAAACAGACGACGACAGTAGATGACAATCGTTATCGCTCAGCAGTCACTAATACATTTTCAACTTTATACCCTAGCGCATAAAGTTAAAAATCTAAAAGACTGCTGCGCGATTACGAACGAAACAAGCGAAAACGATCTGTGAACTTCAATAGATTTTCAACTTTAGGCGCTGGGGTATAAAGTTGAAAATGTATTAGTGACTGCTGAGCGATAAAAATTGTCGTCTGCTGTCGTCGTCTGTTTGTCTATAGGGCCTGATGATGAACCGATTATACTGCTGAAAAAGGACGCGGCGATTCGGGGCTGGTTCTGGATTGTTAGGTACCCATTACTCGCCGTCCGTATAGCCCGTGATCCTCGACGCACTGTTTTCCCATAGGACTATTTTTCTATCAAGTAAATGTCACCGATAAATACTTCTAAACAAAGACCAAATAGGTGACGAAAGGGGTAACCTTTTGCAGAAAGAACCTTTGTCTTCTTAAATATTAAATCAGTCAGGTGTTACAACATTTTTAGGGCATTTCGTACGCTTCATTGAATAAAAAACAATGAAAGTTTTAAAACAATACGCTGTATACAACACGGTTTTGTATACAGTATATTGTTCAACTTTATTTGAAATGCGTCAGAATTTTCTTTGCACGAAAATGTGTGAAATACTTGAGGGAACAGTCTATAAATAAAAGTCTCTGATTTGCGACATGTTTTTTGGACTATACTTTAATTCTTTTTTATGGAATGTAGTATAATCGGACGTTTTACGGTGTCGATATTTATACAGCGTCTTGAGATTTGAGAAATATATGTACAAAAACTGAATTAATGGTGCTTGCATTAATTTAAATTATTTCCGATAGAAAAGTATTAATAAAAATAAATAAAAAATAAATAGGTAGCCAAATTCAAACAAACACCTTACTCAAATTCTCAATAAACTCATTTTTTTAAGAATGGAAAAAAAGTCATAGATATTATTTATTGTAATCACTGATATTATTTACAACATCTCACAGTTACAGTAATTAGTTTATCACGAAAGAAGATATTTACAAAATTCGTTATTACTAGTGGTCGGAATGCGACCATAAACTATTTGAAATCTTTTTTACTTTGAAATGCTTTCTACCTCTTTCCATACCTACTTGTAAACTTTAACTGTGCCTTCCATACTTCTCCACCCATGTAATTTTCTGGAGTATAAGTACCTTAATTTACTTATGGAATCAGGCGTTACTTTGCGGAAATCCATGACATTAAATGTTATGAAAAATATCTAGTTTTAATTCCGCGACAAAAATCCAGGCTTGTTGCAGGATGCAATCCCACCCTATGCAATCATGCATATGCACATGCAGCAAAGGAAACATGCATATGCACAAGGGCAAGAAACAGAAAAACATGCCATGCAATCAAACCTATACTCGACACGTGTTTCGCCCCTCCACGGGGCATCCTCAGGAGATGTTGACTCGACAAGCGCTCGGCCTCGAATGAGCAAGTTTGAGGCGAGAGCTGTCAAACTGGTGTTTCCTTTGCTGCATGTGCATATGCATGATTGCATAGGGTGGGATTGCATCCTGCAACAAGCCTGGGTTTTTGTCGCGGAATTAAAACTAGATATTTTTCATAACATTTAACCTTAATTTACACCAAACAATAATTTTGTATCTGAATCCAAATGCCGTTCCCTTATTGACGGCTGTTTCTGGTTGGACATTTTTAGGATTCGGATAGGCAATTTCATTTTTTGATAGGTTGCAGACAAGTTTGGGATTAAGAAAGCAATCGACATAGATTATCACCGTCTTATTACTACAAAAAAGTTAAACATCTGTTAAACACTTGTCTATAAAAATTAACTTTAAAACGGAATTTGACGTAGTTTTAAGAGTGCGTATTCTGAAGGTTAGCAACGTCGCAAATATGTCGTTGTTGTCAAATACTAACAAGTTTTAATTAATTTGGCAATGTTAATAAATGAAAATAAGAAACATGGCTCTGTAGTACACCAAAAAAAAATGATTAGAGAGTGCAATAATTAATATCGTAACACCGAATACGAGTTTAAGATGTAAAAAAAATATTTAGGAACTTTTAAAATGACTTTTTTACACCTGAAACGGTTACAACATCAAATTCAGTAAGTGATCAACAAATGTTTAACTTTTTGTAGTAATAAGACGACAGATGTTTAACTTTTTCAATTCGACAGTTAATTTCTTTAATCTATTACCAACAAAATATTACACATTAAACCTCCCAGGCTCTTTAAGATACTCCTTAATCACTGATATGCTTTCTGCCCCTTTGGGGAGGCATTTTTCTCTCAATGGTCCACTGTACCACCATGTTCTAAAATGACTGTATGAAGTATACGATTGGTACTTTTTCTTATCATTCAGCATTTTGCAGAGGTCACAGTATCCTCGGGACTCGTCGAATTTCTCTATTGTGTAATAGTTCTTCCAATTGAAGTATTGCTGGTAAACTGCAGGGTTTCGAATAGTGTAATCTAAGATGGCTGCCAGTTTCTCTTCGGTGTAATATTGGTAGTTAATGTAGGAGTTGTCTGGCAGAAATCTGGGGAAAGGAAGCGTCATTAAACACTGGTATTATGAAAGAAGATGATGAACACAAAGTAGATACCGGATACCATACCATGTTACAAAGACAAAAAAATAATGAGCAACATAATCCTAGAGTCAAAATGTAAGATAAAATATAATTGTGCTAAAATGCATCGTGGTCCTGTCCAATGGGGGTTGAACGTGGAACAAATACATTTAAAAAATAAAATTCCACTTTCAACCCTCAGGGGTTGAATGTGGAAACGTTTGGGGGTCGAACGCGGAAGAGGGTAGAAATTATTGGGGGTTGAACGCGGAATAAACCGTCCAATTGTACTAAAAGGTGTATGGAAACAAAAGTATTTGATTTACTAGTACATGTTTGGATGCGAATATTTCTAGCAAGATGGTTCTAGTCACTGCATGAGCACTGTTTTCAAGATGATGAAAAACATTTTGTTTTATTATTTTAGCTGTTTTTGCTCTTGACTCTAGTCTAGACAAAGTTGACTGAGACAAAGCTGATGATTTTGTTGAAAGAAATAAACTACACTTTTCTCTGCAGATCGCAAGAAATGAGAATCATTTTGGTATCGACCATTTAGTTTCATAGGACTGTTGTCGATGCCTATGAAACTAAATCAAACTAATGTCTTAAAAGATAAAAATATCGATTTCAAATAAGATTGGTAAACGGAATAAACACTATTGGAATAACTGTTTTAATGTTATGTAATTTGAAATATCTTACTTGGTATAATCGGCGCCACCAACCACAACTGGCACCGCGTCGTGATGGTACCCTTTCAACACTTCTGCCGTCACATAATCCTCAGACATAGCCACTTCTGCCGCCAAATAAAAATAATAGTCTCTTTCAATAGCTTTTAGACATCCCTCTGGAGGACACTGTCTATTACCACATCCATACACATCAATAGTCAAATTAAATGGTTTCAAAGCTCGAGATAAATTATGAAGTAATGTTTTCTTCGCTTTCTCTTGCTTACAGTCTTCTAGAATCCATGCTACCGCTTTAGTCTTTGTATTTACTTTACGAATATCACTGTCCGTTACCGGTTTGAAATGTGTGGTCCACAGTACTCTTCTACTGGGAGCTACAACTTTACCATTCAGGTCCTTCACTTCAATAAAAGGAGTGAATACATCTGAATAAAATTTATAAGTCCAAGTCCAGTTGAAAAAGTTGTCTACACGAATGTTGCATATAGGGCGGCTCTCTGCAGGCTGCATGCCGTAGAACACGTATTTCTGCCGCTTCGTTCTGTTTGTTGGGAGTTTATGGATGTACCCAAATTTCATCATTAGAGTCATGTTGAAAATGATGGCGTCGAAGTTCAAGTAGTCATTGTTAAGTATGGACTCGTTTGTTGTGATATAACAATTGATTTCTGGGCAGTTGTTCTCAATGAACAACGTTTGTCCCTCGTACGGTAACAGTGTTACGTTTTTACCAAACGACCGATATTTCGCCCATACAAGAATGTACTTCAGATCTTTCTCGAACCTGTCTTCAGCTTCGTAACCCTTCGTTTCGTTGAACCGCTCCTGGTACTTTGCCGTTTGAGACACACTGCTGTAAGCAGTATGAAATGAATAAAATGCCAACGCTACGTACATGAAAAGCCCGGTAAAGCTGACTATGAAAAATAATTTCGCGAAGGTTTCAGTTCGGGAGACCAGATACATTTTTTGTCGGTTGTTTCGGGTCGCGTCTCGTGAACAATGACGAGAAACGTCGGCTTCATCTCGATAAATAAAGAAGAATGCATCCGCTGTCTCATTAGATGACGGTGGTAAACAAAAAATTCTTTTGATAGCAAATAAACAAAGCGAGTCAGTGCTGCGTACATAACTGCTTCGGTGAACAGATTCTTTCGGCATTCTGAATATTGTTTTTTTTTTAAAGTGTTTGTTTCTTCCTACTGTAAGTAAGCTGTATCTTGAGAGAGTTTTGTAACCTTTTATACAACAAAAATGACAAATGATTTCAGACTCCAGAAAATTGTTTTTTTTTAATTTTGCTCTACTGATGAGAAAAGGCCTGCCTCACATCCTTCTTAGTGCTATTTTATAGTCGAAAATATGTGGACATAATATTTAAGAGCGTGACTCACGCGAATTCTTGAAAGGTTAATGTAGCCCTGGAACTCAAAGGGTAATTTAAAGAACAGGGTGTACGATTGCGACAGCATGATTCTGATGGTCAAGGGACTAGGGACTGCCCGAAGGTTTTCAATTCAAAAGTCTCAAAATTATCATAAAAATTATAAACTTTCCTGAAAATTTCCAACAATGTTTTAAACCAAACAAATCACTACGTACCTTCAATATTACAGCTAGGTAACCAACGAGGTTACGTCACCGTCGACCATCGGAATGTCGAAATTCTCCGACAAATTCCTCGAATACTGATCGCTCGAATCGTTGCGGCTACTGTCTTCAAATATTCAGCTTAATAACGTGTCAATTAATTTATTAGACGGTATCTTGGGTTGGCAGAGACGGCTGCTTAGTTTATGATCTGGCTCCCTCTCACAAAGAAGAAACGAAGAGCCAATAGTCAACTGGACCAATTCAAAATGGACCCACTGGATAACTTATCTCAATCACGCATTGAATTGGTCTAGTGGACCCACTGCTTAACTTCATTATTAGTACAGTCAAGAAGAAGAAGAAGCAATAAAGCCAAATCTCTCAGTCTTGTTATTTCTCTTTGATTGAAAACAAACTTTTTGTCAAAATTTCGTTGCGTCAACTAAAGCGCTCAATCCACTGGAAGCTTTTAACAATAATAATCGATTTAGTTATTTATTTGATTTGGTTCCATTTAGCCAATACAAAAATTCAAAAAATAATTTATGTGATTCAAGAGAGCCTGAGTCCAGAAGCGAGCGGGTCCATAAGACCAAAGACTCCCAGTGGTCCACATTGGAAACGTTAGGACAATTATGCAAACCTACAAATGAAAAGTTACCTAAATACATACGTATAGATTCTATTATGCTTTCACGTCAGACGTCTGCAACTGAATTTTGAACGTATATTTATATGAAACTAACTACAGTTATGGCTACAATATTGACACGTCTCTGCTTGTCACGTGCGCAAAAGGGGTATATTTTTATGGAATACGTAATTTTGTTTGACTTCATACGCGGTGTCCATATTTGCCGAAGACTCGACGTCCTACATGCAAAGAGACTTGTTTGTTTCCGATGTTTGAGACGATACGAGATTTGTATAGAAGTTGTTAAGTGACTATAATAATTGTGTTGGAAACACCGGTCTTAGAAGCTCAGTAGGTCTTTAGAAGCTCAAGCTAAGCAGGGTTACTCTTGATCCGGAAATATTACTTCTTATAATTAATTTGAAATGCACATACAAACGACTCTGACCAAGTTTGTCATACAAATAAGAACAATAATCATAGTTACTAGAATCAGAGTACTCTTATAATCGTAAAGGCGAAAGACTGTTTGTTTCATTTCCACGTCTTAGGCCGAGACTCCACCAAAGCTGTGCGAGTCGAGACGTGTGTTGAACAACCAATAGAATTGCGTTATTGACACAGCTCCACTCCGGCACGACTCCGGCAACGCAATTCTATTGGTTGTTCAAAACACGTCTCGACTCGCACAGCTTTGGTGGAGTCTCGGCCTTAACCACTAAACCGATCATCGTGAAATGCTACATTGTCATGTGAACAGAAATCTTGATATCCCTTTCATCTCAAAAGGAAGATAACAATACCGATCCTATGATAATAGATGGCGCCACGTATGGGGTCTTCTAACACAGCACACAGGCTTGATTTGCTTAAAGGGAGACCCCGAACATAACCACCCACTGATGCAACTTTCTTAATAAATATTTTTGTATTTTTTTTTATCGTCTGTCAAATTTTAATTTAATTCGAACCACGAAGCCGCTGGTAATACTTAGTTTATAAAATAAAATCCTAAAAAATAATTTATCGTAGCCAGACAAAAGTGAAATATCGTCAAAATGTCTTAAACTCAATGGAAACACGCACTGCCTCTAACGAAACAGGTCTTAGCAAATAGAGGGAGACATCGGCTGATAGAAAAATTTTCTCGAGAGCTTTTTGGCTGCGAACAGACAGACAGACAGATCTCTTTGAGAGTTTCGACGGAACATTTTATGTTTGGCATAAAGAAATAGGACAAATAACGTTCCCCTGTGCCTTTGAAGAACTTGCTGGAGGAATGTTTGGCGGAACTGTTCTTTTTCTGAAACAGTTATTGAATTTATTGGATTTTTGAAGTTTTTAGTACCTATTTTGTAAAATATGTACTGGTATTGGGCTGTGTATGGTTCGATCTGTTGTCGACCCTGACGGACTTGAAAAAAAGTTGGGTGATGATATTTTTTTGTTGTTGTGAAGTGGTCAACTGGTCAGTATTCTAGTAGTCGCAAATTTTATACGACTGTTGAGAATTAGGCAATGGATTCGATTTCCAGATTGGTTACCGCGGTCCAGGAACGTGAAGGTCATGTGAAGGAATAGGGTGTTTTAGTCAGTAAGAGTCTGACAATCCCTTCTATTATACCCAGGGAAAGAGGACTCATTAGATGCTTTTTACATCTAAGAAAAAATAACATATTTATTGGGAAAAGACTTGCCAGGTGATGATTTTGAAGTTATAATTTGCTCTTTTTTTATGGCGTCAAATTTGCATTCTCAATGCAAATCATAATAAAAAAACTTGGCTGAGCTGGGCATGTCTCTTTCACGAATATATATTTTAAAAGGTAAACAAATATTTACGAAATTCTTGTGAACTGACAATTGATATCGATCTCAGGAATGACATGGCCGTCGTTATTTATTTGAATCTCTCAATATTTTAATAAACAAACTTACGCATTTTTACAATGAAGGTACATATATACTACAAAACGTCATCCGCTGCCATCCCTAACCACATTTTTCTATTGCCTATTCCAGTGCCATCAGTAAGTAAAAGATGATTCCCATTGTCCACAACCTGTTTGTCCCCTACTGGTGGATAATGACACGAATCTATACATTAGATGTTGGACAGAGGCTTAATCTTTTAATCACAATAGTGGGGTACAGTGACACGACTATTAAACGACTATTAATGTATTCCCGTTAGCCACCATTGGAGGACAACAATTTTAAAGCTGAGTTTCGCTGTCCGCTAATTGCGGACAGTGACACTTATTTATATTATTCTCCGTTATTACGACTTTTTAATTACTCTTTTAATATCTAAACGATAGGCATACACTAGAGCGAAAGTATGGAATCATTTATTTAGATTTTTTTTAGGGTAGCTCCTTAATTAAAACCCGCGATTTGAATCATTTTTGGTATCAATTTAAATTTAACAGTTAAACCTAACAAATATTACCATTTTTATTATTCTTAACTATTTATTACTTACTCAAGATCACGCGGAATCGGAGTGATTCCATACGTTTGCTCGCGATTGTAGATTCAAGAATTTTACATAAAAGTGAGTTTTTTTTATTTTATGAATATTTATTATGTGTGGGATTAACAGATTGTGGACATTGGGAATTAATTATCCGTCAGTAAATTGAGACCACTCCCTGCATACGTAAGATTAGTGTTTTATTTACCGTCATTATTTTCGTGCGTAGTGTGGCCGTGGGTTGCAGATAATTATCCCACCTACATTATCATATACGCACGTAGCTTACACGTAGGCTGAAGTAGGTAGTATTGGAGTGTAACCTTTACGTCATACGTCAACATTGCTTGCTAGTATGTTTACAAATGAATGACGATGCTTTTGCTCTTTTACGCTCGCCCACTTAAACATTTTTATTGTAAAGCAATGCTATTTTTGCTGGAGCAATTTTTCTGAGAGAGTGGACTCGAGTGGATTTACCACCCGCGCTGTATTCGGAAACTTAGAATTGTACAGGATGGGGTCGATGTTTCGACCGATTTTTGACGCACGGCTAAATCAACCGAAAAATCTACCCGTGTAAACCCTCCGTTCTGTGCCACCTGTTTTTTGGTAACAGAGCAACAAACTCTTGTCAATTTATCCATCGTTTGAAACTTGTTTCTAATAGATGTGGACAATAAAAATACATTTGAGAATATTAACGGTTTAAGATGATCAAATCTCTATTTTTATCACCCAATAATACCACCTGTAACTATAAAGAGATAAACTTCACCACCAAACATCCAAACAATAAAAATGTTCGCTATATTCAAGTCTATGGCGACCATAGAGCACGGAACACGAAGATGCCTCGACGCGACAGTCGCTACCACCGCTAAATTCGAGTCAAAAGAAATAGAGGGTCACCGTTTATAAAACTTTTTTTGCCATTACTTGTAATAATATCTGTTGCTGTGGTATTACTAAAAAAAAAACTTTGTGACAGCCAAGAGAGCTAAGCTGTCTAAAAAAAAATACTCATTGCTATCTAGACTAGCAGTAAAATGATGTATAAATGATGAGTGAGAGTGGTTTCACTGTGGGTATGAGATGGCGCTAGACGACTTGTATAGCTGTGTCTCATTCCCACACTGAAATTAGGTACTTTCTTTAAGACGTCATGGAAGGCCGCCATTACTTTTTTTTAAATAGCTCTGTATTGTGTTTAGTGCACAATTAAATATTTTCTATGCGATTTAGCTACAAAATAACTCGTATTTCAATGGTATTCGCTTACTTTCCACTGCCAACTTGATAAGACTCACACTCGTTTCGCTTGACACATATTGCATCACTCGTGGCCGTAAACAAAGCCCAAAAAAGCGGCTGTACCCACTGCAAGCGATTCCCTGCTCTATGGTCGAATCGTTTGTCATTCGCGAACATTGTTTCGGAAACAACCGATAGGATGTATAAATGACGTTTTGGATGCTCGCACATAGCCCTTTGCTTTTTATTCTGTTCCCATAAAAATTGTGAATTGGTTTATCAACGGGTTGCTATCCGGTGAATACAATTTTTTGAAAGATTTACGAGTATTGGTTGTGTCGTGTCCTTTGTAGTTTTCAGGTGTATAGTTTTATTGAAAAGGTTTTTTTTTTGTAGCAACTTTTTTGTCAACTCTGGGCAAAGTCCTTCGTCCGGCGCCACTTCAAACCAGTGCGCCCAGCAAACATCACTAGGTGCCCATTTTATCCACCAGCGCTTGCCGACAGCCCTTCTACGGGCCCGGGTCGCGGGACTATCTTTTCAGGTAACCGTGGCCCCGGAACATAAGAGGTTATTGAAGGACACCGTAGACTTTAGCCAGTAGAAGTCTGACAGTCTCTCTCGTCCTGCCCTGAGAGGGAGATTCAACTATGTAAAAAAAGCCCTTCTGCGAGCGAATGTCGCCAGAGCTTGGCGCCAGCGATTATCGCCAAAGCTTGTCGCCAGGCGCTTGCCAGCAGTGGTAGCCACTAACCAGACAGTAATGCTAGCCGCCAGTGCTAGCTTCCATAAAATTTTATTAAATACATGGATTTTATCTACATAATTGGCGTAGGTAGACAACAATCATTATTATTTTCACGTTGACTATTTTAGTGACATAACATCATCTGCCTAGCCTTTTTCCAACTATATTGAGGTCGGCTTCCAGTCGAACCAGATGCAGCTAAATATCAGTATGTTTTTGTGAGATAACAAGAGCAAAAATAAACACAGTCAATCAAGTCAAAACCACGTTTGAATAAACCAAAGATTTACCCGGTGCATGTCGAGCGCGACTATAAAAAACTGGGTAATAAGCATGCAACCCACCTGAGGGGAGTAACTCCAAACTTGGGAGGAATGAGGGAAAATCGAAGTTCTGGAGGCAAGTTTAAAAAGTCTAATTTTCCTTCATACGCGACTGGAGTACAGGAGGCTACGGTGCCGGCGAAGTAAAGAATAGTGTGGATGTGATGTCATTTTTACAATTCATAAAATGGTAATAGCGCATAGTCGTCATGTCGTCATCTTTGGAAGGAATTATTGAGGGAGGCTTTTGCCCAGCAGTGGGGTAGCAGGTATTATTCTACTACTTTTACTCAAATTTTCTTATGTGTAAAAGTAAGTTGACAATTTTTGTTCTTAAGTTCGTTAAATAAACTCAAGCGCCAGAGCAAGTGTGTGGTTTAAACGTGAAAAGAAAATAGTCGTATCACATAATTTGATTTACTTAATTTTAAGAATTTATTAAAATGTCAGGGATATTTGGAATGCTATCGTCTATCCTGGAGGTGGGTTTTAATAGCTGCGACACTCTTAACTAATAAAAAGCTACTTACTTGCGTAAGCAAACAATTTGTAAAATTTGTTTTTGTTCCAATGAATATGTTATTATTTATTACATTTATTGGCCTTTGCTAATAACCCAAAACTATTTGAACACATGTTAGTCAAAACATTAAAAAAAATCTCCTCTTTTACATATTATAAAGTGTAAATGAAAGAGTAACAATGGATCTTTTAAACATCGCGCGTCGAAGACAAATCCCGGAGCCTGTCTACACTATTCTTTCAGGTAGGTAGCTCGCAACATCAGGGGCTATAATAAGGCAAAGTTGGCGATCTTACTAGTGAGATTTTCTCCCAATCATAACTTTCAAAGAAAATGTACCGTAGAATTGCATCTAATATTTTATAATATTAACCTTCCTTTGACCGAGATGTTCTCTGTCGTTGAGGCAAATAAATAAAAGAAGAACTTGCAGAGATTTGTGGATTTTTCTTGATATCATTGAATAATAGTGTATGTTGGTGTTACTCATTTGGCATTTTTGTGAGTGTAATGTTAATTAGTATTATGCATTTCTTAATTAAGGATAATCTGTGTTGTGTAAAAGTGCTCGTAAAATTAATATGCACCTTTTTTCTTGAACTGCGTGATTGTAATGTTTTATATTAAAAAGTGAACTGTAAGAATGAAACAAGCGACAGACGTGCGTCTCTTTTAGCTCTTTTGGCCGCCCACACACAACTGCTGGAGCAGATCAACATAACCAAAGATCAACATACGTGAACTGATCAAGGAGTCAAATTCAACTGATTGAAGCTGCCATTGTTATTACAGTCGTTGTCTACTCCAGAAGCAGTTTGACTGCTCAAACGGTTCCACGTCCCGGTGTGTTCGTAGAAGTATATGACTGTAGTTAGCTGTATACTCACTGCTTGAAGAAGTTGATTCTGAATGCTGAATTAGTTCTTGTAAGTCGCATTTCAAGTCGCATCTCCCGCGTATGTGCAAAGGTTTGAATGTCATGGCGGTAACGAACGTCAGTCACGCGTAAATTTCCTCAGTAAAATACGGAACCGATTGTACAGTCAGCATCAAAAAATGACCACATTCAGATTTTCAAAATCACTGTACACCGCACTAATACGTAATAATACAGTGTACAGCGATTTTGATAATCTGAATGTGGCCAGCAACTTTCGATGCTGACTGTACGTGACTGACATAGCGCAACAGGAATTTGGAACGGTTGACGCAGAGGCTGACCGATCGACTTCTGCGCATAGTGTTGGGGGTTTGATCCCCGCTCGGAACAAATATTTTTATGATCTGCAAGTAGTTGTTCCGAGTCTGGGTGTTTGTATAAGTGAGTTTCTATGTTTGTAAGCGCACCCACGATACAGGAAAAAATCCTAGTGTGGGGCTAAGAATATTAAAAAAAAAAAAAAAAAAAGGTTGCACTCCAGGAGTGCCGGTAGAAGTGAAAACTTTTTTGTTACTATGTTTTATTTTTAATTTGAATGACGTCTTACTCATTTTCGATCAGGGTCACGTGACCCTGACGCGAGTTTTAAATTTTTTACCCATTACAGAAAAAGTGTACAACGCCGCTAAAGAAGTTTTCACTTCAAAAAGGTTGCACTCCAGGAGTGCCGGTAGAAGTGAAAACTTTTTTGTTACTATGTTTTATTTTAAAACTGGAGTAGTACAGATATGAAATTAACTAATTTGAATGACGTCTTACTCATTTTCGATCAGGGTCACGTGACCCTGACGCGAGTTTTAAATTTTTTACCCATTACAGAAAAAGTGTACAACGCCGCTAAAGAAGTTTTCACTTCAAAAACTCTAAAACAGGGGTCGAACAGTAGCAGTATTCTTAAAAATATCGCACTTGACTACACTCGATATTTACGGCTACTGTACGTGAAAAGATAAAAATAAACAGTAACCTAGTTCCAGTTTTCTAGATGTCAAGTTTCATGACTTACGGGAACCGGTAAACAAGTCGAACATTGTATTTTATTATTCTTTCGTCGTATAATATTCCTATATTTTATAATAACTTGCAATGAATCTTGAATAGTGAAACACAAAATTTCTTATTCAAATATCTACTTTGTTCCTGAAAGTCTGAACTATATTATAGATCGAGTACTTGATCCATTGCAAGATATAAATGTAACTAGCATTTAGAACTTATGTTGCTTCTTACGAAAACAAGATTTTTAGAATTGAATCGTTACTTTCATAATTCACCCCCTACATACAAACTTTTACCTCTTATTGTACTAGTATAGGTCAAGTTGATAGGTTACTGCTAAGTAGACGGCGCATCGTGTTCCATGCGCGCCTCAAAAAGCAGTCAGGAATCTATATCTTTAGCAAGGCATTCGATAAAATCTCACACTCCATACTACTTCATAAACTGTCAATATACGGTATTACTGGGCCTTTGCTAGACTGGCTGAAATCTTACCTATTGGATAGGGAATTTTATGTTGTGGTGAACGGTTTTAGATCTGCCGACAATTATCGTATGACTTCCGGAGCGCCGCAGGGTGCACATCTTGCTTCTCTATTGTTTAATATATTCATCAATGACCTTCCTAGCTGCTTTTACTTCTCAGAGTGCTTCCTGTACGCCGATGATCTAAAGTTTGCCAGAGCAATAGATTCATCTAGTGATATCGCGCTCTTACAAGATGATTTAAATAGAGTTGTCGAATGGTGTGAAAATAACAAAATGGAACTAAATTTAAAAAAATGTTACCATCTGTCGTTTTCTAGGAAGGCTCATCCTATAGAAGCAGAGTACCAAATAGACAACACCAAAATACAACGAGTTGATAACATCACAGATCTGGGAGTACTCTTCGATAAAAAAATTACTTTCATCCCTCATATCGAGAACATTATTAAAAAAGCCTCCAAAATGTTGGGTTTTGTACAAAGAAACACGAAAAGTTTTAAACATGTTAGCACTAAAATAATGTTATATAATAGTCTCGTACGAAGCGTCTTAGAGTACTGCAGTGTTGTATGGCGACCACACTACGCAACGCATAAGTTACTCCTAGAAAGGGTGCAAAAGCGGTTTCTATGGCATCTCGCTTTTTCGAAAGGAAAAAGCAAACAGCTGCCATCCTACAACACTCGCTTGAAATTCTTCAAGATAAACTCATTATCAACTAGAAGAGATGTCATTGATGCCCTGTTTTTATTTAAACTGCTCAGAAACAAAGTGGACTGCCCTAACTTAATAAGTCTTATAAAGTTTCGTGCCCCATCCCGATATCCACGAACCCCCATCACTCCACTACACCCTCCTCTACGTAGAACGGTTCTGGGTTCAAACTCTCCGATTCCACGTCTGAGTAAGGCACTTAACAGCTATAGTGATCTTATAGATATACACCATGATAAATTTAGTAAATTCCATAAAGTAATTAGGGACCACTACTCCAGTATAAATTGAAGCCTACTTATTGATAAATAATCTCATGTATAAGTTAAAGAAAATTATAACTTTAAAATTGAAATTAAAATATAATTGAATGTGTAATATTGAATTTGGAATTAAGGTATTATTATTATTATTAATCAAGTTGTGGTACATTTAATTTAATTTAATATAATCTAATTTATTTTTGAATTTAATTTATTTTTATTATTAATTCCGTAGTTTTATTTTAAACTAATGTTAAATTAATATGTAATCTTAATATATGATTTTATTGTAAATATTATAGGTAAAAAGCAAATATTTTAGTATCTCTTGTTATGTAATAATTATGATTGTGTAAAACCAAATATGTATTGTACATGTGGTGTTAGTCAGTAAGTGATTTTTACACTTATAAATGAAAACATAATGTAATTGATAAAGATGTGTGTAAACAATTGTTGACTAACCAAATAAATAAATAAATAAATAAATAAATCTAAAAAGACCCCCAATAGAGGGCCAAAGCCTGCCGGGGACTCAGAACTGTCCAAACAGGAAGCTATAACCCTGGAACGTAAAAAGCTATTAAAAGAACACACAGGATTTTGCTGCCTCAAGTGCGCAGACTCTCATCGCACCAAAGACTGTCCCAAAACCGATAGAAGCTCACCGGCTAAATGCGCCTTGTGTCTTGGTCCACATCCTGCGAACTACAAGGGCTGTGCAGTATACTTAGAAATATTGGAGAGGAAAAGCCGTAAACCCGCGACACAAAAACGTTCTACGACTACTAATAACTTGGCCACCTGGATACAATCAGACAACAAACATCATAAAACGATACCAGAAACTCGAGAAACCGCAGACAAAAGACCAACATATGCACATATAACCCATCAAAAGCCAAGGCACGAAGAACAAACCGCTCAACAAACTCCACTCATCGGAAAAACAAAATATTCCATAGAAGACATGTTTTACAAACAGACTGAAAAACTGGACCTTCTCTTACAACAAATGAGCACACTACTGCAGCTCATTACAGCCCTTGTCAGCAAGCAATCTAAATGATTGCGTTCAAATTAGCTACTTGGAACATAAACGGGCTATCTCCCAACAAAGATGAAGTAGAGACCCTGCTAGACATACACGGTCTCGACATTCTTCTTATCTCAGAGTCTCATACAACATCAAGCAGTCTTTTGAGGATAAAGAACTTTAATATTTATAGAACAGATCATCCGGATGGCACTGCTCATGGTGGTACTGCCATCATAATAAGATCCTCTATCAAACATCATGAGCTACCACACTTTAAGACGGAGCATATTCAAGCAACATCTATTACTGTCCATGATAAACAGGGAGACATAACAATCTCATCTGTCTATTGCCCCCCTAAACACAAAATAGTGGAATCTCAGTTCACTGAGTTTATAGCCACCCTTGGTAACCGCTTCGTAGCTGGAGGAGACTGGAACAGCAAGAATGTTTACTGGGGCTCCAGACTCAACACAACCAGAGGTAGAGAGCTTCAGAAATGTATTGAAGTTAATCACCTCAAAACAATTTCAACACCTGAACCAACTCACTGGCCGAGTGACCCAAATAAGTTGCCAGATGTTATAGATTTCTTCGTTACTAAGGGAATATCTAGGCTATTTTTCAAAATCGAACCTTGCTTAGATGGATCGTCGAACCATACACCAGTCCTACTCACTGTTAGTTCAACACTATTACCCAACCAGAAAAACCCGAGACTATACAACCGTCATACTGACTGGGAGTCATTTCGTGAATCTGTAGAAAAATCACTAAAGCTAAAAGTGTGTCTTAAGACGGAAGAAGATATAGACGATGCCACTAAGACCTTCACAGAAATTATTCAGAGAGCATGCTGGGACTCCACTATAGACAAACATAATTCAAACCCCAGGCAAAAACCGGTTCCGACTGAAATCAGAGACCAAATATTAAAAAAAAGAAGATTGAGGAGGGTCTGGCACACCAGTGGCCACAACGATGATAAGAGAGCTTACTACAAAGCCATGAAGGACTTGAAAGAAGCAATCACTCAACTTAAAAATGACACGATGGATGCTCAGCTCTCTTCTCTCTCAGCCAATTCAACTACGAATTACTCACTCTGGAAAGCTTGCAAAACACATAACCTTCCCGTAAACCCCAAACCACCCATCAAGTTGGAAGATAATAGCTGGGCGAGATCAAAGCAACAAAAAGCAGACGCCTTTGCAGATCATCTTTCCAAAGTGTTTAGACCAAATGAAGCTGCAGATGACCATGATGATACACAAATCAGAAACATATTACAACAAGATCTTCAGCTCAACCTTCCACTAAAATCAGTAACACCTCGAGAAGTAACAAATACCATCAAAACCATGGACGACAAAAAGGCTCCTGGATACGATTTAATTGATAAGAAAATCTTAAAAGAACTCCCAAAAAAAGCCATACTTTATCTGACTACCATGTTTAATGGTATACTCAGAATTGGTTACTTCCCATCACTTTGGAAAGTGTCGACTGTGATTATGATTGCGAAGCCAGGCAAACCGCCAAACGAACTAACATCCTACAGGCCTATAAGCTTGCTACCTATCCTCTCTAAGCTACTTGAAAGATTAATTCTAAGCCGACTCAAGGACTACTTATCTGTCAACTCGGTAATCCCAGACCACCAGTTTGGTTTTCGGCAACACCACGCTACTACAGAACAAGTCCATCGAGTGTGCTTTGCCATCAGAGATGCCCTGGAACGGAAAAAGTTCTGCTCAGCTGTGTTCCTGGATGTCCAGCAGGCATTCGATAGGGTTTGGCATGAAGGCTTACTTTGCAAAATCAAAACACTTCTACCACATGCTTACTTTGGAATCTTGAAATCGTACCTTTCCGATAGAATATTCCAAGTGAAGGAAGACGATTGCACCTCCGCATTCTACGATATTAAGGCTGGAGTCCCGCAGGGATCCGTTCTTGGTCCTATACTATACACCATCTTCACAGCAGACATGCCGCAGACACCTGGGCTGACAGTGGCAACATTTGCTGACGACAGCGCCATATTGGCCTCTCACGAAAGCCCAACACAAGCCTCAAATGCTGTTCAAGAAGGCCTAAATGAAGTAGATAAATGGCTCAAACTATGGAGAATAAGTGCCAGTGCCCAAAAGTCTGTCCACATCACATTTACCCTAAGACAAGGAGACTGCCCACCAGTCAAACTAGGAGATCACTTTTTACCGAAATGTGAAACAGTCAAATACCTTGGCATTCACTTGGATCGCAGAATGACCTGGAAAAATCACATCCAAGCAAAAAGAGACCAGATGAATATGCAATTTAGAAGACTACACTGGCTGCTTGGTCGCAATTCCAAGTTGTCCATGGACAATAAACTTTTAATCTACAAGACTACAATCAAGCCAATTTGGACATATGGGATTCAGTTATGGGGCTCAGCCTGCGATTCCAGTGTGTCCATTATTCAACGAGCTCAAAACTATATGCTCAAACAAATCTCCAACACTCCCTGGTTCATAAAGATCTCAGAGGTTCACCAATACTTGAACATCAACACAGTAAAGGAGGAAATCCGAGCCCACTGTGGGACTTACAAGACCAGACTGGAAAACCATCCCAACCCACTGGCAGTTCAATTGACTATGCAACAAACGCTATCAAGGCTGAAAAAACGGAAGCTAATGGACTTCAATAGCATGTCCTAACTACATATAGAAGGAATTTACGATCTGAAGAAATTCCATCTGCAAGTCACCTCATACTCCAAACGCATCTGCTCAAAGTCTCAGGACTGATTGCATGATAGGACCAAAAAAAATTTAAAAAAAAAAAAAAAAAAAAAACACAGGATTTTAGTAAGTAGAAGCTTGGACAGTCTCCTCCCTCCCTCCCTCCGTGAAGCGCGCTAGGGCGTGAGAAATCATTTGAAGTTTTAACAAAAAAAAAGGGTCACTGTCACTGCTGTCATGGCGTCTTCTCTGTCACCCATACCTATCTGTGGCAATTCCTTATCCACACAGAGCGAGCAGCCTCGCGAGGTATTTGCCGCGCGAAGCAGCTCTGTCAGTGTGGACGTGTCTCGGCCGAGGCAAGAGTGCGCGCTTTTTGTATTGCTCGCGTATTTATTGTTTCGTGCTTCGGTCGAGAAACAATAGGCGCGTCCACACAGAGCAAGCAGCCTCGCGAGGCAGTTGTCTCGCGCGGCAAATGCCTCGCGAGGCTGCTCGCTCTCTGGACGCACGTATTTATGTACAAAGTTCTATTGATAAAATTCATAGCATTAGTTGGTCGATCTGCTAAACGATCAAATTATGGGTTCAAGTGTGGGCAAAACAAACTGCTCAACCATCAAATTCTTCGAACGTTTCTCAATATAATCTTTTCCATATTACAATGCAATGCAATGCAACATAACACATATTACACACGATTTTAATATAAAAATTGCGTGTAAAGTATTAAATGCACGGCGCGGTGGGTGTGCCATAAATCGTGAGAACATCTTCGCGTCGCGGACCAATTAGTACAAGATGGTGCCTCGCAACACTCGCGGGATCGCGTTATGTGAGACGGAACTAGGGGATGTAAGACTCAGATAGATTTAGAAATCCGCACTAGTGTTACTGATACGTGTATCATCTAAAAAAACAAAACCGGCCAAGTGCGTGTCGGGCCACGCACAGTGTAGGGTTCCGTAGTTGCCCATCAAAATACTAAGGCAAACTGATTCGCTGAATTTAATTTTAAAAAGAAGAATTTTCAAAATCGGTCCAGGAGTCTTTGAGAAATCGGGGAAAATACATTAAAAAAAGATTACGACGAATTTAGAACCACCTCCTTTTTTTGAATTTAGTCAAAAATAGTTGACGATAAAAACCTACCTATCCCCAAAAACATGACCTATAAAAGCTGTAAAAATAAAGTTGACAAACTTACATTTGCAGTTGTCTCCGATACATTTTGTTTAAGAAAATATGATATCAAGTACATTTTATAAGTTGGTCGACGATTACTCGTAAAGTTGTAAAGCCTAGTTAGTCATGATAATTTTCTTTTAAACTTCGTTATATATACTACTATTGTGAATTTTTTCACACCCCCAAACATAACCGTTTAGCTGGTAGAGGGGGGGGACACTCAAATCGAGCAAAATTTAGCACTTTAAAGCTTAATATTTCACAAACGAATTTTTTTATCAAAAAATTGTTAATGGAAACTACCATTATTTTTTAAAGGCCTATTTAATGATACCCCACACAAAGGGGTACGCGAGAAAAAAAAAATCCTCATTTTACGTGTAAGTACTGGAGGTACCCTAATAAAAATTATTTTACTAGATTTTATTTTACCACTTTTTCGGCACAACAAATCTGTATATTTACACCAAATTACAGCTCTCTAGTACTGTGCGTCTCTGAGCTAAACTGCGGACAGACGGACGGACGGACGGACGGACGGACGGACGGACATGGCGAAACTATAAGGGTTCCTTGTTGACTACGGAACCCTAAAAATGATTGCGTGTTAAACATAGTGAAACAGAAATCATTCATTACTATTTCTAGCCTCGAGGTCCCCTTGTTGAAAGATAAACTTGGTTCCCCAAGTCATCTACCTATACCAAAATGTGATTGTGAGCGACATCAGTTTTACGAGGCCTCTTTGACTCTCCAGCTAGACATAAAACACAACGCCACGCGCGAGCAGTAGAAGCGCTATACCAAAATGTGATTGACAGCGACATCAGCTTTCCAAGGCTTTTAACAAATCATAGGATAGAATGGAATAGGATGAGATAGGACGGGACAGGACGGTACAGGACGGGACAGGACGGGACAGGACGGGACAGGACGGGACAGAACGGGACAGGACGGGACAGGACGGGACAGGACGGGACAGGACGGGACAGGACGGGACAGGACGGGACAGGACGGGACAGGAAGGTACAGGACGGCACAGGACAGGACAGGATGTGACAAGACGGGACAGGACGGTACAGGACGGAGCAGGACGGGACAGGACGGGATAGGATGGGATATGACGGGATAGGACGGAATAGGACGGGACAGGACGGGACAGGACGGGACAGGACGGGATAGGATGGGATATGACGGGATAGGACGGAATAGGACGGGACAGGATGGGACAGGATATTTATGTACGCTCCAGAATGATGGTTCACAGCTGTGTTAATTTGTTCGCAATGTTGTTAAAAAAGAAGCACTAGCTTAAATAAGAAATTGTATCGGTATCCTCCAACACCGCTTCGCACTAAAAAATAGATTATTAAGTTCCGACATCCACGCGAAGGAAGTCGCGGGCACAGCTAGTATATACATATAAGCATGCAACTAGGCGCTATAGAAGGAGACAGAAAATAGATTAACAACGTAGAGTTAAAACTCCATTCGTCGACGCTCTATATTTTTTATTACAATCATCCACGCATTCTTTTACTTCCGACAACTGCATAAAACCATTCCAACTGTTGGGTTGGCGGAGAGACTAGTTTTTAACGAATGCTATGAAAGCGTTAATTACTTTTGCAGTAATTAATATGATTTAAAGATCTCTGAAAAATGGATGATACATATTATGTAGGTATGCAATTTCGCTTTCTTTTAATTGCCTGTATGTTTTCTTAGAAGGGTAAAAAATGTAACCCTTTCTTGCAAGCGTTCCATGGCCGCGAAGAATAGACAAAGAGATTTTTGGCCCGAGTATGGCACGACTCGTAGGCGACTGCAAAATAAAAACATTTCTTTTGTATTTATTTTAAATATCACAGCTTAGAACGGAAGCAATCGGAATAGGTAATAAAGTATTATATCATTTCAAAAATAATATAAAACATTAAAATTGTGCCATTAGTTCCGAGGAATCCTCTACAATCAAACAAACATTTTGTAATTTTAGTATATATAGATATTAAAATCCGGAAATCTATCAATAAGATACCAATCTTCATATCCTTGAATGTATGCCATGCAAGCATGCATGCATGTTGTTTTGCTTAGATCCTTTGAGACAGTGGAGCCACGCTCGACCTGATTGATTACATCGAACTATAGCGATGGGTACACTGTGGGATGGGAGACAGAAGATTAAGTCAGTGTTGTAGGTAGACTTATGATACTTATGATTATAAAGAGGGTACCTTGAAAAGACAAATAAAGCAGTCGTTCCTCACCAGCTGTTTGATTGAGACACATAACTTTATTACATGGTGTCAGGTGTAAATATTTCGCGAAATCGGTCAAATATATTGGGAATATAGTACTTATATCGTGTTAGTACAATAGTATTGTAGTGGGTCAATATGTCCAATTCGGAAACAAAAGTTGGAAATATGAGTGCAAGTGCGATGATTCAGCAACCGGCGCCATTACAGCAAGATGGTAACCTTGCCAGTAACTGGAAGGAGTGGAAATCATCGTTTGACTATTTTTTGATCGCAGCAGGAAAAGATTCTGCACCCTCGAAAGAAAAGTGTGGCTTATTTATGCACGTCATAGGAAAGTATGGCCGGGAAATTTATGAAGAACTTGACGTAACGGAAGAGATAAAACAAGAATACAGTTCTTTATGCATAAAGTTCGCTGAGTATTGCGATCCGACGAAAAACATCAACTATGAACGGCACATGTTTTTTGAGACTTACCAGCATAATAATGATTTTGATAAATATCTGGGAGAATTGAAAGTGAATAGCAAAAACTGTGAGTTTGGAAGTTTAAGGAATAGTTTAATTCTAACACAAATGATTCGGGGGCTGAAAGATAAAAACATGCGAGAAAAATTATTGGCTAAAATACAGTTATCGCTGGAAGAGGCTATTCAGTGGTGTCGAGCGGCGGAGCGAGCAGGACGGCAAGGAGCAGCGTGTGAGGCGAGTGCGGCGCGCGCGGCCGGCAGCAGCGCCGGCGCCGCCGCCGCCTCGGTGGAGCAGGTGGCGCGCGGCGCGCCCACCCGCGCCCGGCGGCGAGCGCGGCCTGGGACCCGCGCCCGTCACCCGGGCCCCCACGGGACCCCTGCCTCGGGTTTTACGTCTTCGCGTAGTGATGTGAATAGGTCTCCGGGTAGTGTGTGCGGAAAATGTGCGTATCAACACGCGAGTGATCGTTGCCCAGCAAGTTCAGCTAGGTGTCGAAGGTGCCAAAGGGTCATTTCGCTAAGTGTTGTCGAGTGCGTATCATGAATGAAGTGCAGGAACGGTATGATGACTCATGCGGTGAGGAATGCGGGGACTACGACACTGGTGAGCTACTTATGTACAATATTTCAATCGAATCTTCTGACATTAAGTGGTGCGAGTCTTGGTATTCAATTATAAACGTAAACGGAGTGGAATTAAAGTTCAAGCTAGATAGTGGAGCGGACGCAACAGTCTTATCAGTGAATAGTTATAAAAAAGCCGGTTTTGATGTAAATAATCTTAGAAAATGTACCACTGTGCTACGAGAAATCAGCAAAACACAGTTACCTGTATTAGGATATTTTGATGCAATTCTTAAGTATAATAATAAGAGCTATAAACAAAATATTTTTGTTTTGAACTTAAATTGCAATAATTTATTGGGGTTGGGTGCGTGTTCGAATCTGGGTCTCATAGCACGGTGTGATCAAAAGTCTCTAAACAGCGTTCAAGTAGACGAAACTATATTTACCGGTATCGGTTGTTTACCTAATCAGTGTTGTATTCAGATTGATGAGTCAGTGCCGCCAGTAGTTAGCGCCACGCGAAAAATTCCTATTAAATTAAGGCCTAGGTTGAAAGCAGAGTTGGATAACATGGAAAATCTGCAAATAATTAAAAAAGAGGACGGGCCCACTGATTGGGTCTCAAGTATAGTAGTGGTAGAAAAACCCAATAAGAGCTTGCGTGTGTGTTTGGACCCTAGAAATTTAAATCGTGCGGTTAAGCGAAGTCATTTTCAACTTCCAACGCTGGAAGAGATTTCTAGTAGTTTATCTGGTGCAATGTATTTTTCTAAGTGTGACGCGAAGAACGGGTTTTGGATGATAAAACTAAATGATAAAAGTTCAAAACTCTGTACGTTTTCCACGCCGTTTGGAAGATACCGGTTTTTACGATTACCATTTGGGATAAATTGTGCACCAGAAATCTTTCACAATGAAATGTACAAAATTTTCAAAATGGAGGGGGTGGAAGTCTACATTGATGATTTATTAATTTGGGGTAGAACAAAACAGGAACACGATGATAGATTACAGGAAGTTCTACGAAGAGCTGCGGAGAATACGGTGAAATTCAATAAAGAAAAATGTGTTTTTGGAGTTAAAGAAATTACATTTCTAGGCCACAAGTTCAGCAGCGATGGGATAAAACCTGATGAAAATCGTGTAAAGGCAATTAAGGAGATACCTACGCCTTGTGACAAGAAGGAGCTGGAGAGGTTCCTGGGGGTAACCAACTATTTAGCTCGATTTATTCCCAGGTACTCCGAGACAGCAGCACCGCTCAGGGAACTATTAGGTAGGAATGTGGATTTTGATTGGCAGCAGGTTCATGAAAACTCTTTCAAGTGCTTAAAAAGCATGATAAGTAGTGCACCTGTATTGAAATATTACTCGCCAAATGAACCGGTGACGGTGTCTGTGGATGCGAGTTCGCGCGGACTGGGGGCGTGTCTGATGCAGGGCGGGCGGCCTGTGGCTTATGCTGCTCGAACGCTGACGCCAACCGAAATGCGGTGGGCGCAAATCGAAAAGGAGTTACTTGCCGTAGTGTTTGGCTGCACACGTTTCCACCAGTATATTTACGGTCATTATGAAGTGACAGTGGAAAGCGATCATAAGCCACTGGAAGCCATATTTAAGAAGCAGCTGAGTGAAACACCAGCACGTCTCCAGCGTCTGATGTTGAGGCTCCAGAGTTATTGTGTGAAGTTGCATTATAAACGGGGAAAGTTGCTATTTATAGCAGACACGTTATCGCGAGCTGCAGTGGAACCTGCAGCACAGTCAGAACGCGATCTTAACGATGACGTCACGGTACATGTCAACATGCTGTTACAAAATGTAGAAGCGACACCACAAATGCTAGAGAAAATCAAATTGGAAACGGAGAAAGACCAAGTATTAAATAAGGTATGTCAGTATTACTATAGCGGATGGCCAACAAATAAAAGAGAAACTGACATAAATGTAAGTGACTATTGGAAGGTACACGAGGAGTTGCATGTAATAGATGGGATATTATTTAGAAATAATCAAGTTGTTATACCAACGACGATTCGTGAAGAAATGTTGCGACGAATTCATGAGGGCCACCTGGGGGTGGACAAGTGTCAGCAACGCGCGCGTGACGTCATGTGGTGGCCGGGCATGGGTGCAGCCATCGAGCGCACCGTGCTGGGCTGTGACACGTGCCAGCGGCACCGCCCCGCCAACCCGCGTCAGCCGCTCACACCGCATCCTGTGCCGGAGCTACCCTGGCAGGTCATAGCTACTGACATCTTCGAACTTGGTGGTAAACAACATCTACTGGTTGTTGACTATTATTCGAAGTTTGTGGAGATTGCATTATTACCCAATTTGCAAAGTGCTACGGTTATAGCCGTATTAAAAAATATGTTCAGTCGCTTTGGGATCCCGCAAAAGGTTGTAAGTGACAATGGGACACAATTCTCGTCACAGGAATTTAAAACGTTTAGTGAAAAGTGGGGCTTTATGCATGTTACAAGCTCGCCGTTATATCCACAATCAAACGGGCTCGCTGAACGCAATGTACGTACAATAAAAACATTGTTGACTAAAGCACGAGACAGTGGTGAGGAATGGCAGCTGGCGCTGCTGAACTTCCGCAACAGCGCCGTGACTGGAGAGCAGTACTCGCCGGCGCAGCTGTTGATGGGACGGCGGTTGCGGTCCAGACTGCCAGCCAGTACTCAGGCACTGCGTCCAGCGACTGTGGACGAGCCCGCGCTGAGAGCTCGCAGGGAAAGGAATACTCGAAGCACTAAAAGAAATTATGACAGGGGTACACGGACCCTACCACCGTTACACCCTAATGAGCCGGTGCGAATGAAAAATGATAAACAGTGGGCAAGATCAAATGTGGTAAAATTGGCACAAGATAACCGTTCGTACTGGGTTAGAGCAGAAAATGGGCGCCTGTACCGTCGCAATCGCCAACATCTCATGAAAATACCTAACACGAATAGTTCTGAACACACACGTAATGCAGATAGGTATCTTGATCTAGATGATTACAACAGCAAACCGTATCCAAGTCTGCAAAGTCCGGCAGTGGCGCCGGCGCCGGCGCCGCGGCCGGCGCGCCAGCCCACCCCACCGCGGGTTACTGTCACTAGAAGTGGTAGAGTAGTAAATCCGCCTCGAAGGCTAATTGTTGATATTGATTAACACATAAAATACTTACCGATGTAAAATTAAATTGATTAAAAATATGCCAACATTTCAAAAATATATATACATATAACTATATTGCAAGAATAGAAAGCAGCATGTTACTTATAGGGATTATAATTTATTATGAATTTGATAAAATAAAAGTAAATAAGATGTAAATGCTGAGTGAGTGAGATTAATGTAAAAATAGGTAACTAAATGTCTAATGCTTGAGTTAGATAAAAGTTATGGTATTTTATTTATGTATCTGTCATTATATTTATGTACCTAGTTATATTTCTGTACTTAAATACGTAGTTAGAACATTAATAATAATATTTAAAAATTGCATGTCAAATAAAAATATTGTATTGCCTATTTAATTAGATATTAGAAGGGAGATGTTGTAGGTAGACTTATGATACTTATGATTATAAAGAGGGTACCTTGAAAAGACAAATAAAGCAGTCGTTCCTCACCAGCTGTTTGATTGAGACACATAACTTTATTACAGTCAGATTGACATATAAGGTCAGATTGGCATACAAGGTCAAATTGAATTCACTAGCTAAACTCTGCCTCATAGCAGCGTACCTAATACAACTGTATTAAGTACGTTCCGATATATGAACGTGAAAAATGAAGAAGTCGACGAATGAATGAATGATGACGGCACATCGGATGAAGTGTGACTGATATTTTCCATTAAATAAATTCTCTGTAGGAACTTACATAAAGGTATTTGCAAAATTATGGCATACTTTTTTTCGGAAAAAAAACCTTCAAAAAGCTACCGGTCTTTGGGGATAAGACCGGCGAGATTTTTTTTCTTAAAATAATTGTTCGGATAACCCTATATGCAACGCCTTTTAACGCACGTCTCAGGGTTATTTTATGATACATCTGGTGCAGTGACAGGGCTTGACTTCTGCACTGTATATTGCGGTTTCGATTCCCGCACGGAACAAAATATCTGTATGATGATCTACAAGTAATTGTCCAGAGTTTAGGTTTTTATGTATGCGAGTTTATGTTTGCAAGCCCTAACAAAATGGATGGATAGATAATTAGATAGACAGATAAGAAGATAGTTAGAAGATAGAAGAGAGAGCTTTGGTGGCCCAGTGGTATCGGCCCCGACTTACGAGTTATAGGTCGTAGGTTCTAACCCAGCCAGGCTATCAGTCTGTACTTTGTGTTATTTATTTCATCACAACTGCTTTCAAAACGGTGAACGATGAAACTGGCATGTCCTAGAACCAAATATTCGAAGTCATGACGTGACATCCACACACACACTGAGCCCGCGTGGTGAATTACGGCCCGCTCTCTCTCACAGAGAGGAGGCCTGTGTCCCAGCAGTGGGAACATTTATAGGCTGATGGTGGTAGAAGATAGAATATATTTTATTATGCACACCATACAAAACACTCATACTATCCAATTTGAAGCAGGCTTTATTAAATTTGTTTAGCTACAACCTTGGGGTTCTTAAATCTAGCGTAAATAGGATACTTCTAGGCTGAAGCCAGCCAATGCAAATGGCCCTTCTGCCAATCACCTATACAGAACCCAACATCCGTATTCCAATAGCATATGTAATATATCGGAGAGCAAGGATTAGGCCACAAGCTATCAGGCTGATGCATTGCTTCCATTGTGTCGCTCGTGAATCGGCAGGGCAGTGCTTGGAACAAAGGTGTCTTACTAGCATAGATTATACGCAGTAGGTTCTACCGCGATTGTCTATGGCTGTCCGTCTTGGGACATACGGACTTGATGTTGGGACATCATTGTCTCTTGTCTTTTAAGTAATGGTGCCCTTGACTAGGAATTTCTCCTGTGTCGTGGGTGTATTTATTCGATTAGGGGTGGTGGTCCAACTATTATGAATAACTAGTTGAACTAAGAGACTTCGGTAGGAGCATAATTATGTCCAATCATTATTGTTCGTTGCACATAACAAGACTCGTGGTCCAACCGTTTACTTTAACTATTTATCTAGGGTTTATTTAAGACTCGTATATAGTTTAATGTCTTTGATTTAAGAGATCCCTGGATTCGGAGAGTTTAGGTCTTTCGAATCAGTTTTTTAATCTATATAATTATGTAAAAATCAATGCCACTTTTCGTTGTAATTTTATAACTCAAGAACGAGCTCTCCTATCCAATGTGTAAGCTTTGTTCGGACTATTTAGTAGATGGTTTATGTGAAGTTTGCACAAAATTGGTCGAGCGGTTCATCATTTATCACATTTTTTTAAACTAATGATTTCAATAAATGGCGGATCATTTTGTTTATGGGGATTTTGCTGTCAAAGTAGCGAAGCACGTACCGGGCCGCTAGTAATACATAATTCAACAAGTTCAAAATTCAGTTCAAAATCCTCCCACTCCGTATGTCCAACCTAGAGGGGGGTGCGCCTCAGAGAGGGGGGTTCAGAGAGCATATCAATCTGTCTATTGACAAGTGCATTATTCAAGTGTTAAGGAGCTCTGCTGGTTTGACTCGAGTAGTACCTATGCTTAGGTATGATGCTGTCAGAGGAATTTATGGCTTCATGATAGTATTGTATTGTATATCAGACTGGTACCCGCAACTCTACGTCATATGAGCGTATTTTGCTTGTGGTTCAAGATGATATTAAATATTGTTGTAATATTTTATTCTCTGAGAGGTAGTGGGCCATATAATCCACCACGCGGGCCTAGTGCGGGTTGGTGTATGTCACGTGTCTTCGAATTTTTGGTTCTAGGACATGGCCGGGCTTCTACAAAGAGGAGGCATGTGTCCCAACAATGGGAATATTTGTAGGCTCATGATGATGATGATGATGGATATTATTATATTCTGTATTGGAGTTATGAACTTATTAGCTTGAGCCTGCAAGTTTGCCCGTATTAAAAATAGATGTTTGTCAATCAAATAATAACATTTCTCAAAAGTTTGAAGTTAAAAACTTACAATGTTTTTTTTCCCCAAAATATCATATCCAAAGATGGCATGGTTGATACATTGTCTGAGCGATTGACTGTTGCACTGCGTATTGCGTGTTTGCTTTCCGCACGAAACAAATAGTATTTGTATGATCTACAGGAAGTTGTTCCCCATCTAGGTGTTTGTGCGTGTAAGTTTAATTAAATGCTGGTAAGCGCACCCACGACACAGGAGTTTGTAGCTTGGATCAAAGTTTAAAAGAAAAAGAATTACAAGATTTCACATTAAAATAGTCGTTTATAAGTACACGATGCTGATGATATTTAGCTCGATTTTCTAGGTTCGGAAAATTAAAATTAGTGTCTTTTTCTTGTAATTTTCAGCTATGGAGGAGACCTTTGCTTAGCAATGGGATAACATAGGTTAAAAAATTCAGTAGTACCCTAGAATTAGGACTTTCGGTGTAGTTATCGGCTTCGTATTCTATCTTATTTTTAAGCCAATCAACAAGCAAGAAACAAATCCCTACAACTCACAAATCGTAACTTATATATAATTTATCAAAGCAATCTTATAAAATGGTAGAAAATAAAATTCAAGCAATACGAATGGCGTCCCCAATGGTATAAGACTCGATTCAAAGACGTGTTGCTACGTACGTGAGAGACCATAGACACGCTGAAAGCGTGACATTCATAGACTATAGAAGCGTGGTTACAGCTCTATACAAACATATAAATGGAATGTTTGTTTTTTTTTTCTTTTTATTTGGTCTATGTTCTTTTTTTGAGGTATTGTTTATTGGGCACCCGCTGAAATAAATGGCACAAGCTAATCATCATCATCAGCCTATAATGTTCCCACTGCTGGGACACAGGCCCCCTCTCTGTAAGAGGGAGTGGGCCATAATCCACCATGCGGGCCCAGTGCGGGTTGGTACATGTCACATGTTTTCGAATTTTTGGTTCTAGGACATGCCGGTTTCCTCACGCTGTTTTCCTTCACCGTTTTGAGAGCAGTGGTGATGAAATAAATTACACAAAGTAATGCGCCTGGCGGGGTTTGAACCCACGACCTACAATTCGTAAGTCGGGACCGATACCACTGGGCCACTACTGCTCTACTGGCACCTGAGCTAATGGCGCCTTAACTATTCCAAATACGGCTCTTATCAACATTTTCCGCAGGTGCCAGGTGTCCAATGTGGAATGCCTTCATTTTTTTCCTATATAACGTCATCACGCTACGACCACTTGGATTCAAGCAGCGCAGCGGGTGAAACAGCTAGTAACTTTAACATTTTTACCCGACTACGGCAAAGCCAAAAGGAGGGTTATGATTTTGACCGGTATGTATGTATCTATGTTTGTTTGTTCCCTCATAACTTCTAAACTACTAATCATTACGTCATGACAAATGAGGTGTCGTTAAAAGCGTCTCACTTGTCCGCTGGTTATAGGGTATCAAATGAAAAGGCTTAATGAGTACCTACATTTGACATTCACTCTCTACTTTGCTTTTATTATGATGACAAATAATTAATAGTATAACCCCAAAATTGTGTAAATAAAAAAGACGTGTGGCACTCGGGGACTGCCGCGGTAAAGCTATTGCATAGCATTTTGTATCAACTTATGCAATTATAATTTTATTTATTTATTTTATGCATGCAGTATTGCTTTTTCTTTGATATTAATTCAAGTTACACTTTTTGAGCGTGGTGACCGATAAGAAAACAAATTTTTCTATTATTAAATAAATAAAAAAAGTTAAAATATTGATGTGTTCCATTAACAATTTTTTGACAAAAAGATTCGTTTGTGAAATATTAAGCTTTAAAGTGCTAATTTTTGCTCGACTCGAGTGTCCCCCCCCCTCTACCATCTAAACGGTTATGTTTGGGGGTGTATATAAAAAAAATAAAAAAACTTGAGAGGTGTCAAGGGACACCCGGATGGAACGAAGACCTCGATAAATTTATGCAGTTGCCATCTTAGATTTACATTTTGACTGCAACATCGGTTTCAACACCCTCGAAAACCATGAAAACGACACCCATGACGAAAACCTCGATATTTTTTGCAGCCGCCATCTTGGATTTACATTTTGACTGCACCCTCGGTTTCAACATCCTCGAAAACCATGAAAACGACACCCATGACGAAAACCTCGATATTTTTTGCAGCCGCCATCTTGGATTTACATTTTGACAGCACCATCGGTTTCAACACCCTCGAAAACCATGAAAACGACACCCATGACGAAAACCTCGATATTTTTTGCAGCCGCCATCTTGGATTTACATTTTGACTGCACAATCGGTTTCAACACCCTCGAAAACCATGAAAACGACACCCATGACGAAAACCTCGATATTTTTTGCAGCCGCCATCTTGGATTTACATTTTGACTGCACCCTCGGTTTCAACACCCTCGAAAACCATGAAAACGACACCCATGACGAAAACCTCGATATTTTTTGCAGCCGCCATCTTGGATTTACATTTTGACTGCACCATCGGTTTCAACACCCTCGAAAACCATGAAAACGACACCCATGACGAAAACCTCGATATTTTTTGCAGCCGCCATCTTGGATTTACATTTTGACTGCACAATCGGTTTCAAATTCCTCGAAAACCATGAAAACGACACCCATGACGAAAACCTCGATATTTTTTGCAGCCGCCATCTTGGATTTACAGTTTGACTGCAACATCGGTTTCAACACACTCGAAAACCATGAAAACGACACCCATGATGAAAACTTCGATAATTTATGCAGCGGCCATCTTGGATTTACATTTTGACTGCACCATCCGTTTCAACACCCTCGAAAACCATGAAAACGACACCCATGACGAAAACCTCGATATTTTTTGCAGCCGCCATCTTGGATTTACATTTTGACAGCACCATCGGTTTCAACACCCTCGAAAACCATGAAAACGACACCCATGACGAAAACCTCGATATTTTTTGCAGCCGCCATCTTGGATTTACATTTTGACTGCACCCTCGGTTTCAACACCCTCGAAAACCATGAAAACGACACCCATGACGAAAACCTCGATATTTTTTGCAGCCGCCATCTTGGATTTACATTTTGACTGCATCCTCGGTTTCAACACCCTCGAAAACCATGAAAACGACACCCATGACGAAAACCTCGATATTTTTTGCAGCCGCCATCTTGGATTTACATTTTGACTGCACCATCGGTTTCAACACCCTCGAAAACCATGAAAACGACACCCATGGCGAAAAACTCGATATTTTTTGCAGCCGCCATCTTGGATTTACATTTTGACTGCACCCTCGGTTTCAACACCCTCGAAAACCATGAAAACGACACCCATGACGAAAACCTCGATATTTTTTGCAGCCGCCATCTTGGATTTACATTTTGACTGCACCATCGGTTTCAACACCCTCGAAAACCATGCAAACGACACCCATGACGAAAACCTCGATATTTTTTGCAGCCGCCATCTTGGATTTACATTTTGACTGCACAATCGGTTTCAACTTCCTCGAAAACCATGAAAACGACACCCATGACGAAAACCTCGATATTTTTTGCAGCCGCCATCTTGGATTTACATTTTGACAGCACCATCGGTTTCAACACCCTCGAAAACCATGAAAACGACACCCATGACGAAAACCTCGAACACTCCACTCCACTCCCCTCCCCTCCCCTCCCCTCCCCTATATATTTTGTATTGTGTATATAAACCTTATATTCAATCACACGCTCCCCACTCCGACGGGCAAGGGCCCGTCGGAGTGGGGAGCGTGAGGTTTTTTCGTTACGGAATTTCTAGATTCGGTCCCCGCGCTCAAGGCCCGCGATAGAAGCTATGCAATAGCTTAAAAATAAGGTAAAAATACCGACCGATATTTTGCTAGCCGTGGTCGTATGCCACCTAGCCATTATGATAGTGTGAAACAACCGCAGGTGGCACACGACCACGGCTAGCACAATATCGGTCAAATGAATAATTATTGTTCTTGTTTTATAGGTACTTTTCAGTGCGCATTTTTTTCGTGGTCGAGTTTTAGTTATTTGTAACGCGTATTTAATCAATTAAAACATTTCACAGGTAAATTTTGTATGGACTGTGACCCTTCTTCTTTTATCAGTTTTGTTTGTTATTCCTGGTTCAGACCAATAACATTCCATGGGACTAGGACTAGTAATTGTGAAACCTGGTCTCTCACAGAGAAGCACAGAGAGAAAATCGCAAGATGTCAAAGGTCGATGGAGAGAAGCATGTTGGGTATAAAATTGAGCGATAAAATAAGGAACACCCAGGTTAGAAAGAAAACCAAAGTCACAGATGTACTTTCCCGCATAGACCATTTGAAATGGGGCTGGACGGGACACATGATGCGTTGCCAGAAGAACAAGTGGAGCAAACAAGTCACCCTCTGGTATCCAAGAGATGGCACCAGAAAACCGGGACGCCCAGTAAGAAGGTGGGAAGATGATATAAAGCTAACGGTGGGACCGCTCTGGACAAGAGTGGCGCTGGACAGGGCGCAATGGAAAGGGTTGGAGGAGGTCTATGCCAAGAGGCACACCGAACTTCGTGATATACTATAAAAAAAAAAAAAAACATAATTTATATAATTATGAAAAATGTAAAACGAAATTCGGAATAAAAGGCTATTATTATCTCTTTATTCATTATTTTACATATTTTATTACATTTTTAAATATTAATAAATACAAAAAAAGGTTAAAAACATTTAAAAATATAAAAAATAGTGTTCCACCGGTGTGGGAGCGGGGTCCAAGCTACCGGTGGTTAGGGCTCCAGAGACAGGAACCTCCTCACAATACGAGCCGTATCAAGAAGTACTGCCTTCTGAATCAGGCCCTTGATCCAACCCCCTAAGGAGAGCCTCGAAAGGTGTTCGTCGAGGCTCTTTGCCATCAGGCCATTGGCAGTCACGACAATCGGCACAATGATAGCCGAGCTCACATTCCACATGTCGACAACCTCGCGCGCCAGATCGAGATATTTGATTTGTTTATCTTTCTCTGCTTTCACGAGGTTCTCGTCATGCGGGATGGTAACATCGATTATCATTGCGCGGCGCGCTGATCTGTCTATCACCACTATGTCAGGCTTATTGGCGACAATAGTCCTGTCAGTGATGATAGGCAGATCCCAGTACAACGTGACATGGTCTTTCTCGAGAACTGGGTCGGGCACATACCTGTAATACGGTACCTCAGATTCCACTAGATTGTATTTCAACGCAAGTTGCTGGTGGATGATTCTGGCTACTAGATTGTGCCTGTGCAAGTACTCGCCGTTAGCAAGACGAGAACAACCAGAGATAATATGTCTAATGGATTCACCTGGACGATGGCATGCCCGACACACGTCAATCGTCCCATCCTTTATAATATGTCTCCGGTAGTTGTTCGTCAAGATAACTTCGTCCATAATCGCACAGATAAAACCTTCAGTTTCCCCGAAGAGGTCACCGGAACGTAGCCAGGACACGGACGCTAGGAAATCTACATCAGGCCCATGAAGAGCCCGGTAGAAGCGTCCGTGTAGCTCCTTGCCTTGCCATACTTCCCTGCGGTCTTCAGCACTGAGTACTACAGGTTTGTGCCATTTCTCTTTAGCCATGGACAGCGGGGTGAGTCCCTTGTCCACCGTGACCACATCTCGGTGCATACCCACTTCCATTTTCAAGAAATATTCTCTGAGGCTGCATACCTCGCGGTTGTGGAGGGTCTTAGCATTTAAAAAGCCTCGACCTCCGCACTTCCGCGGGATGTACAGCCTCATTACCGATGAACGTGGGTGATGCATCCGGTTTGCGGTCAACAGAGTACGGACTCGCCTATCCAAGGCGTCGAGTTCAGTTTGAGTCCATTTGAGTATGCCGAAAGAGTACATTAACACCGGCATGACCCAACCGTTGAAGGCGCGCACCTTGTTTTCGCCTGAAAGAAGGCTATTTAAAACCCTTTTCAGGCGTCCAAAGAAGCGCTCCCTCAACGATTGTTTCACGTCCGGTACAGCAATGCCTAACGCTTCCGACATACCCAAATACTTGTAGGTCTCGGATGGGGAGAGTGATCTAAGGTGTATGGAATCTGAAAGCTGAATCCCTTCAGATTCCATAATCTCCCCTCGCTTTACATGCATGACTGCACATTTGTCCACACCAAATTCCATCCTGATGGCGCTACTAAAAGTTTCAGTTACCCTTAGTAGCTCCATTAGTTGCAATCTGCTGGGGGCAAAGAGTTTCAGATCATCCATATATAGAAGGTGAGATATGACCTGACCGCCTCTCCTCAACCGATAGCCCAGACCTGAGTCCTCCAGCAATGTGCTTAGAGGATTCAGGGCTAAGCAGAACCAAAGTGGACTCAAACTGTCGCCCTGGAATATTCCCCGCTTGATCCATACAGGTTCATCGTTCGCCTGGATCTGTCGACACCCTGGATAGCGAAGGACCGTTCTCCATTGCCCCATACATGACTCAAGGAAGGCGCGTAGAGTTGCATCTATCTTATACAACTCCAGCACCCTCATGAGCCATGTATGTGGCACCGAGTCGTAGGCCTTCTTATAATCTATCCAGCATGTGGACAGATCCCTGCGAGATCGACGAACCTGTTGGCTAATGGCTATGTCAATGAGGAGCAGCTCCTTAGTACCACGGGACCCGTTCCTACATCCATTTTGAGAGGCAGACATAATGGAGTTACTTTCAATATGTGTGTTAATTTTCACTCTCAAAATGGACGTAAGAAGTTTATAGACCGTCGACAAACAAGTGATCGGTCTATAGTTCTTGGGTTCCGTGGTACTACCTGATTTATGGAGCAGGTGGGTAACACCAGTTGTTAGAAACTGGGGTAGCGACCCAGACTCTAAGGATGACTGGAATTGAGATGCCAGGCAAGTATGTGAACTAGTAAGCCATTTAAGCCAAAAGTTATGCAGTCCGTCCGGCCCCGGAGATTTCCAATTGGGTAACGGACGGACCGCGTTAGCTATATCTAGTGGCGTTATAACAACTTTTTCCATTTCTGGAATAGTTTCACATACTCGCTCGACATCACGCATCCAGTCAGCCTCAGCATGACTGACCGGTACCGACCAAATGCTGCGCCAGAATGTACTCGTGGTGCTGTCATCCGGACGGCACAGGTCAGCCAAGCTTTGTTCAGGTCGCTCCCAAGCTCTATATACCCACCTCTCATCGCTCCGGAACATGCGATTCTGTGAGTAACGATCAACCCGTCGCTTATATCGCCGAATACGGCTTGCCCATGCACAAACTTTTTGCTTCAGGAAGTCGATGCGCTCTGTGACACGGGACATGTAATCTTGAGGACCGATGTCAGTCCCCGAGAATGCCCGTCTCACAAAGCGTATCACACGTGGTCGTGTATTTCCCTCCCTGAAGCAATATAGTTTGCCGATGAGTACCCTGGCCTCGCCGATACGACGCTCAATCCTGCATTGCCAGGCCGGTACAGCTGGTTTTGGTCGATTAGCTGTGTCACTGTCCGGAAACTTGACATTAGCTAATCGACATGCTGCAACAGCCCCGCAAAACAGGATCGAATGTGTATCGGTAAGATCCTCGCTGCTCTCGAACTGATTCTTAAGCAGCGAGTTCAAGGCACTCACCAGCGCCCTATTTTTTCTGTGCATGGGTAGCCGTGGTAATCGGGGTCTAAGCATAATGGGAGTTGAGCGGTACTCATAAAGTGCATCCTCCAGTGCGCTCCTCACTCGTTCGTTGCACTGGCTACTTACCGTGGCAACCGTATCATCCTCCTCCACAACAGAAGAAATAACAGAGCGCGGCGGAACTCTGTGTACAGACACGGGCGCCGGCGCCGTTGGTGGTGGTGGAGATAAGATGGTACGGTTGCTTAGTACCTCTGAGCGCAGCCTATCAAGTGCGGTGTCGTCCAACATGTGATTACGTTGGATGACCCGCACCTGATCCGAAAGTCGTTGGGCCGAGACGTTTAGGGTTGGTTCAAGTACCTGGAACAGAGACAGCATCCTAACACGGTACGCAGTAAGGTTAGTTCCCCCCTCTGTAGACCCGTAGTATGCGCGCATGACATTTTCATTTATGGACTGAGTCCATCTCATGCGCTGCACACAACCACCGGTAGCGGGGACCCGGCTCGGGGCCGGTTGGCCCCTAGGTCCCAAGCTCTTCGGCGGCCGGTGTCTCCCCTGCCGACGTACAGGTGTTGGCGACGTCGGCGGGGAGAAATACTCGTCGCTCGAACTCGACGCAACTGCCGCTGCCGGTGACGTAGGTGATCCTGGGTCCGGCGGCGGCGAGGCGGAGCTGAGCGACGATTCCGGAGGTGGTGGGCGTGCGTTTTGTCGGGCTCTGGCTCTAGTGAGCATCTTCTACAAACCTTGTTTCATATTTTTCGTATTTTCATACATTGTGAAATTGTCGTGACATTTGTCAATCACTGTCATAATAGGATTTTTTTTATAAACGTTGTTTTTGCCATTTTTGAAGCGGTAATTCACTATTACTGTATTATAAAAACGTTTCTGGTGTTTAGTTGCTTGATTTCCAGATAAAATTTATGGTTATTATGTAAATACAGAATTAATTAATAAAATTGGTTTGTATTTGATGTTCAGTCTTCAGTGTTGCCAGTTTTATTATTATGACGTTCATTTATTTGCTATACATATTTATACATTTTTAAATATTTAAAAAAACAAACGTATAAAAAAACATTTAAAAATATAAAAATAGTAGTCCGCCGGTGTGGGAGCAGGGTCCAAGCTACCGGTGGTTAGGGTTCCAGAGACAGGAACCTCCTCACATTACGAGCCGTATCAAGAAGTACTGCCTTCTGGATCTGGCCCTTGATCCAACCCCCTAAGGAGAGCCTCGAAAGGTGTTCGTCGAGGCTCTTTGCCATCAGGCCATTGGCAGTCACGACGATCGGCACAATGATAGCCGAGCTCACATTCCACATGTCGACAACCTCGCGTGCCAGATCGAGATATTTGATTTGTTTATCTTTCTCTGCCTTCAAGAGGTTCTCGTCATGCGGGATGGTAACATCGATTATCATTGCGCGGCGCACTGATCTGTCTATCACTACTATGTCAGGCTTATTGGCGACAATAGTCCTGTCAGTAATGATAGGCAGATCCCAGTACAACGTGACATGGTCTTTCTCGAGAACTGGGTCGGGCACATACCTGTAATACGGTACCTCCGATTCCACAAGTTTGTATTTCAACGCAAGTTGCTGGTGGATGATTCTGGCTACTAGGTTGTGCTTGTGCAAGTACTCGCCGTTAGCAAGACGAGAACAACCAGAGATAATATGTCGGATGGATTCACCTGGACGATGGCATGCCCGACACACGTCAATCGTCCCATCCTTTATAATATGTCTCCGGTAGTTGTTCGTCAAGATAACTTCGTCCATAATCGCACAGACAAAACCTTCAGTTTCCCCGAAGAGGTCACCGAAACGTAGCCAGGACACAGACGCTAGAAAATCTACATCGGGCCCATGAAGGGCCCGGTAGAAGCGTCCGTGTAACTCCTTGCCTTGCCATACCTCCTTGCGGTCTTCGGCACTGAGTACTACAGGTTTGTGCCAGTTCTCTTTAGCCATGGACAGCGGGGTGAGTCCCTTGTCTACTGTGACCACATCTCGGTGCATACCCACTTCCATTTTCAAAAAATATTCCCTGAGGCTGCATACCTCGCGGTTGTGGAGGGTCTTAGCATTTAAAAAGCCTCGACCCCCGCACTTCCGCGGGATGTACAGCCTCATTACCGATGAACGTGGGTGATGCATCCGGTTTGCGGTCAACAGAGTACGGACCCGCCTATCCAAGGCGTCGAGTTCAGTTTGAGTCCATTTGAGTATGCCGAAAGAGTACATTAGCACCGGCATGACCCAACCGTTGAAGGCGCGCACCTTGTTTCCGCCCGAAAGAAGGCTATTTAAAACCCTTTTCAGGCGTCCAAAGAAGCGCTCCCTCAACGATTGTTTCACGTCCGGTACAGCAATGCCTAACGCTTCCGACATACCCAAATACTTGTAGGTCTCGGATGAAGAGAGTGATCTAAGGTGTATGGAATCTGAAAGCTGAATCCCTTCAGATTCCATAATCTCTCCTCGCTTTACATGCATGACTGCACATTTGTCCACACCAAATCCCATCCTGATGGCACTACTAAACGTTTCAGTTACCTTTAGTAGCTTCATCAGTTGTAATTTGCTGGGGGCAAAGAGTTTCAGATCATCCATGTATAGAAGGTGAGATATGACCTGACCGCCTCTCCTCAACCGATAGCCTAGACCTGAGTCCTCCAGCAAAGTGCTTAGAGGATTCAGGGCTAAGCAGAACCAAAGCGGACTCAAACTGTCGCCCTGGAATATTCCCCGCTTGATCCATACAGGTTCATCGTTCGCCTGGATCTGTCGACACCCGGGATAGCAAAGGACCGTTCTCCATTGGCCCATACATGACTCAAGGAAGGCGCGTAGAGTTGCATCTATCTTGTACAACTCCAGCACCCTCATGAGCCATGTATGTGGCACCGAGTCGTAAGCCTTCTTATAATCTATCCAGCATGTGGACAGATCCCTGCGAGATCGACGAACCTGTTGGCTAATAGCCATGTCAATGAGGAGCAGCTCCTTAGTACCACGGGACCCATTCCTACATCCATTTTGAGAGGCAGACATAATGGAGTTACTTTCAATATGTGTGTTAATTTTCACTCTCAAAATGGATGTAAGAAGTTTATAGACCGTCGACAAACAAGTGATCGGTCTATAGTTCTTGGGTTCCGTGGTACTACCTGATTTGTGGAGCAGGTGGGTAATACCAGTTGTTAGAAACTGGGGTAGCGACCCAGACTCTAAGGATGACTGGAATTGAGATGCCAGGCAAGTATGTGAACTAGTTAGCCACTTAAGCCAAAAATTATGCAGTCCGTCCGGTCCCGGAGATTTCCAATTCGGTAACGGACGGACTGCTTTGGCTACATCCAGTGGCGTTATTATAACTTTTTCCATTTCTGGAATCGTTTCACATACTTGCTCGACATCACGCATCCAGTCAGCCTCAGCATGACTGACCGGTACCGACCAGATGCCGCGCCAGAATGTACTCGTGGCGCCGTCATCCGGACGGCACAGGTCAGTCACGCTTTGTTCAGGTCGCTCCCAACCTCTATATACCCACCTCTCATCGCTCCGGAACATGCGATTCTGTGAGTACCGATCAACTCGTCGCTTATACCGCCGAATACGGCTTGCCCATGCACAAACTTTTTGCTTCAGGAAGTCGATGCGCTCTGTGACACGGGACATGTATTCCTGAGGACCAATACCAGTCCCCGAGAATGCCCGTCTCACAAAACGCATCACACGTGGTCGTGTATTTCCCTCCCTGAAGCAATATAGTTTGCCGATGAGTACCCTGGCCTCGCCGATACGACGCTCAATCCTGCATTGCCAGGCTGGTACAGCTGCTTTTGGTCGATTAGCTCTGTCACTGTTCGGAAACTTGACATTAGCCAATCGACATGCCGCAACAGCCCCGCAAAACAGGATTGAATGTGTATCGGCAAGATCCTCGCTGCTTTCGAAAAGATTCTTAAGCAGCGAGTTCAAGGCACCCACCAGCGCCCTATTTTTTCTGTGCATGGGTAACCGTGGCAATCGGGGTCTAAGTGTAATGGGAGTTGAGCGGTACTCACGAAGCGCATCCTCCAGTGCGCTCCTCAATCGTTCGTTGCACTGGCTACTTACCGTGGCAACCGTATCATCCTCCTCCACAACAGGAGCAATATTTGACTGCGACGGAACCCTGTTGATAATACGGGTGTCGTTGCTGGTGGTGGAGATAAGATGGTACGGTTGCTTAGTACCTCTGAGTTATTTTATTATTATTATTAGTAATGTAATTTACCTCGACACGAAAAATAGAAGAATGTACTTACTTAGTTGCATCATCTAACCTGTAACCTGTCTCGTGTTAACCTGTAATTAATTGTTGCACTTATTAATGTATATTGTGAACTATTGATTGAAATGGTGTAAAAAATTGTAGATTAACCAAAAAAAAAACTAGATGAACAGTTCTGCTTATACCTTCGAAGATTACAGATGTGATATGTTTTTGTGTTAATAATATAAACAACAAAAATCCAAATTTTCATAGGTATTCTACTTTTCTTACTTTTCTGCACATAAAAGAACACGAGGTAAGTACTCGTCTCCGTAAACGCTTGACCTTTTGCCCTCAATGCGTCTACAACTCTACATGGCTAAAAATATAAATTCTCGGTCACACTCAACCTTGTAGTTTAGTGCAGTTCCGGCTTATTTTTGTAACACGTAGGTCAGGGTTATACCGGTTTGGAAAATTCTTCTTTTTCTTGAAAGAGTACACTTAACAGATGGTCCTATGGTAATTAGATCAGAATCTGATGACACGACTTTTTTTTAGCGTGTTAAAATCATCAAATGAGTCCTCCCACCCAGGTCGGTTTGTCAGACTCGTACTGGCTAGAATACACGGTGTCCTTCAATAGCCCTATTCGTTCCGGGGTCACAGTAATTCGTGAGACGCACGACCCCATTGCAACAGGCTTTGGCCCTCTAAAGGGGGCCCCGTCATTATGCTGACACTCTTTGAGGCGCGCGTGGAACACAACGCGCCGTCGACCCGGGCATGGTTCATGGTCGGACAGCGAGTCGCCCATTACTCGCCCCCCGCATGGCTGCGCCTACGGTGGCTGGAGATCGTCTGCCGACGTCCGTCGCCGTGGGCGTCTACCACTGCGGCTGGGGTGAAGGGAGGACGCTGTCCTCTCCGTCACGCGGCCCGCGTCCTCCTTAGCGAGCATGACTGCTCCACAGAAGGACGACCTTGGAGAAATCGAGAGAACTCTTCAACGACTGCAAATCATCGGCGATTACTGCTATCGCGTATTATGCATTTTTACGCAATCAAACAACATGATGTTACAACAGACTGTACCCACTAAATAGATTTAAATAATTAAATCGATATAAAAAAACTAAGACTTCTTTCGGAAGTCAGTGTCTTTATTTCTTATTTCCCTGACTTTTTGCTACAGACTTCAGAAAGAAAAGTTATTTTATTGTGTTTTTTTTTAATGTAAACTTTAAATGTCCCTCTTTTTCTTGTTGTTGATAAGCTAATTATGTCCGTTAAAGAGGTTACACTTGTATTGTAATATTATTTTCCAAATATTTTTTTCCCATTTGCAATTTTTCAATAGTAACCAATAAATCTGAATATGTGTCCGGTTGATGGTAATAAGCTCGGCTCCGATTAAATATTTACTGGCAGAGGGCTTCCACAGATGTCTTCCATCGTGATCTGTCTTGAGCTTCACGCTTCACCTCGCTCCACGACAATCCAATGCTCGCCGCTTCCGCTAGCACGGTGCGTCGGCGTCGCCAGGTTTGACGGGGACGCCCACGCTTTCTTTTCCCTTGGGGATTCCAATCCAAAGCTTGTTCGGGTATGTATTTTTCCGATTAAATATTAAATGCGAGTTAAAAAGCATATACCTTACTAGTGAATTACGGGTGTACTATTCCACGTTTGCCTAACCCTTCAGGAATGAATACTATTTCATAATTTCAAAACGACCACACAAAAACGTATCTCTTCCGCAACACATCTATACCATTCCCAATGGCCCCTTTCAAACCCCGTTCCATTTTCAACTACTCCTCAAAGAGTATCAACATCGTATAAGCATTAAAATCTGTGCCCTTATGGGGACTGTGAGACAGACAAATAGCACTCGCTTACACAATTTGTCAACGTAATCCTTCACAAAAGGTTCAGGAATAAATTCAAGTAACGCTGCCGTGAAGCGAATCCCTACGGTGGCGTCTGGGATCAGAGAAAAGGGGATATGGCACTAGCTAACGTAAAGCTGATTTACTATTTGCACTGACTAAAATTCACTGTGATCCTTCAGTAACCCTTTACGTTCCAGAGTCACGGGCATTTGAAAAGTCCCATCACCAGCTAATTTCCCAAAGGATTATTTTGTAGTTATACGTATACAATGGTGAAGTAGCTGGCAATTGATATAAGTGGCTATCATTTTTTCCTTCTTTCATGTACACTTTGTATCACATTTTATTCTGCACTGATACAAAGTCCAGCTTTTTCACTACTATGCACAATTTGATCATACTGTAGCGACACATGCCATCTCCCCTCAATACATACTACCTCAGTTCCTCACTCCAGTTGAGACGAATACGTGTCACTACGAGAAGTTCCAGTGAAAGCACTGCCACGCTTATAGAGTTGTTTTTTTAAGATATGTACTAGATATACCGTCTGGATTTTCCTGAATGTGAAATATTGAATTAGGAAGTAAAATTCTGTTTAGACCAGAGGCCTTATCACAATTTATCAGTACTTTCCGTGCAACACGATCGTATTTGAAATACGATCGTGTTGCATTATTTACGTCGTTCATTGTAGATTAACGGTGGCCCAGTGGTATGGGCCCCGACTTACGAGTTTTAGGTGGTGGGTTCGGGCCCAGTCAGGCTAATCACTTCATGTAATTTATTTCATCACCACTGCTCTCAAAACCGACATGTCCTAGAACCAAAAATTCGGAGACATTATGACATCCACCAAACCGCACTGGGCCCGCGTGTTGGATTATGGCCCACTTCCTCTTACGGAAAGGAGGCCTGTGTCCCAGCAGTGGGAACATTTATAGGCGGATGGTGATGATTGTAAAAAGGAAAAAGCGTTCCTAGTGTTCGACCAAAAAACTATTTTTTTCCATCAATTTAACGACAAAGTTCTCGTTTACTTTTTTACTTTACAAAAACGTGAAAGTCATTAAAGGGCTGGATCTGCCTGAAAGTGAAATATTGAATTAGAAAATAAAAATCTGTTTAGACCAGATATTAATAAGAGATGAGTATTTTTGTCGTTACCCATAACACACGAGTAGGTCGTACGTTCGAGCACAGCCAGGCGCATTACTTTGTGTAATTTATTTCATCGCTACTGCTTTCAACACCTCACTACAATGAAGAATAAATGAGTCGTTGTGACGGCAGAACGATGTGGCGATACAGACCGCATCATATCCACGTCATACGCGATGCAGTCAGTATCACCCATATCCAGAAAATATAGTCCGTATGAATTAAATATGCGCCCGCCAACGACTTGTGGTAGTGGTACAAACGCGACGTCACGATGTGGTTAGCTCCCTTGAAAGCATCAATCAAATCGTGATGCTGTCTCTACGTGAGAATAGAGTTTTATTCCTAATTTTAATTAGTTACTTAAATGTATACCCTAAAAACCACCATCGAAATTAAATCCTTCTATAAACAACTTCACGAAAATCTCTTCTTATACACTTCACACCACTTTCTCATCAAAAGAAACTCCCTGTCAAAATATATTTCTAACATGAAAGGGCTTACAAAAAGGAGCTGAGCGCACTGCAAGCCAGGGAGGCACTTGAAAACATGCTTTTTCCACGTAATGCCTTTGAGGAAATTAAATAAACTGCAACACCGCATCATAAGCATCCTTACAAGCGCAGCGAGGCGGAGCGAGTGTCCATTATACGAGACGGTACGGCAAAGGAGTTTTTTTTTATGTTTATTTCATTCTTATTCCGTGGTATCAAGAAAACTTGTGGAGTCACTACTTTGTTTTAACTTCATGAGTTTTGTTTTTTTTTTGTTTTTGGTGGATGTACATTTATACCTGTAACAATGAACCAACAACCGACTTTGCGCGACGCAAAGGAGGGTAATTTATGAAATGTATGAACACCAAGCGCGCAACTTTTTACCACATATTTATGACGTCTCAAGCACTATTTAGTGATGGGAAACCACAGTTTATTTATTTTACCTGACGTTTATCTAGCGTGGCATACTGCAGGCTGAGCATGAAAGTGTTTATTTATTTTACCTGACGTTTGTCTAGCGTGGCATACTGCAGGCTGAGCATGAAAGTGGGAGCTTACGATTTTTTTGCATAAGCTGGACACACGAAGCAGTTAGTTTTGCATTATCTAGGTCTATTTATTTCTGAGGGAAAAAGTGTGTCGTGTCGTCCAAATCAATGGAGCCGTGTCCCCGCGGCGTGCGCGCAGCGGGGTCGTACGTGCGGGCTTCCTTTTATTTGCGGCCAAATGCGATTTTATCTCGCTTGCCTCCCTACTGCATGCACTGTTATGAATATCATGCCAAGTTTTTGATGTTCGACGTCATTAAAATGTTGAGATTATAATACATATAATTAGTGTTCTGAAGTAAACGTTATTAAAATGTATGTTTTGTTAAGTGCTGTAAAGTATTTTGTGTTGAATTTAAAACTGTGTTAAAGGCAGTATTCACTTTATCAAGTGACTACTATAAAGATCATCATCTGCCTAGCATTTTCCCAACTATATTGGGGTCGGCTTCGAATCGAACCAGATGCATCTATTTCTTATTTTAGTTCTTAATTTTTCTGCTCAGTATTTTACATGAAGCGACTGCCTATCGGACCTCCACAGCCCAGTAACTAGGCAATACGATACTCTATGGTAAGACTGGTTATCAGACTTAGGCCGTTTGTCCTACCGCCGCCGTCAACGTCACGTCACCGAGAACGAGATGACGGCGCCGAAGTAGCGGTATAGCGGTACAATACATTTACTTAGCCGCGTGTCCACCGCACATCCGTCACCCAAGCGCCGTCACCGTACAAACTCGGCCCGAAATAATCTCGTTCTCGGCGACGGCCCGGTGACGGCGGCGGTGGACAAACAGCCTTACGGTCAGCTCAGACCGAGACGTGACGCTGCGCGCACTTTTCAATAGAGTTATTCAAAATGTAACTCTATTTTAAAAAACAAAAGATACACCTTTCGCAACGCAGCTCGACACCGCGCTGCGCAGCGCGGCGCCGCGCACGTCGTTCAAAATCTGACTTTGTTTACTACAAGAAAAGATACAAATTTGAAGTATCGTTGCGTCACGTCGCTTCGCGTCGCGTCTCGGTGTGAACTGACGCTTATGAGCTTCTGACAGTAACAAATGTCAAAGATCTACAAATGACAGCCGAGACCAACGACTTTACATGCTTTCCGAGACACGGAGGAAACTCGCTAAGACAGATGGTCACCCATCGTCAGACCAAACTAGGCAAGCGTGGATTAACCCGGAAGATCGGCCTGTGCGGTTGTAATTATTTAGCCACGAGCTCCTAGTGACCACTATGAATATGAGTATTGAATTAGCAAAGGCACTTCTGCAATTGGATTCATTTGATGACGTACCAAACCAAAATAAAATAGTAAATAGACCGGACCAGCTTCCGGCTAACATCATTAGTCATAATTACGTGTTAGATAATATTTAACATTCCCCTCACATATTTTAATTAGTTCGAAAATACTTTAAGCTTTTGTTGGATATTAATAACGAAATGCCTACGAAACTGAATATGCACATACCCGTACATGAGCGAGTTGTTTCCCTTTCAAATCTGTTTCACAATATCAAATTCCAATTTGACATTCGCAATATGCATCGGACCGTAGTCGAAAGAGAATTTCTATTGAAAAATATTCAACATCATGGAAAAATACTTAAGTATTTGACACAAAATAACAACATGCCTGAAACACAGGTTTAAATAATAATAAATTTAAAACTCTTTCGGTCTTTCGATCCTCGACCTTGTGAATATCCCGTCCTGCATCCCGCAGGAAAAAATATAATTATCCATTTCCCCCCTACCTGTATATTTTGCATTTTATGTATAATTCGGTCAAAATAAAGGTTTACATAATTACAAGCGAAATACAAAAATTCTATAATATGTAAGGCACGAGCCAGATAGAAAAGACGTAAGACGAGGACGCGTCGCGGACGTGCGCAAATGTATGGCGCGGGCCACAAACCATCCTGTTTGTTCACATACCTCGGGCCTAATCCTTGATCGGACGGCAAGCTATGCATTAATCGCCGTCCGCAAATCTGAACTGTACCGCGATATGGCGAAGCGTAAGGTGGCGGATGTCCTCTCTTTCACGCATTCCACCCAATACTTCGCAAAAATACTGCTCCGCAGAAGGAGTTCTAACTGTGCTGACGAGATTAAATAGACAGATGCTGCATGAAATATTGTAACGTTCACGAGCTCGCGAACGCATCTGAATGAATGCAAAATTAAATGAATGATTATTAAAAACTCTGTCTCGTTGGCAATCCGAGATAATTTCATTAAAAAAAAAAGTAAGTTCATTGTGCGCAAATTTTTGAGTTGTGAGTCGCGTAATTTCGGCCATTTTAATAGAAAAGTCTATCACGACGCAATATTAGTGGTCTGCACTGTACCAGAACACGAAATTACGCTCAAGAGAACTCAAAAAATTACGCTCTGGCTTCAGCTTCTCCAGCTTCGACGCCACGATACTGGAAATTTGTATCTTTTCGTGTAGTTATTAAAGTTAGATTTTGAAAAATGCGCGCAGCGTCTCGGTCTCAGTGTGAAATGACCTTTAGGTTAGCTGATGCGTCGAAATCGCAGTCAAAAACTATAAGGAGATAAAAATAACACTTGCCAACAATACCTCTGAAACTAATACACAAAGACATTGATTACTATTTAACTCTTGATGAATAAACACTTTCATTGTGTGGCTAGAACAATTAATTGGGATTCAATCGGACGTGTCAACGGGGCTACACTTATCGGGTCATTTAGTTGTAGTTGAACCGTCTTTGAAACAACATGCGTCAAGTGGGATTAGTTTGTGCTACAATTCTATTGCTGGTGAGTAACTTAGTTGTGTTACTATTTAGTACACCTGATAAAGGGTTAAAGGTTACTTTTCTAACCTGGCGAATTTGAAGAGGTGGTTCCAAATCTAAAGTTTAATAAACCTTTACATTCGGAAATATACCTTTGAAAATTCAGTAAGTGAAATACAATGCTATTATTATGATTTTTTTTGTGGAATTTGGCAATATTATTTAAAATGCACCGTTCGGTTTGATCTCTGATTTAAATTTTCAAAAGACAATGTTTTAAAAGTTTTCAAACATATTTTTTTTATTGTTTCGCGAAAAAATTATCCAAAAGCAAAATTATGCATACAATAGGGAAAGCTAAATTTTGTCTTGGCGTTTTTTTAAGTTCTCAATTTTTGTTCTGTAATTCCATTCCAAATCTGTAATTGCTGAAACAATTAAAATCTTTAGGATTGTTTTGTACCTAATCATTTGAAATAAGGAACTCTCGTTTCTTGAGTTACCTTTTAAGTTAAGGACCACAGTACCCTGTTTAGACAGTTCTGTTGGTCTAGTGGTTAGAGACCCTGACTGCTATGCCGAAGGTCGTGGGTTCGATTCCCACCCAGTTCTGTCTCTGGGTGTAATTTATTTATAATATTTATGTATTTAGAAATAATATATATAAGTACGTTTATCAGTTGTCTAGTACCCATAACACAAGCTCTACTTAGCTTGGGACTAGATGGCGTTGTGTGATAGTTGTGGAATATTGTACATTATTATTATCAACTATTTATCTGAAGTGTTTTTTTCAGATCATCGAAACACCAGCTACTCCGCCGGGCACTAGAATCTTTCCACGACGAGCTACAGACGATACGATAACCTACAATGTTGGTGACACGTCATATGTTAATCTTGGCGATAATAATTCGAATTACGTATGTGTAGCTATTTCATTTCCTCGATTTGTAATTCAGAGAATTAGATCAAGATTTCTTGGCTGATGATTGTGTTACACAGTTGCTTTAAATCTATGACTATGTGAAAAAATTTTGTTTAGCAAATCGGAAAAAGTAATAGGTACTTAATAGTTTCTATGAACTTGAAAAAAAGACTACTCTTAACATACTTTGACATCACGCTAAGAAAGAAAACGTAATTTTCAAGGGTTAATTTTGACAAATTCACTTTCCACTTGAAAATTATCTACACAAAAAAAGAACATTATTTATTACACGTCATTTTGGTTAATTATCGTTTATTTAAGAGCATGCAACTATAAGAAAAAGCTGCATGACGTCACAATATGGCGCGATCATAGTTTCATTCCTATCGTGATCGCATAATACAAGAAAAAACTGCAAAAAAATCATCAATTTTTCTCTCCCACAGCCACTAAACAATGAATCAACAGAAGAACAGCAGGGTTACACCTACAATGCTTACAATGTACCATCAACAGTAAACTTCCACGACATATACAGCAACAATTTAGCTCTATTAGCCGAAGAACCAGTTGCCTCAACAATAAGAACAGACACAGAGCCTAACAAAGAAGTAGAAATCTTCTCCACAGTATCAACAGACGATGAATCATTTCACTTAAGCAACGTCCAAACGCAATTCGTGGAATTTCATCCGAAAACACAAACGATCCCTCCCAAAACGACTCCGCCGCCAATGTTCCCACCTAACGTCACTTACGTGAAAACTGAACCCCAAAATACAACGACGACAACAACTTCAACGACCACAGAAGAGCCAGAAGAAAATATAGAAGTGATTCCAATAAAAAAAGAAGTTTACCAAAGAGGTTTGTTAGATCTTCTCTTTCCTGCAGCAAGAGTAAGAACTTTTAAATCAGTGTTTGATACATTTAGACGTATAATGTCGCATACGTTTAGATGAAGTTCGTGTTCTTTTGGTTTGTTTCTTTACTTTGGTTTTCATGTTATTATCGTATAATTAGTTGAATAAAAATATGTAAATTGTTTTTTGTAGTTTTATTTCAATGATTTTTTCAATTAAAAAACGGAAAAAGTGTTTCAAAAATTATGCTTCAAAGTTGAACAACTCTGGATAGAGGCAGTCTCATTGGTGACAATTTATTTGTGCAATGGGTTTTTTCTTGACCAAAATCTAGCCAAGAAGTCATAATGAGACCTAAGATTGTTAAAAGTTCACACAGAAGAGACTTCCTGTACATCGACGAAGGTTTGCAGTGAAAGCTGTTTGGCGAAAGACTCCATCAGGATGGTGGTTGACAGTCAGGAGATTCGGGTGAGGCCCATCACCACCAATGGGATCGCTCAGCTGTCACATCAAGGCTTAGGAAGCCTGAGGTGCTGATGTCCGGGAAATGGATCCTACCCATCCTACTGGGCCTACCACACGCACAAGTTTCACCACAGTTCTGCCTACGCAAGTCCGGCCTGCGCGTACTTCCCTGTGTGTGTGGTTGGGCGTTCAGTGTTGCCGACCGTGTATTTTTTTTTCATGCGAGAAGCTTGCGCAGGCAAAACTGTGGTGAATTTATGCGTGTGGTAAACCATAGCTAAAACTATAGTGTAATAATTAGGTCTAATAACATTTCGTACGAAGGTACAAAGTTGATAACTGTAATAATGGGGTTGTTAATAAGTATTTAAGCGGTGTTACTGAAGAGGTAGTAAAAAGCGCAGTAACAGCCTCTCACATGAATGGAGTTTGTGAAATGTCGAGAGTTACTACTACTAGGGGTCCATGTGTGAATATGTGACGCTGACATCACGTGCGAGTATTTTACTAGCCAAAGCAAATCAGAGGTGCTAGAAGTAAAATACTTCGATTTTAAATAGCAAAAATTTGGTACATATTTGTATAGAAAGATAAGACAACGTTAACAGCCCTTTCTAATTTTCAATCTATCTCTGGTTTTGACTTATTAAATAACAAGAGTTAGAAATATATAAAAAAAAAACAAGAGAAAAAGCATATAACATGGCATTGGAATTCCTCACTACTGAGGAATTCCAATGCCTTGTAAAAGCCAATAACACTGTACAATCTAGAAATCAAAATCAGTCTCTTGCTAAATAATTGTCTTCTGAAATTAAAGTCAACCGTTTATCTCTGCAGTTCTTTCATCAATGTAACCGAAATACGATATAGTAAGGCAAAACCAGAGATAAAAATAGAAAATGTGATGTTATCTGTATTAAGGCAAAACTAGAGATAAAGATAGGAATAGTATTTCAATCTCTAGTAAGGCAAAAACAAAAATAGAGATAGAAATAGGGTTTCTTTAACTAGTATAAGACAAAACCAAAGATAGTGATAAAAATACTACTATCATCTCTAGTAAGGAAGAGATAAAATTAATGATTCCGTCTCTAGTAACGCAAAACCAAACATAAAATAGAAATACTAATTTTTCATCTCTAGTAAGGCAAGATCAGAGATAGTTAAGCCGGCCATACACGTACCAGTATACTTGCGCACCTGTAAACTTGCACGGCCGGCTTAACGTGTGTGGAAAGATACTTGCGCAAAATGTCTTTAGAATAATAAGAGAACGGCCGATACTCGCACCGAATTCGCCCAAATTCTGAACATGTGCCTATAGTAAGGACATAACTACTCGGCACAACAGCGCACTTGACTAAAACGTGATTCACTCTGATTGCACTAATTACTCTCGACACGCTTGCACTTGAGCCTTAAGCGCTGTACAGCGCTTCACAGTGCTAAAAGCGCTGTTGAGCGAACGCTTTTGTCCAATTAATTTTTTGGATTAACGCCAAATGTTAAGGAGGCCATTTCTTAGGAGATAAGTTTTCGTGTTAAGTTCTGATGGTAACAGTTGTGAGTTTTATTAATTTGTTGTAGGTAGTAATGGTTTCATTAAAGATTTCAATGGGAATGTCTCAGTTTTTGTCATTTTTTATGCTTACTGTGAGCACCCAGCACGATTGTTTATGGCTTTGAGTCTTTTACACCTCGATTTGATGGCAAAATGTGGAATGCAAAGAATGCAAATAAAAATAGGTTGGTTATAGACTAACATAAGCCATTCATCATTAAAAAATTAAAATGGTGTCAAAAATAAAACATGAAAAGTTGTTACAGTGTTCGTAGACTATTTAACTATTTTGATGTTTTTTTTTAGAATGTTTAGACGTAAGAGTATAAAAACTTACGTTTGCCCACACTATGAAGTGCGGTGCGGTGCGTTTAGCTGTCCATAGGTCGTTAAATCATATCAAGATGTGGCCAACGATGTTGTGACTATATAATGAAGAACTGTATCATTTCATGAAATGGTCGATTACATCATAAAGTTATCAATTCTGTGATAAGGCAGCGACACATACGTTTTATGTAGAGAACAATGAAAAATAATCTAACTCTTTAAAATAAAAATAAAAAAACATCCAAAGCAAAACCTGTTATTTTAAAAAGAATCCAGTTTAACACAAAGTCAATTTCAAAGAAATAATAGCCACAGTCAGCTGAATAATAATCAATTTTATTCAAAATCAACCTTTAAAACTTAATAACAAGAATCAATTGAGTTTACGAAGATTTGCAATGGCGGACAAAAAAATGGCGTAGAAAAAATGGCGCCCGGCATTTACGCTGGCTTTTTTCTTTTTTTATTAAAATTAAGCAAACGCGCCGACTCAGGTCGCGAGGTGATAATTTTATATTCACGATTTATCCGAGGGGTGCTGACAGACAGACTTTCAAGTCAAAATTATGGTTACAATGTCCCCGTAATAAGATAAAGAAGTTATCTAATATTATTTCACGGTCGGATTGGTTGAAATTTTTGTATAATTAAGTACTTTTTCGTGACAGGAAAATGTGTACTTTTTCGTGACAGGAAAACAGGGTTTTTTAATGAGCGTTTTTTTTTTTACGATTAAGGTATTGATTCGCTACTTTGACGTGGTTTTTTCAAAACTACTTTTCTGAAAAGGTAAAAAACCCTAATAAGAAAAGTTATTTTTTGACAATTCAAAAGACTTGAGACTTAATGAATTTCAGTTGTTTATTAAGACCACTAGTGGATTAAAAAAAAAACACGTTATAAAATTTTTAAATATTTAAAGTATGCACATGACGTTGACGGGTATTAAATGTCATATTGTGTAGTGATAACTAAACGAGAATGAACAATGCATGTCAAACAAAGAATATGCGGGTAGTGCACACCACAATGAGTTCATATTTGCATCGATTATTTGCCTATTTTGTTTATTTCAAACTATCCGCTCGCCCTGGCTTCGCACGAAACCTTATCCTCAGATTAACGAACACAATAATAAAGCATTATCAAATTTTATGTTGTTCGGAAGTAATGCACGAACAGACAGACTTAAGGGACCTTACACCGTGTAAAAAATGCTTTTCTTCACAATGTGAAACGAAAGTTTAGAACATTAAAAAAAAAAACAATGATTAGTACATCGCCTCATCCCAATAAATATTCACCAACTTTTCACTAAAAAGCCAGCCTACTTAGCCTTTTACCAACTATATTGGTTTAAGTTTCCAGTTGAACCAGATGCAACTGGATATCAGTATTTTACATGGAGCGACTGCCTATCGGACCTCCACAACCCAGTAACTGGGTTATACCCCATGGTAAGACTAGTTGTCAGACTTTTAGTGTCTGTCAAATATCTACAAGTGGCAGCCGGGACCAACGGCTTTACGTGCTTTCCGAGGCATGGAAGAAACTCGCTATGACAGATGATCACCCATCCACAGACCAACCTCGGCAAGAGTGGCTTAACCCGGAAGATCAGCCTGTGCGGCTGTCATAATTTAGCCACGAGCTCCTATGTAATTATAAAAAAATAAACTAGATTTCGGGTCTAGACTCTAGTGAGCAAAATGTTTGCACTCACCCGACAAACAAAATGCCTTATTTTAAACCTTCCAAATCGCCAAAAACTCGATTAAGATGTTAATAACATAGAAATAATAACGTCAGAGAGGTCATAACATTAGCAAAGTTTAACCCAAAATGGAATTTGAACCTCTGAATACAAATCAAAAGTTAGATTTAATAATCGGTAATAGGATAACCCGATGGTGCGGAAACCGAGTTTAAACTTCAATGAATGAATTAAAGTGTTTTCGGCCTTTTGAGAAACTTAACTTTTCGACCATTGTATGCCTTTAAAGAAACTTTTAAGATTGCCTGTTTAAATTTTATCGATCAATTTGGGGTCGTTTTGTATTAATTGTTGTCTTTAGTTGTCAAGTTTTCCTATGCGACAGTTGGATTACTTAGTTTTAATGGAGCAGACAAGTTCATTAACTTGGTTGTCAGAACGTTGCTGAACGAAATTTTGTGTCTCAAAAATGTAAAAAAAATGTTTTGTTTGGATTTTCGTCCTTCGAGCTGGATCTGAACCATCAATCTATGGATAACCTGTTGACAAAATGATAAATATTATCATGTTACTATATACCACAAAGTGATGTATTTTTTACGTGGTAAAATCATCAAATGAGTCCTCCCACCCATGGCAGTAGACTTGTTCTGAATAAAATCCACGGTGTCCTTCAATAGCCCTTTACGTTTCGGGGTCCCAGTTGCCTGATAAGATAGTCCCGCGACCCCGGCAGCTTTGGCCCTCTAAGGGCCCCCTTAGAGGATCATAAGTGATGATCACATCAGCAACGACGATACATTGCTTTTCTACTGGTTAACTAAGGTTAAGGTTTGTTGTCTTGTTTTAATTCTTTTCAGAAAACATTATGTCGAACCTTTGGCCGGCAATACTTTCGGTCACCGCATACTTAATACCAACTTAATACGATAAAAATGCTGATTCACATTTGACATACATACATAAACTGACGCCTTCTTCCCATGGGGCTAGGTAGGTCATAATTTGAATAAAACAAAATTAAAAACATATTTTGACATATTTTTTTTTTTACTAACTACCTATTTGTTTAAATTCAAATCATGAGCCTAAAATTTCTTCACTGCTGGGACACACAGGCCCCACTCTGGGAATGGGAGTGGGCCGTAATCCACTACGCAGGACCAGTGCGGTTGTTGTAAATACTACACAAAATCCTACTACAAATCTGAGATATATTATATTATCTCAAGTGCTTCTTTAAAGCGACCACAAATCAAAATACCTTCACCACCGGCACCGTTGGCGCAGTAGCTGAGCGATCGACTGCCGCACAGTTTGTCGCGGGTTCAATCCCTGCACGGACCAAATATTTTTATGATCTGAAAGTAGTTGTTCCGGGTCTGAGTGTCTGTGTATGTCAGTTTCTATGTTAGAAACGCACCCACGACACAGTAGAATTTCCTAATGTGGGCAACGTTATTAAACCACGACAAATCAAAATACCTCTTCCATATTTCTCAAAGAAAACAACATCGTACACTTCAGCCCATAAAAACAGACCACATTTATTTATACGTGTTAAAATTTGAAATTCAGCGGCCGACCCACGAACGCATACGACCGTTAAATGAATGAACTTTTTAACTTAAGATCCCAACTTACCGTTTAATACTTACTTTGAAGCCGCTATGATGAACACCGCCCTTACTTTTAATGACTTTTTGCTAATATCTGGCGGCTTTTGGCTTTTGAGGGCAAAAGTTTTGGGACTTCGGTTTTTTTCGAGAAGATCGGTGCTGTTTTTTTCTGGTTTCCAGTGTACAGGGTGAGGATGGGTTAGGAAAAATTTGGAGCAAGTTATGAGGTAAAAAATTTATTTTAAAACCTTACTTAGGTGTCAAATTCTTTGTGTCGGTACGGAAAAACGATAGCTCGAAGTTCTAATTCAATCTTATTACAACACACGACGTATGTATACGAAAAGAAAGTACCTAGTTAAAACTCCAATAATAAAATTAAAAGTAGTACAATATTTAATTTAAAAACTTGTTTTAAAACACACAAGCTTGAATGTGATGAAACATGAAAACAAAACTTAAATAAAATTAACCCTCACCAAACAATCAGCATATTGTTTAGTTGAAGAACATCCCGCGTCCCGTGTCCCGTGTCCCGGGATAGAGGACACTCTGTTATGCAAATTCCGGGACAAGATGTCACGCAATCCCGGATCATAGCCTGCTGCCGTTTAACACGACACCGGGGTTTTATTACTTTATATTACCTACACGATATTAAATGTTATGAAAAAATATCTAGTTTTAATTCCGCGACAAAAATCCAGGCTTGTTGCAGGATGCAATCCCACCCTATGCAATCATGCATATGCACATGCAGCAAAGGACCCACCCTCCCGCCCACATGCATATGCACAAGTGCAAGAAACAGAAAAACATGCCATGCAATCAAACCTATACTCGACACGTGTTTCGCCCCTCCACGGGGCATCCTCAGGAGATGTTGACTCGACAAGCGCTCGGCCTCGAATGAGCCAATTTGACAGCTCTCGCCTCTTTATATAGCGTGGTGATGACGCATTAGTAACGGTCGATACAACCGTTATAAAGACGTTTGTATCGATCTACCTGTAATCATACTTAAAAGAGGTGATGTAATTAAGTTTGTTTGTTCATTCAACAGTGTATTATTATTATTATTATGTTTAGAGATTTCTAACTGCTCCAACACACACAACCGGAAGTTTTTATCACAAACATGGAGAATCTTATACGTGTTATTGTCGCTTAAGGAATGGCCGGTATCAATTAAATGTTTTGCGAAATGTGATTTGTCTGGATGGCCATTCCTATAAGCGGCAACATGCTCCCTATATCTAACCTCGAAATTACGGCCTGTCTGACCCACATAGACCCCGTTGCAATCGTTGCATACTAATTTATAAACACCGGATTTTTTTGAATTTTCTAATTTATCTTTACCGTTACAAAGATTACGTAAGTTGTGATCTGATCGAAAAGTAACGAAAACATTGTGTTTTTTAAGAATATTCGCGATTTTATCGGAAATGGGGCCTATGTAAGACAGACTACCGACATACTTGTCAATTCGTTCGGGGGTACATGCATAAAGTAGTGAGCGAACCCTGTCATTCTGTTTTTTCTGAATTATACTATCGATAACTTGTTTTGAATACCCGTTTGAAATCGCGATTTGATATATTATTTTAAGTTCTTTGACGTAATTATCCGTGGACAGTGGGACTGACATTAAACGATGGACATAGCTGCGGAAGGCTGCTAGTTTGTGTTGTGATGGGTGACATGAGGAGGCGGGAATTGTTGTGTCGGTGTGAGTGGGTTTTCGATAAATTTGGAAATCGAGTTTGTTATTAACTCTAGTGATTGTTAGATCCAAAAAATTGAGGGATTGGTTGGATTCTAATTCTAATTTGAATTTAATTTTGGGGTGGAAAGTGTTAAGTTTATTAACAAAAATGTCTAATTGACGAATAGTACCCGTCCAACAGATAATTACGTCATCCACGTATCTATAATAAAACAGAATGTTGGGCTCGCCCACCACATATTTACATTCAAAGTAGTCCATAAATATTTCCGCCATTAAAGGACTTAAAGGTGATCCCATTGCTAACCCCTCTTTTTGGCGAAAATATTCGTTATTGAAACGAAAATAATTTTGTTGCATGCAAATACGCGTGAGGTCAAGAAGGTCATGCATTTCTCCAGGATGTAAACGTTGTCTCTCCAAATGGTTCCCCAAAATACGTAAGCACTCTTCAAATGGAATATTTGTAAATAAACTGTCAACATCCAAAGATAATAATTTTGAATTGTGAGGAATGTTGACATTTTTTATTTTTTCAATTAAATCTAAACTATTTTTTAAACTGTATTTTGGTGAAAAAGAAGACTTAGTTTTTAATAAATTGTTGAGATGTTTAGCTAAATCGTATGTTGGGGCACCAATGTAAGAGACAACGGGGCGAATTGGGATATTATCTTTATGAGTTTTGGGTAAACCATACAAAAAAGGAGAACGCGGGTTCATAGGGATTTTATATATTAATTGATCTGGAGAAATACATGACATGTTACTAATAGCATTCTTCAACTCTACGGTAAATTTTTTGGTGGGGTCGGAACTAAGACGTTCGAAATCCTCCCCCTGGATAACGTCGTTAACCTTCTGGTGGTAAGCAGTTTTATCCAAAATAACTACAGTATTGCCTTTGTCGGCTTTTGTAATTATTAAATTATCTTGATTAATTTTGGTTTGTAATGACCGATATATTTGTAATTCAGAATGATTTTGAGGAAAGGAGGGAGATGAAACTTTTTTGATCTGAACTGCCACCTGATGTTTAACGGCGCTATCCATTTTACTTCTAACACAAGCCATTTCTGAATCCACCACCAAAGTTTCGAGCGATTTCTGGGATAACCGTGGTCTAATGTTATATTTTAAGCCTTTCTCTAATAGAGAAATCTCAGAAGAGGAGAATTGGGTATTTGTATAATTTTTAACGCGTGGATAAAAAGAGTGAATTGTATCTAAATCATTATTTTCTGGACGGTTGATATTACTGTTACGGTTATCCCCAGATAATCGCTCCAACTTCCTACTCTGTGTTATAAATTTATCATGCGCTACTTGGGAGGCAAAGTCCCGGGCTTTGTTATCTAAAATATCAAACTCCACATTGTGTAGTTTGTAACTCAATTCTGAGTACAAAACTTTCAAGTGAAGCTTGATATTGTCCCTAACTGAAAACCAATGCCTACATTCCTCTTTCAACCACACCTGTTTTGCCTTCACCAAAGCTAAACTACTTGACCGGCTGTGTGTGTTGGTATGTATATTAATATAATGGGGAAATACTTTTAATTGTTTACACTGTTGATTGAACCAAACGTTTTGAGAAGCTAAGCGATGGAGTTTTGTCAACTTGATGTAAAGTTTTGCCTGCTCAGCTATACCTGCTGACTTAAGATAAATTATGGAATCAGGCGTTACTTTGCGGAAATCCATGACATTAAATGTTATGAAAAAATATCTAGTTTTAATTCCGCGACAAAAATCCAGGCTTGTTGCAGGATGCAATCCCACCCTATGCAATCATGCATATGCACATGCAGCAAAGGACCCACCCTCCCGCCCACATGCATATGCACAAGTGCAAGAAACAGAAAAACATGCCATGCAATCAAACCTATACTCGACACGTGTTTCGCCCCTCCACGGGGCATCCTCAGGAGATGTTGACTCGACAAGCGCTCGGCCTCGAATGAGCCAATTTGACAGCTCTCGCCTCTTTATATAGCGTGGTGATGACGCATTAGTAACGGTCGATACAACCGTTATAAAGACGTTTGTATCGATCTACCTGTAATCATACTTAAAAGAGGTGATGTAATTAAGTTTGTTTGTTCATTCAACAGTGTATTATTATTATTATTATGTTTAGAGATTTCTAACTGCTCCAACACACACAACCGGAAGTTTTTATCACAAACATGGAGAATCTTATACGTGTTATTGTCGCTTAAGGAATGGCCGGTATCAATTAAATGTTTTGCGAAATGTGATTTGTCTGGATGGCCATTCCTATAAGCGGCAACATGCTCCCTATATCTAACCTCGAAATTACGGCCTGTCTGACCCACATAGACCCCGTTGCAATCGTTGCATACTAATTTATAAACACCGGATTTTTTTGAATTTTCTAATTTATCTTTACCGTTACAAAGATTACGTAAGTTGTGATCTGATCGAAAAGTAACGAAAACATTGTGTTTTTTAAGAATATTCGCGATTTTATCGGAAATGGGGCCTATGTAAGACAGACTACCGACATACTTGTCAATTCGTTCGGGGGTACATGCATAAAGTAGTGAGCGAACCCTGTCATTCTGTTTTTTCTGAATTATACTATCGATAACTTGTTTTGAATACCCGTTTGAAATCGCGATTTGATATATTATTTTAAGTTCTTTGACGTAATTATCCGTGGACAGTGGGACTGACATTAAACGATGGACATAGCTGCGGAAGGCTGCTAGTTTGTGTTGTGATGGGTGACATGAGGAGGCGGGAATTGTTGTGTCGGTGTGAGTGGGTTTTCGATAAATTTGGAAATCGAGTTTGTTATTAACTCTAGTGATTGTTAGATCCAAAAAATTGAGGGATTGGTTGGATTCTAATTCTAATTTGAATTTAATTTTGGGGTGGAAAGTGTTAAGTTTATTAACAAAAATGTCTAATTGACGAATAGTACCCGTCCAACAGATAATTACGTCATCCACGTATCTATAATAAAACAGAATGTTGGGCTCGCCCACCACATATTTACATTCAAAAAGTAGCAGTTAGAAATCTCTAAACATAATAATAATACACTGTTGAATGAACAAACAAACTTAATTACATCACCTCTTTTAAGTATGATTACAGGTAGATCGATACAAACGTCTTTATAACGGTTGTATCGACCGTTACTAATGCGTCATCACCACGCTATATAAAGAGGCGAGAGCTGTCAAATTGGCTCATTCGAGGCCGAGCGCTTGTCGAGTCAACATCTCCTGAGGATGCCCCGTGGAGGGGCGAAACACGTGTCGAGTATAGGTTTGATTGCATGGCATGTTTTTCTGTTTCTTGCACTTGTGCATATGCATGTGGGCGGGAGGGTGGGTCCTTTGCTGCATGTGCATATGCATGATTGCATAGGGTGGGATTGCATCCTGCAACAAGCCTGGATTTTTGTCGCGGAATTAAAACTAGATATTTTTTCATAACATTTAATGTCATGGATTTCCGCAAAGTAACGCCTGATTCCATAATTTACCTACACGATATAAAATAAACCATCCTGTGATTTTCTCATTACATTTTCAAACCCTTTTCACAAGTCAAAGTGTAGGGCCAGTATGGCCACGGCATGCGGCACGCGGGTCTTTGGGATAACGAACGCTCAGAGTGAGACCTCTGTCTGCCCATTAAGAGGGAAGACGGTAGCATATGGATCACGTGCTACTGTGTGAAGCGACCCATAAGGAAAACACCTTTTTTATAGTGGTAAAATCATCAAATGAGTCCTCCCGCCCGGGGCGGGACGGGAGGGGCTGCCAGACTCGTACTGAATAAAGTCTACGGTGATCCTTCAATAGCCCTTTACGTACCAGGGTCACGAATACCTGATGAGACAGTCCCGCCACCCCGGCAGGCTTTGGCCCTCTAAGGGGTCCACGTCAGATTGCTGTCAGCTCTTTGAGATGCTCATGGAACACGACGCACCGAGGGAAGACACATCCAGGGATGTGCCTTAACAAGCGTTGGAGTGGTGGTCTGATGGTCACTAACAGCTTGGTTTTAGTGAGGTGCGAATCCCACACTACCCCAAAAAAACATCAAAGAAAGGACGTATTGTGGGGATATTCGGATATTCGAATTGTTGGAGTGATGCATGAGAAATAAAGGCCATCAGCTATATGTATTTATGAAGTTTATTAACTCAAAATAGGTAGCTAAGTTTTAAGTTTTACATATTGGATAAGTTACGGAGCAGAAAGGAAGTGGCAGCCATGTTGTAAATCGAGGGCGGTGATGTTGCCATACTAAAGATTAATGTTATAAGTTTACCACAGATATTTATAACACGAATATTTCTTTTCCTAAATTCAAGTCAAATAACAAATTATGTCAAAACAATACAGCAACTAAGGAGGAGCATATTGTAATGTTAAGCAGTCCCGGAATCAGACAGTGTTATGCAAATCCCGGGACAACTTGTCACGGGAACCGGGATCATGGTCGGCTGGCGATGTCGACATCAAAGCGGCTAAGACCAGGTACTTCAATGGATATTGATATATGATATTTTACTACTATTTTATATGGATCATTAGATTATAGAATTTTCAGATTTCTAATCGGCCACTACTAAACTAGAATAGAAGCCAAAAAAAGAAAGAAAAAAAATCCCCTTCGTTAAATTCCTACGTATAACAAGTGAACATGTCTAAGGAAATGTGTGCGTGGTGCTCACTCACACATTCATATAAAAATGGCTTCACGATAAATGTTACATTTTGTTTTGAACATGGAATCTGGATGTTTCATAATCTAAGGCCCGTATTACAGAGCGAAACTCGAGCACTGATCTCTATTTAAATCTAGATTTCAACCAATCAAATGCCTTGAATCTAGTTTTAAGTAAGTAATACTTGAGTATTGAGTGACGTTCTGTAATACGGGCCTAAGAATGCATGGTTGCTGTTGTTACTGTTCGTCAGAAGCTCGAACGTCTGACAACCAGTCTGAACTGCGGGGTATCGCATTTACCCTGTTAGTGCTCCTATACAAGGGTCCGTTTTACAGGTCCGCTTTATCGTATTCGTATGCGTTTTTATTCGGCAATAGCGTTTCTTTCCACTTTTTCACTTTTTTCGTAATCTTCTCACTACACAAAGGAGGTCAGCACATCCCCTTTCTGGTCCTCGATAAAAGAACCCATCATAAATTATATGAGACTATAAAATGCATCGTAAACAGAGAAAGCACTTAATCCAGTTTTGACTCAGAAAACTATAACTATAACACGAATTAAATCAAACGCATGGTTTTGCTCAGGTTATGCTGAAGTTTAAAAAAAAAACTCACATAATATTTTCATAAATAAACTAGAAGTTTACCTACAGTTTTGTCCAACGAAGCTCTTGCATGAAACGAGGATATTTTTTAAATTTTATTCTCTTGCCGAAAGTCGTACGTACGTATCACATTTCACAGCTAAAATAAATCTCGGCACGGCCACCGCAAGTGGGGGCGCCACTCGTTTATTTATAGTCATTAGCATACCGAACGTCGAGACCACCGGTCCACCACACGCTAGCGCGAACAAAGCCATTTTCATATTTAATTTTCTATTTAGAATAATTGCCAACATATTCCGACGTTTTTAGTCATATGCGTAAAACAGTTTTGTTAAAACATCCGAAAGAGATACGTCTCTTAATTGACGTCAATTTAACATTCTTTCTAGAATTTTCCATGGAAGTTTATTCACATTGTGTTCATCTGTAAACATTCCAGTCCTTTAAGTAATCTCGATTCTTACTTACTGCATCACAATCATGTTTAAATCAGTGAAACTATTCATAATTTGCGGTTACGCGTTCCTATTTATAAAATATCTAAGAATATCGTTAAAACCACCAGTGGCAAGTGTAATCGATATAGAATACATGTATACAAGCAAAGTATTAATGACAGAGAAGCAAAAAATGATTATGGCTAAAAAGTATTACAATTTCTCTACGTACGTTGACACGTACAATAAGCTGGAGAGATTTAAGACGGATCTCAAGTTCGTGCTCAAATACACAAGTTCATTTTTGCACTACGCCACACCGTTGTATGGGAGTGGTCAAAAACCTTTCATAGAAAACAATTGTACTTATTACAATTGTTTTCTAACCACCCGTAGAAACTTGCTCGGCGATCTCCGGCACTTTGATGCTATTTTATTCGACGTGGAAAACAGCTGGGACGGACCATCAGTGGTGAGAGATACTCATCAAAACTATATTTTTATGGCATCCGAATCAGCAATGAGATTCCCACTTTGTGATGCCTTGTATGATGACTTTTACAACTTGACATTGTCATACAAACTAGATTCCGATATCCCGTGGGTTTATTTCGCAATTCTTAACAAGCAAGGTGAAAGGATTGGTCCAAAGATCAATATGAATTGGATTACTCCAATGGAGCATACTCCACAAAGGGTAAAGAATGAGCTTGTTAAGAAAACCAAAGCAGGTGCTTGGTTCGTCTCCAACTGCCTTGGTGGTGGTTTAAGAGCCAACGTTGCCGCAGCCATTCAAAAAGCATTGGAAAAATACAATATGACAATAGATATCTATGGTCATTGTGGAACAAAGAAGTGTCCCAAAGGCAGGATGGAAGAGTGTATGTTCTTGTTAAAAAATGATTATTACTTCTACCTTGCTTTTGAAAATTCCGTTTGTGAAGATTATGTGACTGAGAAAGTTTTGTATCCGTTGAACAACTTTGCAGTGCCTATTGTATATGGTGGAGCTGATTATTCCAGGTGAGAATAAAGAAAACTTCTTTTTAAATAGGTAGTTACTAATTGTGGCCAGCGGTTTTACCCACTACAACTTGAAAATGGATAATTTTCAAGTTGTAGTGGGTGGGAACAAAAATCGGGATAAAAATATCCTATGTATTAATCCAGGTTATAAAACTTTTGTAACAAAGAATTATATATGGATACCTAACTTCGCGTGTAATTAGTTTATAAGAAGCGGTTAGTAAATAAATAAATGGGCTGGTCATATAGCCAGACTAACAGACAGTCGATGGACTCACAAAATAACATCTTGTGGGCTATGACGACATTATTAAAGTGGCTGGCAAAAACTGGATGGAGACAGCGAAAGATAGGGACAAATGGAAATCTCTAGAGGAGGCCTTCACCTTCGAGAACGAGGGGCTCTTACTTGCGCCGTAGTTACGAGTATATAAAAAAATATTTTTAAAACATAGAGATAAGTTTTTTTACATAAAAATATTTTTTGTTTACGTTTGCATTTATGTTTTTTAGTTTTAGTAAGAAATATAAGTATGGCTTTTTTATGTTATTTATTTATTTTTACCTAACGTCGCGTGTAATTAGTATATAAGAAGCGGTTAGTCAACGGATGTTACTGTATATCTCTGTTCTAGGTTCCTCCCTCCTGGATCCTTCATCAACGCGTATGAATTGGAAGCTACACAGGTAGCTGAGGAGATGATGAGAGCGATCAAAAACCCTGACGTGTACGAGAACTACTTCAGGTATTATCTTTATCTATATAATATCTGCTGGTTGAGGAAACTCTGAACAAAGAACTGACAAAACGAAAAAAAAAAACAATCGACCACGCAGACGGCAGCGGTAGCGGAATTATGTGCAGCAATATTATGAGTGTGCTTGTTAAAAAATTTACATAGAAATAGATGTGAATTTCTTTATAAGATTTTTAACCTTATCTCAATAAAGGAAGGTTAATGTTCGATAGGTAAAATTTGATCTGCTGGCGTCTGCACATAATGACGTACGAGTAAGATGCTGTTCAATTCGGTCACGCCGCAATCGCGGCGGTAAAACCCCTCTTTCAGAAGATAAAGATAAAGATAAAGATATATTTATTTGTATAAAACATGAGTGGTATACAATATACAGGTCTTAATAATATATATAATAGAAATAAAAATAGAAGTAGCTGGATAGGCGTCACGGCGGCGGCGTCCTGACCTACCGCATGACGCAGGTCCTCACTGGACACGGAAGTTTCTGGAGGTTCTTGTGTCGGATAGGGAGGGAGGAAACGCCTGGGTGTCACCACTGCGAGGGTCGCCTGGAGGACACGGTGGAGCATACGGTGCCGGACTGCCCCGCTTGGGCAGAGCACCGTGTCCCCACGACGGCTATAGGCGGCGACGCGACGTCTCGACTCTTGACTAATTTCAAGTGATAGTTGACTGATAAAGAATTATGAACAGCATTTTTTTTAGCGTGGTAAAATCATCAAATGACTCCTCCCACCCCGAGCAGGGCGGAAGGGACTGTCAGACTCGTACTGACTTAAATCCACGGTGTCCTTCAAAAGCCCTTTACGTTCCGAGGTCACAGTAATTCGTTAGTCCCGCGACCAACTATGAACTGTAGGTACTTATTTATTGTTATTTTTCAGGTGGCATAATCACTACAGTTTCGTGAAAAACCCTCCGGATCCAGATGTTTGTAAACTCTGCCAGGTCCTTAATGACGATACTGGAAAGCGTCCCGTGTACAAACACTTCAGAGAGTGGTGGAACCCAGACTACTACGACCTTTGCATCCGAGGAGTCGGCAGGTTCCTTGTCAGAAAACCCGATATAAATGGAGTAAGGGACGTTGAAGAGGATAAGCTTCAAAATCATCGAAATAAATTTTACCTTTGATAAATATAATTATGTAAAAAAGACAACAGATTTTCTTTACCTTCAGTTTTTTTCAGCGTGGTAATATCATCAAATGAGTCCACCCACTCTGGGACTGTCAGACTTGTACTGACTAAAATCCACGGTATCCTTTTACGTTCCGGGGTCAGGGTAGTTCGTTAGTCCCGCGACCCGAGTCCTTCAGTTGGAGTATTGAAAAATAATGAACACGTATTTTTGTTCTTTTTTAAATCAATGAATATTTTGAAAGATAAAACGCTTCATAATTCGGCAGTGGGAGCAGCTCTTGACGTCATAACGCCTGTAAAATTGTAGCTTGTTGCCTGTTCCCGATGCCGGTGGGCCTCTATTATTTTTATTTTTAAATGCTTTATAAAATATTAGCTGACCCCGTAAACGTTGTTTTGCCATACAAATTATTACTAGCGTCACATTATGAAAAAAAAAAATTAAAAAGAAATGTTAGGGGTGGATAACCCTTATCACTTAGGAGTATGAAAAATGGATAGTAGCCGATTACCAGACCTACTGAATATGCATATAACATTTTATGAAATCGGTCAAACCGTTTCAGAGGAGTATGGTAACTAAAACTGTGACACTAGAATTTTATATAAAACTAGCTGACCCGGCGAACTTCGTACCGCCTACAGTCAATTCTTCTAGTTTTCTTAATACTTTATTCTGCTATTTAAGAAACGGCCACGGGCGAGTTGGACTCGCCCATAAAGGGTTCCGTGTAGCAGCAAGTAACATAATAAAAGTTCTAGTAGTTGGTTGTAACTTGAAAAGGTAAATTATTGCGGTTTACGAATTATGACATATTGAAAAAAACTAATTACTTGATCTCGTTCAACAGTTTTCGCAGGAAATTCGCATGGTAGTGTACATCTTTTTTTTTCAGTTTTGTAATTCTCTTATTTTGGAAGTTACAGGGTCCCCCTGTAACTTCCCACACACATTTTACCACTTTGGAAGTGTCTCTCGCGCAAACTCTTCAGTTTAGAAAAAAAAGATTAACTATTAGTAAATTCCATAACATATTTAAAGACCTATCCATAGGTAAGTACCCCACACCACACTTATGGAATTGGAGTTTTTTTTTTGAGTTTCAGTTCTAAGTATGGGGAACCCCCAAAATTTAAATTTTTGTGTGAAAATCCTAAGGCTGCTTTTCCACCACACATGCGCTATGCTACGTTGCTGCGGTTTGATATCCACCAATCATATTTACATAGCACAGCACTGGTGGAAACGGATTCAACTAAGATGTGTTTTTATAAATGAAAAGATGCGTGCTATGGCTGCGTGCTGTGGCTGCGTGCTATCGCTGCGTGCTATGGATGCATGCTATTGGTCGTTTTCCGTACAATCGATACATCGCATAGCTCGAGCTGCGCAGCTACCTTGTGGCAGCGCATCTTCATAGCGCAGCTACCTTGTGGCAGCGCATCTTCGTAGCGCAGCTACGCATCTTCGTATCTGATTATGCATCTTCATAGCGCAGCTATCTCGTGGCGGCGCATTTTCGTAGCGCCAGGGCCCCCGTAAGGACTACTGGCGCCTGTGTGCAAAAAATAATGTTGGCGCTCCTTACAGCATTTTGAATTATCTTTTTTATGGGTGTAGGTCAGTGGTGTAATTTAAAATTCAGCGCCCTCGGGCTGTAAAGCTTGCCGCCTCGGAACTTAAACACAAAAGAAACCATAAAATGCTACTCAAAGTTCACACCCAGAGTGCCATATCATCTTAGAGAAGACAAACTTAAAATTTTAAATTGTGTAGACCATATTATGAAGCATTTGTAATTGAAAAATGAGCTATCAAAAGAGAGGTCAAGTAAAGCAAACGTCAACCTTATTTGGAGCGCGAGCGAAGCGAGCGCGAAATTATTTAGGTTTTTGGAATAGGACATGGTAATTCTTCATAGAAAAGCGAACGCAGTCAGCTCTAAAAGTAAAACGTTTCCGGAATTCAAGTTTTAATCTAAAAGTGAGATCAAATATTTGAAGTCTTTAGTAGGTACTTAAACATAATCCTATAAGTTCTCAACTCCTATTTCAAAATTATTTTTATATATTTTTTTGAATATTTTTTTTGGGCCCTTGGCTTTGGCGCCCAGAGGATGGCGCCCGTGTGGATTGCATACTTTGCACATAATTATGGTAGTGGGGGCCCTGCGTAGCGCAGCTAAATTGTGACAGCGCATCTTACTCGCACAGCTACATAGCGTAGCATCAATGGAAACGGTCACACAGTCTCGTAGCTCAGCTTTTACATCCTCGCAGCACAGCTACATAGCACATCTCTGGTGGAAAGGCACCCTAATGCGGTTTACATAATACATCTACTTACCAAGTTTCAACAGGATAGCTCTTATACTTTCGAAAAAAAAGTGGTTGTGACATACGGATGGACAGACAGACAAACATGACGAATCTATGAGGGTTCCGTTTTTTGCCATTTAGCCAAACCCTAGAGGAAACTTATAAAGAAAGTTGATAATAAATCCAAATTAATAAAAAACTTAAAATTCTTTTCAAAAGTCACTACAAATCACACTGATAATTACAATTTCAGATTTCTTATTTTACTTATTCAAAATTAAGTTTTACCTATATTTAATGTAGAACTTTATGGTTTTTTTTATCGTGGTGAAATTATCAAATGAGTCTTCCCACCCAGAGCAGGGCGGGAGGGACTGTCAGACTCGTACTGACTAAAATCCACGGCGTCCTTCAATAGCCCTTTACGTTCCAGAGTCACGGTAATGAGATAAGTCCCGCGACCCCAAGCAGGCTTTGGCCCTCTAGAGGGAAGCCCCGTCATCATGCTGACGCTTTTTAGTCGCGAGGTCGTCACCTATCGCCTGCGTGAGGACACGGCGGCGCGGCGGTGCTCTGCCCAAGCGGGGCAGTCCTGCACCGTATATGCTCCATCGTTCGTGTATGCTCGTGTCCTCCGGGCGATCCTCGCAGTGGTGACACCCAGACCTTTCCTCCTTCCTCATCAGACACAGGTACCTCCCGAAACATCTGTGTCCGAGAACTTTATAGTAAACGAAATTTCTTGTTTGATTTCCTGGCGAGTAAGCAAACAGTAAAAACCTGACCCGACAAACGTCGTACTATCGGAAGTTATTGGTCTGTGGTAGTCTTACAATTACATGCTTATATTTTCTGGTCAAGTCTGGTGATCCGACAGTCCTTTGCGCTTCACCTAAAGCGAAAGAAATCATTTGATAATTTAAACATCCCAAAACCAAACAAAAAATTAGTAGTTTAAGAAAAATCCGTTTTTATTTCAATTTCATGCATATTTAACAAAAAAAAAAAACAAATAAAAATACCATCCCAAGATTCGAACCTGTACCCTAAGTATATCGATCCAATCGTATAACCTCTAGACCATCGATGTTGCTGTCAATGCTCTTCAAATAGACGTTCGCGTTATGATACTTAAGTTGGAACGAAAAACAGATGACGAATAACATACATTATGCGTTTCATAACAGAAAGTTCAAAAAAAAAGAATATTTTAGTCCTTATTAACCTGGTCCTGATGGTTACAAACACAACAAAAAAAGAATCATCCGAATCGGTCCAGCCGTTTTCAAGTTTTGCTCTTAGCAACACATTTAGCGATCCATTTTTATATTATAGATAGAAGATAGAAGAAGATTTAAAAAAATATACACGGTAACAGCTAAAAAATGTACACGGTAACAGCTAAAAAATATACACGGTAACAGCTAAAAAATATACACGGTAACAGCTAAAAATTCTTCAGTACCTAATAGCTCTAATAATAGTAGTCAACTCCTAACTATGGAGCTTACAATTGTACAAAATCGGTAGAAGGACGGTGAAGAGGCAATCCTCTTAGTTCCCTCGTTATAGGGACTCATTATTCAAAGCCTCGAATTTGCGCCGAGATAATTCCAATTAGGATACCAGTGGGACGAAAAGGACAGAAGTTCAAGTAAACTAGCGAACTTTCTCGAAAATTTTAGAAAAGGGAAATTAATAAAATTTTGGGAGGGCATCCACCTCCTTACAGTCAGGAGGTCGTGGCTAAATAATTACAGCCACACAGGCCCATCTTCCAGGTTAAGCCGCGCTTACCGAGATTGGTCTGTGGATGGGTGACCATCTGTCACAGCGGGTTTCCTCCGTAAAGCCGTTGGTCCCGACTGTCTTTGTACATATTTGAAAGTCGTTACCATTAGTCAGAAGCTCTAAGTCTGATAACCAGTCTTACCATAGGGTATCATATAACCCAGTTACTGGGTTATGGAGGTCCGACAGGCAGTCGCTCCATGTTAAACACAGATATTCAGCTGCATCTGAAAATCGACCTCAATATAGTTGAAAAAGCGAGGGAGACAATAGGAACAGTAATAAGGAGTACAGCTTGGCCAGAACGGATTGAAACGGAACTAATCTTTTTGTTTCTGACAACGTTTTAAAATCTTTGATATTTGATGTAAAAAAAAGACCGCAGGTTTGTTAGATTTATTATTGTGCCATAAAACTAACGTAATAAGTGAAAAAAAAAAAAACATTCAAAGTGCTGATAGCGAGAAGACAGTGGCGACTTCCGGTTTTCTACAGTTTTTTGCCAAGCTGTACTTCTGATTCTCCTTTTTATTGTGGCTTCGCAGTCATCATCGCCATCGGCATTTTTTCGAGTGACATAATTAAAATTTCCGCTGACACCTTGCAAAGATTAAAGCTATTAAATTTTGATGACTAAAAGCCACCGCCATAAAATTTGGTGAAAACTGACCTTTTTTTTAATTTAGGCCTTTTCTACGTTTGCAATTTTGGATAGCTTTGTAACGTAGTTTGAGGAATTGAATAGTTTAAAGTGGAATGAAGATTGTGATCTAAAAAAATGGTCTACTTGGAATTTCATCATTTTCGCCATTGAACCTGTTTTGTGAATATTGAATTTCGTTATAAAAATTGGTCTACTGACTAATCATCTCATCACCACATAGGATTATGTTTAATTAATTTGGATGGTATTTAAAAGTACTTCAATTTATTCCCATTTCATTTACCTAATTTTGCCTGTGTTCCACCAAATATACTGAATGTGCACCAAAATATGTTCATTAAAATATGTCATAACGAGGTGTAATAAAAAAAGTCTACCTAAGCAGGGTCGACGAAGCCCCGCTTCGCGGGGCTTCTATTTCTGTGTACAAGGTTTAAAGGAACCTAACCAAGCCGAACTTCGGGGTGTCCCTGAAATCTTGCTAAAGCGAGTTTTAGATTTGGTGCACATTCAGTATATTTGGTATACAAAAAGAATTATTGATGCGCATTTAAATTTTAGCCGATTAATTTTAGTCAAATTCTCTTTCGACTGAGGATACTTTGCTAAATATATTTATATCCGTAGCTTGCAAGTGCCTAAAACAACAAAACTGCAAAGTATGAATGTTTGAATGGGTGAATGTTTGTAACTTAATCTTATCAGATTGGCTGAACGAATCTTGAAATCATGAAATATCGTATATCTGTTTTCCTAGGATAATTTTAAAGTCACATCTGAGCGAAGTCGCTGACAACAGCTTGTAGGACATTTACTAGCTAACAGAAATCATTACTTTAACTGACCCAATCTAAAAACACCATGAATAACAAATTAACACCCAAAAAGTAAGTCGTCTAACTTAACTCCAACTTAATGCTAACTTAACACGTAACCCGAAAGTATTCGCACTAAACTTACGAAACTTCATCAAAACTTAAACTTAATTTTAAGTTGGTGTTACGGTCGTGTTTAAAATTTAAGTTGTAACTTGGGTTATGATTATGAACACGTCATCAGACGTTGCGACTTGCTACAAACACATGCATCTTGAACTAAGTTTATTTAACTTTATACTACTCTAAAACGAATGCTAGTGAGATGAATATGATGGTAGATCTTAGTGTGGACATTCCGGACTATTGTTTAATGTTTGATTATGAGCTATCTGCGAAGTTTACTGCAGCCCTGGGATGCAAAAAACCTCGTTCGAGGAACAGAATTTTAGTTAATATGAGTCAGGTCCTTCAATCCCCACCCAGAGCGGTGCAGAGCGGGAGCAATCATTAAAGTTTCATGATCTAATTTTAAGTATTTTATGATTGGCAGCGGTTTATTGTTCAATTTAGACGTACGAGTAACTTTGGGATTTTTTGTATCGAGAAAATTTTATGGAATCATGTTTTCGCCAAACATAAGACCTAACATTAATCCTCAACTTTACCATATATTTATTTCAAAATTAATGCTGCAGTATTTTCGACGTATCACAGGATTCTGCTAAGCCATTTGAGGTAGTATCTTAATCCTGCTATCCTTCCTACTACTAATATTACTCGTATTAACGTACGAAAGTTTGTTTGGTTGGATGGATGGATGTTTGTTTCTCTTTCATGAAAAAACCACTCAACGGATTTGGACGAAATGTGGTACAGATAGTTTAAAACCTGGATTAACACACAGGATAGTTTTTATCCCGATCGTATTATGTTCCCGTAGGATCATTTTCGATTTGTAGCGGGCTAAGTCGCTGACAACAGCTAGTATATAATAATTCATCAATTACAGTTGATGGCTACACTACAATAAGTAATGAGCAGGTAATAAATAAAAGTAGTGGAACAAACAATATTATTAAAGTGGCCGAAACAAACTGGATATCCATGACACAAAAACGCCAAAAGTGGGATGATTTGGAGAAGGCCTTCACTCAACATAGGTGTCTAAAATGCTGAGGTGTCTAAATGCTGAAGGAGACTTCAACGAACCCAATGAAAAAGATACATGATAAACCAAAAATCTTCTAGTCATATCCACAATATTCTTTCTTACTCCACCTTAAAAGAGGTACGGATCCCAATCATAAGTTAAACATACTTTTAGCGCGAACTTGTTTGAGTAAAACTGCCAGTTGTCGCCAACTTGGTGAGTTCATCTTAAATATTGCAGCACAATTTGTTTGCTTAGACGTTCCCGGTAACGAGGTGGTGTTTTTTGGAACCCCAGTTGATTTTAACACAGTGCGCATAAATAGAAAAAGAAAGAAAAATTGTCTATCAGAGTAAATGTTGAAACTAAGCTAGCTAATAAGTAGATTAAGTAAGTAAGTAAGTAAATTAAGTTCGGTCGCAGAACTGCCTTATCAGGTAACCGTGAACCTGGAACATAAAGTACTATTGAAGGACACCGTTGATTTTAGTCAGTACAAGTCTGACAGTCCCTCCCGCCTTGCCCGGGGTGGGAGGACTCATTTGATGATTTTGCAAGCTTATAAGTAGAGTGGAGTGTCAGTCGCGGGACCGTTTGTGAAGGAAACCGTGATCCTGGAACGCAAAGGACAATAGAAGACACAGGGTGGGTTTTATTAGTAAGTAAGAGTTTGACAGTCCCTTCCGCTTCACTTAGGACGGTAGGAAAACTCATTTTGATGATTTTACCACGAAAAAAAAATAGAAAAAGAGTGTCTTGAAGAGTTCACGAAAGTTTTAATTATAATTTTACGGCTTAAATTGGTTCACCAAAATACAGGTTCAGCCTACTAAATTAAGGTATTATTTTATCTTTGCTCATTAAATTTTCTTTTTCTGAGTCTGTATGTTACCACACATGACTAAATACATTATTATTCTATAGTAAAATTATTCCATTCGTAATTCAATAAAGAATTTTATATTGAATTCAATTGAAATTCTTTTGCCCGAAGTTCTATAGATCTTTTTACAATGCTGAGTAATACGCACATGAAGCGATCAAAATTCAATTCTCCTAATCCAAAAAGAACATAATATTTTTCTTTTTCAACTTTATATTGAATTTAACTAATTTTGAAAGAGCAGAGCGCAATATCTGTCTAAAAAGTTAACCTTCTAACATCCATAAAGATTAACAACACCCGATATTAACCCAAAATAGATGCCTCGTTCCACGGATATTCATTAGCCAACGAAACAAAATAAAGTGCGTAAGTACTCACGGAACAGCGGGAAAAGCGAAGTTTCGTACAAAAATAGCTGTTCGCCTAACGAAATCTCCGAGAACCGATGTCTGGTGGAACTTGTTAATTAGTTTTGTAGCCACTACTTTCTGTAAGTACGGATTACGGGTACTGTTTTGGTCGTCAATGTTTTATAGACCGGGAAGACTATAAAAAATGGTTGAACTGTTTTGAGTTTTGAAGGAGGTTCTCCAAAGAAGCAAGGAAGCTTTTCTTATACTTTTTGGATAGTTAAACCTTTTGTAAAACAATGTTATTAAAAGGGCCTTTTTTATATCGTGGTAAAGTCATCAAATGAGTCCTCCCACCCCGGGCAGGGCGGGAGGGACTGTCAGACTTGTACTGACTAAAATCCACGGTGTCCTTCAATAGCCCTTTATGTTCCGGGGTCACGGTATGGAAATAAGTCCCGCGACCCCGGCAGGCTTTGGCCCTCTGAAAGCTATCATTATGCTGACGCTCTTTGAGGCGCGCGTGGAACACAACGCGCCGTCGACCCGGGCATGGTCCATGGTCGGACAGCAAGTTGCCCTTTACTCGCTGTCCGTATGTATGCCCATTAAAAGGGCCTTGAAAAAAAATACATTGTTTATTGTCAACATTTGGATGATTAGATTGTATTGTCAAATACCTATGCTAAAAAGCGAAGTGATTCGACACCGTCGATACGAAAAAGGTATAAATAACTGCCACCAATCAGCCTATAATATACCCACTGCTGGGACACAGGCCTCCTCTCTGTAAGACGGAGTGTGCCATTATCCACCACGCGAGCTCACTCCGCGTTGGTAGAAATGTCACATGTCTTCGAATATTTGGTTCTAAGATATGCTGGTTTCCTCACGATGTTTTCCTTCACCGTTTTGGTGCAGTGGTGATGAAAATAATAACACAAATTAATGAGTCACTACCTTCAACATGTAAGTCGACTCGGCCACCACTGCTCTTACGAGTATATGTTTACTGCAATATAAATTCCAAGCAGCACACAATTCCAGTGGTAGACGCCCACGGCGACGGATGTCGCAGGACGATCTCCGGCCACCGTAGGCGCGGACATGCGGGCGACAAGTAATGGGTGACTCGCTGTCCGACCATAGACCATGCACGGGTCGACAGCGCGTTGTGTTCCACGCGCGCCTCAAAGTGCGTCAGCACAATGACTGGGCTTCCCTTAGAGGGCCAAAGCCTGCCGGGGTTGCCGGACTAACGAATACCGTGACCCCGGAACGTAAAGGGCTAGTGAAGGACACTGTGGATTTTAGTCAGTACAAGTCTGACAGTCCTTCCCGCCCTGCCATGGGTAGGAGGACTCATTTGATGATTATACCACGCTAAAAAAAAGCAGCACACTGTCAACAAGTCTGTACAATCACGAACTAAAGCCAACGAGTCGGCGATGAGTTGCGATGGCTAGATAAGATAAGCTGATGTATCGCTTAACGTGCTCCAATGAAGAGCTACAACCTAACGCTTGTTATTCACGATGTAGTTAGCAACTTAGCACGTTATTAATAGAGACCGTTTTAGCGTTTTGTTTGAAGTGATGTTGCGTAGTGTTATCAGTTAGCTGTAGTATTTGCAGTGTTTGTTGGATTGATTACAAAACCCTTAATTCTGTGTGATGGAAAATCAAATACGCCTTGCGTGGAGCGGAAGGTTTCAGAACGTGTACTTTCTAAGGCTCAACTCCCACCAAAAGAGCGGCTTATAAACGGAACATATCGACTCCGTTTAAGGAATTTGCTGGAATTCCCGCGGTGCCGCGGGCATCCGCGCGACTCATTCGAGTTTCTCATGCGATAATAAGTATCATAGTAATGTAAATAAAGTTAAAATTCATATGACACTGAAACTGAGCTCTGCTTCGCTGCGCTTCGAAGCTCTTTTGGTGTGTGTTGAGCCTTAGTCCTTGAACGAAGACACGGATACCGACACGGATGTTGTTCGAACGTCACTAACATCAAAATGTTTGTGGTCAGATAATACCACCAGAGCAGTGGTGGCCCAGTGGTATCGGCCTCGACTTACGAGTTGTAGGTCGTAGGTTCGAACCCAGCCTGGCACATTACTTTGTGTAAATTACTTCATCACCACTGCTCTCAAAACGGTCAAGGAAAACATCGTGAGGAAACCGGCATGTCTTAGAACCATCAAATTCTAAGACATGTGACATCCACCAATCCGCATTGGGCCCGCGTGGTGTATTGTGGCCCACTCCCTCTCACAGAGAGGATGCCTGTGTCCCAGCAGTGGGAACATTATAAGCTGATGATGATGATGAATACCATACAACTGAAGTCATTTTGACGCGGCGCTAGTGTCTATGTCATACACACGTATGTAGTTCCACAAAATTTCCGCAGATCATGAGTGGAAGCCTGAACTCTAAGGTGCGGGCCACATAGAAAAGACGTAAGGCGCGGGCCACATAGAAAAGACGTAAGACGCAGACGAGGCGGAGACAAATATCTCTTCGTCGTCTCTTTCATACAAAATGTCTAGAAGCGTCGCGACGTAGAACACACAGAAGAGACGGGGCTCGGATGCGACTCTCATACATTTTCGCCGGTCTGCGACGCGTCCTCGTCTTACGACTTTTCGATGTGGCCCGCGCCTAAAGAGCTATCTGTCAAATCATAATATCACTCATGCCTTTGTCAAACTGAAAAGCGTGCCGAAGCGTTTTTGTTTGTAATATAGAATTGTTTGAAGCCTGTCACATAGACTATCGGACCGCTTTTGCTTTTTTATATGACAGGATCCGGATCGCATTCGCTTCGCCCTGTCTGTTTGACAATAGCTTTATTCTTAATTCGGGCTCATTGTCAAAACGCCCGTGACTAAGGCCGAAACTACAGGTTTCTTGCTAAGAGATTAGACCCCCAGTATCAGGAGAAGATACTTCAAAAAATGCTTCGAAGTACTACTCTTTGCTACAGCTTCCATTTATTTTTACCAATGCAATAGTTATATCAAACTAGACAGTTTAGTCGTCATTACTGTTACAAAGCAGTTGTACCAAAGCATCGGTTGTTAGTTCTTACAAGTTTCCTCAGTGTTATTGTCAAAGGTTTATGTCTAAATCTAAGCAAGTCTATCCTCGTCAAATAAGCTTCGTCTAATGCTAAGCGTTCTCTGTAAAAGAATAGGTATGGGCTTTTTTTTTTTTTTTTTTTTTTTTTTTTTAGCGTGGTAAAATCATCAAATGAGTCCTCCAACCCCGGGCAGGGCGGGAGGGACTGTCAGACTTTTACTGACTAAAATCCACGGTGTCCTTCAATAGCCCTTTCTGTTCCAGGGTCACGGTAAGGAAATAATCCCGCGACCCCGGCAGGCTTTGGCCCTCTGAGAGGGGGGCCCCGTCATTATGCTGACGCTCTTTGAGGCGCGCGTGGGACACAACGCGCCGTCGACCCGGGCATGGTCCTTGGTCGGGCAGCGAGTTGCCCTTTACTCGCTGCCCGCATGCCCGCGCCTACGGTGGCCGGAGATCATCTAGCGACGTCCGTCGCCGTGGGCGTCTACTACCGCGGATGGGGCGGAGGGAGGACTCTGTCCTCTCTCGCTCGCGGCCCGCCTCCTCCTTCACGAGCATTACTGCCTCGCAGAAGGAGGCGACCGCTTCCCACTCCGTCTCGCCCCGCAGCATGGCCGCGACCAATGCTGGGCGCGAGAGGTCTCCGCCTATCGCAGCCGTGAGGACACGTCGGTGCTCTGCCCAAGCTGGGCAGTCTTGCACCGTATGCTCCACCGTGTCCTCCGGGCGATCTTCGCAGTGGTGACACCCAGGCGTCTCCTCCTTTCGCATCAGACACAGGTACCTCCCGAAACTTCCGTGTCCGGTGAGGACCTGCGTCAAGCGGTAGGTCAGGACGCCATGACTTCTCTCCAGCCACTCCTCAAAGAGGGGTCTTACCGCCGCAATTGCGGCGTGCCCGATAGGTATGGGCTGGTGTTTGAAAATATATCGATATATAAAAGAACTTTATAGTGTATCAGAACGAATAATAGTAAATTGAATATTTTCCAACTTTGCAAATTAAATCTTAGCATTTATGTCAAGTAGGCCAGTTGCAGGCACTTTTGAACTGAAAGACAAAAAAAATATAATTAAATACAAAATTATGGTGCCGCAGTCCCGGTCACAAGACATAAGTACCGTAGATATCCATTCCAAGGAGTAGATCTCTATGGAGAAGAACGGGCAAGAAACTCTATGTACACTCTTTTTAAATCGCCATTACAGAACCTTTGTTTACATCATTCATTTTGAGAAGATACATTATGTGAGAAGATGTAGCAAGTTAAGTGTCCATAATAAAATAAAATAAAAGACATTTCTGAAACATAATATAATCGATAATCAAAATAAACCGGGGAAGCTACGACGGTCTATCGAAAAGGTTGACCTGAGCAGGTTTGCCTGCACATGAAGGCAGCGGGATACCGGAGCGGTCTTCAATACTTTCAGGTGCACCGCACGCTGACACTAGAAAGAATTGATTTTCGATTTTGATTTCACAGGTAAAAAATCTGGACAGTTCTATTCCCATATACGCTCCGGTGTACCTGCACAGGTAGGCCCCTCCGCTGCCAGTAAGAAGCCCAAACTACTATCATCAATAAAGCAATGACTTAAACTGCTTGACTATAATCCACCCAACAATTCCTGCCATAAATCACTAGTACACTTTGCTCTGCCAACTTTTTATAGCATAAATATCGATAACAAAGCACAACACTACTTGGTTAGCATGCCAAGTTACGTATACATGGTGAATTCAGTATTGGAGACACTTCAAAGTGAATCTCGGGTGTCATTTACGCTTACATGCAATTTGCTGTTATAGTAGTTGGAAATAAGATGATAGAATACAAACGGTTTGAATGTAATTTTATTTAAAAGTACTGCATAGTCAAGTCCTTGTTCAGATTTAAAAGTACTTCAGATAGATATAATATCTTCTTTTTATGACGAAACCAGCATACACAAATATAATTACAGTAACATCAAATAGATATCTGTGAGGATGGATGGATGGATTTTTGTTACTCTTTCAGGGATTTTAGTAAAATGTGGAATAATAGATAGCTTTTTTTAATAAAATAATCAAATGAGTCCTCCCAGGGCGGGGCAGGAGGGACTGTCAGACTTGTACTGACTTAAATCCACAGTGTCCTTCACTATTATAGCCCTTTACGTTCCGAGGCCGTTACTCGTTAGTCCTGCGACCCCGATAGGATTAACTGCTTACACCGGCTCCACACGTTGGCCCCAACGCTCGTACCAACGGAGACGGCGCTATACCAGAAAGCAAGACGCAAATAATTCTATCTCGTTTCTTAGTATAGCGCCGTCTCCTTCTATTCGGCCAACAGGGCCAATGTGTGGATCCGGCGTTAGGATATTTTTTGTCCCAGGATTACGTTTCCATGAGATAATTTGAGTTATACGTGATCGAAGCCGCTTAAGTAAGTTACTTAGGAACTTCGATCATAGGGTGACCACTCGTATTGAATTAAATATCAAGACAGTCAATTAATTGACAGCTATTAGCGACGCGCGACGTTGCCAACTCTCACACTTCACATTTATCCATTAAATTAAATGAAAAGCTTTAACAATTGAAAAATAAACCCATATAAAGCAGTACATTTCATTCCGTCTTGTTTAAAGTGCTTTCCAAGCGTATCTATTTTATTAGACAGTGTGGATTCGAACCCACTGACTCATCGGTTCAGTGGTAACGCCCCTTCCATGTCACATGCGGAGGGGATGGACTTTTCCAATCCATACGGTTGATGAGGATCCTGGAAAAAGTAAATTTAGCTCCTTATGTGGGGGATGATGTCCTTGTGTAGAGGTGATTGGTACTTTCCGGGAGAATCGTTTGGATTGCATTTTGTCAAGTGCTATGTCAAAATAAAAAGATAAGGTTTAAACTATTTTGGGGCAGAGTAGCGTTTTGCCAGTCAATCCGGGTAAGGAGTGACTTGTAGTAGATGTACTATTGTATACTTAGTAGATATATGTATAAAAAAAAGTTCAGATTGTTTTTAAATGATTTAGGTGTATTTTTTTGTAACTGCTCCGCTTTATGAATTACTAAAATCATCATCGTTTGCCTGCCTTTTCCTAACTATATTGGGGTCTGCTTCCAGTCAAACCAGATGCAGCTGAATATCAGTATTTTACATGGAGCGACTGCCTATCGGACCTCTACAACGTTACTGTGTAATACTGACTGGTTGTCAGACTTTAGAGCTTCTGCCTAAAAAGTAACGACTGTCCAAGATCTACAAATAAATTACTAAAATACATAATATTATACCTAATAAAACATGTCACCCTATGAATATTGTTCCTGTATGAAACTTGGATGCCTTAACAAAAAATTAACACTTTTTAAAATACGAACCTAGAGTGTTTATGAGTTTACACTTTTAGAATTACTACGTCTAAAACACCCAAATATTTTATAGTAAAGAACACTAGTTCGACATATACCCAACAATACGCATTAGGCATAGGTAAGGACAGCAAAAAAAAAACCGTAACATAACCAGGTGCTCACATAAATACACGTAAACCTTGGATTAAGATTCTGACGTATTTGTTGATATGGGTGCGGTACCGTCAGCAACGTTATTAAAATCGTACGTAATATATCATTTAAAACTGGCATGTAGTTGTGTTGCGTAATGGGACTGGGTTTGTAAAATGGATAGAGGAAAAAATGTGAAGGTTTAAATTAAATAAATCTTAATTAATTAATGGATGACTCGCTGTCCGATCATGGACCATGCCTGGGTTGACGGTGTGTCTTGTTCCTCAAAGAGCTGTCAGCAAAATGACGGGGCTCCTGTAAAGGGCCAAAGCCTGCCGGGGTCGCGGGACTAACGAGTAACCGTGTCCCCGGCACGTAAAGGGCTTTTGAAGGATATCGTGGATTTTAGTCAGTACAAGTGACAATCCCTCCCGGCCTCATTTGATGATTTCCCCACGAAAAAAAATAAAAAAAACACCAGGAAATATGATTTCTGCCGTGGACTCGTTTGAAAATATTACCACGATAAAAAAGGGTTTCAGGTTTCAACTCAATCCTGGTGCATCAAAAGTCAATTTATAAATATGTGCCACAAAATGTTTACTTCCTGCAAAATGGCGGAAAACATAAATAATAAACAAAACTATATAAAAACAAACAAAAATAAGTAAGCATAGTCGGAAAAAGCGAGTAAACAACAGCCACATCTCGAATTAATGGAGGGTAGTTATTTTTTTGCGGGTACACAGCAAAGCGCATTCGTGCGCGTATCTATTCATCATTTAATTTACATTTGAGCGGCCGCAGCGGTGCTGTGCAGTCATTGTTCAAGAGTAGCACACGGCTACTGGCGAAAATCATTGCAAATTATTGCATTTAGTTTACTTTATGTAGTCATATCTTCCAATAACAAAATAAGCTAGATGTGTGTTTAATATTTAACACAGACCCCAACATAAAATCTAGTTGAGAAAAGGCCAGGCAGATGATGCGCGGAGTATAAAATAATAATATTCAAGCGCATCCTGTTACAGTGGAAGCCGACCCCAAAATAGACCCGAAGAAATTTCAACAACCAGTAACTTTTCTTTTTCTTTTCACTAATGATTAACTTGACTTACTCCGCCTCATAATACGAGTACATGTGCTTTGACTTAGACAAAGTTTAAGTCTCAAGAATTTTGCGTAATAATCAGGATAACACTTCGCCATAATACGCCGATGGATGCAAGTGGCGAATTGTCGTTCGGCGTGGCGGTCTAAGGGGGAGGCCTATGTTCAGCAGTGGACGTCCTCCGGCTGATGATGATGATGATAATACGTCCTAAGTAAAACTAATCTGTACATTGCGACTTCCATCATCCTTCCGTTACCAAAAAAAATGCACTTAACAAACACTTCTACGAAACAATATCTTTACAGTCATATATGCAACTTGTCATTCCACTACAAATATTTTCCAAAAACTACAAAACTAAAAATTAAATGCACATACCACGTTCTGCCACACAACAACAGAATCCTGCGCTCTGTACGTTTTTGTTTCAACATGAATGTGTAAAATATTAGTTTGGAATCGATGGGTTCGCGTTCGACTCCCAATTCGCGCCTTTCGCCACCATCGCACAAAGGACAAACGTATAGCTAGCTATTCGGTTATTATATTGATACTGCTATTTGCAGCTATTTGGACTGTATCCTTTGTCTTTCTCGTTCGTTGTGAGGGCGAATTCAGGAATTGCAAATAGACTTATTTGCGTGTAATTTTTGGAAGCAATGGTTTGTTTACAGCAGTTTGGTTTTAGGCATGACCAATTTCGTCTATAATATTTTACCAAGAAAAGACAAACTTCATCATCATCATCAGCCTATAATGTTCCCACTGCTAGGACACTCGCCTCCTCGTGTCTCCAGTGATGATGAAATATCACAAAGTAATGAACCTGGCTGGGTTCAAACTCAGGACCGAGTACGAGTCTGTCACACAAATTTTACCAATCGAATATTATCGTTCCTCCACTACCTATCTATGTGAACAACGTTCGTAATACTAATAAGTTAACAACTGAGACGAAACACATGATTAAATTCAAACAACTGTGACAAATGTCAACCATTTAGTTCCAATTTGTGCGTTATGCTATTAGATTTAGTACTGAATTTAATCTGAATGTGTCAAAACATTGAGTTGCCATTGTTTATTTCACAATGTCACGGGTGGCAGTGTGTTTGATTTTTATTGCGGTAAGTATTTTTTTATTTACTCGAACTTATGGAGCTCGTGGCTAAATAATTACACACAGGTGGATGGGTGACCTGACATAGCGAGTTTCCTCCGTGCCTCGGAAAGCACGTAAAGCTGTTGGTGCCGACTGTCATTTGTAGATCTTTGACAGTCGTTACTGTTAGTCAGAAGCTCTTAAATCTGTCAACCAGGCTTACCATGAGGTATCTTAATACCCAGTTAATGGGTTGTGGAGGCCCGGTAGGCAGTCGCTCCATGTAAAATACTGATATTATCCAGCTACATCTGGTTCGACTGTGAGCCGATCTCAATATAGTTGGGGAAAGGCTAGGCAGATGATGATTTATATTAATGATAGGTTCGTGTTTGACCATCAAATCGTCTGATAGTAAGCGAAGATGTGGTCTACGGTAAAGCACGCTTGCCCAGAAGTAACCTATTCATCTTTGACTTGAAGACCCCAAGGTTACAGTTAGCAGGAAGCACCGTCCCCGGCAGGAAACTCCATTCCTTAGCTGTGCGGAGTGGCGGATTTCCCCTAAGGCCCAGTTGGCCCGGGCCTAGGGCGGCCAAATATTAGGGGCGGCCAAAAAAATCCGAGTACCTAGTGCAAGTAGTGTGTCCACAATCATTATTCACACATGAAATCCAATCATAGCGTGGTCATATAAAACTAAACCACAAATTGAATTTCCCCGTGAAAAGTGTAAAATCTTGATTTAACACCTCGGTAATTAAATTTGATAATGCATTAGACTCACCTTTTTATATGCTTTTTATATAGGTACAATGACAACACAAATCAAAGGCAAAGGCACTGTGCGACAACGTGTGAGGCACAAATGTTCACTATGATGGACTGACTCAAACAAACGGGAACATTCTAAAAAGGTTCGCGTACTCCTGAATACTGTTGTGCGTACACTTGAGCAGTGGATTCGTTGTTTGTGCGCTCACATTACTAGACCTAGTTTAGGGAAAATGTACGGCACAAAGCCGCATACTACATTTCGGTGGAATCAGTGTTTCTCTTTACCCAACAAATTAGCAATTAGCAACACGCAGACTGATGATCAATGGGGCCGTAAGGTTCTCTAATGGAGACCACGCACCAGCAAGTGCAGCGTAAGACGTCCAACCACAAGGTGGACAGACGATCTTATGAAGACCACAGGATCACGCTGGATGCAAGCCGCTTCCAACTGGTCCTATTGGAAGTCTATAGGGGAGGCCTATAATGTTGTTTAGACCATTTTGAAACGGCATCAAACGTCCGCGCGGACAGGCGGTGATCAGCCTTCGTCCGCGCATATTTGTAGTGTTCCTGTGCCCGAAATGCAACTGATTTCATATATACGTTAATGCAAAGTTGGATTGGCTTCCACCGCTCGGAAGCGCGGATGAGCGGTGCCCTGATTGCCATAGAATTGTCTAAATGTGTATACAGTTACATAAAATAATTTAAATCTTTTCAGATATTTCACAACGGTATTTTCAAACTTGCACAAGCAGATGAAACAACGACAGAAAGTGTAACGAAAACTAATGAAGATGAAGAAGAAATATCGTCACCAACGGTTATGTCAACACCGGTTGTCACAACACCGGTTGTGACAACACCGGTTACGTCAACACCGGTTGTATCAACACCGGTTATGTCAACTCCGGTTTTGTCGACACCGGTTGCGACAACACCGGTTGTGACAACACCGGTTGTGACAACACCGGTTGTGACAACACCGGTTGTGACAACACCGGTTGTGACAACACCGGTTGTGACAACACCGGTTATGTCAACACCCGTTGTGACAACGCCGGTTATGTCAACACCTGTTGTTTCAACACCTCTTATGTCTACACCGGTTATGTCATCATCGGTTATGTCTACACCGCTTGTGTCTACACCGATTATGTCAACACCGGATATTTCTACACCTATTAAGTCACCACCGGTTATATCAGTACCGGTTATGTCAACATCGGATATGTCTACACCGGTTATGTCAACATCGGATATGTCTACACCGGTTATGTCAACACCGATTGTGTCAACACCAGTTGTGTTACCGACAGCAATAGTTGCAAAAGGTGCAGAAGAAATTGGAAAATCAGAGGCAACAACTGAAGTGCTTGCGAAAACTAAACTAAAAGAAGTTGTTGTAGATGTCGTTGAAAAGATATCTGCTGTTTCTAATAAAGAAGAAGACTCGAGTGTGAGCGGCGTTACGATAAAGGAGAATCTTGGCGATTTTCAAACTTCTCTCAGTTTGATTAACGGTATACCAGTGAAACCCTCACAATTCTTTATTGAGTTACCCCAAACAACTATTTTTCAGCCTATTAACGGTAAGTTGCTGAGATTTCTTATACTAAAGGTGAACCATTCAACGTAGCAGAACAATTCTTCTAGAAGAAGATAAAGGTAGAGTGACACGAAGATAGATATCACTGGACATCATGAAACGAAAAAATCTTGAGGAAACTTAAGTTTGTTTCATCATCATAAGTCCAAAGCGACCACGAACCGGAAGACGCAGCATAAGCAGGCTTCCCACTAGGTGGGCCGACGACATCGTGAGGGTCGCGGGCAACCAAGTGGCGAATTGTCGTTCGACGTGGCGGTCTAAAGGGGAGGCATGTGTTCAGCAGTGGACGTCTTCCGGATGAAGGTGATGATGATGATGAAGATCAAAGCTATATCAGACGCCTGTGAGTTTGCCAGAGGCTTTTTGACAACACGGTTGGCGCAGCTATACTTTACGAAATCACATCGCTGGACTCTACGATGTGTTGTTCGATGCGACGGCTTTGAGATGACTACACGCAGAGAAATGTCTGGCTACCTATACGAGAACTTCTGGTTGCAACCGTGACAGCAAGACTCACTAGTTGACTTTACAATATTTCTAGTAATAAATCTAAGAAGTAGTAGAGATAACAAGGACTTAGTATTTATTACTAGAAATGTTGTAAAGTCAACTAGTGAGTCTTGCTGTCACGGTTGCAACCAGAAGTTCTCGTATACATTTCTCTGCGTGAATGGGACTGTCAGACTTGTACTGACTAGTAAAATCCACGATGATATTTCAATAGCCCTTTACTTTCCAGTGTCACTGTTACCTGAAGAGACAGTCCTGCCCCCTCTAAGGGGACCCCGTCAAATAGCTGACAACTCTTTGAGACGCGCCGTCGACCCGAGCATGGTCCATGAGCTACCCATCACTCACAGTCCACATGCCCAGAAACGTATATTTTATAATTATTATTTTTGTGTTTTTACAGCTGTTCACGGTTCAGTCCAAGATGCGATTGCCAAAAGCATCGATTCTGCTAAAAACTTGGCATCTGGAACCTTCACCTTTTTTAAGGAGATGAACACCAATTTTGGAGTTCCCAGACGGAATTAATATATGTTTCAAACATACTTCTACTAAAAAATAAATCAGGAAAATGTTACTGACAAAGTACACTCTTAATTAACAGTAACATAATATTCAAGTTTTTTTCATCAGTACCTAATATATGCTATTTAAAAAGTTCTACGATAAAAGTTGTATTGAACTCTTCAAACTAAGTTAAAATCTTTTTAGTAAGTACTATAATAAAGATAAAAAATATTTAAATTATGTTTTAATTCCAACTATCTACAAAACAAAAAAAATGCATTTATTCACATTTATGCCAGAACATCTCTTAAAGACTCTTTTTCTTTTGTTTTATTTTATTCGTATTTTTCAATTAGAGCCGCTCCACGACTGAAGTTCTTTTGATGCGACGCTCTGTGACAATATTTGGAAAATCAAGGGAAAATGTACTATTGTGTAAAAAAAAAACGCTTTTACCAAGCTAAGGTTTATTGCTGGACCCTATCCTATCCTTGCTGATAATCATCATCATCTTCCCCCTTATCCCATTTTACTTGAGTTCGCAACAACACATTGTTTTCTTCCATTCTCCCCTATTAGACGTCATAGTATCCTTTACTCCTTTTTCTTTCATAATCATTCCTTAGACAATCCATCCATCTTTTCTGTGGCCTTCCTCTTCCTCTCCATCCATCAACATTCATCAGTCTCTTAGTCACATGAGTGTCATCCCTCCTCATCACATGCCCATACCAAGATAGATTCTATCCTTACTAATAATACAAACGTGAAAGTTCGCATTTTTTATAGTTTTTTTTTTATACGCACACTACTAAATCACTGGATCGGTTCTTATGAATTTTGGTGCAGAGATAAATCGGATCTTGCAGACCATATAGGCTACAGAGGTTGAGGAGGAATACTATAGTTATATTAACTTGGGTGTAGTAAAAAAAAAAACAAGCTTAAGACCTGGTTACAGGAATTGACATACAGTGATACTGAAGAGCTTCTTACCACTGTACAGTAAAGAGATAGGCTTACACACCGAACATAACAGACCCACTTACTCATACACAGAGACATGTAAGCACTCACACATTCACACACATACATCCAAACACACACACACATGCACACACGCCCATACACCCCCACACACACACACACACATACACCCGCGCACTCATGTTTCATTTAATTTTTGTTTTTATTAAGTGTTCATAACTTAATTTAACATAAGTACTTTGTTCGCCTACTGCGCACGTACCAATATTTCGACGTAGTCGTAGAACAACGACGGTTTTGATTTTTTTCAATTTTTGCTTTTTTACGTAAAATGAGCTTAAATGCCGTGCTTTATTAGCCAATAACTCTTTTTTTTAAATATTATTTAAAATAACTGAGATACTGACTAGGAATACTGACGGATTTGATTTCTTAACGCAGTAAAATGACGTAATATTCTATACGCCCGTGTACTACGCTGCCCTCTGCCCCCCGCGCCCCGCTTACGCCCGTGTGCGCCTGTCGGATTGTTAGTTCCGCCCATGTTCTGAGTAAGGTTGCGCGTGGCCTTCGCTTTGCACTAATTAATACGTTAACTTATTTTTATTTAACTCTTAGGCTATATTGCATGTCCTATAATATTATTTTTTTTGTGCAGATTTTCCTAGAACAACGACGGAAACCACTTTGCGTCATGTAATTACGAGAAAAATCCGCAAAACAACGACGTATGATAACATACGACACACAAGTTTTCATAAAACAATGATGTTTTATAAAATTTAGCCGTTTTAGGAATTTATCTTGTTGGTCAGATTATAAAAGTTCAGAAACAGAACAACATGTCCAAATTTCAAGCTTAGCGGATCAGCGGTTTCTAAAATATACCCTTAAACTCCATTAGAAAACTTTAAAGCGCCGTACTGTAAAGTTACTGATTTTCAGAACCGTCTTTGTTCTACGACTGTGACGATTTTTGTAACCGTTATAAGACTAACTGTAAATGGATACCCTTTCCCAAGATACAGACAGGTTTTTCTGCCTAGTTTGGGAAGGGGAGTCCTATGACCCATTTTATATGTGTTGTACTGGTTGTATTTATTTACCAATAATTTTGTATACAATGTACAAACTACTTATTGAATAAAATATTATAAAATTAAATTTAAAAAAATATATAGAAGAAATATAGTATTCTCGGTTCGATCGACAAGTCAAGCACAAATTCGAGGGGTGGGAACCGACTTACAAACGAACCAACCATAAGGAATCTCAAATATTACTACAATGTATTTTGAAAGACAGATAGAGAAATATTATTTTGTATACGCACCCACCGGTAAAAGGAAAAAATCACTGTGGAGCAATGTAAAAAAGGGAAAAAAAATCTAGACCCGCAGGATTTTTTACAGACATCAATACGCGCAAATGAAAATTAATTTCATTTCATTTTCATTTTTAAAACTTAACCCCACTATAGGAATTTCTCCTGTATCGTGGGTGCGTTTACAAACATAGATTTCACATAGTTACACAAATACCCAGACCCGGAACAACTACTTGCAGATGATACAAATATTTGTTCCGGGCGGGGATCGAACCCGCGACACACAACTCAGCAGTCCAATTGCTCAGCCACTGCGCCAAACGTGCCGTTAAAACTTAAAAGTAAAGTGAGGATAAAGTGCTAGTAAAATTACAATATTATAAACAAATACTTTAATATTCAAGAGTAATGTGTGTAACAGGTTTATACGATAGATTCCAAGAATGGATCGTAATTATACGAAACACGGCCCTTAGTAGCTTCATTATTTTGTGCAATTATTTAAATAAACTCTCTGAAATTATCTTTAATTATAATATTGTACTGGATATACATAATTTGGGTATCTATAACACAAATAATTTAGGTATCTAAAAACAAATTTTTACTTAGAAGTATTTGTTTGTAAGTTATGAACCAATTAAAATTTGGTAGGGAGCTATGTTCGGTGGAGCATACGGTGCAAGACTGCCCCGCTTGGGCAGAGCACCGCCGCGCCGTGTCCTCACGACGGCGATAGGCGCGGAGACCTCTCGCGCCCGGCATTGGTCGAGGCCATGGTGCGGGGCGAGACGGAATGGGAAGCGGTCGCCTCCTTCTGCGAAGCCGCCATGCTCGCGAAGGAGGAGGCAGGCCGCGTGAGGGAGAGGAGAGCGTCCTCCCTCCGCCCCAGCCGCAGTGGTAGACGCCCATGGCGACGGACGTCTTGCAAGACGATCTCCGGCCACCGTAGGCGCGGGCATGCGGGCGGCGAGTAATGGGCAACTCGTCGCTCGACCATGGACCATGCCTGGGTCGACGGAGCGTTGTGCTCCACACACTAAAACAGCGTCAGCAAGATGACGAGGCCCCCCTCTAGAGGGCCCAAACCGTGGGAAGCCTGGGAAAGCAAGGGAGCTATGTTATTCCTGAGAAATTAAATACAATCATACAAACGAGTTATCACAATATTTGTTTAATGAGTCCGAAAAATTAATAAGACTTTGTATTATTAGTATTGTTGTAAAAACAATGTTGGAAAAAGTTTCTGAAATCGGCCTCTAAAATAACAACAAGTTGCTGATTACATAATGATCACAGGCTTCATTTCATACTGAAACTAGACGGTCTAATAGCACCTCGAAACACGTTTAAGCTGTCTGTAACATTTTGATGTTTTAAAGGCTGACAATAGATTAGACAATATTCTCACGGCTGGGAAACAGGCCTACCGTTTGTGATAGGGAATGGGCTGTAATCGACCACACGGGCCCAGTGTGCTTTAGTAGATGTCACATGACTTCGAATTATGGGTTTTAGGACATGCTGGTTACCTCGAAATGTTTTCCATCACCGTTTTGAGCAATTGTGATGAAATACCCTAGACCTAGAACTCGCGTGAGTTCGCGGGACACACGTATACCGCGACTCCGGTACATAAAGAGCTACTGAAGAACACCGTGGATTTTATAGTCAGTACAAGTGTCAGACTTGTACTGACTAAAATCCACGGTGTCCCTCCCGCCCTGCCCTGGGTGGGAAGACTCATTTGATGATTTTGCCACGATAAAAAAAAGACCTAGAACTCGTAAGTCTAGGCCATTACCAATAAGCCACCACTGCTCAGAAAGCGAAACTAATAAATTGCGTCTCCCTTCAACAATTGATTAACTTATAAAACACCAGGTTTTATATCAAAACACAGCTAAAAACACCACAAAACGTTAATAAATATCATAAAGTGTGCATGGTGGTGAACGAATATTTTCACTTAACACTCCTCGTATCTTATCTCCGGCGCCATTTTGGAGCAAGTGCGAACATCTCGCTACACGATCGCATTGAACAGGGCTGGCAAACTTTGGGACACACGCCGTTACCTTATAAACGTGTTTATTTTAAAATTCTCACATATATCTCACACATTTTTTTATGTACCTAATAAATAATCTTTATTATAATACAAAGACAAAACTTTTACACAGACATCAAGATAAAAGTAATACCATACAGAAAAAAATTGCCCCATAAACAGTTCCCCAGGCTCCCAAACTAGGTTTTCAAATGTGTTAGGAGACAATGTTAAAATGGGCTGGCTCTTGGCTTTTATCAGGTTGTCAAATCATCAAATGATTGGCTATTTGAATGGAAGATTCTCTCAGTAGAGCTATTCCGTCAGTTGGATTATCAAAAAATATTTGACCTGTATTTTTGCTTCTGTTACATAAACCTAACTTGACGGAGATACAACCACCCAACTACCACTCTTGAGTTTTGATGCGTTTTACCTTGGTTATAAATAAATAAATCTTCATTGATTTTACAAAAGAAAAAAAAACGGGACTGCTATTTATCAAAATCAAAATCAATTTTACATAGGCCCATGAGCGCACTTATAAAACGTCGACAACAGGTGCTCGGTTCGGGTTGGTCGATTCCATGGAGAAGAACCGGCAAGAAACTCCATGGTGAATCTTTTAAAAAATGGTTTGTTTCAAAACTCTAAAAGCTGGAATTAGAATTGTAATTTATAGATACTGTCAAAAAGCCAATTGATGTATTGCAGGCGTCCATAGACTATGGTGTTCGCTTTCCATCAGGTAATACCCCGTATGCTTTTTTGTCGCCATAATGTTATAAAAAAGAAGAGATAATAAAACTTAAAGGATTGCCACCCCTGCCGTCGAGAAAGGTTATGATGTCAAGTATTCAACGCGATAGAAAATGTACGTGAAAGTGCATGCCTTCTATGGCAACTGAAAAGCTAACGACGTTGTTCGATTTCTTTTTAGAATGTATTTATCTATTGATTTTATTTATTTAACTACCAAACATATACTTATATGACTTTCTATAAAATCCCGCTAATGACAGGAACTACTGGTTTAAATTGAATTTCTCAAGTATTTTCCTCGGTCACGGGACCAAACAGCTATCGTGTCTCCGTAACGTAAAGGGCTATTGAAGGACACCGTGGATTTACGTCAGTACAAGTCTGACAGTCCGTCCTGCTCTGTCCTGAGTGGACTCATTTGATGATTTTACAACGCTAAAAAAAAGTATTGGATATTCCATGTATCAAAGAAGGCTATCGGCTTTTTTTTTGACAAACCCACCACACCATTCTCAAACCACTGTAACTCCTGAAAGCCAGAATCAACAGTGGCAACCACCAGAAAAGCGCCGAGACAATGAAGCTCGAAGTGTCCCGGAGAATGAATTTACCTGTCTTGGATCCTGCAACGAAATTAATCAGAAAATAATAGTGGAGGAGTAGGAACAATAATAATATAATAATAATATTCCACAACCATCACACAACGCCATCTAGACCCAAGCTAAGCAGTGCTTGTGTTATGGTTACTAGACAACTGATAAACATACTTATATATTTCTAAATACATACATATTATAGATAAATTACACCCAGACACAGAACAAATGATCATGCTCATCACACAAACATTTGTCCTGGGTGGGAATCGAACCCACGACCAGGCATAGCAGTCAGGGTCACTAACCACTAGACCAACAGGCCAGTCAAAAATAAAAATAAAGTTTCCACTTCAAGGCTAAGCTATTAATTAGCGTCACGCTACGATCAAAGAAGTAGAGTAACTAAGATGAAATCACTGGGATCAGCTAGTAACTTAAGCCCCACAAAACTCTAGTAACAATTTGACTGTTGGATATTCACATACGTCCAATATCTCTTTAAACGTAGAATGTAACAGAATATTCCGAATAGAACATCCAAATGCTACCTAAAACTAGACACGTATATATCCTCTACTATTCAGTTCGCTAGTATTCAAACACACTGCATTTGCGCCTATCAAAGGAGAGTAATGTCTCTAACAGCTTTGCCATTATAGTATTGAACTGATATTAGGTAATGTATAGGGTATTATACCTATTGAATCAATTAATTATTATCAATTATTATCTTCCTTTAACGTTTGTGGATCGATTTTGATAAATCGAACTTTGATAAATTAAAGGTTAGCGCAGCCGCAGGCAATAGCTAGTTTTCAATATAAATTAGACTTACGAGTGGGTGGATTTTCTGATTTTCTTGGATTCGAACCCAGCCAGACACTTTGTATGATTTATCACCACTTATTTTCATCACCACTTCTTTCAAAACGGTGAAGGAAAACATCGTAAGGAAACCGGCATGTCCTAGAACCAAAAATTCGAAGACATGTGACATCTAAAAACCCACACTGGGCCCGCGTGGTGGATTATGGCCCACTCCCTCTCACAAGTAGGAGGCCTGTGTCTCAGCAGAGTGAACATTTATAGGCTGATGATGATGATTATGAATCGAAAACCAAGATATTTTATAACTAGTAGTCGAGCAATAGTTGAAATTCAACCGTATTTCATTCTATTATTTTTAAAAACGATTTATTAGCTTTCTGCACATAATCATTTGTGGTAAATTCCATACTCCGCCATTAGCATTTAGCAATTTTCGTAAAGCAGTACAAAATGTCTTCCCTTCATGTTTTACTAAACTTATAAATAAACGCGGACATCATGAACAAAATCGTATTCCGACTGACTATGTGACATTTTTTCTGATAGATATCTTAGATCTTAAACAAATTGCAGCAATGATACAAACTCTCGATTATTTGCTTATTTCAAATTCCAACGAAATCTCATCTTATCCAGTAATAACATAAACATCTAATACTATAGATATTGTCTAAATATTTGAAAGTGTACGGTTCCTATCTCTTGGAATCCTGCCAGCGCTTAAATACGGCAAAATCATCTTGCAAATGCAGTTCCAATAACGTACTGAACCACAGATGTAGTTATAACTGGATAGCGCAAGTATCACAAGTTTATATTAGATTCTGCCCACGGTTTTATTCGCGTTAAATTTTGGTCTTCTACCCACTGTCCACGTCGTCCGACTTGCTTGACAATAAACATTATAGCTCGGCAAATATGCGGGATGTAAATGTTATATAATTTTCGTCGTCCTACAGGAAATTCTTCCTGTATTGAGGGTGCGTTTACAAACATAGAAACTCACATACACAAAGACCCAGACCCGGAACAACTACTTGCAGATCATACAAATATTTGTTCCGTACGGGAATCAAACCCGCGGCACGCTGCTCAACAGTCGATCGCTCAGTCACTGCGCCAACCGTGTCGTCAACTCGTCAATTTCTCGAAAACTGGCACTTATCGCAATACTAGCCACTGTATGCCTCAGGTCAGGTGAATATTCCATCTCTAATGCAATAACAAACTTTCCCCACTAGTATTGAAATGAACTATTATAATTATCTAGGACTCCAAAAAATGTAGCTTCTTACCAGAATAAAAAACACATTAGAATTTGCTTCCGGAGATTACCTACTGCATACAACCTTTTTATAAATTCGTAAGTAATAAGTGCACGAGAAAAGAATTCAAGGAGGAAAAATGAAGAACTCTAGGATAAGAAATAAAAAAAATGGTATTTACTGTCCTAACTAAACTAAACTTTGTGAGTACTCAAAATAGGGCAACTTTTGCGTTATCTAGATACATCTACTTATATCTGTGTAATCGCCCAATATTACAACTGAAATGTACGAAATGAGAATATTGAGTGCACTTCGTTATAATGTTTATGAGTGGGTCATAAAAATGAGCTAGAGGGATTGAGATTTCGATAAGTTGACATATTTAAGGGTGCGGTTTCAGGATAATGTGAAGTTTTAAATTGAAAATGAATCTAGTTTAGACTTGATTTTCAGAAAGTAATGCCTGATTCAATGACAATGATGCATCTATAAATTAGTTGACTAATTAGTCCCATTTAATAGGGGGCAAGCATATAACAATCAGGAGATCCAAAAACGCCACTTTGATAATGTTGCTAATATTTTTATTGCGATATTTTTTAATTTTAAGTTTTATTTTTCATTTATGTACTCGTTATTACTATTCTTTTATTCTTTATTATCACAAAATATCGAGACAACATTAAATGCAGCTTAAACAATAATATTGTAATATTGCTATAGTGGCCTTTTCAGAACCACACGAGAGCACATTTTTGACAAAATATTCATTCAATAGATAACCTTACAAAAATTTCCAGTCTGCTTCTGAAAAATACTTGAAAATAATATTACACTTTCCACGCTTTCTCATAGAATCGATTCCTAGAATGGGTAAAATGCCTTTGGTTACTCCAGCTGCCTCAAGCTTCCCACACATAAATATTATACATGATTATCTAACTCGCGCACTAAAAACATCTTCACCGTGATTAAGTTAATTACTTTGTAATGTATTAATACCTAGAAAAAAGCTACGTCTTTGAAACTAAATATAAACGCAAGTTATCAACATATGAAGTAAAAGCAAGCCAAGGAAACAGGACAAGATACTATAACATTAATAACGTCTCGTTCACACCATCAGGCGATGCGAATGTTTATGTACAATCGCGGCGCGGTTTGTGACTGTGAGCCATCCTGGCGGCCTAATAGAATGTGTCTGATATCTGTTTTACAATTATTGTCCCCAAGCGACGCCCTAAGCTGAAGCTCGTACCTCGCATGTCGTTTATCGTTTTCCTTAGCGTGTGGTTTCCTAGCTAACTTTTAATTTAATTTTAAGCTATTACTGACTGGAGGTCTTACACTCAAGTCTCCCACAGGATTGGCCAGTTAAACAATCGACAGCCTCATAAGTATACCTGCCTGATAATATGCCACCTTAACAGCTGATCAAATAACTGGCCTTAAACCAACACGCGAGTCGTTTGAACGCGTAACCCGTGGCCGAGGCATTAAAACACGTATTTTTTATCAAAGCGTCCGGCCAACACCGTACAGCCGGACAACCGGACAGAAAAGCTTTCGTTTGACGTCGCGATGCAGCTTATTTTCCCGTAACAGACTTTAATTAGTTAAAAGCTCACTACTCTTTGAAATTGTTGAGACATTCTATGCGACCACGATAAGGATGAAGTTGTGATGGCCGCCATATTGTGACACCTTTTTTTTTTTTTTTCTAGGTGGTAAAATCATCAAATGAGTCCTCCCGCCCTGGGTGGGGCGGAAGGGACTGTCAGACTCTTACTGACTAAAATCCACCCGTGTTCCTTCGGATGCCCTTTACGTTCTGGGGCCACGGTATCCTGGGTTAAGGGTAACTTTAAAAGTAAATTATTTTCCTTCAAGCTTGTTCCCTCGCCTTTCTGTGAATGTTCAACATCAGATTGTGAATATGAACAATCAGCACATCATATTCTATGGGAGTGTATTCTTTGGCAGAACGAACGCAATATTATGTTGGATACTGTTCAGACTACATCTGGAGTCATTTACTACACGGACCTTGTGGAAACTCGAACAAACTTCCGTGCCTTCAAGCGTTTTTGCCATACCTATTATTGGAATCAAATTTAACAGTTCACAATTTAGGACCCATTAATATTAGTAGTCATTTTACCCGTGGTGCTAGGCAACTGGGCTTCTCCCAGTTGTAATGTCCCTTTGTGCCTATTGGCCTTGTTTTGTTCTGTCTCCTGCTTACATGGAGGGAAGTGGGAACATATATTTTTTCCTACTCCTCCACTATTCTTTTCTGATTAATTTCGTTGCAGGATCCAAGACAGGTAAATTCATTCTCCGGGACACGTCGAGACTTCATTGTCTCGGCGCTTTTCTGGTGGTTGCCACTGTTGATTCTGGCTTTCAGGAGTTGCAGTGGTTGGGAATAGTGTGGTGGGTTCGTCCCAATAAAAAAAAAAATTAAAAAAAAAAAAAAAAAAAAAAATCCTGGGTTAAGAAAAAAACCCGCGACCCCAGCAGGCATTTGGCGCGAAACACGATTCGCCACCGACCCGGGCTTGGTCTTTGGTCGGACGGCGAGCTACCCATTACTCACCGTCCGCAAGCCCGCTCCGCCGCTGTGCCCTCTGCTGATCAGAGGGACACGCGTTGGAGCGTCCACATGACAGGCTATTCGCATACGGGCAAAGAGACCCCTTAGACACGCAGTGCCTAAGGAAGAGTTTTGCCCGTATCCCAGGGTGCACCGGCCCGAAAAACTGGTCTTCCCCCCGGACTTATCCGAGAGGGAACTCCAGTCCACGGGCGCACGTGGAGGTTTCTTGTCTTAGCACCCCATATTGTGACACCTTGCACACTTTTCTAATTAATAAACAGTAATTAATCATCATCATCATCATCTTCCTTCCTTACCCATATCCCATTTTATGATGGGCGCAACACATTTTTCTTCTTCCATTCTCTCCTATCAAGCTTTTTTCATTCATATCCTTAGACAATCCATCCATCTTTTCTTTGGCCATCCATCAACATTCATGCTCTACTCTCTTAGTCACATGAGTGTCATATGATATAATAGAATACCTACTCTTTATAATGCAAGTCATAAAATTGCGGGTATTTACAAATGTATCTTAAAAATAGGACGACATAATGGGCTGTCTTATCGCTGAAAGCGATCTTTTCAGGACAACCTTTGGATGGGTGTGCCGTGTGAGAAAGAAGGAAATACTACTGAATACTGTAGGTAGTCTGTGCTGTATAAATATTTAGTGCAAATTTTAATTTGCACTATGTACTTCAAATTAAAGTTGACAAATATAAACCTCTATCTGTCAACCTAAATTTGTCACTTGAATATTGACTTGTTCACTGTTATCGTAGTCGCTTATTACTTATACTGTTAATATATAGGGGACATTAGGGGGAAATGGACACTGCACGGTACTTAGCTTCGTATATATTTGTTGTTTGGTCTTTAAAGATAGTGTTAGTGTATTACGAACTGCCAGTGTGCTTACTATATGATTAAATTCTTAAATTTCTAGTAAGCTTTTTGCTGTAGATATTTTTAAGGACTTTATTAAATGAAACATGCGAGGGCTTCCTCGCAAGTTCAACATTGTGAAGCTTATACGAGTAGTTAGATAGAAGACACCGTAATCACCACAGGCAATCTGTCACCAGCGACAACGGCAGAGCTATCTCAATAGCAGCGGTAGGCCAAACCCGTTTTATATTAAAAAATACGTGTGGCACTTGGAGACTGCCGCGGTAAAGCTATTGCATGGGATTTTTATCAACTTATGCATTTTTTTAGGCTATGTGGACAGCCACGTCAGTCAAGTGAAACGTCAAGAAAAACAAGCACCGCGCCGAAGTCTTCCGAACTGAAAGAACGTTAGACGATGCGGGGTGTTAGGTTTATTTTCGTTATGGTATTTCTTGATTCGGTCGCCGTCCTGAAAGCCCGCGATTAAAGCTATGCAATAACATAAAAGACATATAATTGTTACAAAATCACAAACTCAGTACAATAAATGCATCCAATTAGCAAAACAATGAATAACTAGTGTCCAACGGATTATCATCACATGTAACCGCGACTTACCCGGATTTAGAGATCCTCCTAAATAAATTAGTTCATAAAACCCTTTTACAAATGACACCGTGCGCAATACGTTGATTATTATTATGATGGATAAAGGGACAGGATTTTGGTGAAATATAACTTACTTTTAATCATTTGTTGCTTTGTAGTACTCGCATGAAATGCCAGATGTATGAATGTGAAGCAAAAGGAGATTTTACCTAATTTACCCCACTACACCGATGTTTTTGTGGAGCTCGTGGCTAAATAATTACAGCTGCACAGGCCGATCTTCTGGGTTAAGCCGCGCTTGCTGAAGTTGCCTGTGAATACTGACCATCTATCATAGCGAGTTTCCTCCGTGACTCGTAAAGCACGTAAAGCCGTTGGTCCTAGCTGTCACTTTTAGTCAGAAGCTCTAAAGCCTTACAACTAGTCTCACCATGGGGTTACTGGGTTGTGGAGGTCCGACAGGCAGTCGCTCCATGTAAAATATTGATATTCAGCTGCATCTGGTCTGATTGGAAGCCGAACCCCGTATAGTAGGGAAAAAGCTAGGCAGATGATAATGACCACTGCACCGATTTTAATGAATAAAAGAGAAATATAGTTTTTGAAAGCATTAATAAATTGCAAATCTAATACACAAGGGTATGTGATACCCCACAGTTATTCTACCCCAATTATTCTATTTTTGCGAATAGAGATATTGTAACGAATATGTTTAAATGTAGTTTTTTAAATGGAAAACGTTATTATAAAAGACAAAACTGAATTTACTGTATCTGTAACGTATTACGTGTTACGTGTTATACATACTCGTATTTTAATATTTCTACACTAGGGTAAAAAATGATATTTTAAATATAGGTAGTAGTAGAATATTCTGTGCTACAAATAACTCTAGGCTTCATACACCTACGTCTTTACTGGTAATAAGTATTACACAGAACTTTATTTACTGATTATTATTTACAATTTTAAATAGAATTATAATAATAAAACGATCTGCCTTTGAAAGATTGGCGTCTTCATATTTTTTTACATGTTTCGTGCTGAATGCTGGAGATGTCCGGGTTGCGAGACTGAATAGGTCACGAGATCGTCTTCAAAGCGCCACCGCAGTCCTGGAACGCTAGGGACATGTGGTATTTAGTATATAAGAGTTTGACAGTCCCTAATATTAGTTACTTTTCGCGGGACTGTCTAAGGTTCTCGATTGGAGATCACGCACCGACAAGCGTAGCGTAGGACGTCCACCCACTAGGTGGGCAGACGATCTTATGAAGACCACAGGATCACGCTGGATGCAGGCCGCTTACAACCGGTCCTACTGGAAGTCTAAAGGGGAGGCCTATGTTCAGCAGTGGACGTCTTACGGCTGTTAATAATATGATGATGATGATGTCTAACCAGGTAACCGTGACCCTGGAACGCTAGCTACATGTCAGGGCTATAAAGAACACTGTGAAGGATTTAAGTCAGTACGGGCAATACTTAGGGCAATACTCGAACCCAAAACTGAACCGAAACTTATTTGGTTAATCTAATTGACTAATAAGTTTTTTCAGTCATCCGGTGCCGTATTATGACGTCTTAAAACCAAACACACAGGTACAAGTCTGGTTTTAATACGTCACAATAATATTCCACAACTATCACACAACGCCATCTAGTCCCAAGCTAAGCAGAGCTTGAGTTATGGGTACTAGACAACTGATAAACAGACTTATATATTTCTAAATACATACATAATATTATAGATAAATTACACCCAGACACAGAACAAATGATCGTGCTCATCACACAGACATTTGTCCTGGGTGGGAATCGAACCCACGACCTCCGGCATAGCAGTCAGGGTCACTAACCACTAGACCAACAGGCCAGTCTAACCACAGTATAATTATCTATCAGTAGTGGAACTCGGCCGCATGATAGAAATAAATACCTACAGCCGCGCGGTACGTAAACATGCGTTAGGGGCGGCTGCCCGTCTCCAGCATTTTATTTACATTTGCCTACTTTCTGTTTCTATTTAGTTTTGTGATTGTAAACATACTTTTCTTACCGTATCATGATTCATTCAGAACCGCCTGTAACTTACCTATTTCACTCGTCTCAGTAACTTTCCTTTACTCTATTCACTTTATTTATTAATCCAAATACCCTTTTTTTCGTGAGTTAGAAGAAAATATTTATCCATTAAAAAGTCACACATTATGTACCTACTTATTAGCTAGGTACTAGTACTTAAGTAAAATTATTTTAATGTCAGTACTTTTCAGAGTTTCCAGGTAATTAAAAAAAACTTATGACTGGATACGTTATTGACGAATTCATACACCCAAAAACAGCACAATATTTCCTACTCGTCATATTAAATTATGTCCTTGAACTGATTTTGTTAAAAAAACAACACACCGTCCGTTCGTCACTGCGGTACAGCCGTGACGGTCTGCGCCCCGAGCGCGCCCCGACATCGAGGCGCGTAGGCATAGCTCGCGTTTCGTCCGTTTGTATGAAGTTCAAGTACTGATAGATATTATTACCGTGGTCTAACTATTTAAAGTAAAGTCAATACGGCCTTGGTCACCTGCATGCGTAGCGTGACCCCAAATAGATATACTCCGAGACTCTTATTATTGCCACTTCAGAAAGGACAGTGTATACACTCATTAGCACACTTTGTTTTGCCATTTGATGTGGCAAAGTTTCACTGAAAAGGAAGAAAGGTAAACAAAGAGTTTTAGGTGCGTATCCCGTAAAGTTGCAAGCGTTGGTCATAGTATTCTGTTTGTAATGAGACCTTGAATCAAACAAGAGGTTTTTTAGCGTGGTAAAATCATCAAACGAGCCGTCCCACCCCGGGCAGGGCAGGAGGGACTGTCAGACTTGTTACTGACTAAAATCCACGGTGTCCTTCAATAGCCCTTTACGTTCCGGGGTCGCGGTAATTCGTTAGTCCTGCGACCTCGGCAGGGGGCGAGCAGTTTCCTATGGCTGTGTTTTGGCCTTGTATAGATTGGAAAAACGCAACGGGCTATCTCAAAATGCCGAAAAATCACATAAATGCTGTAAGCTGTTGAACAGCTTTGGTGTGTTACTTGTGCAAATAGGTTAAAATTATTTTCATTTATCCTTCTCTGTGTGAGATGTTTGTCTATGATGTGGTAAACTAAAACATTACATTAAAAACCAATTTTCCATTACAAACTTTACAAAAACTGCCTCGTTATAATTATTTTCATTTTTCCATCTCTATGTGAGATGTTTGTCTATGATGTGGTAAACCGTAACCAACAAAACATTTTAAAAACCAATTTTCCATTACAAACTTTACAAAAACTGCCTCACTTCCAGACCCACAGTCAAAGCCGGGTCCGCAGACCGCCAAGGATTAGATAAATAACAAGTTCGGTGGAACTTTGTTATATTGGCTGGCCGGCGATCCCCTATTTCGGCGCTAACTAGCTAACTTCCAATGAGACTCGTGTTTACTTTCTTTTGTGCTAAACTTTCCTTTGATTGTCGGGATGTGGGCTCGGATTAAGTGAAGGTTATTGGATGGATGCTCTTTTGTTTGTTTTTGAAATGGTACCTGTGATCCTATTTTTTGTTTAAGTCCAGTTTCGACCCCGGAAAGATACGATCTTTGCCCCTGTCCATGTGGAACTCCTAAATGTTGTCCACGTTCAACCCCCAAGGTTTCGAACGTGGACAACGTTTAGAGGTTTTACATGAACGAGGGTAGAAATCATCAAATTTTAATGAGGTCTTTGCCCTCAGTCAAGCGGAACGTTCTGACAGACTCTTAAAACTTTCTTACTCAAATTCACCCTGTTCCTTGAGTTACCCTTGCGTTTCTAGCTGAAGACATACCTGTATTTTTTCGAAAGCAGTAAGATAGTCAAATGAGAACCTATATATATCTTTAAATTACAAAAATACCATTTTTCCGATTACGTAAAGTTATATTTGACTCATTGATGTTAGGAGTATTATTAAGCTAGTTAGTCAAGCTTCTCCTAAAGTCCTTATACACCGTGACTTTTTAGTCGTCTTACAAAAGTAGTCCACTTAATGTATCCTACCTAAAATAATATTATTTATTATTAATAAATAGGTACATTAGAAATATGAAACACCCTGTTAAAATGTTTACGTATCAAGCTGTAGAGTATACCTACCCTGTGCAATAGTCGGACAGATCATTCCATCTCCATTTTTTATGAGACATGGGTGTTTCTAACTACACCTTGCGTCATAATAACGAATTATTCAAATCTCTTAAATACCTATTTTTTCATTATAAACGTTTTCTAGTCATTGGATACATGAACTGGGCTGCCGTTGTAAGACGACTAAAATATCATTGTATAGACATACGAGTACCTTACTAAATAATCTCGGCTTCACTTTTCAAGCCCCGTAGTGATGTTTATAGAATATCACGAGACACAGACTAGAGCGAATGAATGAGGTTCCCTTGTCGGGCGGGCTAAGTCGATCGATCACCGCTGATCCGGTCGTCTTGTCGTTCGTTTTGGGTTCAATTCTAGCGATATCAGAGCACAGTGGGGATCAATGATGGATTCCTGTTAAGCGACTTTTATTGAAAGTGGGGAACAATCTATTTTGTTTTTTTTTTTAAGTTGATGGATTGTTGTTGTGTCTTGTACAAGTACTATAGTGTTTTTAAACAGTGTGTAACTTAAAAACAGTCTATAGTGTTTTAGACAGTACGTGTCTTATAATAAAAACATTATATAGTGTTTTTAGACAGTACGTAACTTAAAAAAAACAGTCTATGGTGTTTTGAGACTGTGTGTAGCTGAAAAAAAACTTTTTCAAAAAAAAATGTAACCGCCTTCAAAAACAACCACAAAAAAGGGTAAAATAATCTTCAAAACTTTTCTTTCGGAAGTCGGTGACTTTTTTTATTAATTTAATTTTCTTTTTGCCACCGACTTCCGAAAGAAAAGTTTTGAAGATTATTTTACCCTTTTTTGTGGTTGTTTTTGAAGGCGGTAACATTTTTTTTTTAAGTTTTTATTTTACTCTTTTTAGTTTAAATATTCAACCACAATTTTTGTCAAATACGAGTACATCATTTTCTTACATGAGCACTAGAATTTTGTAATCCGTAACACCGGTAATAACATCGTTAAAATCTCTTACATTCATAATTCCCTATCTCAAAAACTACTGAACCGATTTTGATGAAACTTGCAGTATTCCCTAAGTTGAACGATACCTAGTACAACAAAAAAAGAATTACTTAAATCGGAGATATGCGAACACAAACATAATAATTTACTAAATCAGTCGATGCCAAGTCCTTACTAGAGAAGTTGTACCTTCCATCATCAGCTCAGCTACATGAGATGATGATTACCATACGCAAATACTTAAATTACTTCATAAAATTTGCGAAAAACGATGTGTAGGCCTATAAAATTTGAGGGTTGCCCTCGATTTCTCGAGGATCCAATCATCAGATCCTGACATGGTGACAATGGGACCACTCCTGAAGTATCTCCTCTCGAACAAAAAAAGAATTTTGAAAATCGGTCCAAAATTGGCGGAGTAATTGGGTAACAAACACACAAAAAAAAAAAACATACCGTCGCGTCGAATTGATAACCTCCTTCTTTTTGAAGTCGGTTAAAAAAATTACTTCTATATAAAATAAACAAAGTCTTTTGTAAGCAAAACAATATCTAATCCAATTATACACTGGAGGTCCATTCCTATGCATATATGTAGTATCGCGTAGCAAACGTAAAAGCAATATCGTAAACATTGTCTTCGAACCTCTACGAACGGTCTAAGATGCTACGGCGTAGCACTGAGGTCTACCCCCAGTGCTACGCCGTAGCACCGTAGGCATAACATGTTAAACTAATTGTTTATGCTTTGTGTTCACGTATCATTGTCACCTTTTTTTTAAGTGTGGTAAAATAATCAAATGAGTCCTCCCACCCAGGGCAGGGCGGGAGGGACTGTCAGACTCGTACTGACTAAATTCCACGGTGTCCTTCAATAGCCCTTTACGTTCCAGGGTCTTCCTAATGAAATTGTAATTGAAATAAACCAAAATTAATTGTTTATACATCGAGTAGTTTCCTTATAGTTTTGCTAACAATCAATTGAAACACCAACGAGATTTTTTAAATTTAATTGGGAATCAGGGAGATATTCGACTTCAGTCCAACCAGATGACGTTGAATAGATTTGCCTATCACACCTCCACAACTCAATAACATGATAACATTTTTTAGCATCTTATAATACGTCAATTTATTTTTTGCAGACGCATAACTTCAAACCCTGCAGCTGTTATAATTATACCACGAACCTCTCAAGACACTTCGCTATATAGTGACCTGTTCCCATATTAATATACATCCAAATAGGGTTGCCATCTCTAAAATTTGGAAACCAGGACAAGACGCGGGAAAACACCGGATTTTAGAGTCCAGAACCCGGACATTTGAGTCGAAGTGCGCTCCGTGGCAATGCGTCGCGAGGGGTGGGGCACGGTGAAGTGTGCGTTTGTCGCGGGCAGCCCAAGGCTTTATATTTTTAAACCCGGACTACAAATGAGAACCCTTCGGACGCTCCCGGATGTCCTCTAAAATCTGGACAAATCCGGGGAAACTCGGACGGGTGACAACCCTACATCCAAACAACCACTAAACTGGACCATCAATGGTCGTCAAAGAACATTGCCACAACAGTTATGCATACGTGTACATTTGCATCACACACGTCTTTCTAAATAGCCAACACAATAGCCATATAGCCACATCGCCACATAGCCATACAGCGTGAAACAACACTGTCATATTTAAGCCGTGCAGCGAGTAATGACGTCAGAATACAGATAGGCGCATTAAAAACAGGTTTAAACTGGCTCAAACTGGAACAGAAATCTATTCGGTGATTTCTGCGGCCGTAACTTGATACCGTAGAAACAGACTTTGTCGACGGAAGACTAGATTATATACTACGACTAGGTAGATAGAAATAATAGGATAGTTTCCAGCATCAAATAAATTCCAAATCTAATTAGTCCGTAAGTTTAAGATATGGATGATATGTACATTTTTTTTGAGTTTTGAAAAATAATGGACACGTATTTTTTCCTTTGTTTAAGTAGTGAATATTCGCAAAAATAATAAAAACGCATCAAAATTCGGGTTTCTGACGTCAGTGTGCTTAGTGCGAGTTTTTTTGCGTTGGCTCGTTAGTAACGTTTTACTACGTTCGGCGCTCTTATTGGCCCGCTCCAAGGTCGTGAGAACTCTCAACCAATGAGAGGGTCAAACGCATATAAACGTTACTATCGCGTCAACGTAAGAAAACTCGCACTAAGCACACAGGACGCATTAAAAATGACACGGCATGACGTATTGTGAATTTTAAAAGCGTCGTATCTTCATCAATTTGCGTTAACATAAAAGCAAATACGGGTCAATTTTTTTTATAACTTATCTGACGGACTGATTCAATTTTTAGTGCACATGTCTGTTCAAGAATATTGATATCGTCTTAAGCACGAAGATGAAATAAATGTAAAAAAAAAAAACAAAATAAAAGTTACTTGTGTCCTTTATTTTGTACATAGCTGTACCTTGGAAAGTTGTAAATAGTAAGGTAACACGTTGTCGAAATAAACTTTACGATGCGCGATAAAAATCATCTTTACGATGCGCGTCGCATGCGTTAATGCGTTTAAAAAAAAATAATAATAATAATAATTAAGAAATAAACTTTGTCAAACAACTCAAATGTTGTAAGGCATATACGCTCTCAAAAAATTCGCTATGGTTCTTTAAATTTGTCATCATCAGCCTACAAATATTCCAACTGCTAGGACATACCGGTTTCCTCACGATGTTTTCCTTCACCGTTTTGAGAGCAGCGGTGATGAAATAAATAACACAAAGTAATGGGCCTGGCTGGGTTCGAATCCACTATCTGCAAATCTTAAGTCGGGGCCGATACCACTGGGCCACCACTGCTCGTTCTTTAAATTACAGTGGTTTAATCATAAAACATGTCCAAAATCTACACAAATACAACATAACCCGAACTCCACCTATCATTATTTAACGGCGACACCCTCAGTCCCACAAGAGCCATATGATTATGTGTCTTAACTGCTTGCCCACGACCTACACGTGATGCGACAGCAACTGCGTGGAATACAAACAGAGGAAAGTGACGGTAGTTATCATCGGGATCACTACGAGCTTTCGATAGTTATCACCTGCCTTTTCCCCAACAATGTCAAATTCGGCTTCCAGTTTATCTGGGTTAGTATTTTAAATGAATTGACTTCCTGTCTGACTTTTGATTCTGATTTCTGGTGTGGAAAATCATCAAAATAAATTAGTTCATCTGCTCTGCGTGGAGTGAAACGGACTGTCAGACATGGTTGATTAAAAAACCACCTTGTTACTTCTGTTGCTTCATGGCATTCATGCATTCCAGAGCCGCAATGCTTTTAGCGAATTTTAGCATAAGACCCAGTAGTGTCTACCGTATGTCAATCTTTTGAGAACAACTACTTCTAAAAATTACAACCAAGACCACACGTATAACGTGTATTGTACGGAAAGAACTCGGATTATAACAGATTTTCATCTATCCATCTCGATAAATATTGCTCAAGCTTGCTCGCGCAAAGAAAACAAGACGCACGCCGCACGAGCCTGTCTGTTAGACTGGCCCGTTGGCCTAGTGGTTAGTGACCCTGATTGCTATGCCGGAGGTCGTGGGTTCGATTCCCACTCAGGACAAAGGTTTGTGTGATGAGCACGATCATTTGTTCTGTGTCTGGGTGTAATTTATCTATAATATGTATGTATTTAGAAATATATAAGTATGAATCAGTTGTCTGGTACCCATAACACAAGCTCTGCTTAGCTTGGGACTAGATGGCGTTGTGTGATAGTTGTGGAATGTTGTGGAATGTTATGTTATGTTAAGTCGTGTCTTGAGTAGCGTCGCCCAGGGTCGTGGATGAGGCGTAAAAGTAGTGAATGTCACTCCGCAACTATTTGTCATGAGCTAAGTGATTTCCCTCGTAACATACAGATTTGTTGAATCATTGTGGCGATATATTATGTTTCCGACAACTAGAGTGGGATGTGGGATGTTTTTTTACGATTCAAGAGGAAAGTTTTTTGGTGTATAAAGATCAGATACAGCATGAAAGGGTTCATGGCTAACTACTATTAGTCCTAGAACAATCGCATATTTTGACACTCGTGACGTTATCTAAGAGGAGCTCGTGGCTAAATAATTACAGCCGCACAGGCCGATCTTCCGGGTTAAGCCGCGCTTGCCGAGGTTGGTCTGTGGATGGGTGACCATCTATCATAGCGAGTTTCCTCCGTGCCTCGGAAAGCACGTAAAGCCGTTGGTCCCGGCTGTCATTTGTAGATCTTTGACAGTTGTTACTGTTAGTCAGAAGCTCTAAAGTCTGACAACCAGTCTTACCATGGGGTATCGTATTACCCAGTTACAGGGTTGTGGAGGTCCGACCGGCAGTCGCTCCATGTAAAATACTGATATCCAGCTGAATCTGGTTTGACTGGAAGCCGACCCTAATATAGTTGGGAAAAGGCTAAGCAGATGATGACGTTATCTAAACACGGTTTCGAACACGGAATGGACATTTTATAAGCTAAGATATCATCATCATCATCATCAGCCTATAATGTTCCCACTGCTGGGACACAGGCCTCCTCTCTGTTAGAGGGACTGGACCATAATCCACCGCGGGCCCAGTGCGGGTTGGTAGATGTCAAATGTCTTCGAATTTTGGTTATAGGACATGCCGGTTTCCTCACGATGTTTTTCTTCACCGTTTTGAAGATATATTATCATAGTATCAGATAATCTTTTAATTTATTTTTATTTTATGGTGGTAAAATTATTACATGGGTCCTCCCGCTTTGAGTGGAGCGGAAGAGACTTTCAGAGCCTTACTGAGTGAAATGCGTACCAGTCACATGACTCCGGCACGATTAAGGACTAGATAACTCTGAAGCCACATCAGAAGCCTATGAGGTTCAAAAGCAGCTTAATCCAATTACTTAGTATTACTAGAACTTTATTACATTGAAAGCTGCATGTTGTATTTACACCTAACAGATGCACGGTTCACTGAATATGCATTGACCGCCGGTTTACAATTTAAATCAATATTTGCATTTACCGATATCTGGTAAATCTATACCTTGCTTTGGAATAGAAACTAGTGCACGGTATCACTTGCAATCTGTATTAAGTAATATACAATTTGAGAAAGATCTATTTTAATAAAATACTAGGCTGTGAAAGTAACGTTCTTTTTTTTAATGTGTGATCATCAAATATCCTCCCGGTTTGAGTAAAACGGAATGGACTATTAGACTTGACTAACTTAAAATCACCATGTTTTTGCCAATGTTCTTTAATTTCAAGGACCGCAGTGTCCTTTTAAGACAGTCCAGTGAAGTTACTGCGATTATCAATGACAATGTTTTACAGTGCACACTTTAATTTTTAATGTTTTAATTTATAGTTGTTTTTTTGTTGTTTACTCTTAGCCTCAACCTAGCCCAAAAGCAATACTTATGATCTAAGTTGGAGCGAATTTACACAGCAGAAACTGAAACTCTTGTGCACTCTCCTGTCTTATTAGAGTATTTAAAACAGCTTTATAATGATAGTTATTCGAAAAGTGTTTAATCACCCAACACAGGAACCACCCTTGTCCATCTAGCCCCACTACCCATCACACAATAGCCCAGTCCCAAACCGCCATGGCCCCCACATTCGTCACACAGACAGACAACATTAACATAACCAGTATTAGCTAATGTACACACAGAGATAGGCCGGGCGCTGTCGTTTGAATGATTGTAATTGCTACTATCGAACACGCAAACACTGTTAGTCGAATAGTCATGACTTGTAGATCTATTGGGCAGTTTGCACTGTTTTAATTTAGTAAATTGTTTACCTACATTTGTTACCTGAGCAGTGTCGATACGGTGCCCTCGAATTCATCGCACTGTCTATAGCGCGATGGAGTTTAGAGATTGTTACTTTGTTCATTATTAAAATATCTGGGTGCTTTTTCACACAAGATGCGTTATGCAGCTGTGTGCTCCGAAAATATAAAAGCTAAGCTACGGAACTATGTGACAGTTTTCACTGGTGCTAAGCTATGTAGCGATGCAAGTAAGATGTGCTTTTTTTTTTTTTAAGGTGGTACAATCTGACTAAAATCCACCCGTGTTCCTTCGGATGCCCTTTACGTTCCAGGATATCCTGGGTTAAGAAAAACCCGCGACCCCAGTAGGCATTTGGCGCAAAACACGACGCGCCACCGACCCGGACTTGGTCCTTGGTCGGACTGCGAGCTACCCATTACTCACCGTCCGCAAGCCCGCTCCGACGCTGTGCCCTCTGCTGATCAGAGGGACACGCGTTGGAGCGTCCACACGACAGGCTATTCGCATACGGGCAAAGAGACCCCTTAGGCACACAGTGCCTAAGGCAGAGTTTTTGCCCGCATCCCAGGGTGCACCGGCCCGAAAAACTGGTCTTCCCCCCCGGACGTATCCGAGAGGGAACTCTAGTCCACGGGCGCACGTGGAGGTTTCCTGTCTTAGCACCCCAAGTAAGATGTGCTTCGAAGATGCGCCGCCTAAAAGTAGCTGTGCGAGGAAGATGAGCAGCTCAAGCTATGCGAGGTATGAACAACACGCACCGATAGAACGCATATTTCTATATAAAACGTAGCTTAGTTGTATCCGTTTCCACCTATGTCATAGCAACGCATCATAGCACATTTAACGTCCCGCTGTGAGCGGTAGGATAAAATGTATAGAAAGAAAAGTTTGACAAACGCCATGAAACGCAGCTAGTGGCGAATCCACGTACTTACAAAGTAACTAATGCTATTCGCGCCGCCAGTCGCATCGCTCATCGCTTATACCAAAGTTGGGTAGAAAAGGACCTTAGAGATGACTGTGTCGACTAGTTGACAACTAGTTGGCGATTATCTATACATATAATAAAATAGTAGGAAAGTCAAAACTGTACATTGAATATTTTTTAAAAAGAATACTTGGAGTGTGATCTACAATCGATACCGAAGCCAAAAATATAGTTTTTAGAATTTTTATCTGTTTGTCTGTATGTATGTCCGGGATAAACTCAAAAAGTACTGGACGGATTTGAATGGTTTTTTTTTTGTTGTATAGGTATTAAGTCTGGCCAACACATAGGCTATAATTTATCTTGGAAACTTGAACACCTGGTGCAGAACCGCAACGGACCAGCTAAACTATAAGAGATACAAAAGTGGTGCGATAGCAAAAGTTGTTCCACATGATGAGCATTTTCTGCTGAGAGAATAACTTTGAAGATCTGGAACACCTGATGTGGAACTCAAAGAGCCCAGCTACACTATAACATATACAGGAATGACGTCTTTGCAAAGTTGTTCAGCCTGACGAGCACTCTCTGTTGACATATAAAAATTAAAGATCTGGAACACCTGATGTGGAACACCAAAAGCCCAGCTAAACTATAACATATATAGGAATGACGTCCTAGCAAGAGTTGCTCAGCCTGATGAGCACTCTCTGTTGACGTATAAAAATTGAAGATCTTGAACACCTGATGTGGAACACCGAGAGCCCAGCTACACTATAACATATACCGGAATGACGCATTAGCAAAGTTGTTCACCCTGATGAACACTTTCTGTTGACATATAAAAATTGAAGATCTGGAATACCTGATGTGGAACACCAAGAGCCCAGCTACACTATAACATATACAGGAATTACGTCTTTGCAAAGTTGTTCAGCCTAACGAGCACTCTCTGTTGACATATAAAAATTAAAGATCTGGAACACCTGATGTGGAACACCAAAAGCCCAGCTAAACTATAACATATATAGGAATGACGTCCTAGCAAGAGTTGCTCAGCCTGATGAGCACTCTCTGTTGACGTATAAAAATTGAAGATCTTGAACACCTGATGTGGAACACCGAGAGCCCAGCTACACTATAACATATACCGGAATGACGCATTAGCAAAGTTGTTCACCCTGATGAACACTTTCTGTTGACATATAAAAATTGAAGATCTGGAATACCTGATGTGGAACACCAAGAGCCCAGCTACACTATAACATATACAGGAATTACGTCTTTGCAAAGTTGTTCAGCCTAACGAGCACTCTCTGTTGACATATAAAAATTAAAGATCTGGAACACCTGATGTGGAACACCAAAAGCCCAGCTAAACTATAACATATATAGGAATGACGTCCTAGCAAGAGTTGCTCAGCCTGATGAGCACTCTCTGTTGACGTATAAAAATTGAAGATCTTGAACACCTGATGTGGAACACCGAGAGCCCAGCTACACTATAACATATACCGGAATGACGCATTAGCAAAGTTGTTCACCCTGATGAACACTTTCTGTTGACATATAAAAATTGAAGATCTGGAATACCTGATGTGGAACACCAAGAGCCCAGCTACACTATAACATATACAGGAATTACGTCTTTGCAAAGTTGTTCAGCCTAACGAGCACTGTCTGTTGACATATAAAAATTGAAGATCTGGAACACCTGATGTGGAACACCAAAAGCCTAGCTAAACTATAACATATAATATAGGAATGATGTCCTAGCAAGAGTTGCTCAGCCTGATGATCACTCTCTGTTGACGTATAAAAATTGAAGATCTGGAACACCTGTTGTGGAACTCCAAGAGCCCAGCTCCACTATGACATATAAAGGAATGACGTCTTAGCAAAGTTGTTCAGCCTGATGAGCAGTCTCTGTTAACGTATAAAAATTGAAGATCTTGAACATCTGATGTGGAACACCAAGAGCCCAGCTAAACTATAACATATAATATAGGAACGATGTCCTAGCAAGAGTTGCTCAGCCTGATGATCACTCTCTGTTGACGTATAAAAATTGAAGATCTTGAACATCTGATGTGGAACACCAAGAGCCCAGCTAAACTATAACATATAATATAGGAATGATGTCCTAGCAAGAGTTGCTCAGCCTGATGATCACTCTCTGTTGATGTATAAAAATTGAAGATCTGGAACACCTGTTGTGGAACTCCAAGAGCCCAGCTCCACTATAACATATAAAGGGATGACGTCTTAGCAAAGTTGTTCAACCTGATGAACACTTTCTGTTGACATATAAAAATTGAAGATCTGGAATACCTGATGTGGAACACCAAGAGCCCAGCTACACTATAACATATACAGGAATTACGTCTTTGCAAAGTTGTTCAGCCTAACGAGCACTGTCTGTTGACATATAAAAATTGAAGATCTGGAACACCTGATGTGGAACACCAAAAGCCTAGCTAAACTATAACATATAATATAGGAATGATGTCCTAGCAAGAGTTGCTCAGCCTGATGATCACTCTCTGTTGACGTATAAAAATTGAAGATCTGGAACACCTGTTGTGGAACTCCAAGAGCCCAGCTCCACTATGACATATAAAGGAATGACGTCTTAGCAAAGTTGTTCAGCCTGATGAGCAGTCTCTGTTAACGTATAAAAATTGAAGATCTTGAACATCTGATGTGGAACACCAAGAGCCCAGCTAAACTATAACATATAATATAGGAACGATGTCCTAGCAAGAGTTGCTCAGCCTGATGATCACTCTCTGTTGACGTATAAAAATTGAAGATCTTGAACATCTGATGTGGAACACCAAGAGCCCAGCTAAACTATAACATATAATATAGGAATGATGTCCTAGCAAGAGTTGCTCAGCCTGATGATCACTCTCTGTTGACGTATAAAAATTGAAGATCTGGAACACCTGTTGTGGAACTCCAAGAGCCCAGCTCCACTATAACATATAAAGGGATGACGTCTTAGCAAAGTTGTTCAACCTGATGAGCAGTCTCTGTTAACGTATAAAAATTGAAGATCTTGAACATCTGATGTGGAACACCAAGAGCCCAGCTACACTATAACATATACCGGAATGACGTCTTAGCAAATTGGTTCACCCTGATGAGCACTTTCTGTTGACATATAAAAATTGAAGATCTGGAACACGTGATGTGGAACACCAAGAGCCCAGCTACACTATATCATATACAGGAATGACGTCTTTGCAAAGTGGTTCAGCCTGATGAGCAGTCTCTGTTGACGTATAAAAATTTAAGATCTTGAACACCTGATGTGGAACACCGAAAGCGAGAGCCCAGCTACACTATGAGCATTATCACTATCTTCTTTCTAAATATATAAAACTCAAAGGTGACTGACTGACACTGTGATCTATCAACGCACAGCCCAAACCACTGGATGGATCGGGCTGAAATTTGGCATGCAGGTTGATGTTATGACGTAGGCATCCGCTAAGAAACGATTTTGATCAATTCTACCCCCAAGGGGATAAAATAGGGCATGAAAGTTTGTATGAAACTTTGTCAATATTAAACCGATCGGGCTGAGACTTTGCATTTATAAAGCTACTATGACGTAAGCATTCTCTAAGAAAGGATTTTTATAAATTCCATCCCTAAGGGGATTAAATAGGGGACGAACGTTTGTATAAATCTTCTTAGATTTTCGACTGATTGAACTGAAATTAAAGATTGGAGATACTATGATGGAAACGTCCACTTAAGTAGGATTTTGATAAATTCAACCCCAATGGGGATAAAGTAAGGGATGATGGAAGATGTAAATATACAACAAAAAGGAGACACGGAGTTTTAGACGGTGGAGCACACGATGCAGGACTGCCCCGCTTGGGGAGAGCACCGTTGTGTCCTCACGACGGCGATGAATGCACCATGTCGAAAAAAAAGCCGTCGAGGCCATGGACAGAACACTTCGAGACATTTGCCATGATGATAGACCCATGGGCAATATCACGGTAGGTACTGTTATCTGGAGAATTCCGGCAGACGCTTCCTGTTGTAAAAAGAATTGATAAGTTCCGAATTCGCAGACCCGTCAAGTATAACACTTCAGGAAAATCTTTGGCAAAGTGAACGTGCGGTACTTAGAAATGACCAAACCGCTGCAATAAAATACATATTAGCCGAAATTGTTAGGAAAGATGTGGTTGACATGTCGTATAATAACGTCGTGAATCAGGATGATTCCGCCACCAACTACGCAGTCAAGGTTTTAAATTCATTAACTGCCGGTGATCTTCTAGCTCCTATAATAAACCCTTAAAGTCGGCATTCCCATAATGCTTCTAAGAAATCTAACTCCATCGAAATTGTGCAATGGAATGTGAGTAAGAGTGACTGCATCCCCTGAGCCACACCCGGTGAAATTCTCACCGGGTGTGGCTCAGGGGAGACTGCATTGATGCCGCGAATTCCACTCATCCCCAACCATTTCCTTTTCCAGTTCAAACGCACATAATTTCCGGTTACAGCCTACTTCGCGATGACCATTAATGAGTCCCAAGGACAGACCATGAAGGAAGCTGATTTTCACCTAAGGTTCAACTGTTTTTCCCACGGCCAACTGTATGTCACTTAATACGTGTCAGTAATGCGGACCATCTTTTTATATTAGCACCAGAAGGAAAAACTACCAATGTCGTACATAAAGTGTTGTGTCTGGAAGTTTTCATTTCCATTTTTTGTCTATTTTTTACGAAATATACTTTTTACTGTCTGATGTGAATCTCATTCTTAATATCTCTAACTTACGCTCCTGATAACAAACTTTAAATCAGGAAATCCAGGTACCTTCACTTTCTCAAAATATTAAAAAAAGGGAATATTGGTTTAGGTGCCATACAACCAAATACTACGCGGACGAAGTCGCGGGCAACAGCTAGTTATGACATAAGATTCGGTATAAGATGTATTTATAACGTCTGATCAAGGACTTAATAAGTCTGAGTCGATAGAGTATCTCCTTCCACATGCATCTCAAGGAGCTGTCCCCTGAAGCCTATAAAAAATATTGCAATGTGTAAAGTCGACCAAAATCCTACTATATATTATAAAAACTAGGGCATACTTATTATATTATCGATACTTCCGACGTTTTTGTCACTAGTTCAATAGTTTCATGAGGTTCAGACTACGGTGACAGGTTTGCTCTATAAAAACTGAAACCAACATTTATACGTATAAACCTACAATTTAAAACACTACCAAGATACACAAACAAGTCAATAAATTGCTCAAAACCAACTGAACTCCATATACTGTTCTTTCAAAGTTAGTTTACTTTTGAATAGGCATCACTGTCAAACGTACAGTGGTCTTTATACTCGTTAAGACAAGGTTGCTTTTCGATTGCTGTCACTGATAACACTGCCATACAACAGTGATCTTTATCTTTATTACCATACGTTTGATGTTGGAATACTGCTGTTAAACGTTAAAGTATTTTAGGAAGAACTGTAAACACAGTCGGTTCGTTTCACTATTTAAAAAAATGACAAGTTGGCAACACTGTCGCGCCAATATGGCGGAGCGAGCAGAGATAGCAACTGTCAAACTCACGATACTAAGCGCCGACGAAAAAATACGTGAAAACACGACGAGAAAATACGGGGAAAATAAACAAAATGGTGGAAAAAAACTTTGTTCGTTTGTGTAGTCGTAAATGTATTGATGTTTGGTTTTGGTGTAAAAGCTACGCGGTCATGTGAATCGTTATGATTGACTTCAGCCCGCTGGCACCACTAATCACTGATGTTTTAACGGTAAATATAAATATGTAGCCGCTGAGCCATTGGCTACTGCGCTGAGTCTAGCATATTCTATTACCACGTAAAATCAATATTTGTATGATCTTAACTCTTCTCTTCTTTTCTTTTTATCTTGCCGATGGATGCAAGTGGCGAATTGTCGTTCGGCATGGCGGTCTAAGGGGGAGGCCTATGTTCAACAGTGGACGATGATGATGATAATCTTAAAGTAATTATTTAGGGTCTGAATGTTTGTCATGTGAGTTTTAATGGTTTTGAACGCACCTTTTTTACCGTTTTTAGGGTTCCGTAGTCAACAAGGAACCCTTATAGTTTCGCCATGTCCGTCCGTCCGTCCGTCCGTCCGTCTGTCCGCAGCTTAGCTCAGAGACGCCCAGTACTAGAAAGCTGTAATTTGGTGTAAATATACGGATTTGTTGTGCCGAAAAAGTGGTAAAATAAAATCTCGTAAAATATTTTTTTTTAGGGTACCTCCTGTACACGTAAAGTGGGGACGTTTTTTTTTTTTCTCGCGTACCTCTTAGTGTGCGGTATCATTAAATAGGTCTTTAAAAAATATTCATAGTTTTCATTAACAATTTTTTGATAAAAAGATTCGTTTGTGAAATATTAAGCTTTAAAGTGCAAATTTTTGCTCGACTCGAGTGTCCCCCCCCCTCTACCAGCTAAACGGTTATGTTTGGGGGTGTGAAAAAATTCAGAATAGTAGCATATATAACGAAGTTTAAAAGAAAATTATCATGACTAAGTAGGCTTTACAAGTTTACGAGTAATAGTCGACCAACTTATAAAACGTACTTGGATAACATATTTTCCTAAACAAAATGTATCGGAGAACATCTGCTTCAACTGCAAATGTAAGTTTGTCAACTTTATTTTTACAGCAATAATAGGTGGGTATGTTTTGGGGATAGGTAGGTTTTTATTGTCAACTGTTTTTAACTAAATTCAAAAAATTATCAATTCGTCGTAATCTTTTTTTTTAATGTATTTTCCCCGAGTTCTCAAAGACGCCTGGACCGATTATGAAAATTCTTCTTTTTAAAATTAAATTCAGCGAATCAGTTTAGTTAGTTCGCATAAGTATTTTGACGGGCAACTACGGAACCCTACACTGTGCGTGGCCCGACACGCACTTGGCCGGTTTTTTAAATCATCAAATGAGTCCTCCCGCCCAGGGTGGGACGGGAGGGCGTCTCTAAACCCTAAAATCTAGAGTGAGGCAATGATCTTTTTTAAATAAAACGTCGGTTGTACCAATTTATGTCTTATTTTGTCAGCGAAATGCCGTCCACTGCTAATCGTAAACCTCCGCCAAAGAGCGCCGATCCTCCGGGTCTTCCCGCATCCAACCGCTGCCGGCGTCATTCTTCAAATCATCAACCCCTCTTACCACATAGCGTCTATTTATGTTTTACTTTGAATAAAATCTGTAAGACTTAGTATACTACGAAAAAGAAGGTGTTAAAATCCCAAAAATACTTTTTACTCATCATCTACCTGCCTCTTCCCAACTTTATTGGGGGCGGCTTACAGTCGAACCAGATGCAGCCGGATATCAGTACTTTACGTGGAGCGACTGCCTATCGAACCTCCACAACCCAGTAACTGCGTAATACGATACACCATCGTAAGACTGGTTGTCAGACTTTAGTAACGACTGTCAAAGATCTACAAAAGCTGGGGCCATCGGCTTTACGTGCTTTCCAAGGCACGGAGGATACTCGCGCGGCCTAAACCGGAAGATCGGCGTGTGCGGCTGTTGTTATTTAGCCACGACCGCCTAAAAAAAACTTTTTACTACTAAGAAAAAAAGAACTCCTTCAGCCAGAATCGGCATACGATATAAGCTTGCACAGACACACGGAACGAAGTCCATAAATATCTAATAGTCGAAAAAGTATGCTATTGAATAAAGTCGAGTTTACGAAACGGTCCAAAGTTAGCTCTGTAAGCTCCCCTAGCCAAAGTTAGGCATCAACTTGCAATCCTCGACGCGAAACTTTGAGAATTTTTTAAACATTTTTATTTTTTAAATCGCGCCGTCTGAAACTTAATGTGATAGGGATTTGGCAGGCTTTCAGTCACACTGTTAGAATGGTGCTGCTTGCTTTCCTGATTTGAGTAGACGACTTTTAATTTCAGAGGTGACAAGTTCCGACTCACCGAAAATTGGTCAAATTAAGACTATAATATTCCCACTGCTACGATACCTCATTACCTCCTCTCTCTGAGAAGGAGTGCGTCTCTCTAAGAAGGAGTGGGTCATAATCCACCATGCAGGCCCAGCGCGGATTGGTAGATGTCACATGTCTTCAATTTTTTTATTCCTTATATTCCGTAAACCTGCGAAAAACAACCTAACACGCCATGTCAATTGAAAAATATCGAAATCGTACACGAGCAAAAAAAACAAGAAGTTTACAAAGTTTTCTACACAATATGACGCTCTCTTATTTATGCGTCTAGACATCGCCACTTGAAATATAAAAAAAAAACAGTTATTTTGTTCCCATTCTATCATTTACCTAGCCTTTCCCAAATATCAGCATTTCACGTGGAGCGACTGCCTGTTTCAACTCCACAATCCAGTAACCGGATACAACACACACAGTTGGAAAACCACTCTCACCAAGGTAAGACTGGTTTTCAGACATTCAGCTACATTAAGCTATGCACAAGCAGTTTAAACTGATCGTTAAATGAGCGAAAAGATCATACAAAGCAAGACCACGATAGACTGTTTTTGTATAGTTTGATGTGTATCAGTGTGTATAGAAGCGGGCATGACGTCATCATAATGGCAGTATAGCTATGTCTTTCCTTATCATTTATTTAGTTAATACATTTAGTACAGCTAACATGCCATTAACACCAAATGAAATGATCCTTCCATTCTGTCTCCTCACAGAATCGCAGACATTCTAAAATTATCGTCTTCCATTCACCAACAAACAAGTCCAATCCAGGGTTGGTCTCCACGAGCACGTTGCGCGGTATAGGTGAGGTGGATCGGGCTACAGTGCGACAAAATGGGACATTAAATAGTTTGGATTGTAACTACAAAACAAACAATCATAGTCGCATAGTAAAGTCCTCAAGTAATTACAGTTCCAGCAAAAAAAAAAAAGAAACCACAGATTCACAACACCATAGATAATATTTCCCGCCATTATCCTCTGCCTAACATGGCGCCAAACAGTCTGTCTTTGAGTTCGCGGGTTTTGACATGGTAATAGGGTTGTGCCCGCTCCGATGCAAATTACTGAATAATCGGCTTTCGGCTTATTGAGATGCGTCTACAATGAACCGTCTGTTGTTCTCGGCTTGCCATTGGTCCGCGTATTTACGGAAAATAATTCGGATGTTGTATTAATTTAGTTTTGACTTTTGATGATCATGGCTGGTTGAACTGACTTGGAGGTAAAAGTTTGAGTGAGATTTGGAATGCAGTTGTGATAAATTAATCTTTGTTTTCTTCAAGTATAAATGTCCAGTTTCACGACTTCAGGTGATGCGACAAGCGCGTTTCACTTGTTTCTTTCAATCCGCAAGTCGCGTATCGATGACACGAGTCATCGCAACGCGACTTGCCTTTTTTTAAACTTCAATCGTTTGTTTTCCACCTCTGTCGCTATAACAAGAGTTACCGAGACAGTTATTATCCAGTAGAGATCCTCATTTTTTCTTCTTTTTGATACCTTTTTTATACCATTAAGGCGGCAAACAAGCAGTAGGCTACCTGATGGAAGCGGCCACTGTAGCCTATGGTCATCTGCAACACCCACGCCCCTTTTGAAGACCCACATAAAATATAAACGACGTCACAACATCATTATTCTGATCTATTCTGCAGAGTTTCACTATCAAAATTAATTCGACCCTGTAAAATCACAGAACCCCGTTTAAAATACCCACTTCAAATTAATACTGAAGTTTCCACCAAATAACCGATGAAACACACCATACCATGGCATTAGGCTACCCGCCGTCACTCAGCCCTGACACGCGGCGCGTACATCATCGAACACATTGAACTAAGTCCATTAAACGCGCGAAATCACGAGTTATGAAGTAACCCATCGGTACCCCGGCAAGTATGCTATATTAGAGCACTGTAGCAGCTTAGTGGCTGTTCAGAATGGGTGGCGGAAGGATCAATATTTAAAATAGTTAAAAAAACTATGAGACCTGAGAATTCTTGGTGAGAAAAACAATGGAGGAGCTCGTGCCTAAATAATTACAGCCCACCCATGCTGATCTTCCGGGTTAAGCCGCTCTTACCTAGGTTAGTCTGTGGATGGGTGACATCTGTCATAGCGAGTCTCCTCCGTGCCTCGGAAAGCACGTAAAGCCGTTGGTCCCGGCTGTCATTTGTAGATCTTTGGATCGTTACTGTTAGTCAGAAGCTCATAAGTCTGACACACAGTCTTAATCATGCGGTATCGTATTTCACAGTTACTGGGTTGTGGAGGTCCGAGAGGCAGTCGCTCCATGTAAAATACTGATATTCAGCTGAATCTGGCTGGTTCGACTGGGCGCTGACCCCAATATAGTATGGAAAAGACTAGGCAGATGATGGTGAGAAAAACAATTCCATCGCTCGTCTGCACGTTCGGACTCTGAAGAATATGTGACGTCGCATTGAGTTTTATGAAATCTCTTGATGCTAATCCGCTAAACCACACGGATGAGGTGCGCTGACGGCTTCCCGAGCAGAACGCCGCTGATTTGCTTCGCAACCTCCGCTCGCCCGAGCGGACTAGTTGTAACATGTTAGAATTATTCCTAAATCGGCCACAAGAATAACACAACAGAAACATATTTTGCAAATAAAGGTTTTCAGTAACAAATGTAAAACCAAACACCATGTTGTAACAAGATATTGCAAACAAAACTATTATATCAAAAAAGCAACATTGTGAAATATTGTTTGCCCAAATAAAAAAGAATTTAATTCGACTGCATCACTCGAAATTGCCATCTCAACAAACAAAACTTACAGGATTGTTTGTAAAATATTAACAACCTTTCATGGGCTTTAACTTATGTTTATTAACAACTCTTACCATAAATATAACCCTGAAAGACTCAAAAAAAATCTGGTGTTGCATACATTGTCAGCGATTATTGTTTAAGCACTTTTAACCACTTTCAGCCCGTGAAAAGTTGTTAATGTTTTACAAATAACCCTGTATTAATGCGAGAGTGTATAAATCCACCGTATCCTCAAACCACAAAGTAACAAACCGACCTCATGAAACTAAATAGCCAAGTCAGAACACGGCTCCAACAAAACTTTCGTCGTAAAATTACGTATAACCACAGGAAGATCACTCAAACTTATAAGAGGAATTTATATTTTATGAGGAAAAATGGCCGACCCTCCGTGGCTGCCGACAGCATACCTAATAACTGGGGCCTGTAGTGTAGAGGCTTTTGAAAAATACAATCGTATTTGTCTAGAAATTCTAAGATAGATGCTGGACTAGTTAGGGAAGTGAGAGATAAAGGTTAGGAATAAGGAGATTTTGTTCTGGAATTTGTTTTCAGACGACGTACGAGCAATAAGAATAGAAAATATTTATGGATGTATCAATTATGACGTCACAGCTAAAAGGGGTAGGTAAAAACAGTCGGATTGCGCGTATAACCACACTACGTACGATACAACGTACTGAAATACGTATTGTGTTTTCTGTTTTTTCCAGAATTCGATGCTCATTAGCGTATCTACTGTCTTTTGTTCAGTTTCAGCAACCTACTAAACAAAATTGTCACCCAATCAGAGTAAGTAGAACGTTCACTGCTGAACATAGGCCTACCCCATAGATTTCCAATAGGACAGGTTTGAAGCGACTTGCATCCAGCGCGATCCTGTGATTTTCATCAGATCGTCTTTCCACTTTCCAAGTGGACGTCTCACGCTACGCTTGCCGGTGCGTGGTCTACATTCGAGACCTAATGGCCCCATCGGCCATCAGTTCTTGGAGCTATGTGGCCAGAATAAGTTCATGGTTCTTTATTTACATCAGTATCATCACGATCCACAAACTAAAACCTTTAAGATTCTCGATTAAAGAAGAGATACCTAATTCAAAGTATCTACTCCCTTCAACGGCCAGAATTAGCACATAATTTCTCTATCCGTTACACACATAAATCTTCGTACAATACAGGCTACAGGAACGAATTACTCATTCTATGTGTGCGTAGTCGGTAGTCGCTGTAATAGTTGAAACACGTGAAATATTCAGCGGCAAGCGTGCACGATGCATCTAATTAAAGATTGGTTTTAATGCGAGCGGGGATGAGGCAGAAATCGGAAGCCTGTGAAAGCTAGCAATGGTACCGAGCGGAGATGACGCTGCAGGGCGACTTGAGCAGTGTTGGCAATATAAAAATCTTCTTTTTTAAATCTGTGGGTTCCGTGACAGTGGACCCGACTTACTTTTCGTGGAATCACACCCTGGAGTAATTTCGCTCTGTGTATTTTTTAAATAAAAACGTGATTCCACCTTTCGCTGTCAAAAAAAACATCGTGACAAAATTTTTCCAAGACCCGTGACATCCGCCAACCTGTATCCGATAATAGCCCACTAGCAAGAAGCTCTTATCCCACTGTTGGGACATGCAGTATAAGTTGATTTCACTACCTACCTACTGCATAAATTTGATACGTTTTGTTGGCTGAAATATCGTAGTTTCTTACACCCGTTTATCTATAACATCTTTAAAAAAGAAGCTCACAAAGAAAAAAAAATCTGTTTTTACAAAAGATGAATTCCTACTACGAAGCGGTTAAGAGAATAAGAATCAAGGCAACACTGTACCACATTGAGTACAAAGTACTACCAGCTCATCAAATTGTTACCGAAATCCACCCGCTGTCTGTATAGCCGAGGTCTTATAGAGGCTGAAGACTTAAATAGAAGCAGCCAAGTCTGATAAAATATTTAAAATATTTAACGAAGATAATGCACGCACTGCGCAGATTTTATAGGAGAATTTATTGGAAGAGGAAAATTGTATCCATTTTCATGCTTGAGATTTTCTGTAATACTTGCTATAAGTATTCTTGATGTAGATGCTTCAAATAACATTCGAAATTTGGCAAGTTTTTCGGTATCTTATTAGTTTTTGCATAGCCGGTTATAGTGATTGATGTGAAAGTAATAATGATCTGTATAGTTATTTTGTTACATAACCGAAACGTTTTTAAATTATTCTTTTGAAAAAAACCGGCCAAGTGCGTGTCGGGCCACGCACAGTGTAGGGTTCCGTAGTTGCCCATCAAAATACTTATGCGAACTAACTAAACTGATTCGCTGAATTTAATTTAAAAAAGAAGAATTTTCAAAATCGGTCCAGGAGTCTGAGAAATCGGGGAAAATACATTAAAAAAAAGATTACGACGAATTTAGAACCTCCTCCTTTTTTTGAAGTTAGTTAAAAATAGTTGACGATGAAAACCTACCTATCCCCAAAAACATACCGTAAAAACATACCTATTAAAGCTGTAAAAATAAAATTGACAAACTTACATTTGCAGTTGAAGAACTATGTTCTCCGATACATTTGTTTAAGAAAATATGTTATCCAAGTACATTTTATAAGTTGGTCGACTATTACTCGTAAAGTTGTAAAGCCTACTTAGTCATGATAATTTTCTTTTAAACTTCGTTATATATACTACTATTGTGAATTTTTTCACAGCCCCAAACATAACCGTTTAGCTGGTAGAGGGGGGGACACTCGAGTCGAGCAAAATTTAGCACTTTAAAGCTTAATATTTCACAAACGAAATTTTTTATCAAAAAATTGTTAATGGAAACTATCAATATTTTTAAAAGACCTATTTAATGATACCCCACACTAAGGGGTACACGAGAAAAAAAAAACATCCCCACTTTACGTGTACAGGAGGTACCCTAAAAAAAAATATTTTACGAGATTTTATTTTACCACTTTTTCGGCACCACAAATCCGTATATTTACACCAAATTACAGCTCTCTAGTACTGTGCGTCTCTGAGCTAAACTGCGGACAGACGGACGGACGCACGGACGGACATGGCGAAACTATAAGGGTTCCTTGTTGACTACGGAACCCTAAAAAAACAATAATTAAACGACTCTGTTTTAAATTATGAGCTGTCGTAGAACGTCTTCTATAAATACTCGTATTATGACTAAAGTTGATTTCTAGAAACAGAGCGTCACGTCATTCAGCGTGGGTGTGTGGCTAGATGCATGAATGGGATGAGGTGAAATGAGCATGTAAGGATCGAAGCAGATGTAGTTTCTGCCTACCCCAATGGGAAGACATTCATGAGATAGGCTTCAGTGTCTGGTCGCCACTGAGGTGATCAAGAACGAACATCAATTTAAGTTATGTTAAATGCACTGACTTGTGGCGCGCATTGGTTGTCTTCTGCGAAATCTAGAAGAGGTTATCGGTGAGTCGGCTTCTTTGCAATCAACAAGACAAATCTACAAAAAACAATAATTATACCGATCAATCCTTTCTCTGCGTAGCCTAATGTTGGGGTAGATTTCCAACCGAACTGGATGCAGCTGAATATGAGTATTATACTAAAGCGACTACTTGTCTGACCTTCACAACCCAGTAACCGGGTAACGGGTATCGTACCCGTTGGTAAAACGGGTTGATTTTGAGACTTTCGAGGTGCTTTCGAGCTTCCGAACAGTAACGACTGTCAAATGTCAACTTGGACAAACGCTCTCCGAAGCACGGAGGAAACGAACTGCCATAAATGGTCACCCATCCATAGACCAACCTCGGTAAGCGAGGCTTAACCTGGAAAAACGACTTGTGCGGCTGTTGTTATTTATCATATGAGAAACTAATTCAAAAACGCTACCTAACTCAACATTTTCATACAAACTTAGTTTCCCCAGCGCCTACGCCACGTAAATCAATTACGAAAAGCAATGTTAAATAGTTGACAATATTGCTTAGAACTATGTGGGGAAATTATACAGGGCAATAACTGAATATAACTCTGAAATAACGAGGATACTCCGACCGAGCGCTAGAGAGGGGGCCACTAGGAAAAGGAAGGGGAGAAGGCCAATAAAATATAAAAATCTACGGAGATTACATCAAAAGAAAAAATAAACTATAAAATAATAAACCGCGTTTCATTTTCAGCATCAGTAGAGAAATATGGGATCACATAACTCAAAATATGATATTTTTTCAATTTTAACACATTGCACTTGTGCGAGTAAATTGGTCATTATAAAAAGAAAATTATAATTAATATGAGTACATCTTGTCTTTACGGAATAAAAAAAGGGCGATAGCCAGGGATATTTGGTAGCTAGGTTTATGACTGTGTGAAAGTTTTTAAAAGGTGCTTGACTTTAGCATTTACATGAGTTGTAACAGAACATCGAGCATTCGCTGCGTTTAATTTTGCCGAACTGAACAACGAACAGAGCTGAGCATAGAGCCGAACATCGCTACGAACATTTTCACGATAGGAACAGAACGTTTTTGGTGGAACAGATCGCTAAAACGCTCTCGTTTGTTTTTTCCTTAATATACTCGTAACATTCGCTGGTATGTAAGTTTATCAGCACCTTTAATAATACCATTAATAAATATGCAACCGGAGTAAAAAAGGCACTTGATGGGGAGGTGTTATGCCATTGCAAAGAATGTAAAATTTTTCTAAAGTTGAATCTCGTTCATTCCAATTTTTGTAGCGTTAACAAATAGTATAACTGTGCAAACACTCTGACATCCTTGATAGAAGAAAACCTTGTAATGATTTTTTCAAAGAAATGCTGTATTTATTCCTATTTACTTGTTAGTGGTATTTCTGAACGTACATTTTAATGTGACATGTACTGACGATATTGCATATTTCCCGACTACACTGCCTAATACCTACGTGCGTTGATATCTGCGTTAGATAATACTATTTACTGGGCTCTCGTTTAATTAGCTTTTGGCAAAGGCAGGTCTAAAGTTTGTGGTGGAAGAAATTGTGGTGTGTGTAGCATTTTGTTTCAATGTTTACTTACAGACAATCTTTATTAATTTAGTTTTATTTAACTGTTACTATTCTGTTTATCTTTCTTGTGTGTCTTTAAGAGCATGTACAGACGCCAGCAGGTCAAACTACCCGAATCTGTCAGATTTTACCAGTCAAACATTAACCTTCTACTCTTGTGATAAGGTTGAAATTCCATTAAAGAAATCTGACAGATTGTGGTAGCTTGATGCAGTGCCGGTTTTAGCACTACCAGCGCCCTTGGGCGAGATTTTCTACGGCGCCCCCTAACTGCAAGGGAGGATCCAGCTTTTACATCAGGGGGGGGGGGGGTCATCATGTCGCAGGCAGCTTGTCTCCGTAGTCTAGTTCGGAATTTCGGATAGATATATTATAGCTGTACTTTTTTTTATCGTGGTGAAATCATCAAAAGAGTCCTCCCACTCAAAGCAGGGCGGGAGAGACTGTACTTCAATAGCCCTTTACGTTCCGGGGTCACGGTAATTCATGAGTCCCGCGACCCCGGCAGGCTGTGGCCCCGTCATTATGCTGACACTCTTTGAGGCACGCGTGGAACACAACGCGCCGTCGACACAGGCATGGTCCATGATCGGACAGCGAGTCAACAACGCCCGCATACCCGCGCCTACGGTGGCCAAAGACCCTCTGCCGACCGGCCGACGTCCATCGCCGCCGTGGGCGTCTACCACTGCGTCTGGGGTGGAGGGAGGACGCTGTCCTCTTCCTTATGCGGCCCGTCTCCTTTGCGTGCATAACTGCTTGGCAGAAGAAGGCGACCGCTTCCCATTCCGTCTCGCCCCGCAGCATGGCCTCGACCAATGCTGGGCACGAGAAGTCTCCACCTATCGCCGTCGTGACGACACGGCGGCGGCGCGCCGTGGCGAGCAGAGCAGAGCACCGCCGCCCGCGGCGGTGCTCTGCTAATAAATCACGTAATTTCGATAAAAAAGAAAACTGAAGACTTTTACTTCCGTTCGATCAAACAGAATGAAAAAGTTCAACTAACATGACTCTCTGTTATGGATTTGCGTTGCAATAGATAGCGTTTTACTCAATTGAGTGACGAAAAGCATGTCATCTTGCACAAACGTTCCTTGAATTATGTAAGTTTGTGTGCGTTTTCTTTAGACGGGTTTTGGGTTTATCCCCTAAAAATGAGATAAAAGAAATTGGGAAATTTACGAGAAAGTAGGCCTGCGGCGCCCTTTCGTATTCGGCGCCCTGGGCGGTCGCCTAACCGCGCCTTACCCTAACGCCGGTACTGGCTTGATGTGCTGGCGTCTGTACATGTACACATCAAGCTATACAAAACCAGTATAAGCTGTTCGTTGAATATACGGAAAGACCACAATAAACTGGTTTTGTATAGCATGATGCGTAGCCGTGTGTACCTACATATTTTATAGCTAATCAAAAATCAAAAAGTTGTCACAGAACATGTATTCCTGTTTTATCTCCCGATTCCCTTCCTTTTTCGAAATCAGTAAAAACGGTAGAAATCATAAGAATTTGTTAGCTCAGCTAATCTTGGTATAATCTTTATCTTTCGGTATTTTGTTAAAAGCGGTAACATTATCGCTAGAAATACCGAAAAATCAGTAGGTTCAAAAATTCGACATCAGGTTGCCGTTACTATTTCTCTCTTACACAAGCTCACTATAATCCATAATAATAGGTAGGTATAACAGAACAATCCCGTCAGAAGATTTTTCTCATCCTGTCAGTTCCTCTTTCGGCTTTCCATTTAAAACAAAAGCTATTCAACTTCCTCCCATGTCTCCAAAAATAAACATTCAATCAGGCGATTCATCTCAATCTGTGTTGCTCAAAAAAGTCAATCAATATCGTATCCATCTCGCCGACTGAACGATGTGTTTCGTCGATCGATCAGACCCGAAAGAGTGGAACTAACTTGTCAGATTGGAGCGTGATCACTCAATGCCCCCATTACACGAGACTATCAGTCAATCTGGGGACTGCGTCCATTGTCTCACGGCACGGGATTCATCATCAGCCTATAATGTTCCCACAGCTGGGACACAGGCCTCCTCTATGTGAGAGGGCGCGGGCCCAGTGCGTGTTGGTAGATGTCACATGTCTTCGAATTTTTGGTTCTAGGAAATGCCAGTTTCCTCACCATGTTTTCCTTCACCGTTTTGAGAGCAGTGGTGATGAAATAAATTACACAAACTAATGCGCCTGGCGGGATTCGAACCAACGACCTACAACTCGTAGGTCGGGACCGATACCACTGGGCCACCACTGCTCTCTGGGTACGGGATTAGACTGAATATTTAAGAGCGTATATTCCGGAAGTTGGCAATGTCGCAAATGTTTGTCAAATATTAACAAGTTTTAATTAATTTAGCATTGTTACTGTATTTAAATAAGAAATATGGCTCTGTAGTGCACTAAAAAATTGATAAGGGAATGCAATAATTAATATCATAACACCGAATATATAGTTTTAGATGTAAAAAAAGCATTTGGAAGCCTTCCAAATGCCTTTTCTACACCTGAAACGGTTGCAACATCAAATTCAGTGTTTTAATTCAATTCCTATATCATTTTTTTAGTGCACTACAGAGCGATATTTCTTGTTTTCATACAGAAAAATTGACAAATTAATTAAAACTTGTAAATATTTGACAACTTTTTGAGACGTTCCCAACTTTCAGAATAAGCGGCCTTAAGGCAAGGTTTAGTTTTAAAATACATGTCTTTTCGTCAAAAATATAAGGTAGCTAAGTGATGAGGCTGATCTACAAGATTGCACTAGCTATTTCCAGCGGCTGCACTGGTGTGTAACTCGAAAATAATCGGTCGTCAAATTGCTGAGAGCTCTTTGAGGCGCATGTGGAACACGAAGCTCCGTCGACCCGAACATGGTCCATGACGGGACGGCGAGTCCACCATTACTCGCCATCCGCATGCCCATGACTACGGTGGCCGGAAATCGCCTAGCGACGTTGTTTTTTTTTTCTATGAAAACTCGTATCAACGCGTGGGCGGATATAACAATGGACACAGTATCACACAACTCAGTGCTCAGATGAAGATAGATCGCGACGAGACGCGTGGTCACCCTGTCCGCGCGCAGTTAGTCGTAGTTCCTACAGTGATCGATGTCTTCGGTCTCATGCCAGCCTAGTACTTTGATTCGTTGTTCGATGTATGTACGAGTATATTGTTTATTGCTTATGTAATGATGTATTGATTTCTTTGTTATTTCAGCCTCTTCAGTACCCTTAGTACGAATTTTCAGTATTTGAGACGTAAAGTAAACTGGAACTTTGACAATTTCAAATTATCAATTTTCAAGGAAAAAATTAGTTCCTTCTTCGCACATCACAGGCGCTGTTCCATTTTTTCATACAAGAAACACTGTAAATACTAGAAAGACGCTGTAAAGTAAGAGTGAAAACTCGTGCATGCGGACGGTGAATAAAAGGTGACTCGCCGTCCGATCATGATACGTGGTCAAAGAGCTGCTAGTAACCAGACGGGGCCCTCCTTAGAGGGCCAAAGCATGTCGGGATCGCTGGACTATCTCATCAGGTAACAGTGACCCTGGAACGTAAAGGGCCATTGAAGGACCGTGGATTTTAGTCAGTACAAGTCTGACAGTCCCTACCGTCCCACCCTGGTCTCATTTGATGACTTTACCACGATAAGTAAAAAGCCTCTTCAGTTATTAGAATCACATTCCTTCATCAAAATTTTCAAGGTTCTATTCAATTATCATTTACACATATTAGCAAAATAATCTGGTAACCAATAGAATTATTCCAAGCACGGTCTCTTTGAGGCGTGATTTAATTTTACGGTTCGGGCTTAACCGAACCGAGTTATATTTGGTTATATCTATCGGACCGTGATAGCATACTAACATGTGGGATATGTTTTATTTAGAAAATGTTTCAAGGTAGCATTTAGATAATGTCTTTCAATAGCATGGGTATGTAGTGTTGATAATGATTTAGAAAAAAAGAGAAATTAAATGAATGTCCATGGAGTTTTTGTCTGATCTTCTCCATGAAGGTAACACTCTTTCTTTATTTTCTCTATTTACTATAGTTAACCATTTTGTACTTTGATTTTATTGCATAAAGCGTTGTTCTAAAAACGGGCGAGGACACTGGCTCCTGTAACACAGGTCTCACCTAGCTCAGGAGTCAGGGCTTCCAATATAATTGTACCTCATTTTTTTTATGCTATTAATTTTTTTTTTTTTTTTTACTATGGAATTAGCAACTATTTTGTATACCTTGGCTGAGACTGTATATTTTGTATGTTCGGCAATTCAAAAAGTGTAGTAATATAACTAGGCTACGCGAAATATAAGCTTTGATTTTTTTATACGGTGTCTATTGTGAATAGTCATACGACAGTCTATAGAAGCGCGAGCCAGAATATTTAAAATATCACAGCTATGCATTGTCTTTTCTTGGATTTGTCAAAACTTTTCCTTTGATTAAAGAAATACAAATTATTTTAAAAACATGTGTATTGTTATTTCACTTAATGCCTGTCTATGGAGTAAAATATCATACACATACATACCTACCTATATCCAAAAATTATACTATCAAATAATAACGTCTGATTATGAAGGGTTACGAGCTTAGTTAAAATGGCGCCTTTTTCGAAAACATGCATTAACCCTTTCCTATCGGTTTTGTTACTAATCCCACATCATAACGACCACGGAGAGTTTACAAAGTTTATTTTAGAGTTTCGTTAGAATTTTGAACCCAATTAAAAGTTAACGTAAAGTATTTTTATTACACTATCGTGTTTTTTGTTTCCATAAGGTTTTTGGCTAGAAAATGTACAAATCACAAAAGATTAATTAGTGTTTTTTTAACGAGTAATCTCATGTTCTGTGTTAGCTAAATAGATATATTAAAATATATGCTGACTTATTTGTTTTTTTTTTAAATAACAATAAATGTGGCCGTTATAAAAACTAATATTTTATTTATAACTATAGCCTGCATTGCCTCAAAGGTTAGTCGAATCAAATAACTGTTTTATCTGAAAAAATCTATTGAAATAAAAAACATAAAAATAAATAAAAACGTAACATAATTCTTCGTAGTAAATAACAAAATGGACAGTCCAGTACGTAGAATAAAATCAAACAATATTCCCAGAAAGCAAATAGTGCAAATATAAATTCTACAGTTACAAAAAATGGCGGCCAAATATGACGTGCAAAAAACTATCTGTGTCGCACATGTGGTGGGTGACAAAAGCTAATATCTCATATCGTGTAGGCAAATATATTCAGGAGGGGGCATTTTAGAGGCAGTCCTTCGCATATGTCATAGACAGTGGCCCCCAAGAGACAAGGTAGGGACAAAAACTGAATGTTGCAGATATGTTCGCATTATTGCTGTGAGTGACCGCTGTACGATACGTTACGGGATTGTCGGGCGAAACCGACCGGTGTCGGACGAATAAGGTGAAGTTGTTAGAAGCAGCTGTGACTTGTATTGGCTTACTTATTATGTGGGGATAGAACATAACTTGCGTATATTCGGTGTACTACCAAAAGGTACACGTTGCCTAAACCTTCGTAGCAAATTGGCGTGATGTTATGTTTATTGTATTAGTCATTGGTTGAAAGGGTTGTTGTAAATTTTCCACAAAGTTAATTCGCCACTAAAAAAAGTATGTGTAAATTATTATTAGCCACAGTTTTAGTTTTTTTGAATTTTGTTAGGTGTAAATTCGCCTCTTTTATTTTTTCCGCACTGATCCGCGGAACAATTAAATAATAAAATCCAGCACAAAACTACAGAAAACGAGGACACAATGTTGAATCTGAACAGAAAGTACTAGGTAACAGGATCATGGAGGTGTTGGTGCCCCCGCGTCTTCAGTAAAAAGTATGTGAAATGAAGATATATATGTGGCAAATTTACTATAACAAAATCTAGCTGTGACGAATTAACTTTCAATGTATGAGCTTTAAAAGACTGTGGCAGATTAACTTTGTGGCAAATGTACAACAGCCCGGTTAAAATATGTTATAAGGGTCTATTTACTTATTGAAGCTATCTGTAGGGTGTAGTAGTCAGTACCCTTCGCACGAGTTTTCACTCTTTTACTTTACAGCGTCTTTCCAGTATTACCAGCGTTTCTTGTATGAAAAAATGGAACAGCGCCTCTGGTGTGCGGAGAAGGAACTAATTTTTTCCTTGAAAATTATCAATTTGAAATTGTCAAAGTTCCAGTTTACTTTACGTCTCAAATACTGAAAACTCGTACTAAGGGTACAGTGTGCTTAGTGCGAGTTTTTTTACGTTGACGCGATAGTAACGTTTAACCGCGTTTGGCGCTCTCATTGGTTGAGAGTTCTCACGATCTTGCAGCGGGCCAATAGGAGCGCCAAACGCGGTTAAACGTTACTATCGCGTCAACGTAAAAAAAACTCGCACTAAGCACACAGGTGAGATTTTGAAAAATCGAAGTTACTCTTCATTAAATGACAGCAAATCAATCGCTATTTCTGCTATCACTGCGACTCTGTCGTTCGACACGAAATATACGTGACGCGCGACGTTGCCCGACGTTGCTTGTGACCTCTGCGGGTCGCGGGACTTGTCGCAAGAGTCGACTCTAGTAGAAACTGGTTTGTGTGAATAAGGCAAATGTTGGGCAACATTGTCCCACGTAAAAGTCTGGCAACATAATCTCTGCGACATGTCTCTTAATGAAAATGCTGCCTAAAGCTCAAAGAAATTGACGGGTAGTAAAAAAAACATAAGATAAGTGGTCCTCTACCTTATAACAACGGAGATAAACCCCCAAGTATCTAATACATAATGGATAACGGGTCCCAGCTAGTTTCAATAAAAGGATTTTTTCTATGCTCCTCATACACTCCCGGGGATATTGTTACATTTCCACGCCAAATTTATTCCTTTTTTACACAAATCATATTTTAAATGACATATTCATAGAATGAATGACATATTGTGCGATCTTTTATAGATGGACTTACTGAACCCTCGTTATTTTATTCGTTTTAGGAAAGTCACTATTCGTTTTCCATTTGATTTGATAATATTATTGCTGTATATATATTATATGAAAATTCGAATAGATTTAACTGATGGACTGACTGTGTAGTCACGAAATTTGTCTTTTAAAAAACGACTCAGTGAAAACATAATGGAATAATGATTGCAACTTGCCGAAGGCGTCGCGGCAGACCTCGTAGAAGATGGCGGGATGAGGTGGCCAAAACAGTTGTCCACTTTGGCCGTAGATCGCTAACACTGAAGGTCATGGGTAGAGGCCTTTGCCCAGCAGTGGGATGAAGTAGGCTAGCAGTATCTTCAACTTACAGTTCATTTTACAATTTAAAATCTTTTCCTACATTTCTTAAGAATAATAAATTACAATCATGTTGTAAGAGATACCTATTCAGTTTTAAAAGCTAGTAAACTTTTGACACCCTGTAACTTTTAATTTAGTTTTAATTTGGTCCTTTTTATCTCTATTAAGTTTGTCATTGTAAATACCTATTTAGTTTTTAAAATATTTAGTTAGTACCGAGAGTACATATTTACACTTATTGACGGCACGGTTGGTGTAGTGGTTGAATGATCGACTGTTGCGCAGCGTGTCGCGGGTTCGGGCCTGGCCCCATGTCTCCGGCGCGGCGCCGTGCGCCGTGCGGCGGCGCGGCGCCGTGCCGAGCTACGGCGCCGCCCGCCGGCGAGCGGCGCGGCGCCGCGCCGCGCTACGGCGTCGTGTACCGGCACGTACCCTATGTTCAGCAAGTGTATCCAAAGATAAAAATTACAGTTACGATTTGATATGGACCGCGAAAGACGTATCCTGTTCCTGTTGCTAGTGTATACATATGTATGTATGTAGTCATACGTATGTCTACATCAAAAAAAAAATTCTATGATAAGAATAAATTTTTAACTTTTATTTCTTACCTTACGGTGCGTCAGACTATGTAACATAACATGTTATATAACATTGTTATATAACATTTTTCATAGTGTGGTCATCTATACTATAATATTATAAAGAGGTAACATTTGCTTGTAAGTTTGTATGTTTGTAAGTTTGTATGTAGGGGGTAATCTCCGGAAGTAATCAACCGATTTAAAAAATTGTTTCACTGGTAGAAAGCTACATTATCCGTGAGTGCTATAGGCTATAAATTATAAAGATATCATACATATTAGCCGAAATACTGCCCAACGAAGTGGGCACGGGTCAACTAGTGTTATATAACATTGTTATATAACATTTTACATACATTTGTAGTGTTATATAACAATGTTATATAACATTGTTACATGGTCTGTACGCACATTTATAGTTAAGCCTAGCATTTCCATAGGCTCAACAGGTTTCCTGAACACGTATTTCTTCTGTATACGAGGCGCTATTTTGGTTAGCAGTTCTTCAAAACTTGATACGGACATTCTAAAATATTCGTAAAATTTGTCATCACCACAGTTTTTCAGCGCTTCATAATTATTTCCTCTTGAAATTGTCTCCATCATGGTTCATTATAGAAAGGTATGGATTTACCCAATATTTTCTTTGTTTTTGATTTTTTTTTTAATTTCTCGTCGTCTTAATAGCAACAGGACCAGGATACGCCTTTCGCGGTCCATATCAAATCAAAACTGTAATTTTTATCTTTGGATACACTTGCTGAACATAGGGTACGTGCCGGTACACGACGCCGTAGCGCGGCACGGCGCCGCGCCGCCCGCCGGCGGGCGGCGCCGTAGCTCGGCACCGTAGCTCGGCACGGCGCCGCGCCGGAGACATGGGGCCACGCCCTTCGATCCCCGCATGGAACAAATATTTTTTATGGCCTGCAGATAGTTGTTCCAGGTCTGGGTATAAGTTAATGTGAGTTTCTATGATTGTAAACGCACCCACGACACACGAGAAATTCCAAATTAAGATAACATACCATTATTTAATTTAAAAAATATATTATCATAATTATAAACAGTGATTATATACGTTGTTAAGTGTTTCCATATTGTAGGTGGCTGTACTTCGGATAACCCTATTACTTTATAGTCTGTGCAAACACGAAGCTTTCTGGTATTTTATAAGAAAATTGCGTACGCTTTTGAGAGAGTTTAGCAAGGCAAGACGCTCAATGATTTTTTTAATCTGTCTGCTTTTTGGATAGTGAAATTACTTCAATGTTAAAAGCCATAAAATGAGCGGGTAGGTAATGTTTGAATTAAACGCGAAAATACTCGTTCTCAAACTACAAAAAGTGATTTAATTTTGCGAAACGTATATGCGTTCAAACGTTTGCCCGCAACTTTGAAAGCAAATTTAATAAATCCTAATTTTCAACTTCACATCAGCATCCATCCTACGAGGAAACGAATAAAGCTTGTTACGCACCAATTTTATGTGCACCCAGAATATTCCATAGATTATTCCACCTTTGAATTTTCACAAGTAGTAAGAAAATATTATTATTGAAAATAAAATAGATGGACATAATAGTTATTTAGTGCTCAAAGACGTAATTATACGGTTTTGTTGCTGCTTTAACGTTAGAATAGTCATTACCAGAAGTTATTTCAAATAGGTTAACTCAATGATCTCACAGTTTAACTGTGTAAGCAGTTTTGTGGGGCTGTGTATTTAATTTTTAAGATTTTTTAAGAGAAATAAAGAATTCATTCATTCATTCATGCCACCACGAAAAGAACAGAAACGTCAATAACCTTTCAGATTGAGGCCATGGTTTTGTTGTAAATTACGCTTAGCAAAAAATAATTTATGCAAATTAATTTTCTTTCATTTATTATCATTATTTTCTTCTTATTAATATTTTTATTTTGTTCCTACCGTGCTCGCAGGTCCTAGGCTCGCATAAATTCAAGGTAGTATTAATTCTAACCAGGTTAAACTAAAGTCCGCAGTACATTACTAGAGCATGAGTTCAGTGGAACAAGGCAGACAGAGTCGGCGTCGAGACAACCTGATCTGAAATGCAAACCGCGACCCAAAGAATCTCATTAGCAGACGGGACCACGCTACCTTGCCGCAGGACTATTCTGGAATGCGACGGTGGATTTTAGCTCATTGTTTTGGACGGTGAAAGATATATATTATGCTAGCTTATAAGATTTTGCGACAACTGTGCGTTCAAGGACAGTCACGCTGGCCCACCGACTTCATGTCACGCAGCGTGCTATGGAAAGTTCTATGTTTGGGATCTCGCTATGGGATAAAATCCGAAATGAGGTCTTACGGCATAAGTCCCAAAGTTTTAGATGTTGTTGAAAACTGTAGCAAGCTGAAGTGGCAGTGGGCTGGTAATGTCTGCCGCAGAACCGACGAAAGGTGGAATAGGGAGGTTCTCGAATGGAGACCGCGTGTAGGTAAACTTTAGGTGAGACTTCCCCCGGCAAGATGAAGCAATGACCTGAAGGAAGTAGCTGGCAGTGGCTGGATGAAAAAGCGGGAGATCGTGCAATGTGGCGCTCCCTGGCAGAGGCCTATGTCCGGCATTAGACTGCAGTAGGCTGAAATGATGATGTTGATGATGATGTGCGTTTAAAGTTCGTACCACTATTCAAGACCTTTAGACGCGGCGCTAGTCTCTAAGTCATACATAAAATTGCATGAAAAAAAAGGATTAAGAACCTCGAATTTTCCGCAAGTCATAATTGGTGACGCGCACTCTAACACATCATGTTAGGCAAATTTTTAAACCAATTTAAAAAAGCTAGGAGGTTTTCGTTCTATCTATAAAGACTTAACTATTACAAATTATACTCATTTGGATGAAGATAGCTCGTAAACGTGACAGATGCACTATATTCCTCAAAACTTCACAATATCTTTGTCTACGGAAGGCTTCCTCGATCTACAGTTAAATAATTATGAAATGTATTGAAACACAAGATGGCGACTATAGTACCGATATTGGACCTCCAAAAGATCCATACACAGTCACACTTTTCCAGAATAAGCCTTCGTTGTCCGCGCCACACTGAAGACATCGCGTCTTTGCATTCGTACCAGCTCGCTCATTGGAAAATCACTCCCACCCTCTGCATACTAAACAACCCTGACAATATCTGCGAATCTCTGTATTAAATCTCATACGGAATCACTGACATACTGTTCATATCGACTGGGATTGTGTTCGCTATTCCAGTTGAATATTGCATAGTATTCCGTACACGGAATATTGGTATTTATTGAATGGTCCAATATTTAGATACGCTTTTGCAACTAAATCGGAATTTGTTTGAATTTGCTTTTATTACTGTACAGTACGAATTAAAATCTTATGATTTGTTCGAATGAAATGGTAATTAGAGTTTATTTATACATATAAATTGGGTTTGCTCTTGATCAAACTAGCCCCTACCCCAGGAAAGATGAGCCTGACGACAGTGACAACCAACATTGCGTGCCTACGGGACGTTTAACTTTTTTTTCGTATTTATTTTCCCCTTACACATTCATACATCACATTTGAAGCACAAAAAAATGTTTTCTAAAGCGTCCATCAAAATGATTTCCTTGTAACAACATTAATCGGACAAGCCATTCAAAAAACACGGACAATTTTGTTGGCTGTCCGCCCGAACCCACATCAAGTGCACAATAAGCGCGCGAAGCATTGTCGCCATTTTGGAAAAATGCGCGCCAAATCGTATTGTGAATTTGTGACAAATCAAATAATGAATTTCTTTTTTTTTTCTGATTCTTTTTTTAATAAAATATTTTGGCGACTTTGTACATTATGTTTTAATATTTTTTACAGGTAACAAAGTCTAAAAGAACTATATGAACGGAAAAATGCCGTTTAAAATAGTCAAATGCAAGCAAATACATATATAGACTACAATAACCCAGTGAACTACAAAGTTATGCAATGCATCTTAACTATGTCCAATGTCCATCTTTGAGAACTTTCCCGACATATTTCTGAAAACTTAACGCCAACAACCGAGAAAGCCAAAACAACCAAAAATGTAAACAACTACGAAGAAATCACTGTGCCAATTTCAGCATTTGCGTCCGAACAATGGACACCTTTTTACACAACTCGTCCAGTAATCGTTACGACTGTTTCATCTCTACAAATTCATCTACCAACTGCATTCTACTCAAGAAATTTAAAAAGCAAATGGCTCGAATAACCAAGTTTCTTAAAGTTCTCATGCATTTAACAATTTTGCTACTCATCAGCCACTTTATCAAGAGACAAGATCCGTCGCATACTGTGAAGAAAATCGCGAGACATATAGCAGACATGAAGCATATATTATTGTGGTCTCATGTTCCTGGTATAGACGAAGAGGGACAGACATATTTTGTGAAAAAACGCTGCTCTTTTCTCAACTGTTACTTTACGATGAACAGAAGCCTTTTTCCAGACCTCAGATACTTCGATGCTATAGTTTTCAATGCCCAAGATGTCAGCCGATACGCTAGATTCACACACTTGCCGCAAGTGAGGAGTTTTGTTCAGAAGTATATTTTTGCTTCCAACGATTCTTCTCATAATTATCCTGTTTGCAGTTCTCAGTATGATGATTATTTTAATTGGACCTGGACGTACAAGTAAGATGTTTTTATTTACATATTTAGTTGTAGTTTAGATATCTAAGATTTTTGCTAGTTAATTGAATTTGGCACTGTAATTTTAAATCTAAGATTAATTCAGTATTTTTCCCTTGAACCATCAAATAAGTTATATAAATTACTGAGTGACCTAATACGACCCAAGCATCAAAGTTCAATTTTCCACAACAATTCATATATCAGGAACTTTAATATTTCTTAAAACAGTTTAGGAACTGTTTTCACAAATTAATGGTTCATTATTAATAAAAACTAGTTCCCTAAGTCTTTGCTAATCATCATCTTATACCCACCTGATGATTTCACGTCAAGATAGAACATCTTACCTTCTATTTTTTTCCAGACTGGACTCTTCAATACCCTACAGATACATCACAGTATACAACATCCACAACGAAGAATTAGGAGCAGACCTCCACTGGAAATACGACATGAAGCCGATCTCCGCACAATTCAGAAGCTCTCTCAGTTCTAAATCCCTGGCTGCTGCCATATACCTGGAGAAATGCAGTACGAACAGTAAAAGAGAATACTATATCAAAAATTTACAGACAGAACTAGCTCTATATAACCTCACTGTTGATATTTATGGTCCATGCGGTACCAAAAAGTGTGGAAGAACGTCTATGAAGCCATTTTTTTACAAATTAAGGAGACATTATTACTTCTATCTGGCTTTTGAAGATTCTATGACTGATGATTTTATCACCAGCTCTGTGCTGTTTGGGTATCAGAATAACGCTGTGCCGGTTGTGCTTGGTGGTGCAAATTATCAAAGGTAATTAGATACTTAGTAAATCCAGACATGCATGGGAGGTAGGCAAAAACTGCAAAACGCTTCCTGGTGCGAACCTCAGAAACTGTTCTCATAGTACGAGGTAAAATTAAATAATGATTTCTGCCACGCGCAATATGGCATCGAGCATTTTAACTCTATTTTATTAGTACAAAGTTGTTTCTGTACAATTTGAATTGTTAAATATTTTTAAACGTATTATTTTTAAATGTTTTGTTCGAAATGTTTTTCTTTTAGTATGACACGAAATAAATTATATTGCCAGTCGCAATGAAATTCACAAGATGAGCTTAATTCCCGCACGAAACAAATATTTGCATGACATTCGGGTCTAAAATAATTCCTAATTTTTTTTTCACAGATTTCTACCCCCAAACTCGTACATAGAGGCCTCACAAATGGAAGAACAGATGGCAGCTAAAATAATGTACGATATAATTCAAAATAAGACGAGGTACTACGAATTCTTTAGTTGGAGGAACCACTACGCTTTGAAGGAGTCCACGATTCTGAACGCCTGTACTCTCTGCCAATTCATGAACCATCAAGGGTGGCTAAAACATAGTACCAGCTATAAGAATTTTAGAAAATGGTGGAATCCATTTTATGAAGAGTATTGTGGTGTGTCGAAATATTTGTAGTATTTGAATTCATTGGACTTATAGAATGCTAATGGGAGAATTATCGTTTGGAAATCGACATAAAACTACAAAACTCTTACTGATGGACTAATTTTTGCAATTGATAATTGAGGTATTCCACATTGGGCACCTTGCACCTGCTAAAAATTTTGACAGGACCCGTATGTCGTGTGTTAGTTAAGGTATCAGTAGCTCAGGTGCCATTAGCTCAGGTGCAATTAGCTCAGGTGCCATTACAGCGGGTGCCCAATGAGGAATACCTCAATTGATGCTGTAAACATGTATTCTTGGAACCAATCAATGTTTCCATCACAGCTCATAGCAAAAACGAGTTCCACCGAAATCTCTGTAGCTTTAATTGTAAATCCGAATCACAATGTTCGAACAATAAAATAAAACAGGCAAATCTGAGCCTTATTGACAAATAAAATCAGGCAGTTATTAACCCTTTTTTATAAAAGCCTGAAAATTATCACCAACAATAATGGCATCGAAAGCCGACCGACCAACACATACAAGGATTAAAGAGTTTAAATTATTTTAAGAGATTAAAACGCATGATAAAACAGTGTATCCGGTGTCGACACTCCGGTCCAATGTTAATTTAACTTTAAATCCTGTTTTTAAGCAGATTGCTCTGGCGGCCATATTGTATTTATTGTTCTTAACACATTAAAGAGGATCAGAGTTGTGTAGGTACGTAAATTATGTTCTGGACATCTGTGTGTGTTTTGTTTTAGAGGATTAAGTAGTTTGGGTCTCGTGATTGGTTTTTAGTTTATTTGGGTAGCGAAATTATAATTGTAGGTCTTTTGGAATTTTAAATTATTATAAATTAGTTGAGCCTCATAAATAGTTACTACTTCTGTATTATAATTTATGGTAAAGTTGTTGATTGAAGTATCAATTATGACATGACGATTAAATTACGAGTAAGACATGGCTGATGTCAGGAGTTACAGTTCCTTCTGTGTGCTATCGATTCATCATAGGTATTATGTTTGCTTTTGGGCTGGATTCTAGCAAGAAAAAATGGACAAATAATTATAACATAACAACATTCAAACGTCCAATAAAACTATTGAAATTTTCTACTTAATTTGTAGTTTTTTTTTTTTTTTTAGCGTGGTAAAATCATCAAATGAGTCCTCCCACCCTGGGCAGGGCGGGAGGGACTGTCAGACTTATACTGACTAAAATCCACGGTGTTCTTCAATAGCCCTTTATGTTCCGGGGTCACGGTAAAGGAATACCTAAGTCCCGCGCCCGCGCCTACGGTGGCCGGAGGTCGTCTGCCGACGTCCGACGCCGTGGGTGTCTACCACTGCGGTTGGGGCGGAGGAAGGACGCTGTCCTCTCCCTCTCGGGGCCCGCCTCCTCCTTCGCGAACATTACTGCTTCGCAGAAGAAGGCAACCGCTTCCCACTCCGTCTCGCTCCGCAGCATGGCCTCGACCAATGCCGGGCGCGAGAGGTCTCCGCCTATCGCTTCCGTGAGGACACGGCGGTGCTCTGCCCAAGCGGGGCAGTCCTGCACCGTATGCTCCACCGTGTTCTCCGGGTGATCTTCGCAGTGGTGACACCCGGGCGTCTCTTCCCTCCCTATCCGACACAGGTACCTCCCGAAACTTCCGTGTCCGGTGAGGACCTGCGTCATCCGATAGGTCAGGACGCCGCCGCCGTGACGTCTCTCCAGCCACTCCTCAAAGAGGGGTCTTACCGCCGCGATTGCGGCGTGCCCGAACCTCGGTTGCGTCAGTCGTTGTCTCCATACTGCCCTGAGATCACGCCGGACCTCTTCCCGCCTCGACTCGACTTGTCGGGGCAGCGGGAATTCTCCCCGGCGCTGCGCCTCCACGCGCCACTCATAGACGCGCTGGAGGGCAGTCGCCTCCAGATCCCAGGGCAGCAATCCGGCTAGGAGGCTGGCCGATTCGCCGGCGATCGTGCGGTATCCTCGGATCATCCGGATAGCCATGACCCTCTGGTATGCGACCAGCTTTAGTGGTCGCGTCCGAATGCTCAGGCCCTGGGGCCCCGTAGAGGGCACTTAATTCTGTAGTTAGATATCTTGGGACATTTTAATCCATTAAATTAAGTGCCACAAACAGAACTTAATTAAATCAAACACATATTTTCCTTTTGCAACACCCCAGCACTAAATCTTAATCCCTAAATAACGAGCCGAGATTTTATACTATCCCCCACTTTCGAAGAAAACTGTTTTTTACCATAAAATAACATCAACTAGACAGAAACAGACTAGTAAATAACTAACAGGAATCCGAAGCCCGCAGACTTTATATTAAGTCTATAAGTCAGAAAAGTTGCGAGAGGATAAGCACCCCCAGTTCTAAGCTGCTGGTTGAACAACACCACATTTTTAATGAACCTTCCAACTCTTCGGCACTAAGAAATTGTTTCCTGAACGCTTCTGAACTACTTTTTGTATTTTGTTGGCGTGATTTAAAAAAGAAAGTTGGTGAAGACGCCAATTTTCGGTTTTTAAGGATCAGTGTTGTGGATTTTTAAGAGAAAAGTCAATTTTGGATAAAAGTTTGGTGTGGATTTAGAACTAGATTGCTATTTGATATCTATATTTTTCTTTCTTTCGTCTTTCTTTCTTTCTATACAGGGTGCCGATTGAGTTTCCTGTGTCAATTAAGCGAAATAGAATGTCTATTATAAGTTTTTCAACTCATATGATCACTAACACTTTTATTAGAACTTAAAACTGAATATTTATCATGTTTTTTTTTTAGTTTCCGATACCTTAAGAGGCCTTTTACCCATTTGCGCGTAGAACTAAAATTATGATCGTCTAATTTACCATATTAAGTAATACTCCAACATTTTTGAATACCTGCAAAAGAAAGACCAGTCTTTCGTGTTGTAATTATACGTAACATATTTCAAAAAACTCTTTTATTAACTTTGTGGTAATTAATCTCCGACAAGTAGTTTACTGAAAAATCAACGCAGAGTCGATTTGCGACTCCTACATCTACCATTAACATTCGTAATTTTAACCAAAAAAAATACACAAATCATCAGACATACGTTTTTGTCGTAAAACTACGTAGTAGAATTTATATTTTTAATAACACAAATTAGTAAAAAAATAAATTCTGAGGTCAATTTTTACGTTTTATATCGCTGTTTTATCGCCATTTTTGGTTCGAACAAAGCGTAATTACATTAAAAAAAACTATGTAAATATAAACTATGTTTACAGACTGAACTAATTTCTAAATTTCATTAAAATCCCTTCATGTAATTAAACATACTATCGTTTTTAAAATCACTCTAAACTAGTATAAATTACGAAACATAACCGGGCTGCAATCAGTACGGCTCCAGCGCCCGTCGACGTAGGACCTGTATCACTTTTTTCCTCGTCCTGATTATAGAGCGTACGTATCGTGAACGGAATATTATACTGCGACTGCCACATTTTGATTCTCTCCATATTTTTTTTCATAAGGTAATATTTTCGTTACTTTATCAAACTAAAGTATTATTATAAATTAGCCATCCGTTTTCGTTTTATTAGTTTTTGCAATGGGGCGCAAGAGTGGTGAGAAATCCAATATGGCGGCCTCCCCAAGATCGCGGTCGGGCTGTTTGAAATCCACCCCCATGATATGGGTATCAAATGAAAGGGTTTGCTGTCAGGAATATGAAAAAAATAGTCACGTGTCTTAAATCCAACATGGCGGACATCCAAGATGGCGGATTGCCTATTTGAAATGCATCCCCATGATATGGGTATCAAATGAAAGGGTTTGCTGTCAGGAATATGATAAAAATAGTCACGTACCTGAAATCCAGCATGGCGGACATCCAAGATGGCGGATTGGCTATTTGAAATGCATCTCCATGATATGGGTATCAAATGAAAGGGTTTGCTGTCAGAAATATGAAAAACCCACGTTTTTAATTTTCTTTTAAAAAAAAAGAAAATAACCCTACGGGGCTGAGAGAGGGGCCTGGGATATATTTACATGACGTGTATAGATCGTGGTTGTAACTTGCAAAGATACGCTCCCACGCTTTGAGTGGCTCTTGTCTGCCCCGTAGCACAGTAAAAATATGGATGGTCCGGAAATTACGTACTAACGTTCGAAACGGTGCACTCACACAAACATGCGCATCTACGAGGCTTCTAAGCAAAACGTTAGCTCAAAACGTTAGCTGGCAAAATAAATAGTCCCTTTACTGTTTACTGGGCAGGTGTACACCTGCTTAAAAATAGGAAATAGGCTTGTGAACGTGTTTTTTATTTTATTTTTGTTACTTGTTTCTGTTTTATTTTTATGTTTTACTAACAAATTACTAACACATCCTTTATTTTCTTGTGTTCTACTAACCTTAATAACACTATCTAATGTAAAAATGTATGGACTTATGTCTGAAATAAAGCTAATTATTAAGCGGACATCGCAGTGCTGTCAGTTCTGTGAGTGCCGCGTAAAGACGAGTTGCGTTTATTTATGTTACGTATATGGCTGTGTGAACTCGGCTTCATCATAACCGGAGATTTTGTTTTTTAAACTCCCTACTTATTTTGAAGGTAAGAATGATTTTTATCAATATCGAATTCTATATCCGCGTGACCGTTTAATAAATTCGTAAATAAATAATTTGTAAAAAAAACCAACATGGTTTCTGCTACAATTTCTCATAATAGGCGTCTTTTTATAGTTTTCGTCTTCGAGGGTTTTGAATCCGATAGTGCTGTCAAAATGTAAATCCAAGATGGCGGCTGCAAAAAATATCGTGGTTTTCGTCATGGGTGTCGTTTTCATGGTTTTCGAGGGTGTTGAAACCGATGTTGCAGTCAAAATGCAAATCCAAGATGGCGGCTGCATAAATTATCGAGGTTTTCGTCATGGGTGTCGTTTTCATGGTTTTCGAGGGTGTTGAAACCGATGTTGCAGTCAAAATGCAAATCCAAGATGGCGGCTGCATAAATTATCGAGGTTTTCGTCATGGGTGTCGTTTTCATAGTTTTCGAGGGTGTTGAAACCGATGGTGCAGTCAAAATGTATATCCAAGATGGCGGCTGCATAAATTATCGAAGTTTTCGTCATGGGTGTCGTTTTCATGGTTTTCGAGGGTGTTGAAACCGATGTTGCAGTCAAAATGCAAATCCAAGATGGCGGCTGCATAAATTATCGAGGTTTTCGTCATGGGTGTCGTTTTCATGGTTTTCGAGGGTGTTGAAACCGATGGTGCAGTCAAAATGTAAATCCAAGATGGCGGCTGCATAAATTATCGAGGTTTTTGTCATGGGTGTCGTTTTCATAGTTTTCGAGGGTGTTGAAACCGATGGTGCAGTCAAAATGTAAATCCAAGATGGCGGCTGCATAAATTATCGAGGTTTTTGTCATGGGTGTCGTTTTCATGGTTTTCGAGGGTGTTGAAACCGATGGTGCAGTCAAAATGTAAATCCAAGATGGCGGCTGCATAAATTATCGAGGTTTTTGTCATGGGTGTCGTTTTCATAGTTTTCGAGGGTGTTGAAACCGATGGTGCAGTCAAAATGTAAATCCAAGATGGCGGCTGCATAAATTATCGAGGTTTTTGTCATGGGTGTCGTTTTCATAGTTTTCGAGGGTGTTGAAACCGATGGTGCAGTCAAAATGTAAATCCAAGATGGCGGCTGCATAAATTATCGAGGTTTTCGTCATGGGTGTCGTTTTCATAGTTTTCGAGGGTGTTGAAACCGATGGTGCAGTCAAAATGTATATCCAAGATGGCGGCTGCATAAATTATCGAAGTTTTCGTCATGGGTGTCGTTTTCATGGTTTTCGAGGGTGTTGAAACCGATGGTGCAGTCAAAATGTAAATCCAAGATGGCGGCTGCATAAATTATCGAGGTTTTCGTCATGGGTGTCGTTTTCATAGTTTTCGAGGGTGTTGAAACCGATGGTGCAGTCAAAATGTATATCCAAGATGGCGGCTGCATAAATTATCGAAGTTTTCGTCATGGGTGTCGTTTTCATGGTTTTCGAGGGTGTTGAAACCGATGGTGCAGTCAAAATGTATATCCAAGATGGCGGCTGCAAAAAATATCGAGGTTTTCGTCATGGGTGTCGTTTTCATAGTTTTCGAGGGTGTTGAAACCGATGGTGCAGTCAAAATGTAAATCCAAGATGGCGGCTGCAAAAAATATCGAGGTTTTCGTCATGGGTGTCGTTTTCATAGTTTTCGAGGTGTTGAAACCGATGGTGCAGTCAAAATGTAAATCCAAGATGGCGGCTGCATAAATTATCGAGGTACGAACGAAAATCACATGAAAATAACATGAATAAGATAAATATTAAGTATTGAAAAGTAATTTGCGCAAAGTATTTTTCGTTAAACACAATTGCAGTTACAATATGGTGCCAAGGTCATCTTATACTTAGTTGAAACGCATAGTAAGGTGCGCAGCCACCGGGTTCATCAAGCATCAGCGCCACATAATTATGTTCTATTCTCCGCGCTCGTGACAACCCTAAGGCTGCAGTTGAGAGCGTAGGTATTTATTTCTACAATTAGGCCTTGTTTCCATACTATCCATATTTTGACTGCACCATCGGTTTCAACACCCTCGGAAACCATGAAAACGACACCCATGACAAAAACCTCGATATTTTTTGCAGCCGCCATCTTGGATTTACATTTTGACTGCACCATCGGTTTCAACACCCTCGAAAACCATGAAAACGACACCCATGACGAAAACCTCGATATTTTTTGCAGCCGCCATCTTGGATTTACATTTTGACTGCACCATCGGTTTCAACACCCTCGAAAACCATGAAAACGACACCCATGACGAAAACCTCAATAATTTATGCAGCCACCATCTTGGATTTACATTTTGACTTCACCATAGGTTTCAACACCCTCGAAAACCATGAAAACGACACCCATGACGAAAACCTCGATATTTTTTGCAGCCGCCATCTTGGATTTACATTTAGACTGCACCATCGGTTTCAACAACCTCGAAAACCGTGAAACGACACCCATGACGAAAACCTCGATATTTTTTGCAGCCGCCATCTTGGATTTACATTTTGCCTGCAACATCGGTTTCAACACCCTCGAAAACCATGAAAACGACACCCATGACGAAAACTTCGATAATTTATGCTGCCGCCATCTTGGATTTACATTTTGACTGCACCATCGGTTTCAACACCTTCGAAAACCATGAAAACGACACCCATGACGAAAACCACGATATTTTTTGCAGCCGCCATCTTGGATTTACATTTTGACTGCAACATCGGTTTCAACACCCTCGAAAACCATGAAAACGACACCCATGACGAAAACTTCGATAGTCTATGCTGCCGCCATCTTGGATTTATATTTTGACTGCATCATCGGTTTATACACCCTGGAAAACCATGAAAACGACACCGATAACGAAAACCTCGATATTTTTTCATTAAGGGTTCATTATTATTTTTTATTATTTATTATTTACAAAAAACCTGTATACACTCAACAAAAATAATCGTCGCGACACCACACTGTTCAATGCGAAATAGAAATGAAAAAATATCTGGCTTGCTTTCTATAAGAGAGAGAGAAACAGACAGAGAAACATATCTGTCTGTCTCTTACTATAGCAAAAAGTGTCGTGACAACTTTTCGTAAGAATTTTTTTCCGTCTAGCCCCCTTTCACAACGCGCGATAAGGAACTTCGTTCCAAAAACTTTTTCAGAAATGTAACCAAAGTGCATTACGATTATATCGGCTCAAGATTGTTTAGTCCGTCTCAACACTAGCGCTACACTGGTTGCGTTGTGTATGTGTGAATAGCTACGCACACATGAACATTGCTCCCGTCTTTTACCTAAACTCGAGCGTTCGAATTTTGTGAACTGGCTCTTAACTGTTTCAATTGTCATAATCACAAATGAACTGAACTTACTGCAGTTATGAGTAGATAGATAGGGCTTCTTCAATTCGTTACCCCGGTAATGAACGTAATACCCAATAACTATAGAATATTTTTAAAAACGTTATTATTTGATTACATAAACTAAAAACCAAATAAAATTTCAATAAATAGCCACTGCAAAGATTCGAGGAGATGATCGAGTCACTGCAAACAATGGAGGTTATAAAATGCATGGAGCGTCAATCGCTTACAGTTTGAGGACACATTGGCGACGACCGGCCATCGTCTTTATAGTATGAGAGAAACCCTTTACACAGTCCAGTTTTACGATTCAAGGGACTGACAAGGATTTTATTTATGTAGGTACTATACTGGTAGTCTTGGACCATTCTTTCCTGATCACAAGTAACTTTAGGAGGAGCTCGTGGTTATATAATTACAGCCGACACAAGCCGATCTTCCAAGTTAAACGCTTGTCGAGGTTGGTCTGTGGATGAGTGACCATCTGTCATGGCGAGTTTTCTCCATAACTCGGAAAGCACGTAAAGCCGTTGATCCTAGCTGTCATTTTTTTCTTCATACCTCGGAAAGCACGTAAAGCCGTTGATCCTAGCTGTCATTTATAGATCTTTGACAGTTGTTACTGTAAGTGCTCATGTACGCGACGCCGACGTGGTGTACATGAGCCCTTAGTCAGAAGCTCTAAAGTCTGACAACCAGTCTTACCATCGTATAACCCTGTTACTCGGTTGTGGAGGACCGATAGGCAGTCGCCCTATGTAAAATACTGATATTCAGCTGCATATAGTTCGACTGGAAGGCGACCCAAATATACACTCGCGACCAAAACTTTAGAATCATTTACTTGGAATTAATTCGAGATAGCTCCATAAATAATAACGTGATTTGAATGAAGTTGGTATCAATTTACAATTAACAGTTAAACCTTTTAAATGGTACCATTTTTATTATACCTAACTAGTTATTTAGTCATACTCAAGATTGCACGGAATCGGAGTGATTCCATACTCACTAGTCTAGTTGGGAAAAGGCTAGGCAGATAATGATTACTCCTTTAATCGTTACTGTTAGAAGCTTCAAAGTCTGACAACCAGTCTTGTGGTATGAACTAGTTACTAGATTGTGGAGGTCAGATACGCAGTTGCTCCAAAGAAAATACTGAAAATCAGATGCATCTATAGTTTACGCCAAATAAGTGTGGAATAAAATACGTTGACCCCCGTGTACCAATATAATGCAATATTTCAAAACCATTCGAAAAAATGTAAAGAAAATGTCGTAGAACGACCAAAAGCAACGTATCGTGGTAAGAGGCGATCTTGACCTTATTTTTATTTTGAAATTCGAACGATGGTGTTATGAAATTCGAACGATGCGTTATTAGGATCAATGACCTTTATTATTCCTATATTAGACTTTTATGGCGAGGACTATAGTCCGAATGGAAGCCCGCCCAACACAATAGGGAAAAGGATAAGGAAATGATGAAATTATTAGATGGGTAAGCTTGCTCTAATCGATAAGAGCCAAATTCCAACTCACTAGCAAGATAATAAAGCGAACGTATCCCCATTATTAATTCCGGCACATTCAAAACACTTAATTACTATGCTAAACGCTTCCTCGGTCTACTGAGCGTAGTTTTTGTCCTCCACGATCTACATTTCTAATCACATTGCACACCCGAAGTGCTAATAAATTCACTATATAGAGCATATTAAAGCGGTTAAGACGTTCCGTAAGATGGAGATAGGGAATATGTTGTCTTTGACGTGGTTTAATTGTTTTTTTTTTTTTGTTGAAAATTAGGATAAGTAGTTTTTGTATGTGGTTTTTAAGGCGATCTACCCAATGACTGTCTACGGGCAACTTATTAAGGCTCCGCTGTCTAGCCGTCCAGGATCGGAGTGAGTCAGAAAGGCCTGCTATCCGGGCAGTATCAGAAGGGCCCAGGTGGTTCCCCAAAATCCCCTGTGATCGCCGCCGTACAAATTTAGTTTTTGGGGCGGGAAGTAATGGTGATGATTGACCATTGAGCAGTGATAACCGTTGCCTGCAGACTGTCAGTAGCACAAAATACTGGTAACCAGTTGCATTCAGTTGAAAGAAAACCGACTCAAATAATTGGAAAAGGCTAGGCCGATAATGAGAACCTCATCCAATCAGCGAGAAATGTACATCCAATCTCAATTCACTCTATCCTATCCACAGAGGCGTTGCTGCCGCCGTATCAGCCGTATCAATGATACGGGGCCCCCAAAGGTCAAGGGCCCGTTTGGAATAAAATTAAAAACAAAATGTAGCTCTTAAAAGAAAACTTATCGCGGCCTTAAAGCTCTTAATTATCGAGGGCGTAACATAGCTCAATTTTCAAAAAGGCTATATTTGTCACCTAAATAATGAGCTACGATCAGTCAGCATTCTCAATTCAGGTGGCGTACCATGACGTCTCCACTGTAGAAACGAGATGGCGCTAGACGACTTGTATGGCTCTGTCACTTTCACACAGTGGAACTACTCTCGCTTTAAGTCGTCGTGATAGGCCCCCTCGTCTATAAACAAGCTCGGTATAATAGGATCAAGATCAATATTAATTAAGGATGGACTTCACTTTAGGTGACTTTAGTAAATGTCAAAAGGAAACTACCACATCTACTCCAACTTTTTTATTCCTTCCAATTTACCTTCAAACGCTCACTGAAGCTCACTCAGTACATTCATTCGCAATGCCTTTTAATCTGAGATGCTCAAAGTAGAGGGCGCTAGTGACGTTGGAGGTCATGCTATCTGTGAATAGTATCAAAATCAGTTGATTTTCAAGTAAATATTGTGTTTTCAAGTAAATATCTATCGATTTTGTAAAAATAGAATGCCTCAGTGTTGTGTTGTGCCTTTATGCTCATCGCACGCAGAGAAATGTATAATTATGAGAACTTCTGGTTGCAACCGTGACAGTAAGACTCACTAGTTGACTTTACAACATTTCTAGATATAAATACTAAGTTCTTGTTTTCTCTACTACTTACTTAGTATTTATTACTATTAGAAATGTTGTAAGTAAAGTCAACTAGTGAGTCTTGCTGTCACGGTTGCAACCAGAAGTTCTCGTAAGGTAGCCAGACATTTCTCTGCGTGCGAGAACATCGGGACACAGCTTTCCCAAAGATATACCTACATATGAGGAAAAGTGGATTATAGCTATGAGAAGAGATAAATATAGATACACCAACAAGTAATGCACGAATTTGCAATAAACATTTTGTCCTAACAGATTATATTGTAGTGCCGCTGGATTCTGTTCGAAAAAGTCGTAATTTGTATAAACCATAATGATAAATAAACAGCATTCCACGGTTGCAACCAGAAGTTCTCGTATGGTAGCCAGACATTTCTCTGCGTGCGAGAACATCGGGACACAGCTTTCCCAAAGATATACCTACATATGAGGAAAAGTGGATTATAGCTATGAGAAGAGATAAATATAGATACACCAACAAGTAATGCACGAATTTGCAATAAACATTTTGTCCTAACAGATTATATTGTAGTGCCGCTGGATTCTGTTCGAAAAAGTCGTAATTTGTATAAACCATAATGATAAATAAACAGCATTCCACAGCTTTGTCAGAGTGGCTTTGTTATCTAACTTATACTCGTTTGGTTTTGAACTCTATTGTTGTTTTCTTTTTAGCAAAACCTAGGCTCAAGATGGATGCCATACCTAGTTTCACATTCAACTGACTCAACGGACAATTTTATTATCAAGGCTTACATTTCAATGAGGTCTTCCTTTTCACCAGATAACCTTGCATTTCTTCTTCTTAATTCTTTTTTAAATTCACAAACAGTCCAAGATCCGTATTTTTTCTGCCATATTTCACTTAGGTAATAATTAACAACGACAAACAATCCATCATAGAACAATACAAGGAGCTGTCAACAATAAGTGACCTCCAAACACACTAGCGCCACGAAGCGGGAGAAAAGGCGGACATCGTTCCCATTTAAACTGCAGGTAGATACCTACACTCGAGTTCATGACACATCAGGGCAGGAGATCAAAGCCCTGAAATAAAAGAACATCGCTATATTCCAAATCGGGTGACATCATTCCCATTGTGATACATTTTACAAGCAGATCAAGGACCTTGCTGAGGCATATACCTTAGTCACTTTATTATTTACTAGCTATTGCCAGTGACCAACATGTGTTATTCCAGAATACCATATCTCTAAGCCACATCAAGATCTGTTCAACCGTGATTGAGAACATCCATCTATCAATGCAAGTATTCAGATTTTCGCATTTATGTAAAATAGTATATTTTAACACACGTTTGTAAGTGAATTCGAGATGGAATTCCCAGCCAAGCCATAGGTGAGGGTGTCACGGAGCCGATATCTGCAATAACAAAATGCCCATATAATTCTTATCAAATGCCCATATAATTCTTATACATATTATCATAATCGTTACTATAACTTTCGTATAATTAGGGACTGTTTATCTAAGAGCGTACGAGTACAAGTGTAAGAAAAACGTGAAAATGGCGTCATCACTCCCTTATCGTGTTCTCATGTACTCGTAGCTTCATAGACTTTCCACTTATAACAATGCAATTGCAAAACTGTTTAACTTGCCAACAAATGCACTAAACTGAACCGTTAATCCAACACTCCAACTATAAGTAAATTCTACCGAGGTAATTCAACTGCAACGGATTGGAACGAGCGCTGATCATAAGTTCGCATTGCACACTCTATTAGTTAAATATTGTGGTTAACAATACTGTTCAGTGTTTCAACTGAATTTGAGTCTGATTTAATTTGAGTTGGAATTTTAATTAAAATAAGGACTGTGAATGAATAAAAAGAAGTTTCAGGAAGCTCAAGAGCTCGTGGCTAAGTAATAACAACCGTATAAGTTGAAATTCAATGTTAAACTGCGCTTGCCGAGGTTGCTCTATGGATGGGTGATCATTTAACACAGCGAGTTTCCTCTTTGTCTCGGCAAGCTCCTCCTGGATTTCACTTGTAGATCTTTGACAACCGTTACTCTTAGCATGGGTAGAAGCTCGAAAGTGTGACAACCGGTCTTGCCAAGGGGTATTGCTTTACCCAGTTACTGGGTTGTGTAGGTAAGATAGGCAGTCGATGACGATACGGCGTCGACCCGAACATAGTTGGGAAAGGGGAAGGCTAATAACGAAATATTGGATAAGCTTTCCAGACATGAAAATATGAAAATAATAAATTAATGAAAACGATAGTAGGTAGTAGTAACGGTAGTAGGGCCGTAGTCATAGAACCACAAAAGCTCCCATTTATTTCTATTATAACCAAAAGCAATTCCTTATTACGCAAAAACTCAATCCAACAACTAAGTATATTTCAGAGAAAAATTAAACAGCCGTACAGAGTCAAGGAGGCAATCTAACTTGCTCACAGACAGAACTAGCAACTAATTTACCTAGGCAAACGTACTGCCTTGCCTTTAGCGAAGCGGATTGCTTTTTCACAACTATTTCATTTTAAACTTTAGAAAATTTACCTTCATTCCTTCCTTTGCTTTATCTTCAACGCTATAATAGGATTGATTTAGTTTTCTACTTGCTTTGTTTATGCCGTTTGTGTTAAGTGGAAAATGAGGGTGGAGGGAGTTAGGACTCATTTTTTTTTGTGAATTACAAAGTACTAATTAGCTTGCTGAACTGGCAGTCGGCAATGGCCGTCTATATAGCACGTAGAAATCTGCAGAACTGATTGTCGATGGGACCGTAAAATTCGCAAATGCAGTTCACGCATAGGCAAGCACAGAGATTTTAGTTAGTACGAGCCTACATCAGTCCCTTCGGTCCACCCAGGGGGGACTCATGAATACCTTAGGCGCAAGACATACTGAGATGGCGAGGCGCGGGCGTGGTGCGGGTGCGACGCCACTTCTTATACTTACATTTTGTATGAAATATCAAAGAAGTGGCGTCGCACCCGCACCACGTCAACGCCTCGCCACCGCCAGTCGCCACTTGTATTTGTCCCGCGCCTTAGATTTTAATCAGTACGAGTCTGACAGACAATGACAGACTCTTAAATTCGGCTCCCCGAGAAGAATGATTTAACGATTTTACAATAACACTACAAAGTACATAAATGCCTCGACAGTGGCGTAGCTAGGTGGGAGCAAAGCGGACCCCAGCCCTCGGCCTCGCACCCGAAGGGGCCTCGCGCTCAGAGAAAAAAGAAAAAAATATTGTCAACAGCGATCACAAGTTTGCAACCAGTCAGTAAAGAAAATGCAATCTCGCAATGTAGTCCAGTCATTAAAGCCCAAACCCGAAAATAATTAGTAACTTGCTGAAATTTTAGGGGGTTCTTAAGGAAGGTAAAATAACATACCGGGTGATTTTGCAGCGTTCTGGGGTGTACGGAAAGGGTTGAAAAGGGGTGAAAAGGTGTTTTTTGCTAATAACATTGCCAAAAAAATTAGTAACACGCTGCAAATTTGGAATAAGGTTGTTCTTACGGTTTTGTAACGTGTATTAAATTTGCAGCGTTTTGCAACATACGGAACATTGTTTTTTTAAAAAAACAGTGCAATTAGTTAAAAACAGGGGTAAGAAAATTAGTAACACGCTGCAAATTTGGAATTAGGTTGTTCTTACCGGTTTGTAACGTGTATTAAATTTGCAGCGTTTTGCAACATACGGAACATTGTCTATTATTGAAATAACAATGAAATTATTTAATCACACGGGTGAAAAAAATTTGTAACTCGCTGTAAATTTGTAATTAAGTTGTTTTTACCGTTTCGTAACGTATATCGCACTGTTTTTTTAATAATAAACAATGTTCAATTTGTTGTAAAACGCTACAAATTTGATATACCTTACGAAACGGTAAAAACAACTTAATTACAAATTTACAGCGAGTTACAATTTTTTTTCACCCGTGTGATTAAATAATTTCATTGTTTTTTTAATAATAGACAATGTTCCGTATGTTGCAAAACGCTGCAAATTTCATACACGTTACAAAACGGTAAGAACAACCTAATTCCAAATTTGCAGCGTGTTACTAATTTTCTTAACCCTGTTTTTAACTAATTGCACTGTTTTGAAAAAAAACAATGTTCCGTATGTTGCAAAACGCTGCAAATTTAATACACGTTACAAAACCGTAAGAACAACCTTATTCCAAATTTGCAGCGTGTTACTAATTTTTTTGGCAATGTTATTAGCAAAAAACACCTTTTCACCCCTTTTCAACCCTTTCCGTACACCCCAGATCACTGCAAAATCACCCGGTATCTTATTTTACCTTCCTTAAGAACCCCTTAAAATTTCAGCGAGTTACTAATTATTTTCGGGTTTAGGCTTTAATGACTGGACTAATGCTGATCTAGTTTAGGTCTAACGGCTCCATTATGATCGCGTGAGGCCCCATTGTTGCAAGATAACTTGGGTACGTTTCTTGTAACTGGAAACTGAAAGAGTCAAAAGGTTCTCGCAAATCTTATGTCACTGGCAATCACATTTGGTACAGATGACTGCGGGAACTGAGTCATTTTACTAGGTGACCTCACGCGAGCAGCGGCAAGTCATATTTCGCGACTTGAAAGAAATGGGCTTCGCGGATGAGTCTTGCCCTCTCCTAGATTCGGTCTTGCTACACCACTGGTCCTCGATATTCTTGGAAAGAACATAAATCCATAACCGGATCAGCTGGTAAAATGACATGATGCCGAAACGGTTGGTTGTGTAGTTTTTTTCTTCTGTAATATCTGTGTCTTATTCCTGGGCACTCACTTCTCGCGATTGCCTCGTTGTCGATGTCCCTCGTGATCGTTGCCTTTCGCAATCCCGCCTCAGCGCCTCAGACGCTCCTCTTTTGTGTTATTCACAAAGTTTGGGCATTCGGCAGATTAATTCATCATCTGCCTAGCCTTTTCCCAACTATATTGGGGTTGGCTTCCAGTCGAACCAGATGCAGCTGAATATCAGTATTTTACATGAAGCGACTGCCTGTCAGACCTCCACAACCCAGTAACTGGGTAATACGATACCCCATGGTAAGACTGTTGTCAGACTTTAGAGCTTCTGACTAACAGTAACGACTGTCAAAGATCTACAAATGACAGCCGGGACCAACGGATTTACGTGCTTTCCGAGGCACGGAGGAAACTCGAATGGTCGAAGATGTCACCCATCCACAGACCAACCTCGGCAAGCGCGGCTTAAACCGGAAGATCGGCCTGTGCGGCTGTAATTATTTAGCCACGAGCTCCTCATTCGGCAGATTAATTAATTGTTAAAAAAAGAAAGTTTTACATACAACATTGTGAAACTTCGATCCCACCACACTTTTAAACCGAGGACATTTCGATAATAGTGGAACTTTATTAACTTTTTTTATCGTAGTAATATCATCAAAAATGAGTCCTCCACGGCGGCGTGGCGGAAGAGACTGTCAGAGTTGTACTGACTAAAACCCACGGTGATCCTCCAATAGCTCTTTTCGTTCCAGGGTCACACCGTCACAGTTACCTGATGAGACAGTCCCACGACCCCGACAGGCTGTGGCCCTCTAAGGTGGGCCCCCTCAATTTTGCTGAAAGCTCTTTAAGGTGCGCGTGGAACAGGACGGACCGTCGCGTCGACCCAGACATGATCCATGATCGGACGGCGAGGAACCCATTACTCGCCATCCGCTTGCCTGACTTTTTTAACTTGGGAGTAAAAGTCATCTGCCCTTCCTTTTCTCAACGGGCTTCCGGTAATAACAGGATTATGCAGCTGAATACAAATATTTTACACAGAGAGGTTGCCTAACTGACCTCCAAACTCTAGGGCCACTATAAAAATAACAACCTAAGGGCCTATACACACTACGTTTTTTAAACGCGCCGTTGACGTGCGTTTGTAGCCATACAGTCTCACGCAAGTCGACGCCGCCTGTAGACCTTTGCTTTGCCTTCAGTTTACTTCCTAGTTGATCAAACTGGACAACTCAATTTGCCTTCTGAGCTATCCGTTCGAACTATGAGAGTAAGGAAAGAGTAATAATACGAGTATAATTATCCTACTCAAACCACTGTTATTGTACAAACTCTAATGAAATAATGACACATTATTATTGTTTACAAAATTATTATATTTGATAACATATTATTATTGTTTACAAAATTAATCTAATTAAAGGCTGTCTAATGGAAAATTATTGTGATGACGTTACCGGCGAGTAACGAAACGTAAACAACGATTTTCACTTTGACAACCAACCAAATTGACAAGTAAATGAAAACATCTGTTAAATTTCGTATAAAAATAAACGAAAACATCAGAAAAAGTCGCTTAGAATAATCACAACTACATTCAAAAACCTATTGCGTGATTTTTATTTAAAATATTCGCGTAGAAAATCGAAAAACTTATAATAACGTTGCTTTGTTGTAAAAGTTAGGTTATGTGCTGTTATGACTCAAAGTGATTGTGTTCAATGATTTGACCGTTTTCATGCCGTGCCTTTGAGTAGGTAGCCTTATATGGGTTAAGGAGATTACCGTTTTTATCTCAGCTCAGTTTGTGTTACGTTTTCGTAATGGGTGACCGCGAGAGTCCTAGTGGATCGGGGTCCCAAGGATCCGATAGAGCGGATACGAATATTCGTAGTTCATCACAGCAAATACCTGCTCCTTCTTCAAGGTTTGTGGTTCCTTTGTTTTGTTCTGTATCTAGGATACTTTGTTAATGTTTAGATGATCGATTCGTAGAAGAATTTACAGCCTGTTTAGATCAATATTTTAAATTGACAATTATGTTATAAAACGATTAAATAGACCCAATATTTCCTAGTATTTTAGAGTTTCATAAACTCGGCTCATAATCTCAACTCATTTTATATAAGTAGTTCCCAAAAACACTTTTTCAACTAACAAAAAAGTAATTTTTGTTGTTTCTTCCAATAAATACCTATGAATTTTATTTAATCCTATGACTCACTAACCACAATAGAAATGTCATGTCTTATTAAAGAATCAACAATATTTCCTAAGATTGTCATTGTTTAATTGCTAAACAAAATTTTGCAAGTCATAACAGATTGTATTTAGGCTACCACTATGTCTATCTCTTTTTTGTTTACATAAATTAATTTGCCTTACTTTATATTATAATTTGTTTTAATAAAGAAATGACCTCAGGTAAATTAAATAAGTGATCAAAACAAAGCAATGCATAAACAATATTACAATGAAATATAAAAACTATGTGGAACTATATGTACACAAATCTAAATAATTATACTTTATCTATGCTCACTGCAATAATATTGTTTACAAACATGGCAGCCTATTCAGTTTCTAATTTTCATGTTCTATTCTAGCTTACAAGCATTTTTTCTAATAAGTCTTAAACAATACATGACTTTTAAAATATTTTTGAAAAGCCTTACCATAAATAACATTGATTGCAAACTCCATGGAGTATTTAATCAAAACATCTTCTCCATGGCTACCCCATTTTATCAATTGATAATTCTCCGCCACAGTTACTATGCTAGCGAGCCAATACAATTCAGAGTCAGAGGTTCCACCATCACAGGAGCCTCTCCACCCAAGTTTGTGACTCTGGAAGACATTATGAAGGCAGCCCATGGAATGCAGAACATGGCGCTGGCTCATGAGATTGCTGTTGACCAGGACTTCAAATTGGAACCTTTTGAACCACCAGATAATAGGTAAGCAGAAGTTTTAAGAGCCTCTTATGTTCCCACGTCTAGGACACAGGCCTCCTCACTGTGAGGAGTGGGATGTAATCTACCACACAAGCCCATTGTGGGCTGATAGATGTCACATGTCTTCAAATTTTTGGTTCTAGCTTGGATACGCCGGATTCCTCACGATATTATCCTTCACCATTTGGAGAGCAGTGTTGATGAAATATATTACACATAAAATGTGAATATGCCTGGCTGATTTCGAAGCCATGACCTATAACTCGTTAGTCTGGGCTACTTAACCACAACTTTTATTGCTGCCTTACCTTAGTCTCGTGAAACTATAACAGTGTAGGGTTTTCCTAAATTTTCCTTTGTTAAATCAGACTAGAACAGTATCTCTGACTCGACATGGTTATAATGACACAAACACTGTTTCGTCTACTTTTAGCAAAGCAATTGATCGTTTTTTAAGGTAATATGTGGTCCTTGTCAGAACGGTAACATGGCAACATTCTGTGAATACACATAGATTTGAACATGAATACAAAACTTAACTTCCTGTATAATAATTCTTGAACTTGTTTACTTCCTAACATAGAATACTTACTAGGAAATCATGAAAGGACCTAGAAGTTTATCACTTCCTCATACATGATCCTTTTGACTACCTTTAGGTACATAAGATAAACCTAATGTTCTCATCTTGACCTTCACTTCATAGAGCTATTGTCCAGTAATTATTGGCCAGAACTAACGAGTTGTAGGTTTTTGATTCAAACCCAAACATGAGCTTATTTTGTTGTTAAAGGACCCTTGTCCTTTCTGGTAAGCGAGAGAGCGAGAGTACGCTTAGCGGAATGGACTTCACTGACTAAAACCCACTGTGTTCCTTCATTAGACTTTTGCGTTCCAAGGCCACGATGCCATTGAGACAGTCTCGCGATCTTTAGATAGTGTGACCAGCCAAATAGGAGCGTAACGTCGAGTAATTTAGATCGTCATCGCTGCTCACAAAACGGTGAAAGGAAACATCGTGAAAAAACAGCATTTATACATGGTTTAAAATATCGAGTGCCAGTCTACCAACACATAACTCTCACTGACCCTCGTCTCACACTCTTTCAGAGAGGAAGCCTGTCTAAGGGTGCAATTACAGTGGCAGCGGGGAGGGCAGCGGAATCCGCTGGCGGGTAACGCAAACACGTAGTTTTTGACTAAGGTGCACCATGTGCGGGCGGGGCGGGTGAGCGGAAATCTAGTCTGTTTCGCGACCCGCCACCCGCTCCCGCTGCCCGCCCTGCGCCACTGTAATTGCACACTTAGTGTGCAATTTCAGTACCCGCCAGCAGACTCCGCTGCCCGTCCCGCTCACGACGGATGGAAGGGACTGTCGGATTTGTACTGACTAAAATCCACGGTGATCCTTCAGTAGCCCTATAACGTGACCCTGGATTAGGGTCACGGTATCTGATGAGACAGTCCCGTGATCCCGTCAAGCTTTGGACCTCTAAGGTCCTCGTCAGTTTGTTTAAAGGTGCGTACAGACTACATAACATAACATGTTATCTAACATTGTTATATAACAACATTGTTACATGGTCTGTACGCACCTTAACACACACTTGAAATTACATGGGCTAAGTAATTTTCGCTTTTTCACATTTCATCTGTCTTTCCACATTTCAGCTATCAGAAACTAGTCAAAGAGACGATGCACAAGGCGTATTTCGATATACTAAGAGAGCAGCTCAACTCTGACCCACCTGAATACAAGCAGGCTCTTGTACTATTAGAAGATGTTAAACAGGTTAGTTTATTACATGTGTTTTATTTGTAGAATTGTTTGTCAATGGTCATGTCCACCAATGAGTCTCAAAGA